>CM035621.1:42737376-45237376 GCA_020496765.1 Gossypium stocksii
ATTGAGCTATGAATTTCACTATTGCTAGTAAAGCCATGTCATACACAAGTCCAGTACCTGGCATATTGGCTATAGGCTCAATCATCTTTAGAGCATAAGCCTTTATTTATATCAAAGCACATAAGTGCATACGCATGGACAGTGACTAACTAAAGATTTAGGTAAATCACATCATGAACATCATAAGTAAATTAATTCACAAACGGATTCAGAATTAATTCATCTTGAGTCCAATCCACTATATCATTCTACCAATAAATACATCTATATCTTTACTTGTAGAGTCAACTACTCCAATATCTAAGACTAGTCATCTCCAATATCAAATGCTTACTTTGATTCTTTTACGGAATTACAGACTCATTTAGATTATCTACTAAAGTAAGTTGTCCTTCTTGCAATATAAACGTTCTTTACAATGTCACTTATCTTCAGTCTGAACTTTAGACAATCAATTTCGCTAATATTTGCTTGTCACAATTTCGCTATGCACGTAAAATATAAAAGACAAAAATAAAAAAGATATAATAGTGAAATGTGAAATTAACTTTATTTATTTATTCATCGTTCAAATAAATAGAAAATAATTACATGTTTACTATAATATGGAGACATTTCCCAACAGAACCTACATGTGCAACAAGTACACTAGCACCATTTCCTATAAACAAGTTACTAGTACCTTTGTATGGAACAGCTTCAGTGAGATTAGAGATATCATTGGTCACATGATTAGTGGCCCCTAAGTCTAGATACTAAACTTACCTACCACCATTGGAAGGACCAGCAACAAAGTGACATTCTAGTTTGGCAAGAGGAAAGTAACTAGCCTGAAACTTTGGATGAACTAGAGACTACCACCTATAATGAAAGACACTAGGAATATTCACCTGGTTAGAAGAAAATTGACCACAACATTTCTGTTGTGGAAAAACACCACAATTTTGAGAAAATTGCCTCTTATCATCAAATCGATGACAATATACATGCATTTGCCCTATTTAGTCCAACTCAGAAACACCTGAGAAGGTTTCAACGAACCTATGGTAACACTTTTGCACAACATGGCCAATCCGGCCACAAAGTTGACATTGAGTTTGATTGTTAGAAAAACAACCCCTATGGTCGTTGCTTCTAGAGGAACTTTTACCACCTTTAAACTGTTGTTTGGATCCTTGACTATAACTTCTATTTGAACCAATAGTGAATTGAGAGTTCTTGGACCGATCTACTTCACAACATTTTTGCTACTAAGCCATTTTTGCTTGCATAGGAGAGTATTAACAAATTCAAGTTTCCTTGACTCACAATAATTCAACATTTCAGCAATAAGATCAAGAGATACACTAGTTGCTGAAGCAACTACTTGAACAGAATCATACTTAATTGAAAGACCAGCAAGAACAATACTTATTTATTCTTGATCAGAAATAACACTTCCAACTATAGGCAAAACATCACATGAATTTTTTATCTTGGACAAATACTATTTGGCATTCAGTTGTCATTTCTTGTGAGAATAAAGCATATGCCTCAAACTCGAAAGCTTAATGCTAGATCGAGTTGCAAAGCTCCTTTCAATTGTCATCCACACATCAAAACTAGTACTAGCATTGGTCAGATATGCTAAAACATCATCAGATCCAATAGAAGGCAACCATGAGGCTAACAACTTATCTTGTTGCTTGTGTAGCAAGAAATCAATATTTTCAATTAGATTGCCATTTGCATCAATCACAAACCGAGGAATGTTGAAAGGGCTTAACACATAACTTTGCAAACCATACATTTCAAGAATGAGCATTATATGATGTTTCCATAAGAGGAAGTTGTTCTCACTAAGCCTAACCATGTTATGCTTGGGAAACTGTTGGACTCTTTTGGCCATTCCATTGGATCTAAATTGGTAGAAAGAATTTGCTCACTAACATTTGAAAATGAATGGTGTTAACTGCCACCATGTATAGATACCACTTTTAGAAGCATGAGTACCTTGAAAACTTTGCCAAGAACTACTTTTGACAGCCAAGAAACAACAAAGAACCACCTTATATAGCCAAAAAAAAAAAAATCTAACTTTGCTACCATGTTCGAATCACTCAAATAAGCAAAGAAAAAAACACTAAGAAAAAAAAAAGTCTACTCATTTTATTCAATATGCTTTAATAATCCCAATAGAACCAAGCTTCCATTTAAATAAGCATGGTTTAATGCTTCAGCAAGAAGTTAGTCTAACAACCAACCTAACTGACTTCTAATTGATGCACTAACTGAAACAACATATTACATTGAAGACTAAGTGCACTAACTAACTTCTTAACTGAAAAAACCTACTTAACAACTAATTACAACTGCACTACTTAGCTAACAACTTAGAACACTAGCTTGATCAAGTTAGCAGCTAAAACACAAGCTCATACCTTAACATTGATATACAAGTCTTTTTAGCTTGGTTAATCAATTTGTACCAGTTTACAAGTCAATTAATTTTTTTCTTGCTCCAACTAAAATACCAGTCATTTCCTAATCCAACTAGTTTGAACTATAATTGTATTTAAATATTTTATATTTATGTAAATGTTTTTTAGAGTATAATTATATAAATGTTAATGCATTAATATCTTTTATTATATAAATGTTGAAATATTCGAAAATTCATTTCATGGTTATATTTCGTGTCAAATTATTGTTATTGTTATTTTTAAAAAAATTATTATTAGACTTTAAAACCTTTTAAGAATCATTTCCTAGTTAAAAATGTTCTCAACTCCAAACAAAAAATGTTTTTTTTTTTAAGATCCAAATAAAAATGTTTGTTTGTCCAATTTGATTTATTTTGAAAATTCATTTTAATGTTTAAAATATGTTAAAGATATTTTTATTATTGAATTTAAAAATAAAAAATTGACTTTGACGAAAATTTTTTTAACTTGTTAATAAGACATTGACATAGTTAACAAGATTGAAACTTTGGATCTTAAAGATTGGGGTTTAAATGGTATTTGTAATATTTCATTTTAGCTTAAATTCCACTACGGTTTGGTATAGATAAGTTATGTTGGATATATATTTTGTAATATTTAATTTTAGTTGTAATAATTTGAGTACGTCAATCAATGAATTGTGAAAACGAAAGAAATTGAATTAATCAATAGTTTGAATTTGCTGGCATCGAATTAAATTATCAAAATTTTATTTCAAATCTATACTACTTCAACACCTCTTTGTTACATTACTTCTTCTCTCTTTTTTTTTTTTTTTTTTTTAAGTTATAAGATGGTGGTTAATTGTCAATTCTAATTCATTTATCTTTTTGAAATTATACGTTAAATTTCAATTTTGGTCCTTATATTGCATTTAAATTTGAGATATAATATTTATACTTTAATTTTTAGCATAATTTAGTACCTTAACTTTTATAATATTTGATTCAAATGTTTATGTGAATTTTGAGAATTGCTAATATAGTCAAAATTCTTCTCTCTTTCCTTTTTTGTTATATAACTACCAAGTGAGTTTATTTTAACTATTTTCAAGATGTCACCACAACGAATTTAAAAGAAATTTTTTAACATATTAGTAAGTGGACTTAAAATTTTAAATTTGAGAAGCAGAGGAACTAAATATTTGAAAAGAAAGATACGAAGATTAAATTCCAAATATATAAAAAGTGCAGAAACTTAGAGAATATTGTATTCTTTAAATTTTTACTCTATAATTTAACCCCAAAAATAATTAACTTTAACGCAAAACTTGAAAAACATATCAGTTTTATTCGATTTAAGTTAAATTTATTTTTTTAACTAATAATGTAACTTTTGGCCGTTGAACTTTTTTTTATCCACTTTGACCTTGAACTTAAAAATCGTTATTTATTTAAGTTGATTCTATTAATGACCATGAAAAAATCAAAAAAATTGTAAAAGGAAAAATAAATAGGTTAGACTACCAGTTCGATTGGTTCGATGGTCGAACCAACAAGAAAAATCGGTTTTGTACTTTTTTACATTTTTTTCATAATCATTAATAAAATTGACTTAAATGAATAACAAAGTTCAAGTTAAGAAATCTGATAAACCATAATATATACATATTTTTATCCTATGCTTGGCACATTTATGGATGATTTATCATTAAATTTATGGAATTTGATGCTCCTAATCCTTTAATTTCATGTTTTATACTTAGGTGAGCATGAGGAAGCGAAAAGACCAAGAAACGGGTTAAAAATGAACAAAATGGGCCAAAATCAAACTTTAACACGGCCTAGACATCTTTACACAGGTATACCACACGCCCGTGTGTGACACATAGAATTGCACACGGCCTGAGCAGCATCACACGGGCGTGTCCCTGTCGACCCCTTGTTTCAATTTCACGAGGAAAAAGTTCATTTTTGGGTATTCTGGGCATTCAAAAGTATATAAAAACACCCAAGGGGAGGAACCTAAGGACACACGGAGTAGAAAGCAAGGAATTACTCAAAGAACGCCGATTGATTCATCTCGAAAGCAGGATCTCCATCTTCAATTTCTCTCGAAGTTTTTGGGTTTTCTTTATGTTTTGTTGTTTTCCCAATTTTGAGATGTTTTCTCTTACAATTATGAACTAAATCCCCTAAATATCTGAGGGGGATGAAATCTAAGACGGATCTTGTTATTAATTTCTGAATTATATGATAAATATTTGATTTGTTCTTAATTGTGTTATTAATTCTTGTGTTAATATTTTAGGATATTAATTCGAGTTGAAAGTGCTTATCCAATGGAGCAACAGTCCCTGTCTAAGAGTAGATCCAACATAATTAAGTGGAGTTGATCACAATCCTAGACATAGGACGATGAAAATCTGCCAGATTAGAGTCAAATCTAATAGGGGAATCCATAGATTGAGTTAATGCAACACTATGGGTTTTAATTAGAAAGAAATTTCAATTAATCAGCTAGGGTTAGTTGTATTTAATCTTGAAAGAGATATTAACATAAATTAGGGATTTCTACGGATCAAGTCAATTGAATAAATTGTTTAGTTCAGAGTCAAATAACAAGTGAAGTCTAGATGGATTCTTTCTTGGGTATTGTCTTAATCAATCGGTTTCCCAAAAGTATTTTCTCAATTCATTCTTTGTCGTGTTCTTAGTTAATTAATTAGTTTAGTTCAATTAATTTAAAACAAAACCCCTTTAATTTTTAGGCTAGATAATAAGAAGAAAGTTAATACTAGTACGTTTAGTCCCTGTGGGTTCGATATCCCGGTCTTGCCATAAGCTATACTACTGTTCGATAGGTGCGCTTGCCTTTATCGTGACAATAGTTTAGTTTACAGGTACGATCGTATCACATCAAGTTTTTGGCGCTGTTGCCGGAGACTGAGATATTAGGAACACTCAATTTTTATTACTTTAGCCATTTTTACTTTTATAGCAATTTCCTTTTTGTTTTATTTTAAGTTTTATTTACTAAATTTTTCTTTTTATTTTTTCTAACAGGTGCCTCTAGTTTATGACTAGAAGAAATCCGTCAAGACCTTTGCTTTTTGATAGTGAGATAGAAGCATTAGCTCGCAGAAACTGTAGAGAAATAAGGCGAAGCCTACAGTACATAGAGGAAGAGCAAGAGGAAGTAACCAACACTACTGAAGAGATGGAGGCAAATCAGAATATTTCGTTACCTCTTGTGGTAGCTGCAAATCCTGTGAATCAAAATCCTGCTCCTCGTACTATGTATGATTACACTAAGCCTAATTTAGCTGGTACTGAATCTAGTATTATTAGGCCTGCTATTGCTGCAAATAATTTTGAACTGAAACCTAACACTATACAAATGCTTCAACAGTTTGTTTAGTTTGATGGTTTACAGGACGAGGATCCCAACACACATTTAACGAACTTTTTGGAACTCTGCGACACCTTTAAAATTAATGGTGTTTCTGATAATGTCATTCGTCTTCGGTTATTTCCTTTTTCTCTGAGGAATAAGGCTAAACAGTGGTTGAACTCTCTACCCAGAGGGTCTATCACTACTTGGGAACAAATGACCGAAAATTTTCTTTTAAAATATTTTCCTCCGGCTAAAACGGCAAAGTTGAGGAATAGCATATCTTCTTTTGTGTAGATGGATCTAGAAACTTTTTATGATGCATGGGAGAGATATAAGGATTTATTGAGAAGGTGCCCTCACCATGGGTTACCTCTGTGGCTACAGGTTCGGACTTTCCACAACGGTTTGAATCTCTCAACGAGGCAAATGATAGATGCAGCCGCCGGTGGAATGATACATAACAAAACACCTGAGAAGGCTTATGAGTTTATAGAGGAGATGTCATTGAATAACTATCAGTGGCAAGTCATGAGGACAAAGCTGACAAAAGCCACCGGTGTTTTTAATGTCGATGCAGTCGCTATGCTTTCTAGCCAGGTAGAACTTTTGAATAAAAAGATTGATGGTTTAGTTGGTTCTACGCATGTATATCCAGATATGTAGTGCGACACGAATGGAAGTGGTATGGGCAACCCAGAGTACTCCCCCTATGGACATGGCATGGAAAACGAGCAAATGAATTATATGGGTAATAATCCTTGACCTCAAAACAATCCTTATAGTAACACTTACAATGTAGGTTGGAGGAATCATCCAAATTTTTCATGGGGCAGTCAAGGGAATCAAGGAAATTAAAGGCCACCACCCCATCCGGGATTTCAGCAACCCCCTATAGACAAGAGAAGAAACCGAAGCTTGAGGAGATGTTGGAGAAATTCATGTCGGTGTCAGAAACCCATTTTCAGAATACTGAAACAGCACTTAAGAACTAGCAAGCTTCAATTCAAGGACTTGAGAATCAAATTGGTCAACTTGCTAAGATGATATCTAATAGACCACAAAGTAGTCTGGCGAGTAATACTGAACCCAATCCTAGGGAGCATGTTAAAGTAGTCACATTAAGGAATGGGTAAATTCTAACTGAACCTAAAAAGAAGTTGCTACAAGAGCCTGACAAAGAGAAAGTTGAGGAGACTGAACCCAAGGAGAATACCCCACCGGTACTTAGAGAATACAAGCCACCCATCCCATACCCAGCAAAGTTAAAGAAATACCGCATGGACGCACAATTCGGTAAATTTCTTGAACTTTTTAAACAGTTACATATTAACTTACCTTTTGTTGAAGCTATTTCGCAGATGCCGACGTATGCAAAATTTTTGAAGGAGCTTCTAACAAACAAAAGGAAGTTTGAAGAGCTGTCCACAGTGGAATTCAATAAGGAATGTTCAGCTATCCTCCAGAACAAACTACCAACCAAACTGAAAGATCCAGGAAGTTTTACTATTTCCTGTTTAATTGGTAGTTTAAATATTGAAAAGGCGTTAGCTGATTTAGGTGCTCGTATTAATTTAATTCCTTATAAAATCTTCAAGCAACTAGGTCTTGGGGAACCAAAACCCACTAGGATGAGTATTCAATTAGCTGATAGATTTATTAAATATCCCAGAGGTATCATTGAAGATGTGCAATAAAAGTAGATAAATTTATATTCCCTGTTGATTTTGTTGTGCTTGATATGGATGAGGATGTTGAAGTGCCTTTAATCCTAGGACGCCTATTTTTAGCCACTGCTAGAGTAGTTATTGATGTAGGGGATGGTAAACTTGTGCTTCGGGTGGGAGATGAAGAAATCGTTTTTAAAATTTATGATGCCATGCGATTCTCTAGAGAACAAGACGATTCCTGTTATTTTATTGATTCTATTGACTACTCTGTTCAAGATTCTTTTCAAAAAATCGCTCTTAAGGACACGTTGGAACTATGTCTCGTCCAAAGTGGGGAGGAGGACGAAGTCACCACTGAGATGGAGAAGGTAATAATTGACTTGAACTCTAATAGACCCTCTCCAAGACAAATAGATTATGAGGGTATTGAGATAAATGATGAACTAAGACAAAAGCCCTCTCTTAATGAACCCCCCAAACTGGAACTAAAGCAATTACCCAATCACTTGGAATATGCATTTTTAGGAGATGACTCTACATTGCCAGTGATTATTGTTTCGGATTTGCAACCCAAAGAGAAAGAAAAATTACTCCAAGTATTAAAAGAGCATAAAAGAGCCATAGCTTAGAAAATTTCTGACATAAAAGGAATCAGTCCCTCTTTTTGCACCCATAAAACTAAACTATTGTCACGATAAAGGCAAGCGCACCTATCGAACAGTAGTATAGCTTATGGCAAGATCGGGATGTCGAATCCACAGGGACTAAAAGTACTAGTATTAACTTTCTTCTTATTATCTAGCCTAAAAATTAAAGGGGGTTTGTTTTAAACTAATTAAACTAAACTAATTAATTAACTAAGAACACGACAAAGAATGAATTAGGGAAAATACATTTGGGAAACCGATTGATTAAGACAATACCCAAGAAAGAATCCACCTAGACTTCACTTGTTATTTGACTCTGAACTAAAGGATTTATTCACTTGACTTGATCCGTAGAAATCCCTAATTTATGTTAACATCTCTTTCAAGATTAAGAACAACTAACCCTAGGCTGATTAATTGAAATTTTTTTCTAATTAAAACCCCTAGTGTTGCATTAATCGATCTATGGATTCCCCTATTAGATTTGACTCTAATCCGGTAGATTTTCGTCGTCCTATGTCTAGGATTGTGATCAACTCCGCTTAATTGTGTTGGATTTACTCTTAGACAGGGACTGTTGCTCCACTGAATAAGCACATTCAACTCGAATTCATATCCTGAAATATTAACACAAGAATTAATAACATAATTAAGAACAAATCAAATATTTATCATATAATTTAGAAATTAATAATAAGATCCGTCTTAGATTTCATCCCCCTCAAGTATTTAGGGGATTTAGTTCATAATTGTAAGAGAAAACATCTCAAAATTGGGAAAACAACAAAACATAAAGAAAACCCAAAAACTTCGAGAGAAATTAAAGGGAGATCTTCAGCCTTGATGGAGATCCTGCTTCCGAGATGAATCAATCGGTGTTCTTCGAGTAATTCCTTACTTTCTACTCCGTGTGTCCTTAGGTTCCTCCCCTTGGGTGTTTTTGTAGACTTTTGAATGCTCAGAATGCCCAAAAATTAACTTTTTTCGCGTGAAATTGAAACAGGGGTCGACAGGGACACGCCCGTGACGCTGCTCAGGCTGTGTGCAATTCTTGTGTCACACACGGGCGTGTGGTATACCCGTGTGAAGATGTCTAGGCCATGTTAAACGTTGATTTCGGCCCATTTTGTTCATTTTTTACCTATTTCTTGTTCTTTTCGCTTCCTCATGCTCACCTAAGTATAAAACATGAAATTAAAGGATTAGGAGCATCAAATTTCATAAATTTAATGATAAATCATCCATAAATGTGCCAAGCATGGAATAAAAATATGTATGTATTATGGTTTATCAAAATCAAAGTGAATAAAAAAAAAATTTTGGACATCAATATAAATCTACTTATTAAATTCAAAAGCCAAAAATTATATTATTTTTTTAAAAGAAAAACTCATAACTCAAGTAATTAACTCACACACAATTTTAACGTGATGAGAGGACCACAATTTTTGTGAATAATAGCAACGCATTATTACTAATTTAATTATGGAGTCAAAATGAATAGCACAGTCTAACCGTTACACTCATTATAATTTTTATAATAACACATGATGACAAACGTAAGGCAAAGGGAGAGGAAGAGAGTTAAATGAAACAAAAAACAAGAAAGGGAGGGTAGATGAAAATAACAACTGCTTTTATCAACGCTGTCCCATTTCATGCATTGCCGTTGCAACGCTGTAACATCAATTTATGGATTTTTATTTCCCTTTCTTATCATCCTATTTTCATCTTTATTGTATCTCTACCCTTCTCTTCAAAATTTTTTTTCTTTTTTTTCATATTCGATTTATAATTAATGTTTGAAGTTTGTGATTATCTCTTTCAATTTGTCTTTAAGATCTGGACTTATTTTTTTTTGAGAATGTAATGCGTTTTACCATTATATCTAATATTTATTATTTTTTTTAATATTCGTATCTATCGTCGATAACAATAACTAATCCTTTAAATAAATAAAAATAGGCTTACATCATGATCCGACTTCCAAATTATACATATATGTATATATTTATATATTTGTTTTCCATATCGGTATTGTGATTGATACCTAATGTATGTCATTATTATAGGTTTTAGTATAATAAAGAAGAGCTAATGATATTGTGCCACTTGTCAATGAAATCTTGATATTGTGGGGATGTTTAGTTAGTATATTTGAGTATTAAAAATGAAATGATATGAGTGTATTAAGACTTTAGGAGGATGGGAGTGATTAGGAATTAGGATACATGTTGGTAGTTTAGAAAATACTGAGAATTGGAAGGACCTATATTCAAAAACAACATATATGGTTTTGAAGGATAAATGTATTTTACTATTTGAGGGAGAGTAAAATATCTTTAACAAATTAAAAAATTTATTTAATACATTAAGTTAATTACTTCATAAGTAAGATTACAGGTTCACAAGTATTTTATCAAGATATAGTAAAATATTTAAAACAAGTACGTGTCAATTTTTTAAAGTTGTTTCTAGAATAAAAAAGTATACTATCAATGTACAAAGTACTCATTCTTAAAATTGATATAGATATTTTTTATTTTAAAAAAATTTACCAAAATAATATGATGATATGGGAAAACATAGACTCGTGTCACAATACCATTGGGTTTTTTTAATGGATTCATTGTTTTTTATGCCATGCAAAATAGGTATATCTAAAAATGTCTTTTTCTTAGTAGACTATTTTTAAAAAAATTCAGAAAGATATATTTTATAGGTAACCACTTAATAAAAAAGATAGAATTTAGAAACCCTATTTTTAATAGAAATGTTTACTTTTTTTTTTTTGAAAATTCATCAATCGAATTTTTAATTTAATTTGAAAATTGGTTGTCACAAAGCCCTTCGCT
Organism: Gossypium stocksii; assembly: GCA_020496765.1. Classification (NCBI taxonomy): domain Eukaryota; kingdom Viridiplantae; phylum Streptophyta; class Magnoliopsida; order Malvales; family Malvaceae; genus Gossypium; species Gossypium stocksii. Next base: position 42,748,365 of record CM035621.1, read on the forward strand.
TAAAGCTAGCAATAATAATGGAGAATGGTTGGATAATCATCTCTTGCTCTCTAGTTTTAGATCTTCAAACTTCACCCGCCTTTAAATTTTTTAAAAAGGTTAAATTACTATTTTAAACCTGAATTTAGCAACTTTTCTTATATAGTCTAAGTTAGATCTTAAACTTGATAATTATTGCCCGAACAGACTGTTGAACTCGAACTATAGGATGCTACAATAGTTACTGGAACATTAATTGAATCTTAAATCTTTAATCAATTTAATTACATACACAATAGAAGTTATGAATATGTCAGGGATTCAATCAAGCATACAAACATAGATTAATAGAATTGAGTATGAATTAAGGACCAACTTGAAAATTTTCAAAAGTTTGAACTAAGTGTCAATACCAAAGAAATAAGTATTGATATTTTTGTGATAGGTATCGATACAATTTTGGCATTCTATTAATATTTGAAAACTATTTATTTGGTCAAGTACCAATACCTTGGTGCCTAATATCGATATTTTTACTCAAATGGTCAAAAATCACAATTTTAAAGGATACTTTTCATGCTCAAATCTATAATTCAAACACTGGAGCATCAAAACACACAATCAACCTTCATAATTATCATACAAAGCATTCTAAAACATATCACATATCATCCAAAGAATGCTCAAACACATTAAGCAATTAGGCCAAATTGTGATACAAAATAACCTAAAATGTCTAACAAATATGCCATTTTGGCACCATCACAATCAAGCTCTAAACTTAGCCAACATCCAACAATTACAATACCAACGTGATTCCTTCCAATGATTCATTCAAGCATTGTATCACATAATGAAATGACACTTTCTTGCCATACAAAACTTATCAAAATCTAATTGTCAAATCAACCAAAGCATGCTATAACTCCAAAACAAATATGATCAAATAGTTCATGCAATATTACTACTTATTAACATTTATAATTCAACTTTTCATTCAAGCATTACCTTTTCAAAAGTTTTCATGATTCAAGGTTTTATTCACAACATACAATTACCATTCATCAATACCAAACATTTTATCTAAGTTTTACCATTTCCCGACCATTTCATGATTCAAGATCAAGCACATAATCTCTAAACATACTTTCATGACTTACCATATATGCATACCATAGAAATCTTTAAATTCAACCTATTAAATGGCCTATATACATGCCACAAAACTGAAATATAACTTCAAAACAACAACCAAATATAGCCTATATAGATTCCACAAAACTAAAATGAACGAGTCAAAATCTACTAAGATTGAAGCTTGATAGTGTGAGTCTCAAAGTTGATCCAACTGCCAAGTTCCGCAAAATGTCAACTACAAAAAATAGTAAATGAAATAGAGTAAGCTTATATAGCTTAGTAAGTTCATAAGTACTTAAACAAAACTCTTACCTCAATTTACAATTAAGGAAAGAGATATAACTAATTTAATATGATTTCTTGTCCAGACATTTACAACAACAAGGTGAGCACTTCACGTATGGATCGTATAATCTTTCAATCACTCAGTACAACATATTTCCGTATCATTCTATAAGAAATATACAACATATAAATCATATTAACCAATTGATCATGTCAATTCATATTCACAGTCATATACCATTTCTTTTAAACATATAACTGTCACTAATATCACATTTACAAAGTGAGTGTTTCATACATATAACTATAAGCTTTCTAGTCATTTGGATATTGTTTCAAACAAATTTTAAACACATATTCATGATTTATTCAATTTCATCAGTTAACATTTCAATAGTCATATAAACATTTCATTTCCAAGTAATTCATGAAGTTAATAGATATACTTTCTTTTAACAGATATCTCGATGAACTATAGTAACATAATTCGGATACTTGGGTAACTACACTACACTAGAGAGCATCGTAATGTTATAAGAGGCACTGTAGTGCAAACAGAGACATAACTGTGCAATCAGAGACACCGGAGTGCGAACAGAGACACCAAAGTACAAACAAAGGCACTGAAGTGCAATATCGTACAAGCATGCATTCCAACCTATTACCATGCCAATCGTATCCTAATCGTTTACTATGTTTAAACGAGCATTAAAGAAGGATTCATAACATTTAATGATTAGAGGCATTTTCATGTTATAAGTATACATGCTGTAACAATTCATATCCATTCAAAAATCTAAATAGATCATAATTTCCAGTATTCAACAATTCTTAATTTAGTCCTTACTCACCTTAGCATTTGGTTATAACATTTCAATTCCATCCCACACCATTAACAATCTATATCCTCAAGATTCAACCGCAATTAATATGTATAAACACATTTTAATACATTATGAACTTACCTAATACAACCAACAAGCAAATATGTGTTGGGAAATGAGTCCATATTGTAGTAAACATGTAATTGTTTTCTATGTATTTGAATAATGAATAAATAAATTTAACATTTCACTATTATATCTTTTGTATTTTTGTCTTTCATATTTTGTATGCATAGCGAAATTGTGACAAGAAAATATTAGCTCATTGATTGTCTAAGTTCAAACTGATGATAAGTGGCATTGTAAGAATATTTACATTATGAGAAAGACAATTTACTTCATTAGATAATCTAAACAAGTCCGTAATCCCATAAAAGAATCAAAGTGAGCATTTGATTCAAATACTGAGAAGTATTATTATGTCATCTAATATTCCAATTGAGGAGATGAGTAGTCTTGGCTATCGAAGCAGTTGACCCCATAGGTAGAGACATAGATGTAATCATTGGAAGAACAATACATTGAACTGAATCCAAGATGAATTAATTCTAAATCTTTTTGTGAATTAATTCACTTGTGACATTCATGGTGTGATTTACCTAAACCCTAAGTTAGTTATTGACCATGCATATGTAACTTATGTACTTTGATATAAGTGGAGGCTTATGCTTTAAATATGATCGAGCCGATAGCCAGTATGTTGGGTACAATACTTGTGTATGGTATGACTTTACTAGCAACAATAAAATTCATAGCTATATTAAAGAGTTAACGATAACCTCTCATTGGTATTGTGTGGATTGATAAATATGGAACGTGACCACGGGTTGCTCATTCTTGAACGAGTAATTTATCACAGTCATTTTTTTACAATAATCATATTAATAATTAAGAAGACACAATGGAGACAATGAGATAAAACAGGATTGTATTGAGTGAATGGATTTAACTCAAAGGAATCAATGATATCATATAAGGGTAACACACACATGACGAGGTCATTCGACAAAGCGATTGGATGAATTGCTTTCGTAAAGAGTATATTATAAGGAATTTTCAATCATGATACTTCTTGTGGATTGACTCCATGATTAACTAATTGTGAATTAACAGAAGGATGTTTCTGGACATAATTACAATTACTAGAGCCTAATTGTATATGTCTAATTGGTCCCTCCACTAGCTCAACAAAAGCTCGATCAAACTGCATTTGAATTAGAAGTAAATTCTACGACTTTGGAAATAATTTAATTGAGTCGATTTATTCAATGTGGAATTAAATTGGGCAGTCGTAAGAATTGTTCAACTAAAGAATTTAATTAAAGAATTTTCTTGAAAAATTAATTTAGAAAATCTAAGTGATTTTTGGAAAAATTAATTTTGATTAAGTAAAATTAAACTAATCAAATTAATTAAAATTAGTATGATATTTTTGAAAATTAATTTTCAAGTTAGCAATTGGCCCAATGGGTAATTGAACTTGAAAATTAGATCTAAGATCGTAAATTAGGTCCGAGAGCCCAAAATCGAGACCAATACCCAAAAACTAGTTAAAACGAGCTTGGTATACGGGCCGACGGTCTAACCGGTGGCTGAATCGAACTGGTCGGGTCATCATTGGCCCGGACTGAACCAGTAGAAACTAAACTAGCTCAGGTGTCAACGGCAGCATTCTGATGGTCAGAAAATGGTCGACGGCGGTGGGTCTTTGATGGTTAAGCAGTGGAAGAATTACACTCCAACTGGGACTCTACTAGAGAATTTGGTTTCATATTAACTATTCCAAAAATAATATTATTTTAATAGATTTAATATTAAAATTAATTTAATAATTATGTTAATAGTATTTTATTAATTTAATATTAAAGTGATTATCTTGATATTTATATTAATTTAATGTTTATCTTGAAGATAAATATTCTATTAATCTAATAAGATTTAATATTGAATTTAATCTAATATTTATCTTGATAAATATTATATTAATTTAATATTAAAGAAGTTCAATTATAGTTGAGCTTTCTAAACTCTCCCTATATAAAGAGAGTCATGGGTCATTATTTGCACACACTTGAATTCAAAAGATAGTTGTAGAGAGAAAATTCTTTGAAAAGTTATTTCAAAAAATTTCTAAAGATATTTTTCTTATTTACAAATTGGTCCAAAAGTTTAGAGAAATTACGAAATTACCTCACTAGTATTTTTTGTGAAATTTTTTATGATTCAAAGTGAGCCCACACTCGACAGACGTCAGCTTGAGGATAGCGGAGAAGATTACTCTGCCAAAGTGTTTATCCTCGACAAATCGAAGAGGTACAATTTTGATTAAGTGTTTATTACTTTAGATATCACAACCAAGTTCTTGTTTTGGAACAAAAATTTAAAACTCAAGTTTTTCCCTAAATTTATTTTTCGTTGCATTTTCCAAATCTGGTTTTCCAACAATTGATATCAGATCTAGGTTGTGCTCTATCTACAAGTATAAACAGATAATCAAAATAAAAATTCTCCTCTTCTTGAATGATTTGATTACATAGAAAGTGACATTGTTTAGATCTTATACATGTTTTAAGTTTATGGGAATGGATGCAATATTATATATTTGTTATATATATATATATATATATATATATATTTGCCAAGATTGTGGTTCTTAAGAAATAGACCATGGACTATCATCTCTACGTAGAACTATTTTTTTTAATTCATAGAATTCTTGTGAGCTAGAAATGGACATTGGACTTAAATGTAATTTTTCCAAAAGGAGTCTATGACGAGGAGAAGATGGAGCGATGGCGGTTAAAGACCCAATGAATGCCTTGTGGCAAAAATCTATGTAATATTTTTTTTTTCATTTATTTTCTAGAAATAGAATCATGGAAACCTTGCCTAGCAATTTTATTTTAATTACCTATCTCTTTATATAATTGTTTTACAATTTTTTTATAATATTTATATTATTTAATGCTATAATTCTGATATATATATATATATATGATATGATCCACAGTTGATTGATTAAAAAATAAAGCGTGCGGTAATGAGAAAATACATGTGTTGTATTATTCTATTCACTTTTTTAGGTTATTTGATTATTGTTAGAAGTGTGGTACTGAGAATGTGCATGTCTAGGATTGGCTTTGGCTACTCACCTCCTTTTCCTGGGACCCTACCTGGTGCATCGTTCACATTCGCTTCTTCAATTTTTCCCTCAAAAGAAAAACTGTAGAGAATCAAAATTGTTAGTTTTATGATTGATTGATTCTTGTGAATAAATGAAGGTGAATATTATAAAATTGTCATAGCATGCCATACATATATTAGAAGCATGTCATATAGATTAGGTAAGAATACCATTAGGACTATTGTATGATTATTCTTAAAATATGGGATAAAAAATATTAAATGTTATTTTAAAATATTGAGTGGCAGAAGGTCCTTGAACAAAAGCTACGACCTCCATTGATGGTCCTTAAATGATAGCATGATAAAGTTTCGAGCCGATTCCTACCCTAGCCGCACTCGAAAGTAAACTTTATCATATGGGTTCATTGGATGGGATTTCCTTTTAAGGACAATTAGTCATGCATGACTCTCAGTGAGATTGTCTTAAGATGACTCATAAATGAAAGTGTGTCCATGATGGGTATTGAGTCAATAGTTACACACTCAAGATTTTCTATTATTAAATAGTTTCCCTAGAAATGATATTTAAGCTAGATATGATGATTAAACATTAAACAGTCGTTGGTTCGTGTGGAGTCTTGAGAATTAAGATTCACGAACTGATTGGATGTAATCCTTGTTCTTACTAGTTAATCATGGGACCCTCAAGGCGACATGATTGATGGGTGTGAGAATGATCGTAGCAATGGACAAATGTTTTTTTTCAAAGTTTTAATTCAAGACGTATGCATCATATTGCATTCTCGATATGTTGCTAAAATGAAAATATTTTCTTAATACAGAGATAGTAATTAGTGAATCTTTATTTTTTTCAGTTCAAATATGTCTCCTACTCCTCTTGTTAGCATTCTTACTAAGAATAAATTAAATGGGGATAACTTTCGAGAATGGAAACAGAACTTGCTAATAGTTCTCAGCTGTGAAAAACACATAATCATTCTTGATAAAACGTGCCCTCTTGAAGCTTAGCCCAAAGCAAGAAATCATTGGAGAGATTCTAACTCGATTACTCGATGTTATATGTTAGTAATCATGAGTAGTGTGTTGCAAAAGCAACATGAGAATTTTCATATTGCCAAAGAGATAATGAAAAATTTGGAGGATTTGCTCAGAGGCCAAGTTGCTTGGCTCAACAATCTGCTATTACAAATTTGATGAACTCCTAGTAGAAAGCTGACACTCCGGTCAAAGAACATATGCTTAAGCTTATAGGATTCTTTTTGTAAGCGGAAGACAATGGGGCTGAACTAGACATGAACACTCAGATTTTTTGTTTTAGGTCGCTTATAACTTAGGGAACAAGGCATTTACCTTAACTCAGCTCATGAAGAAATTACAATCCTATGAGTTGATGCTGAATGGTGCTAAGCCGGTTCAAGAGAAACCTAAGGCAAACTAAATTGTGGGCCCCTCATCCTCTAAGGGGAAGTAAAAAGCTAAGTGAAAGAGTAAACAACTAATTCTTCGATTCCACCTCGTAGGGCTAGAAAGAAGGCTAAGAAGTTAAAAGATCCTAAAAAGATCAAATGTTTCTTTTGCAACAGGAAATGGCCTTTCAAATAAAACTACAAGGAGTATTTGGATTACATTGTAACGCCCCAAAAATTTGAGTTTTTGATTTGTTAAATTTTGTCAAGTAAACTGATCTATTTCAGTGGATAAGTGCTCAGGATGTGTGTTTGAGTCATGTGTTCAAATCTCTCTTGGAAATTTTTTATATTTTTGTTCTTATCTCTATCTTTGTATATTAGGCTTAAATTTAATTTTCACACAACTAGTGTCAAGAATGAGCCTATCGGTTCAATGGTAAGGCTTCAACTTACCTTTTGGTCTTGTATACGAATTCCCGCGCAAGCAAGTGGGAATATTTTTTTATTGTTTCCTATGTGTGTTGTTCACATGGTAGAGTTAGGGTTGAATTTAAATTCTAGAATTTGATAGGTAGTTAGTGGGGGGAGGTTTGTTTTAATTTTATCCCTAAAAAACCCCCAAAATCTCTCACATTTTTTTCACCTTTCCCTATCTCTCACTTTCTCTTTTTCTTAATTTTTTGTTTCCTTTTGCCTTTTTTTTTATGTCTTCCTAACCAAAGTTCTTTCAAATTTTCTTTCCTCTTTATACTATCAATTGATATTGTTCTGCTCATTTTCTATTTGTTTTTCAATTTCTTTTCTACTGTTCTAATCTTGTGTGTTTGGAGTATTGGGTAAGATTATAATTTATGTTGGTTAAGGTGCATGTTGAGGTTATTTAATTCTTTATGTAGGAAGTGATTTTGGTTTTTGATCTATTTGTTTGGATGCAATTAGGAGAAGATCTTAAGACGTTTGGTTCTCCGGCAAACTAAGTTCGTTTTAAGTTACTGATTTGTTTAGAGGTAAGTGATTTCATCATTGTAGAGTTTGTTCATTTCTGTTATTGGGTTCGATCGATGGTGGTTGTGCTAAATTATTCAATTGAGTTGAGTAAAATTTTGGTGATTAACCCTATTAATTGTTAATTTAAGTATTAGAATACTCAATTTTTGAATCCATATAAAAAAATCCAAGTGTGTAACAAAAAACCTAAAAAATAGCAAACAATAAAAAGCCAAAAATTGGACTATCGACACCACATAGCCCTGTGCCAGGCCATATGCCAGACCGTGTGACGCACACAGTCTGGGCCAATTGGGCCGTATGGGCCACACATCCGTGTGGGCCCAAATTCTGAAATTTTACCCTAAGGTCGTAGTTGTCATGTGAATCGAGTTTAGCCCTTCTGTAGGGTCCTATGGTATAAATTTGTTTATAAATCATGATTTCTGATGTTTTGTTTCTATTAAATGTAACTTATGAATGCATGAGTTGTATGTTATATGTAATAGCATGATATGTTTTATGCTAATATGATCTGAATCCGATGTGTATAGCATGTATGTCATACACACATTCGATATTTGTTTAGTTTTGTATGTGCATTGGGGTGGGATTATGATTATGGAGGCAGTATTGGAAGTTTAATTTATCTTCCTTATTTGGTGGCTCAGCCACGTATATTTGTTTCTGGCAGATTACCGCATATTTTTCTAACAGCTGGACTACAAATATTCTAAAAAGTGACACACAACCACTTAGCAATGTGTGGGAATGGAGGGGTATTTAATACCCTAATTAATGTGTAGGGATAGTCAGAGATGGTGTGTAGCGAATGGGGTAGGATATGAGTCTGAATTTGTTATGCATCTATTTCGGTATCTGGTTATGAATTAAATTTGATTGGTATCTGAACGCATATCTACTATTTTATCTTATGAATCATGTATGTCTGATTTATTAACTGAAATAAGTTACACACTGAGCTCATAAGCTCACTTTTTGTTTGTTTGCTCTCAAGTAATCCATAAACTTAGGGCGGATCGATGCAACAAGAGCTCGGTTATTTATAATATTTCATTTCTTTTAACTTGTTTGGATTAAACCCGTTTTGCTCATGGATTGTTTTTGGACTCTTGGGACTATTTTTAAATTTTGGATTTTATCTTCTATTTTAAATTGTTTTAACGTTTTTAGATCATATTAGTTCTATCTGCAAAATGTTAGATTTTCAATAACAAACCACATTTTCCAAAATTGAATTTAACTAAGAATTTTCGCTGCAAATCTAAGTTTTTTTTATACACATATAACCGAAAAATTTAATGAATTAGTGAGAAGGAAGTATTCTCCCAAATATATTGGAATTTTATGTAACACCCCCAACCCTAACTCTCAACTGTCGTCGGGATAAGGTTACGGAGTATTACCGGACCTTTCAGACAAATTACGAATATCATACAAATAAGTAGCATACATATTATAAAATATTCATAGTAGCCTATTATACGTGTTAGAAGTGAATCGGGACCAATTCGAGAGCTCGGGAAATTTTTCATAAATTTTTTTTGTCTGTGTGAACTCAATATAACCCCTTTATAAACATCTGACTTTCCCTGCAATTTCAAACCGCAACCAATTCAAAACCAATATCACAATCCATACAATTTCATATTCAAATACACTTCAAACATGCCCTAAACATCAACTTAGTAATTTACTAAATAAACATTCGCATATATTATTTGAATTAAATTAATAAACTTCATTCATTCTATTTCAGTTTGTTACCAAATATACCAAACATGTCATGATAATTCTATTTCCATTTCATTAAACCAAGTATCCAAATCATCATTTTACATCATTTACACCCAAACTATAATTATCTTGACTCATACTTTTAACCTAGGTACATGCCACATTTATCAAAAAGAGAGATACATCACCGAGTTTCTCTGAGGTCAGGATTGCTCTGGATGCTGAACTAGGAAACTTGACTGCTACTGACCTGCGCACGAAAACAATCGTACACTGAGTATGGATATACTCAGTGGTATTACCATAATTCAAATTATAATAACAAATAAATAAATTTTAAATATATAGATATCAAACATGTAACAACTTAATTCACATACACTAATTCATACTTTAACTTCCATTTCTCAATAATAGCAATCCATCAATTGATACCATATATCATCAATTTTGAACTGCAATCACTTCATAAACATTTAGTTCATGCTTTCAATCTCAGTCTCAATTGCAATTCACATTTCATTTCACATTCAACTTTCTCATTTCTTTCCAATAGCTCAACCAAACAAATTCATTCAATTTATCATTTCATTTATTTGCTCTTATTAACAAGACTCGGACTTTGGCAGATACACAGATCCAACCAAGCACTACAGTATGGCACCCAAAGCCTCATCGGATAGTTCAAAGCAATAGTTGACACCTAGTGTCTCATCGGCCAAGCCGAAGAAAGTTGGTATCCAGTACCTCATCGAATCTATCCGAAGAAATATAATGACACCTAGTGTCTCATCGACTCGAGGTCGAAGAATCCTTGAACTCTTCCAATCCCTGAACTCTTCCAATCCTATGGCATGCCAACTATATCCGACTCAGCCTGACTAGTTAATAGGGTTTCCAAATCACTTTTCAATTCCAATTTCACTTTCAATTCCAATTTCATTTTCAATTTAACCATTCAATCACAATCCAATACCAATACATATTTATCAATCAATTCAATTTTCATTCAATTCAATAATAACACTTACCTCGTAATTCACTTACCAAACATGTAATTTAAACTTTAACATTAATAATAAATAATTTGAATTATAGTAATACAAACCCGAAATTCTCGATTTACTCCTCGATAACTTTTTCTTTTCCCTTCTAAGTCGATGCCTCTGGTTCTTTATTAGCTACGAAAATTAAAAAAAATTACAATCATTAATACAACACTAATTCACATTAACTAATTGAATTTCTATTCAATTTCTACCTTAATCTCAATTTAGTCCTAACTAAATTCATTTTATATTTCTATCTCAATTCATGCTTTATTTACATCAAATTTTCAACCAAACTAAAATTTAACTATTTAATTTTCATCATAAATCCCTAATTTCTAATTTCTTTCAATTTAGTCCCTACCATGCAAAACTTATAACTTACTTTACAATTTAATCCTTTAACTAATTCCAACTAAAAATTCTATCAATTAAACCCTTAATTCAACCATTTGGTCAACATGAATCATGTCTAAAAATCTAGTAACTTCAAAATCTTAACATAAATTCAATAAAACTTTGTTCTAAGACTTCAAAAACATCAAAATTTCAAGAAAATGACTTAATTGACTTACCAATTTAAACTTCAAACCTTAAAACCCTAGCTTTTCCTTTTTCCTTTCTTTCCTTTTTCCTTTTCCCCTGTTTCGAGATGCGCTATTCTGTTTCTTCGTTCTTATTCTTTTACTTTCTTTTTCTTTTATATTATTTGTTTCTTTTATTTATTTATGATTATTATATTATTATAATATTTTATTAACTTAATAATTATTATTTCTTAAATAATAAGTAAATATTATATGTATATGATTTATTACACTTGTATTTTACTATCACCATACATTTTTCATTATTTTAATTTACTTAATTAATTATAATATAATATAAATAATTATAATAAATATCTATTACTTAAATAAAAAGTAAATAAATATATGGATTACAAATGTATGCATATTTATTATTACATTTATATATGATCATTACCATACACTTGTTTTTATTTAATTTATATAATAGTAATATATATTTAACACACATAAAATCTTAGATTTTATGTCTTTTGCCGCCTCATTTCTATTAAGGGCTTAATTGCCTATTTAATCCTTCTTATTTCCTTTTTAATTTATAATTAAACTTTTACCCCTATTGCAATTTAGTCCTTTTTACTAATTACTCCTAATTAAGTCAAATTCACCTATGTAAAACCTAATTAAACACACAACTAGTCTCGTAAGTATTTCTAATAAATATTTACGAACCTATTTTACTAAAATAAAGGCCCGATAATACACTTTTTCGATGCCCGTGAATTTTGGGTCTTACATTTTATTTATCAAAAGCTAATGCTATTTGTGTTATAAGTCTCAAATGGTTTCTGGATTTTCCAATAAACTGTGGTAATTTCTCCAGATTTGGTCATTACGTTGAGGCCGGGTTTGGGGTGTTACATATCAAGCCAAAAAGGCAAAAGGTTTGGAACTCTTTGTGGTTAAAACTTGATTAGTGGAAGAATAAATTGACAACTGGGTTATTGATTCTGGAGCCACTAACCATTTGTATTTTTCTTTACAGGGGTTTAGCAAAACGAGAACTCTACATGGCAGGAGCCTCTCATTATGGACCAAGGATGGAAGCTATGTTTCAGTTGAAGTAGTGGGAGAATTTATTTTACATTTTGATAATTTTAGAAAAATTGTTTTAAAGAATGTATCTTATGCACCTCACTTTAAGAGGAATTTAATTTTTGTAGCATGTTTATTAATAGTTATACCTTGACATTCAATAAAGGGATTGTTATTCACTAAAATAGTTTTTTAATCTATAATAGATGGATGGAAAACAATCTCTACTTTATCAAACCAAATAACTACTTGATGCTTCAAACTGAAATAGTGAATAAAAAACTTAAAACTTCTCACTCTAACGAGAGGTACCTATGGCACTTAAGACTTGATCATATTAACCAAGAAAGAATCACTAGACTCGTGAAAGATAATCCCTTAAGTATGCTTGAGGAAGTTAGTCTTCACAATTTGAATCTTACTTAGAAGGTAAAATGACTAAGAGATCTTTTAATACGAAAGGTACAAGGGCTAACCAACATTTAGAACTTGTGCACAATGATGCATGAAGTCCCATGAACATTAGTGCCCGAGGAAGTTACAATTATTACGTGACTTTCATCGATGACTAATCTTGATATGGATATGTGTATTTAATGCACCGCAAAAGCAAAACCTTTGATAAATTTTGAGAGTTTCATATAAAAGTGGAAAATGAATTAGGTTTATCTATAAAGAATCTTCAGTTTGACCGATATGGGGAATACTTGTCCAACGAGTTCTTAGGATACATCATAAAGAATGAGATTTTATCCCAGTTGACTGCATCGGACACTCCGTAACAGAATAGAATAGTTGGGAAAAGGAATAGAACCTTACTTGACATGGTTCATTAATGTTAAGTTATTCACAACCCCTTACTTCCTAATGGGGATATATGATACAAACGGCATGTTGTATTCTGAATGATGTGTCAATCAAGTCTTCTTGTAAGACATCTTATGAACTGTAGCATGGAAAGAAACCCACTCTAAATAACTTTAGTATATGGGGTTGTCCAACACACATTCTGGTTAAGGATGCAAAAAAGTTAGATGCACAGATAAAATTGTGCATATTTGTAAGATATCCAAAAAAAACAAAGGGTGGATTATTTTATAATCTGAAAGATAATACGATCAAAGTTTCTACTCATGCTACTTTCCTTGAGAAAAGCTATATGGATAACTTTAAGCCTCGAAGTAAAGTGGTACTTGATGAACTTTCAGAAGTTTTAGAATAATCACCAAGTTCAATTCTCAATAAAGTTGTAAAAAGACCTACAAACAATCAACAACATGGAGGAATCTGTCTTAATGGGAGAGTTTCTAAGGAATTGGACTTCTTCAACTATAATGATAGTAATTTTAATACGGAAGCCAATCATGAGGATGATAATCCACTCACTTATGATAAGGCTATACATGACGTTGATTACAAGCTCTAGAAACGGGCCATGGATGCCAAGATGGATTCTATAAAATCCAATACAATGCAGGAACTTGTAGACTTATAGGTTAGGATTAAACCCATAGGGTGTAAGTGGATCTACAAGAAGAAGAGAAATACGGAAGGGAAAGTGGAAACACATAAAGCTGGACTTGTAGGGAAATGTTACACACAAAAAGAATACATTGGTTACGATAAGACCTTCTCTCCGGTAGCCAGGCTCAAGTCTATCCTATACTCTTATCCATTGTCGTTGCTATCGATTACAAGATCAGGCAAATGGATGTCAAGACAACATTCTTAAATGGTTATCTTGATGAGATTATTTATATGGTTCACCCCACTGACTATGTTGTTAAAGAAAAGGAGGAGAAAGTTTGCAAGCTACTAAGATCCATTTATGGATTTGAGTAGGCGTCCCGCTCATGGAATAAAAGCTTTGACCAAACGATCAAGACTTTTGGGTTTGAGCAAAACACTAATGAACCTTGTGTTTATAGGTGAATAAAAGACAAAAAGGTGATCTTCCTCATTTTGTACGTTGATGATATTCTACTTATCGAAAACGATGTAAGAGAATTGTCATCGGTTAAACTATGGTTAGCTCAATAGTTTTAGCATGAATGACTTGGGTGAATCTAGTTATATTCTTGGAATTTGAATCCTTAAAGATCGAAAGAATAAAAAGATAGCTCTATCGTAAGCTTCATACATTGATAAGGTACTAGAACATTTTGCAATAATCGATGCGAAGCTAGACGTTCACCGATCGCATCATGTTTTTATCTTTCTTTAGATAACTATCCTAAGACAATAGAAGAAATAAAGCATATGAGTAAGGTTCTAAATGCTTCAGCAGTTGGAAGTTTTATGTATGCCATTCTTTGCACACGTCCAGATATCTGTTTCGTAGTAGGAATGGTTAGTCAATATAAGGTGAATCTTGATCTCAAGCATTGGTAACTTATAACACATATATTAAGGTATCTTAAAAAACCAGGGATTATATGCTTGTGTATTATGGGGAGAACTTTACTCATTTTGGATACACAGACTCAAACTTCCAAATTTGTAAAGATTTGAGGAAATCAACATTGGAAAATGTATTCATCCTAGGCCGTGGAACCGTAATATGGAGAAGTCTAAAACAAACTTACACTACTTACTCTACTATGGAGGCCGAGTATGTGGTTACTTCTGAGGCAACGAAAGAAGCAATATAGCTTCGAAAGTTCTTAACCGATCTTGAAGTCATTCCTGGTATAAAAAAAGCTATAACATTGTATTGTGATAACAGTACTACAATAGCTAATACCAAGGAAATGAGAAGTCACAAGAGGATGAAACACATTGAACGAAAGTATTACTTGATACGAGAGGCAATAGCCAAAGGAATTATAGATGTGGTGAAAGTAGCTTCTGAAGATAACCTTACAGATCTGTTTACTAAGACTCTTGTAACTAGGAGTTTTAACACGTTGAGGATATGGGAATGCGAAACATGGCACATTTACTTCACTAGGGCAAGTGGGAGATTGTTAGGAAATGTGCCCATATTATAGTAAACACGTAATTGTTTTCTATGTATTTGAACGATGAATAAATAAATTTCACATTTCATTGTTATGTCTTTTGTATTTTTGTCTTTCATATTTTGCATGCATAGCAAAATTGTGATAAGCAAATATTAGCTCATTGATTATCTAAGTTCAAAATAATGATAAGTGGCATTGTAAGAACGTTTACATTACGCGAGAAACAACTTACTTTAATAGATAATCTAAACGAGTCCGTAATCCTGTAAAAGAATCAAAGTGAGTATTTGATTTAAATACTGATAATGATTATTACGTCATCTAAAATTCCAATTAAGGAGATGGCTAGTCTTGGCTATTAGAGTAGTTGACTCCACAAGTAGAGACATAGATGTATTCATTGGCAAAATGATACATTGGACAGGACCAAAGATGAATTAATTCTGAATCCATTTGTGAATTAATTCACTTGTGACATTCACGGTGTGGTTTACCTAAATCCTTAGTTAGTAACTAACCATACATATGTAATCATGTGCTTTAATATAAGTGGAGGCTTATACTCTAAAGATGATCGAGCCAATAGCTGGTATGTTGGGTAAATTACTTTTTTATGGCATGGCTTTACTAGAAACAATGAAATTCATAACTCAATTAAAGAGTTAACAATATCCTCTCATTAGTATTGTGTGGATTGATAAATATGAAATGTGGCCACGGGTTGCTTGTTCTCAAACGAGCAATTTATCACAGTCATTTGTTGACAGTGATCATATTAATCATGAAGAAGACACAATTGTGACAATGAGATAAAACAGGATTGTATTAAGTGAACGGATTTAACTCAAAGGAATCAAAAAAATCATATGAGGGTAGCACACACATGACGAGATCATTGGACAAAGCAGTTGGATGAATTGCTTCCGTAAAGAGTATACAATAAGGAGTTTTCAATCATGCTACTTCTTGTTGACTGACTCCATGATTAACTAATTGTGAATTATCGAAAGGATGCTTCTAAACATAATTGCAATTACTAAAACCTAATTGTATATGTCTGATTGATCTCTCCACTAGCTCAATAAAAGTTCGATCAAACTATATTGAATTAGAAGTAAATTATATGACTTCGGAAATAATTTAATTAAGTCGATTTATTCGATGTGAAATTAAATTAGGCAATAGTAAGAATTGTTCAACTAGAGAATTTGATTAAAGAATTTTCTTGAAAAATTAATTTGAAAAATCAAAGTGATTTTTAGAAAATTAATTTTGATCAAGTAAAATTAAATTAATCAAATTAATTAAAATTAGTATGATATTTTTAGAAATTAATTTTAAGTCAAACAATTGGTCCAATGGGTAGTTGAACTTGAAAGTGGGACCTAAGATTGTAAATTGGGCCCTAGAGTCCAAAATCGAGATAAAAGACCCAAAAATTGGTCAAATCGAGCTTGGTATGTGAAATTAGGTCAACGGTCCAATCGGTGGCTGGATCTGACCGTCGGGCTATCACTGGTTAAGAGCAAACCGGCAAAAACCAAACCAGCTCGAAGTGCCAACGACTGCAACAGCGACATTTCGGTTGCTGGGAAATGATCGGCGGCTGTGGGTCTTCGATGGTTGAGCATATAGTCCTACTGAAACTCTACTAGAGAATTTGATTTCAAATTAACTATTCCAAAAATAATATTATTTTAATAGATTTAATATTAAATTAAATTTAATACTCATCTTAATAGTAAAATACTAAGAATTCAAAGGACCTGTTCAAAAACAACATATTTGATTTTGAAGGATAAATGTATTTTACTTTTTGACGGAGAGTAAAATACCTTTTAACAAATTAAAAAAATTATTTGGTACATTGTCAGTTAATTACTCCACAAGTAAAGTCACGAGGTTGATAAATATTTTATAGAGGTATAGTAAAATATTTTAAAAAATATATGTGTAAATTCTTAAAGTTGCTTATAAAATAATATATATATATATATATGCTGTCAGTGTATAAAGTACTTACTCTTAAAATTAATATATATTTTTTATTAAAAAAAAATTACCAAAACAATATGATAATATGGCAAAACATGGACTCGTGTCACAATACCATTGGGTTTGTGTTTATGGATTCATCATTTTTTTTACGCCATGCAAAATGGGTATATCTAAAAATGACTATTTTTAATAGACTTTTTAAAAAAATTTAGAATAATACCTTTTTTAGGTAAAGGATCAAATTTAAAAACCTCATTTTCAATCGAAACTTTTACATTTTTTTTCTGAAAATTCATCAACTGAATTTTTAATTTAATTTGAAAACTTGTTGTGACAAAGCCCTTCGCTTAAAGCTAGCAATAATAATGGAAAACAGTTGGATAATCATCTCTTGCTTTCTAGGTTTTAGGTCTTCAAACTTCAACCTCCTTTAAATTTTAAAAAGGTTAAATCACTCTTTTGGGTCCAGATTTAGCAACGAGTTTATATTTTTTTAGTATAAGTTAGGTCTTAAAGTTGATTTTTTTTTTTATCTAATTTTTTTCAAGGAAATATCAAAGCTAACTTGGATAAAAAATTTCAAATCTCAATGTAAGAACAATCACCAAGCTTAAAACCTAACTTGAACCCAAAAAATTATATCCAAATGTATAAAAGCATTATATAAAAAAAGTTATATTGATATAAATATATTGAATCTCAAGTAATTTGTATTTTTCCCATAATTTATATAACCAAATAAAATTTAAATCCAAATTTTTAAATTCAGGTTCCAAATGCAACCTTATCTCAAATACCCAAAATAAAACATTAATTTTGGTTGATTTTTTATTCATGTTACTGTAATACAAAACTTAAAACCGATTCATTTACTACTCTCAATAAATTTGATAAGTTGATATTATACCAATTGAATCTTAACTCAATTAGTCTCGTTGCTATTATAATAACCAAAAATATATGAGTTCAAGTGCGATTAAATGCATATTTTCCGAGATTATATAAAAAAGTCCATAATGTAAATATTAAATGCCTCTGACTTTTATGTTTATATATACCCAAAAACAGATAGAAAGCAGGGACTCAAGTCATATTTCCCCTGCCTGCACATTTCATGCTTGTCATCCTACATACTCAGGCATATCATCGAACGATATACAAAACATATCACCTTTGATTGCATTTGAAATTCAAGCTAATTCTGTTCACAAAATAGCAGCATTGTGTTCCAATAGACCGAAGGAACATTGCACCAAACTATATAACCATATCACTAGATGCCATATCTAGTTCAGTCCATGAGCCACCGATATACCCCCAGAACTCTTGTAATATCGTAAACAGAACTTAGTATGGTGCAACATTTAATAGGCTAACACAACAGAAAAGAACAACACGCTCTAGTAGTTACTAATTCCCTAATAAAATTTGTATCTCTCCCACGAACTGTTACTCAGACCAGAAGTTTATAAAGGCGGTAACAAAGGATTTAAAGATAGTCCAAAGGGGGCTAGTTTCAGATTCTGCACTGCTTTTCGATGTCCCTTCCCATGATTCACTGTCCATAGAAACCAATGGAATACCCTAAGGAACTCTATCAAATTCGACTTTAAAAGTATAATGAACAAAGACTAGGGATACTTACAGATTAATTCGGTCTAATGTTTTACTGCTTCCTTTCTTTGAGTTGACATGCTGCGCGTCAACTTTACTTTCAACTGCAACGGCCCTCTCCGATGTTGACTTGTAAGTGCCATGATTTTTTGGGTGGACACCATTTGAAACATTTATTGCCTGATGAAAAACATAATCATGCATATTAAGCTAACTTATAATTAGTGAATATAGGCAAAGGTAAACAAACCTTCACATGCTAATAGACAAATACTGTTAAATCATGCATATCAAGCGATGTTTCGTTGCTTGATATCAGACATAGAGATGCACAAAGGTTTTGGACCAAAGCTCACCTCTCCAACAATTGCTTTGCTTTGTTCATTTGTATCCGACATTAAAGTATCAGTACGAGAGACCTCTAATGCTGCATCATTGGGAGTATCAAGCTTAGCAGTTTCCCCAGTAGAGCATTCTGAGCTTTCTGATAACGGATCTGAAATGCTTTCCACCATTTTCTTATCTGTTAAATTGGAATTCTTTTCCAACAACAAATCCACATTGTTTTCTCCTTCTTTACCATCATCTGTCAACACAGAAACCTCAGAGGAATTCATACCATCCAACTTAAAACTACCATTTTCTTGACTCACATTCAGCTTCTCATTTTCCGTTTTCTCCAAATTTTCATTTAATTTCCCAACTTCGCTAGACATTCCATTGATGCTGTCAGTTGGTTTAGCAACAGGCCGCAAGGGAAATGTCTCTACTACTATATCTGCTTCTATTTGAATGACTTTAGACGTGAATACATCTGTTTCCTTTTTACTTTTATCACTTTCAGGAGGTTCAATTACTTGCACTTCTACAAGTGCTGCTTTATCAGTTCCATTTGTCACATCAACAAGATTCCCATTAATAATTTTTTCACTGCCAAACTCTTTATATTCAGATTCCATAGAATTCCCATTAGTAACCATAACCAATTCATCACTTTCATCCTCATGATGACTAGGAACAAAAGAACTTCCATTTGATTGTTCAGACGGAAGAGGTTCAGGTGGAGTTGAAATGGAACCCAGTGGATTTTGTTGCAAGAACCGATCAATGTCATGTTCAACTTCAGTCAACTTAGCAGGACCCAACACTCTATTTTCTTGAATTATCTCTCGCACAATCTCCCGTATTATGTAGAAAGACCCACCAACTTCCTTGTGGGTGAGGTTAAGAGATGGAAAATTCCCATTGTTTGATTCTTGATACCTGCGACAAGTTCATCAATGGGTGAGTTTTAAGACAGGAAATCTTCTAGTAAGTTTAAAATCTTCTTTGAAGAGAAAAATAGCCTATAAGTTTAAAAATCCACGTGAAAGGAAATAAAAGAAGTACAAGGTTTATGGAAATGGGTACACCAAATTGAATCCAACATGGAAATTGAACTATTCCACATTCTACATAGGTTTAAAAATCTAATGTTGCATGTTAAATGAACCATAAATGATGCTCCCCCTGAATAACAGCAAAGAATCATATCAACAAAGTTAGCAAGAGGTCACATTTCGACTTTTACTACCAAGTATGCTGATAGCAACATTTTACATTTATATTTGCACAAAAATCCTTATATCAAACAAAGAAAGTCCAGTTTGAACTTTGAAAAGAAAGCCAAATGTGTCTTAGTATACAGTCTTCAAAGAAATATGATACATTTAGGCAAATACCCTACTATATACAGAAGAATTCCATTATGACTACCATGTCACAGGGTAAATAGAAGTGGATTGGAATGACAAAAGAGAAAACCGATCCTGGTAAAGACTAAATTAAGATGAAATAATTAAATTCATCAGTAGTAGCAAACAAAAGGAAGAGGAACCATGTGAGATTACTTCTTTATAAAAGATTCAACCATTGACTTCCTTTCCTCCTTTGAACGCCGAACCCGAGTCTTCTTCCCTCCGGACTCATTGCACTTAGCTAGGGCAAATGTTTGCCCAACCCACCCACCTTTTATAGCATGCATGAGGATAAGAAGGTTTACCAGCTTATAGCATTACAACCTACAGAATATAGAACCAAGATCAAGATCAGAAAAGTCTAATCCATAAACATAAACCCTTTCATAATGAGCTCAAATTACGCAGTCCAGAGGGGCAGAGTGCAAGAACAGCCACTCAATTATTAGCAAGTGCACCATGATTATATATTATTTTATATTTTAGATAATGTTAAGACTAACAGCAACTCAAGAATTCACAAAAAAAAAAAAAAAAAAAAAGAAAGAAGAATATTTTATATTTTAGATAATGATGATGTTAACACTCAATTATGATATAAAGGACAAACACTTTCCATTTGCAAGATTCTCCAAATATTTTTGCAAAATAGTGGATATCTGCTTTCGTCCTAATGTAATGAAAATCCAATCTAAAATCTAATAATAAAGTCTTAATATCGAATTCTCAAATTAGAAAAAGCGATAATTTAGAGCTACCTGATATTGAAAATAATAAAGGTATTCAAAAGCTAACTCTTGACTCTATCATAAACTCAAAAATGCCAAATGTAACCGTAATACCAACATACTTAAAACATAAGCAAAAACAAATTGATATAGAATAATGTCAACATTATAAAAAGTGGCAACAAAAATATAGAAAGACGCAATTATCATTACAAACCAGTATGAGAAATCCCAAAGTTTTCAAAAGAAGCAGTTCAAAGTCAATCTAGTAACTATAAAACCAGTATGAGAGATGCTAAATTCATGCAGGAAATCTAGATTGAGAATGAAAATCTTGAGAAGAGAAAGATAGAAAACAATAGATGAAAAGAAAAGAATGAAAACTATACAAGCATTGAGAGGATGATAATGACATAACACTCTGTTTCAATCAACATTACTTTCAGAACGTACACATTCTAATCTACTTATACATAAACTGATTAATTGCTAAAGAACTAACTAACTAAAACTGAATTAACTGCTTAACAACCAAAACAGCTGACTAACAACTAACCCCCTCAGTTAACTAACAGCTAACTCCCCATTTATCACATGCTAAAGTCTTCATGAGCCTTCAAGCTGTTGATTCAACATTATACAACTTTTCTTAGGTAAACTATTGGCTTTTTTATTCCTAGTTATGAACACTCAAAAGTTAGGCCTCGCCGGTACTCGCATCTTTTTATCCACTATTTGCACTTTGGTTTCTATAAGAATGTTATTTCTTAGTTTGAGTAAAATGGATAAAAATCTAGCCTCTAATAGTAATCATAATGGTACTCTAAATTAACGAAAATTAATTTATGTCACTCCCCATGAAATTCTAATTCTAGTTACTGATTCTCCCAAAAAATTTTCTATTAAAAAAAAAAAAGCAAATGGAGCCTTACTCAAGCCAGGTCAATTCAAAGTGTTGCCTCTTGAGCAAAAGAACTTAAAAATTAAAAAAATCAAAAGATTAAAATTGAACCCAAATTGCATCAGTTTCTTTTCTTTTTTTCGAGAAATCATTTCCCCGGTATTTAATTAACATGAATAAGACCCACTTCTTCTCAAGCACTAGGTATTGTAAAACCAACATCAAATAGTGTTGAAAACTGGAAAAAGGCTACTTCAAAGATCAATAACAAAAATAAGTCATTTTAGGCAAAATTTAAAAAAAAAAAAAAAAAGAAAGAAAGAAAGAAAGAAACGGCTTAGACAAATGAATTTTAAGAGCAAGTGACAGTAAGAAGATAATCAGATTTCAAAAATGAAAATGAAATTCAAAGATCACCCAAATAAATAAATAAAATGGAGCAGAGAATGAGTGCTCACCTAAAGAGAAGATAGAGAGAGTGGGAATTTCTTCGTTTTCCTTTTTAATGCTATTTGGGGTTTATAAAAAATGTTTTAAAACCCTAAAAAAATATTGTAAATAAATTAGCAGCTAGGAACAACAGTGTCCCCATTTTACTATTGGTTTCTGCTGGAGGTCTGGGCGGCGGCTGGTACATTGCTTTTATTGTTATTTGAAAATGTTTTGATAATTATTTAGGGCTTTTTTTCAATTTTAAAATATATATTTAAATTAAAAAATTAATTATCTAATAATAAAATATATATTTGAAAATCTACATTACTCCTTATGTTAACTAAGCTCTAATTCTAAAAAATTTAACTTTTAATATTTACATATTTATGTCAATTTGATCATTACTCTAAAAAATAAAAAAAATAAGAAAATAAAAAAATTATAAAAAGAAATATAATTCAAAAAATATAATAAATTGAGAATATATTAAAATTATTAAAACTAGAATATTTTACCCGCTTTTGTTGGGCTTCAATTTTTTTAATTATAATTATAATTATTTATTAAAATTGTAATATATATTTATTAAAATAATTATTAGATTAAGAAAAATAGAGGTGTCAATACTAAAATTTTGTCGTTATAGTGCATTCTTTTTATATAAATAACTAATAAAATTATAAATATTGACATACTAGATTATATAAAAAATAAAATATAAAAATTAAATCTTAAATTCGAGCATAGTGTAAAAATTAAAATTGAAATTTAACTATTTACAAATATAAAAAAAAAAGGGAGAGAAAAGCCTAGGTGTCAAAGAAGATATTGACATGCTAGTTTTTATGAACTTTTTTGAAATTTGTTGATTTCTTAAATGTTTTTATTTTTTAAAGTTATTTTTTAAAAAAAAATTATAGGTAGACTGCCATGCTAGTGATCACATCAATGTTCGTTAAAATTTTAACAATTCAATCAATTTTTCCATTAAAAAAATAAATTAACTAAATTTTAAATGTTAAGGGCCAAAATGGCAAAGCAAGTAAACATTAGGGGCTAAATTCATATTTGCCTGTTTTTTATATTGTACGTGAGTTTAAAAATGTGTTGGCCTATGCCTTCCATAGTCATTGCCATGAAAGCTCTGTAGCTACGAACAAAGTCCATTTGGTCATTATGATTGAGATCAGTCCCTTCACTGCTGCACGCACTTGAATTCTTGCACCTTATCTGCCATAACATGATTTTTTTTTTTAAAAAAAAAGTCAAACTCAAATTTCCACTATAGAAACAAGATTAAAATGTTAGAAAAATAAAAAAAGTAGATTGTTGTAGAAGAAATCAGGCACCACAGCTACCTACCATCTTTGTACAACAGAAGAAACACCACTTGCAAGGTGTGCACACAACTTAAGCCTAATAATGCCAAGGAACCCTATCCACAACAACAAAGATCACTCACTAAAAAATTATCTTTGGTGTTTCTCAATTTCTTTTTTTAAAGTAAGAAAACAATTTTGGGTATTAACCCAATTAATAGGGAAAAGAAAATAAGTTGTTAGTGTGGTTTTAGTTGTGTTAGTTTTACATGTCAATTCATTATACTAGAACCATTACCTTTCAATGAAAAGGTATAACATTTACAATCCTTTTTTTTTTCACAAGGCTAAGATAAAATCATCCCCTAGTTTTTATGGCTTAACTAAAACACTCTAACTTTTGTGGTATAACACCCCTCACTCATCTCTGTCGTTGGATTAGGGTTACGGGATGCTACAATAAATAACAGAACAGAATCATACTATTTCATTTCAAAATGTTTTTCTTTAAACAATCATTAATCATCAATCATTCATTCAAAACATGTTATTCATACTAAATCGGGATTAAATTGAGCTTATGAAAGCTCTAAAAATAGTTCAAAACTAAGTAGGGACTAATTTGAAACATTTTAGAAAAATGCGATAAAAATGCAAAATAGGAGCCATATGGCCATATGACAGGTTAAGGCTGTATATTGCAGGGTCACACGGCCGTGTCGCCAAGCCATGTAACTAACTGTGGTCGTATGGACCTAATTGTAACACATTGCAAACATTCACACAGCCGTGTGGTTGGGTCGTGTGAGAGACTGAGACCATGTCAATGATCTTGTATCTAACTTACCGATGGCACATGGACATATCAACCAACCTTGTATGACACACGATTGTGTGGCAGATCGTGTAACATCAAAATGGCCATTTTTCAAATGATGTAATCCAAACCTTTACACATTACCAAAACACAAGTTTAGGTGCATTTTATCATACCTAAATCATTTCATAAACTCAATTCAAAACATGATATAACACATCCTAGTAGTGCCTAACCAATATGCCATTATGATACTATCATATCCAAATATTAAACATACAACTTAACCATTCATACAAGCATAAATAAGCATCATTGTGCATTTTACCATAAATACCTACCAAATCTTACCTTTCTATCAACCAAAAATATGCTTTAATACAAACCAATATTGGCTATATAGGACTCAAGCAAACAATTAAACTTATAACATGTAAAGTTCATTTAAATCTCAATTTTCATTCATCCATTCATGATTCAAGGCATATCATATAACTAATAAGTAACCATTCATCAAAACATTACCATTTCATAATCTTTTTCATGATTCAAGGATAATCACACATCCAAAAGCATGTTTAAACCATTCATTCCATCAAACATGTTAAATAACCTTGAAGAACACATTCCATATAGACCATATAAATCACATTACAACATTTACCACATAATCCCAAAACCACAATCAAGAACCAAAGTACCAACGTTCAAGATTAACCAAAAACGAATCGTCTATATGTACATGCCACAAAACCAAGTTTAAACGATAAAAAGACTACTAGATCAATATCGGGATAGTGTGAACTTTGGACGATCCGTTTGACGTATTCTGCAAGTTGGCAATCTACAAGAAAATAGAAAAACAAATGAGGTAAGCTTATATAATGCTTAGTAAGTTCACAAGTATTAAACCAAGTAACTTACCTCAGGTTATAAATATACATTACATTCTACTTAGCTTGGTAAAGTTTGCCTATCATGGAAAATCAAATATAAAAAAGGTGAGTTCAACATTTATCATACCATATAGTAACTCAATCATATAACATTTCAATTCACTACTTCAACATTTCATTACCATTCACAAAACAAATAATCATTTAATCAATTCATTATCTTAATCATATCATACAATCTACTTACCTACAATACAATCCATTTCATATTAATGCGAAACATTATTTTCATTTCATAATTTGAATTTCTCAATCCATTTCATATTAAACCATATGAACTTTATTCCTATATCATATCAATTCATTTTTATACCAAATAGATATTGAAGGCCAATTTAATGTCAATTACAATTTTGTTTCATAGTACAAATTCTGAATCACATTTATTGATTTGTCACGTTTTTACATAGGCCCATTGGGCTTGTATAATCGATTCTCATTATGTATATGTATCATCTGATCATCATATCAACTCAATCTAAATATCATTTATTCCATTTACAATATACATGTCCCTATTAACCTAACTCGGACTTGGACGGATATACGGATTTAACCAACATATCAATTTGGCACCCAATACTTGTCAGATAAATCTAAAAATAATAAGTTGCACCTTGCGCTGGTCGGTATAACCGACAAATGAGGTGCCCAACACTTCTCGACACGTAGTCGTATAACTCTGAACTCTTCTTATCCTGTGGCATGCCAACTATATCTGACTTTTCCTAAACAATTAATAGGGTAACAGTTTCTCAATTTCATTATATAATTTCATCAACCAAACAATCAATTCTCAAAACTAATAGCACATCACATAACCATACTGATTCAATTTCATGTTTACAACATCATATCATACTTTCACATATATTTAGTTCGGTCCTTATCACTATCAACCTGTCTAAATCAAATCGATTTAGCTCATTTCATCATATCATCAGACAACATATCCTATTTTAGTCCAATTTAAGGTCAATTGCATAATTATTTCAATTTGCAATTCATCATATTCAATTTAATCCTCTATCTCACCTTTTTTGTACAGAATTGTAAACAATTAAAATTTCAATTAAACATAATTACAGTTATAATTCTAAATGTATAAAAATTTAACACAAACATACTGTTTGAACTTACCTGGTCAAGACAACAAACAAACAACTATCTAAGGACTAATCAACAAGTTTTGCCATTTACTTGATTATCTTCAATTTGGTCCAATTTTCAATCTATTCAATAATTCAATTTAATTTATCAATTCCAAATATCTTATATCATCCTATTACAAGTATATATCAATTTAATTTTATTATTCAAATGCCCCCTAAACTTTTTTATTTTATTCAATTTAATCCCTAAACTAAAGCTATTATAACTTTCACAACTGAACTTTGTTTTTCATTCTGGTTTCAATTATGTTTTTCAAAATCCCTCTAAAACCTACATTTATAGAAATCTCATGACAATTTCATCAAATTTTCATTTTAATCCCTATATGCAAAACTAACAAAATTACTTAACAAATTAAGCTTTAAACATATCTAAACTTATAATCAAACTATTAAACATCAAAAACTTCAATTTTAATCAATGGAAACTTTAAAAATCTTTAACAGTTTTGAAAACGAATACGAGTTAGTTGGACCTAGACCTATCCACCCGAAGGCCCACTCGAAAAGTGAGAGGGTTTGGGTACAACTATAGGCCTGAAAAATGGTCTTGGACATAAAAATAAAGGTAAGGATTTTTTGGCTCAAGCTTGGCCCGGCCCGAATATGCAAAAAAACTATTGTTTTTCCTTCTTTTTTTTTTTTGCTATTTTCTTGTTATTTTTTTCACTATTTTCCTTCCATTTCACTATTATGTCGTTACTATTTTGTTGTTATTGTTTGAATATTATATAACTTTTATTTTATTGTTAATTTTGTTAATATTTTAGAAACATTTGTTTGTTAAGGTGCACCGATCTTAGTTTTATTTAAGTATACATATATATTTTTTAATTTATTTTCAATTTGTTGGAAAACATTTATTTTAATATTTTTAGCATTTTTGATGTATTATATTTTTTAAAAAATTTATATAATAAATAATATAAAAAATTTAATACGGGCGGGCTAGGTCGGGCCCGAGTTTTAGTATTTTTATTCAAATCGGGCTTAGGCAAAATGTTAGCCCCATTAACAAATGGGCCTAAAATTTTAGTTGAGCCCGACTCATGAACACCTCCAGTTGGACCTAATTTCAACAATCTCAAAATTATAAAATTTACTAAAAATAGGTAAAAAAAAAATTCACTTACATGCATGAATTTTTGTTTGGACGAAAGCTCCTAGATGTTCTTCAATGGTGTTTCAGTTTGGAGCTAAGAGAAAATGAAGATGATGATTTTCTAATTATTTTTATGTTTTATTAACTTTTAATATTAATTTAATATAAATTTTATCATATAATTTTAAGTAAAATAAAGTCTTAGCCGCCCATGCCAATCCATTATGGTCTAAACATCATAAAAGTCCTCCCACTTTTACTAAATAAATATTTTATTAATAAAATTCAATAGAAATCAAGTTTTACATCTTTTATGATTTGATTCTTTTTCCTTAATTAACTATTCAATCGTCAAAATTTTTGAACCAAACTTCAATTCACCAATTTAAAAGCTCCATAAATATTTAATAAAAATATTCATGGGTTTAGTTTATAAAGTGAGGTCCCAATACCTCATTTTTTAAAATCACTTGACTTTCAGTACGCACCACTTATACTTTGACTAACTGACTAATTAATAAAATTTATTAAATCACGATTTACTATTATACTATATTTAACTCATAAATATTAATTAAATATATCTATGGGCTCTCTCGTCAAAATTGTGGTTTCAAAACCACTAAAAAACGGGTTGTTACATGTAGCTCAACTAGAAACCTTTTACAATCTACTTAAGGTTTTATACCTCAAAAACCTAGTATGCTCTTTACAACAAATAGAAGATGAGCAAACTAACAATGAACCTCTAGTAGGTTTGAGTGTGCAAATTGAAGCTCTAAATACAAAGATTTGAGAGTGAGAAAAGATATTGCAGTAAACTCTCAATGAAAATGTACAAGAGAAAATGAAGAAAATAAATAATTGAAGGTTTTTCTCTTGATTTTCATGTTCGAATGTTCATCTCTTGTATCTTGATGTGCTCTTGATGTTTATATATAACAAGGGAAAATTTGCGATTGTTTATAGCCATTGGGGATAGTTTCTAGTCATTAGAAGCATTGTTGACAGACTTGTATTGATACAACCCACAAAATGTATAGGTAGAAGTGAACTTGTATCGGTAGACCCCTTGAGTATCGGTAGAAGTCTGGAGGAATGTTTGGGGTGCTCTCTGACTTGCTTCTATTGATAGAACTTTCTCCAAGTAAAGATACAACTTCACAAACTTGTATAAAACAGGTTTATAACACTTAAAAATATTTCGGATTAACTCAAAGACATTTAGATAAATTAAAACATATTTAAAACATATTTTTTAGTACTTTTACAAGTCTTTGAAATGCTTTTAAAATGTTTAACAAAATTTTCAATAATTATTTTCACCAAATGACTTAAGAAATATAAATAAAATTTATCTTAAATGTTGTTATATCAAAAGTTTGAGACATCAAAGTTAACATAGATCATAAAGTGTTAAATCATGAGAATTATTAGTTGCTTATTACTAAAGACAAATATCTAAGAATCCGAGAAAGCAAGGATCAGATGGAGACATTTAAACAATCCAAATTCCCTAAAATAGAAGATTTGATCTTCAAGGAGATTTATGCCTAAAAGATCTTTGCCTTAGGAAGAGTAGCGAAGACATGTTTTGTGGCTACTTTAGTAGAATCAAGTTATTGTAATTGATTATAACTTAACAAGCCATATTAACTCTTATGTATGGATGACTTGTTTAGACTATTTTTATTATACTTATTTACATAAGAATTGTATTGTTGAGTGCAAAATTGTAAGTAAAAATTGATTTCAGTAAAATAGTTTTTTAAGGGGGAAAGTCTCGAAGGGAGAATTATCTAATTTGAGCATAGAGGTGAGGTTACTACTTGATGAGTGAGTAAAACTTAAATCACAACTTGTACTCATTTAGTATAGTGGATTAACTCTCTAGGCAAGGCTTTGCAAATGTAGAAAGTTTTCGAATTGTGTGAACAAAATTTTGGTATCCATCTTTATTTTTCTTACAATTGTTACTTAGTCCAATTGCAACTTAGTATATCTAAATTAATATCTAACATGCAAAAATCAACAAATTTGCAAATGGTACCAAATCTAGACACTGAAATTAATTGCAATCTTTTTTTTTTTTTTTAGTTTAGCATGAAAGATTCAAAATCATATAATTTTTTTTAGACAATTATTAAAGATAGTTATTTGAGTTGATTTTTTTAAGGATAATTTGGAAATATAAAATAAAATTTTAAATTTGAGAATATTAAATTAATTAATTTAATTATTTTAATATTATAGTAACAAATCTATTGACATTATCAAGCATAAAAAATTTTCAACAATTGATTTAATTAATTCTAATATTCTGAAATTTAAAATTTCAAGATTGCAGAAATTAGAATTTTTGGTAATGAAATAAACAAGTACAATTTGATAGTATTTTAATGCATTTTTTTTAGTTTCTATCTCTTTTTCATTTTAATTTTTTACCAAGGTCAATACTTAAAAAATAATTTGTTTGAGTGACTAAAATGAAAGCACATTAGAAATTAGGTGATCAAAATAAAAGCGTAAATATGATTTGACATGTACAGTCAATTGCTATTGGAGATTTAACGCTTGAGTAACTTAGATGAAAGCAGTCACTAATGATGGTGGCAAAATTGCAAGGATTTCTTTTTGGGTAACTAAAATGAAAGTACTTAAAATTTGGGTGACCAACTAAATAGTTTGCCCTTTGATTTTTAAAGGGTTAAAGTACCTTGAAAGTCCCTATATTATAGGAGTTGTATAAAATTAGTCCCTCTATTATTAAATGGATCAATTTAGTTCCTATACCATTCAAAAATTAAATAAGTCCAAATTGTAACAAGGTTAATAGTTATTGTATAAAAATATCTTGAAAGTTATTTTCTTCAATTGTAGATCAACTCCGAACAAAAGATTTCATTTACAAAACCTTAAATACTTCAAATATATAAACTCTTTAAACAGTAAATGATATTTTTTTATACAATAAATATTAACTCTATTCCAATTTAATATTATTTAAATTTTTTAATAATAATATTAAAAGTATTAATTTGATCCAGGAATTTCCAAATTACATTCACCACTTTTAAAGTATCATTAACAAACATCCTCTAAATTAGACATTAGCTTGGACTATTTAAAAGGAAACATATATTGTCATTGAAATTTAATAAGGTTTTTCCATTTTAGCATAGAAGATAATATCCAAATGCTTTAATTTTGCTTTAGATTAGAGGTATTTGTGGTTGCATTGGGTCGGATTCAGGTTAAGCTTAAACCTGATATTAATATATTTTATATTTGAGCAAATTCTACTTGATCCTAAATATGAGCTTAAAATTTTACCCAAGTCTACTCATATTTATAAATAGCTAGTTCAAGCTATCTTAAGCTTATCCATATTATTTTTAAAAATATATATTTATATTATTTTTAATTCAATATTTAGCTATTTTATATATTTTATTTGTTAAAATTTTATATTTGTTATAAATATCTTATTAAGTGGATGTCCATCAAGATAAGTTTTAATGTACTTTAAATTCTAATAGTCATTAGAAGTAGATATCTACTTCATTTATAATTTTTATGCCTATAAATAGAGACTTTTGGGAAGCTTTGTAAATATTCCGATTGATCAATAAAATACGCTTTCTATTTTGCTCTCCCATTTTCTTTGTTCTTTACTCTTTATTTATTTATTTTATAACACGTTATCAACATGATTCTCTTTTAATTGTTTTTCTCCATAAGTCACAAAATAATTTTCCCTTTCACTAAGCTTTACCAATTTCAAGCAACAACCAATGCAATAGCCGGCTAATCAAATTTGCTACTCAAGCTGTTGTCGATTGCCTTCTAGAGCTACTGTTATTTCAGTCTTCAATTGAGGCCTACGTATTATAGATAATCATTATGCAAAGAAATTTATATAATCCTTATGTGGTATATTTCTTTGTTAATTAATTTTTGGTAAAAGTATTTTATGAAAAATATTATTACTTTAAGGTTTCTTTTAAACTAAGATTCTTTTATTAAATTATAATATGTATGATATTTGGATGATTAAAATTTTCTATGATTAAATTATTGTTATTAAATATGCTTGAAATTATTGTATTATATCAAGCATCATACATGAAAATTTTGGTTTTATTTATTAAATGATTTTTTTACTATTAGATTATAAATGTTATTACGAAAACAAAGTTGTTTTACTACTTGTAATAGTGCTCGTGATAATAGCCAAGGTGATAACAATGATGTTAAAGAATCTCAGCTATATTTCACTATTATTTATTTATTATATCATGTTTGTTATAATTGGAAACTAATCATGACAACATGAATAGATAAATTTTGATTTAAAATCCACACATGTTTTGTGATGGTGATTGTGAAATAAAGAATCAAATAGGCGTTTAGAAGTCTGTCCTACCAGATTTGTTGCATTCCTTGAAGTGATCTGTTCTACCAGATTTGTTGCATTCCTTGAAGTGAATGCAAACATAAAGAAAATAAAAGATATAATCATGAACCATTAAAAGTAGGAACATAGTAATAAATAAGAGAACATTGAGAGTTCTCAAGATAACTCTCCAAAGGGTAAAGATAACGTATGTTATTAATGTGATATGAAAGATTATTGACCACATATGTGACATATGCCCAAATATTTTATTTTTGTTAATATTGTTTGAGGAATGATATGAAAATGTAGTAATGAATTCTATCATTACAGGTAGAAAATATTTATCATATTTGGTACTAAAACAAACAAATATTATTTCAATATTTGATAGTACAAAATTAGTTGAAAGCCCCAGAAGAACTAATATATCAATATCTAAAAAGCACAAAATTTGTGATAGTTAATGCATTAGTTTTAGAATATATTCATTATAATGGATATCATATTGGGATTGTGAATAGAGAACAAATTGTACTTCATATGAATCAAAAGAGGACTGTGTTATTAATTTATATTTATTACTCTTGTTATAAATTGAATTGATCGTGACTATCTTTGTGATATTCTTTTGTCATCATCCTCGTTAAGGGGTTGAAAGCGAAATATTTAGTTGTGAAAAATTTATAAGCAATAGAATATGGTAAATCTATGTAAAGCTCGTTATGGTTGAATGCACTTGAAGTTGCAAGTTTTTTTAAAACTATGAGTATAACTCTACAGTATTCAGAATAAGTTCTCAATTAAAATATTACTTATGAGAACCTTGCAAGAGAGAACTTATTCAACTTTTCATGATTCAAATGTGCTTCTACGGTAGCAATATCATAAAAAAAATTACTAATGATTGAACAAAAGTTTTTAACCATGAAACCTAATCATTCTCTAAATAGAATGTAACAGTATGTAATAAATTCAGAAAACAAAATCTTTAATGTGGATGTAGTAAATTGGACTATAATAATAGTCATGGCGGATTGTTGTAATAAATTTTCTCACCATCAGAAGTGGAAAAATGAAGAAAGCAAGAAAAGAATAAGAATTTACAAGAACTTTTTAAGAAGAGAGACAATTTATTTATGAAGAATCATTGGTTATGTACTGATTGTACACTTGGAAAATAAGATCCACTTTCAAAGTTTGCTATTAATAGATTTTGATTGAATTCAAAGTCTATTACTGAAGTTTAATTTGCTTACTTCTTATCGTCAAGACTCAACGTGGAACAAAAAAAAAAGATACGTATTTAAATATTAAATCAACTTGATATATGATTTAAATATTTTGAGATGGTCTTCTTTTTAAGTTTGTGTTACATATTGTATTAAGCATCTCATTTGTTCATGAAAATGAATATTAACTGATTTATTTATATCACTATTGCAAATTTATGTTAACAAACCAATGAATTTTATGGTTATTCAAATTTGATTTAGTTTAAATAATTGTTAAAGTAGTTCATACATTTTATATTATTCTATTTGTTAATTAATTAGAGAAATAACATGAGCAACTGTAAATGAAAAGTTCTATGAGCTTGAATGGTTGGATTTTGAATTAAATTTCATACATGTTTATGATGATGGTTATGAAAAAAATTGTTAGTTTTTCATTATGTCATATTTTTATGTTTGATATGTGATGTTTATTAATATATTTAGTATAGGCTTGTTTCTATACATGACCTAAGCAGTTATTCTTTTTAATTAACTGATTATGCAAAATTCTTATTAAAAGGGTTTTAAAAGTATTTTGAATCGAATTTGGGATTTCTCGCATCTGAAGTGAGAATCATACCATTAGACCAAATGCCCTACATTTGAAGATTTTGGCATATTCCCTAAAGCGAATATTACATATAATTATTTAGAAATTATATTTATTAACTTAGTGGCATTATAGACTTCACGTTGATTTAGAAATTTCCAGTAGTAAATGTCACAATAGTACTTATATGTGGATACAAAGTAAAAGGAATGATAGTAAAATTATCAATTTGTTACAACTTAGTACAATTGAAACGCGTGTTAAAGTAAACTAGAAATTTACTGATACAAATATATTTACTACTTGGCATGACTAGGTAGACTATCCTGGATCATATATGATGCGAAAATTAATTGAGAATTCATATGGATATTCATTAAAGAACCAAAAGATTCTTTAATTTAAAAAAATTTTATTTGTTACTTGTTCTCAATGAAAATTGATTGTTTGAAACTCACTAGCTAAAGATTTAATGTCTTACATTTCTTAAATGAATATGGGCTCATTCATCTACCATGTGGATAGTTTTGATATTATATGATTTTGGTAGATGTATCTACAAAATAATCGCATATGTGTTATCAACTTACAACCTGCCATTTGCAAGATTGCTTGTTTAAATGATTAATTTTAAATCATGCAATTAAAACAATTCATCTTGCTAATACTGATGAGTTTATATCTCAGTCTTTTATTGATTGAGTTTGAAAAAATTTTGTGTGCATAATGGTTTAGAGAAATTATTAATTGAACTCCTCTGATTAATGTCTAAACCATTACTTATAAGAACTAAACTTCCTATTTCAACATGAGATTATGCTGACTTATGTGTTGTATGCATCAAGCCAATAAGTTATAAATACTCCCCAGTACAATTGGTCTTTGATTAAGAGTTAAATATTTTTCATTTTTGAATTTTTGTATGTGCGTATATGTTCCAATTGCTCCACCACAACGCACAAAGATGAGTGAATCCTTAAAAAAAGTTGAGAATATATATTAATTACAAGTCTCTTTGTATTATTAAATGTTTTGAATGTATTAGAGATTCAATTATGATATGATTTGTGATTACAATTTTGATTCTATAGTTTTCCTGATATTAGGGGGAGAGTAATTTGAATCAGAAGTTCAACAATGATAACTCATTACAAGTTAAGTGTTAGATGTATTTACAAACTTAATGAGAATAACAAAGTTAATATTTTACTTTGAATCAAAGTCCTAGTCAAACAATCAGTTAGAATAAATAATTAATTGATCGATTCCAAAAATAAAAATTCTTCTATATAGTTATATAGTGGAGGCGGATGTTCCATAAGAGACCCAAGACATAACTAATAAGTAAAACTCTAAAAGAGATTCAGGTACTTGAAATTAAATTTTAAAATAATGAAAATAAGAGATCTCGATAAATTATGTCAATTTGAGAAAATATGAAACCGAATAATAAAAGTGGTCGATAATGATTTTGCATGCAATATTATTATTGAAATAATGAAATAAAAGGAGGATGTTAAATAAATCTATTGAGAAATATAGATATAGAATAAATTGATCAAAATAGAAAGACACAACTCAAGTACAGTTAAATTTGTGGAGTTTTTGGACCAGTAGTCCAAATATCTAAATGTATAAAGCAAGTAAGGGTGCAAATGAAGTAGTTTTGCAAAAGCGGAATAAAAATATGAAGTTTTTCGCTAAATCCTGACATTGATTATGAAAAGATATAATATTCTTTTGTGGTGGATACAATAACATTTAGATATATTATTTTTACAATTCATAAAAGATTTAACTTGCGTCGTCGTTGTTATAACCTTTTATAAACCACTATATATTAAAGTTTATATTAAAATCCTTGAAGGATTTAGGATGCTAGAAGCATATTAAAATTCTCGAGAAATTATTCATTTATATGAATTGAAATAATTTGAAGATATGTGGTAAATAGTAGTTGAAGGAAGATTATAAAATAATCCAAATTACATATTTCTGTTTTTATAGAAGAATCATGATTAAAGTTTACTATGATTATTGTTAAAACTCCTGAAGTGATCAAAATATATTTCCCCCAAATTTTTTCTTCATTGACTTTCAAAAGAATGGTGATATAAATGCTTAGCAAATACATTCAAATAGTCATTTAAAAGACTAATATTCAAGATTGAATACGTAGAATATGAGAAAGTATGTGATGTTTTCATGAGAGGGAATAAATACGCGTTGTACTCTTTTTTCCTTAACCAAAGTTTTGTCCCATTGAGTTTTCCTGGTAAAGTTTTTAATGAGACAACATATTATGCGTATTATAGATACGTGTACTCTTTTCCTTCACTAAAAATTTTTTTCCCACATGGTTTTTATGTTAGTAAGGTTTTCAATGAGGCACATGAGGCACATTATCTACCAATGGACATCCAAGGGGAGTGTTATGAATATCTTATTAAGTTTTGATATTGTCGTAACCATTTTTTTTGAAAAAGAAAAAAACGGATGTCGACTTAAAAAATGAAAATGGGGGAGTCGCCACCAATCTTTTTTAGGTGTGATTGGACCACCGTATAAATGTTTTGGTCTACGAAAAAATTAGAGAAAACAGGCTCGGGAGTCGGTTACGCGCGAGGAAGGATTAGCACCCTCGCAACGCCCAAAATTGGTACCAAATTGAGCAATTTTCTGTCTTTAAGTTGAAATTTTGGAAAGTTTCAAAATAGGATTCTTTTTTTGAAATTGGAATAGTTTAAGTTGAAAAGATCGAGGTTCCTTTGCTTCGATAGAATACAAACGTCACATCCAGCACGATTGGACACGAGATTCGTGAAATCTTCGAAACTAGAGATATCTCGCAAGTTGCAAAATTTAAGAGGGTATCTTAGGTATTTAGACGAATGAGAAATCGCAACCCAGCACGTTAGGGCACTATTTCCCAAATCTCCAAATACAAACACATTGCCTCGTTTTTTAGACATTTTTGAATTAAAATGAAATGATTTGAAAAATCGAGATTCCTTCGTTTCGGGAGAATATGAACATCACATCCAGCACGATTGGACACGAAGTTCTCAAATTCCACGAAACTAAAGTTATCTTGCGAGTTGTAAAATTTGTTTAGGAGGGTATTTTAAGTATTTAGACGATCGAGGAATCGCAACCCAGCACGTTAGGGCACTATTTCCCGGATCTCTAAATACAAAAAAAATCACCTCGTTATTAAACATAAAATTGGGGTGATAGCTCGATTGATAGAACTATTAAAACACGATGTTAAAGAAGACGACAACGGTGACAGTATTTATGACGAAAAAAAAAAAAGCATGTAGTTATAACAAGAGGTATATGTGAGATAAAAACATGTGAGTAATATGAGGTTAAAATACATGCGACATAATGCTAAGGTATAGGTACGTAACAATGTCGAAATTCGATGCATATATACTTTAGAATAATAATAAAGAGGTAATTATTATGAATAAATATGTGAGTATATATATGTATATACGTAATATGCAAATAAATAATATACGGTGAATGTAACATAATATATTGGTGATGATAATATTTAGCATTATAAGATATTATATATACGAAACATGAAATAATGCGATGTTAAAAGTGTTTAAAAAACCATATTTAAACTATATGCAATATATATGTGATGACAGAAAATATACGTAAATTGATATAAAAAACATATGTATAATATAAAATATGTACGTAATATAGTGTTAAGAATATAGATTTAAGAAAAAAATGTGGTACATATACAT
The DNA here is from genome assembly GCA_020496765.1 of Gossypium stocksii. Lineage (NCBI taxonomy): Eukaryota > Viridiplantae > Streptophyta > Magnoliopsida > Malvales > Malvaceae > Gossypium > Gossypium stocksii. Next base: position 42,786,359 of record CM035621.1, read on the forward strand.
AGTTAAAATTATACGTAAAATATAAAAATATAGCATTAAGAAAAATTATATACATATAATATTAGTATATATATATATATATATACAAAGAATATGTTAAAAGAATATATATGTATGACGTATAGGTTAGAAATATATTATTATATATATATATACCTATCAAGATATGTGTAATAATATTATTAAATATATATGCATGTATGAATGTATGAGGAATATAACTAAAATTATTGTTAATGATATAAATATGATAAAATAATAATGATTATTATTATGCCAGTAAATATCGAAAAATAGGTAATAATAATAATAATTGATGTAGTAAAATCATAATATTTAAAATAATAATGCTAAATATGATATAATATTTAAAAATAATAATATTAAGTATAATATACTAATAATAATAATGATAATAATAATAAATAATAATATGACTAATGTTAAAATTTAAAGAAAAATAATGAAAAAGGGACCAAATCGGATTAAAAACGAAAGTTTTGGGCAGATTTGTAATTAAAACGAAAGAGGAGGACCTATACGAACGCGGGAGAGACGTAAAGGGGCCAAAAGTGCAACTTTACCACGCGTTAAAAACGGCGTCGTGGCAGGGAGGACTAAATTGTAACATGGAAAAAAAAACGGGCCAATTCGAAAGCATTAAAACCTAATTACATAGGTCTGAAAAAGCGGAAGGGCTGATTGGGCAAATAGCCCTTCCGTTTAAAAACACGCGGACCTTATGCGGGTAGGGTCGGGTCCGTACGCGGGTCGGTTCAAAACGACGTCGTTTTGGGGTTAAAATGCAGCCCCCAAAACGACGTCGTTCTGGAGGGCTATAAATAGGCCAAACCCGTGAAAAAAAATCATTTTCACCCGGGCAGAAGAAAAAAAGGAGAGAGGGGAGAGGGGAGAGCTCCGGAGCGATTTCCGGTGGTCGGTCCGACCACCGGCCGGTCACCGGACCCCCGTGTCGTCGCCGGTGCCGGTCACCGTACACGGTGGCCGGAAAGGTAAATTTTCAAAATTTTATCTTTTTTTGTTTATTTATTAAAATAATAGCCTATGTGATTAAATCGGCGCTAATTTTGCATGAAAGTGAAGAAATAGAATCGTAGAAAAACGAGGTTTACCTTCGATGTTAGGGTTTTCGATTTAGGAATTCGGGGGTTTCCCTTTGTTGTAATATCTCTGCGACTATACTGATCTTTGAGATTAAGTGTTTTTATTTTTTGTGAAGACGTGAAAACTTGTTTCTACATTTGTGAATCGATCCCCTTTTACAAAAATCCAATCGGTTTATATAGCCTATCCTTTTTTACAAGTTGTCCTCTATACTTTTAGCTTTCTGTCCCGTCTGTTTAATGCATTGCAGGGACTTTGGGCGGTGCTACAGTGGCCATGGGCGGTGGTACAGTGACTGTCAGAGGCAAGTGGCTCGGAAGCAGGTGCCAAGTCAGGGGCTGCCTAGGTTAGGTGGTTAGGGTTTCGGTTGGGTTTCAATTTAGGGGTTGGTTTTGTAAATGGTTTGGGGTTGGTTTAATGCCCGGTTATTGGGTTTGTGTTTGGGCTTGTAACGGGTTTTGAAATTGGGTTAGCTTTGGGTTTAGGGTAGTGGGTCTGTTGGGTTTAATTTTGTAAAAGGGACACTTTGGCTTTATTTTGTTTGGGTTTATTTCCCCCGGGCCAAAATTGGCCATTACAGATATACTTTAAATTCTAATAGTTATTAGAAGTAGATCTCTACTTTATTTATATTTCTTATGTCTATAAATAGAGACTTTAGAGAAACTTTGTAAATATTTCGATTGATCAATATAAATGTGCTCTCTTTTGCTCTCACATTTTCTTTGTTCTCACTTTATCTATTTATTATTTAATGATCTTAACATTTTTTTACTATTTACATTATAGTAATATTATATATTGCTATAAATTTAATTTTTATGTTATAAATTACATAATATAAAATATAACTTAAAAATGGGTCAAGCTATGTCAATCCAAGCCTTGAAAATTTAAGCCTTAGCCTAACCCTAACCCATATTGCAAACGAGCATAATTCTTTTGCCCAAGCTATTTTCAAGCTTAACATTTTTATCCAAATCCTCGTGATTAATTCTAAAAACATTTAAATGAGAATGTTTGAGATGTTATTGATATTAGAATGTTAGTGATGCTACTAACTTCTGACTCCATATGCAAGAAATTACTTTACTTCAAACAAAGTATAAATCTTAGTGAAAAAAAACCCAAATATAATAGAAAACAATTAATTTATTTGGCACCCTCTTCCAAAAGCAATCTAATATCATACATTTAGCATGGAACCGAAAGTAATGTGAACACTTTATTTTCTAGTTTTGATGGTATTTTCCAAATAAATAAAAATGATCACATATCAAGCGGTCCAAACACATTTGGATCATCGGACTGTGCATCCCCTAAAAACGAGTCTATGTTCCGTCTCGTTTGTTCTCTCGCAATAGGGAAGTTCCAAAATGAATCCGATTTCTCGAAGAAGATGTAAAATACAACTGCCGATGCCAAAAATAGTCCTAAAAGCAGCAAATAGATCTGCCACTCTGCACACACACAAACACAAAAGATATATCATTCTTGTATTCTTTTTATATTTTTCACATTCATCTGAGGATTATGTTTACTTCAGCTTTTCAGGTTTCTTGAACTACCTGTACCCGATACTCGGACCCGAGTTAGAGTAAAGTAATTTGAGAGGGAGAGGAAAAGATGGATACCTTTCCAGTCGGCAGGGACGTTTAGTTTTGTTACCATTGCTCCCCACTGACTAGAAGTTGTAAGTACAACCCTGCAACAAAGCAACAATGACGGAAATCAAGCAGCTGAACCCAGTATTATATTATTGGAGGAACTATCTCAGCAATCTTTGATAGTTAAGTAAATTTTGGAGATATAATCCGTAAATCAGGCAAGTCTAGTTGGTCAAATGTATGTACATCATTACCGAGTGGAAAAGCAAAAAGGATAAAATTAAAGCGGACAGAATAAATAAAAGGGACCATATTGATTATCAAATTGAATCTTTAAAAATTTGGGACAAGTCCTTGGTCTAATGGTGTGTGCATGGAATGGAGAATGACATGTTTAGGGTTCATACTTCATACACCCATAAAATAATAATAACACAAAGAAGAAAATAACTATAAAAGAACTGCAAAAGTACGCGAATTGAATCCGTAAAAACATTCGTTGAACGAATGCCAAAAGTTCATTTAGATATGGTTAGAATTGTAATCCACAGAGGAGATTAGGGAGTGCCGACAATGATAATGGGGTTTGTTGAATACCAAGAGACTGGCAAAGCACAATCGATATTTACCAACCTCATGTCGTCGGGAACACAGCAAAACCAGGATTTAGAATTCATTGCTTTCAAGAAAGATCCACGTAAACGTGCTAAAATTAAGTAAGAACTACATAAACAGTATCTTTTGGCCCCATTTAAACCATTTCTCAGGTTATCATTATGATAATAGCAATCAGGTTATCTTTGTTTAATGCGATCCACTAAATCTGGAAAAGGTCAAGGGCTCCATGATCCTTTAAGTTCGATCACATGACTAAAGCGATCTCAAAACACTTTGGAAAAACCTAAATACCAGAAAATTTGCCTTGGAAATCATTAGCCAAAGTAGTACTTGTTTCATTGAAACTTACCTTTGACTAGGGCAGAACTCTAGTGATGCAATGGATGTACCCAAGTGTAGCCTCTTGTTCCAATGGCTGATCTCCATCTTCTTTACTTCAACCACACAGATGTCTCCATCTTTGCTTCCCCTACAGTAGAAACAGTTGAGCATATTCATTAAAGGAACATATACACTGACAAGTAATATAAATGTAATTAATTCTCCAAAACTTTCCTAAACATCATAAACCAGTCCTAGGAACATGGCCTATATTCTCAGACTCGGGGTCCATTCAATTTCTCCAAGTTTTTCCATGTATTTGGAGGATCCTTATACGGGAGTACTCTAAGAAAAATGAAGAGTTGGAGCAACGTAAATCCTGACTATTCCGCCCTTCCCTCTTTCTCCAACTCTTCATTCATTTTCATCTGTCCCTACTCAATTCTCTTCATGAGAACCCAGCCAAGTAAAAACAAATACACAGATGACATGTATATCAAGTATTGACACACAGACACGTCTACACCACACAATTCACGCCTTCAGCTACAATATAACCATGGAAATGGAGCTCTTAAATACATAAAACTGTTTCCAGCACGAATTTCTGCAGTGAGAAAAACATGAATCGGGAGTAGATTTGAATATAAATCCTATTAAGAAATTGACATTTTCAAACAGTCAAACCAAAAGCAACGATGTACATTTTGTTATTTCCAAACATGAACCTTTGATAGAAGCCGAAAATCCATAAGGCAAAGCTGAATACTTACAGAGCAAGATATTTTCCATCCAGGCTAACAGACATAACAGAAGCAGGCTTTCCGAGTAATCTTTTATGCCCAATTTTATTCCACGTGCTTATGTCATAAACTGCAGTAACTGCTTTATCACCTGTCAAAAGACAGCATAGAACTTTCATAAAAGTGAAACATTAAAAGAAGGTAAATTGTTTACAAGAAACAAAACGTGCATACCCCTTTGAACAGTGCAAAACAAAAATGGTTTTGTTCCATCCTTGGAGAACCGACATAATTCAATCTTTTCATCCTACAAGATGAGGCATTACCAAAAAAATTGTCAGGAAGACTGAAAGCTGCAGTATTCAACAAGAAACTGCTTGGTTAAAGAAATGGTACCGAGTTGCGAGCTAAAGTCATCAAAGGAACACCATCTTCTGTCTTCCATATTCTTGCAGAACCATCAGTTGATGTTGAAGCTAAGAACTCAGAATCTAGGCTAGAATATGACAAACAAATCATACCAAATTCAAAAGTTAGGTTGGAAACCAAATTGAGTTTAATCAATTTAGGAAAATATACTTTATGATTCATGTTTTTACCAAAAGCCATAGATGAACAAAAAGATATTCAGACCATTTTCGAATGGTTATTTGATAATTGATGAGCAAATAAGTCTTATAAAACATATCTTGTCAATAACATTTCTATAGAGTAATTAGATTATTGCATTTTAAAAAGAAATAGAAACTTAAATAATTTAAGATTGTATGAAACATAATGAGCAAAACATATTTTCTGCATGATTGCATACAGATAGGCTCGATTGTTACCTAAAATCCATATCTCGAAAGGATTTATGCGCTCTTACTTCATCTACAATGATGCGTAGAGTTGGCCATTCCAAGATTCTAAGCCGTCCATCCTATTGTTAATCAATATTAGAAGTTAACAACATGAAAAAAAAAACCCACAAAATATTGATTAAATTCCGAGCAACTACTTACCACCCCACCAGCAGCAAATCTAGAACCATCAACACTGAAAGCCAGGCATTTTTGCGGGCCCGCATGTAGGAGAGGAGGTAATTCTTTGGTGGACAGCTGTAAATGTGTTTCTTGACCATACAACTCAAACAACCTGCACAAATCAAGAAATATCTCATTCTATAAGAACATTATACCTGAAAATTATAGCTATAATAATCATCAATCTGAAAATTTTCAAAATTTCCCCTGTTTCCCTGGTCACAATGCATAAAAGCAATTGTTCAACTCCTCTTCTACCCAACACTCCCCAGTCCCCAGTTAAATACATGCATATATATATGTATGTATGAATCTCAATTTTTTCCATCCAACAGCTCCAAAGCCAAAAAGGGAAACCTTGTGCAAGCTATATGATGACTATGCTCAAGATGGAAAAATTCCATACTCCCGCGCATCTCTCCATGACCTTACTTAAACTAATAAAAACAGAGAGAAATGCAAAGCAGAAGTTCCCCAAAAGGCCAAAACATACAACAAAACAACTAGTCACAGACTTAATCAGCAAATTCCCATACACAACTTGCGCAACCTCAGACATGATTTCAATCTCATAAACATTAAACAAAATTTCTTATAACTTCAATAAAATAGCATCCTAAATATTCATCAAGAAGCATTTTGTAGTAATATTAATTAATACTTACAAAAATTGACTACTCGCAAGTTTTTGAGCTATTGCAATAAACAAGTAACAAAAACCGGTGTAATAAAAAGAAAAGAAAGAACTTACTTGCAGCCTCCATTAGTGGTAGAGCAAACAAAACAATCTCCACTTGGGTGCACTGCAATGGTTATTGGGTCACCATCACTTTCTTCAAGCTCATGCCTAGCCTAATATAACAAATGTAAATATATAAACATCAAGGCCAACTAACTAATATAAAAAATAAATCAACTAACATAAACCAGACAATGACCCTTATTGTAGTTATACAAAAACAATGCTTCCCTTTTTAGAAAAAAATATTAAAAGAACTCTAAACTATTCCACTTTTCTTAAGTAAGGCTATAGCTTTATTGTATCAAAATAATTTATCTTCAAGGTATAAAATTAAAAGTCAAGCACTAATTTGGTGCAACAATAAAGTTATTTTAGCCTAAAAAATTATACAACAATGAAGTCAGAAAAGTAAATTTCTTCTACAATGAAGAAAACAAGAAAAACACATGAAAATTGTTTCTTCAACTAAAATAAATTTAATAATAATAAATAAATAAATAACCATCCCACCCCCTTAAAATTGGAGGGAGAATTGCCACAGCCATCCCAAAAAAAAAACCTGAAAACGACAACCTCGTTTGCTTAAAAGAATAAAAACCCTACTTCCCGAAAACCAAAATGGAAACCCCAATTCCATAATTTAAAAAAGAAAAAGCAAACTTTTTTATTTTGTGATAACTTACCAATGGAGATGAAGAGAGAGAAGTGGTGTTGGGATCAAAAGAGAAAATCTCAATAACTGAAGAAGAAGAAGAAGAAGTGGGTCGGGCCATTATCCGGGCCAAGACAACCCAATTGACGTTTTCGGGGCGACGGATCCATGACCCACACGAGACGGACCCACCTGCTTCACCTTCCATTGAAGAAGTAAGAGATGATTGAAATGAAAGATATTTTTAGTTTTAGATATTTAAAATTTTGCTGAGTTTTGGAACGGTTGAAGAAGAAATTTATAAAAAGTACCGAGTCTTTGGGAAAGAAAATATAGTAAAGCGAGAAAGGTACAAGGCTAACAAAGCGTGTCTGGTTGTGGATTTTGGGGGGTGGATCCCACAGAAGGGTATTTTGGAAGCACCGCCTCGCCTGTTTTACCAAGATAAACAAAAGTCAACTCCGTTTAGAGAGTTTGGTTTTGGATATGCGAATCATCCCATATGATTCCGCCCAATTGGTGAACAATGTTTTCTTTTTTTACTCTTTTTTTAAACAAGGTTGGTTTTCTCTATTTTTTTTATAATTTTATAATTTTTTAAATATTTATTTAATTAAATTAGAAGAATCAATCAAATCAATTAAATCAATAAACGATACTTTCATCAATTCTATCATTGGTCCGATTTTAAAAAAATCTTGTTTTAAATTACTTTTATGGGTTATATTTATTAAATTTGATTATAAAAATAAGGTTTGATATATAATTTGACATTTTTTATTGTGGTATATGTATTTCATAAAAATTTTATATTTTGGTATTCAATTTTGTTTTTAAAATTAATTTTATGAAAGTTAATGGCTAATATGATTATATTTAAATTTTTATTATTTTGTTAATAGAATAGATTTAGTGTTAATTGTGAATTCGTTTAATTTATATATATATATATATATATATATTTGTTAAATGCATTCTAATAGTAGTGATATTTTGAGAGGGATTTCGGGTTGATAAAAGTTAATTATTAATATTATTAGTTAATTATGAATTTTTATCATCCTTAAAATCTGAATTAAACACTAAAAAATTAATATAGTTACCTTTACATATCAAAATGTATAATTTTTTTATCAAATAAAAGTATCACAAAAAAGATTAAAAGACATTAATACCATATTAAATATAATGACAAGCTCGAATATTAAATAAAATGTTAAACTTAAAAAAAAGGTAAAATATTAGACATCAAATTGAATATTAGATAAATAATAATTTTCTACTCGAAATTTGATAACAAGATTAATTTATAATTTGTTAAAAAGAAGAAATTAAAATTGACATTATTGAGTAAGTGCAAGTATGAAAATTTTATTGGGTTTGAACGAAGCATTCTCCAATAATGTAAACAGAATATTAAGATGATAACCTATCACATCAATTTGACTAAAATGGTAATAATGAAATACTACAAATTTCCATTGGTATTACTTTAGTAGTCCAAATGTATTTCCATATCCTCACTCATATGATTGTAAGCTTTGGTTGTGTGAGAAAACATTACAAACTAATAAGATAAAAGAGTGTCGTGTGAAGGGATAAGTACAAAAAAAGAAGTGACAAAGTTTAAGGGTATTTTACACCATTAAGCTTTATTTAATTTATTTATAGATTTTAATACAGTAAAGTTATCACGATTTTAGTGGAATTATAATTGAGTGATTTAATTAAATTTATTTTAATCAATTAATTAAATAATATTTTGGGAATAGAAAATTAGTTATTGGGTTAGATAACTTATATGAGTTAGTTTAAGGTCCAAATAATATATATAATTGTACTCAATACATGAAACAGATCTAATAGTCCATTTAATACATGATGGGTGCAAATCCTAGTCCCAGAAGGGGGTGACACCGGAGTGGCGTCGCCCAGTTTATATAGTCCTAGCAGGACTATGTATTTTCTATTAAAATAATATTATTTTGTCCCTCTTGTTCAACTAGATCTCGTGTTTTTTCTCTATAAATAGCGACTATGAGTTAGGTCAAAATATACCATAGTAAGTGTTGTTACATTTTATAATTATATTTATTCTACAAATAAATTATATTTTTCGAGAGATCAACCTAAGTTTCTAGCTCATATAGAGAAATTGATATTCCTACTAGACTATCAATAACTTTTCATTGTGTGAAATAGGTTTAGTGTAATTAGAGCTCACTCTCTAAGCAAACTAAGGGTATAAGAATAGCAGAGTGTTGGATTTAGTGCCCTAAGTGTAGTTTTTTTCGTCTAAGTACACTCGTAGTTTTTTCAAACAGATTGGTTAATAAAATAAATTCATTAATTACATTAATAGACTTTGTATAATTTTCCTCACATGGTTTTTGCACGCAAAGCAAAATAGAAGCAAATAGATAAGAAACTGAAAGACAACTAATACTAATCGTATTACGCAATCGAATCATAGTACGGTAAGACAACTTGTATTAGTAGATGAACCTAAACATAACCTTAGTTTAATCGGAAATGAGTAAACTGATTGAAAGACTAATATGTCATCTATCAAGTCCAATTAGGGAGATATCTTATCTTGAGCATCTAAGCGGATGACTCCTAGAAGATAGAGACATAAATGTGATTGATTGGACTAATAGTACATCGGGTAGGACCCAAGCAGAATAGATCATGAATCCGTTTATAGATTTATTCACTTGTGACATTCATAGTATTACATACCTAAATCCGAAGTGGATGGAGGACTATGTATGTATGACTCATACACTTTGATGTAAGTAAAAAACTGAGTTCAAATAAATAAGGAATCAAAAGCTAGTGCATTGGGTGTACAACTTTTGTAGTATGTAGCATCATTCACAATAGTGGAGTTCATAGTCCAAAACATGGGTAAATGGTATCATCTCGTTGGAATTACATAGTTGATGAAAAGTAAATGTGGCCACGAGTCGTTTGTCTTTGTGATGGATGCCTTGATTACTATTTGATAGTGATTGACTTTTCATGAAGGAAGATGTAATGGTTACCATGAGATAAAATAAGATCATATTGGGAGAACAAATATTATCCCCAAAAGATCAATGACATCCTATGAGGGTAACACACTAATGACAAGGTCATTGGATGAGCATTAATTAGTTGCTTTCATAATGGTATGTTGTTAGGGAGAGCTTTGTCATGATACTATAGTGGAATGACTTTGTGACTAAATAAGTTTATAATTAATAAGCAAAAAGTCGGAACTTAATTATAAATCATTTGAGAATCATATGAGCCTCAATACATATGTCAAGTCAGTTACTTTGCTAGCTCGTTGAAACCAAAAATGAATTGTGTGTTTGAATAAAAATGAACGAAATGAATAGAAAAAGAGAAATAGGAACATTCAGAAATTACTATTGTTTTCTCTGAAATAGAGAAATGGAATCATTTGGAAATGAATAAGGGTCTCTAAAAATAAAAATGGAAATTTGCAATCCTATATAGGATTACTTAAAAATTGATGGAAGAATGAGTTTATGTTTTTGGATTGTTTTGAAGCTTAAAAATGAAAATAAACCATTCGGTCATAGTGAACATGTTGAGTTGTGACATATTGAACAAATTTTCTCGAAATTTTATCGGGAGTAAAATTGTCAAAATTTTATTGGGATAAAATTGGGGTGATAAAATTATTTAATATGTAGATATTAAAGTTTATTTTGGGAAATAGAAAAACTGAATTGGGTTGGATCATATTACATAGTACTAGGTCAAAAAGGCCCAAGAAGTACTCGTAATTAAACCCGATGTGAAAGAGACCCAAAACCCCTCATATAACATGAAGGGGGCAACAACCCTAGTAGAAATACCAGGATGAGTCATTCACCCCTCTCCTACTCTAAGTAGGATGTTGTTTTTCTATTTAAAATAAATCTCTACAACTCTACAAGAGTTCTACCTTCTCTTCCTATAAATAGATAACATCGGTAGAGCTATTGAGACAACTTTTGAGAGATTGTTATTCTGTCGAAAAATAGAGAGGATTTATTCTCAACTTTTAAAAATATTTTTTCAGAACAATTCTACCGATTTCTATTAAAGAAGAGAGAATTTCTATTTTTACCCCAAAATGAAAGCTTTTTCTAGTTTTGTATTTTGATTCAATCAGTTCTAACCCCAGTTGAAATAGTTCGTGGTACAAGAATAGCTATGAAGATCGTTTGGTTGAAAGCCAAAAACATCAAGTGTAACACCCTACACCCGACTCAATCGCCGAGTCCAAGCAATAGGATGTCAAATTCGTCACTGGAGCGACAACGATCAATTTATTTCAACTTTAAGCCATTGTAAGATTTAAGTCAATCAAACAAAGATTAATCACAATAATCAACCATTTACGGGATTTATACACGTTCACAAAAGCTCCAAGAACTAATCCGAGGTTGAACATGAACCAAACATCCATCATATGATACCAAATTCAACAGGAGCATTCACTTAAGAACAAACCTGTAAAACCCCAAAATAGGGCCTAGGGGTTTTAGGGGTATTTTAAGAATTTTAGCCTTAGAGTGTTCGAAATTTTATGACATGATATATCAGTAATGTTTTCAATTATGGTTTTTAGAAAATTAAATCAATTTTTGAAAATGAGCTCTAAGTACCTTTAATTTTTTAAAAAGGATTAATTTGTAAAACAGTCAAAACTTAGAGTTATTATGAAACAATTTAACCAGATTTTAAAAATTCAAGCTAAAAACCCCATTCTCCAAATTATTTCACATAAAAACAACCACTAAAACTAGTATATGTCGTCCCTTGTTCTCTCTTGCTATTCCAATCAATTTTGAACTCTAAATTCTAATTCCTTTTGATTTCTATCATCTCTTAAGTTACAATCCTCTATAGAAAGACTAAAACCCCCCTAAAGCACCATAGTTTCTTCCATTGTCAAGCTTTCGAGTTTTTCAAGTTTTTTATCTAACGCTTGGATTTTCGTCGTCTAAGGTAACCATTCAACTTCTAAATAGTTTTAAATATTATTTAGTCTTTAAAACTAAGTTTTTAGCCATTAAATCGCATGTTTTAAATAAAAACTGAAAATTGGATCGTTAAAGGTAGATTTTAGGATTTTGGATAAAAACATGGTTTCAAAGTGTTTTTCAATTAATTTTGATGTAATTAGGAGGTTTCTAAACTTACTTTGAAGTTTCGTTAAAGATTTATTGAGTTTTAATGAAATTTTCAAAAAATAGTCATAAAAATGTCGAAAAAGTCGGTACTATGAATTGAGTATTTTATTGTAGTTTAAAGGTTAGTGTAAAAACCATTTTTCACTTTTAAAAAAACGGGAATCGACTTTAAAATATATGCAGTCGCCACCAATCCTTTTTGTTTAGGTGTTATCAGATCACCTTATAGAACATTTTGTTTTATAAAAAAGAATTAATTTTAGTCTACGAAATCCAAGAAAACATGTTTGGGAGTTGGTTACATATGAGGAAGGGTTAGCACCCTCGTAACGCCCAAAATTAGTACTGGATTGATTAATTAATGTCCTATTGTCAAAAAAATTTGAAAAGTTTCAAAATACAATTCCTTTTAAAAATATTTGGATAATCCGAATTGGATATTGAAATTCTCCTATTCCGAAGGAATAAAATATCATATCCAGCACGTTAGGATACGATATTTCAAACCCTCGATACCAAGATCATCTCATGATTTCCAAAATTCTTGCATTGAAATTTAAAAGGATATTCGGTTACTTGGTCAAACGGTAAATCGAAACCCAGCACGTTAGGGCACAATTTCCCGAATTTCTAAACACGAAATATTGCCTTGTTTTTAATTTAAGAAAACATGAAAGGATATTTAGTTATTTGGTCAAACAGAAAATCGAAACCCAGCACGTTAGGGCACGATTTCTCGAACTTCCAAACAAGAAATATTGCCTCTTTTTTAAAACTTTTGAATAAAATGATTTTAAAACTTAAACGATATTAAAACACGACCTTTTAAGTGAATAAAATGCGATGGAATAACAATGTACAACGCAAAGTAATAATGCATAAACAAAATGTTATAATAATGAATCACAAATAACAAATAAATACGAAGTAAGAAAATCTAAAATAAAATATAAAACAATTCTAAGCAAATAACACATAAAAAGGATTTAAAATGGATGTTATAAAAAGCGATCCAAAGTATATAAAATAATTTTAAAAAAAAAGATTAGTATCCATTCAAGATAAAATAATATATAAAACTATTTTAAAAATAATATAAAAACAATTCAAAATATATAAGGTGTAAAAAAAGTTTAAATACATAATATATGAAAATATTAAAGTAAATAATGTATAAAAATTTAAAATGAGAGTTATATAAAAAAGTTAAAATAGATAATAACAAAAAATGTATAATAAATAAATAAATAAATAGAATGTTAATAACAAGAGTAAAAAACATATATAAGAAAAATGATAATGAAAATAATATTAGTATATAAATAGAGATAGAAATATAATAAATAGAAATATAATAATAGTAGAAATATAAATAGATAAATAAAATTTAGATAAATAATAATAGTATTAGAATAACAAAATAGATATAAATAGAAACAACATAATAATAGCAATAATATATTAAATTAGTTAATTCGATAATAAAATAGGGAAAATAAAAAAAAGATTAAATCGAACCTTAAAGCAAAATTTTGGGGCAAATCAAAAATAAATAAAAGGAAATTGACCAATTTGAACGTGCGAATAACAATGAGGGACCAAAAGGGAAATAATCCCCGCCCTTCAAAACGCACAGCTTCAAGGATGACCAAAATGCAGTCAAAATAAATTTTATGACCCAAAAAAATGAAAACTTAATTGCAAAACAATAAAGAATGGAAGGGCTAGAAGCGATTGAACGAATTTAGAACAAACAAAGAAATTGAAATGAAATGGACAAACTTCTCACGTAATTGAAAGAGAAAAGAAAATAATTCAATCCCAATGGAAATAGGAAAAGAGAGAATAATCCAATTCCAAATTGAAGTAAGAATACCAAAGCCTTTTTTTCCAACAGTAATCCCCCTTTCAAAGAACAAAATACCCCTATTTATATACATGAGGTTTACTAAAAATAGCCTAACTAATTTAAAAATAAAATAAAATAAAATAAAATAATATCTTCCTATTTTTAGCCTTTTACCAAGTCAACAAAATTTGATAACCCCTTGGTTTTCTCTATCTTTTTGGTTTGGCCACAATTTAATGATTGTCTTTCAATTAGGCCCTTTTTGGCTTGTTTTCGACCGATTGCATCCTTTGGCTTCGGTTATTATTTTTTCTGGGCCCAGGCCAAAATTGGCCTATTACAGTTAGGAAATAGTCGTAAGTGAATTATAAGATGAACGAAATTGGTTTTAGGTGAAAAGATTAAGTATAGATCGAGATATTTGAATTTAAAGTTTACTATGTTATAAGTTTCGGTTACATGAGAACTTAGTTTAGCCTTATGTTTTGTATGCTTGTAATAAGTCATTGGATGATTTTTTGATGTATTTTGTTTGAATTTTTTTGGTTGAAGTTTCAGATTTGATAGAAACTTCTACGAGTAAAGATAAAGGTAAGGAAAAACTAGTTTGAACTTTCGGCTTTTTGGCGAAAGTGTAATTGGTAAGGGTTTGGAATAATTGCTTGTGAACATGATTCAATGCATTATTTGGGAATTTAGTAGTAGCCTAAGCCTCTACTCTAAATTCCAAGTGTAAGCTTTCTCATACCTATGCTATCTTGTTAACAATATGCTTATGTGTTTGTGAATATGTGAATTGAGATGAGATGCTATAACATGTGATATATGGTTATGTTAACCGTTGTGAAAGTGAAAATGTGTACATGTTATATATATATATATTGAATGTTAGTGACAAGGTTTTGCTAAAAATGCAAATATGCAGTGATAGTGCACGGATAATCGATAAGTGATATGTGTTTGATTTCAAATATTTTAGCCTTGTGATCTCGAAACCATTGGATAGTTGGCATGCCATAGGATTGTGAGTACTCACCTATATGTACAGTGATTTTGGGTGTTGAGGCCCTAGGACATGTTGGAGGGATAAGGGAATGTGAGCTAAGCTCTATTTAATGGGACATAAGAGGGGAAATAAAAAGAGTGTTAGCTTTATGTTTCACTTTTGGGACATTTTTGACTCTATGAGTCTATGTTTGGTGTATTGGAGATCCGCGTATCCGATAAATGTTGATAGAGCTCGTTTTTATGTTTCATAGCTCAAGTGCAAAATTATCTTAAAATGTATGTATGTGTAATGTGATGTATGCCTAAATGAGTATGTGGTTGCTATGCAATTTATCTTAAGTTATGAATATATGTGTATTGTGATATGTGTTTATATGATATGTGACCATTATGCAATTCATCTATAAACATGTTTTTGAGTATTGTGAAATATGCTTGAATGTTAGGTGATTATATGTGTAATAGGATATATGCTTAAAAGTGAAATGTTTACCATGTAAAAGAACTACAAAATAATGCATGAGTAGGTATATTATCACACTAGTGTCGGAACAGTTGAGGTTGTGCTATATGGTTGTTTTGTTGGTGCTTGATGAATTGTTTGCATTGTAGTTATTCTAGGCATTCACTGAGCTTGTTAAGCTCACACACTCCTTTAAACCATTGTAGATTAGTTGTGTGCTGGTGTGAGTAGTGTGGCTTTCGAGAGGTGATCCAAGTAAGTCTATTTGTTATCTTGTAGGTGTGCTATATTTATTTACATTTTGGGGAATAAGGCAATACGATAAACTTGTTATAGCCATGTTAACTCCTAGACATTTTGCTGGTTATTGGTTCAGTTTATAAGGATTACATGTTATTGTTATGCTTGGGTTCATGAACATGTGGATGGATTGACGTTACTTGCTTGAACACTATTTTGTGATATTTAACTGTTAATTAGGTTGTTGAATGATTATTTGTTGAAGTAATTAATGTATGATGTTTGGAAACTAAATTGGAAATGATTAATTACTTATGTATGCTGCATTTTTTAAGTCTGGAGCAGATGTATTGATAATCAAGTTTTAAAATCGATACCCCTGTGTTTTGAAACGTATAGGGAGTCAAAATAGAGATTTGGTATCAATACCTTTACTTGAGTATTGATACTCGGGGTTAAAATATCAATATTTCATGACAGGTATCATTAATATTCGAGACTTTGGCTTTTAATTGAGAAACAGAATGCCAGTTTGGTATTGTTTTTCTAGGTGGTATCGATACCCCCTGACGAAAATATCGATACCCTAGTTTAATTTTTGTTAGAAATGGACAAGTTTTGGAAATTTTGTTAAATAGACCTTATGCATGTTTAATTATTGTTAGAAGACTATTTGATTTATGGTTAGCATGTAACATTGATAACTAACAAGTATAATTGACTTAAAACCTATACGAATACTAAAATGAAAGATGCTTTGTAAACCCCTAACCCGTATTTATCACCGGATTAGGGTTACGGAGCATTACCTGACTTATCACACAATTAATCATACATTTCAAGTTCAATTCATATATTCAAACATAAATCATTCACATACACTCATATAGTCCCTAACATGAGCTCTCGAGGCCCAAAACAAACAATAAAAGTAATTCGGGATTTAATGTAAACTTATAGAAATTTTAGGTAAATATTGAAAAATTTTCAATACAGGGGACACATGCCTATATGGCCAGGCCGTGTGGACATTTGAAATGGGATCACATGGCCGTGTCCCAGACCGTGTCTGACCCCGTGTAGCTCTCTGACTTGTGTCACACAGCCAACCACAGGCCTGTGTGACTAACCCGTGTAACTCACTGACTTGCTTTCATTAAAAACTATAGAGGACACATGGCCGTGTCACCTGACCGTGTGTTAGACATAGCTGATGTAACACCTCAAATAATTTTGTCCTACTTCTGTAATTATTTGACACAAAATCTGTATCTGCTTCAGTGGTTAAGTGTTCTGGGTGTGTGTGTAAGGTCCCAAGTTCAAGCTTTACATTTGGTAAATTTTGGTATTTTTTTTCTGACTTAAGCCTTATCCTTGCTCAGTGGGCTTATATTTAGTTGTTTGTAAAACCATATCAGAATGAGTCTGCTGGTTCAAGTGGTAGGGGTGTTGGTGTGTTAGAGGTCCTGTGTTCGAATCCCTGCGCAAGCATGGGTATTATTTTTCTCGGCTTTGTGGAGGAGTTTCAGTTTTATTAGAATTTTGAGTGGTAAGGTGGTTAAGACGTAGTGGGATGTTGGGAGGTTGAGAGGATAGGGGGAGTTATCGAATTAATCTAATTTTATTTTATTTTTTCCAAAAATCCAGTTTCCCCTTTCCCTCTCCAAATTTTCTGACGGCAGCTCTTTTCTTTTCCTTCCACTTTAGCTTTTTTTATCTCAATTGTTGCTTCTTCCTTTTCTGTTCATTCAGTTTTTGCTTTTCTAGAATCCATTCTTGGTTTCTGTCGTTAGTTGGTAAGTGACCTATATGTTCTGTAGTCTCGATTTCTTAGTTATCGATCGGAGGCTTATGTATTCTGTTTTGACAGCAGAGAATCGAGTGGAACGGGGCTGTCTCAGTGTCATATTGTAGTTGGAATCGACCGAGGTTTTGAGGTAAGCACTAAGTGGTCATTTTAGATGGTTGTTGGTATGGTGGTTTCAGATTAACATTGGTTTTAAGACTGATATTGGGGTTTCTTATGTCGATTTTTTAGTTCTAAAAGACTTGGGTGTGTTTTCACGACAAATCGATACCATGTGTGTGCCCGGAAATGTAGAAAATGAGGTTTCGGCATAAACCAAAATCTATTCTGTCGACGTCACATAGGTGCGTGGTTCCCCTTGTGGTAGGCTGTATGCGATGACACAGTCGTGTGATTGACGAAGGCCAGGTCGTGCGCTAGACACGGCCGTGTGGTGGTTAAGTGTAGCCGTGTGAGACACAGGGGTTAAACCAAATTGGGTCGTGTGGGCCACATGGACGTGTGAGTCCACACGGGTAGTCTACACGAGCGTGTGGGTTTCTGGGCCAGGCCGTGTGATCCACACGGGCAAGGCCAATATGGGTGTGTGGGCCACACAGACATATGGGTCCACACGGGCATGCCACATGGGCATGTGGGCCCAAAATTTTGAAAACTTCCCTAGGGTTGCACAAGTCGTCCCAAACGACTGTGGGCCTACTGTAAGGTCGATAAGTGCTATCTAAACCCTTTAATCTGATGATCTGATGTTTTGATTATGTGTTAATATTATGCATGACTGATACTGATTTATATGACTATCTGATATCCAAGTAAAAGCATGTTAATTTGTATATCTGATTATTCTGTATCTGTGTTGGGGGCAGGATGATGTTTATTGAAGGAAGTGTTCTGAAAGGCGTTTACGCCTATTATCTGGCAACTCAACTGCATTATATATGATATGTGTCGTATTCAGTAGAATATGGTGTGTAGGGTTGGGTGGGTGTTTTAAACCCCATATGGTGTGTAGGGATGGTCGGAGATGGTGTGTAGAGGCTGAGGGTAGGATATCTAATTTTTTATTCTGTCTACATATTTATATCTGTATCTGAGATGGGCTTAGGCTCGAATTTGCATCTGTATCTAAAATGGGCTTAGGCCTGAATCTGCATCTGAATCTATAATGGGCTTAGGCCCAAGATTGCATCAGGCTAATATCTGTTATTCTGTATGTGTGCATGCTTAATTCTGTGGGGTTACACACTGAGTTTACGTAAACTCACCCTTCTTCTATCCATTCCATACAGGTAATCTATAGTAGGCGGATCGGTGCAGCAGTGGGCTCGACGGTGACCACTCTTATAAAACTATTTCACATTTGTTTTATGGTTTGTTTTATTTTGTTAGGCAGTTTTTGTAATTTGGACTTTATGGACTGTTTGATTAAATTTAGGGTTTTAACTGCATTTATGGTTTTATTATTTCAAAACTCAACAAAAACACGGTTTTATCAAAAGTAAAATTTTTCTCAAAATTTGAACGGTTTTCTAAAGACAACGCTTTTATACGCTTCCGCTACAAACACGTTTATACCTCTAGTCGATTTAATGGATAAGAGTTTTGAAATTGTTAATAACAATAAGGGCTAACAAACTAGATTGGTTTTAACTTGACGACACTGATTTAAAACCCTATCATGTGACACTGCCAGATTCGGCCATAACGTCTAGACCGGGTTTTGGATGTTACAGCTGAGACATACACTCGTGTCTCTGCTCGTGTGGACAAAAATAGGCTATGTTCCAAGACACACTTCTCACCCAAACTTACATCAACCTAGGCATACCAACAAGCATATATCCACAACCAAATTGAACATTCAAACCAACCAAAATCAAGTCTAAAACATGTAATTTCAATACCAATTAACGAATTGCTGTCAACCATCAAAATTGACCATTAAAAACATGTCATTATCAACTTCAAAAGCTACCTAAATGGTCATATGCATATGGTCACTTTTGTGCCTATCACATAACCTATATGCCAATTCTAAATCTCAACCATATGATACTCAAATCACCAATTCATAATCAAGGCATTCACATAGCAATTATAGACCAAATATCAAAGGCCATTTTCACATATTTATATAACCAAGCTTACCAAAATGAGCCAAATCTCATGGCTAACCATATTACCAAAACATACAACAATTATAAGCCAAATCAATTGGCTATATACATTACAAACATATAGGCCATATTAACCACAATACCTATACATGCCATATAACCAAAATACATAAGTTCAAAAGTGCCAAAACAATAACTGGATAGTGTGATGAGATCTCCGATGACTTCCAATCCGAGCAAGCTTCCGAATCACTATAAAACATGGAAAAGTAGACAAAGTAAGCTATTAAGCTTAGTAAGCTCGTATGGCTAATAAGTATAATTTACCAATTCATTCACAATTTAAAGAAGCATAAGTAAATATAGATAAGCTTCATTCAATCCAACAATTAGCACATTGTCATAACCAAGTGAATCATGTATAAATTCATCAACTTTCACTTACTTTTCATATGAATTTATCAACTATCACTTACTTGTCGAGCTTATCACGAGTACCCGAACTAATCCATATCATCGTTTATATCCTCGTACCATCATCTTTTCCTGTTGAACTACCTCTATCTCATATCACATATAGATTCTCACTCTCGAGCTATCATTAAGTCTACTCACACAAGCTGTTAGCCAGCTACACGATGCTGCTCACACAAACTGTTAAGTAACCGCAACACATGCTCGTAAACTCAGCCACCGGTAGGACGTACAGGACCAACACCCAAATCACATAAATCACGGTAACCCTTAATGACATGTCATTTGTATCCTATCTATTCCTACGGTTTAATTGGGATTTAAACTCTGTTGATACCTCGTTGAAAGTTTCCACAGTGTCATATTATCATAATTACATAATTTAAGCATTTAAGCACATATAAGATAAAGCTTATTAAACATACGAACTTACCTCAAATGTATACGGATGAAATCAGGTTATCAATCCACTATTTTGTTTTTCCCTTGATCTAATTCCGAATGTTTCTTTTCTTGATCTATATATAATCAAATTTAACTTATTTAAATATCATTCTATTCAATTTAGCCCAAAATACATATTTTTCAAATTTACACTTTTACCCCTATACTTTTAACTTCTTTACAATTTAGTCCCTTATCACATAAAAATGCAAATTCATTCAATTTAGCCTTAACCCAAGCTAGCCGAATACCATCTATGCTTATAACAGCCCATATTTTTCAATTATTCACACATTTAACCACACAATTTTCACATTTCTCAATTTAATCCCTAATTGACATTTTCACTAAAAATCACTTTACAAAACTTCTTAATCTAACAACAAGGATGCATTTTCTATCATTAAACATCAAAATACTCACACATTCATCAATGGTAACATCCTAAACTTTTAACAGATTTGCAAATTAGTCCCTAGGCTAGCTAGATTAAGTTACAACGACTTCAAAAATATAAAAATCATTAAAAACTGAGTCAAAAATCACTTACATGCATGGACTTAGTGTAGCCGAATGTTGGAGCTTCAAAAATGGATTTTTTTAAGCCTAAGTTTGGTTTAGGAAGATGAAGAAAGATGGTGATTATGTTTTATTTTATTATCACTTTGTTTATTTAACAAATTACTTAATTAACATTGATTATAACATTTAAAATCATCTAAACTATGTCTATCTTTGTCCACTCAACATATAAATGGTCTAATTACCACATAAGGACCTTCACTCTAAAGTTCTATAGCTATTAGACACCTTCAGCTAATAGAACACAAGTTTTTCATTTTACGCGATTTAGTCCCTTTTCACAAATTAAACACTCAAACGATAAAATTTCTTAACAAAATTTTCATACGACTCTACTATCGTGCTGTAGATATTAAAATAATAATAAAATAAATTTTTTGACCTTAGATTTATGGTCCCGAAACCACTGTTCTGATTTCACTAAAAACAGGCTATTACATGCTTCGTTTAGAATGAACTTTTACTTGTTGTATATGACATGAAACGGTGGTGTGGCATCTCATATTCGGGCTTGGCGACCAGGCTGAGTATAGGGTGTTACAAAACTAAATTAGACTCAACTAGGCACATGCCAACTTAGAATATACAAACGTTGACGAGTTCGGGATTGTTGACTGGATGCTGAAGTCGTAGTTTAAATGTCTTGAATTACACCTAACTTGTGCACCAAAAACAAACCATATGCTGAGCAATGGAACTCGGTAGTATTTTTATGACTCAAATAACAAAATTACAAGTTAAGAAAATTGTAACATCCAACTAGTATGTCATTCATATCAAGTGTCGAACCAATTCATTTAACATTGCAATAAAAGTGATCAATTTCATTTACATGCCAACACCTATTATAAAGCCTTTTTTAAAAACTCAATACCAATCATGAATCAAACATTTATATCATTAACATTATAATAATCAATTCCATATTCATTCCACAACAATAAACCATTTAAGTCTATTTCTAGAGTTGATCGACTCATTCATATTCATTTTATCCTCCCCCAAAGCTCGTTTTCAATTTATTCACACAGAAGTTCATGTATTTCCTTTATCATGATCCACACACACACACACACACATATATACAATTGATTCCATAGCATTATACTAATTCATTTTGATATCTTTTATCAAGTCGCTAACTCATACTAGTTTCTCATAACTCATTTCATTATCATATTTATTGTCAATCTATTTCATTACATTGTTAAGTTTCTAATTCCAATTATAATATCACGCCCGATAGAACTTGTAATAGGCCCATTTCGCCTGGGCTCATATAAAAAACCAAAAAATAAATAAACCAAAATAAAAATAATAAATATAGCCCAAATTTATAAGTCTAACGTTCTTTTACAAATGTCGGGCCCATAACCAAAATTAAATTAAAATGGGCCTAAATTGAAACCCAATTACCCAAATCTACAAGCCCATAACATAGCCAAATAAAATCAAACCCAATACCTAACCCAAAATTTTAGCCCACTATCTAAAACATTTCGGCAGAAACCCTAGGGTAGGGACCCTAGCTGCGCCGCTGCTCACTCACGGCCTTCACGTGCGCCACCACTCCAGTTGTACCTACAAAGTTGAATAACAAACAAAGAATACCAAGAACGTAGAAATAACAGAATACAGCAAGAGAAACATGTATCTCATTTTTATTTTTTTCATTTGGCTATAAAAATCGAATACATTCACTGTAAAAGGGATCCAATTCTTTTTGTATTACTGAATATAGAGGCAATCATAAAGTCAGTTTCTCAAAGGTGGTTTCAAATTTTTCTTTTTGATTCATTTTTCTTCTTTTTTTTCATTTATTTCTCGTTGCATGTGAAAGCAAAAGAAAGATGAGGGATTTACCTTACAAATGCTCCGTCAGAATCCAATATGCTTCGTTGAAATCGAGGTTTAGATAGGATCTCATGGCTGAGAATGACAACTCTCAAAGCTTGAATCAGCTAATCACCGTTTATAGTGGTGGATTGGCATTTGAGTGAAGGTTTTTATTCGGCCGAAAAGGGAGGAGAATAGGAGAGAGTTTAGTTTTTTTTTTCTCTCATTTCATTTTGTTTTTGTTTCAAAAACAACTAAGTGTTTTAGTCTTAGGGTTTTTACTTCCAAAGGACATGAAACGGCACCGTTTAGAGACTGTTTCAGTGGCTCTGAAATGGTGCTGTATAGGCCCTAACCCAATCCAACCCGATCCGGTGCCCTTAGGATTCGCGCAGTTTCGCGGAGAAGGGATATTTGCGCGATTGGTCCCTCTCTTTTGTGCCGAGTTTTGATTAGATCTGTTTACAATTTCTTTGTTTTTTTAAATTTTTCCATGAATTTTGAGGGATATTTCAACTTGGTCTGCATTTAAACATTGCGTTTTGGAAAATTGGAGCATTTGCATTTTTAATCCTTGTGCATTTTCGCGCATCTTATTTTGGTCTTTAATTCTAGTTTTAATAACTTTATTTGTTTGTAAATCTATCTTTTGATTTTTATTTTCACTTCAATTAAGTCTATTTTTTAAATATCAGTTTGTGCTTTTATTCTTTATAATTCATTCGTTATTTATGATTTTTAAAAAAAATTGTTTTAACATTTTATTTTGAACTTTTTGTTAGATTTCACATTGTTTTTATGTTTTTGTTACTTTTTTTATATACTTTTGAATTGTTTTTTTTTTAATTTTACATATTTTAAAAATTCTCTTTTATATATTATTCTATGTGTAATATTAATTTCATATTATTTGATGTATATATTTTCTTTTAAATCTATTTATATATATATAAATTCTATTTTAAATCTAGTCATATAATTTCCTTTAAAAATCCTATTTTATTATATATTTTTGTTTATATCAAATATTTTTATTTTTTTATTTTTTTATATATAAACTATTTATATCAAATTCTCTTATTTCATGTATATTTTTTTATGTAAATTGATATATAGAATTTTGATATATTACATACTTTGATTTTCTTTTTATATAATATTTATTGTAAAATTCATTTATATTCCATGTAGTATTTTTTATCTTTGTTTTTAACCTATTTCAAAATTTTACGTACATTTCTTGTTTCAAAACTTTTGTACATCGCATATTGACAATTTCAAATTGTCTTTTCTTCATGATATTTAACTCTTTTATGTTTTGAAATTTGTTACATTATGTATGGATTTGTGTAGAATTGATTTTTAATTATGTTTCGAATGTTAGTGTTAGTATTTGCATAGTGTATGTATTGGCATTGTATGAATCCTAATTTAGTTTCTTTGTATTTTCATATTATTTTTATTCCTTCATGAAATATTATTGCTTTTAAAATTGTTTTCAAAATCCATTTAAAACAAGACAATATTTAGTGTTTGATAATTCGAAAAATTGTGCCCTAACGTGTTGGGTTTCGATTTTTCATTTGACCAAAAAAGCTAAATATCCTTTTAATCGCATGATTTGAAAATCATAAGACGATCTCGGGTTTTTAGGTTTAAGATGTCATATTCTAACGTATTTGATGTGATGTTTTACTCATTCGACACGAGAAAATCTTAAACTCCAATTTAAATTAATCAAACATTCTTTTAAAGGATCATATTTTAAATCTTTTCAAGATTTCAAAATTAGGACAATTATTGATCAAAATGGTGCCAGTTTTGGATGTACGAGGGTGCTAATCCTTCCTCAGGCGTAACCGACTCCCGAACCTATTTTTCTATTTCGTAGACCAAAATTATTTTTAAAAGTGATCCAATCACACCTAAACAAAAAGGGTTAGTGTCGACTCCATATTTTTAAAGTCGATCCCCGTTTTTTCAAAATTTAAAAATAGTTTCGACAGAACTATTCATATTTCGACATATCATATCCTGAATTTGATTGTATTTGCATACTCGTACCCTATACATTGTTCTTATTGTATGATAATGATTTCATTACAGTTCAATCTAATATATATATTCACATTCAATTTCAAAATCACAATTCAATTAATCATCAACACACAATACCTCATTATAAATGTGTCTTATGAATCATCTTAAATATGAACAAATAACTAGTTAGAAATATATCAAATTAACATGTCATTTCCCAAATTGAATCATTGAAATTGTCATAATTTCATACCAATCTTTCAGACTTATTAATCCAGTTTAGAAATTTCTTTCATATTAACAATTCTTTTCATTATAATTATAATTTTTTACATATTAAATCCTTATTAACTTGACTCGGACATGAACGGATACACAAATCCAACCAATACCTCAATTTGGCACCCAGTGCCTCATCGGATAATTTCCAAAGAAAATCTCATCGATATGATTGAAGTAAATTGTGCCCAACACTCATCAACACGTAGTTGAAGTAGCCACTTGGCACCCAATGCCTCATTGGAACGTTCGAAGTAATTAGGTTGTGCCCAACACTCATCGAAACATCTGAAGGAAAATGCGCCTAGCGCTAATTGATATATAGTCGAAATAACTCCACCCAAGCAATTAATAAGGTAATCATTTATCCAATTCCCTTATAAGTTTAATTCTCATTATATCAATCTCAATATCATCAATTTATTACTCATGATATCATTTCATGTATAACATGGCATACAATTTCAATTCCAAACTAAGTTCACCATTTCATTTAGTTTTAATATTTTCACTTTTATTCAATTTAATCATATATCTCAATAATCAAATAAATTTACACCAATATGATTTGATCAATCATAATCAACTATTAATTCATTTTATAACTCTTTTATTATTTTTTCTCATCCTCCTCTCCATTCCACTTCATTCATTTACAAGTATTTATACAAGAATCTTTAGCCTTAGTATGACACGCTTTTATGTGACATGAATTATCCTTTCACTATTTATGCATATACTTTTAACAAAATTATCTTCTTGAGTAGAAGTCACTAAATTATTTATATTCGGACCTACAGAATTCAAAATTAAGATCCGTTTTTTATAAACTAGGCTCAATGAAATTTTTACCATAAAAAATTCAAAATTTTTTTCTAGGTAGATTAATACCATTTTTTTAAAGACCTCTCATGTTTTGCTACTAAGCAGCTTCGACTCTTCTTCACTAAAAATTAAATATTTTTCAGTAAAAGTCTAAGATTATGTTTTCGTAATTTTCTTTTGAAAATAGACTCATTAAGATATTACGCATATAAATTTCATCACCTAAAAGTTTTTGTACAATTTATAATGATTTTTTAAATTTAGAACAACTGAACTCGAAATCATTCTGATATTGTCTCATAAAAAGTATTATATCTCATAATCTATAATTCTATTGCTTTCACCGTTACTTTTGTGTAAAACTAGACTCAATAATATTTAATTTAATATTTTATTCAACCTCTAACTTGATTGTTACAATTTTTGGTAAATTTTCAAAGTTGTAAAACCACTGCTGTCCATAAAGTATTTAGTTAAACAATTTGCTCTTCCATGATTTGAGTAAGTTCTTCTAATTTCATTATATAACATAATACATTCCAACCAAATTTAATGCCAATACATATAATCATTAAGTTACATAAATTTTCATTGCTCTTCAAATTAGTCCTCTAGTTCGATAATCAATCTCAAACATAACATTTTGAACTCAAATAATTATTTTCAATTTCCCTCGATATCATACCTTGCATAACAAAATAAATATGTAACAAATATAATTATTCAATTTATAGAAATAAAAACATAACATGAATTAACTTGTAAGTTCCATATAAACTTACCTGGTGAAACAGTAACCAAATGAGCTTTTAAGGACTATTCGATAATTTTTGCTTTTCCATGACTAGCCTCGGTTTGGTTTAATTCTTGATTTATACAATAATTGAGTTCAAGTTATCAATTCCAAACATATCACATCATCCTATTATAAGCATGCATCAGTTCAATTTTATTTTTCAAATGTCCTTTAAACAATAATTGAGTTCAAGTTATCAATTCCAAACATATCACATCATCCTATTATAAGCATGCATCAGTTCAATTTTATTTTTCAAATGTCCTTTAAACTTTTACATTTTATTCAATTTAGTTTCTAAAATTGAAATAGCCATATCTTTCAAATTTAAGCTTCGTTTTCTAATCCGATTTCAATATCATCCTTTATAAACTCTCTACTATCTATTTTTATCAAAGTCTCATAACAACATTAAAATAATTCATTTTAGCCCTTATGTTACAAAACTAACATTTAAACTTTACAAACTAGTCATTTTTCATATCTAAGCTCAAAATCTCACAATTTAACACCAAAAACTTCAAGAAATCAACAATAACAACTTTGAAAAACTTTAATAGTTTTGCAAAAAAAAAAAAAATACATGGGCTAACTAAATCAAGCTTCCACGATATTAAAAACATAAATTTTACAAAAAAAAAGGAACTTGAAATAGCTTACCAATCAAAGGGTTAAAATTGAAACGTTTGAAACCTCCTTCTTCTCTTGAACATTGGGCCAAAGAAAGAAAATTGAAAAAAAAAGATGATAAACATCTTCACTTTCTTTTACTTTGATGTTGTTGTTTTTTTATACATAATTTTATTTAAAAAATTACACCTGTCAACCATCCATCATCATTAAAACCTACGTACTAAACAAGAACAATTGCTTAATAACCATTGTGGTCCTCAAGTCTTTTATAAATTAGAATTTTATAATATTTAAACTTTTTACGATTTAGTCTCTGAACCTTAATTAATAACTAATTCGACCAAATTACCAATCCAAAACTCAATTCACTTATAAAATAATTCCGTAAATATTTAATAATAAAATTTACGTACTCGATTTACAAAAACAAAGTCCCAAAATCTTATTTTTTTTTACACCACTAACTTTTGGGTTGTTACATCAAGGATCAACTTATCCAAAAACACAAGTACGAATTCAATGAAGATTTATTAATATAAATATCACAAATCGGTTTGATTTTCAAATTTTAAATTTTTCACTACACAAGCAAACCATTTTCAAACTGGTTTTTCTAACACGGATAAGATTGAGTTGGTAGAAAGTCGGGAAATGACTATGTCTACCTAGCCTAGAACACACGTACTAATTTGGTAAAGGTTTATAACACAATGGCTTGGCTTTAAAAAATTTTTAATTTTTCGCTATGCAACAAAATCATTTTCTAAACCAAAATTTTCTAACAATAATTTCTTGTCAACAAACTCTCTTTAAAACCTTTGATTAAACCAAAATTGGGGTAACCTCTGATACTAAGCTCGAGGGGCTTGTTTAAGATCATACAAAGCCTTGCTCAACTTGTACACATAGTTTGGTTAGTTCGAGTCTTCAAAGCCTTTTGGTTGATCCACATAAACCTCTTCCTTTAGAAAACCATTGAGAAGGGCACCTTTAACATCCATCTAGTACAAGTTGATGTTAAGATAAGTGGCTATAGCAAACAACACTATAATGACTTCAAGTCTTACAACAGGTGCAAAGGTTTTCTCAAAATCTATCCCCTCAACTTGAATGTATCCTTGGCGACAAGTTTGGCTTTGTTGTGAGTAATATGCCCATTTCCATCAATTTTATTCTTAAAAATCCACTTTGTGCTTATGATGTTATGCTTAGGCTCAAGTTGCCAAACTTCATTCCTTTCAAACTATTGAAGTTCCTCTTGAATAGCTTAACTCTAGTTAGCATCCTTCAATGCATATTTAATATATTTAGGCTCAATTTGAGAAGTATAGCAAGTAAGTCTCAACATATCTCGATAGTTTTGCCTTGGTCTTTCTCTTGTTCAAACCCCATCATTGATATTTCAAATGATGGTATTAACTAAATGATTCTTTCTAACTTTAGAAAAGGGTTAAGGTAGTTCAACATCTTTTTTTTGATCAATTAAATCAAAAAATTAATCTTCATGTGTCTTAGCAACATGCTTTTCAAGACATTCTTAATGGCAAGTGTAGTGGTCACTTCAATAAGTACTATGGGTGACACTTCAACATCTTCATATTTTTCAATCTTCTCTTGTTCCATCATCATTTACCACCACATTAAATGATTCTATAACCTTTTGAGTTCTTTTATTATATACTTGAAAGACCTTGTTATTACTTGAATATCCTAAAAAGATTTCTTCATCAATCTTTGAATTGAATTTCCCTTAATATTCTTGATCCTTCAAGATATAATAGGTACTTCCAAACACATAGAAATACTTAACATTTAGCTTTCTCCCCTTTTACATCTCGTAAAGTGTCATATAAGTCTTTGGTCTGATAAGAACCCTATTGATCACATAGGTTGCAGTGTTCATCGTCTCAGCCCAAAACTTATGAGCAACTCTTTGTTGTTGAAAACCACTCGTACCATCTTTTGTATGATGCGATTCTTGCGTTCTACAACTCCATTATGTTGTTATGTCTTAGAATTAAAGGACTTGTGTTTAATCCCTTTCTCGCCATTAAAATTGGGAAAGTCTTCATTCTCGAACTCATATCCATGATCACTTTTGATTTTTTTTTATCATCTCAATTATCTTCTCTTGCACAATTTTCTAAATTCTTCAAATGTGTTAGAGTTTTCTCTAAGAAATCTCACCCATGTGTACCTCAAAATGTCTTCTACACACATTAAGATAATATTTTCCAGTGATGCTCTCAAATTGCATAGGTCTAATAAGATCAACATGGAATAGCTCGAAAGGTGTAGTAGTTTAGATATGTAACAACTGTTAATGATTCTCCATATGTTGCATCCCTTTCAAGCATCCACTACAAACTTTAGGAATGACACCACTCAGCTTCGAAATTTCTCTTGCAACATCATATCGAACCAATCTTTGAAGCGCTTTGTAATGAAAATGCCCAAGTTTCTCATGCCACAACTTTAACTCATACACACTAGCTTTGTTTGCTTTGTTAGGACAGCTAATAGCTCACTGTCTTCCTTTATTAATCTGATCACTACTAGTATTATCCTTACAAACCATACTTAAGAAATTCTAGGTAAAATGTCTCACCCTTAGTCTCACGCACTTTTCAGAGACATATATGTCACACACTTCTTCTTCCTTAAAAGAATTTCCCCATTTATTTCAAAGTTATCTCCTTTGAAACCAAAGGCTCCAACTAGAGGTGAGGAAAACTTGATTCAACTAAATTTTTTTTAATTTCGAGTTTGAATCGAGTTGAGTTTTCAAATTCGAATAACTCGAGTAAACTGAATATCAAACATAATATTTTATATTTTTACCCCAAACCCCCAAAATATTTTTACTTTTCCCCAAAACTTTTACTCCCGTCCAATCTCACCCCCATCTACCCCAAACCCATTTCCCCTATTTTTTTGAATATTTTCCCTCCAAAATTTTACTCCCCTTAAAACCCTCAAAACTTTTTATTTTCTCCCAGAACTTTTACTCTCTTCCCATCCCAACCCCTGTCTACCCCAAACTCATTCCCCCCATTTTCTTTTTGAATATTTTCCCTCCAAAATTGTACTCCCTATTTATTTTCCCCCAAAATTTTACTCCTTAAAACCCCTCAAAATTTTTTATTTTCCCCTAAACTTTTTACTTCTCACCCTTTACCCCTAAATCAAAAATCAAAATCATCCAAAAAAAAATCCTTAAACCTAAATAGTAATAATTTTATTTATATCTATTATTTATATTATTAAATAAAATTTTACATTTTGTACTATTTATATTATTGAAAATTTAATCATATTGAATCTTTATATTAAAATTGAATTACTAATGATCCCATAAAATATTTGTGTTAAAATTTTATATTGGTATCAATTTAACATTTTATCTTTAAAATAAATTTTATTAAAAAAATCACATTTTTACATTTAATATATTTTTTAATTTCAAAATACATAATGACAAGAATCAAACGATAATTGAAGCAACTAACAAGCAAAGAAGCTAACCTGTATATAAAAGATTAACAGATAAATTATGAGGTGATGAAAGTTAATAACAAATTTGATTACGGTGGGTAATAGTGGTTACAAGGACCCAAAGTTATTTTTTAAAAAATTTAACCTTAAAAAATATATTCGATTCGAATTCCATCTCACTCGACTTAATTTGAGAAAATTTCAAATTGAGATAGGATAATAAAATAGAATTCATCAACTTGATTAACTCGAAATTCTTTCATTCGATTCGATTCGATCAAACGCTCACCTCTAGCTCCAACTTTTCGAGCTAAGAATTCGACTTGCAACCAAGGACCATATGCTTTAGTAATTCCCAATTGGTCTAAAGATACACCTTTTAAACCCATGACCTATAACAGAACTTTAGAAACCTCTCGTATTTATACTTGGCTTTAACCATCTTTTTACTTGATCCCTTATGCTTAAACTCGATTTTCAAGGTTTCACCAATGAACTCTTAAAGTTTTATCCTTAAGGAACTAGGCTTATTGGTTCATAAATAAACTTCCACCGGACAAGGAAAAAGTTTCCCTACCTTAACGACATTTTCTTTGGTCAATAGATGTAGAGGAATACTAGAGACATGGACCTAGAACTTAGACTTTGAGGCATATATGTTAGTCTTTTCCAACATTTCTCCCATAGACAAGTCTTTGAGACAATGTTTATCCATAATAGACCATAGATGTTACACCCAAGTTTGGCGAACCGGTTCGATTCAAGAGACTACGTGGTGAAGACTGCTTAAGTTGCGAGACTTAGACCAGATAAGGTTGGTAACTTCATGGCTAAGCATTTTGTAGAATTTTTCCAAAATTGTGAAGTTCTACTCGCGGATTGCAAGTTCTTAATGGTAGTGAAAACCTTATTAGGCGGACCTTCTCACTAATAAGTTCGCCACCTGTGTTTTTATGTTGTTGTTGATGTAAGCATAGTAGTTAGTGGGACACGTTTAAGTTATCTAGTATCCTAGTGGAGGTAATATATCAGTAATTAGGACACCTGAAGAGCCTCTAGGATGTAATTAATTAGTAGAAGCATGTGAGAACAAGTAATAATTAGAGTAAATCTTGAGTGGGATTTGGATGTGAGTTATCTATAAATAGGATAACTTAATAGTGGAGAAAAGATTTTAGTTTAATCTTCTCTACTAGACTTCGTTGTTATCGAAGAAAAACTAAGAGAGTTCTTCGTTGATAATGAATTTGTTGTATGTTAAGCTTACGAGAGCTTCTGTCCTAATCCGTTTGCTGGTAAACTCTTAAACATTCTTTTAAGTTTTACCAGGAAGGAAGAGGTTACTGTAAGAGTTGTTTAGTAGGATTTTTATTCGGATACTAGGTAGGAAGGAAACTTCTACCTAAAAATTGTTTGCATGTCTATAGATTCTTGACACTTCATAAAGCTTTGATTATTTTTTATGTTTAAAGAGGGCATTTTATTGTTTTAGCCAAAGAAACGGAAGAAGGTCCTAATAACAAAAGGAATGAACTAATAGAGTAGACAAAGCTCTGAGTAAAGTATTCAGGTGAGTTCTTATGTATTTTAAGTTTGTAAATCTGCATTATTTTGGTTAATTGTTATCACTGTACAACCAAGTAAGTGGCTTCATCCTTTGTCTTTGGGGTTCGTGTCTACAGAAATGTGGTCAAAGAGTCATTGCATGCAAGGGTATAAACATGAAACAAACCTAGAAACTTGGCATATACATGGTATAAATACTCCTTTCTTGGCGCACAAGCTCCGTATCTAGACTAGGGTAAGGAGACAACAGAGGGATGTTTTGAATAATGATAAAAAGAAGACACAATGTATTACATTTTGTCTCCAGTATGACATTCTAGTGCAAACTGTGACTAGTGAAAAACTTGACCTTGTTGGGGAACACGTGAGTGTTCGGAAACAAGAACGAAAGTTAGGAGGGTATGAAGGTGATGAATGGTAAACAGCTCTAATGAGTGGTACGAAGATATAGGAAAAATGGTTCTTCAAAAGTGGGATAAAAAGCTAGCACAAGGAAGGGGGTATGTGGGAAAAAGGGTGTATGCGTAAAAATATTAGTGCATGTTGCATGTAAAATAAACAGTAAGTCTGATAGTGTAAAAGAGTAGTCGTGCTAGTGGCGTATTCACCATATGCGAGTTTTCAAAAGTAGATAGTGTAAGCTGGTAAGCTGAGTTTGGTTGCGGTAGTATTTGCTAGCGGATACTTCAGATCATAGAAAGTTGTATCCGCCAAGTATGGCGTGTCAGCTCGTCAGTTCGAATCTGACTTTTTATTGCCTGATGGTATGTATTGTGGGATGTATGTCCCAGGAACTCACTAAGTTCTTACAAACTTATTCCATTACTTCTTCTTATTTTTAGGTTCTTAGCTAAATGTAGTGATCGGCCATTTGTGAGTCTTCTTTGTGTTTTGTGGGTAACATATAATTGCCGGGGGTATTAGGATGATTCTTAGATGCCACCATTTAAAAATCATTAAATTGTATTTTGAAACAATATTTTGTACTTCAAATGTTTATTGACGACCTTGTGGGCTTATAATTAATTGTGGGTTATGGTATTTTCAAATTAATTTAAGTAGAGTTTTAAACTACAAGCTTGAGCAGTAACTTGAAAGGAAATTTCGTTTGATTTTATGAATATTTTCTAAACCGCCTTCAGAGGATATAAATTCGTGTCTTTAAACCTTTAAAGTGGCATGGTACCATTTTAAAAATTTTGATTTCAATTATATAAATTTTCTAGTTAGTTGAATGCCGCTCAAATAAATGGGTACCCACCTAAGCAAGATGTTAGTTTAAAAAATAAAGGTTTAGTGTTTTCAACGACTCGGCTCGTGGCACTTCATATCTGGATCCGACAAATGAGTTGAGCGTGGGAAATTACAATGGACACTGAACCTTAACCCTTTATCATTTTCATTGCTAAAAGTAAAAAAGAAAATATTCTATTCCAACTAGAAAATATGTACCTTTGAATGGCCAAAATTTTAGAATAACTACTTTCAAATGTCCTGGTTAATACCTTTATTAGACATGAAATGTGGCTTAATCGTTAGGTTTAACTTCCCATATCTTTGCAGCCCTAGGAGTTGGAAGCTTTCATTGCAATCTGTAGGGCCATTTGACATGTTCCTTTGTTCTGTATAAATACTATCAATCTCCATGAACTAAGGCATAAGAGGAAACCAAGAAAAAGAAGTACAAAGAGAACAAAAAAAAAGATTACATAAAGAGACAAAGCATCACTTTAGTAAAAATATAAAAATTGTTCACTATTGTTTAGACTTCACTAACTTCACCGTTCATTGTTGCCCTACTTTTTAAATAATAATCAACTCATATTTTTAATTAAAATTTAAGGTGTTATTTTTACTATCGTATCATTTTTTTTTGGTAATGTTTATTACTATTTTGATAAATATGAATATGAATTTGTTTTTATTTTTTAATTTTATGGAGAAGTCAAGATTGTGGAGTTTGGTTCCCAATCAAAGGGCCGTTGATATATGTGGTTGCTGAACGTGGGCTTGTCCCAACACTTGGCCCACATTTCTTGCCTACACGTAAACTGGGTCCTACCGCCCGTGCTTTGGACCTACTTACTACTCTCAATAATTATAATTTACTCTATTTTATTCAACACGTAATTGAATTACAATTTAAAAGCATTTTCATTTTTAATATTCACAAAGAAAGTTACCAAGGAAAATGGGAAATGTTATTAGATACCAATTCATAAACCTGTATTGAAAGAAGATAATTGATTAAAAAAGTATAATTATATATATTTTTTCTTAATTTAACTTTTATTCTTCTTTAAGTTAAAATTTAAATAGTTTTTTTAAGCACTTAAAATATTAAATTTTTAACGATATTGGCGTAGTAATTCACATGATAATTTAGGTGTATCTCATTTTGTCATAGTAATATTTGTCACATTAAAATTTTTTAAAATTTAAAAATGAAAATAAATAAATTCAAAAAATTAGTATGTTTGAAAATTTAACATATTAATTAATTACTGTTTCTTTTTATTTTTTGAAATTTAATTAAAAAATTAATTTATAAAAAGAATGTAATAAACTTAACCTTCAATCAGTTTTTCTTTTTAGAGATTGTTTATGGAGAAAAGAGAAAAAGATGTAGCATCAGTGGATGCAATGCCCCCCAATATTTATCCTTCATCAAATTCCTCAGTCTCTTCAATATTATTTTTTTCATTTCAAAAAGAGGCATAATAATTAAATTTTAAAATTATTATTTGTTATGGTTTTAAGAGCAGATGTGAATAAATATCTAAATACCTATTATTTAAATTCATATTCTGTATATGAATAAGGAATGCGGATTTAGAGTTAAATATTCGTTTTAGTTTACTTTAAATTTGATGTACATAAAACATAAAAATATTAATGGTATAAAAATGATTAATTTTAAACCAATGTAACCATAAAATTCATTTAGTAAATATTGAATCGGGAAAAAGTTACAGCAATAAAAGAATCAAGCCCTTTGGTTTTTAAAATTTAAATATTATAACTGAGAAAAAAAGATAAATTAGAAACCTACTTTAATTTAAAATTTACAATCAAATTAAAAGTTATTAACTCAAATCATTCCCAAACTCGTAGCTACAAATCATTATCAATAAATGTTAAAATATTTCAATCCATTCCAACAGATAAGTTGAACCCTTAGCAGTTAGCATACAGACGGCTCTTTCACTTTTTATATATATATATATATATTAATTTTTTCTTTCTAGGGTTTTGAAATTCCTCAAAAGCTGATCACTCTCACTTTCATCTTTTTTCCTTTAATATAATATAATATAATATATTTTAAATTATAGTTACACAAATTTGTATAAATTTCATAAAATTATGTTATAGTGACAAGAAAAGAATCAATTTCAACTTTTTTTTCCTCATTTTTTCAGAAGAATATTTAAGGAAGATCCAATCTATCTCAATAAAGAGGAAAAAGGATTCTTTTTCCTTTTTTTTCTCTTTGACTGGAAACAAAAATCGAAAAAGAAAAGCTTCTCTCAATAATTATTTTTATTGCTGTGATGTTGTAAAAGGGAAAGTAAGGGGATTTTTGGGAGAGAAATGTTGGCCATGGAGAAGGATTTTGATTCAAAGCTTAGGGTTCAGGGAACTGATGATACTAACAAAGACAATTCTTCTAACACTGGTGCTTCTAACAATGTTCAGAGATCTAAAAGCTTTGCATTTAGAGCTCCTCAAGAGAATTTCAGTATTCAGGATTTTGAACTGGGTAAGATCTACGGTGTTGGTTCTTACTCGAAGGTTAGTTTTTTTTTTTTTGTTCTACTTGAGTTTGATTCTAGTCAAATCACTCTAAGTAGATCACACACTGTTTTTGGTTATAATTTATTATTATTATTATTATTATTATTATTATTATTATTTTTCTTTTTTTTATGTATGCATGCTTTAATTTATGAACTTGATGGGGCAATGATGCTTTCTTTATGAATTGTGTGTTTTTGGTATAAATTTAGCTATCTTTGTGAATTTTGTGGGTTTTTTTAGTAGTGATACAAGCTATTTGAATGAAAGGGAAATAATTTTGCTTAGTTTATAGAAACTTAGTGCAAAGAAAAACATGAAGTTCTGTTGAATAAACAATGTGTTGTTCTGTTTCTGTTTCCTATATTAGCTGACTGTGTAATATTAGGCTATGCTCGGAAAGAGGATGAACGGAAAATCTTTTAGCCTACCGCACTCATGTGCATGTTGAACCATCCATGCTTTATTTAAGCTATGTGTGATATTTTACTACCCTCAAATTGTTTACTTATTTTCATAACTAGCAAATCGCGATAGTTCAACTTGCACATGGGCGGAGTGAGGGATTTTGAGCCTACTGCTTCTCCTTTTACTGCTGGATCAAGATCTTATTTATTGCTCTCTTTTTGTTTTATGTCTTACAGATAATGACATTGATATCAAATTTTTTTTGGTTAATTTTTATGCTGTTCATCTCTTTTTCCCTTTTTACTCTTTTGTTTTTTCACCATCTCAGAATCTAAATAACTTATTGATAAACACTTTTTATTGTTACTCTTTTAGAAATTTGAGTTTTTGAAAATGTGAGGCTAAATTAAAGTACTTTCTGTTATTTGAGCACTTCAGCTGTGTACTAGACATTAATGATGTGAATGAAGAAGTTTCTGATATTTTTAGTAAATTAATGTATATATTGGATAAGAGAGCAGAAAAGGCAGAAACTGTCTGTATGGTTACGAGTGAAAAAGGATGACCCAAACTGGACAAATTTATTTATGTTTCATGCTACTCCTTTACGAAATGAAATTTGTATAGAAGTGTCGGCTGCTTGATGTGTTAGTTTAGAATATATACATACATATATGTGTGTGTGTGTGTTCATTGACATTGCTTGTGGGGGTTATTTTTTATTATCATTAGTTTTTGCTGCTGTAAACTTTTCTTCTTTTTATTTTTTATTGGAAATTGTTTTTTTATTTTAGTATATCCTTTTCTTCACTCACCATTTCTCATTTGAGCTTATTCATGTTGTTGTTGTTTTGAATATCCATCAGGTTGTGAGGGCAAAGAAGAAGGATACGGGAATGGTGTACGCTTTGAAGATCATGGACAAAAAGTTCATCACTAAGGAAAATAAAACTGCATATGTAAAGCTGGAACGTATAGTGCTTGACCAATTGGAGCATCCTGGTGTTGTGCGGCTCTATTTTACATTTCAAGATACTTTTTCACTATGTAGGTATTTTTACTTGTCTTCTATTAATATTATGCGCATACTTGTTTAGTTAGTTTTTACAAAAAAAAGGAAAAATTCTTCCTTGATGTTCTTCCATTAATTATGTATTGCCAGTTCATTCAATTTGCTTCATTATTTGACGTTGTTTTCTTTGATATATTGTGAAGACATGGCACTTGAGTCCTGTGAAGGTGGAGAACTTTTTGACCAAATAACAAGAGTAAGTTACTCTTGGCATGTATTCCTACATCCTCATAGAAAACTCATACATAAAAGAGGGTGTGTTGTGTGGTAGCTTCCCCCCCCCCCCGGGAGCATTGATTGAGCTGTTTGAAATTGATTAGTTGCTTCGTCAATTAATCTGGTGAACATTTTCAATTGTATATTTGTTCTCTATTTCTCTGGCAAAACTAATGATAATAAATCTGGGATAGTCAGATATACTTCTTTATCTATGATATAAAGTCTACTCAATCACCAGTTTGGAGCCTTTTAAAGTTCATTGCATAATGTTGCCAACTCTATCCCTTAGTTATAGCTTTGAATGCCTGTATATTCTTGAGCTCAAACTTTTTTGTTGTTATTTAGCACTTTGTCTGATATCTGTTGGTTTATTCATGGTTCAGTATCACCATCTGGCTATTTTTTTGTTCAGAAAGGTCGTTTATCAGAGGATGAAGCTCGCTTTTATGCTGCAGAAGTTATAGATGCTCTTGAATACATACACAACATGGGATTGATACATCGAGATATTAAGGTATTTTCACAGCATGCATGTTCTATTACATTGACATTTTAAAAATGCTAATGTTTGTTGTTACATGGCAGCCAGAGAACTTGCTTCTTACTACAGATGGGCATATTAAGATTGCTGACTTTGGCAGCGTAAAGCCCATGCAGAATAGCCAAATTACAGTCCTTCCTAATGCATCCTCAGGTAAAATCACGATAATTTTTTTCATGTTGAAATCCCCCCTCCCTCCCCATGTTTAAGATTAACATTGTCATCTCCAGATGATAAGGCATGCACATTTGTGGGGACTGCCGCATATGTTCCTCCTGAAGTTCTAAATTCTTCTCCAGCTACTTTTGGGTAAGAGACCTTCAATCTCTTAATGAGCTTGTCAACAATCTTGATTAAAATTGTCAAACTTGAAATGGAATCTTAAGCTTGCTATAATTGTGGACTTCTTTTTTCTTTGTTTTTTTTTTTCCTTCTCCCATGCCCCCTTTTCCGCCACACTTTTCCTAAATAATTCAATTGTTTTGGCCCAGAAAAATAATAATAATTCAATTGTAGGGACTTGTGATTGGGTTTAGTTGTTTTCCTTGATCTTGTTCATAGGATAACTAGCTTGTTCTTTTGAACATATTTAAACAGAAATGACCTCTGGGCACTTGGCTGCACCTTGTACCAAATGCTTTCAGGGACTTCTCCTTTTAAAGATGCAAGTGAATGGCTAATATTTCAAAGAATCATAGCCCGAGATATAAGATTTCCAAATTATTTTTCTGAAGAAGCTAGAGACCTTATTGATCGCTTATTGGTGAGCTCCAAATTTCTGCTTATTGGATTTCGTATCTACTGTGCATCCATAAACGTGCATGTTTAAGACTTTTTAAAGCAGTTGTTATCTTCTTCTCTTATTAGATGCATATCATATTTGTTTCCGTATATTTATGATGGAAAGATCATAGAATAAAAGCAGCTTGGTAACTAATATATATTTGGACAATCTGATCGGTCAATTTGAGCCAAGTTTTCAAAGGACTCAGAAACTGCAAAGAATTCAAGATGCATGGGGTTCTCTGCACCCATTGGGATGGAAAATCAATTTTCGTTTTTGAAATTATGAGATAATTTCCCTTATTATTGTTTTAGGGTATCCACTTTCCTAATAAACAAGAAATGACTGTGTTTATAAAACTTTTACATAAATTTTTATAATTGTTTTATGTATACTAATGGTTGCTTTAATTGGAGACTGTTGTTATTTTGTAGTATTTCTATGGAGAGTTAATGTGAAAGCTTCCTCTAGATTGCTTCTCTACATTTTCAGATTATTCATTTGTTCATAGTGAAGTATAATAGAAGAAATAAACCTCTAGGAGCGCTCATATTAAGATGGCAATACAAATGGTGAATCCTGATCGAGAAATTATTTACGGACTGTTTCATTTTTCTCCTTTTTCCCAATTCCAGTTTGAATATCAATCCTTCTCTTCTCTTGTATTTTTACTGTCATCCCTTTCGAGTTACTACCCCTTTTCCTTCTCTCCTATCTCTATTTCCCACATCCCCTCCCCTACCCCTCTAAAACAAGCCATCATGATGAGATTCATAAGCCGCAATCTTAAAGCACAAGCACAGATTATTTTTCTTGTGATTTCTCTTTGGGACAGGATCAGAGTTATGCACATCCAACATTACTACTGTTTCCCCTTTTAGCTTCAGACACGTGTGATGTTAACTTCTGAGTTACAAGTTGTGGCCTCAGAATTATAATGCAACTATTCGGTGCAGGATCTAGATCCCAGTAAACGACCAGGTGCTGGACCTGATGGTTATGCCATGCTCAAGATGCATCCTTTCTTTAGGGGAATTGATTGGAGTAG
This sequence comes from Gossypium stocksii, assembly GCA_020496765.1. NCBI lineage: Eukaryota > Viridiplantae > Streptophyta > Magnoliopsida > Malvales > Malvaceae > Gossypium > Gossypium stocksii. The sequence goes on from CM035621.1 coordinate 42,826,711, forward strand.
CTTAAGAGCACAAACCCCTCCAAAGCTTGCTTTAGAGACAGGGGTATGATGGCAGCATGTTTTTCAATCATTGTTTATGATAGAATCCAACTTCCCTTTACATATTGTGTTTTGTAAGCTTTAGAATATTATTATATGTTAAAATTTCAGGCTCAATCAAGTGATGGTGATGATTATAATGATTCTTCATGGAATCCTACGCACATTGGAGATGGTTCTGCCGGGCAGAGTGATGGAATCGTCAGTTCCTCATCATCAGCTGAATCTTCTGGTCATATAACTAGACTTGCCTCAATTGATTCCTTCGACTCAAAATGGTATTTATCATCATCCTGTCTTGTTATTTTTTCAGCAAGTGCCATTTGATTTTGTTGAAAAGACAGCTTTTGCTTGTTTGCGGACTTCTAGAATCTATTCATATTTAGTAGCATCATTGATTTGTCCATTTTTGCTACTTAGGGAAACAGCTATAGATTGAGCATTATATTCCACTTGGTAGGAAAAAAAAGGAAGACGATAAGGAAAATGTTTGATTCTAAAGGTTGAGCTACATATAAGAATTCGCTATTTTGTCGGCTCAACTATTAAATTCGATTTTTTTTCCGTCCTTAACCAATAGAGGCTTAATGTTTGTGTTGTTTATCTTCCCACTGCTGATGTAAACAGGCAACAATTTTTGGATCCAGGAGAATCTGTTCTTATGATCTCAATGGTGAAGAAACTACAAAAGTTATCAAGCAAGAAGGTGCAGCTTATCCTCACCGACAAGCCAAAATTGATCTATGTTGATCCTTCAAAACTGGTCGTGAAAGGGAACATTATTTGGTCCAACAATTCTAATGACCTCAGCGTACAGGTCACAAGTCCATCGCACTTCAAGATTTGCACGGTAAGTATATGATCATGTCCTGATAGGAAAGAAATGAAGTCCTCAAATTTATTAATGGAATGATACTGCAAATCTGGAACTATAGTACACACTGGCTCTTTGTGTTCCATTTTTCTCAACATTGGGACTGTTCTATGGTTGATGATAAATATTATATGGTTATCATAGGTGTGAATAATGAAAGAAAAAAAGATTTATATTTGGTTAAAATCTGCTGTTAGTCCCTGTGTTATGACAAAATTTGAGATTTAATCATTATACGTGTAAACAGTTAAAAATTAGGTCATTCTACTTTTTTGATTTAAAAATCTCAGTGCAGTCATTAAAATCGTAAGTATTTACTTGTCAATTTGGAATTCTGATTTGATTTTTCTCATATGCCGTAGCATATGATTCACAGAAATAAATGTTAAATTGACAAAATTTGATAGAAACAACCAACGACAATGGTAATAATTGAACTAGAAATTTTAAATTGAAAAGGTAGGAGGATTAAATTTTTAACTTGGTACAGGGGCCAAATCTCAAATTCTATACAAGTACAGGGGCTAACGACACATTTTAACCTTTACATTACAATTGTGGCTATGCTTTTGTGCTTTTACTGATTTATGGTGCTTCAGCCAAAAAAGGTGCTATCATTTGATGATGCGAAACAAAGAGCATGGCAGTGGAAAAAAGTGATCGAAGGGCTTCAAAACCGGTGAAGGGATATTCTATTTGATGGACATCGCATGGGAACTATTAAACAATGGACATCCGGAAGCTATTTGTTTCCAGATTCAGCTGTCCGCTGGCAGTTCATTGTAAGCTTTCATTCCTTCTTTCGTAGAATTGTTGTGTGATGAAGACTTTGATACCTGTTTCAAGCATGTACAATCTGAAATACAGTATTTAAGTGAAAAAAACAGAGTGGGGAAGAGGAAGGGGTTTTGCTGTCAATTATATGTTATTCAAAGGATGTTACCATCAGCCATTAATGAAAATTTCTTTTCGTGATTTATCTTTTTCTTGGGTTTGCAGAGACTTGAAAAGTTAGGGTGTTTTATTAGGTTTTGTTATACCATGCCCAAAAATTATATATTTTCAATTATGAATGTAACAAATTAAAAGCAATTGCTTTTCAAAGTTCTGTTTTTTTTTTTTTTTTTTAATAACCTTGAAAGTAAACATAGGAAAAAAAAATTAAAAACCTACATTTCTATTTTCTTTTACTTTTATATTAATATTAAAATAATAAATTTGATACACCCACATTTGATTTTATTAAAAATACAACTCTTATATTCAAGTTTAACACCCGGAACAATGTATCCATATAATGCATATAAAGCTATAAAATCCGGGCCATCAAATAAGGTTAGCTTTAAGAAAAGTCAGCCAATTCAGATATCCTCAATCGACTCGGTTCAATTTCGCGAATCCTACATTGTCAGTATGCATCAATTTGTAAATTATAGGGGTGACATTACTGCAAATGAATAGTCTAAAAATCTGTACACAAACTTACTCTTTGTTCAAGAAAAGAATCAAGTTAAAACAAATTACTGAAAATACCTTCTTATGAAAGATACCCAGCACCAAACTGGGCATTTAGCTGCATTGCCTCTACAATGTACACTTTCTTGCTTCTGTCCTCCATCAATATCTAAAACTAGAACGGTAACAATGAAATCGACTCTACGTTCTCTGTACAACATATCCTGAGACCCATCCAAAAAGCTTGGGTCGTATCTATGTGCCAAATATATCTCCAGACCTGCTTTGGAGCAGAGAGCCAAGATATCCAGTTTCTTGTACCAAATCTGATTATCAAGGCAAAAAACTGATTATCCATATTTTTATTCTGACTTAAAATATCGGTCATAAATAGAAAGCCGGTCAAATGCATCGAAATTTGCTTTCAGTCCAACAAACTGGCTACCAAGCTGAGCACAGGCAGCATCTGGCCATTGGCAACCCCTGCCCTGTGTACGCAAAGGACACAATGTTTCACAGACTTGACCGAGTGGACTGCTGCTGGGAACAACATCATCTGCCACAACCGTAATCGAAACAGATAAATCTGATCTTTCATTATGTTCCATTGTATATTCAGATTCTCTTCTAGGAAGAGAGAGCCTTTGTGAAGTTTCTATCAGACTGCTTTCAACATCAACGGCAGAATCACTGCTATTTGTAAAATTAACCCTGCACCCCAGTGATTGTACAGCTCGCTGTATGGCTGCGTTTTCTTTGCCGGCTCTTTTAGCCAAGTTCATTGCTGAGCTGCTGACCTGTTTCTCATTTTGTAGATCCGCATTCAATATTTCCATGGCTGCCAAGTATTCTTTAGCTTTCATTTCAGCCACTTCTTTAGCCTGTTAGCATCACAACACCAGATAAATATTTCAGAAAAACCTTGTGCTTGGTAATACCATTACATGCTTCCAGTTCATGCCATGCACAATGTATTTCTGATTAACCAGAAGGGATAGTGACCAAAATCATAATATTTAATACCTTTTGCAGTTCGGAAAACTTTATAGCCATGTTCCTGCATTCAGCCTCAAGCTCACCAGCTTGGGATTCGAAAGGACATGCCCAACGAAGATGGAATTGGGGCCAAAGTGTTGGGGCTAAAGCAGCTGCTGGAGGTAAAAGTGGCCCGTTGTGTTTCAATGTATCATAGAAAAGGTTATAATGGGCATGGGACCTCCCCTCCAAAGAACGCATATCAGCCAAATAGGCCCACAAGCATCCACAACTTTCATCTACACCACATATTTGTCTCTCCTTCTCACTGAAATTTTTTTAAAAAAATTACCAGAGAAATTAGAAGGAATAAAAACTTCATGACAATTGCAGCTAGCTCAGAATTCAGATTTAGAATCACAATTTTCGGACTAATAAACAGTGAAGGAACTAATGCTAGGTTCATTAAAAATTTATAAAACAACATACCATAGTCGTAATCTAAGGTATAAAGAACCATAAGCTTTGTTCCACATTTCTGTAAGCTTTATAAATCTAATGATCTTGTGAAATGCAAAAATAGTAAAAATAAACACACTGCTCCTGGAATGAAGGGATTAAACACAAAGATTCAACTACTTTCCTACAAAGGCACCAACATACGGAAAGAAGGCAGTGTAAGTTAGATGACGGACAGAAGTGCAGATGACTAGCTTCCTAAAGATCATGTGGAATGAACCCAATGTAATCTCAGAAGCAAAGTACCTATATTTGAAGTAAACACATTGCTGATAATGTTAGCTGTCTCAGTGTACCTCAAGTAAATTTTAAGTTGTTTACAAGGCAATTTGATCATTAAGGAACCAAAATAAAGATGAATTTAGTACATGAAAACTAGTTTAGAGAGCATTCCACAGTATTTGGATTATATTTAGATATGCATGCAAATCCCAGGAATTTCAAAATGTCGCACTTCTCAAATTACCTGTTACACAAGAAATTTCCAAAACGGCAAGAAAGCACACAATCCAAGAAATCCACCAGGAAATTCTGAACCACCATAAAGTAAGAATGTCGTTAACTATGGGAGGATAAAAAGAATAATACAAATGAAATGTCAGCCTCATTAAAAAAAAAAGGTTAAAAACAAGAAATGCATGTCCGGTGTCAAAGAAAGATACGTACTGAGGAGAATTCGAAAGCGAATGGATAAATCCTTAACAACTGTGAAACGCAATCAACCCACTGCAAAAGAACCAGATGTCATTTCATCAGAAAACACTGCCTCTTTTTTGGCATGTTCCATCTGGCTTTTAACGGCGATCTCATGATGTTTCTTTTTCAGGTAGGAGAAAGGACATCTTTTAAACTAATGAAGGTAACTGTATTTAAAAACTTCACGAGGATCATAATATAATTTTACAGTCCATCAAAATTAACAAAACTACAAAAAAATGCTAGTTTGTTGATAGAATAACCAAGCATATATGTTAGCACGTGCACCTGCAAGAATATGGGGGAATAATTGTTCTGTGCATGAGATGAATTAGATGCCTGAGATGAGCCTGAAGATTGGCGCAAGGGTGATGATGAAAAACTTCCCGTAGAAGAAGGATTTCTGCTTAATTCAAATGAAGATCCAGATATGCTTGGCATTCCTACACGATCTGAAAATGGATGCCCAAAAGCTAGCCAATCTTTTTCAACAAGTGCCTGCATCGAGATAAAATAGTCCAGAACTTAAAAGGAAACTGGTTATCACAAGTTCATTGCACACAGATAAACTACCAGCAAATCATGTGGATGTGGCCTGTTGAAAATAACCAGTAAAAACACATTTTTGGAGTAGCAAGGGCACATGATATTAACATCATTGATCTCAAAACTAACGGCAAACATGTGATGATGTCTCACAAAGAAAAAGTGACCCGGGAAAAGGTACAAGGAAAACCTGGTACATGCCATGCAGCTTGTGCTGTAATGCTGTGAATAAGAGGTGGTTCAAGAAATGGAGAATGCAAAAACAAGGATGGCATCCTTGTTCAGAAAGTACCTGAAAACCAGTGAATGTCCGGTAAAATGGATCAAGCATCAGGTTTGCAAGTGAAACCAGCTGACTTGTTCTATCCCATCCATCACTGCACAATGAAACAGCCAAGAAAGAAGTAAGAAACACCAGGATAGATGATAAAAAATATTTAGTAGGTTTAATGTGTATTTGAATGTGATTTTTTTTTAAGAAAAAATAGAAGGTAAACAACGAGAAATGTATTGTCATTCACATCATTTACTGGTAGATGCATTTGTTATGAGACAGTTTTCTTATCATAAATTTTCTGTTATTTCTTCTGTTAATAGGTTAAGTCAAACACTGCGATTAATGTAATCACATTAGTGAAATGGTGAGTTTAAAGGTAAAGAGTACGGTGCATTTTAGGGAAGCCTTGTTTATCAAAACGGGAGCATGTCATTTACACAGCCATCATGGTACGCCTAACAAACTTCTATTTTGTAGAAACGGCACAAATCCCATTAAATAGCAGAGGGGAATAGCTTTATCATTCATGCAGAATATGAAATGAAATTTGTTTCTTTCTATCTCTCTCTTTCTTATCTGATCGTTATCCAATCTATCAAATCAATCCGTCTTCTAACAAAGGTATTAGAGCCATAGGATCTACGATGATCAGTGAAGGGGTAACCACACAATAGTCAAAAGGTCGTTAACAGTCTTCAGCAGGACATGTCCAAGTTGCAGGAGGACTTCTCACAGTTGGAAGTTCGCTAGGAGGGTAGGATGAAAGAGTGGAAGGATGAGTTCAAGGGAGAGCTTAAGCTCGAGCTCTAGACCCTGTTTGAGCAGTATTTGGGTCGCTTGTCAGCTTCGTCATCTGTCAGGCAGTCACCAGATAAAGGAAAGGGTGTCTTGGGAGGACCCTCACCTAGTTTTCCACCCAAGGAACCACAATCTGGTCATCCTTTGAAAGATCCTCTTCCATCTTTTGCTGGCATTGACATGGGTACCTTTGCGCAGTGGGGAAATCACAAATTAGAGTGTCCAAAATTCGACGGTACTAGTTTCAGAGGATGGTGGGCCAAACTCAAACAGTATTTTGAGGCTGAAAGAGTTCCTCCTACGGCGAGAGTCAAGACCATAATGCTGTACCTTGAGGGCAAGGCCTTAGACTGATACCATTTCTACGCGCAACGACAGCGAGGTTTCCACATGCTCATTTGGGAGACATATGCTCAGAGACTACATGAACGTTTTGGATCGAATTATTTCCAGAACCCAATGGCAGACTCAGTCGCATTAAAGCAACAAATCAGTTTATTGAACCAAGTCCAGCTGCCAGAGTCTTGTGCTGTAAGTATTTTCTCAAGTAACTTGAAGAGTGAAATAGTCAATACATGCAGTTGTTCAAACCCAAATCCTCGATGGAAGGGTTTTTACCAGCCAGGTAAGTCGAGAACATTCTGAACCACTCTCCCAAGTGTGGATTCCTATCACCATGCACAAGTCCAGGTCGCTCATCTGCTTCTGTACCTATGCATGGCCAAAGTTCCAAAAACCAACAAATTGCCACTTTGAGGGTTCACAACATGGGAACCATGGGTTCTGGCAACAATAGTAGCTCAGCTTCAGCCACGGGATCATCTAACGGCGTCAACAAGACATTGTCACTAGCAGAAATTGAAGATAGGAGAAGGAAAAGGGTTGTCTTTTTGGTGTGGGGCAAAATATGGTGTGGGTCATAAATGTGTTAGGTCACAGTTGTATAAGTTATTGATGGAGCCTTGTTCGGATAGAGAAGATGAGGAATTTCTTGATTGTCAAGATCAGATGGAGGAGTCCCCTTCTGAAACAGTACCTAAGGATCCCATTCTTTCACTTGACGCAATTCAAGGGTCTCAAGGTCCACATACAATGAGGGTAGCAACCTTTGTTGGAACCACGAGTGTCATCATTCTTGTGGACTCAGGCAGCACGCATAACTTTATAAGCGCGAGGCTCGTGAGGTAGCTTTCAATCCCTTACAATCAAAGACACAAGTTGAGGGTTATGGTGGCTAACGAAAGAAGTTTGTACACTCATGGAATATGTCATGGAGTTCTTTGGGAGTCCCAAGGGGTTAGTTTCTCTATTGATTTATTTATTTTGCCTTTCAAAGGTTGTGACATGGTCCAAGGAGTGCAATGGCTTCTCTCGTTGGGGACCACCAAATGGAACTTTAGTGACCGAACCATGCAGTTGATTTATGAAGACAAATCTTGTCTACTACAAAGAATTGCTCCGAGGTCTATTCAGACCATGAGCAACACCGAAGCCACTAAGAGCTATTCCATCCTTCAACATCCTATAGGACCTTGTACGCTGTTTATGGCTACTACCAAGCACACTTTTTTATGAATACCTTCAGAATTGATCCCTACAGCACCTCACTCTTTTAGAAAAGTTCAAGGATGTCTTTCAATTACCAACCGGGTTGCCTCCTCCAAGGCTGCATGACCATAAGATACCACTCAAAGATGAATCCGTAATTGTCAAAGTTAGACCTGATCGCTACCATGTCATTCATTAGACCCGATCGCTACCATGTCATTCAGAAGACAGAGATGGAACGATTGGTACAAGAGATGATGAAGACTGGGATTATAAGGGATAGTAATAGTGCCTTCGCTTTACCAATCGTCATGGTAAAAAAAAAAGGATGGAAGTTGGCGTTTTTGTATAGATTACAGGCAACTAAATTAGATGACAATTCGAGACAATTTTCCCATTTCAGTAATAGAAGAGCTTTGGGACAAGTTAGGCCAAGCAAAGTTCTTTTCTAAATTGGACTAGCGATCTAGTTATCATCAAATTCGAATTTATGAAGGGGATATCCACAAGACAACCGTCAAGACACATGAGGGTCATTACGAGTTCTTAGTAATGCCCTTCTGGCTCACTAACGCACCTTCAAGTTTCCAGACCCTTATGAGTTCGATGTTTAAGCCCTTATTGAGGAAGTCGATGCTGGGTGTTTTTGACAACATACTGGTGTTTTCAAAGTCCTAGTCTGAGCATTTGTTACAACTTGAAGAGGTGCTTAGCTTGTTGAGGTCCCATCAACTATTTGCCAAGAAGGAAAAATGTCACTTTAGAGCCACCAATATCGAATATCTCAGCCATGTTATTTCCCATGGCACCATGGCTATGGATCCGGCCAAAGTTGATAATGTGTTACAATGGCCAACCCCACAATTAGTGAAGGATCTTCGGTCATTCCTAGGGCTCTTCGAATATTATCGAAAGTTCATAAAGGGCTATGGAACCATTGCCAAGCCTTTGACCGACCTCTTGAAGAAAGTTCAATGGAAATGGTCTGTTTTAGCTACTGATGCATTTCAAGCTTTAAAGATTGCAGTCAGCTCGACCCCTGTTCTCACATTACCTGATTTCCATAAGGAGTTTTGTGTTGATACGGATGCCAACAACTTGGGAGTTAGGGCTGTTCTCCATCAACAAGGCCACCTTGTAGCATTCTTTAGCAAAGCTTTAGGGGTTAGATATCAGGCTTTGTCGATCTATGAGAAAGAAATGATGGTGGCACTATTGGTTGTCAAGAAATGGCACTAGTATCTTGTTGGGTAGCACTTCAAAATTCGAACCGATCATCAAAGCCTTCGGTTCCTCTTTGACCAGCAAGCCATCACACCCTTCCAACAAAGGTGGGAGGGCAAAATGCTAGGTTACAGTTTTGACATAATCTACAAGAAGGGGAGTAAAAACTTAGTGGCCGACGCCCTTTCTAGTCAACCTACAGATGCCACTGCTCAATTCTTTCAAATGATTGGAAGTTCCATAGTCTCAAATCTTTGGCCTTGGGTACAAATGTCATGGCAGCAAGACCCCAAGTTGAGTTGACTGTGTGCGGATATACAATGTAACCCTGCCTCTCGTTGTAAGTATTCTTGGGATCGCACTTGCCTTAGAAGGAAGGGAAAATTGGTGGTAGGGGCACAACCTGACCTTCAAAGGGAGCTTTTCCAATTTTTTCATAGCAATGGTATAGGAGGCCACTCGGGCATGTCAGCAGCACACCATCGCATAGCTAGTTAGGTCTTTTGGGAGGGGATGACAAAAGACATTAAGGAATGGGCGAGGGAGTGCGATGTTTGTCAAAGAAACAAGTATGATATAGCTGCATATTCGGGGCTCCTTCAGCCATTACCAGTGCCTACAAGAGCATAGGCTGAAATAAGCATGGACTTTATAGAAGGCTTGCCGGTGTCAAGAGGGAAGGACACTATATGGGTGGTGGTCGATCGAATTACAAAATATGGTCACTTTGTGGCGTTAGCTCATCGGTATAGAACTTTGACCGTGGCCCAAGCTTACTTGATCACATTTTTAAATTCCATGGTCTACTTGACATCATTGTCTCTAATAGAGACAAGGTTTTTGTAAGTGTCTTTTGCCAAGAACTTTTCACTAGACCAGGGACCAGACTCCACTTTTCAACCTCCTACCGCCGCAAACGGATGGACAAATGGAAGCCGTGTACAAGTGCCTAGAAAATTACTTGAGATGCATGACACAAGATCGACCTAAAGATTGGAGCTATTGGCTACCCCTGGTAGATTGGTGGTACAATTCTAGCTTCCATCCAGCTATCCAGGAAACTCTATACGAGGCACTATATGGACAGGCACCGCCCCAACATCCACCCTACCTAGCTGGCTCCTCTAGCGTAGCATGTGTAGATAGAAGCCTTCAACAACGAGAGGCCACAAGGAATCTTTTGTAGTTCCACCTCAAACGCGCTCAAGAGAGGATGAAACACTTTGCGGACAGGAAGAGAAGCGAACAAGCCTTTCAAGTGGGTGATATGGTTTACTTCAAGCTTCAACCCTATCGTCAGCAATCTGTCTGCAAAATTCTCAACCAGAAGTTAGCCCCAAAGTATTTTGGGCCATTTCGGGTAGAAGCTAAGATGGGAAGTGTGGTGTATCATCTCCAACTGCCTCCGGATTCAAGAGTTAACCCTACCTTTCATGTGTCGCAACTCAAAAGATGCATTAGTAACCAAGCAGCACAGCCCTTGCTTCCAGCCATGAACATTGATGGAACCATGGTAAAACAACCCATCTGAATTGTTAACAGGAGGATGTTCAAAAAGGGTCACTAAGCAGTGACTGAATTTTTGGTTGAGTGGGTGAACGCCTTTCCAGAAGATGCTACTTGGGAAATTCTCACTGACTTGCAGCATTGATATCCAGCCTTGGATCCTTGAGGATCAAGTTTGCATGGGAGTATTTGTTATGAGACAGTTGTCTTATCGTAAATTTTCTGTTATTTCTTTTCTGTTAATAGGTTAAGTCAAACACTGCGTTTAATGTAATCACATTAGTGAAACAGTGAGTTTAAGGGTAAAGTGCGTTTTAGGGAAGCCTTGTTTATCAAAACGGGAGCATGTCATTCACATAGCTGTCATGGTACGGCTAAAAAACTCTTATTTTGTTGCAATGACACAAATCCCATTAAATAGCAGAGGGGAATAGCTTTCATGCAGAATATGAAATGAAATTTGTTTCTATCTCTCTTTCTCATCTGTTTTCACCTCTACTTCTTCTCTGATTGTTATCCAACCTGTCAAATCAATCTGTCTTCTAACAATGCAGTTGTCAGCATGAGGGATGAAATTTGACAATTCACACATTTTTTTTGGGGGGGGGGCGTGTGGAGAGGGCGAAGAGAGAGACTAAGCAGACAAGATGAGCCTGGTAGTGGCCTCAAGGTATACTATGTACCAACAAGGAGACAAGGTTACAAGTTTCATTTATCTTTTTCATTTATTTGTCTTAGTTGCTTTTTATATCACAATCAAATTTAGTGTTGAGTTTTCTACTAGGATTAGGACTGCAAAACTGTCTTTTCATGTTTAATTTTCTTTCTCATTTTACAATATTAGATTTCAGTTCAGCCAACCCAGTACCAGTTAAACAAATTCATGTGAATGGCCTCAATCAAACCTAACTGAAAAGTCAAAAGGGAAAAAATTGTAAGGAAGAGGATGGAGTTGGTCTATCCTCAAATAAACTTAAAAAATAAATTAAGAAAATGCAACAAAGAATTGATCAATAAATGAAGGTATGAATTTAAAAGGATTCTGACCTGCAATGTACAAGCACTGCCGCTGATTCCAAAGCAACACGTGCAGCAATCCAAGCAGAACCAGCTAAGACACTTTGAACATGTATTAACCAACCACTGTCACCAAGGGTTGATACTGAAGCAGACATACTGCTCAGGTTTCCCCCACCCCAAGTCCAACCACCATGTCTCTGTCAGTTAAAATTGCAATGGATTAGATGTTAACCATTATGCTGTTACAATTCAACATAGTCAACAAGATAAAACAAAAATTCAAATGAAATTCTTGTCTATATATATCCTTTGATAAGTAACAACTTCACAAGACCCTAAAAAGCTGACCAACCACCAGGAAACACTGGGAACAGCCCAGCATACAAATAAATTCATATTCAAAATTAGGGAATACAACAAATCTTTGAATAGATCCACTCCTAACAATGGAAAATCAATTTTAGAATATACACTAGGAATTTAGATAAAGAAACTATCAGCTTGCTTTTGATTCACACACACACACACACAAAAAAAAAAAGGTTCTAGCACGAAGGTCCACACATATTCATGCTTTTACAAATTTTTACCAATTTATGCACCAAATATCAAAATGATTCTCTGTAAATCTACCGCCAGTATGAAAAGGTTTGTTGATGCACTTGAACAATAATAAGAGATTAAGATCTTCATAGGGCTATGACTGTAGGACTAACCAAGAATGATGACATTCCATCTGATGATGCGGCACCGTGTGTATCTAAGTAGTCTCTAAACCGAGCAAAACTTTCTCTCATTGCATGTATGTTGTCTATCCCAAAGAAAACTATCTGACAGAGAATAAAAGAAGCTGATATCAATAAACTATAATGCCAATTTTCATGAGCCACAGAAACATAACTTCCCAGCTCAAACCTTAGACAGACCTCAGATTGAAAATAATTTGAAGATGACTCTGAGCCCCCTCCCATTGCTCCATTTGCCAATGCATTTTTCCTTGGTCTCGCATCAGCAATATATAGCTTCCTGAATTGAAAAAGGAATAATACGAAAATAAAAGTAAATGTGGTTCCTTTAGGAACATTACTTTCATCCTATTGGACCACCAGCAAAATGGAAACACACCATCAAGAGTTCTAAAATAGTGTAAACTAGTCAGGCATATGCCAACAAAAAGAAAAAAAAACTGGTTCCTTAAAAAAAAAAATGAGGAGCTTTCTCTGTGAGCAAGCTCCCATGTCATGATGAAGATCATTGTTTTAAATCTAGTAAGAAGAAAAATACATAACCACATTTTAAGTTGATAACTGACATGCACCTCTCATTGGGAAGCTAAAAATTATCAAGTAGACACGATACTTATGAAAAGGACAAAACACCTATGAAATCAATAGGAAAGAACTAAAAGGAATACCTCCTGGAATCCTTTCCGTCAATGAGTTGAGCGCAAAGTGCAGCAACCAACTTTTCATCAGCAGTGCTATAGCAGAATCACAAAAAGGAATTATCAGATGCACCATATTCTGAACCTTGAAAGGTTCATCAAAAGGAAAACCAAATAACATGTTTGTCATAGAAATCATTATTATCTAGCATAATTTTATTATGAATTATTTTACAGAAGGGCTTTGGGGCAAATTGAGAACTTAAGAATACCTCCTTGTATTCATAATACCAACCAAAGGTTGAGATGAACGTGCAAGAACTGCTCCAGTTTCTGTTATTCACAATATCACATTACAATCACAAAATAAGAATGGATGGATCGATCTCATTGGAAAAAACATGCAGACACAATTATATCTGTTGCATACCAGGGTTACACCAAGAAACTGCAGGTACCCTAGACCTTGCACGAAAGTTTGAGGCTTGGATAATTTCATCATCACTAGCATTAGTAACCAGGCATAAAAATTAGTTCATTAGCTCTAGCAAAATATCAAAATCAGCCTTATCATAGATTGATGTAATTCAAAAGTGAAAATGAGGAAAGAACACAATCTAATTAATTTTTCCTTCTTCCTCTAGCTATCTCAAAAGATCTCAGTATCTTACCTAACACTTTTTGGAACAAGCAATGCGAATGGATAACTCTGGCACAGAGAGTAGTTGAAATTTATATCACTTATTCTCCAAGAATCATTAGACATTGTAAACGAACAATCTTCAATCATCCTCATTGATGCATGATGGAAGCCTTTTCCAAGAAGGCGAAAGTACTCATTCAGTAACCGCACCTTTGGGCTTAAGTTACTGAATTTGGACGGTCCACAAGTAAAAGCATAAAGATCCCAAATTCTTTCTGGCTTTGTACATCTAGACAATGCATCAAATATAGCACGTCTCTACATGGATAAAAAGAATTACAACCATATTAATTTCTTCATATAAATTACTTAAATCTCTGAGCCATGATGTCAAAGAATAGTTTTGTTTTTTGTTCAATAAGAATAAAATAGGTTTACTACTTTTTCTTTTCCAAATAAACTACAATGTAAAACAACAAATTGGGAAGTTAAGACTTCTTTCACTCTTGTACACGCAACACAAATATTTGTTTTTCCATGAAGTTAAAACAATAGTTTCACTTTTACAAGCGGATAAATCTCCAAGATATGCCTAGAACAAACTTTGACAGACTCATTGTCCTCGCTACTCAATTCTGCATATTTATTTCCTTTGAACATATGAACGAACTTAATTGAGGCACTGCACTATCTCAGCTCAAAAAGATAAGAAGAGAATAAAAAATGAAACAAGAACAATACTTGGGACAGAAATAAAGCTATGAGCAAAGGGGGATGTAAAGCCAGCACTGATGTAGTTGGGGAGAACAAGGCATGATTTGCCTCCCACCTAAAGCCTAACATAATCTAGAGCTGCACTCAGCTTAGCATAATAAATTGCATGATTTTTCCAATTTTTAATTCCTTCGCATAGCACTAAACTGCAAATTCTTTGACGTCTTCATTGTTATAACAAATACACAAATGATTGATTGAAAACCCCAACTCTTTTCTTCTTCTTCATCATCTTTTTTTTTTTGGTATTGGGGAAGGCTATAATAAAATCAAGCTCTTCTAGTAGAGGGACAAATGCATCTAGAATTGAGCCCAATACTCAAGTGCAAAAGTAAATAAATAAAAACAAAACCAGTGAGAATACAAAAGGAACCCAAATAATTAACAACTAAAACTGACCTGCTTTGTTCGAGGGCGAAAACAAAAAACAATAATTCTCATATCTTTTCCTGCAAGATGAAGAGAAGCCATAAGGTCCATCACTGTTTCCATATCAATTGAATCAGAGAGCAGCTTATGACCCAAGCAAATATGGTCTAGCAGCATAAGAAATTAAACTGCATATAAGATATTAAATTAGCATTGTTGTAATTTTTGGGTTACAAACAATAAGTTTAAAAGATTGTTAAGCTACTTTCTAAGAAATATATTAGAAGGAAACACTACTGGCATCTTCAGCGAGAATGTTAAGGCTTTTAAAATACCCATGTGGGAATTTAGGTAGGAACCAAATTCGCACAACTCCTCTCAAACATCAGTTCTCTAAATTCAACCAACTTCGGATTTGGAAGTCATTTTTTACTGGTATTTCTTTTTTCACCCTAGAAAATCTGTTATAAATTAACTCTACATTGGCATACAACGACAATAAATTCTAACCTTACTCCCCTTCACAAACAAAGGTAAAGCATAATCCCTAATTGTTGTCTTTACTCTCTCTCTCTCCAGGTCTGCATTCCATTCCTCCAGCCCCTACCATTTTTTTATTTCCATGTCCCATCAAACTTCAAAGTTCCACACATATTCTAATGTGGGAAAAGGGGATGATTTCTACAATACATTTGGAAAATTCTCTTTTAAACAACTGAGGTATTAGAAGAGATTCATAGCATACCGATGATCTGAAGAAGACGGCGTGATGAAGACTTGTTAGTATTGCGTGAAGTTGATTGAATCTTCACTACCTACACATACTCCGGCCAACAAAGAAAATAAAATTATCCAGTAGAAGAAACGTAGAATAATTAATGATGCTACTATCAACAGTAGAAAAACAAAAAGAATCACACACATGCACAGACATAAATGCATATCAACCCTGTACAAAGAATAATATACATGCAAGAATTAAGACCAAAAACACTTCCTATGCTATTGCATGTCTTTCTTTTATTTTTTTCCGCACGGACAAGTATTGGATGGCTAGGAAACTTACGGAAATAGGAAAGAGACCATTCAGTTTAAGATCTATCAAGTATCATGAGCCAGTTGGTTAACTGAGCTGACATAACAGAATGCAGCTGACAACAGTCACTCTTAGATCATATACGACCAAACAATGCATCAAAAGAGTACTCGAGGATGACTTCTTCCAGCCTATAAAACTTTGAGAAATTCTAAAAACACTCAATTGAACTTACTGCTCAACTATCTCAGAAATGAATAAAGATCTAATGAAAAGTTCCTCTCCCTCACCCCACCCCAGTACTGATACAAAGTCTCACTTAAGACTCATTCCAACGAACTTCATTTATACTGGCAGGGTCCACATTGAGGTTGTTGCACCATACATTCAAATTGAATCTCCACCTATGGCAAAGCTCATATCTCAAGGCTTAACAACAAACAATAACTTACCATTTTGTTGAATTTCTCAATTGTTGCCAGTGGAATGGTACCTAGTGGAACAATATTTCTGGTCCCGTCACTCTTTGGAGAAAAGGAGAAAAT
The DNA here is from genome assembly GCA_020496765.1 of Gossypium stocksii. Taxonomy (NCBI): domain Eukaryota; kingdom Viridiplantae; phylum Streptophyta; class Magnoliopsida; order Malvales; family Malvaceae; genus Gossypium; species Gossypium stocksii. Next base: position 42,842,939 of record CM035621.1, read on the forward strand.
TGATCAATCACATTGAAGTTGTAACAAGAATGAATAAATACATGTACTACTAAAGCATACATATAAGAGAGATTCATGAATAGTGATGTCATAGAGGTTTTGCAAAATGCAACAGAAATAATGAAGCCCTGCAGACATGCTATTGCCTATCCATTTTCTATCATCATTATTAACTCATTCGAGCCATTATAATACTTGTCTCTTCTATGCAAATTGCTCGTTTTTTTCTTTGTGAATGCCTTTTGTCTCTTCAAACTCTTATGTCATCTCTATTAAGATGTTTTCATCTTCTCTACATAAACAACCATCATGCAGAATAACTTCATATCAAAACAAGACATCTCAGAAAGAAATAATAAAGCATATTAGATTGTGAGATCAATGATTTCTGTACCGGTACCAATATCAAATCATACAGTAAGCAAACATATAATTTCCGAATTAAGAGTAATTGGGTGAGATCAACCTAAAACAAAAGTTAAAGCATGATAATTAGACATAGATTAAATTGGAGCATTCAACCTATTTACTTCAAAAAAATCAGAGATTGAACTACATTGTTAGATATCAAGTAACTGCGTAAGTTGTTAGGTGTTTAGAATTAGAGCTAATTTTCTATAATCTTACATGTAAATGTAATCTATTTCAAGTTCAAAATATACAAATACATATCCATTCTGCAACCCAGTATCAGTTCACTCACCCAACATACTAACATGATGCTGTCATATGTTGCCAAAATGCTAGATGGCAACAGTTTACCAAATACTAAATGTCATAAGGCAAATGACTCACGAGAAAGAGAAGACGAAAGTTGGTAACAAACAAGGTTCCAGCCTCATCGGTATTAACAAGAACAACACCATGGCCCTGGAAGAAAGAAGTAAATTAAAAATGGCATTACTTACGCTATCCTTTTCATAACAATAAAATTATTTATTTAAAAAAAACTAAATTAAAAATCACTGAATTTCTCGTTTCAGTTGAAACAATAATTTGTGATCTAAATTATTTGTTACAAAATGCCTGCACCAATAATTCAAATTACGCGCCCACTTAATTCAAGGAATTTAAAACAAAACAAATTATCCTTAATTACCTCATCTAGAACTCGCTCAGCTTCAAGCAAAAACTCGAAATTGGCATGTGAAACCGACCTCGTAACTGGCTGCAATTGAAATTCATTAATGTTTCATTAAAATTGATCAACTAATCACCCCTAAAAAAGAAACCCTACAATTGGAAACATGAATTTTCAAAAAATAAAAAGAAAACCTCAATTTTGGTCCATTCAAGGGTGTCCCAACTACCAGCACCGTCCAACCTTTCGCAACCGATAGAAATGTCTCTGGCGGAGACCGATCGGGACGGCCTCGATGCAGCCATAGCCGGTGATTATTGAGTTCAACTTTCTACGCTTTTTCTAAGAGAAAAAAATGAAAATTACAAAGAAAAGAAGTGATTGAAAGGAATGATATTGGGGAGAGAAAGTAGAGGAAAGAGACGTGCGGCAAAGGGAGGGTTAAGTTTTCGGCTTTTCGGCATCGCCACATAAACAACAAATTGATGATGGGTTAGTTTGGTGATTTCATCATTCAATTTGATCCAACAAACCATTTATGTAGGACTCAATTTTACATCTAACCTTGTTTTTACGGGTGACAGAACCGATCATTCCATTCAATTCAATAAATTATTAAAATAAAAATATTAAAAAAATAATTCAACCGATTTATTCATCTATCAATCTAAACCTTTAATTCAAATAAATTTTTTAATCTAATCTGTTTGATTCATCAATTCACCGAATATGACATTCATTTCAACCTATATATTGTTTTTCTTAATTAAATCGTTTTCTTTTTCTAAAAATTAATTACGTGATCTATACCTATAAATATTAAAATGCATAATCTATAAATTTATTATTTTACTTTTTTAGTTATAGGTTTGGATGCGCAGCACATTTATCTGCTTTTAGTATAAAAATAGTGATGACGATTAAATTGGATACTATAATGTAAGATAAAAAATAAGTTAAACGCATCGCATTATATTGCATCGCTCATCTAAACCAACACTAAATCTTGAAGAAACAAACGATTGACTAAACTATTTATTTATAAAATTTGGATTATATTAATTCATTTACAATTAGTAAAGTTTTGATAGTTTTATTCTTTGTATTATTCAAATTAGTTAATTTTAATTTTACATTTTTTAAAATTTAAAATTTTAGTTTTATTAAAGGATTATAGTTAAATTTGTTTGATTAATTATGCTATTAGTCTTGTATTATTTGTAAGGTTATAGATTTAGTCCATATTTTCTAACTAGATATTATATGAAAATAGTAAATTAATTATGATATTACACAAGCGACAATATCAAAATTTGAAAATAGCATAACTTGAATTTAATAATTACTATTTAGTTAGAACTAAAATTTTAATTTTTTTTAAGTATAAAAATGGAAAATAATCAAAGTAAAGTATATGGACTAAATCCACAACTTACACATAATATAGTGACTAATAACAAAATTTAGTCTTTTTAATTCCTATACTTTTCAAAATTTGAAATTTGATGTTCATGTAAATGACAATTGATAACTATTAATCTCTTAATATTGAAAATAAGAAAGCTAACATTACATGATGTTAATAATACGGCAAGAATTGAAGTATATTGTAACACTCCTTAACCCTTATCCGTCGTCTAAATAGGATTACAGAACATTACTAGACTTTTCAGATCAAATACGAATATTACATAATCATTTATTCAACCAATCCAAAACACAATCAAATACATCTAAAACATGTCAAACATTCAATCTAATGACCTTATCAATGTACATTCATAGGTACTTTACACATATTTATCCAAATCAATCTAATAGTACACCATTTAACCAATTTTAAATTCACACAAATATTAAGTCAAAACATACCATTTGATAGCTTTAAACATAACATATATGTTCATATATATATATATATATATATATATTCAACCAATTTCATATTATAATATCATTTACAATCATTTCCCAAAATGACCTGCACAAAAAAATCTAGGTACATGCCATTACCAAAAAGTAATATACTTCACCACGTTTTGAGTTCGGGATTCTCGGATGGATGCTGAAACAATGATCAACTTTAACACCTAACCTGCGCACGGAAAATAAACTGTACGCGAGTATAAACTCAGTGGTATTTCTATAATCCAAATACTTTAAAGAAAATAACTTAATAAAATATGCAAATTTAATCATATAAGAACATTAGTCAATCAATGAAACAATTTATGCATTTAACTTTCATATCCCATCAATAGTTATTTCAAACAAAATTTCTCCACTTTGATTCATATATCACTTCACTATTTCAATAACCATTTCATGAACCCATGGTTCATACATTTCACTTACATGTCTCATTCCAACCAAAACACACCAGTTTGGCACTCAGTGCCTCATCGGATAATTCGAAGTAATATATTGACACCCAGTGTCTCATCAGCCATGCCGAAGTAAATTGGTACCCAATACCTCATTGAATTTATCTAAAGTAATAACTTGACGCCTAGTGTCTTATCGACTCGTGGTCGAAGTATCCTGAACTCTTCCAATTCTATGGCATGCCAATTATATCCGACTTAACCCGATACAGTTAATAAGGTTTTTAATTCACTTTGCAAATACAATAAATGTATATTACAATTCAAATCAAACAATCACATATACTCATAATTCAATTCTATTCAATTCATTCCATTTCATCATCACAAAACCAAAACTTACCTCAATTCTACTTACCATACACATTAAATAATAAATACAACAATTATTATTAAATTTAGATTATAGAAATACAAACCGTAATTTTCGAATCACTCCTCGTCAACTTTCTCTTTTCCTTTCTTAGCCGAGGTCTCCAACACAATGTTAGCTAGGAAAATTGAAACAATTAAAATTTATCAATACACTACAATTTCATAATGAATATTTCAATTTATACTCAACTTTTGCCAAAATTCCAATTTAATCCCCAATTAAAACAAAATTTATCTTCTTTAACACTAATTCTATACTTTCATTCCGTTCCTACTTTAACTAATTTCAGCTCTCAAATTCACCATAAAACCGCTATTTCGAAAATTTTATAATTTAGTCCCTATTACTTCAAACTTTTAATTTGTTTTACAATTCAATCCTTTTCTCAATTCTAACTTGAAATTCTATCAATTAACCCTTAATACTTCAATTTATTCAACATGAACAACATCTAAAAATCCACTAACTTTCAAAATTTCAACTTAAATCAAGTAGCATTTTATTCTAGAATTCTAAAAACATAAAAATTATAAGAAAAGTGGCTAAATTGACTTACCAATTAACTTTTAAACCATAAAACCTTAGTTTTTTGTTTCTCTTTTTTCTTTCCCACTTTCCTTCTCTGTTTCGTTCCTATTCTGTTTCTTTTCTATTTCATTCTTTTGTTTTGTTTATTATTTAGTTATTATATAATATAGTATAATATAGTTTAATATATATATATATATCAAATATTATATATATCTTGATATTTTTATAGTTAAACCGCTTCAACTAAATAAAAATGGTATAATTCTTATTTATCCCTTTTAGTTTTTCTTTGATCTATAGTTAAACTTTTACTTTTTATGTAATTTAGTCTTTTTATCTAATTACTCTTAATTCAAGCTAATTTACTTAACTAAAACCTAATTAACAACACAACTAACTTCGTAAATATTTTTTAATAAATATTTATGAATCTGTTTTACGAAAACGGAGACCAAAAAACACACTTTCCGATACCTGTAACTATCGAGTCATTACATATATAATCTAAACCCATAACTTACTTGTAATACAAAAACTAACGATATAATTTAATATAAAATTTTTAACTGAGTTAATGTTGAGACACTATTACAATTAATAGAGAAAGGACTAAAAATGCATTTGAAAAACAATAAATGTATTAAATTATTTATATTTAATGATTTATAATTTTTTAAAATAAAATAGTTTAAACCACATCCTTAAAAGAAATCTTAAATGGGTGGTTTATTTGATTTTGATGTTAAATTTAAAATAGATGAGCAGGTGTCACATAATTTAAATTTATTTTATATTTTTAAGTTATTGAGTTGATTGAACTTAGGCTCCGTTTGTTTGCAGGTAAAATGTTTTCCGGAAAATGATTTCTGGAAAATGATTTCCTGGAAAATAATTTCTGGAAAATGATTTACTTTTCTGGTGTTTGGATGAATCTGTGTAAAATATTTTCTGTTGTTTGGCAGATTTCTTGAAAATATTTTCCGGAAAAACTGTTTTTACATATATTAATAAATTTATATATATATATTAATAAATTTATATTTTAAATTGTTTTTACATATATTGCAATGATTTATTTATAAATAAATTAGCTAAATTAAATATATAATAATACTCAATTATTAATAATTTATTATCATCATTTTTTGGTTAAATTTCTACAGCTTTATTTGTAAAATAATATGAAGTGAAACAAATATTTTCGTCCATTTTATATTTTTAAGAGGTATAATGATAATTATTTCCATTAATAACGATCAAATAAAACTATAAATAAATTGAATATAATTTATCTATATCAAATTAAATTTAATTACAACCAGAAGATTTATAAGCTAGAATATTAATCGAGAGTAAATTGAGACCAGCCAGAGTTAAATAATTATAAATTAGCTTCCAAACCACAATTAATAGTAGAAATTATAATATTATCCAAATGCATAATTAGTAGTACACCACATAATAACAACATTGTCCAAGTGCATATCTATAATATTACACCACATTAAAAGTATCAATATCTTCAACCTTGCGAAAATTTTTGAAGCCAAATTTTTCTATGCTTCTTATTTTTAACTAAAAAAGCTTTGGCCTCGGATTCATGACTCACTAGATAGTCAAACACAGAACACAGGAAGTCATCATCAAATCCTTCCTCCTCCATCGACATCAATTCTTCGTAAAGCTGTGGTGTCTTATCCGCAGTAAATTGTTCCAAAGCATTAGCAATTTTGCCAAGTTGTTCACCCATAAATTTATTTTGTTCATCAACGGCACTTTCTTGAGTATTTTTTCTTTTACGTTTAGATGTGCCAGATGAAGATACTTTTGTTCTTACCTCTTCAACCTCTTCATTTTCGCAATCTACAGGCACTGAGTCTTGATTATCATCATCCAAATCTATATCAGCAAATGTTCTGGCAAAACTCCCTGTTGCCATATCTTTGCCAACAACCAAAGCCATTTCATCATAATGATCAATGCTTTTATTCAAAAATGGTTCATACTTCTTGTGTGCCTGTTGGATAAACACAATTAGAATAACAAGTAAAAAACAATTGAAATATACTTAATATATATATACATATATTACCATCACTGTTGCATCATATGTCGCTCTATCACATGTGATCATTTTCAAGTTATCATCCCATCCAAAACCACTTTCACCCCGAATTGTGCATATAATCTGCCACTGGTTTTTTACAGTCCTCAAATGATTTTCCACATGCTTCGCATCGCAATGGACTTGAAATCTTTCAGAAATAGCTTTGGCAACTTGGTTAATAGAAATTGCTTTGAAAGAATTAGAAGGCTTATTTCCTTTCTGAGCCTCCTCTGCTAGAATTTCAAGAAAGATGTTCCATCGGTTTTGTCCACCTGAATTGTTTGGAAGTCCCTTCTTTGTTGCCCTTACCCATTCTACATTAAGAATTTTCATTGTCAATCATTTCAATATCATTATCCAACTAAATAAATTCAATATCTAACATAATAACATAATAAATTCAATATCTAACAAATTCAAGACATAATAATTTCAAAATCCAACAAACTAAAATTTCAATATCATTATCCAACCAACATTAACAAAAAAAATAATTTTAATACTAAAACATACATAACATAGAAAAAATAACCCTAAACCCTAAAACTACCTAATATTTCTAGTCATATAATCAGCCCACATAGTTTGTGCAATTTCGTCTCTCTTAGCAGACCATTCTCTTGCTTCTTCTCTTTCTTCTCGCTCTGTAAGAGTTGGTATTATCAAATCAGAGTCAGGCTCCTCAAATAATCCTTGATTAAGTAAATCACAAGGATCAACTCCCATTATATGATTATGAATAATACAACAAGCCAAAACTATATCTACTTGAGTTTGAAAACTCCAAAATGGTTCAGCATCTAATACACGAAACCGTTTCTTCAAAATCCCAAAAACACGTTCAATGGTGATTCGCAATGATGAATGACGAAGATTAAAGAGTTCCTTTGCATTTTCAGGCCCCTGATCACTAAACTCTTTTAAATGATATCGGACACCACGATAGGGGGTAATATATCCAGTTCGGATGCCGTATCCAGCATCAGCAAGATAATATTTACCTACAATTTTACAAAATATAATATTACTAATAAATTATGAGCTTACTAGAACTAGTTGGTATTTAATGTTAATTCTTACCTTCCGGAATTCTTAATCCTCTTGGGCGTGAAAGTGCATCACTTAAAATACGAGAATCATGTGCACTACCTTCCCAACCAGCTAGAACATAGGAAAATTTCAAATCAAAAGTAATGGCAGCCAATACATTTTGTGTCGTCCCCCCTTTACGGCTACGAAATCTTCCTTGAATACTAAGTGGAACAGATGCACGAACATGAGTTCCATCTAATGCTCCAATACAATCTTTAAAATAAGGATAAAACCTTGGATTATTTCTAATTTCACTAGGAGTTGACTCATCAGGTAATTTAATAACGAGCTTATACAACTTTAAAACAGCTCTTAATACAACCCTAAAGTAACGGTGAACTGTCTCAATTGATCTATAATATCTAGATCCTATCACTCGAAACCTTACATTATGACCAATTATATGTAAAAATATAACTACTTGCTCCCTAATATTCACCGACTTAGTTGATTGTAACAAATTATTTCTACTAAGAATATCACACAAATTAAAAAATGCAATTGGTCTCATCCTTATCACATCAATACAATGTTGGTCACCACTATATAAAATACTATTAATATAATTTTCTCTTTCATAATCTCGATTCACACGAGGGTGAGAAGTAATTTCCTTCCTAGTTTTTAATATTTTAATCCAGAGAACCCCAAAAGCTAAAACTGAAGCCACGGCTGCAACAATTGCATTTTGATCTCGATTACGATCCATCTACACAAAATAATACCACACAAACATTTGATTACTACAAAAAATACGTAAACTTTTCATAAGATCACATATATTACTAAAGATCAATATAATGTTAACATCTTATTTAATCAACTTATCCCATGATAAAAGGAGATTAAACTGAGTAAGTCAGAGCCTATACATGGCAGTTTATTTCACAGGATTGAGAAAGATTATGATGTATAATTTTTACCCATTAAGGAGTGTTTTGAGTGATTTATTTTTTACCTTCAATATAAAGGGTTATTTTTATTAGAGAGAGTTAATACTAAATGTACTTAAGACTTGGATGAGACTACAATTATTTAGGGATTAAGATAGATTAACTTTAAATTATTACTTGTATCTTGAGATTGGGTAGTGAAATTTCTCTGGACAAAACTCACAAATGCATGTTAAAGTTTGAGCTTGTTAACAAACTACTGCTATTTTGTTCCTTCATTATTCCTATGTTTATCTATTTATGTGAAATCATGTATCTCCACTTCACTTGCTACCTCTACTAGGCTTTATATTTTTCATATAGTAAACCCCATCAATAAAGTGCACACTTAATAAATTCTACCGCAATGAAACAAATTTCATTGAACCATTATTGCTAAAATTTTAGTGAACCCAATATCAATCGAAAATCAATTCAAAAAAACATAGCAAATGCTTGACTGTCCTTTAAATAGAAGCCTCATATTAAACCTCCAATGAATTACACACTTAACAATTTCTATCACAATAAAACAAATTTTAATAAACCCACTATTGCAAAAATTTTAGCAAAACCATTATTCCAAAAGCCTTCAATATTTTTTCTTGAAAAACAAACAAACAAATAAGTTTACCATAGTAACAAATAAATGAATCCACCATTGTTAAATTTTGTGACAATAGTTGAAAGTTCACTCAACCCAAACTTAGAAATTTCTATCAAGTGTTCTTTGGAAATCAAATGGATCAGACAAATGAACCCAATCACTTAAAGCTTCGTGTAAATCAAAACCATTTAAATTCAATTTTAATTAATTAATTAATATTAATATTAAGAGAACATTTAAATAAAAAAATAGTATATAAGGGATCAAAATAAATCTCATTATTTTGATGTGGAAAAAAAAATCTGTATATAAATTGACGGTCATATTAGTCATTTATTATAAAATAAAGCAAAGAAAAATAAAAATAAAATAAATAATGATGGAAAATATTTATAGTTAGGTGGAGCCAAGTTTTGCGTGAGATATTTTTCTTGGTGCACATGCATACATATCTGTAGAGTCCATGCATTAAGTTCCCTACAAACACACAAACAAAATAATGGGACAATTATAAGCTACCAATAGTTTTAGAGCAAATTAGGTCCAATTATATTCAAAGCTAAATTATATAATCAGTATTAATACCAATTTAATCAATCCATCAGTTTTAGAGCAAATGTTTAAAGCTTCTTAATCAAGGCATAAGTTTGAACTTTACCAATCCTAAATAGCTAATTCTTTTAAGACAAACTTTAAATCAAATCGAAACATAAACTTCAAATGTCTTTCGTAAAAAGGCTCATCTACATGAGCAACCAACTTTAAAAAAAATCTTCAAAGAATCATCAATCAGTAGTATTGGTGCTATCATTATATTTATACAAAATATCCTCAAAGCCAATTAACCAGTGAATGTCCATCAAGTGCAGCAAGCCAATTCTTGAGCTTTTATTATCCTCACTATTGTACTAGTTTTTTAGTTAATAAAGATCACAGGTGACATGTCAATTTCCAGAAGATATGAAACAGCATTAGTAAAAGTAAATGCTACCACAAACTGAAATGACACCTATTTTCATTTCAGGGTAACTGTAGAAGGGAAATAACCTAAAACTGGTGAAGCAAAATGCAAAATGCCCATTGCTAAACCTTACGGTTGATTTAATGGTTTTGATATTTGAAATGAAAAAGACAATACAATATTGACTTTATTTTAGGAACATGACTTTACCAATATCCGAATTAATACATTAAGCATAACTTTAACATCCAAAGTACCTATAGATAATACATTAAGCAACTAATTATATGGTCCTTGTAGTTAAGACATGTCTAATATCATCATGTGCATGCTGTAATAATATTATTAGCTTGCTGATCTTAGATTTACTATTCACCTAATATAAAATTATTACTACTTACTGACTAGATTTGGCTTTGTAGTTGATCTCCATTGATATGAAAATCTATGACTAGTTCTGCCTCTTCCTTTCTTTGATTGAATGTTTCATTTTCATGCAATAAATGATTGAGGCAATCTAATAAATAACAAGAGATGAGCTTTAAATTTATAAATTTGCTGTTTTTGCAGAGAGGAAAATATAAATGTTAAATATCTTCCATCTGCTGTTTAATTATCCCAACTCCCAAAAGCCAACAACTCTAAGACATCACAATTTTTTTTAATTTTTTGAGGGTGATATCTTGTAAATAACCTGTACATTCAATTGCAAGAGCGCTATATCGTAGTTATGATGCAATGGTAAGAGCACTCTTTCTTTAATTATAGAAAACCTACATTTTCAAATGCATTTTCAACCAATCTCATTGCTTCAAAAACCCATTTTTTTTTCAAAGGCAGAGCTTTACAAACAAACAGTTGAAAGAAAGAAAATCCACCATTGGTGGTGTTACCTTCGGGTTGTCAGTCAAGAGGCAACAATGGTGATTGGTGAACGATGATGGGTCAGTGGTGACCGGAGTTGTTAACGATGATGGTGGTGGTCGGTGGGTGTTGGGCTGGAGAAGGGATTTAGAGATGTTAATCGGGAAAAGAGAAAGAAATGGGAAAAAGAGGGATTTATCCTTGAAAGCATGAAAGAATAATGCAATCCCTTAGCTGAGCAGCAATTTAGTACTAACGTTGTTACCTCTTGAGTGGATTAAAATCAGGTGTAAATTTTCTGTTAAAACATGCTAATAATTTTTCTCTGTTCCTAAATCTGATAGGATCTAGAAAATTTCTAGGAATGGGTTGAAAATCAATTGATTTTCCACAGATATTTTCGTTAAGAAATAGTTGAATCAAACAGTAAGCATATAATAACAAGCAGGAGGAATGAAGATGTTAAATACCTTGACGAAGAAGAAGCAAGAAGATGAAGAACGGCACAAAGGGGGAATGAAAAAAGCAGCCCTAAGAAGAGAAGATATGGAAAAGCTAAGGAAAAAAATGAAATTTTTATTAAAGAATAAGACATAAGAACTAGGAGGAGAAAGTACCTGGACAGATGAAGAAGAAGGAATATGCAGGACGTATGAAGAGCGACCAAGGGAGAGCTTTTGGAAAATGTCTTACGGAAAAAAAATCTGTAAGTCATTTTCCCCCAAAAGCATCCCATTTTACCCGTGTTTCTGAAAATGTTTTACCATGTAAAATATTTTCAAGCAACCAAACAGCGTAAAATGAGGAAAATATTTTCCGGAAAATCAAATACAGGCAAACAAACGCACCCTTAATTAGAATTGACACTTCAACAAAATAAAGAAAATATATATATTGAAAACTGATTTTTTTTTAAATCTCCTTAATATATGAGCTTTGTGTAGTCTAATGTTAGTCAAACATTACAAAAAAAATTATAAAATTTTTTTTAATCAGATAATATTTTATGTAATTCATGTTATATAAAATAATATGAGATTTGAAATAAAGAAAAAAATGTTGTTAGATTTACACCAAACATTATGAATGTTGTAAACTTGTAATAATTTATGTAATTGAATAATATTTTATATAATTAAATAAGATATTGTAATAATTTATATAATTAAAAACTGTTTTGTGCAATTAAATTTGACGAAAAACTTATTTTAGAAACCTTTTATAACTTGTCTATAAAAACTAAACTAAATATAATTTTCAATCCTAGCAGTATTACAAAATTAAATCTGAAATTTTAGTGTAATTTAATTATTATATTTAAACCTTAGAGTAAATATATATATTTAAAAAATTTGAAACATATTTAATCAAATTGTAACATTGAAAATTGTTTATCACTTTAAATTCAAAAAATGACAGGCCAATTTACCATTAAAAGTCCTTTTGAAACAAAATTTATTGAAATGGCCCGACTTTTTTTTATTACTTACCGGAATGGACCAAATACCGCTAAAACGCGTCCATGTAGCGCGATGTCAGGGTGCAAGTCAGTAAAACGCGTTTTGTCCACGTCAGCACAAAGCGCTTGAGGATGCGATTTGTGCTGACGTGGACAAAACGCTTCCTCAAGGAAGCGTTTTGCCCATGTTTTTTTAGGGTTAGGGTTTTGGATTAGTGGTTTTAAGGCTTATGGTTTTTAGGTTTTTTAGTTTTTTTTAAATAAAATAAAGTAGGGGTTATGATTAATTAATTAAATTAATTAGTAATTAAAAAGTATATATTTTAAATTAGTGTTTCTAATTTTAGGGTTTAAAGATTTAATTATGGATTAATTTTTTAAGTAGTTTTGTGTTTAGGGTTTAGAAAAAATATATATTAGCAATATAAATTTTTTTTGTTTTTTTAATTGATTTGGTTTCTGAAGAAATTATTTTGAGAAGACGTTTCTGAACAAACAGTGTCAAAAACGCTTCAAGCAGGATGCACTGTCAGCAAAAGTGATGAAAAAAGCTCTCACGTGGACGCGCTTTCGCTACAGTGGTTCTTGAAGAAATTATTTTGAGAAGACGTTTTTGAACAAACAATGTCAAAAACGCTTCAAGTAGGATGCACTATCAGCAAAAATAATAAAAAAAGCTCCTATGTGGACGCACTTTTGCTACAATATTTCCTATTTGGCTTGAGGCTATAAATAAGCCAAATTTCATTCTCAGGTTGCATAACTCACGGCAAAAAAAAAAAAAAAAAAAAAAGAGAATAGAAATAAAAAATGAGTGAACGTATTAGTGTTGTTATTTACTATGATGGTTAGGTTCGTCACACCGAGAACGATGTTGTTTTTTATCGGAGAATATAGCGCGACTGGTTTTTAACCAGAACATTGATTTGACAGAACTTCGCAAAAGAATTAGGCGTAAAATCTTCGGAACGATGCCAATGAAAGTTTTGTCTATTAAGCATCAATTTTTTACTTCTATTGATCCGGTGACATATGACTCGTTCGACATCAAAGGTGCTCCTGGCTTGGAGGCAATGGTGCAGACTCATCTCGTTAGTGGAGCACCCTATCTTGAGTTATATGTATAATTTTCATCCCCAAATGATGCATTTGCGGCTTTAACATCTACTGCTGTTCGAGAGGAATACACGGCCCCTGCCCGACACTCCGTTAGTGGGTGGCAAAACACAGAAGCTCCGGTGTTTGGTAGTAGTACGGAATATACAACCCCTGCACGACACTCCGTTAGTGGATGGGATATGCACCTCAGTAGGTTGATATCTGATGCTGGGAATACGTACTGGGGAAGGACATCAACTTCTACTGGCTGGCAAGCCACATCTGATTGGGAACGTTATGAAACATCCAGAAAAAGGGATGATGTACTCTCTACGACGTCCACCGGCGAGGGAACCTCGTATGTTGCAGCTGATGGTGGGTCGGATGATGAGTCCAATGTGGATCCACCTCGAGAGCCCGGGCCTGATGGTACAGAAGTTGCATTATTTTTTGAACCGGAGCTTGTGCCAACCGAACCTGAAAGGGGTTCAGATGAAGAAGAAGATTCGCGATTTAAGGCGTACTCGCCTCCAACTCACATGCATAATGTTGATCTATCTGAAGATGATGCGTTGGAGTTTCCAGATCTACCACATAGAAGGCGTGACCGTGTAAGTTCGTCATTAGATTCGGGTCAATTGGAAGTTGGCAATGAGTTTTCCAATAAGGATAGTTTTCTTAGTGCATTGAAACAACATAGCATCATGAATGAGGTTAACTACAATGTGGTTAAATCCAAATCTAATAAGTTTGAGGCCAAGTGCGCGGTGAAAGACGGTACATGTTCACGGAAAATCATGGCCTCGTTGAGGAAAAGGATAGGGTTGTGGGAGATTAAAAAAGTACAAAGGTTCACATACATGTGTTGGAGGTACAGTATTTAGGGTTATTTAATACGTAATGTTACATTATTTAATACATAATGTTATATTATTTAATACGTAATGTTACATTATTTAACGTACTTCGTTGACAAGTGTTTCACAAGATCATCCTAAGATGGATTCAAGTATGTTAGCTAGCTTAATATTACCGATGGTGAAGGAGGATCCCAGGACTTCAGTGCCGGCATTAATTTCCCATATTCGTAGCCAATTGAGGTACACGCCCTCTTATCGCAAGGCTTGGATAGCTAAGCAGAAGGCATTGGAGAAGATGCATAGTAGGTGGGACGCTTCATATAATAAAGTGTGGCAATGGTGTCAGGTGTTGGAGAGATACGTCCTAGGTTGCATAACAGACCTTGAAACGGCACCTGTGTACTACAATGACCGATTGCTCCTTGGATGCCAAGTGTTCAAGCGCCTTTTCTGGACCTTTAAGCAATGTCGAGACGCATTTCTATACTGCAAGCCATTGGTACAAATTGATGGTACCTTTATGTATGGTAAATATACCTATCGACTATTGTTAGTTGTGGTACATGATGGTAGTGGGAGAATCCTTCCAATTGTGTTTGCAATAACACTGGGGCAGTCAGCTGATGACTGAGATTTTTTTCTTTCTAAGTTGAGGAGGTACTAGAATATTATCTGCAATTGAGCGACAGGGAAGCCTATGGCAGCGTATACACCATCGGTATTGCCTAAGGCACGTTGCGTCCAACTACTACGGGCAATATCGATCTACAACTGAACGACGACAAGTGACCAACATGGGTAAAGAAGTTATTCTCTATTAATTAATTTCGTTTGTAATATTCAATTTATTTTGAATAGAAGAGTGGTATGTAATTTTAGCTATAAACTTATATTGGCAGGGTATGAGATAAGTAATGACCATTTTCATGAGATGCTAGCGATTTTGCGTTCAGTTAACGAAGAAGGCGCGACTACCTCTGTAACATACCTTTTGAACAGTGGACACATGCATATGACGGCGGCTTACGATATGATCATATGACCACAAACTTGGCCGAATGCATAAACTCTATTCTAAAAAGAACGCGTCATTTGCCGATAACATCGGTTGTGCAAGAGACATATTTTCGTTTAACGACATTATTTCCAAAGCAAGCAGTGAGTTATAAAGGCCAAATGCAGGGAGGCCATATATGGTGCCGGAAGGTGTTGCAAGCAATTAACAAATCCAAAGTGCGGGCGAACACTATGTACACAGTGTGTCACAATTGCGACAACCTATGGTTTCGTGTGACAGAGTTTGACATACCGAATCAAGGTATTACCGGCAAGAAATATCGTGTACATTTGCGGAATAGAATTTGTGACTATGGGAGCTTTGACGCACTCCGGTATCCATGCACTCATGCAATTACAGCTTGTCAAAATCTCTGTTTGGATCCCATGAGCTATGTGGACGATGTGTATAAAATAGAATATATATACAACGTGTGGAGACACGTATTCCCACCAGTTCCAGATGAACGTAAGTGGCCGTCTGTATCGTTTGCTCCATTTAAGTTGTTACCAGATAGAGAACTGCGTCGTAAACTAAAGGGTCGACCTTGCTCAAGTAGAATACGTAACAATATGGATATCCGAGAAACAACCAACCAACAAAAATTGTGTGGATGGTGTAGGAACCCAGGCCATACAAGTCGATCATGTCCTAATCGAAATGGCTGATAGTTGTTGTAACATTAAGAGTATTAAAAGTATTGCCTTATTCAAAAGAGCTTCTATTTTATTAAAAATATAAAAGTAAATTACAATTAACATATTAAAAACAACTTTTATTTTATTAAATGAAACTGTATAAAAAATGTTTATACAAATATATTACAAAAAATCTAAAAATTAAAAATATTACCTTATTCAAAAGAACTTTTATTTTATTAAAAGTAAACTACAATTAACATATTAAAAACAACTTTTATTTTATTAAATGAAACTGTATAAAAAATGTTTATACAAATAAATTAAAAAAATCTAAAAATTAAAAATATTACCTTATTCAAAAGAACTTCTATTTTATTAAAAATATAAAAGTAAACTACAATTAACATATTAAAAACAAGTTTTATTTTATTAAATGAAACTGTATAAAAAAATGTTTATACAAGTATATTACAAAAAATAAATGTTGGTGGCGGTCGGAATCAGTGCCACATGGGGGTCGTCGACGCTTACGCGCCGGATTCCTCCTTGGTTCAGCTTCTGGCAGGTGTTGTGGTTCCTCGGGCGGGGATTGTGGTTCCTCCAGTAGGGGATCTGGTTGTGGGTGTTGGGAGGATGACCCACCTTGATAAAATAATGAACCTGGAGGTGTTTGCATCATCCATGGCGAAGGTATTTGATCCCATAAGGCGATGGGGATTGGTAAAAAGAAGAGCTCCCCGATGGCGCCTCGTGCGGTCCCTCATGCGACGACGACCTATAGATCGGCAGTTAAGCAAGAGTAATCGGAAACGGAGATGAACCGGGCCATGCATTCCAACCTGCCATGGGACTAAAAAAAGGAAACTTATAAGGGTTAGGATACATAAAAGGGCTAGGGTATATACCTGGCATAATCTGAAAAGGCTGTGATGTGGGTGTCGTTGGTTAAACTGTTGGGCCTAGTGACTGTGAGGGTGCTCTTGATGAGCTCGGTGACTGTGTGGCCGCTATTGATGGGTTCGTGTGGTCATCCCTTCTTCTTAGATTTAAAGTGCCTTGTCATTCCCTTTCGACACGAATTTGTCGCCGCCTCTCCTCTTCCGCACGCCAACTTTGGAATGATGATAGGTTCCCGAGTAGGTATATAATGATACCGATTTTCCCACATTTTGATAAAACGTGACCAGTATCTTGGCCAATCCGTATTCAATTGTCATAAGTCGGTTTTGTGCTCATCATCTAGCTCCTCAAGTGCCACAAGAATTGGTTGTCGGAATCTAAATTGCCGCAATACTCTATCTAACTGGTGCATCTCCACGATAGCATATGTGACCATTGGGACCTTCACATGCCAAATGTTCGGATTTTGGAAGAATTCATCTGAAATTACTGTCCGAATTGCCGGATCCTCATATGGTGTCTATTGAAACTATATGAACATGATAAAAATATTAGTTATATACATAATACTAAATACTATCTACGAAATGATTATTTTGTTATGTATACATATTTTATTTAATACTTACTTGTGCTTCCGACCGTTGGTCTAATAGAAGCCGTATATCTTCAAGAGAGGTCGGTATTCCAACATAATTCGCCGAATGGTTCCACCTAATTAAATAAATTTTTATCATACAATTATATTTTAAATCTACATAATAATTGTAAAATCTATTATAAAATTTACCTCGTTATGAGTGGAAATGTATGTGGGTGGTTTACTCGAGGACGTAAAACTGGAAACCGATATCGTGCCCATAATTGGAGTAGTGATAAGAAACCTCTGATTTTGGCTTTATTCAGTATCGTCGTCTCATACATCTCTCGGTATAATGTTGCCAATACAGAGATCCCCAACTAAATTCACCGGCTGCCCTAAAATCGACGAGTTTTAGCAACCACCTCAAATGCACGAGGTTTCGGGAAGTCCGGTATCAGATAACCTCCAATAATCTCAAGAATATATGCCCGAGCATATCGTATTCTTTCTAGTTCGGTAGAATCATCATCTGGCTCCGGGAATGTGTCTCGTAACCAGCTTATCTCGATCCGACCTCCGTTAATTCTATCCGGAATAACACCCAAAAGCTCGTAGCATACGGTACCCCAATTAGTAGATTGAGCGGGCCCGATGACTGCGTACCCATCCACCGGTAATCTCAATTGCAATTGCACATCTTCCAGAGTGATAGTACACTCTCCGCATGGAAGATGGAATGTGTGCGTCTCGGGTCTCCACCTCTCTATCAACGCACTGATAAGTTTTGGGTCTAACTTGCATCCCCGGCCTATTGTGGCCACGTGCCAAAAACCCGCTTCACGCAGGTAATTCTCTATCAACGGCGATGGAGGAGTAGACATATTACGGATATAGCATTGCAACACCCGATCTACAGGCTGTTATAAAAAATTATAAAATAAAAATTAATTAAAATTGCATAAATAAAAAATATTAAATAATATTTAAACATTAAAATGAACACTTACCATTCTCATTTGTTCGACAGAGATGTGTTTAGGATCGAGACGAATTAATTCGAAAGCCATTGCTAACACGATCGAAATTTTAAAATTTTAGAACAAATTCAAAAAAATTGTAAACAGAGCTTTTTTGCAAAAATTAAAGACAAATTTGAGAGAATTTGAGCAAATTATTGAAAATTTGAGAGAAATTTGAGAGAATTTGTAGAATTTGGAGGATTTGGAGATGATTTGGAGAGGATTTGTGTGTGAAAAAAATGAAAGGGGAGAGGGTTTTTATATTTTTTTGACCATTGGGGGCCAAACGGTAAAAAAAATTGATCGTTGGGGGTTTAAAAAACACGGGCAAAATGCTTCCTTGAGGAAGCGTTTTGTCCACGTCAGCACAAATCGCGTCCTCAAGGAAGCGCTTTGTGCTGACGTGGACAAAACGTCTCCTCAAGGAAGCGTTTTGCTGACTTGTACCCTGACAACGCGCTAATGTGGACGCGTTTTTGTGGTATTTGGCCCATTCTGGTAAAGAATTAAAAAGTTAGGTTATTTCCATAATTTTAATTTAAAAAGGGCTTTTTTTGGTAAATGGGCCAAAATAACATGATGAAAAACAAAACAAAAACTAGGACGTAACAATATATCTATTTTTAGTAAGAAATCAAAATACGTAATTATATTTAGCAAAAAGATTGTATATAAATAAAATTCAGATATTGGCTTCATTATTGTAATATTTTCCGTGAAAATGATACGATTTTAAGGGCATTTAGTTGGGTTTTTTCTTTTTACTTTATTATTGCAATTTTTTTATTATTTATTAAAATAAGTTTCTATGAAGTACTTTTTTTTAAATGTGTTGTTTAAAGGGTACTTCGACATTAATATGCGTTAAGATTAGTATTATGTTAAATTATTATAAGAATGTGTATGTTAGGAGGGAAGGACTGCAAAGTATAATTTAACAGAAACTCAACTCACATTAATGTCAAAATCAAGGTTGTAAGTTTGATCAATGAATCTTTACCTGTTGGCCTAATCAACCTATTTAATATAAAGAAGTTGACAACAATGGAAGACAACTTTCTCTCCTATAGATGCATCACTCATTTTTTTTATTCCTATAAAAAATTCTCTCAATTAAAAATAAAAAAAAAACTTGTTATTTTTCATTTCTTTTTTGAGAGAAAAATGGTCGCATTAATATTTTAAGAAGGTACGCAACAAAATATGTCATCAATATGGTAAAATTTTTAACTCATTTTTTTAAAAAATTGTAATTTTTATGAAAATGTTTTTAAGATTTTGCAATTTTTTTTTGTGATATTTTGAACAATGGGAAGATCAAGTTGTTCATGTTCAATATAATTTAAACTTTTTGGAGGTTGGTGGATGAATTGTAGACCACTTGAAGGGTGTCGATTTATATGTGACATCTAAGATGACAAAGTTTATTATAATATCGAAGTTACTTTCCTCCTTTTTTGAAAAGATGAAGGCAAAAAACACATACAATAATTGACCTTCAAATAAACAAATAGGTGGTCATTCGAGCTAGTGGAATTTATGCAAGTATGAGTATGATAGGTTGTTGGGTGTTGAACTGTCTAAGAAACAAAACAAATTAGATGAGAATCAAGTAAAATGCACATGGTTGGAGAGTCTTGTTAAACCAACTTCTCCACCACATGCAACTATGGATGAGATGTATCGATATGCCAAAGCTTGAGTCATTTGGATGGTAGGAGGAATTGTGTTACCAGACAAGTCCGACAACAAGGTTTATTGCATGTATCTTCCTCTACTAGAGTATTTTGATAGAACCTGTACATTTAATCGAGGTTCAATGACGGTGGCGTATCTGTACAAGGCGTTTCCCTAGGCAACTCGAGAATCAATTGATGAAATAAACAGTTGTTGCTTGGTTCTGCAAACATAGGCATCTAGATAAATGTTGTGGTTAGTAGCTATCCCTTCTCAATCATGAAAGTTCCCTTTTAATAAAAGGTAAAAAATAGTAAAGAATATCTTAAAATGTATTCACTTACCAATATTTATAGCCATCTATTGCATTAAATATTTTAATAAATTTAAGTGTTACTTAGATCATATTTGGACGTGATAAGAAATTGATTAACGAGTCGATGATGAGGTATGTTAATATTGTATTTGCGTCCAATGTAATTCATTATTCTTATTAATGAATGTAGTTTTATTTGCATATATTGCAGATTTCATGGATGTTGTACTTGGACAATGTAATGTTATCCATCAAACCCAAGATAACTTTTAAGCAATATGTGTTATTCAAGGTGTGAGCGCCTATCTTTTGGTTCCACATTATGAAGTGTTAGTACCCTAATCGAGTGAAATGATAATTTAGGTTTGTGTAAGATACTCTAAGCAACCCACAAAACATCGATAAGCTTCATAAGATAGAACTAAAGGGGTAAGATAAACTTTGTTAGACAAAGCATGCATCGTGGATTAGGCTTTGAGACCAATCAGGTCGGTAATACATATAAGTAGAAATTATCTAGGATGGTAACTTCTGACCATTTGATGAAAATATGAAATAGTTTAAACATATGGGTTAGAGTTGGTTCCATCTGAAAGAGGAGTATCTAGTAGTTAGGGAATGATGTAACAGCCCGATTTTAGCTAAATCGAAACAATGGTTTCAGAACTATAAATCTGAGGTCGTAAAATTATTTGAATATTATTTTTGGCATTTACAATGTGTGATTAGATATGTGTGAAAGTTTTGTCAAGAAATTTTAGCGTTTGGTTGCTTAATTTGCACAAAGGACTAAATCGCATAAGATGCAAAATTTACATTATAATTTTTTAAGTGCCTAATTGCTATGATTTATTAAATGTAAGGTCCTTAAGATGTGATTAGGCCTTAATTAGTGGATTATGACATAGATGGACATGATTTATAATGTATTAAAGTTTATTAATTAAGGGTATTATGGTAATTTGTAAAATAAAAGATGATTAAATAAAACCAAACCAAAAATTAGTCCATCTTCTTCATACGCTCAACCAAAAATAGCAAAAAAAAAAAAATGTTTGAAAGCTTTGAAGTTTCAACACTTTGGAAGCTTGATAGGTATGTGATTTTTGTTCAGTTTTTTATAATTTATATGTTTTAGTGATCGCTGCTTTGAGTACTAGCTAGCCCATGCCCTAATTTTTGAGTTTGTTGATGTTTTTGAGAAATGCCATTGATGAATCCATGAGATTCGTGTTAGTTGATGATGAAAAATTATGGATAAGTGATAGATTATCATATTTTGTTAAGTGATTTTTGGTGAAAATGCTATTTGGGGACTAAATTATGAATTTTTCAAATTTAGAGGTTGAAATGTGAAGTAAATGAAAGATATGGGTTACTAGGGGTATAAGGGTAATTCAGCCAAGCATGGGTCTTGTTGAATTTTGTGTAATTTGTGTTTTTATGAAATATGGACTAAATTGAGAAAATATGAAATTGTAGGGGCTAATGTATAAAATATGTCATTTGTTTGTTTTGAATGAAATTGAGTGAATTGGTAATTAAATGAGTTAAATTTGAATTTATATAGATCAAGAAAGAAAGAAATCAGACTTAGATCGGGGAAAATCGAAGGTTGTCGATTAGTAGATTCGATATGTTCATCCTATCTTTGAGGTAAGTTCATATACAAATAAATGTCTTTAAATTGAATTATATATGTTTATATGTTATTGGACTGCATTGGATGCTAAATGATCGAGTATGAGCAAGAATTGACAGAGTTACGATGTCTGAAGTCCCCGTACGAACCACATTAGGATTTTCAAGATGTGATTACGTGTAAGACCATGTCTGGGACATTAGCATCGTATTATGATTTCTTGTAAAACTATGTTTAGGACATTGGCATCGATATATGATTTCGTGTAAGACCATTGCTGGGTTATTGGCATTGATATGTGAAAACATGTAAGACCATGTCTGGGACATTGGCATTGTATGTGATATACGAGAATTTCGAGTATCTTTAGCGATTTCGAATGGTTCAACGGGCAAAGTCAAGACGAGAAAGAATGTGTAAATGAGTTAAACAACACAGGTACGTATGAAGTTCATATGAGTATTGAAAGGGAAGTAAGTGATGAATATTGAATGTGGTTAAATGTGTGATGTGAAGAAAGTTGGTAATTGTACATGTGTTTAACTATGTTTACCATTTATGATTTGATATGTATTTGCTCATGGTGAATTTATTTGTATATGGCTTACTAAGCTTTTAAAGCTTACTTTGTGTGTTATTTTTCCTTATTTTATAGAGAATCGAAGCTAGCTCGGACTCGAGGATCGTCAAGAATCGTCGTCACACTATCAATCGTTTATTCGATACTTTTGAAGCTTGTCAATATGGTATATGGCATGTATAGGCTAGTGTCACTTTGTTATGTTTGAATTGTGGATTTAGCTATGTGAGATGGCTAGTAAATGATAGTGATGATGGAATTGTTTTGGTTTATGTTATCAGATGAAATATGGCATATGTGATATATATATATATATTTGGCCTTGTGTTTTGGCAAGTTTAGTATGGTATTGGTGATGGTTTGGTAATGATTTGTTGGTGAATTATCAATGGTATATTATGGTTGGATAAGGGCATGATTTGGTATGTTTTTAAAGTGTTGAATTGATGCATATTGGGATTTGGTGGAATGTATGAATTTGGCATATGAATTTGGTATGTTTTGGTGTAGTATATGTGAATTGAATTGGTTGATGAATTTGATATATGAATTGTGCATATATTGGACCTGTTTTGGTTGTCTCTTGGTTATGAATTGGTGCCTTATTTTTGAGCTTGTAGGGTAGACCCTTATGGGTGGG
Source organism: Gossypium stocksii (assembly GCA_020496765.1). Taxonomy (NCBI): domain Eukaryota; kingdom Viridiplantae; phylum Streptophyta; class Magnoliopsida; order Malvales; family Malvaceae; genus Gossypium; species Gossypium stocksii. The sequence goes on from CM035621.1 coordinate 42,866,346, forward strand.
AAATTGGCCTTGTAAATGGCCTATTTTTGTCCATATGGGCAAAAACACGGGCATGTGTCTCAACTGTGTCCCTCAATGGTTCAATTTGAATTGAGCCAGGATGCTCCACACGGTCTCACACATGGGCGTGTGACTGGCCATGTAGCATAAGTCAGTATACTAATCTTGATTTTGATGAAGTAATAATAATGATCATACCTAGAAACTAACTATTATCACGATGAAAGGCAAGCGCACCTATCAAATAGTAGTATAGTTAGTGGCAAGACCGGAATGTCGAATCCAAAGAACTAAAAGTACTAGTAATAACTTTCTTCCTATTATCTAGCCTAGAAATAAGGAGGGATTTTGTTTAAACTAATTAATTCTAAACTAAGGATGCGACAAAGAGTGAATTGGAGAATTACTTTGGGAAAACTAAATGATAAAGGCAATACCCAAGGAAGAATCCACCTAGACTTTACTTATTATTAAACTCTGAATTAGATGATTTCTTCTTTCGACTTGATCCGTAGAGATCCCTAAATTATGTTAATATCTCCGTTGAGAATAAGAACAACTAACCTTAGTTTGATTAATCGAAATCTCTTTCTAATTAAAACCCCTAATTTTGCATTAACTCGATTTATGGATCCCCCTATTAGATTTAACTCTAATCTGGCAGATTTTCGTCGTCCTATGTCTAGGATTGCGATCAACTCTGCTTAGTTGTGTTGGATCTACTCTTAAACAGGGACTTTTGATCCTCTGAATAAGCACATTCAACTTGAATTAATATCCTGAAATATCAACTCAAGAATTAAAAACACAATTAAGAACAAATCGAATATTTATCATATAATTCAAATAACAATAACAAGATCCGTCTTAGGTTTCATCCCTCTCAGGTATTTGGGGATTTAGTTCATGTTTATAAAAGAATACATCTCAAAGTAAAGAACACAACAAAACATAAAGAAAACCCAAAACTCCTGAAAGGTTGAAGGGAGATCTTCAGTCTTGATGTAGATCCTGGCTTCTGAGATGGATCAATCGACTTTCTTCGAGTAATTCCTAGCCTTCTACCCTTCGTGTCGGCTTCCCCCTTTAAGTCTGCTCCTAGGGTGTTTATATAGACTCCAGAATACCTTTCTTAGCCCCCTAAGTAGCCTTTTTCGCTTGAAATTAAAACTCATCACGACAGGGACACGCCTGTGTGGCACGCCCGTGTGAGTCGAGCCCAGGCCGTGTTCAAGTCTGCTAATGTGGCACGGGCGTGTAATGTACCCGTGTGAGGAACTCTAAGCCGTGTTGATTTCTCACTCTAGCCCATTCTCTCCCTTTTTGGCCCGTTTCTCGTCCTTTTCACTCTCCTATGCTCACCTAAGTATAAAACATGAAATAAAGGATTAGGAGCATCAAATTCCATAATTCAAGGGATAATTCATCTAAAATTATGCTAAGAATGAGGTAAAAATATGTATAAATCACGGTTTATCATATACCCTACAGGTTTGGCACGGCCAAGCACACGGCCTGGACATGGGCGTGTGAGGCCATTTCGAATAGGCACACGGGCTAGACACACGGGCGTGTGACCGGTTGTGTGACTGGGCGTGTGAGGCCATTTCGAATAGGACATGTATGCTGTCAGCCGTGTGGTACAAGTCAGTATGTATGCCTTGTTTTCACACGGCTTGTGACACAGGTGTGTCTAAAGCTGTGTGATCACACGGGCATGTGACCTCTATAAGTTAGAAAATTTTCTAAGTTCTGAAAATTTTTGTATGTAATCGGTTTAGTCCCAAATCCTCTCTAAAGCATGTTTAAGGTATCGTAGACCCTTCTAAGGGACATTGTACATGTGAATGAATGTTATTTGATAATGAATGAATATTGAATATGAAATGTTAGTTAAATGTTATGTTTCGACGGGTAATACCTCGTAACCTTAATCTAGCAACGGGTACGGGTTAAGGGTGTTACATTTTATTGGTATCAGAGCTACGATTTAGTCGATTCTAGGACTAACGTAGCGTGTGAGAGTTTAGCTATACACGCCATGTAAATAAACTGCGATAGTGTGATGATTCCTGACATTTAAAATGTGTTTTCGTATAGTAAATGGATCTCGATTGAGCAGTAGCTGACGAGTAGCCACGAGGGAGAGGCTAAGCAAGCCTTCTTCCAAATGATGAATGAGTGGTTCACAGAGTTCATTCGAATAAATCCGACTGCTTAACAACCTCCACCCCTGCCTAATCCTCCACAAATACTTGTGATGCCTCAAGTTGTAGATCTAATACGTATGAGTAAGCCTCTAGTTGATAAAATTAGAAAATATGGGGCTGAAGAGTAAAGGGCCACTGTTGATGACGATGCAGAGCGAGCTGAATTCTGGCTTGAAAATACTATTCAGGTGTTTGATGAAATGTCATGTACATCAGAAGAATGTATTAAATGTGCTGTGTCTTTGCTGAGAGATTCTGTGTACCAATGGTGGAATACATTAATATTTGTAGTACCGAGGGAATGAGTTACCTGAGAGTTCTTCCAAACCAAATTCTGAAAGAAGTACATCAGTCAGAAGTTTATTAATCAAAAACGGAAAGAATTTCTTGAGTTAAAGCAAGGCCGCATGACTGTGACAAAGTATGAACGGGAATTCGTAAGAGTGAGCAAGTATTTGCGAGAATGTGTTTCAACTGAAGCTATTATGTGTAAGAGATTTGAAGATGGGCTGAATGAAGACATCAAACTTCTAATAGGGATTTTGGAAATTAAAGAATTTGTACTACTTGTTGAACTTACCTGCAAGGCTGAAGAACTCGGTAAAGAAAAGAGAAAAGCTGAATCTGAAGCTAGAGATTTGAGAAAAAGATCATCGAGTAAGTCATTTCATTCTGCATCAAAGAAGTTTTGAGATGATTATAGCCATTCCAAAGCTACTGTGGGTTACTCTAGACGAGACCAAGAAAGACTACCTGTGAGTTCGAAAGCTCAAGCTACATCAATAACTAACGTGGGAAATGCCAGACCAAATAGACCTGAGTGTAGACATTATGGTAAACGACATCCCGGTGATTGTAGATTGAATGATCGAGCCTGTTTTAAATGTAGATCATTGGATCATTTTATCCATAACTGTCATGAGTTAGCTGAGCAAGATACCATACAGAATACGAGGCCGAGCAACACAGTAGCTAGAGGTAGACCACCCAGAAATACGGGAAATGTGAGAGGTAGCCAGAGAGGGACTAAAGATTCTGCTGTGAGATCCGAAGCCCGAGCACCAGCTAGTGCTTACGCTATTTGTGCTCGTGAAGAAGCTTCGGCACCAGATGTTATTACTGGTACTTTCACCCTTTATGATAATAATGTGATTGCATTGATAGATCCAGGATCAACTTATTCGTATATATGTATAAACTTAGTATCCAGTAAGACTTTGCCTGTAGAGTCTACTGAATTTGTGATTAGAGTATCGAACCCCTTAGGCAAGTGTGTCTTGGTTGAGAAAGTGTGCAAGAACTGTCCATTGATGATTCGGGATTTCTGTTTTCTGGCTAATTTGATGTTATTACCATTTGATGAATTTGATATAATTCTGGGCATGAATTGGCTAACACTGCATGATGCTATAGTAAATTGCAAGCGAAAGACGATTGATCTGAAATGTCAAAATAATGAAATTATTCAGATTGAGTAAGATAATTTGAATGGGTTACCGGTTGTGATTTCATTGATGCCAGCTCAGAAATATGTGAGAAAGGGGTGTGAAGCTTACTTTGATTACATGCTCGACACTAAAGTGACTGAAAAGAAGATAGAATCAGTGCCAGTTGTGTGTGAGTATTCGGATGTGTTTCCTAAAGAGTTACCGGGATTACCACCAATCTGAGAAGTTGAATTTGGTATTGAGTTAATGTCGGGAAACTCCTATATCGATAGCTCCGTATGGAATGGCACCGACAGAATTAAAAGAGTTGAAAGCTCAGTTGAAATAATTGACAGATAGAGGTTTCGCTCGATCGAGTTTTTCTCCCTAGGGTGCACTGGTTTTGTTTGTGAAAAAGAAATACGAAACTATGAGAATGTGCATTGACTACCGGCAGCTCAACAAAGTAACGATCAAGAATAAATATCCTCTATCACGTATTGATGATTTGTTTGATCAGTTGAAAGGGGCTACAGTGTTTTCAAAGATAGATTTGAGATCGGGTTATTATCAGTTGTGAGTTAAAGACTCCGATGTGCCGAAAACTACTTTTCAAACGAGGTACGGACATTATGAATTTTTGGTTATGCCTTTCAAACTAACGAATGCTCCTGCAGTTTTATGGATTTGATGAACCTGATTATCAGACCGTATCTAGATTGATTTGTTGTTGTGTTTATTGATGATATATTAATTTATTCACGTGATGAACTTGAGCATGCCGAACATTTGAGAATCGTATTACAGACTCTGTATGATAAGCAGTTATTTGCAAAGTTCAGTAAATATGAATTTTGGTTGAGAAAAGTTGGTTTTCTGGGGCATATTGTGTCAACCGCTAGTATTCGAGTCGACCCAAGTAAGATTTCTACAATTATGGATTGAAAGCCTCCTAGAAATGTATCTGAAGTCTGTAGCTTTCTGGGACTAGCTGGCTATTATAGATGATTCGTAAAAGGCTACTCAATGATTGCAACTCCGATGAGAAGATTGCTTCAGAAAGATGTTAAGTTCGAGTGGTCAGATAAATGCCAGAAAAGTTTTGATCAGTTGAAAGCTCTAATAACTAAAGTTCCGGTGTTAGTTCAGCCAGAATTGGGTAAAGAATTTGTGATATATAGTGATGCATCATTTAATGGTCTGGGTTGCGTTTTAATGCAGGAAGGCAAAGTTATAGCTTTTGTGTCTAGATGGTTGAAGCCACATGAAAAGAATTACCCGACGCACGATTTAGAGTAAGCAGTCATTGTGTTTGAGTTGAAGATTTGGTGTTGTTACTTGTTCGGTGAGAAATATCACGTTTATTCTGATAATAAGAGTTTGAAATATTTAATGACTTAGAAAGATCTAAATTTGCAACAACAGAGATGACTTGAATTGATAAAAGACTACGAGTTAGTGATCGACTATCATTCGAGAAAAGCAAATGTTATTGCTGATGCTTTGAGCCGAAAATCTTTATTTGCTCTATGTGCGATGAATACTCAATTGAATCTATGTAAAGATGGTTCGATTGTAGCTGAGTTGAGAGTGAGACCATTGTTTTTACAGCAGATTTGTGAAGCTCAGAAGGTTGATAATGAAATATTAGCAAAACAAGCTCAATGTGATTTGAACCCTGATTCAGAGTTTGAAGTTGATACTTATGATTGTTTGAGATTTAGAGACCGAATATGTGTTCTGAGAAATTCAAAGTTAAATCAGATGATTTTGAATGAAACACGTAGTAGTCGTTTATCTGTTCATTCAGGAGGCACGATAATGTATAATGATTTGAAACAACTTTACTGGTCGCCTGGTATGAAACGTTATATCTCTGAATTTGTATCGACATGTTTGATTTGTCAGTAAGTTAAAGTAGAGCATCAAGTGCTGTCAGGTTTATTACAACCTATTATGATTCTCGAGTGGAAATGGGACAAAATAACGATGGATTTTGTATCAGTTTGCCCCTATCTACGAGAAAGAAAGATTCAATCTGGGTTGTTGTTGATAGATTGACGAAATCGGCTCATTTCATTTTGGTACGTATGGACTATTCGCTAGACTAATTAACTAAGTTGTATATTTCTAAGGTGGTGAGATTGCACGGGGTAGCTATTTCTATTGTTTTGGATAGAGATCCAAGGTTTGCATCGCTATTTTGGAAGAAACTGTAAGATGCACAAGGTATAAAGCTACATTTCAGTACTGCATTTCACCCGCAGAAGGATGGTCAATTCGAGCGACTTATTTAGATACTTGAGCATATGTTACGATGTTGCATTCTTGAGTTTGAAAGTACGTGGGAAAAGTATTTAGCGTTGATTGAATTTGCGTATAATAACAACTTTCAATCGAGTATCAAAATGGCACCTTACGAAGCTCTATGGTTGTAAATTTCGAACGCCACTATATTGGACTGAGCTTAGTGAGAATAAGATTCACAGGGTTGATTTGATTAAAGAGACTGAGCAGAAAGTGAAAGTAATTCATGATAGTTTGAAAGCAGCGTCAGATCGTCAGAAATCGTACGCAGACTTGGAACAAAAAGATATTAAGTTTCAGATCGGGGATAGAGTATTTTTAAAGGTGTCTCTGTGGAAGAAAATACTTCGATTCGGTCGTAAAGGCAAATTGAGTCTGAGATTTATAGGGCCGTACGAAATCATCAAAAGAGTAGGTCTAGTGGCATATCGACTAGCTTTACTGAGTGAGTTAGAGAAAATTCACAATGTTTTTCATGTATCGATGCTTTGAAGATATCGATCCGATCCTTCGCATGTTATTTCCCCGACTGAAGTAAAGATTCAATTAGATTTGTCATACAGTGAAGAACCAATCCGAATTTTAGCTCGTGAGATCAAAGAGCTGAGAAATAAGAAAATCGCATTAGTGAAAGTCTTATGGCATCGACACGGGATCGAAGAAGCTACGTGGGAACCTGAGGATGTTATGAGAGAGCAATACCCAAACTTATTCATTGGTAAGATTTTCAGGGACGAAAATCCCTAAGGGGGAGAGTTGTAACAACCCGATTTTAGCTAAATCAGAACAGTGGTTTCGGAACCACAAATATGAGGTTGTAAAATTATTTTAATATTATTTTTGGCATTTACAGCATGTGATTAGATATGTGTGAAAGTTTTGTCAAGAAATTTTAGCGTTTGGTTGCTTAATTTGCAAAAAAGGACTAAATTGCATAAGATGCAAAATTTGCATTATAATTGTTTAAGTGCCTAATTGCTATGATTTACTAAATGTGAGGTCCTAATAATGTGATTGGACCTTAATTAGTGGATTATGACATAGATGGACATGATTCATAATGTATTAAAGTTTATTAATTAAGGGTATTATGGTAATTTGTAAAATAAAAGATGATTAAATAAAACCAAACCAAAAATTAGTCCATCTTCTTCATATGCTCAACCAAAAATAGCAAAAAAATAATAGGGTCTGAAAGCTTTGAAGTTTTGGAACTTTGGAAGCTTGATACGTATGTGATTTTTGTCGATTTTTGATGATTTCTATGTTTTACTGATCGTTGCTTTGAGTACAAGCTAGCCCATGCCCTAATTTTTGAGTTTGTTGATGGTTTTGAGAAATGCCATTGATGAATCCATGAGCTTTGTGTTAGCTTATGATGAAAAATGATAGATAAGTGATAGATTATCATATTTTGTTAAGTGATTTTTGGTGAAAATGCTATTTAGGGACTAAATTATGAATTTTGCAAATTTACAGGTTGAAATGTGAAATAAATGAAAGATATGGGCTACTTGTAACATCCCAATTTAGGGCTTAGTCGGAATAGTGATTTTGAAACAAGAAATCCGAAGTAGAAATATTTGTTTTATGATTGTTTTGAGATCCATGACATGTTTGCATGATTGTGAGAAAATTTCATGAATTTTGTGAATAAGTGTTCAATTTGACTTTTAGGATTAAATTGTAAAAGTTGTAAAATGTGAGATTCTAGAAGCTTTAAGTATGAAATAACTTTGGATTATTAATTAGGGGTCCTTAAATAGCAATTTACCCAATTTTTATATTTTTGGACAAAAATGGGCATGCATAGGTAAAATTTGATAGTTTAGTACAAAGGGCAATTTGGTTATTAAATGAATAAAAAGGGAAAAAGAAAGAAAAAATATGCTCATCTTCTTCAAGCAAGTGTCGAAATTTCTAAGGGTTCTATAGCTAGGGTTTTTGTCATTTTCAAGCTCAATAGTAAGTGCATCCTAGCCCCGTTTATAATGTTCCTTACATTTTTAAAGTCGTTATCAACTGATCTAGCTATTTTTACCATTATTTTGAGCTAGGGTTCATGTTAAAAAATTTACACATGTGTGACATACATGTATTTTTATGTTTAATGAAGGAATATGAAATTTTGATGTGCGATAGACATCTTTTACAAGTTGATTTTTCATGAAAACCCTAAAAAGGACTTATTTGTAAAAGTTGTAAATAAGAGGTAAAAATCTAATTTGAAAGAAAATGTGGGCTGTTATAAGCATGAAATGTGTTCGGCTAGGCTTAAAGTACAAAGAAATCGAATGAAAATTATTTTTACGAGCCTAGGGACTAATTTGTAAATATGTAAAAGTTTAGGGGCAAAATTATAATTTTGACAAAGCATGGTCTGTGAACTGATTTGAATAATGTGATGATTAAATAAGTGAAATTTGCTATTATAGATCAAGAAGAATGAAGTCCGAACCTAAACCGAGGAAAGAACAAAGTTGGGGACTAAATTGTATAACTAATCAAATTTTGTTATCGAGGTAAGTTTGTGGGCAAATAATGCGACATTACTTCATTATGTATCTAATGTTTTATTATTGCATGATATGTATAATTGTTTTATGAATTTTGATTTACAATGATTGGATGACGATGTGACGAGGTTTTGATGTCTCGAAATCCCAGTTGAACCTTAGGAATAGATAGGATAAAAATGTCATGACATTAGGGTTATGAGATCCTGTATAAGACCATATCTGGGATATGGCATTGGCATCTGATTCTGTGATTACATGTAAGACCATATTTGGGATATGGCTTCGTTATGAAATTTCGTGTAAGACCATGTCTGTAACATGGCGTCGGTATGATACCCCATGTAAGACCATACCTGGGATATGGCATCGGCATCTATTTGTGATTCCATGTAAGACTATGTTTGGGATATGGCATTGGCATTCTACCATGTGTATGAGACTTTCCTATTATCCTTTAGTATTTCAAGTGGTTTAACGGGTAATTCAAGAGTATGTCAAAGAAATGACAAGGTATTAACATGTTGAAAGGGTAAAGATATGTACACGAAGCTCATAATTCTTGAGTTATGCATTGGGAAGGTCTCGGTAAGAAGTGAATGAAGGAATCATGAACATGAGTTTTATGGTACATTAATAAATGACATGACCTAAGATGTGTCTATGATACTTGATGACATTGTGACAAGTTAATTTTATGTCATGTGTATGATATTGCATGACTAATGTTGTTAATTATTTACATGCAAACTTACTAAGCTTTATGCTTACTTCCCTTTCTTCTCCATTTTTCTTATAGTGTCGCCAAGCTAGCTCAGGGAACGAAGGATGTCGGAGACTCGATCACACTATCAATTGAAGTATTTGGGTATAACTAGTTTTAATATTTTAGTTATGGCATGTATAGAGACTTGGCCTTTTTGTTATATGTCATATTGTTTTAGCCAAAGATATTGACTTATAATGATACTTGATTCATTTTGTATAAGGCCATATGAAATTGGCCAATATTAGTCTTTGGTATATGCATATGATAATGTTATTCATGGAAGTAATAGCTTGCATGTTTAAGTTGCTAAATATGCGATGTATAGGCTTGATAGGTGTGGTATGTGAATGATGTGTGGATGACTTGGTTTTGAGATATTTAACAACTTAAATATGTTATATTATGTGTCTTTGAATTGGTGTAAGTGTGCTTGCGTTTCAGGGTGGCAAAAGGCTTGGTAAATAGCCTTATATTTGTCCATACGGGTAGACACACAGGTGTGTGTCTTTGCCGTGTGTGACATACAGTCAGCCCCATGGGCGTGTGAACAAGCCGTGTGTCCCTTGCACCCTAATTTTGCAAAACAGAATGTCCAGTACTAAAAACACGGGTAGAAACACGGCCGTGTCTCTCAGCTGTGTGAATGGCACGGCCTTAAGACATGGGCATGTGCCCAGGCCGTGTGAAGTTTGCACCTTAAGTACGAAAATTAAATTCGCCACACAGCCTAACACACGGGCTTGTGACTTGGCCGTGTGACCCCTTGCTGATGATGTCATAAATAAAGAGTTACACAGGTTGAGGACACAGGTGTCTCCCAAGTTACACGGGTGTGTGTTACTACACAGCCTACCCACACAGGCATATGACTCTCCAAAACATGAAAATTTTCTAAGTGTTCCAAAGTTTCCTATTTAGTCCCGAACTACTCTCAATGTAGGTTTTAGGCCCCGTTGGCCCATATAAGGTACGATATGCATGTGAATGAATAGTTTTGATATGAATGAAATTTTTTGGCTCGATTTCACTTGAATGTCTATGTTTAAGTCTAGTAATGCCTCGTGCCCTGTTCCGGCGTCGGACACGAGTAAGGGGTGTTACACTGCTAGGGGCATAAGGATAATTTGGCCAAGCATGGGTCTGGACTTTACTTATTGCACTGAACTAGATATTAGTCGGTGACGAGTTCAACATAATGTCATGTCAATTGCCTAAAAACTCTGAGCAAGATTCTTAGACCTTAAACTTTAAATTATTATACTGAACTCTAATCCATGGGTGTCGAGTTTGGTATTGTATCATGTCAATTGTTTCTTTTATAAATATTCTCTATGGGTTACAATTTTAGAAGACAATACACTACATTGACATTGACATTCATGGATGTCAAGTTTAGGCCATCGTACATCTTGCCTTATGGTAAGTGAGTTTAGTAATGGTTTTATCCTATAAATATGACATATAGACTTATTCATTTTGCTTTTGCATTCAATGGTTAGTGTTTAGGGTTTAGGGAAGAGTTAAGTGTTGTAAGTACTTTAAAATAGCTATCGAGTTAAAAAAAATTACTAACTACAATATACTGATGCTTGATGCCAGCAACTCACTCTTTTTATGCATTAGGAAAATGGGTTAAGCCTTTTCATCGATGGAGAAACTTTTGGTGGGTTTCTTCTAATGTGATAGCACTTTTATAAAGGTTTTTCGCTTTCAAAAAATGATTCCTAATGACTTAGCCAGATATTGTAACACCCCAAAATTTTAATTTTTATTTTGTGAATGTGTGATATAAATAATTGTCTGCTTCAGTGGTTATATTTTTGGGTTTGCATGTGAGGTCCTAAGTTCAAGTCATGACTTGGGCAAATTTTTGTATTTTTATGAATGAGCTCTATCTTTGGTCAGTAGGCTTTTAAGTAAAAGTTGGTGAATAATTAACAGAATGGGCCTGCTAGTCTGGTGGTTGAGGGAGTGTTAGTTTGCTTTAGAGGATCTATGTTTGAGTCTCTGCGTTGATAAGGGGATTATAATTTTTTCTTTGGTTATGGATAGAGTTCTGGTGACTTGGGACTCTAAGAAGTGGTTTGTTAGTGGAGTAATGGAGGAAACTAGGGGAAATTCTGTCAGTTTTTTCAGTTTTCTTAAAAATCTTTCTCTTCCACTGACTTCTTCTCCCTGTTTTTCCCTTCCAATTTTTGGCTTTCCATACCTTGTTTTCATCAATCTTTTTCCCTTTTATCACCATTTTATATGGTTATCTCTTCTATTTCCGTCACGTGGTATTCTGATAGTTTGGTATCGTTGGTGCATTAGCGATAAGTTTGGTAAGTACTGTTTTCGTTTTGGGTTGTTGAATCATAGATTAAAGGAGTTATTTCATGTTTAGGAGGAGGTTGTAAGGCTACACTTCATTGACTTGAGTCAGGGTTGAGTTCATTTTGATATCGTTAAGTCGATTATGCGTACTCGGGATTCTCCAATTTAGACTTGTTTTTAATTTCTAAAAAGGAGCAACATTCTGAATTTAGGTTTCAGAAGGCTCGGGAATCAATTTGGCATTAATTGAAACCAGGTTTGTACCTGATTACGCAGAAAGCAAGGTTTCGGCGAAAGTCAAAAACCTCACTGTCGACGCTGCACGGGCGTGTGGTCGCCTGTGTGGTAGGCCGTGTGCCCTGACACAGGCGTGTGATCGACAAGGCCAGGCCGTGTGCGAAGGACACGGCCGTGTGATGGCCAGGCAGGCCATGTGTGAGACGCGAGCTAGATTGATTTAGGCCGTGTGGGCCACACGGGTGTATGGGTCCACATAGGCGTGTGGAATTCTAGGCCAGGCCTTGTGATCCACAGGAAAAAGGCTAATTTGGGCCGTATGGGCCACACGGGTGTGCGGGTCCACAAGGGCAGGCCACACGGGCGTGTGAGCTTATTTTACTGAATTGAATCTTAAGGTTGCACGGGTCGTCCAAGTCGACTGTAAACCTACTGTAGGGTCGATAAGCATTACTTAGACCCCTGGATGTCTGAAATTGATTGTGTGATTTATGTACTGAGCATGTTATTATTATGCATGTATACTGATATGAATGAATGTACTGATAATCATGAATATAGCATATCATTTATTGTATGTTGCATTGCATTGGGTTGGGATGATGATATTAGAGGAAGTGTGCTGAAAGGCTTTAAGCCTATTGACTGGTAGCTCAACTGCATTATATACTGAGAGACTCTTAAGCCTACTGACTGGTAGCTCAGCTACATTATACTGATATGTGCTGTATTCGGTACATGTTGGAGTGTAGGGATGGGTGGGTGTATTAAACCCCACAGTAAGTGTAGGGATGGACGAAGATGGCGTATTAGATGCTGTGGGAAGGATTTTATTTTGTGATTACTGCATACATGACTAATACTATAACTGAAATGGGCTAAGGCCCGAACTGATACTAAAACTGTAATAGGCTTAGGCCCTCGACTATACTGGCTGATATTGTGTTTGACTGCTTGTTTGTTTTCTGTGGGGATTACACACTGAGTTTACGTAAACTCACCCATCTTTGTTTAATGTGTGCAGGTAATCCCCAGACCTAGACGGATCGGTGCGGCGGAGGACTCAACGGTGACCACAGTTTCTAGATTTCATGGTTTTAATTATTACTTATGCTTATATTTTTATTGGGAAATTTTTGATGTAATTTTGGGACTTTTTGGACTTTGCTTAAATTTGAGATTTTATTTGGTTTTATGGATTTATAACTGTTAGTCGTAGGAAAACTCGATTTTCAAAAAAGCTATGGTTTTCCCTAAGCACACGAATGATTAAATTATTTTAAAAAACTTTCACAATGAGATACGTTTTAAACAATCAATTAAATGAGTAAAACAAGTTTTGGAACTAATAGGACGAAAAGAAAAGTAATTAATCGGGAATAGTTTTTATCGCGACAACTTTGTTTTCAAACACACTAACATGTGACATCGTCAGATTCGGCCATAACATCTAGCCCGGGTTTGGGGTGTTACAGATACATCATGAGTTACAACTTTTGCTGGGTTCATACAGTTCCTGAAAACATCAAAAGTCATCGAACAATCAAATTTTAAGGATCAAGGAAATTAATTAACGCTTTTTGCACATCTATGCTCTAGAGCTTGTAATTGTAGTGGCATGGTTGAACTTTGGCATAGATGGTCATATCTATGTTAGCCACTCAAATCAATTATTGGGGTGGATCATTTCTATGGAACTAGGAAAAAAAAGTTATGTTATTTTTTTCATTTCATAATGTTATGTTTATTAATTAATTAGATTAATGACATGCAATGCGAAGTGCAATTTTCTATTCTTAAATATATCTTCTTCAATTTTATGTCTTATGTACATGTAATATTAGTAAAACTTTTTAATTCATAATTTCTCCAATGTTTTATTAACATAAATATTAAAATTGAAACCAAATGAATGAAATTAAATTGTAAAAATTAAACTAAATTGAATCTGTAACATAATGAATGTTAAAATGAATAAAATTGAGTTAATAAAATTATATCAATAAAAGATGAATTTGAATAAAACTTATTTTTGCATCTTTATTCAAACAAAAAAATGTTTGTGTTTATCTAATTAAAATATGCAATTTAATATTCATTGCATAAACCCTAATCTTTGAAAAGTCCAAACCATAAAATCCTTGTCCTAAACTCTAATATCTATATGTACAATTATGTAGTTGAAGTATTGGAATAGAATAACAAAAAAATAAAAAAGAAACTACTCGCCTGGTTAGTGTTGGTGAAAAAATTCGGTTAAGAAAACAATTTCCAGTTATAGTGGAAGTTTTAAAATTTTTTAAAACTAAGCTAATTTGTGATATTTATAGTAATAAACTTTTATTGAAAAGTACATGTGCTTTGTGCGAGATAGATTCTAGTCGATCTTGGCTTTCAACCAAACAACATTTTTTGCTATCCTCGTACCACAAATTACGTTAAGTGAGGGCTTGAGCAACATGAACCAAACACAAAACAAAAAACAATTTTATTATTTTCAGTAGGAAAGTAATTCTATCAATAGAAAACAGTAAATATTATAATTCCCAAAAAATAAAATTTATTCTATGTTAATAAATTACCACTACATTTTGGAAGAATATCGATAACTAGAAACTCAAGATATGTGTGTTTTAGGTCAACTGATGCTATCTATTTACAGAGAGAGATAGACGAATCTTGATTGAATAAGGCTTAAAAAATATTCTTATTTAAATAGAAAACACTCCCATAGTCCAGCTAGGAGAGAGGTCGGTGGGACACCTTAGTAAACATTGCTAGGGTTGTCACCCCTCACTTGTTATATGAAGGGAATTAGACCTCTCATGTATTGGGTCCAATTATATGTGTTTCTTATACTTTTGATCTAATACTTTATAATTTAATCCCACCCAATACTTGTTTTTTTGTTTTCTCAAAATAAATACTATTAATTAAATTAACTAAATCAATTTCCTAATTAAATATTTTTTTCAACCCAATTCTAATTCTGTTAAATTCATGAAAATTTTACCGTAAAAGAATCTATGAGGAAATATATTTAATTTTTCTTATTCAAAGGATCCGTAATGACTAATTAATTTAATTCTATTTTCAAAATTCAATTATTTAATTATATTTAATTAAATAATAATTTGAAAACATTAAATTAATTCTCAAGTCATTTCTATACTCGTAAGAAAACGCATTCATTTGTGAATGTGACCCATTTCTCTAACTTCATCATTTTCATTCATTTGGTTCTACATGCAATTCATTTCTAGTTTCAACGAGCTAGCAGAGATATCGATTGAACATATATAATTAGGGCTCAAATAATTTGTAAAAGTTCTAGTTTTTCTCATATTAATTATAAACTTATTTAGTCACAAAGTCATTCCACTATAGTGTCGTGACCTAGCTCTCCTTAATTTCCTAAATTTCTTTGGAATAAATCTGTTCTCCCAATACGATCCTATTTTATCTCATGGTAACCGTTACATCTTTCTTCATTAAAAGTGGATTACTATCAAATAGTAATCGAGTTTTTTTTTACAAAGACAAACAACCCATAATCACGTTTACTTTTCATCTATCATGTAATGCTGATGAGAGGATATCATTTACACATTAGTTGGGCTATGCATTCCACTATTGTGAATGATGTTACATACTGTAGAAGTCGTATACCCAATGCACCAACTTTCAATTTCTTATCTATTTGAGCTCAGATTTTTACTTACATCAAAGTATACGATTCATGCATACATAGTCCATCATCCACTTAAGATTAATGTATGCGACACTATGAATGTCCCAAGTGAATAAATCTATAAATGGATCTAGGATCTATTCTGCGTCGGTCTTATTCGATTTGCTATTAGTCCAGTCAATCACATCTATGTCTCTATCTTTTAGGAGTCATCCTCTTTGATGCTCAAGACAAATCATATTCTTAGTTGGACTTGACAGACGACATATTAGTCTTTTTTAATCGGTTTACTAATTTCCAGTTAGACTAACGACATATTTAGGTTTATCAAGTAATCCAAGTTGTGACTAAATAAATTCATAATTAATAGGCAAGAAGCTGGAACTTAATTATAAATTATTTGAGCCCTCATTATATATGTTCAATTGGTCTCTCGACAAGCTCGTTGAAACCAAAAAATGATTTGCATATAGAACCAAATGAATAGAAATAAATTAAAATGATGAAGCTAGAGAAATGAGTAACATTCACAAATGAATGCAATTTCTCACTAAGTAAAGAAATAACTTGATAATTAATTTAAGGTTTTTGAATTTTTTTAATTAATTATAATTAAATAATTGAAGTTTGAAAATGGAATTAAATTTATTAGTCATTATGAACCCATTGAATAAGAAAAATTAAATATATTTCTGCATAGATTCTTTTTATGATAAAGTTTTCATGTCTTTAGAATTAGAATTGAGTTGAGAAAATTATTTAAGTGAGAAATTAATTTAGTTAATTTAATTTATTAAATTAATTTAATAAATAATATTTACTTTGAGAAAATAGAAAAAAATATTGGGTTGGATTAAATTATAAAGTGTAGAGTCAAAAGTTTAAGAAGCATATAATTGGACCCAATACATGAAAGGCTTAAATCTGCTCATGATGAGAGGGGTGACAAGACTAGTAGCTTTTACTAGGGTGTATCGCCCTCCTCTATTCCAATTGGAATAGGAGGGTGTTTTCTATTTAAATAATATTATTTGTTTAAGCCTTATCCAATTAGGATTCTTCTATCTCTCCTTATAAATAGATGACTTTGATAGACCTAATACACACAGTTCTTGTTTACTGAGTTATTGTTATTCTGCCAAAAAATAATGATAATTTATTTACTTAGAGTAAATTATATTTTCTATGAATTACGATTGAGAGATTTACTTTCCTACTGAAAGTAATAAAATCATTTCTTATTCTATACTTAGTTTGTGTTACTCGAGCCCACACTTGACATAATTCGTGGTACGAGGATAGCCGAGAAGGCCATTTAGCTGAAAGCCAGGATTGAATAGAATCCATCTTGTACAAAGCACATGTACTTCTCGATAAAAGTTTATTGTTATAAATATCACAAACTGGCTCAGTTTTGAAAATTTGTAAACTTTCATTAAAACTGTAAACTATTTTCTTAACTGGATTTTCCCAAAAATTGATATCAGAGCCAGGTTGTTGCATGTTTATAGTATAAATTGTAACACCCCAAACCCAGCCTAGAAGTTAGGCCCGAATCTGGTGTGTCACATTGAAGTGTTTTTCGAAAACCTTATTTTTATTGAAAACCCTTCTTATTATTTAAAAACTTAAATCTCAGTTTGCGTTCGCTACTTTCAAAACATGGCTCATCGAAAAGTAATTTACTTTTAAAACCTTAATTACTGTCATAAGTGAGTACCAATTAAGTTTACGAAAGCTGTAGAAATTAGTAGTTTGTAGAAACGTGTTGATTCGAAAACAGTTAACGTTTTTGGGAAATCGAGTTCTACTTAGAGCAGATAATAAACAAAAACCTAACTTTAATATCCAGAAATTATAAAAGGCCTTATTACAAAAATAAAATCCAAGAACGAAGTTAAATGGTAAATAAAAGCCAAATAAAAGAAAACAAGAGTAGTAGTGTGGCCACCTCCGAGTCCTTCGTAGCTCTGATCCGTCTAAGGCTAGAATTTACCTGAAAGGTTAATAAACCAGGTGAGTTTACGAAAACTCAGTGTGTAATCCCCTACCATAAAAGAATAGTTAGTCATATAAAAGAATTAAAAGTCTAGACCCCAACCCTACTTATAGTTTCAGTATCAATTGGGCCTTAGCCCACTATAACAGACTGTACCAGATGGGCCTTAGCCCATTACTGAATCAGAATCAAGACCAGGATTGGTATCAGAATCAAAACCAGAATCAGAATCAGAATCAGAATCAGAATCAGAATCAGAATCAGAATCAGAATCAGAATCAGAATCAGAACCAGAATCAGAATTAGAATCAAAATCAAAATCAGAATGTGAATGCAATCCCAACCCAATCCTGCCATCACACCACCCGTACCAACCCATCACACCATGTGGGGAATAACTCAACCCACCCAGCCTACATACCAATATGCAGCAAAGCTACTAATAACAGAATATTGTGGCAGAGCCATCTAAATCAGATAATGTGGCAAAGCCACTTAACAAAATACGTGGCACAGAGCCATCGATAACGGGTCTATAATCGGCACAAAGCCTGTGATATTGGTACAAAGCCTTAGGCAAATATAATCGGCACAAAGCCATGATTCCGATAGCACAGAGCCATATGTTGGTTGGCACAGAGCCATACTCAGAATAACTGGAATTAAGCCCTCAGTATCGATACAAAGCCCACAATAAAGGCACACAGCCTTCGGTAACATGATCGGCACTCAGCCATCGATCGGTCCTCAGTCGTCTCGGGCGACCCGCGCGACCCTATCAAATCAGAACGAATACACGGCTCTTAAGCCTTCGGTAGATCCACAGTTGTTAAGCAACCATGTGATCCTAACAGATTAGATCTTCCTCCGTACAAAATCCTAACCCATGCAACATGTCATGTATGCAGAATGTCATGCTCATATTTGAATCAAACAATCACAATCAAGTCATTCATATCACCAACATATATTTACAGTCAAAGTAGCCCAATCATCACACAAGTTAGTCATTTACCCATGAGGGGCAAAATAGTCATTTTACCCTCTAGGGGTAAATTAGTAATCCTACCCTACAGGGGTATTTTGGTAATCCTACCCTATAGGGGTATTTTGGTAATCCACCCAATATGGGTATTTTGGTAATTTTACCCTACAGGGGTATTTCGGTAATTTCACTAGTTAGGGGTATTTCAGTAATTTCACAAACTAGGGGTATTTTGGTAATTTTCCAAAGTGGGGGTATTTCTATAATTTTACAAACTAGGGGTATTTTGGTAATTTTCCAAACTAGGGGTATTTCTGTAATTTTACAAACTAGGGGTATTTTGGTAATTTTCCAAACTAGGGGTATTTTTGTAATTTTACAAACTAAGGGTATTTTGGTAATTTTCCAAACCAGGGGCATTTTCATAATTTCGTAAACCTGGGGTAAAATGGTAATTTTACAAATCAGGGGTAAAATATTACTTTTACAAATCGGGGCTTTTTCTGTAATTTTACAATTCTAGGGTATTTTGGTAATTTCATAAATCAGGGGTATTTTGGTAATTTTGCAATCCAGGAGGTATTTCGATAATTTCGCAAACCCGGGCTAAAATGGTAATTTTTACAAATTAGGGGTAAAACAGTAATTTTACATATTAAGGGTAAAACAGTACTTTTACAAATCGGGGGTATTACAGTAGTTCTACCCTATAAGGGTATTTCAATAATTTTGTAAACTAAAGTATTCTAAACAGAGATAACAATGCGAATAGCCTAGGGCCCATTCTCGGCCCAAATGGGCCCACATGCTCGTGTGACCCTTTTAGCCCAAATCTAGCCGCAGATATGAGATTCACCTAGTCTAGTCCATTATTTACTACACAATCAAACAACTTATCCAATTAGGCCCGTAGGCCCATTAGGCCCACATGGCCCCTTTCGGCCCATCGCGGCCTGAAGTAGCCGTCCTACAGCTAGAGTAGTGAGAAATATACACCTGACAGTAGACTGGAGTTAATCCGCGCTCTGAGCACTCTTAGCCGATGCCCAACCCAAACGAGCACGCCATAAAGCGAAAGGGATCAGCCAAGAAAGGTACCCTTACTCTCCTCATGGTTCTCTCTATTTAAAGCCAGCTTCTCATCCACTCTTATGTTAGCTTCCCGATGTGGGATCCCTCCATCATCAGAGTTTAAATCCAACACCAACTCTTACCGCCCCCTGTTAGCAAAATAAATCCTCTTTGTTTGCCATAAGTTTCGAACCCTGGACCTCCTTGCCAACTCTATGATGCCATCTTCTTGCCTCTTATGTGGCGCTACTTTGCCACTAGACCACAAGGCTTTTTGTGACACAATTTCACCAACAATATTCTTAAGGCCTACCTACTACACCCAGGGTTTAATTCACCTAAAACCAAAATTTTTGCTAGAGTCCAGGTTTGAACCCAGGACTTCTCCAACACTTCTCAGCACACTTAACCACTAAAACAAGCCTTCATTAACGATATTTACATGTACAACAAAATATTATAAGCTATCTTCAACCTCTCCCAAGCTTAAGGCCCAAAACTTCTAGGCCCAAATTCAGGGTGTTACATAAATCAATACTAAATTTTCTCGTTTCTTCATATTTGGTTAATTTTGATAAGATGCGACAGTATTTCAATTATATGCATGTTTTGGGTTATGCATGTGAATGGATGTATTTAATTATTTTATTATATATATGATAAAGTAAATTTTTTCAAAGTTGTGATTCCTAAAAATTTGATTGGGAGTAATTTTAGGTTTTAATAATTCTGGGATATGTAATTAGATTGTGGACTATCCGCTAGATATGGTGCCTTAAGTGTAGTATATTCGTTTCTAAACTTGTAATTTTTTCGAATAGATTGATTAATAAAATAATTCATGGATTACACTAATATACTCTGTATAATATCCTCATGTGGTTTTTTCATTCAAAGCAAAATAGAATCAAATATTGGCTCACTAGTTGTCTAATATTTAAACTAATAATAGAAGTATTACGTGGTTGAATCATAATATGCTGTCTATCAATTCCAATTGGGGAGATGCCTTGTCTTGGGTATCAGAGTAGACGACTCTCAGAAGATAGAGATATATATGTGATTGACTCGACTGACAGTACATTGAACTAGACCCTAGCAGAATAGATCGTGAATCCGTTTATGAATTTATTCACTTGTGACATTCATGGCGTGGCATACCTAAATTCTGAGTGGATGGCAGACTATGTACGCATGACTCGTACACTTTGATGTAAGTAAAAGCCTGAGTTCGAATAGATAAGGAACCAAAAGCTGGTGGGCTAGGTGTACGACTTTTGCAGTACGTAGCATCATTCATAACAATGGAATTTATAGCCTGTGATATGGGTAAATGATATCCTCTCATTGGCATTATATAGTTGATGAAAGTAAACTTGGCCAAGAGTTTTTTGTCACTGTGATGAATGACTTGATCACTATTTGATAGTGATGACTTTTCATGAAGGAAGATGTAATGCTTACCATGAGATAAAATAGAATCATATTGGGAGAGTGAATATTATCCCAAAGTGACCATGAATATCTTATTAGGGTAACACATTTATGACAAGATCATTAGACGAGCATAAGTAGTTGTTTTTGTAATGGTATGTCATTAAGGAGAGCTCAGTCATGATACTATAGTGGAATAACTTTGTGACTAAATGAGTTTATAATTAATAGGCGATAAGCCAAAACTTAATTATAAACCATTTGAGCCCTAATTACACATGTCCAACCGATACCTTCGCTAGCTCATTGAAACCAGAAATGAATTGCGAGTTTGAATAGAAATGAACAAAATGAATAGGAAAAAAGAAATCGAAAAAAAATTCAAGAATGATTATGGCTTTTTTCAAAATGGAAAAATTGAATCATTTGGAAATGAATGTAGGTTTCCAAAACTGGAAATGGAAATGGTAATGGTAATGGTAATGGAAATGGAAATGGAAATGGTCCATTTGTAATTCTATATGGATTACTTAAAAATGATCGGAAGAATGAATTTATGTTTTTGAGCTTTTTTGAAGCCTGAAAATGAAAGTAAACCATTCAGTCACAGTGAACACATTGAGGTATGAAATATTAAACATATTTTCTCAAAATTTTATCAGGGGTAAAATCGTCAAATTTTTTATATAGGGTAAAATCGTTAAAAATTTTACTAGGGTTAAAGTAGGGATGAGAAAATTGTTTAATATAGAATATTAAATTTTATTTTAGAAAATCAAAAAATTGAGTCATGTTGGATCACATTATAGAGTACTGGGTCAAAAGGTCTAGGAAGTACTCATAATTGGACTCGATGTAAGAGAAGTATAAAACCCCTCATATGACATAAGGGGGCCGCAACCTATTAGGAATACTACGGTGTGTTGTCCATCCTATTCCTGCTCTAAGTAGGAAGTTGTTTCTCTATTTGAAAGAAACCACTACAACTCAACAAGGGTTCTACGTTCTCTTATTATACATAGATGACACAGGTAGGGCATTATACAAAACTTTGAGAGATTATTACTCTATTAAAAAATAGAGAGAATTTATTATCAACTATTAAATATATCTTTCTAGAATAACAATTCTACTGGTTTCTATTAAAGAAAAGAGAATTTTCGTTTTCATCCCAGAAAGAAAAGAAAACTTTTTCTAGTTCTATGTTTTGATTTAATTGGTTTGAACCTACACTCAAAGCAATTCATGGTACGAGAATAGCAGAGAAGAATTTTTGGTTGAAAGCCGAAAAACATCAAGGATCTGCTTATCAAAAAAGACATGTACAATTTCGGTCTAAGGTTTATTGCTATAAATATCACAAACCGGGTTGGTTTTCAAATTTTAATATTTCGCTGTGCAAGAAAACTGTTTCTAAACCAGATTTTTCCAACATAATTAATAGGTGAAAAGGTGGAACTTGATTATAAATCATTTGAGCCTTAATCACAAATGTCCAATCGGTCCCTACGCTAGCTTGTTGAAACCAAAATGAATTGCATGTTGAATCAAATAAATAAAAATGGATAAAAATGGTAAAGTTGGAGAAATAAGAAACATTAAGAAATGAATGTGGCTTTCTCACTAAATGGAAATGACCTAGAAAATAAATTTATGAGTTTTCAAATTATTATTTATTTAATTAAATAATTTAATTTTGAAAATGGAACGAAATTAATTGTCATAGTGAATCTGTTATGTAACGCCCTTAAAATTTTAGGGTCTCTAATTTTGCATAATTTGACAAATTGGGTGTGGTGTGATGGCAAGGTAATTTGGGTGTTTTTAGGGGTTTTAGGATGCCTGGGTTCAAGTCCCTGCATTTGCAAAATTTTGAATTTTTGCTCTTAAGTGGAGATAGATGCTAGCCAGTGGGACTTAAGTTTAATTATTGTTGTTTCATAACACAAATGAGCTTGTGTTATGGTGGCAAGTGGCATGTTGGACTTGTAGGAAGGAGTCGGTTCGAATCCCATGGAAAGCAAAGACATATTTATTTTTGTCTTCGTGGCATAAGAGGCAGAGTTGGATGTTGGAACACCGGTACTCCCAAGGCACAGCGGAAAAAAATTTCGGCGATCCAAACCATGGATCCATGTGCGAGGAACGAATCGGGGTGAAAAAGGTTTCGAAATTATCGAAACTTCAATCTGAGTAGACAGTGACGCCTCAGCAATGAGAATACTGTTTTGCTATCAAATCCAAGCTGCAATCTTTATGATCTCGACCTCTACGTAATCCACCCAATTGACAATAAACAGAAGAAATCCCCAAAACTATTTTTAGAGATATTTTGCTTGACGGCTGCTTGACCTAGTAGCAAAAATTCGGGTTTGTATATATATATTCAGTTTTTAGGGTTTTTCTCCCTTTCTATATATAACTTCCCTTTTAATTGATATGTATATAACGAATTCTTAATTCATTAAATTTTAATCTGAACATAATAATCATAATTAAAATAAATAAATATAATAATGTTTTAACCGAAAATTATAATTACATTAATTATAATAAAGATTTCAGTAAACTATATTTATTTAAATTTATATGCGAACCAAATTTATATATTAATAGAATTATGTACTCTTTATGTGTACAACATCCTTGTAGATGTAATATGTTCGATATTTGATTGCCTAATTAAATTAATTCTATAATTAATTTAATTCATGTGACAACCAAACACAATACCAACTATGTTCTATTTCGTTCATTTCAACCATAGGGTGTGACCCTATAGGTTCTTATAACGTTAGTAGTAATACTAGAACGATTCTAATGTTACAAACAATGAGTGGCATCTAGCAATGCATCATTGCTACCTAAGTTACAAGAAGTCATGATTCGGCATAACCTTTTTTTGTGATTAACCTTTCATGCATTATTCCTTAAGTCCTTTATCTCTAGAATGGACACAAGTCATGGAATAGTCACACTTGTATAGTCCATCCCATGTTTCTTGATACCTTGAGTAGACTATGATACACAAATAAGTATGACATATCATATCAACTTATTTGAGCATGGCCATGCATTTCTAGTCTCACTCAATCAAGTGGCCTAAGATATTACTCCCATTATGTAGGAGGGACTTATCCTATATTGATCAACCATATCCCTCTACATAGATTGTGGTATATCCAACATCAACCTTTATAGAAAAACTAATTACGATGTACGTTTGACTGTATCAAAATATACAACTCACGATGTTGGGATAATGATGATCTCAAGTCTGAGGATCATATACATATTAATCACTATGAGTAATCAAAATATACAACTCACGATGTTGGGATAATGATGATCTCAAGTCTGAGGATCATATACATATTAATCACTATGAGTAATGTTGTGACAATTACATAATAATCCAAGAAACATACTTATAGCGGGTCAGTCCAATATGTTGTTCTCTAACACACATATTCATGCATTGATTTTGACACTCCATATAAATGACAACTCTTTATCATCAATCAACTACATGTTAGTCTTAATGCATTATTGTTGTCCTAGTCAACAATAATACTTGACTAAGGACCTTTTAAGAATAATCATATTATTCTTAAGATATTATCATAAAACAGTTTATTTATACATACAGAAAAGAAACTGAAATAATAATGGTAACGCCTTATATTAATAAACATGGTAAATCAAGTATGTTATTACAACCATCTCATGATTGATCTTTAGGCATACTCTTACATTGGATCCAAACTCTGCAGGGACGTTGTGGACTTGGTAAAAGGTGGAGAGAATCATGGTTATGATATGGTTGTTGGGTGGTTGAAGG
This sequence comes from Gossypium stocksii, assembly GCA_020496765.1. NCBI lineage: Eukaryota > Viridiplantae > Streptophyta > Magnoliopsida > Malvales > Malvaceae > Gossypium > Gossypium stocksii. The sequence continues at coordinate 42,891,149 of CM035621.1, forward strand.
AGTGATTTGTGGAGCAATATGTGGAGATTTTCAAGGATTTTGAATTGTGAGGGGAATGGTAGCCGAATTGAGGGAGCTTGAGTAGGGGAATTCGGTTAGGGGTCTTTGGAGTTTGCATAATCAGCAATTTGTGAGAGTTTAGGTACCGAGTTTCCCCTGTAAGTATTTTGAGTTTTGTTCTTTTTGTCCTTTCATGCCTCTTTTCTCTCTAATGCGATTTCATAAACGATCATTTTGTGCTTTTTCGGGATTGTATTAGAGTGTGTTTTAGTGCTGAATTACCTTGAGTAAACTTCATTTCTTCTTCTCACTTGTTTCTCTGCCGATTTGGCATTTTTATGCCTTTTTTCCTTTTCTCCAATTTCTGCTAATGGTCGAACTTTGGTTGTTTCTCTTCTCTTTCATCCCTCACAATCTTAGTCGATTACTTTAGCCTTTCTCTCCCTTTCCAACTACGTTTCTTCTACCCTTAATATTCTTCCCATTGTTGGCTGAATTTAACCCCTCTCTTGTTGCACTCTGATTCCTTCTTGACCGATTCGTTGTTGAGGTTCTCTTGGTCTCTTCTAGCCGAACCCCCTTTTCATCTTGTTGCTCATCCCTTTTGTAGTTTCATTGATACACTCATATTTTATTAAGCCGAATATTCTTCTATACTTCTTCTATTCCGACTTTCATTTTCTATAAGTGGTAAGGGGTTAAGTTATGTTCCTTACACTCTTTTAAGCCGAATATTATCTGTGTGCTAAAAGGTTAAGTAGTGTTCAATCTAACAAGATCTAATTGTGATTCAGATTCTCGTCTTAGCGTGTATTCAATTGTGGGTTAGCAATCTTAGAGGTTTAAGCCCCACTCAATCAAGGTAAGATGATGTATTCTGGAGTTATTGATAGTTATGGTTAACTTAAGTCGTCAGTAAATTAATCAAAGGCTTTGTTTGTGTAGGTTGGTGATTAGGGTCACTCGCATTTCCAAGAGAGGTGTGTAACTGTCTACCATCTTGCTGCCGTTATAAATCAAAAAGTGTGCAATCGAACCTTTAGAATACTGTGATTCAGCAAAAGTCGAAATGCCGAAATACCAACATTTACGTTCCCATGAGTATGCGAACACTCACGGGGTTAACCGATCCCACCAATCATGGGTGATAACTGTAGAGGCCTCCACGAGCGTTTTCGTGGGCTTGGGCAGCCATGGGCCTACGTGGGTCATGTGAGCCCAATGGGCTTGTGGGCTCCACATAGGTAAAATCCTTGGTAAGGGTTGCGTTGCTGTGATTAGTTTGGACTAAATGACCGCATAAATGTTGGGCCCACTTGGGCCAAATAAGTGGTTTTTGGGCCCATATACAATGTTCTGGCCATGTAGGTTAACTGAGTCGCTTGAGGCGATAGGAGACTCTCTAAGGGGTCGTAGTATGTATCGAGACACTAGATTTTGGTTAAATGACCAAAGTACCCTTGAGGGGTAAAATTATCATTTTACCCCTAACTGTCGAAATGATCATTATACCCCTAGAGATAGGTTGACTGATGAGTATGATCTTTTGTATGCACGATATATGTATGACATGACATTCTGCATGGGGTTGGGATCTGATATGGAGGTAGTTTTGTACTAGTGACTTTGCCACGTATTCTGTCATTAGTGGCTTCGCCACGTATTCTGATTTTGGTTGCTCCACCACTTATTTTGCTATTAGCAACCATGCTGCATTATTGGTGTGTTGGCTAGGTGGGTTGATTTAATCCCCACATGGTGTGCTGGATGGTATGGGTGGTAAGTTGGATAGATTGGGCTGGGATACTTATTTGCACTGTTCTGTTTCTGTTTTGGCCATGGACCTGTACTGTTTCTGGATAGTGCTAAAAGCCCAGACTGCTCTGTTACTGCATAGGGCCTCGGCCCAGATTGTTTTGAATATTCTGATTTCTGTGGTCTGATAGGGGATTACACACTGAGTTTTCGTAAACTCACTCTTTCTTTTAACTGTACAGGTAATTCCCAGCCTTAGGCAATTTGGAGCCGCGAGAGACTCGGAGGTGGCCATGCGCGCACTAGATATTTATTTTCGATTTAATCATTTTTATTGATATTTGGGTTATATTTTTTAATAAGGCCATTGAGATTTTAATTTGCTTTTATTTGGGCTTTTGATTGTTGATTTTAAACTACTAGAGTAGATAAACCGAGTTTTCAAAAATAATAAATGTTTTCAAGAAATTCACACGTTTTAACTTCAACCATTTGAAGCTTCCGGGATTTATTAATAACTAAATACAACAAAGTTCAACTCTTAAGGAAACTTTTCGATTAAATGATTTCGAACTTATGACATCAAAACTTGTCGAATTTGCTTATGCAATTAAGAACGAAAAAGATTTTTAAACTTAGAACTAATCTTTTATCAATGGGTTAGGTTTTTTTATGACACTCTGATGTGACACTCCAGATTCGAACATAACGTCTGGGTCGGGTTTGAGGTGTTACACGTTGGATGTAGAAATATTAAATATATTTTCTCATAGATTCTTTTACGGTAAAGTTATCATGATTTTAACGGAATCAGAATCAGGTTGAGAAAATTATTTACTTGAAAAAGTTATTTATATAAATTAATTTATAATGTTTATTTTGGAAAATAGAAAAACATATATCGAGTTGAATTGAATTATAAAGTATTGTGTTAAAAGTCCAAAAAGTATTTATAATTGGACGCGATACGGGAGAGGCCCAAAAGTCCAAAAAACACTTATAAAGTATTGTGTTTTTCTATTGAAATAGACTTCTACTAATTCAACAAGGGTTTCACCTCTTCTCCCTATAAATAGATGGTACTGATAGACCTAAATATTCAAATTTGAGATATAGTTATTTTGCCCAAAAATAGTGAGAATTTATTTTCTAAGTATAAATTCTATTCTCCAGAATAAAAATTCTACTAGTTTCTGTTGAAGAGAGATTTACTTTCACACTAAAAGTAAAATAAATAATTTATGGTTTTATGTTTGATTCAAATTTGTTCGAGCCCACACTCGACGTAGTTCGTGGTACAAGAATAGCGGAGAAGCCCAATCAGTTGGAATATGGGAACAATAAGGATCCGTTTAGCGAAAAACACTAGTTCAATTTTGGTAAAGTATTTATTGATATAAATATCACAAATCGGCTTGATTTTCAAAATTTTAATTTTTCGCTGTGCAAGAAAACCGTTTTCGAATCAGATTTTTTCCAACACAATCATTTAGATGTAGGTTTTATTTTATTTTTAGAATTTTTCATGTGAGCCAGAAATAGACTTAGGGTTTTTGTAACCTAATTTTTCGGCAAAACTAGAGAACCAAGATGTATCCAAAATTGATCGATACGACACAAACCCAACTGAGCCAACTAGAAAAAACCTGTAGTGGGCTGACCAATGACGACTGGAGGTGGTGGCTGGTGCTGGTGGTGACATCGAAGACAACAGTGACTAGTGGTGGTAACTGTGGTTCGGCAATAGATCCCTTCAATGATTTTTTAAGCCTTTTTGGGTTTTAGGAAATCCAAAACCATGATATTTGGCTTTCACCCAAAATACCCAAAGAATTCATTAGGATAATAAATGAAAAATTATTTATTTTTATTAGTTATTTTCTAAGAAGGAGTGATGGAAAGTTTTACTAGTCAACATCATTTAATTCTATGCTTTTATATGATGGCATGGTGATATTTAAATTGACTGGAAAAGTATGTTCATGCATATGTATGTATCATAAGCATGTCATATTAGTTTAGGAAAAGAGTGTGACATGTTCTTTTCATGACATTTTAATCATTCATGATTGAAAATGGAAATAAAAATCTTACATATTTTCTAAAATATTGAGTGGGAGAAGGTCTCCTAAAAAAGACCTACGACTACATCAATGGTCTTTTTTGATGACATGCCAATTTGCTAGCCCTAAGGTAGGTATTATCATGTGAATTTCACTAAGGAGATTTCCTTAAAAGAGATAACTTTTTTTGTGATATCATCTGATTATTTGTAGGCCCTAAGATAGGTATTATCATGTGGATTTACTGAAGAAGTTTTTTTTTATATTAAGGACAACTAATCATACATGTTACTCATTGAGATTGTCCCAAGATGACTCATTTGTGGTACATGCTATAATAGATGTTGAGTTGATGGTTATACACCTAGTTAAGTAACTTCCCACGAAGGTTTACTTAAGTTAGAATGATGGCTAAACGTGAAACAATTATTAGTACATATGAATACCTAAGGGATTAGATTCACGCATTCATGGGATAGAAACCCATGTTCTTACTAGTTGATTAAGGTTGGCCCAAGGTGACTTAATTCAATCGGTTTAGGAATTATCGTTGTAATGACTTACAAATGTTTTTCAAGGTTTAATGTAAGACACATGCATAATCTTAATGCATATTTTATATTGCAATTTTTCCCAAATATTTTCTTAATATAAATATATTAATGAACGAGTTTTTTAATGACAATTTGAAAATGGCACCAACTCCCTTATTGAATATCCTTGATAATAAATGCCCTCTAGCCAACGGTTAGAAATTGCTAAAAAGAATTTGATGAGATATCTCATTCCTATATGCTGGCAAGTGTGACCAATACTTTACATAAAAATTGGACAGCTATGATTTTGCCAATGCGATATTGGACAAACTAGAGGGCATATTCTGAGGCTAAGTTGTTTTGGTTCGATAGTCAACTATAACTAGTTTGATAAATATTTAGCAGAAACCTGACACTCTAGTCAAATACCATATGATTACTCTTATGGGTTACTTTACCGAGGCTATAGAAAATGAGGCCAATTTGGACTAGAACACGCAATTTCAAATGGTGTTTAAAAGCTTGTCCAAGGACTTAATAGGCTTTAAGGCCACATATAACCTTAGAAACAAGAAATTGACATTTACACAACTCATAAAGGAGTTACATGTTGGGTCTGGTGCGTTAAGTGTATACTTGTATTTTTCAAACAAATTGGTTTAATAATATCCATTAATTACATTAGCACCCTTTGTATATTGCCCCCAATGTTTTTCTATGCTAAACAAAATGGAAGAAAATATTAGCTCACTGGTTATCTAACATTTAACTAATACTAAGCGGTATTACATGGTTGGATCATAATATGGAAAGCCAACTTGTATTAGTAGATGAACCTAAACATGTCCTTAGTCTAATCGAAAATGAGAAAACCTGTAATAATCCGTTTTCAATGAAATCAGAATAGTAGTTTTAGAACCACAAATCTGAGGTCAAAATATTTATTTTAATATTATTTTGAGGTCTACAGTATGATAGTATGTTTGCATAAAAATTTCGTTAAGAAATTTTATCATTTGTATGCTTAATTTGTGAAAAAGGACTAAATCGCGTAAAGTGTAAAATTTGAGTTCTATAGGATAAATGTGTCAATTTGCTATGAAATTAAATATTTAAGGGATTTAAATGGTAATTTTACCATTTATAAGATTAATGGACAATCTTGGACATGTATTAAAGATTTAGATGTTATAAGTCAAGGTTAAATTAATAATTTAATTATTAAGATAAATTAAAAGATTAATAAAACATTGTGTCATCTTCTTTGCTTTAATAAAACCATCGAAATAGGGAAAGAAAAACACCATTTTTGGTGCTTTGAAGCTTCGATTAGGGTTTGCTCATTGCATGGTATGTTTTTAAGCCCTATTTCTAATGATTTTTATGTTTTTGAGGTCGTTGTAACTTAATCTAGCTAGCCCCGGGACTAATTTGCAAAAATTTTAAAGAGTTAGGGTTTTGCCATTATTGAATATGTATGTGTTTTGGTGTTTGATGAAAGAAAATGAATCCTTGTTGTTAGATAAACAAGTTCTGTAAAGTGATTTTTAGTAAAAATGTCAATTAGGGATTAAATTGAAAAATGTGTAGAATCCATGGTGAAATTGTGAAATGAATGAAATATATGGCTTGCTAGGGATGTATATGAAATTCGACTAGCACGAGTATGGGTTGAATTGCAAGAATTTGCATTTTTATGAGATAAGGACTAAATTGTAAAGTAGTTAAAAGTTTAGGGGTAAAAGTGTAAACTTGCAAAATATGAATTTTGGGCTAAATTGAATGAATGATAATTGAATAAGTTAAATTTGATTATATATAGATCAAGAAAAGCAAAGATCGAAATTAGATAGGGGAAAAATAAAGTAGTGGATTGATAGCTTGATTTTCATCAGTACTATACGAGGTAAGTTCGTATAATTAGAATTGAACATTTTTATATATACTTATTTGAAATGTATGTATGCGAATTAAGAAACTAAAATATATGATTATCGAATGCCTAATTGATGAAGTTTGAAGAATACCGAGCCCCATTTGGACCTTAGGAATTTGTAGGATACAAGTGACATGTCATTAGGGTTACCGATTTGGTTGAGATCCTGCATGTGTTGCAGACTCACCACAGCTCGTATGAGCTTATCGATTTGTAGCTCGTAAGAGCTTACCGTTTCTCAGGTTGTTTGAGCTTACCGTTACTTTAGCTCAGAGGAGCTTACCGTTTAAAGCTCATGTATAGGAATTGACGGATTACCGTTTAGTACACTTTGTGTGTACTACCCATGTATTTAACGATATTCTAAGTGGTTCAACGGGTACATATTTGCTACATGTTATATGAGTTGATATGAATTAGCACAAGAGTTAAATGAATTACAAAGAAATGATATTATATGATATATTGAAGCATGAGATGGATGATATGTGTATATGGAACTTGTTTAATTGTTGTGCTCATCCATGCTTATTAGTTATTATATGTGCTTTACATGACTAACCTATTGGTGAATATATGTGTTTAGGCATTTGACAAATTGATTGGAATATACCATGTTTACTTACCTAAATTGTGATTAAATGGTAAGTTAAATTCTATGTTATACGAGCTTACTAAGCTTCATAGCTTACTTTGTTTTCTTTTTCGTGTTTTATAGTGATTTGGAAGCTTGCTCGAATTGGAAGTCATCGGAGATCTTATCACACTATCCAGCCATTGTTTTGGTACTTTTGGACTCAATGTATTTTGGTTGTATAGCATGTACAAGTTTATTGGCTAATGAAAGTCTATATGTTTTGATATGTAAATAGCCACGTGATTTGGCTTAATTTGGTATATATGATGGTATTTATGTATATATGTAGTTAGTTGGCCTTATTTGGCATGAAGTTTATTTGTCTTGAGTATGCTTAATGGTTGTCATGGAAAATGCCTGTGAATTGGTAATTGGATATCTATTGGATGAATTTGTAAGGTGGTTTACATGTTATGTTTTCGGCATTAAGGTGCATATATGTTTTTGATAATTTAGGTAACTTTTGGAAGTGTTTGGTATATTTTTGAATGGTTAATTATGATGCTTGTTAGCACTTGGAATAATGGTATTGAATTGCATGTTTTAGACTTGAGACGGGTTGGTTTGAGTGCCTATTTTGGTTGTGGGTATGTGCTATTGAAATGTGTAGGTTGGCACCAAAATTAGGTGAGAAATGTGGCTTAAAAAATAACCTATTTTCGTCCACACGGGAAGAGACACAGGCGTGTGTCTCAGCCATGTGTGACACACGGTCAGGTGACACGGCCATGTGTCTCCTGTAGTTTTTAATGAATGCAAGTCAATGAGTTACACGGGCTAGTCATACAGGCGTGTGGTTGGTCGTGTGACACAAGTCAGAGAGTTACATGGTGTAGGACACGGTCTAGGACACGATCATATGATTCCATTTCGAATGTCCACAAGGCCTATGACACGAGCGTGTCTTTTGATCGTGTGAGACACATGGCCTGGCCACACCCGCATGTGTCCCCTGTGCTTTGAAAATGTCATAGTTTTCTCAGAATTTTCATAGGTTTACAATTAAGTCCTAAATTGTTGTAAATGATTGTTTTGGCCCTCAAAGGCTTGTATTTGGGACTATATGAATGTATGTGAATGATGTATGCTTGGATATGAATTATGGACATGAAATGTCTAGTGGTTTATATGATAAGTCTGGTAATGCTCCATAACCTTAATCCTGGAAAGGATATGGGTTAGGGGTGTTACAAAACTGATTGAAAGACTAATATTCCATCTATCCTGTCCAATTAGGGAGATGCTTTTCTTAAGCATCAAAGTGAATGACTCCTAGAAGATAGAGACATAGATGTGACTGACTGGACTAATAGTACATCAAACATAGCCCAAGTAGAATAGATCCTAGACCTATTTATGGATTTACATGTTCATAGTGTGGTGTACTTTAATCCTTAGTGAATGATGGACTATGTATGCGTGACTCGTATACTTTGATGTAAGTAAAAGCTTGAGTTCAAATAGACAATGAAATGAAATCTAATGTGTTTGGTATACGAATTTTGTAGTATGTAGCATCATTTAAAATTGTGGAATTCATAGCCTAACTAATGGGTAAATGATATACTCTCATCAGAATTACATGATAGATGAAAAGTAAACATGGCCATGAGTTATTAGTATTTGTGATAAATGAGTTGATTACCATTTGATAGTAATCGAATTTTCATGAAGGAAGATGTAATGGTTACTGTGGGGTGTGCCTCATATGTTTTGGAAAACTAGAGATGAAACAAAACTGATGTCACGATAAGGAGTGTCGGGATGATGTGACAACATTGAAGCAATGTAAAGACGATGTCGCGACAAGGCGATTCTTGACGTGGTGGTGTGTTCCCACAAATACTGGGTTTCTTCTCCAATTAAACTCTATTATCTTTTCCCAATTAAACTCTGATTAGTTTTGGAATATTTTAGTCATATTAGGACTTTAACATTAGCCTATTTAAATGGTCTTTATAACCCTCTTTAGGTAGTTAACAAAATATCTCTTATGTGATATTTGATGAAGAGTTTTGTGGAGAGTTTTTGAGAGAGTCTTGTATTTGGGTTTTGCTCATTGGGATTATTTTTTTCTATCTTGTACTCTTCAGTTTTTGTTGTTTTAGTAAAGTTTTCTTTGCTCGTGGTTTTTATCCTCTTCAGAGGAGTTTTCCACGTAAAATATTTATGTTTGTTCCTATTTACTTTTCTTTGTAACGCCCTAAAATTTATGTATGACATAAATGTGTATCTGCTTTGGTGGTTAAGTGTTCTGGGTGTGTGTGAGAGTTCCTAAGTTCAAGCCATGACTTGGGCAAATGTTGGTATTTTTATGAATAAAGCCCTACCTTTGGTTAGTAGGCTTTTAAGTAAAAGTTTGTAAGTAATTAATAGAATGGGCTTGTTGGTTTGGTGGTTAAAGAGAAGTCTTGATGTGATGGAGGTCTTGAGTTCAAATCCCTGCAAGGGAAATATTTTTGCTATTGGTATTGTGGAGGAGTTTTAAGTGAAGCGAAATGCTGAGGATTTGAGATGAAGTGGGATTTGTGAGAGGTTATCAGAAAAATTTGTTTAGGACTCTTTTTGCCAATTTTGGTTCTTTCCTCCCTCTCCAACTCTGACGGGTTGCTCATCTTCTCCCCTGCCAAAATTTTCTTTTGTTCCCCTTTTATTTTCTTAACTTCTCTTCTTTTGTTCTTTGTGTTCCTATTGTTTTCATCTTCGAACGTAAGCACACGCGTGTGCAATTTATTACGAGGGTCAAGGCTCTCCTCGTACTATTTTGTAAGGGAATCGATTCGAGGTGTTGGGGCTATGGAGTGCTCGGGGATCATTTAGCGTCAATTGAAATCAGGTATGTACTCGAAAATGTAGAAAACAGGGTTTCGACAAACGCTAAAAACCCCACTGTTGACGCCACACTGGCATGTAGTAGGTTGTGTGGTAGGCCGTGTACCTTAACATGGACGTGCGATCGACGAGGCCAGGCCGTGCGTGAAGGACAATGCCGTGTGTGACACATGGGCTGGACTGAATTGGGCCGTGTGGGCCACACGAGTGTGTGGATCCACACGGGTAGTCCACACGGACGTATGGGATTTTGGGCTAGGCCGTGTGATCCATACGGCCAAGGCTAAATTGGGCCATGTAGGCCATATGTAACACCCCTGACCCGTATCTGACACTGGGACAGGGTTCAAGGCGTTACCAAACTTAAACGTAAACATCCATGCAAAACCGAGCCATAAAATTTCGTTCATCTTAAAATAAGGTTTTCAAACACATGCCCATCGTCCCTTAAGTGAGCCTAGGAGACTCAAAATGTACTTTGGGAGTGGTTCCAGACTAAACCGAAAACTTTGGAAACCTTAGAAAATTTTCCATCAAAACAGGGGTCACACGCCCGTATAGATATAGGACACGCCTGTGTGGGTAGTCCGTGTGGTAACACACGCCCGTGTCTATACCTCGTGTGTAACTCTCTGTTTATGACGTTATCAACTAAATGAAACCACATGGCCAATCCACACGCCCATGTGCTAGGCTGTGTGACGAATTATGTAACACCCCAAACCTGGCCTAGACGTTATGATCGAATCTGGCGTGTCACATTGCAGTGCTTTTTCGAAAACTTGATCTTGTTGATAAAAGCCCGTTTGAAGGTTAAAGCCTCTTGTTGGTTCTTAAATCCTTTTAGTCCATTGTTAACCATTTTAAACGTTATTACTTTTAAAAAAAAAATTGTTTGATGCGGAAGCATTTCAACAGTGTTGCAGAAACGTGTTGTTTTGAAAATAGTTATCAATTTGGAAACCCGCGTCTTATGTCTAACAGATACAAAATTATGATAAATAAAAACCCAAATTATAACTAGAAATTTAAAAAGAGGCCTTATAACATCAAAAACCCAAATTTTAGTTATTGAAAAATGAGTAGTTGATGTAACGCAGATACAGTTGTGTAGCCACCCTCGAGTCCCTCGCAGCACCGATCCACCTAACGTTAGGGATTACCTACACAATTAAAAATGGGGTGAGTTTACGAAAACTTAGTGTGTAATCCCCTACTAAGAAAGCAGTCACTTAGCCAAACATACAGAATATAGAAGCAGTCTGGGCCTGGACCCAGTATAGCAGATAGCATCAGATGGGCCTTAGCCCATTTAAGTAGCAGAATCAGAAGTAGAACATATGTGGGCTTAAGCCCAATACAGTATCAGTTTAGAACAATAATACAATAGTGCAACCCACCTCAATCCAGCCAACACACCACTCCGTACTGCCAACACACCATGTAGGGATAAACTCGACCCCCTAACAGGCACACCAATATCGCAATAAGGCTGCCAGATAACAGAATTGCAGCTTAACTGCCAGTAATCAGAATCGCAGCATAGCTTCCAGTAAGATAAGTGGCTTTAAGCCATCAATACAACCTACTTTCAGTAAAATGAACAGCACAAAGCCATCGATAATATGCGTGGCACAAAGCCATCGGTAAAATGGACAACACTAAGCCATCGATAGTATGAACAACACAAAGCCATCAGTCAGTCTACAGTTGTCTTGTGCGACCCGTACGACCTTAACAGATTAGTACGAATATACGGCTTTAAGCTTTTGGTGGGTCCATAGTCGTCTCGTGCGACCCGTGTGACCCGTGCGACCTTGCCAGCATAGACCCACAGTCATCTCATGTGACCCGTGCGATCTTGCCAATATGGATCCACAGTCATCTTGTGCGACCCGTGCGATCCTACCAGTACAATACTTCCTCCAAAATAATATCCCAACTCCATGCAATGTGTCATGTCATATCATCATACGTGAATGCAGAATGTTATGCTCAGAAAGAACAGTCAAGTCATAGCACAAATCAGTCACACATAACATAAGGGCATAATAGTCATTTTACCCTACAGGGGTATTACAATCATTTTACCTTTTGGGGGTAATTCAGTCATTTTACCCTTCGAGGGTATTACGGTCATTTTACCTTACAGGGGTATTATGGTCATTTTACCCTACGGGGGTATATCGGTTATTTTACCCTAAAGGGGTATTACGGTCATTTTACCCTATGGGTGTATATCGGTCATTTTACCCTTCAGGGGTATTACGATCATTTTACCCTTCAGGGGTATTACGGTCATTTTACCCTCTAGGGGTAATTCGGTCATTTTACCCTCCAGGGGTAATTCAGTTATTTTACCCTCCAGGGGTAATTTAGTCATTTGACCCTCCAGGGGTAATTCGATCATTTTATCCTCTAGGGGTAATTCAGTCATTTTACCCTTCAAGGGTAATTCAGTCATTTTACCCTTCAAGGGTAATTCGGTCATTTTCAACAGAATGGGTCTAAACTCACCTACCGACCCATCCGAAGGTCTACGATCATCTCGTGCACCCGAAACAGTCATAACAGTGCAATTGGGCCCAAGGCCTAATATGCAGCCCAAGTTGGCCTACACGCTGGTGTGGCCCAACTGGCCTAGAATTAACCACGGTCAATCAACTACACAGTCTAGTCCATTATTCATCACAAAATGTAAGTTTTTGTTCATGTGGGGCCCACAAGCCCATTATTCACGCTGGTGTGGCCTCTACAGGCTTATGCCCACGTTTGTGGGCTCAGTTCACCATATGAGCGTTCGCACGCTCATGTAACCTCAAAGCCCAACCTTCCAGCTTTTCAGCTTTTTAGCTTTTCGCCGATCTACACTTACAGGGTAATATTACACACCTTTTATGCAACCACTTCAAACTCCACAAGCGCCCAACCTACAACCGTCCCAACGTACAGTCAGTCCATCATTTATCAGTGTTTAAAAAACCTAACCCAAATAGACAATACTACAAACCTTGAATGTACGAACTATGACCTGTTCCTTTAGATCATATTCTAAATCGATCACACCTTTTTTGTTGAGAAACTACGATAACGAAAGATCTTAATGGATGAAATCGATTATAATTGAGGCTTCAACTCATAAATAATAACTTTACAGAAAAATAGGCCTATTCAACCTATACCCATAAGGCAGGGTATCGAAATTACCTTAATCGATTAGTGGATGACAGGGTTTTGGTAGCTAGAGAATTCCTGCACTTTCACTCCTCAGAAACACCTAAGAACAACGAACACACATTAAGGGGAAGGAGTCACCATTCGGCAATCACAGAATACTAAGAGAAGGAGTACTCGATTTTTAGGAGAAGACAGGAGCTATGGATTTTTCAGATCGCTTAATAGAACACTTACCGATTCGATAGAACACTTGCAGATCAAAATGATTTACCAATACTAGAGAAAAATAATATTCGGCCAACCACTACCCAAACTGCTTGTGAAAGAACAAAGAAGAATAACTTTCGGTTTAGAAGCAAAACAGAAGAAGAAGGGAGAAAAAATAAAAGAAGGGGAAAGAAGAAGAAAAGTTGGCTAAGAAAGAAAATTGAAAGAATAATGGGGAAGAGAAGGAAGATGTGTTAGACAAAGTTATGAGACTAGAGGAAGAAGAAGAACAGTGTTTAGTAGAGAATGAGAAATGGCTAAAAGAAGAAGAGTCTTACGAGAGGCACAAACCCGAAACAACCAAGTTTCGAAATTGACTATAGGAATTCGACTACCACTTGCAAAAAGGAGAAAAGAACCCTTTTCTCAAAATACTCACAAATGTTGAAAATAGTCCATTTTTTCCCAATGCCGAATTAGAGATACCAAACGGCACTAACATCCCCACACTCATCAACCTCCTAATTTCTCTCCAACACTTCTCAGGGCCCTTAACCACTGAAACAAGCCTTCATTTATGTCACTCTTGCACATCAAATATTCATTTGCCGACTTCCAAACGCTCCCCAAGCTCAAGGCCCATTTCTTCTAGGCCCAAAATTCGGGGCGTTACAAATTAAATTCTCGTAAATTAGGTGCAGACTTCACACGCCCTTGGCACACACCCATGCCCAAGGCTGTGCCATCCACACGGCTAAGAAACATGCCCGTATGTTCAGCCCGTGTTGAATTATTTTCATTTTAAAGCTAAAATAGTTTTCACACGGCCTAGTACACGCTCGTGCTCTAGGCCGTGGGCTTCACACAACCGAGGCATACGCCTGTGTCTCTGCCCGTGTGCTCCATACTGGGCATTCTGTTTCTTACAAATCAAGGTGCATGGGACACACGGCCTGTTCACACGCCCATGGGGCTGACCGAGTGTAACACCCTTATATTCGGGATTTTCGTGATTTTTTGAGAATTTGGTATAATTCTTTAAATTTTGATATTTGGTTGTGCAATTCATGATTTGAGAGTGTAAATGGGCCAATGGAAGGCCCATGTGTTGGTTAAAACCCAATTGAAAATTTAAATTTTTAGACTTAAAGAATAGGGGGCTTGAGTTGGAGGCTTTATAAGTAAATGTGGGTAAAATGTATCACAAGAGAGCTCTTGGCAAAGTGCTAAGTGACGCCACTTAGTTGCTAAAAAAGTGGCGTGTAAGTGGAAGGGAAGAGGCCAAGGTTCGACTCACTAAGCAGGTAATTATGTTGTTTATTTTTGTGTCTTGAGCAGGCTAGAGTTTGAGCTTGACAGGAACTCTGTTGGCAAGAGTTTGAATTGGTCATGAGATGGGATCAAGGAGTGATAAGGGGAGAGATTTTTGGGATTTGGTTGAGAGCCAAGTGTTGGCCGAATGTAGGGATCTAGGGGGAGAAATCGGCCAAGGGGTTTTGAGGTTAGTGTTTCGGCATTAGGGGAATTGGTAGTGCCGATTTCTTTTGTTAAAAGTACCATAGGGATATCTCTTTTCTTCCTTTTTCTTCTCTAGCCGAACTCACCACTCCCTTGTTCATTCTATTCTTTTCTTTTTGCCAAACCCAACTACTATTCTCTTTTCTTTACCACCATTGCCGAATTGTCACAAAAGCCGAAATCCTGGAAGTGGTTGTGTGCCGATTTCCTCTAAGACCAATATCCTTCTTTTTCCTTCATTTGTTATGGCCGATCCTTTCATCCTCTAAACTCCAATCTCTAATGGCAACACCATTGCAAGCCACCACACCAAACCATCTTCTTTCTCATAGTTCTAAAAGCTGAAACACTATAGTTTTAGGGAGATAGTCGAACCTTTAGACCTCTAGGATTCGGAAGTTGCTAAGTGGTTAAGGGCTGAATCTGCTTCGAATCTAAGTAGTACAGAAGCGAAGTCTGTGGTAAGTACTCATATCCCTAATCTATTCATTATTTTAGAAGTTAGGAAAAGCCGGAAACCCCTAAAGATTAGGGAGGCTGTCGTTTTGGGGTATAAGCCTTATGGGGTCTTTTCATTCGGTTTTTATGGTTTTATATTGTGAAATAGACCATCTTGGAGGAGCAACAAGGCTTGGAGAATCGGTGCGGATAAATTTGAATCTAATCATCGGATCCTGCGAAGGTAAGTGATCTATGGCTAGCTAGTAGGGGTTTTGGCCGATTGTGAATAAGGGGATTTTGGGTATGGTTGTTGATGTTAAAGATCTAACGTAATAGGTAATTGATTGTAGAACAAGCGCGTAGTGGTTTTTCGGAAGCGATCGTCACTAAGCAGGTGTGTAACGAACCCTCGTAGTAGCTTAGATTAATATTTGCTGAAAAGCCGAAAAGCCGAAATGCCGAAATTTTGGCATTTCGGGGACTTGTGGTTTTGCAAATGGTTTAGACGGGATAAATGCGATAAGATCGGTGATTGGATCAATGGAACAGGTAAGAGCACGATTTTGCGCACGATGGTAAGTTGGGCCTCGATGGGCTGAAATTGGGCCCAATGGGTTTTCGGGCCCATTTGGGTAAAATTGGTAGAAAATAGAATTTGGTTAAATTACATGTCAAGACCGTTAATATCGTTATGGAATATAGGCTAAATGGGCCTAGATGACTAATTGGCTACGTGGGGCCCATTAGGGGTTTTGGGCCCAAAAGCCGAAATTGGTTAAAATGGATTAAAATTATCGTTCAAACACTCGGAATTATTGATAATGAGCATAGAAAACCCTAATAATTGATAAAATTACGAAATTACCCTTATAACATGAAAATGACTATTTTGCCCCTAAGTGAAAATGACCATTATAC
Source organism: Gossypium stocksii (assembly GCA_020496765.1). Taxonomy (NCBI): domain Eukaryota; kingdom Viridiplantae; phylum Streptophyta; class Magnoliopsida; order Malvales; family Malvaceae; genus Gossypium; species Gossypium stocksii. Next base: position 42,907,169 of record CM035621.1, read on the forward strand.
CCCTAGGGTTTTATTATGATTATGATGCATGTGATATTGTTATTATACATGATATGCCATGATATGCACATGATAGGCTATGATATAGACATGATATGCCATGATATACTCATTATATGCATGGGTTGGGTTTATTGGTGGAGGAAGTGTAAGTGGCAATGCCACAGATACCGAAAAGGGGGCTTTGCCCTAGTTATTAAAAGAGGCTAGGCCTCCAGTTATATGATAAAGCAGCTATACTGCCAATGGAGAGTTTGGTTGGGTGGGTTGAGTTATTCCCCACATGGAGAGCTTGGTTGGTACGGGTGGAGAGTAGCGGATGGTGGGTTGAGTAGTCTCCTCAAATGGGCTTGCATACATTTATTGATATTACATGTGATTTTGGAATGGGCCTATGGGCCATACCGTTTACAGAAAAGGCTTCAGCCCAGTGATATGATTTATGAGAAAGGCTTCGGCCCAGTGATATTGATTTAGGCTCTGAAAGGGCTTGTTGCACGCTGAGTTTCCAAACTCACCCCTTTCCTTAACCTTGCAGGTGAGCCTTGATGTGAAGACTTGGAGCTGGAGGGGATTCAGAGTGGCCATAGTGATCGCTTTCGGACTATTTTCATAAAGTACTTGGTTTTTTTAAATTTATATTTTAAGTATTATTATTATTTGGTTTTGGGTTGTAATAAGGCCATTTTAATTACTTTCTGGGATTATTTTATTTTATACTTTTTATTTTACTTGACGGATATGGTTTTAAAATCGGCTAGACTTAGGACGCGTTTTCGAAATGATACTTGTTTTCAAATAATGCAATGATACAATAAAATGATTTATGAAATATATCTACTTAAATAAATTCCAACACAACTTGTTTTCTGAAACCTATCATTAAACTAAAGTGTGGCAATGGTTGTGGGCATGTCTAGGATTGGATCCAATCAAGAGCTTGGTACTTAAGCAGCCTTCATGGCTCACCTCCTCTGTTTCGGATACCTACCTGGTGCACAGCTTCCATTCACTTTATTAACTTAGCCAAGACAACCTTTTAAAATACTAAGAAAGACTTTGGATAAAATATGGGGTTTCTTAAACATCTCAGTGTGACACAACGGATCTGGCCATAATGTCTGGGCCGAGTTTGGGGTGTTACACCGAGTGTCTACCCGTGTGGACAATATATAGGCTATTTACCAAGCCAATTGCCACCCTGAAACATAAACACACAAGCACCAAAGCATTGGTATAATTCATGGCATATTTAAGCAACCAAAATGTCCACAACTAAGACATCAGCACATCATTCTCACTACATTTCTAGCATACCTAACCAATCGCATACAAAACAACTCAACCCATGCAAATTACCACATCCATGAAATGCATCAACATGCCATAATACTTGTAATAAACATTAGCCAATATCAATTGGCCTTATACAAAATGAATTAAGTATCATCATAAGCCAACATATTTGGCTAACCAATATGAGATATAACAAAAAGACCAAGTCCCTATACATGCCATACTCAAAATAAAAGGCTAGCTATACCCAAATATTCCAATTGATAGTGATAATGTGATCGAGCCTCCAACGTCCTTCGATCCCTGAGCTAGCTTGGCGGTATTATAAGAAAATGGAAAAGAAAAGGGAGTAAGCATAAAGCTTAGTAAGTTTGCATGAAAATAATTAACAACACTAATCATGTAATATCATATGCATAACATAAATATAACTTGATACAATGTCATCAATTATCATGAATACATTTTTGATCATGTTCTTTACATAATGTACCATAAAACTCATGATTTCCTTCATTCACTTCTTCATGAGGCCTTATCAATGCATAACTCAAGAATTATGAGTTTTGTGTACGTACCTATACCCTTTCAACATGTTCACACCTTGTCATTACACTGACATACTCTTGAATTACCTATTGAACCACTTGGAATACTAAGGATACTCAGGAAATCTCGTACACATGGTAGGATGCCAATGCCATATCCCAGGTATGGTCTTACATGGGATCACAAATTGATGCCGATGCCATATCCCAGATATGGTCTTAGAGGGGATGTCATATCGAAGCCATGTCCCAAACATGGTCTTACACGAAATCTCATAACGATGCCAATGCCATGTCCCAGACATGGTCTTATATGGGATCACACATGGTCTTACATGGGATCATTCATAACCCTAATGTTATGACATTTGTATCTTATCTATTCCTAAGGTTCAACCGAGATTTCGAAACTTTAAACCTCGTTATGTCGTCATCGAGTCATTGTAAACCAAAATTCATAAAACAATTATACATATCATGCAAAAATTAAAGCATTAAACACATAATAACATAATGTTGCATTATTTACCCATAAACTTACCTCGGTAACAAAATATGACTAATTATTCAATTTAGTCTGCAACTTTGTTCTTTGTTTGGTTTAGGTTCGGACTCCGTTCTTCTTGATCTATAATAGAAAATTTCATTTATCTAATCATCACATTGTTCAAATCAGTCCATAAATCATACTTTGGTAAAATTACAATTTTACCTTTAAACTTTTACATATTTACAAGTTAGTCCCTAGGGTCGTAAAATGAAATGTACTCATTTTTTTTTGTTACCCAAGCCTAGACGAACCTAACACATGCTCATAACAACCCACATTTTCCTTCAAATTAAACTTTTACTACTTATTTTATAACTTTTACAAAAAGGTCCTTTTTAGGTGTTTTCATGAAAAATCACTTAGTAAAAGTTGTTTATCACACATCAAACTTTCATATTCATTCATTAAACATCAAAATACAAGCATGTCACACATGGGTAAATTTTTGAACATGAATCCTAGCTCAAAATATGGCTAGAAATAGGTAAATCGAGTTATGAGGGTTTCAAAAATGTAAAGAGCATTAAAAAGGGGCTAGGATGTACTTACTACGAAGCTTGGAAGTTGAAAAACCCTGGTTATGGCTCCTTAGGGATTTTCGGCTATGGCATGGAGAAGATGAACACATTTTTTTTTCTTTCTTTTTCCCTTTTTTATTAATTTATTAACCAAATGATTAATGCCCTTAAGGCCATTACTTGAGATTTTTCCCTTCCATGCCAATTTTTGTCCATTATGACATAAAATGATCTATTTAATAAATAAGGACCTCTAATTTACACATGCATTTCAATTAAGTACCCCAAAGCTTCTAGAACTTCATATTTTACAACTTTTGCAATTTAGTCCTAAAAGTTAAATTAAGCACTTATCCACAAAATTTTTTCACGAAACTTTCACACTATCATGCAAACATGTCATAGATCTAAAAAAAAATATAAAACAAATGTTTCTATTTCAGATTTATGGTCTCGAAACCACTATTCTGACTAGGCCTAATTTGGGATGTTACACTACACGAGCATGTGGACCCACACAGGCAGGCTACACGGGCGTGTGAGCTCGTTTTTACTGAACTATTTCCTAAGGTTGCACATGTTGCCCAAGTCGATTATGAACCTATTGTAAGGTCGGCAAGCACTACATAGACCCCTAAATTCTGAAAATGATTGTATGATTAATGTACTGAGCATGTTATTATTACGCATGTATACTGTTCTGAATGTATGTATTGCTAGCTATGAGCATAGCATATCATGTGATGTACGTTGCATTGCATGGGGTTGGGATGATAATATTGGAGGAAGTGTACTAAAAGGTTTCAAGCCTATTGAATGACAGCTCAACCATAAAATATACTGAGAGGCTCTTAAGCCTATTGATTGGCAGCTCATCTGCATTATACAGATTTGTGCCGCATTCGGTATAGCTTGTAAATGTAGGGATGGGTGGGTGTTTTAAACCCCATAGTAAGTGTAGGGATGGACGGAGATGGCGTATTAGAGGCCGGTGGGTAGGATTTTGCATACTGTTTACTACATACATGACTGTTACTGTGATGGGCTAAGTGTAGCACCCTTAACCCATAGCCATCACCGGAATAGGTTAAGAGGCATTACTGGACTTTTAACTCAGTACAGATCATTCAATCATCAAATATTACTCTATTTCAGTAGTTATCGATCAATTATATTCATAACATGCTAAAATTGAACATCCAAAGCTTAGTACATACATTAAGGACTAAATCGATAACATATAAAAGATTTAGAAAAACTCAGTAAAATTTTTTTAGAGTAAGGGTCACATGGCCGTGTGCCCAAACTGTGTTCTTCACACGACCACCAGATATGCCCATGTGTCCAGGCCATGTGAAAATAGGGCATACATACTGACTTGGCCACACGGCTGGCCATACGGCTGACTTGTTTAACAAGGTGCAAGGGTTACATAGTCGAGTCATACGTCCGTATACTCAACCGTGTGGCACGAAAAGAGGCTTGGTTTAAGCCACTTTTCTCACCAAATTTCCATGTACCTACAAGCATATAATTTGTACTAAATCCACATTTATATAGGTATCCAAATACATACCAAAGTGAACTTGATTTATACGTTAATAAACACACACATATATATATCCCATAAACTATAATTCAACCTTACCTTAATCAAATTTCCAACTCACACTCAAGTGATCCAATTCACATAATCGTCATATAACAAAACAACCATTTCATAATCATATCCATCATTTACAATGCCAAAACATACCATTTCATTTAGCTAATACCAAATCAACCATTGAACCAACTTAAGCCAAATCACATGGCTTAGTTAAATATCAAAACATGTACCAAAATTCACATCTATATAACTAGCCTATACATGCCATATTACCACATTTCAAGAGTTCAAAAATAATACCAAATCAACTCTTGGATAGTGTGATGAAATCTTCGATGACTTCTAACCTGAGCAAGCTTTTAAATCACTAAAAAAATATGAAAAATAAACATAGTAAGCCAATAAGCTTAGTAAGCTCGTAAAATTTATGGTACTATATATGATTTAACAATTAAATTCATCATTTTAAGAAACTTGAATACATTTACCAACTTCATGCAATTCAATATTTATTACAATAACAATCATGTAATTCATGTGTAATTTATCAATTTCCACTTACGTGCCATATAAATTTATCAAATATCACTTACTTGTCGAACATTTCACGTATACCTGTACTGGTTCGTATCATCATTTCTATTTCTGTACCATCATCTTTTCAGTTGAACCAATGAGACTAATATCGAATACTCAGTATCTTGCTCACTAAGGGCCATATACTTGGTTAGACCATCTATATTTCATATCACATAAATATTACCTATCCATACGTCAACAAAACATGTAATATCCGTACAAAATAATACAATCAATTCGTCAAATGCCCCTGTTTATAAAACCATCAATGAGTTAGTACCATAATATCTATATTTCACCAAGTCATCATAAGTGAAAACAATAAGCATTCAAGCTCAAGCAATATAACTTTCATTTCATACTTTAATTCACCATATATCATCAATAATATGTAATTCATATAACATTTATATCAATTCATTCCTATTTGTATAACCTGTAATTTATCCATATAAATACATATCTTATTCATATGATTAATAACAGTAATTATGCCCACTGAACCTATTAGAATCTCGAAGAATACTCGGGTGATACACACTAAGTGTATAAATCAGTAATTCGTCAATTCATCATCATTTTTGCTCTTTTGAGCCATGATTGGTAAGCTCCTCCTGAGCTGGTAAACGGTAAGCTCTTTCGAGCTGAACGGTAAGCTCTGAAGAGCTGAAACGGTAAGCTCTAAAGAGTTGAACGGTAAGCTCATAAGAGCTAAATTGGTAAGCTCATACGAGTTGTGGTGAGTCCGCAAAAAATGCAGGAGCTCAACCAAAACAGTAACCCTAGTGACATGTCACTTGTATTCTACGATTTTCTAAAGTTCGAACGGGGCTCGGTATGATCCAACTTCATTATTTAAGCATTCAATGTCAAATTCATATATTATGTACATCATTTGTAACATTTCACTCTCAATCACATAAATAATAATTCATTCAGTAACAGTATTTCATATATATATATATCAATAATTCATTTGTATAATAGTAATTCATTTTACAGACTTACAAGCATTTAATAGTTCAATTCTAGCTTTACGAACTTACCTTGAGTCGCTCGGATGATAATTATCAGTTATTCGTCCATTTTTCCTTTTTCCCTGATCTAAGCTTGATCTTAGCTTATCTTGATCTAATCAATATATCAAATTTAGCATATTAACTTTCCTTTTTATTCAATTTAACACTTATATACACATTTTGGCAAAATTATGCTTTTGCCCCTAAAGTTTCACATTTTACAATTTAGTCTAAATCGCATAAAATTACAAATTCATACAATTCAATACTAGTCATGCTAGCCAAATTTTCCTTATATTCATATCAGCCCATTTTTCTCATTAATTCACACATTTAACCACAAAGTTTTCATATTTAACAATTTAATCCAAAATTGATATTTTTATTAAAAATTCATTAACAAAAATTGTATATCTAACAACAATAATTTATTTTCCATCATCAACTATCAAAATACTCATGAATTCAAAAATGGCAACATTCAAATACTTTAACAGTTTTGAAATTAGAGATACGGGCTAGCTAGACCTAGTTGCAACGATCTAAAAAATATAAAAATTATTGAAAACAAGACAAAATTGAGCTTACATGCATTCAATTCTCCATGGCTGAATGCTTCAAGCTTTTATGGCTTTCTCTTCTTCCATTTTTGATTGAAGAAACAAGAAAAATAAAAATGCATGTCTTATTTTGTTTTATTTAACTTAACTTATTAACTAATTTAATAATTTACCAAAATACCCTTTGATTAAAACATTAAAATTGCACTATTTCATGCATAGAACCATCCACTTGGATTATAAAAGGGCTATTTGTAGCATAAAACCCTTAACTATTTAATTTCATAGCCATTAGATACTTTTAACTAATAGAACATAAGTTTTACGCTTTACGCGATTTAGTCCTTTTTACCGAATTAACCGTGTTGTCGCGATAAAACCATTCCCGTTTAATTACTATTCCTTATTCTTATTAATTTCCAAAAATCCATATTACACATTTGATCAATTAATTTAAGAAAACACTGCTCGCTGCAGAAGCTTTGAAATCAGTTTAAGTGTGTGGGTTTTCTAGAGAAATCTTTATCTTATTTTGAAAATTGAGATTTCTTATGACTAGCAGTTATAAATCCATGAAAACAATTAAAAACCCAAATTAAGTGAAAGTCCAGAAAGTCCTCAAAATTACATCAAAATAAATCCATATTAAGCCTAAACAAAACATGAAAATAAAAATCGTAAATCATAAACTGACAGTCATAATAGTCCAAAACCGTGGTCACCATCGAGTCCTCTGACGCACCGATCTGTTTAAGTCCGGGGATTACTTGTACAGATAAGACAGAAGGGGTGAGTTTACGTAAACTTAGTGTGTAATCCCCCTATTAAACATACAGATAATCACAATAAGAGTTAGTACAATCTGGGTCCTAAGCCCATTATAATATCAATAGCAGTTTGGGCCTTAGCCCATTTTAGTACAGTAACAAATATGCATTTGGCCTTAGCCCATCATAGTAACAGTCATGTATGCAGTAAAATCCTACCTACCAGTCTCTAACACGCCATCTCTATCCATCCCTACACTTACTGTAGGGTTTAAAACACCCACCCATCCCTACACTTACAAGCTGTACCGAATGCGACATAAATCAGTATAACACAGCTGAGTTGCCAGTCAATAGGCTTGAAGCCTTTCAGTACACTTCCTCCAATATCATCATCCTAACCCCATGCAATGCAACATACATCACATGATATGCTATGCTCACGACTAGCAATACATACATTCAGAATAGTATACATGCGTAATAATAACATGCTTAGTACATTAATCATACAACCAGTTTCTGAATTTAGGGGTCTAAGTAGTGCTTACCAACCCTACAGTAGGTTCACAATCGACTTGGGTGACCTGTGCAACCTTAGGAAACAATTTAGTAAAAATAGGCTCACACGCTCGTGTGGCCCACATGACCCAATTTGGCCTTGACCGTGTGGATCACACGGCCTGGCCCAAAATCCCAAACACCCATGTGGACTGCTCGTGTGGGCCCACATGCCAGTGTGGCCCACACGACCCAATTCACTCCAGCCCGTGTGTCTCACACGGCCTAACTGGCCATCACACGGCCGCGTCCTTCACGCACGACCTAGCCTCATCGATCACACACTCGTGTTAGGGCACACGGCCTACCACATGGCCTACCACATGCCCATGTGGCATTCATTGTTTATACAGTTGATCTCCAGTAAATTGGTTTAAGAGTCAAGTTCAATTTTTGCATTCAACCTATTCAAAGATGGTAATGAGGTACGATATCTAAAAGTTTGACGGGATTAAAAATTTCAGCTTATGGCAAGTTCGAATGACCACAGTTCTGGTTCCGAATGACCTAAAAAGGGTTGTTACAAGGTAAAGTCCCATGGATGTGAATTAGACAGAGCGAGAGGAACTTGATGAGAAGACACTATCAATAATTCAATTATGCCTGACGAATAATGTATTGTAGGAGGTACTTTTGGTAAAGATGACAGTAACCTTATGGAGAAAATTAGAAGCTCTTTATATGACAAGGTCTCTCACAAATCGCTTGGTATTGAAACAACGATTATACACGTACCGTATGGACGAAGGTGAGAACTTTAAGGGTCACACGATTAATTTGTTACTCTCTTGAATGATCTAAAGAATGTCTAGGTTAATATATATGATAAAGATTAGACTACGCCATTATTGTGCTCTTTGCTCCCTTCGTATAAAACTTTCAAGGAACCATGACTTATGGAAGAGAAATATTCTTTTCCCTATTTATATAAAAATTCATATAAAACTTGTTGAGCAAAGAAAACTCGATAATAAGTTAGGTTCAGGTAGCAAGTCTGGTAGTCAGGCCTCACTTTTGGTTGCTAGAGGCAGGTAATAAACTAAGAGCTTAGGTTAGAACAAATCTAGGTGAAGATCGAAGTTGAGGAATCTTGACAAGACATGTAACTACTGCAAGAAGTTGAGTTACATAAAGACAGAATGTTATAGGTTGAAAAAGAAAAATAGGAGGGCTACTGAGAGTGACGAGGAATAGAAGGCTGAGGTAATCATGCTAATGTAGTCGAGGATGATGGTGATGATTAGTTATTGGTGTTTACGACTGAAAGGTCTAAACTTGCATTCGAGTGGATTCTGGATTCAGGGTGCTATTTCCATATGTGCCCAATCAAGTACTTGTTCTCCACATACAGCCCAATTGAAAGTAGAGTTATGCTTATGGGGAACAGTTTACCTTATAAGGTAATCGATGTTGGTACCGTTCAGATTAGGATGCACAATAGAATCATTAAGACACTATTAGATGTCAAGCATGTGCCTGATTTAAAGAAGAATCTCACATCCATGGGAAAGCTAGACTCAAAAGGTTGTAGGATCACCATTGAGTTAAGCGACATTAAGGTATCTCGTGGAGCTCTCATTGTAATGTGAGGTTTAAAGAGCCATAGTCTTTATGTTTTAAGGGTTAAACAGTGAGTGGTAAAGCATCAATTTCCTTATCTGCCAAGGAGTCAGAGTCAACTCGTTTGAAGCACAAGTGACTTAGTCATACAAATGAAAAAGGTATGATTATTTTTAAAAAGAGATGTTCTCTTTTGGGTGTAGGAGTTAGAAAGACAAAGGACCACATTTGTGGGAAGCAAGCACGAGTTAACTTTGATTTGATAGTTTAGAAAAGTCTTCCAATTTCAAAGTCCAAGTACTACTTGGATTCAGTTAAGTATCCTACAAAATCAAGTTAGGTTTCTGATGAGGCTTGGCTAAGAAGGTGTTTTGGAAATACGAATCAAGGTAGAGATTTGTGGGGTGTGCCTTGCACTTTTGGGCAAACCAGAGATGAAACAGAACCAATGTCATAACAAGGAGCATCGAGACATCGGGATGATGTGGCAATGTTGAAATGGTAAAGCAGAGATGGCATCACGATGAGGCGATTCTCGACATCACGACGTGTTCCAAAAAATACCGAGCTTCTTCTCCCAGTTAATCTCTATTATCTTTTCCCAATTAAACTCTGATTAGTTTAGGAATATTTTTGTAACACCCCTTACCTAAGACCATCGCCGGAGTCGAGCACGAGGCGTTACCAGACTTACCTTACTAGTTCGGGGCATAAAAATTTGCTTTTAAAATTAATTCATTCACATTCATCCAATATCCCTAAAAAGGGCCCTTGAGGCCCTAAATCATGCAATTGAAATGGTTCGGGACCAAACTGAGAACATTAAAAATTTTTTGATTTCTTACTCGAATCAAAACAATTCATTTGCAGTATTCATAATAAAACTGTCCACCTGCGTAATATTCACTAAATTAATTATAACTCAAGTTAAGAAACTCAAAATTTAAATCCATAAATTTTTCCTAAAACTAGACTTATATATCTTATTACCATAATTTTTCTAGAATTTTTGGTGTGGCCAATTAGTACAGTTTATTAGTTAAAGGTTCCCCTATTTTGTAGCCCAGTAGACCTAATCTCTCTTCACTAAAAATCAATTATCTCATAGTACAGTTTTAATATAGTGTTTCTACTTATTTCTAATGAAAATAGACTCACTAAAGAATCTATATATATAAATTATGACTCATAATTATTTTTTTACAATTTTTAGTGAATTTCTAAAATCAGAACAGGGGATCACGAAATCCCTCTAAACTAGTCTCGCAATAGTCTAAATATCTCAGAATATAGACTTCCTTTGCTTGATCTATTTCTTTTTTATGAAAATAGACTCAATAAGATTTAATTATATATCTCATTCTCCATTTAATTCCATTTCTACAATTTTTAGTGATTTTTCAAATTCACGTCACTGCTGCTGTTACAAAACTGTTTAATAGCCAACTTTTACTCCATCATTTCTTTGCATAAACTATCATTTAGGCATACATAACATCAAAACATGTTCTTAATTAGCCATACAATAGCTAATCACTATCAAGTATTCACATGCCACTCTTTAATCATATCATAAGGACATACACACAAAATAGTCAAGTCCCTATACATGTCATAACTCAAAACATTCACTACAGCAAAACAGGGCTTTAGCGGCGTTTTTAACGGCGTTTGTGCTAAAAACGCCGCAAAAAAAGATGCCGTAAAAAACTGAGCAATAGCGGCGTTTTACGCTAAAAACGCTGCTAAAAATGAGAAATAGAGGCGTTTTTGCAAAAACGCCGCTAAAAGTCTGACCAATACCGGCGTTTTTGCGAAAACGCCGCTAAAAGTCTGAGCAATAGCGGCGTTTTTGCGTAAACGCCGCTAAAAGTCTGAGCAATAGCGGCTTTTTGCGCAAACGCCGCTAAAAGTCTGAGCAATAGCGGCGTTTTTTGCGCAAATGCCACTAAAAGTCTGAGCAATAGCGGCGTTTTTGCGCAAACGCCACTAAAAGTCTGAGCAATAGTGGCGTTTTTCTGAAAGCGCCGCTAAAAATAGAGCAATAGCGATGCTTTTTGTACAAACGCCGCTAAAAGTTGAGTAGCCATTTTTGTGTAGGGACTCGTTTCGATTTGATCTGATTTAATTTTAATATTTTTTTTCTTATTCTTGTTTTGAATTATATTTTCATAGTTCTTATTTTTGGGTTTAGGGTTTAAGGTTTATGGTTTATGGTTTAATGTTTAGAATGTTAATTTTATGGTTTAGGGTTTGTTATTTTGTGTTTAGGGTTTAGTGTTTAAGATCTTAATGTTTAGTGGTATTAAGGGTTTAGGGTTTAAGGGTTAAGGGTTCATGGTTCGTGGTTTATGTTTTGTGGTTTAGGGGTTTAAGGGTTAGGGGTTAGGGGTTTAGTGTTTGTGCTTTATAGTTTGTGGTTTATGGTTTATTGTTTTATAATTAGGGTCTTAGTACTCTTCATGGTTTCAGGGGTTAGGCTATTAGGGTTTAAGGGTTATGGTTTTTAATAAAATGACAAAAAAATTAATTTATTTTAGGGTTTAAGGTTTATGGTTTTATAATTTAGGATTTAGGGTTTATGGTTTACAATTTATGGTTTTTAGTTTTATTGTTTACGATTTAGGGTTTTAGGGTATAATTTTAGGGTTCTATGGTTTAAGATTTATGGTTTAGGGTTTATGGTGTTTGATTTTGGGGTTTGGAGTTTAGTGTTTGGGGTTTGGTTGTTGGTGTTTGTGGTTTATGATTTAATATGTTTTGGTATAGGGTTTAGTGTTTAATTTTGAATTTTTTACAATATAAATCCAAATAAGATAAATCGAAATTATTATTTTTAAAAATATATATAAAAATGGGTTAAATCCCAAAAGCATACATGAACAAAAATATAGGAATACACCCACATTATTTAATATAAGTATATAAAATATATATTTTTTGTTTATATTAAAAATAAAATTTAGGAATTGGTTTATATTAAAAATTAAAATATAGAGATGAATTAATTTTAGTGGCGTTTTTTAAGAAAACGTTGCAAAATGTTAATTTAAAAATTATATAAATCTTCAAAAAATTTTAAAATTTAAAATTAAAAAATTAAAAAATCAAAAAATCAAAAAATTTAAAACTTAAAAATTTAATATTTTAGTCCATAGTTGAGTTAAAAAGTTCAATATTTAAAATTTTAAAAAAAATCAAAAGATGATAGTCTCATGTTAAAAATTTTAAAAGAAAAATAAAAAAAATATGTTAAAAATAAAAAAAATTAAAATTAAGCAATAGGCAAGAAATTAAACTATAGTAGCATTTTTGATGAAAATACCAGAATAAATCCAAGAATTAGCAGCGTTTTTTTGAAAAACGCTGCAAAAGGCCATTATTTTAAAATCCCGCTCGTTACTCATTTTCGTCGAGCGCCCTAAATCCCCAAATAAAATCTCCCTCTTCTTCTCATTCTTTTTTCCTTTTAATCTCAAATTTTACCATGGCCACATGGAACGGGGTTTTAAGACAGTGGTTGAGATGGGATCGGAAGGGGGTCCTTGATGTCCAGTTCAAGATACTTCCAATCTCCACCATCATCACTCACGTCCCATGTCCGTGCAATTCAATTCAATACAGTAACAGTGGATATCTCTACAGTGCAATCCATGCTCTTTAAGTAGCGTCGGGAATGGGCCTTTACTTTATTTTTTGGAGGACAAGAGAAGTTGGATTCAACGCGTTGACGCTAGCTGTGTTGTCCGAAACCAATCCGCAGGCACCGGGCCGGATGTACTCAGTTTAGGGTTTTCACCATCTCGACAGGTAAATCGCGCTATCTCTAAACTCTCCTTTTTTGCTTCTTTCTCTGAATATTTTTCCTTCTTTAATTGCTTGGGAAATGAAATACTGTGCTCAAACATTTAAGCAGCTTTAGCTGCTTTCGGCTATTGCAATGAATTTAAACTGTGTTTTTTAACTACCTTTCTTTCATTCGTGAGTTTTCTTTTAAAGCTTTATATCATATTGGCTTTTCGATTTTATATGACATTGTTTTTTGAACTGAATTCTGCTTGAAGTTTTATGTTGGAATGTAATGCTCACTTAATTTGTTTAAAAGCATAAAACTATATCTTGGTAATTATTTTTTTGGAAGCTTTCTAGTGTGTACTTCACATTTTGTGGTGCTGTTCACTGCTGCTGATGGCTCGGGAAGAAGTAGATCATACCATGCTTATATCTCTCAGTCAAGTAGAGGTTTCAGGTCATCACTAAATGAGCAAGTAAGATGCCACTCTTAACTAGTTCATGCTTTTGTTTTACTTGAGTCTAAACGTACGATTTCATGAAAATATCTGCTTGCTCGTATGTTGTTTGATAAAATGCCTGTAAAAAATGTGGGTTCTTGGAATTCCATGATATTTGGCTTAGTTCAACAAAGGACAATTTAAAGAAGCATTGGATGTTTTTCATGACAATTTTTTATTGAATTCTTGCCACTTTCGCTGCCCATTTTTGCTTTAAGTCACTGCTCTATTTCATTCCTTAGCATTACCATGGTATGTACTGAATGTCAAGTAGATTTTGCTTTTGAACAAAACCAACAATGGGAGAATATTAAATTAATCAGTGATTGATACATCTCTGTATCTCAGAAACAAAACAAAACAAAACATACTGTTGATTTGAATTTCAGATTTTGCATCTACATGTATAGTGCCATTTTGATTATGCTCATGAGTCTGAGGATCTTGGAGTTAGATCCAAGTGATTGGTTGAGCCGTGGCCATTTTTTTCTCCAAAAGTGTTCTTTGATGTGACCAAATAATGGCTAATATCAGAACTGGTTTCATTTTGAAAAGCATAATTTTGGGGTAATGAAGTTGACGGATATCTCTTGGAAGATGGGGAAAATATGGTTGATGATTAAACAAATTGTGTTCTTTGTTTCAATGTTCGTGTTCTGTTTTCCAACACTTGAACAAATGGCCATCTTTTCCTTGCCTAAAAGTTCAAATACCTTTGCCCAATGATTCCGTTCTGGGTTATTTCTACTATCAAATTTGTTTTCTTTTGTGGATTGAGTTTTAGGGTCAGTTTGTTTTAACATGAAAAACATTTTCATCTTTTCTAATATTTGTTTTAACGGAAAATTATCCATTATTGTCATAAAATGTCTTATTAATTTTCTTTTGTAAGAAATTTTTTAAACTGATAAGGCACTGTGTATTTTAACATCCTCATATCTGACCTGAATATCAAATAAAGCACCGGGATACAATATTCTCTATTTCACTCTTTATTTATAAAATATATTTTTAATTTAATCTCTTTTTATCATTAAAGCTTAATTAATTTTATTTCTGATTATTGCTATCTTATTGCTATCTTTTATTTCTGATTTTTGCTTCAGATAATAGTTGTTGATTTCTTGCCAAAATAGTTGCTGATTGCCCGCCCGAATACCTTGAAATGCTCATTAAAATTGCATCAAAATTACCCTTAGTTTCAGCATTTTAATTGCTCCAAATGTGTATCAACACCATCTATATGAAATTTAAAGGTTTGTTCTTAGGTTGTACAAAGCTAAGGTTTTTTTTTAAAAGACAGTTTGAATGTTTTTACGTGCCATGTTTTGTTCTTCGTAAGAAGACACGTTTCAATTGGGCGGTACCAAATCCCATTGACTTCTCCCAGTATTTCCCCTAGCTTTGTTTCATTTCTTCTCTATTTATATCCCCTTTCTCCATGCATTACATGACTTTGTTTCCCAAGGTTTTTTTTTTCTTTTGCATCCAACTTCACCTTCCTTCTTATCTTTCTCGAAAAAGGCAAATTTTAAGGTTGTCTTAAAGAAGTGTATATCTATATCTATCTATATATATATATTTGGAAAATTCAGATATATATTTTTTGTTTTAACACGAATTTATATATATTTGCAGATGAAACGACAAAATGGGAAAAGATAACATATTTAGGTGCTGCTACCTGCACTGTTTTAGCTATTTATAATCTATCAAAAGGTCATCCCCACCATGAAGAGCCTCCTGTAAGCTTACTTTTACTATGTTTAATTTTAATTATATATTTAAAAAATATTTTTGTTATTAATTTTTATCATTGGACGCTGTCATGATGTTTGAATGTTTGCAGGCCATATTTGCACATTCGCAACAAGGAGTTCCCATGGGGTATGTTATTCTTATTGTTACTGGTTTCGAGTTATTTAAGTTCGAGTTGATTTTTTTCTTTATGGTATTTATATTTTGCTGTTTAGGCTCTCTTGGGTCCTTCCATGACAATTATAACTGATAAAATTAGTAAATTTTCTTATCATTTTGCACCATATGCTTAAAGGTCGAGGAATGTAAGGAATTCTAGACAATTTTAGATATTCTAGGGCAGAACTAGAACCAAATTTACTTTTATTGCCTTTGGTTATTAGCTAATAAATCCTATTCATTTTGTTCAAAACAATTTCTTAGTTTTAACTTAATTTTACTTACAGGTGCATACTTTAGCTTTCTGTTCCGGTGTTTTGGATTCTTTAGCGGTTGAATTGAATAGAAAGCATCCAAGGACTTCTCTAAGTTATATGCAGGCACTGCAATATGTTGGCTTCATCTAAGCTTGAACCATCCCTCTGTATATTGTTTCTTCTTCTTTCAAATCTTTTTCCTTTGATAAACGAGAGATGATGATTTGGCATTCTTTTCTTAGCAGGATGAATTTTGTTTTAGAAATAGTAATACTTTGTGAGTGTGCCTGTGTGTTTTTTTATGTATTAAATTAAATATTGAATCAATATTTATGTATTGAATTTAAATTCATTAATTTTTATATTTAGTTTTGAAGTTAAAATGTTAATAGAAAATTTAATTTTATTAATATTTTTTATTTAACCTTAAAAGTAGTTCAAATTTCAAATATAAAACATAATATAATATTTATCATAAAATAAATAATATTTAATTAAAATATATTTCTTTGAAGGTCATTTTTTAGCGGCGTTTATGCGAAAAGTGCCGCTAAAACTCAATACCTTTAGCGGCGTTTGTGGGAAAAATGCCGCTAAAAGTCCATACCTTTAGCGGCATTTGCAAGAAAAGCGCCGCTAAAACTTCATACCTTTAGCGGCGTTTGTCGGAAAGCGCCGCTAAAAGTCCATACCTTTAGCGGTATTTGTGGGAAAAACGCCGCTAAAAGTCCATCCTTTAGCGACGTTTTGTTCACATAAACGCCGCAAAATTTTGCGGCGTTGCTTTTAGCGACGTTTTTTGCGGCGCTTCACAAAGCGCCGCTAATACTATTTGCGCCACTTATAAACGCCGCTAAAAGCCAAAAAACGCCTCTAAAAGTCTATTTTGCTGCAGTGATTTCAAATTATAAAATACCGAGATAGCCTTTGATAGTGTGAGACGAACTTCGACGTCCTTACGATCCCCGAATTGGCTTGGCTACATTATAGAATAGAGAAAGGAAAATGAGTAAGCTACAATGCTTAGTAAGTTTACAAGTAAATAAATGACAACATTCACCAAGTATAAATGTACTCATATTATACCATCAGCTAACAAAATCTTTACTTTACTTCTCCATTTACTATTTAACTTTCCTGTTTATCATTCCTTTACCTGAACTTTCTTGTAACATAGCTTGTATATTAGCCCAATGAACCGTTTGGAATACTCAGGATACTTGGGTTTTCCTGCCTGATAATAGCCTACTAATGCCATGCTCTAGGCATGGTCTGACATGAGATGTTCCCTATCCTGCCAAAGCCATATATCTGATATGGACTTACATGGGATGTTCCTGAACTATCTCAACCTGCCAATGCCATATGTCTGATATGGACTTACATGGGATGCTCCTCAACTATCTCAACCCAAAATGTCATGACATTCCGTATCTCATACATTCCTAAGATTCAAACGGGCTTTCTGATACTTTTGCTCTGTTACCTCATCTTTGATTCAACTTGGAATATTCTCATAAAATAAATGTATATATGCTGGAAATTAACAACATTGATATAAAATATTGAAATATTGCATTTATTTACCGTAAACTTACCTCGGCGCAATATGCGATCAACTTGACAACTTAATCTTCTACCTTTTTCTTTCCTTGGTCTATCCCCAAATTTCATTCTTTTTGATCTATAATTAGAAAATTTAGCTTATTTAATACCCACATTTATCAAAACAATCCTTAACTCTAACTTTGGTAAAATTATAATTTTGCCCCTAAACTTTTACATATTTACACTTTTGTCCCAACGCTCAGAAATTAAACTTTTTCCCTAATTATTATGTTTTAGGACATGCTGATCATTTCCCTTAATGGCAATATCAAATTCTCACTCTAACATGTACTTATGAACATTAGGTATTTTTACCGATTATGCTGTTTTACTCATTTTCACTTAAAATCGAGTAGCACAAGTTGTTCAACATAATTTAAAACCTCATATTCTATCATAAAACATCAAAATAAACACATGTGACATCCCTAATTTGACCCTAGTCAGAAAGTGGTTTTGGGACCACAAAACCCAGTCACAAAAAAATAATTGAGTGTTAAATTTCATGTCTATTATATGTGTAATTGCATATGTGAAATTTTGATTTATTGAATTTTTTCATTTGGATGTGAAATTAACTAAAAGGGACTTATGTGAAAAATCTTGAAAATGTCATAGGTTAATTTGTAGGGCCAAAAGTTGTATGGTTTAAAGCATGAGGGACTTGCATGTCAAACATTCCCTTTTCTTGGTAGTGGACGGCAATGATAAGTATGAATGACATATTATGCATTTTTATTATTAAAGAAATATTAATAAATGATTTTATAATGTGACATAAGGATTATTATAATAAGAACATGGTGATAAAAACAAAGTGGGTGTTTTTCTTTGTCAACTAGCCGAATGTAAAGAAAATAATAAGGGAAGAGGAGCTTTGTAGTTTCGGTCAAGGGAAGGCCTAAAAATCCAAGGTAAAATCTTGCTAATTTGATTTAAGTTTGATGTGTTTGAACTCTTATCTTAGTTCCCTTCTAAACCCATGAATTGAAACTTTGTAATTGGGTGTTTTGAATGTTCGGTTATGAGTGGAAGGATGTAAATTTTAAATGTGATGTTAGAAATGGATGAATGAAGGTTAGATGGACTTGGTAATGGAAAATTTATGTGCTTATGAGCTGGTAAGCTTGATTGAGAAATTCATGCTTGTGAGGGTAAATTGTTAATAGTAAGCATTCGATCATGGTAAATGTATCTAAGATGGAGAGTTGTTAAAATGCTCTAAATGTTTTAAATATATTGTTATAATTTGAATTTAAGGCTTGTTAAATTGTCCTTGCCGTATAGGAACCTAAATAATGGCTTAGTGGTGTTGTGTTTTAAATTATTAATCTATATTTATAAGCTTGCCTAACAACCCCTTCATTAATGAATTACGTGTGTATTTGTAACTTCAGATGATGGAAGGAGTGAATTAATGATAGGAAGAAATCGGTAATAGTGCCTAGGTGAGTTTAGATGCCAAATATAAATTTAAGATATTAATTGAGAAATTGTTAATTATTTAAGTGATTGAAAGTACAAGATGGCCGTATGAATGCTAATAAGTAGAGGAAATGATGTTGTTGTTTGTGATATATGAATGTTTAGACAATTGTTTATGCGTATGAAATTTGGAGTATTAGTTAGTTGATGAATTTGTTTAATATAATGGCCGAATGAAATCATTATTGATGCATGGTTTTAAATTGAATGTAATAATGATCGAGTGAGTCTAAAGTTAAGGAATAATTGATTTTGAATGCATGTGGGATATAAGGAATTGAGTTTGCCGTATATGTGATAGTAGGAAGAGAAATTGTTTTGACTTGAATTTAATTACCTATATGTTGAAGTCGTGGGAATGGAAAGTTGATTAAGTAAATTGTTAAAATGTTTAGACAATGCAAATTATGATATATGTGACCATTTTAGCTAAGGGGTATTCGGCCAAGTTCCTTGAATGAAGGAAATTTGTGTTAGACGCTTAGTTGTTGTTTTCTTGCATTTAGGAAAAAATGGAGCATTAGTAAAATAGAACTAATCAAATATACTTACATGTGGAATTTTTACTAAAGGGAATTCGGTTTATATGCTTGTGTTTATGTGATTTCCGAATGACCCCCTTAGTCATCGAATTGTGTAATTGCTTGCATTTTAGATGGTTGAAGTCGTGAATGAGATGATAAGTGATAAATGGTTAGGATGTATATGTGTGTATAATTGCCGAATGTGAACTTAGGAAATTAATTGTGTGATGGTTACTTATATACTTAAATGTATGGTTTGTGAGAAGTTGAATTATTGGTAAGTTTAATAACTTTGGTTAAAAATAAGATTAAGAGCTATGTGGCATGAGACATTAGTGTTAATTAGATGTCAAAGTGCCGAATATGTGTAATAATAGAAAATGTTTAATTTGATATGTGTTTATTTAGCTAAAAGTGAAAGTGCCGTATGTTCTAATTTAATGAGATTATTGGTAATTCAATTGAGATGAATTGTTAAAGCGATTAAACTAGTTTGCTCGTTTTAATTTAGCTCAAGAGCTAAGAGCACCAAAGTCGGATAAAGGGAAAGCAAAAATAAACGAAGAGCCGTGGATATCTAGTCGTTGACCACTTCCGAGGTAAGTTCTTAAGTGTTTGAACTTTGGAAATTTAAGAGTAAATTGTAATAAATCTGCTTAGGACAGCAGCAGTAATGTGATTTTAGAAAATCACCATAAATTGTTGGAGTTGAATTAGAGGCTGAATAAAATATGTAATTTAAGATTAATGAGTCTAGTTTTTTATAAAAGAAACTGTGTAAGCAAAGGAATTTCCGATAATGAGATATTTAAAGTGGTGTGCCACAGAGTCAAAAGGGCTTCGAGGGCCCCTATTCTGTTTTTAGAAAATCATTATAAATGGTAAAAAATGATTATAAGATAAAATTTATATGCTTAGACTCCTTAATGAGTCTAGTTTCAAACAAAATAAACGAGAACATATTTTGAATTCTGTACAATGAGAAATTTGATTCGTAGTGAAGAGTGGTTAGAATAGTCAAATAGTAAAATAGGGGAAACTTTAAGAAAAATCTGGTATTGATTGGCCAAACCAAAAATTCTGAAAATTTTTTGGATAGAATATATATGAGTCTATTTTTAGGGAAAATTAACAGCACTTGATTTGGAGTTTCGTAGCTCCAGTTGCAAACAATTTAATTACTATTGCTCAGGAAGACAGCTAGTAGTGAAATTGTGATTATGTTGTAAATATTGATAAAACTGTTTGAGTTGCTTATAAGCTATTGATTAAATATTAGTAATCAAAGTACCGAATCCATATTAAAGTGAGGTTATAAGCCGTAAATGACGAGTATACCTAGTCAATTTTGTTATGATGAAATTGATGTACAAGATATGTATGTGTGGTGAGGCCGAAATGGCTAATATTAAATGTGTGCAAGTTATCCAAATGGCCTTTATGAAAATGTGTGCTATCTTTATTTGTATAGTGAGGCCGAATGGTTACTTAGAAATGTAATATGGATGAGTGGTTATTTAAATGAAAGCAAAGTATGTGATGTATTAGCAAGTGATGATAAAAACATTATCTTATATATGTGCTTATGTATATGGTGTGGCCAAATGGGCAAATGTGAAATGTACATATGTTTACGTGTATACAATGTGGCCGAATGACCAATTGTGAAAAGTGTGTATTATTAGATATTTGATGAGGCCAAAGTTAGTAAAAAATATATATATATTAAATGAATTGTGCTGAGATTGTATCCGGGTTAGAGACCCGCTGGCTTCGTGCTGAGATTGTATCTGGGTTAGGGACCCGCTGGCTTCGTGCTGGGATTGTATCCGGGTTAGAACTCCGCAGGCTTCGTGCTAGAACTGTATCCGGGTTTAAGGACCCGCACGCTTTGTGTTAATAACTTATCCGGGCTAAAAGTCTTGCCAGTGATTTGAGTCAAGTTTAAAAATATGAGACTTCGCGGTAATAATTACTAATAAATACGTACAATGCAATAAGTTGGCCAGGTATGTATCATGTACTCATATTTGAAATTTGATTTGGGTTGAATTGTAAGTGTATAAAGTGATGCAATTTTGAAAGAGTGTTAGAACTATAAATGTGATCGTGATACATTCGGTCTATGTGTGAATGCTATGTGAAAGTAATTGATTTAATCATGTTATATGAGTTTCGATTCAAGTGAAATTATCATGTTAAATGAGTTACATTTGATAATGTGTATTCAGCCAAAAGATAATATAACTAGAAAATGGCTTAAGTGAAAAGTTGAATGCTAAACTGTTGTTTGAGTTTAATTGTGCCAGGTACGTATTATGTACCAAATTGTGAATTTGATTGGGATAGAATCTTAATGTATGATATGATGCATAAGTAAATAAGTGACAACAAAATATATATATATATATATATAATGATGGTACATTCGGCCAATGTGAGATATTATGTGCACATATGGAATATTCTTTTTCTATGATATATGAATACGAAGTTATTTGAAATTGTATGCAAAGTGTGCATTGTGTGCTTGTGAATATTCAACTATTTTGGACATTATTATGGAAGTATATGTGGTAGCTATGTGATATTGTATATGAGATAAATGTCTTTAATTCATTAAAGTTACTTGTTTTACTTAAGACTTACTAAGCTTATGAAAGCTTACTCTGTTTGTTTGGTTTCTCTATTTTATAGATTTTTAACTCCATCTACGAGCTCAGGGATCGTCAACACTTCGTCACACTATCTACTATTGTGGTAATCATGTGATTTGGACTTAGCGGGTGGCATGTATAGGATAGAATATAGGTAGAATGATATTTTGGCTATTGTATATAAGCCATGCGAATATGGCATCCTATGGAAGTTTACTTATACAAGTTTTAAATTCGATCTTTGTTTGTGCCTATTAATTATATAAATAGTTGATTCTTTTATTTAAGAAAGGGTTCAAAATTTTACTGTTCTAATCTGTTTCCTAAGTTTCGATAACGCCTCGTCCTATTCCGGCGACGGTTACGGGATAGGGGTGTTACAACACATTTCACCTATGGGTATTTTTCCAAATATGAACCCTAGGTTAAATTATTGCTAGAATAAGCTAAATCAAGTTACCTGGACTCCAAAAATGTAAAGAACATTAAAAGCGGGGCTTGGAATCACTTACTATGGAGCTTGGAAGCTTGAAACAAACCCTAGCTATGGAGACAATATGAGTTTCGGCCCTTGAAGAAGATGATAGCAATTTTGCCATCTTTTTCCCTTTTAATTCATTTTAATTACCAAATGACTAAAATACCCTTCATCAAAAACTTTGGTTATTTCTACCTATGTATGTCCATTTTTGTCCATGAAAACCTAATGGTATAATTACCATTGGACCTCTACTTCAATTATGCTCTTCAATTAAATCCTTTAACATCTAGAACTCATATTTATCAACTTTTGCAAGTAAGCTCTAATAGGCAAATTAGACATGCAATTCATAAAATTTTCTATCAATACTTTAACACATGCATCTAATCACTCAATAAATCCTAAAAATTAATCGGAATAAATTTTTCTATCTCGAATTCGTGGTTTCGCAACCACTATTCCGTTTAGGCCCTATTTTGGGATGTTACAATTTTGTTCATATTAAGACTTGAATATTAGCCTATTTAAAGGGTGTTTGTAACCCTATAGGGAGTTAACAAAATATCTCTTACGTGAGATTTGATGAAGAGTTTTGAGAGAGTTTTTGAGAGCCTTGTATTTGGGTTTTGGGTTTTCCTCTTTGGGATTATTTTCTCCATCTTGTACTCTTGAGTTTTTGCCATTTTAATGAAATTTTCTTTTCTCATGGTTTTTATCCTCTTCAGAGGTGTTTTCCATGTAAAATTTTTATGTTCATTCCTCTTTACTTGTTTGTTGTTTATACAGGTCGGTCCCCAACAGTTACCATGAGTTAAAATAGGATCATATTGGGAGAACATATTTATCCCTAAGAGATTAATGATATCCTGTGAGGGTAACACACTATCCTTGTGAGACTTGTGATATGTATAGGCTAATAATAAACTCATGACCTTGCTTATGAATTTAATTACGAAAGGTTTAAGTTATAACCTTTACGGTAAGTTAAAGTTTAATTTTAATACGAACTCAACTAAGCAAATATTTGCTTACACCCATTGTATTTGATTTCTTGTAGATCATCAAAGTTTATGTCAGTTGGAAGTTCAAGTTAGAGCTCACACTATTTGTTCGATAATTCAGTATAAACTATGATTATTGGTTTAGGAAGAGTTTAAGTTAAATGGTGTTGTTTCAAAATTTGTTTAAGTAAGGTTTTATGATGTGTATATATGTAGTAATTTAGCTCATTTACACCTATATGGGTGCTTTTGGTTATTTGGATCATGCTTTAGGAAAATGGTTGCTGATTAGGCAAAATGAATGAAATGACATGATTGATACATTTATAACTAAGGATTTGTCATTATTGAATGTGAACCTGTTTGATATTTAAAATGTGGTACCAATGAGGGTACATTGGTTAGACACATAACTTCAATGATTTGGTTGTTTTTAGCATGTTTAAATGTGTTTTCAATGGGTGAAAATGGTTAGAAATGGATTGGCTTGTTACTTAAGAAATGGTAGTTGAAATTGCTTGTTTTACTAGTCATTTTAAGTGCGCACGACGTAGGACACGGGCTGTTACATGGCCGTGTTCCACACACAGCCACCTCACACGGTCATTTGTCTTATTGATTTTTGGGTACATGTTGGTCCACGCGGTCACAGTGAGTTATTGTAACAGCCCATTTTTCAGTAGTGTCAAAAAAGTAGTTTCAGGGCCACAAATCCGATGAGTGAGTCTATAAATATTAATATTTAATATTTACGAGTCAAGTATAAAATTACGTTGAAATTTGATTTAATGATTTTTGTTAATTGAAAGAATAATTATGTTCAAGTGGTATGTCCCTAAAGTCAAGTGGTTTTAGAAAAAGAGGTATCAGGACCTCGTTTCTATAAACCGAGCCCGTAAATATTTTATTAAATATTTACAGAGTGTTTTTAGGGTCATATTAAAATTTGGTTAAGAAAATTTAATGTTTAGATAGTTAATTAATTGAAAATGACTAAATCATAAAAGGTACAAAATTTAAATTCTATTAGTTAAGGTGTTAAATAGTTAAATTAATAATGTCACAAGGGTTTATGTGGCAATAATGCCATAGGCAAATGTCATTCACGATTAGTGCTTAAAAGAAAGGCTATGTTAAAATAAAATAAAAAGAAAAACATATATATATATATATATATATAGATATATATATATTTCTCTTTATATTCATCTTCTACAGCTGAATAAATACCATTGTCGAAACCATGTTGGATTTTGAGGTCCGTTTTTCATGATTTTTATGTTTTTATTGTCGTTTTAGGTTAATCTAGCTAACTCGTGGGTTAATTTGTGAAATTGTTAAAAGTTTAGGAACTTTCCATGAATGTTTTAAGTGTGTTTATGGATTTAATTGATACATTATTAAGTTTATTTGTTAAATAGAAGTATTTTGTTAAGTGATTTTTAGCAATTTTAATGTTAAAGGATTAATTTATTAAAGTTGTAAAATTCATGGAATTTAATGTGAAATTTTGTTATTTAATGTGAAATTTTGTTGAATTTAGGCTGTTTAGAAATTCTATAAAAATCGACTAACATGAATTTTAGCTAAATATGTAAATTTGCAAGTTTTTGGCTTAGGGATTAAATTGCATAAAAGGTAAAACATTAAGGGTAATTTTGTAAATTTCCCATTGATAAGGGTTATAAGATGAATTAATTATGTTAAGTTATTTAAATGGGTTAATTGAATGAAAATTATTATATAGATCAAGAAACGAACCAAATGGATCTAAACCAGGGAAAAACTAATGTGTTAGACTAGTCGTCGCCTTCGTTTTTACAACTATTATTGTCGAGGTAAGTTCGTAACTTGATTAAATCAATTAGTTGTTGTTCCGGTTGTTTAATATCTAATTGTTTATATATTAATCGAGTTCGTTGGCTTGAAGGAAATGATTAAGACTATAGTTGAAAGACACTGTGGCACTATACCAAAATTAAAGAAGACCATATTTGAAAGACATTATGACACCATACCAGAAACGAGTAAAACCATAGCTGAAAGACGTTATGGCATCACGATTCTGTCGAATAAGACCATAACTGAAAGATGTTATGACATCACAATTCTATCGAGCAAGACCATAGTTGAAAGACATTATGGCATCACGATTCTATCAAGTAAGACCATAGCTGAAAGATGCTATGGCATCACTAATCAAATGAATAATACCATAGTTGAAAGACACTATGGCAACACGACGGAAAATGAATAAGACCATAGTTGAAAGAAACTATGGCAACATGACAGAAAATGAATAAGACCATGGTTGAAAGACATTATGGCATCAAGTCAAGAATAAAAAAGACCATGGTTGAAAGACACCATGACACCCTCCGATCATTTGCTATTTAGGTAACACGTTTCAACTTAGGTATGTATCATAAATGTAATACCCCTAACCTGTCTCCGTTGTCGGATTAGGGCTACAAAGTATTACCGATTAATCAAAAATCATTTAACATCATATCATTAAATAGATTTATCTCAATCAAAATCATATCAATCATATGCATTTTGTCCCTAAATCGAGCCTTTGAGGCCCTAAAGATAACTTAGAAGCAATTCAAGACTAAATTGAAACAAAATAGAAGTTTTAAGAAGAATGTAACACCCTAAACCCAGCTGGACATTATGGCCGCATCTGGCAGTGCCACATTAAAGGGTAGATCGTATAAATTGATATTGTTGGAAAACCATGAAAGCATTTAATTGTTTACGGTTTAAACTAGTGTTTACACGATGTATTTCCTTATCCAAACCAGTCTTGTACGAGGAGTGTAACACCCCTATCCCGTGACCGTCGCCGAAATAGGTAGGGACATTACTGAAAAGTCAAAACAGATTAGAACAGAATATTCACATATTTTAACAAGATTCGAACATAAAAATCCCTTTTGGAAGTCCACTAGACCCTAAACAGGCATTGAGATAGGGTTGGAACAAAACCGAACACATTCATAAACTTCAAAACACATATAAAAATTTCCAAATTTAGGAGGTCACATGCCTGTGTGACCAGGCCATGTGTCCCACACGAGACTCAGGCACGCCCATGCACCCAAGCCGTGCAAAAACAGAGTAAGCATATTGACTTTTTGCCACGGCCACAAGACACGCCCGTGGGTCTTGGCCATGTGAGTTTTTGTGTCAATACTGGAAAATTAGCACGGCCATAAAGCACGCCCGTGTGCCATAGCCGTATGGCACTAAGCAGACTTGGTTTAAGTCATACTTTCCACCCACTAAGGGTCATTCCCTACAAGTCAATTCATGCCACAACAATGCCACAATTTCAACTAAAATTCAATACCTAATCATACCTCTACATGATCAAACCATTCATATACACATTCATATTCAAATCTCACACCAAGCATGTCTATATCACAAACAAAGTTCATGACTAAACATATAGCACATATCTCATTCATCCCACATCCAAATTTTACCATTTCTTCACATTGACATGTTTCAAGATGAACAAAACAAACTAAATCATAAAACCATTATAAACTTACAAAATTTGGCATCATAAGCATAAACCAAAACCAAGCACAAACATACCCTTTGCTAGCCAATTCTCATGACATTACAAATAAACATATCCCAAGCTTAATTCATAGACATTCTAGCCTATACATGCCAAACTTAAACTTTGTACATTAAAAAGGTACCAAAATCAAGCTCAATAGTATGGTGACGGTCCTTAACTATCCCCGAACCCTCAGTAGCTATGATATCTGTAAAACAGTTGAAAGTAAATACAGAGTAAGCTACAATGAGCTTAGTAAGCCAAATACAAACATATGTCATCCTTAAACACAATATGATAGCAATCTCATGTAGATAACTCATGAGCCAAATATACTCATTTGTCGCATACTCATAGTTCACAATAGCATACCTTTCATGCTCATAAATTCAGTACAGAACAGATGTATCTGAGTCAGACTTATAAAGTACGCATTCATTCATTTCTCGAAATTTCTCTTCAACCGTTCAGAAATGTTACAGAACTTATATATCATACAATGCCAACGTCCTTGACGTGGTCTTACATGTCATTTGATATCGATGCCACTGTCCCGGACAGGGTCTTACACGAAACATAAATGATGCCAGTGTCCTAGACACGGTCTTGCACATATTTCTGTAATCAATGCCTACGTCCCGGACGAGGTCTTACATGATATCATTTTTCTATGACTTAATCAAATTTGACTCAGAATTAATACGTCAGGCTCTCACGGCCATCCAAATGCAGTTAAAATATCATGAATACATAATAAACATTGATACAACGCATATTTTGTATATTGACTTACCTCGTATGGATTTAACAGATTTGAGCTGACTATTCAACGATTTTGGACTTTCCTCGATCTAAGCCTGATTTCCTTGTTTCTTGATCTAAATAAATTCAAATTAAACCATTCAATTATTTATTTCATTCAATTCAATCCACAAACACTTATTTAGGGCATTTTACATTCTAGCCCTCACATTTTCACATTTTGACATTTTGGTCCCTAATTCACGAAAACCTCAAATTTACAAAATTCAATTAAATACAAGCTTGACCGAATATTCATGGCTTTCATATAAGCCCATATAATACATTTTTCTCACAAATTAGTCCTCTCCAAGTATTATTTTCACTATTTAACACAATTTACTCAATTTGATAAAAAATTCAAGGCAAAGCATATTTATTCAACACCTATCCATCATAATCCATTCAATTTCACTACAAAGCTTCAAAAATCATCAATTTTACTATTCATAATCTTTATCAAAAATAGAAATTGAGACATGGGCATGAAAGATTTCAAAGCAACAATCACAGAAATGTAGAAATTATTAAAAACGGACAAAAAGTCACACATTAATCAAGGATTAAGCTAGCCGAATTTGAGAAAGCATGAATTCTTTTCTTTTTCTTTGATTTTCGGTGATGGTGAATGAAATAAACAACATTTTCATGCCTTTGTTTTATTAATAATAGTTTAATTACCAAATACCAATTTTGCCCTTAATGAATCAATAATAAAAACTTATAATGGTTGTCCATAAAAGCCCATTAACCATGTTAATGGTTCAATCACAACATAAGGACCTCACGTAAATAAAACATAGCACTTAATCACTTTTAACAAATGACATGCAGATTTTAAATTTTATGCGATTTGATCCTTAATGACATGCAGATTTTAAATTTTATGCGATTTGATCCTTTCTCATAATTAAGCACAAAGGCAGACAAATTAAATCACAAAAATTTCACATATGCTAAATCATATAACACAGACACGGAAAAAAATATTAAAATATTTTTTTCAGACTCCACTATTCCGACTAGGGTCCAAATCGGGCTGTTACAAGTAGTACTTTAGTTTAAACAAAAAATCATTGAAAGCTTATTTAGTTGCAAGTTTGAATAAAACCTTAGGTTGCTATTTGAAAACCACAGTTTTTGTATCCATTATTAGATTCCCAAGTTTTAGTTAAAGCGGAGGCTCATCCTTTCCCCCAAAAAAAGCACCGATTTTTAGGTTTGGTTCAAAAAATGTCATTTTCAACTCTTTTGAAAAAACGAGTTTTAAATTGAAAAGAAAATAGGTAGTTATTAAAATAAAACCAATAACCAAATCAAACCAGAGGAAAGGCCTTATTACAACCAAAAACCCATATAGAAAATAATTAAAGCAATATTTAATCAAATACTAAAAATTAAAACCATTCGTAGTGTGGCCACCTCCGAGTCCTCCCTTACGTCGAGCCGCCTACTGAGGGTTACCTGAAAAATTAAAAAGAGGGGGTGAGTTTTTGAAAACCCAGTGTGTACAACCCTCATTGATCATAAAATATGCATCAATTAACCTGGGCCTAAGCCCATTACAATAACGGTGGCATATGGCCTTGGCCCATAATAGCCTCAGTTGGGCCTAAGCCCAAATCACAATCACTAGTACATATGCAAATGCCCAATTACCCCATCCAACCCTGCACTCCGTATCCATTCCAACCCTACACTCCTGTGGGGATTTAATCGACCCACCCATCCCTGCACTCCCGTTGTAGCATCGGTTGCGGCACTACAAAATAATACAGTAGAGCTGTCAATCACATAGTAGGCTTAAAAGCCATCGGTGGATCCACAGTTGTCAAGTGACCATGCGACCCTCACATATCAAACTCTTCCTCCAATCCACAATCCCATCCCTCATGCAACATAATAACACATGAATGCAACATATCATATATGGCATGCTAAATCAATCATAAAACGTGTAGGGCATTTTAGTCATTTTACCCTTTAGGGGCATTCGGTAAATTGGTCACTATGGGCCTAAGTTCACAATTCGGCCCATTACAAAGCCCACGTCATTCAACGCGACATATGTTGTTTCTAGCAATCAATAATACACTAGGGCCCAAAAGCCCAATATGTGGCCCAAGTGGGGCCCACACTCTCATGTGACCCACTGACCCCAAAACTGCCCTTGGCCATGTGGTCAACATGACCGGCTCAATATTTCATTACATCCATGAATTTTGCTCGTATCGAGCCCACGGGCCCATCGGTCCATATGGCCCATCGGTCCATATGGCCCATTTCGGCCAAGTTGGCCAAAAAGTGGCCGAAGTCTATGAGATCGCTCATGGGGCCCCTGTGGTCATATCAATCTTTCCACACGAGCATTCACACACTCGTGTGGTTGCCGTCGCCAATCTCTCAGTTTTTCAGCTTTTTGGCATTTTATCTTTTGCTGATCTATTGCTAGAGTGGTGTGGGTACACACCTGCTTACGAAGCGCGCTACGAATCCCTAGCCACAAACCTACAATCATTTAAGACTAACAGTTAGTCACTCGCTTAGTATAGTTTTCATTTTTTCCCAAAAGCCGAAATCACACTATCACTTACCTTGAACGATCGAGCTTTATTAACCCTTCACTAATCACTAGCAACGATTGACTCCGAGATTTGCCTTACGAAAACCCTTATTGTCAAGGATTGTATAAATATGTGACTTACATCCATCTTAGATCACCCTTAACACCACATAAGAGCATTTGGCCTCCACTAAAAACAAGAATAAAAATGTGTGCACTTACTGGTTGTCAAAAATCCTTACCACACCAAAACCAATGCACATGGGAAGTAGTTCGGCAAAAAACAGCAAAGATTCGGCAAAGGTTTAAAGAAGAAGAATCGATCACCACACTTGAGAAGAAGAAAAGAGAGGGAAATCGGTCCCAATAAAACCGATTAAGAGAGTGAGGGAGTGAGATGAGAGATTCGGTCTATCAAAAATTGGTGGATAATTGAAGGAAAAACAATAATTTGAGAACAAGGTAAGAAGGTTCAGTTGTGGCAGAGACCAATTGAAAAAGAAATAAGTAGGGAAGGAGAGATAAAGAACAGTGTTCGACACAAAAAGAAGAAAAGAGATAGGAATATAATCAGTCAGAGGTGTTCGAAGATGAATACCCGAATGTTAACCTCCTAAATTGGTGAAACAATAAAGAAGAAGGAGAGAAAGACAAAAAGAAGAGAATGCAAAAAGAACCAAATGCATGAGAGGTCACTTTTAGTGCAAATTTGGCAACATAGAAAAGAACAAAAAGGAACTTTAGTTTTGGTAATAAACTGACCAGAAGAGGGGAAAAATAAAAATTGCTCAACAAAGCCGAAAATATGCACCAAATCCCCCTTTGGTCGAATTTCTTGAGTGCTACCTTCAAAATTTTAGCTCCAACCTTCCCCAACTCTACCATGCAGAGTTCAACTCCAATTCAACCATTAGCTCGCCAAGGGGTAAAATAATTACCCTTTTGAGCAAGGAGAGATTTGAACCCACTCCCCCTTGCACAAAGAACATGCCTCATACAACTATACCACATGCCTTCTTGTGTCAAGTTTTAGCCTAAATTATTTAAAAGACATACCACTTGAAGCCAAAGTTCCATTAAGGCTAAAAACCAAGATTTTCCCCTATTCCAAAACTTGAACTCAGAACTTCGTAGAGACCCTCTAACACTCAAAATCAATATCCCAATAGTGTTAACATGCATTCAAGCCACAACACACAAAAATTAAAAGTTTAGGATTTTTGGGGCGTTACAAAAAAGTTGAAAAAAATTGAAAACAGGGGTCACACGACCGTATGGCCAGGCCGTGTGACATGACCTAGGTCGTGTAATATTTGAACAAATAAACACACTATCATGTCTCAGCCCGTGTCCTCACCCATGCAACTCACTGAGTAGGGTCACACGGCCATGTAAATCTCTGAGTTGCCACATATAGCCATGTGCTAGGTTGTGTAACTCACTGACTTGGAACATTAAGAAATTTCACATGATGTACGGCTGTGTGACAGCCCGTGTCCTAGGCCGTGTGAACCCAAAAATGTACTTAAAATTGAATCATTTCAAGTTCAATTCATACTAAAATAACCATTTCATTTAGACGCACATGCAAAGGATTTAAACATCATTCAAACAAACATAAACATGCCATTTCAAACATCCTAAATCACCTAACCAATATGCCATTCGAAGGCACCACAATTGTATCAAACATTATGAATCAAACCAAAGAAATTTGACCATATCTCAAACACACCACCTAGTTCATTTAATCACTACATTATACCACAGTTGACCATTTTCAAACAATCACAAACATACCAAAAGAACCTTATTTACAAGCACTTAAAAGTGACCAATATGACATAACTTGGTAAGGCATTAAAGTTCACCAAACCAAACATAACTTTAAAAGTTTAAACATATCAAAACATCTATTACAAAGATCCTATACATTTCATTTTTAACCTTAGCCAAAATACTCAAAAACTACTGAATTGGTTTCTAGATAGTCTGATAGGCCTCCAACGAGCTTCCAACCGATCGAGCTTCCAATAATCTATAAGACAAAGGAAAGTAACTACGTAAACAACGAGTGCTTAGTAAGCTCAGATAAATTTAAATATAACTTACCATTTCATTTATACAATTCATAGATTAAGCATAAAATCATTACCAATGCCATAAGCTTAGTATAAGCCTATACAACATCATCAAACTCACAAGTTAGTAAGCTCATTCATGATACATATAAACTTAACCATAATATAAGTAGATTTCCAAATACACATCATTTAACTCACCAACCTTTTCACAAGATCATGATTTATTCCAATTGCACACTTACCATTTCATTTCCTTTTCATACCTGTTGAACCATCTAGAATTACATTGGATACTCAAGAACGCTCACACAGTGTGCCTTTCCATATAACCATAACCTTTCCTTTACATCAATGCTCACACGAGCTGTGGGTTGGAATGTAAGCTACACGATGTTGCTCACATGAGTTGTGGCGAATCCGCAGCAAATGCAGGACCTCAGCCATCGAGAGGACATTCAAGACCAGCACTCGAAACATGAAATCCTTAATAACATGTCATTTGTATCTTAAGAATTCTTAAGGTTCAAACGGGACTCGTTATCTTTCAATTCATCATAGCATTGATACATGTATGTTTAAATCCACTTACAACTTATACAACATAAGAGGTAGTCAATTTAACTAACATTAAGACAATTACAATTTATAAGAACTTACTTCGATAATAAAGTCGTAATAATAGAGTTAAATTATTCTAAAGCTTTAGCTTTTCCTCAATTTAAGACCGATTGTGATTTATCTTTATCTAAATAAATAATTTCATTTAATTAAGTACTTCTAGTATTCAATTAAATCCATAGTTCATAGTTATGCAAAATTACAAAATTACCTCTAATACTTTGACTTTTCATAATTTAGTCCTTAAGCTCATAACTTAAATATAGCTTATTTTAACCTAAATTCATGTTAACCAATGTTGCAAAGGATCTTGAAACAACTCATAATTATCAACAATTTGTAATAAAACCCATGGATTTATACTTCTAACAATTTAATCCCTATTTGCAATTTCATCAAAAATCACTTAACAAAACATATTTGTTTTACAACCAAAACTAATAATCGATCAACTAAAATCAAAACCTATTCAAAAAATCCATGGAAAGTCCCTTAACCTTTAATAATTTTGCAAATTAACCCTCAGGCTAGCTAGATTAAGCTAAAACGGACTCAAAAACATAAAAATAATTAAAAACAGGGCTTGAATTCACTTACATGCAGGATGGGAGCTTAGCCGAATGCTCTAACCCTATTTTGATGGTATTTTCCAGTGGTAGATGTCAAATTGGGAAGAAGATTATCCTAATTTCTTCTGTTGATTTTCTATTCTTTTGCTAATTAATTAATTACCCTTGTTTTATAACTTAAAACTAACATATTCATGTCTAAATTTGTCCACTAACATCAAGGATGATATAATTACTATATTAGTCCAATATTTAAGATTACATAGTCATTGGACCTCTTTAACTAATAGAACTCAAGTTTTACACCTTTTACGATTTAGTCCTTTTTACTTATTTAACTATTTAAACTTCAAAATTTCTTAACGAAATTTTAATACAACCTTAAAATAATCCCATAGACATTAAATAAATAATAAAACAATAACTCACTCGTCAAAATTGTGGTCTCGAAACCACTGTTTCTACACCAATAAAAATGAGCTGTTACAGTAAGTATGAATATGAGTTGAACATTTGACTAGTATAGTTTGATAATGAATGTTAATCCTTGGTTTGATTATATACTTTATATGTCTATAAATATGTTAAATTGTGATGTTGTGGTGTGTTTAGGGAATTAAATAGTTGTATGAGTATTTTCCAAGTATTCGATTTTATTTCAACAGATGATTTAAGTTTTAATGAATAGATGCGTATATGAAAAGAACAATGTTATGGAAACATGAAATGGAAAATGTTGGTATATGAATATGAAATGAAAAGGGAACAAATTGAGGAATTATGTATTGAACTTCATATTAATTTGTTTCATGTTCAGTTGATTGGATATGCTCTTTATTGCACCTAATAACCTTGTGGTGTGTTGTGAATTGGAAGTAAAAGTATGCATAATTATAAATGAGTAATGTTTTAATGGTTTAATCATTTATGTTCGGTAAGTTAAGTTTCCTTTATACGAGCTTACTAAGCACTGGTAGCTTACGTAGTTGTTTTTCCTTATCTTGTAGATTATTGGAAAGTTTGATCGGTTGGAATCAAGTTAGAGTATATTCACACTATCCATCCTTTATCTTGGTAGAAGATTTGGATATATTGATGTCGGGTTATAAATGGCATGAACTAGGAGCCCTGAAGTTATTTTTTTATGGTGATGTTGTTTATAAGTTAGTTTGAGTAAGATTTGTGGTTATAAATGTTTAATATCTTTGGTGTATGTTTGAAACTTGATGTGCTTTTGGTCATTAGCTAAATACCTTTAGTGATTAGCTTGATATATGGTAAAGATATGTGATGAAATGGAGACTTTGATAATGTCTTGAAAATATTGAGTATGGATTTGTTTGGACATTTAAATTGTGGTGCAAATAAGGATACATTGGATAGGTAATTAGATCAAATGCGATGTGTGTTTTGGTCACTTTATTCATGCCTGTTGAAAGAAAATGGCTTATGGGTTAATGTTATGAAAAATAAATGGTTATTTGGTATGCTAGAAATGTGGTAAATGATTGATTTTGAATGTTGAAATGAAATAAGGTTGATTGTGATTATGGTACCTATTATTGGTACATTGGTTAGAATTAACTAGATGATTGATTTGATATGTTTTGAGTGTGATTGGAATGTGTTTTGATCATATAAATGTTTGTAGAAATGGTGTGTTTTGGTGTGCAAGATTAGGGTTTGAAATAGCTTGGTTTAGGGGAATTTGTGTTGTACATGACCTGGGACATGGGCTATCACACGGTAGTGTTCCACACACGGCCACCTCACACGACCATGTGTCATAGTAATTTCAAGTGAAGGTTTCACACGGTCTAGCACAAGACCTGCGACATGACCATGTAACCCAAGTTAGTGAGTTACAAAGGCAGACACACGGGATGGGACACGACCGTGTGTTCCATAGTTCAAATGCCGGTCTAGGTTATGTCTCACGGCTTGGCCACACGACCGTGTGACCTCTGTTACACAAATTTTTTAAAACTTTATCTAAAATTTCTTATTTGTTTTGAATTTGTCCCTAAATGTTTCCAAACTATTTTTAGGGTCTCTTAGGCTTGATTTAATAAGAGTATTTATACTATAATTAAATTGTGTTATCAAATGTTAACATGTAAATTATTTATTAATTTCTATTTTGATGTTAATTGTTTTGCATTGTACAATAATGCTCTGTAACCCTAATTCGGTGATAGAGACGGATTAGGGTGTTACAGTTACACGGCTTGGCCACATGGTCGTGTGACCCACTATTTTCAAATTTTTCCACATTTTTCTATTTTGTTTCAAATTAGCCCTTGTTTGTTCCAAATTGATTTTAAGGTGCCATAGGCTCAATTTAAGACCCGTATTAGTATATATGCTTTGAATGATGATTGGTTTTGAATATTTTATTTTTAAATTAAATCGAATTATATTATGATGTCATTAGTTTCATTGTGTGCCGTAATACTTTGTAACTTTAATCCGACAATGGAGACATGTTAGGGGTGTTACAAAACTTATCTCCTGACCTCGTTTAACCTAGATTACTTCCTAGGGTCATCAGTCCTAGGGTTTGGGCACACATAATTTATGCCAACTAATTCTATGATATACCTCTATTCTTCTATTGATTAATATACTTAATTAATTAATCAATTCTATAATCGAATCATTCAAGATAGAAATAAAGCCCAAAAAATTATCCTAATATTCATACAAATGTTAATTGGCCAAATAAACTAAATATAAATAAAAGAGTAAAGAGATTGTTCATGAATAAATCTATTGCAACGTGATTTTGAAATAATCTTCACTTACAAATTTCTTAACGTTGGAATAGGATATTCGGACTATAAAAAATAAAATAAAACTAAAAACTAAATAAAATAAAACTTTCTAGGTCTGAATCTGAATATCCTTCATCAGGTGACTCTAAGGCAACTTATATAGGCTAAATGTTACTTGGTGCCCACATAATTCTAGATAGTAAGTAATATAATATACTATTAAATTCTTAGGGTCTTATTAAGGAAATATCCTAAAATTGCTATATAAGAAAACAGCCCATTAGTTGTTCCCAAGGTCAGGTCATTACAATACTAAAAAGTGCATAAAAACGCTTATATTGTAAATATTTAAATCTAACCTACAAAAGTTGAAAATGCAATAAATAATTATAAAATGGTTAGAAAACAAGTTCGTTAAAGTGCCAAAATGTACTAAAACTATCACCACAATTGGCTGTAGGTCACTAATACACCATAAAAGTGAAACCTTTGATATATTCAAAGAGTTTTGTACGGTAGTGGAGAAACAACTAGGTTTACCTGTTCAGACAATTTCGTCCGATCGAGGTGGGGAATACTTATCGCGTGAGTTTTTAGGCTACCTCGTAGAGAATGAGATACTGTCCCAATTAACCATGCTGGGAACTCCACAATTGAATGGCTCTATCAATGTTAAGTTATTTACAATTGTCGATTTCCTTTTTGGGATATGCTTTTCGAATAGCTTGCTACATTCTGAATGATGTACGAACTAAGACAACACCTAAAACTTCATACAAATTATGGCACGACAAGAAACCAAGCCTAAAGCATTTTAGAATTTGGAGATGTCCAGCCCACATATCAGACAAAGATGCGACAAAGTTGGATTAATGGATATAATTGTGCATGTTTGTTGGTCCTAAATTTACCTATCTTTTACCTACCCCTAGCCTAGCAATGTTACAACATTTAAAAGACCTATTGATTCAAGTTTCTATGCTACCTACACTAGTGGAGAGAAATTGTTATGTTCAACATATAAAGGCATAAGTTAAACTTAATGATTGTAGCTTAATCTTGAACAAGGGAATAAAATCAAATTGTTAAAGATTTAACATGTCTTTATTAGGAAGAATTTAGTCTATTTTTGCTATCATAAGAATAATTGAGATTAATTTGAATGATATGTATACTTACGTAGCGTAAATCTCAAAATTCTTGTTATTGAGCATAAGGATACTAAAATCATAATTTTGGGAATAACATTGTTATGAAGGAATTTTTGAAAGGTGTTTCTGAGAAATTCTTTTCAAATTTGTACATTACTTGGGACGAGCAGTAATTAAGTTTGGGGGTATGGAAACATAAAAATATACACACTTTTTCATGCCCTTTTTAACTCAAATTCATGCAGTTTCGATAAAATTCTTGTCGAAAAATATATAAATATTATAAAATAATT
This sequence comes from Gossypium stocksii, assembly GCA_020496765.1. NCBI lineage: Eukaryota > Viridiplantae > Streptophyta > Magnoliopsida > Malvales > Malvaceae > Gossypium > Gossypium stocksii. Next base: position 42,945,388 of record CM035621.1, read on the forward strand.
AAATTGCACTCAAATTATTAAAATTTTTAATTTTAAATAATTTTATATCAAATTTTTATTATTTTCGACATATTTGCACAACAGGTAAAAAACGGCTCGGCTGACACTACTAGAAGCGCAAAATCGAGAAGTAATTTTTAGGCATCAAGGAGAATTAATTTTTCGGCCTAGGATGATCCAAATTATGAGTATTAATTCATAATAAAATTAATTTCAATTTTAATACAATTTAATTTCGGTTAAATATATTATTGTTAATTAATTATGAAAAGAGACCCCGTTGAGTTGAATCGAGAAAACCAATCCAACCGAGCATTAGGAAGCCCAAAACCGTCCAACATGCTGACCCAATTAGCTTTATTGGATGATTGTTTGTCTTGCAAAATGGCCCTTGAAGACTCCTTCAATTTGCATTCAAACCCTTCCACTATTCATGCCTTTCAAGATTTGCCCCTACCTAAAAATAGCATGTTTGAAATCTTCAAACATGCCACATGTGTGGCCGGCCATGAGGGAGCCTTTGGCTGCTGATTTTGGCTATTTTTAGTAGCCTTCTCAACCTATAAATACCCCATTGGATGCTCACTTCAAACACATCTCAAAACCATTCATGCTTCACTTCTCTCTCACTTTTCTCTCTTCATTGTTCTTCATTTTCTTCCCTATTCCCTTGCCTGTAACACCCCAAACCCGGCCTAGATGTTAGGGCTGAATCTGGTGACATCACATGATAGGGTGTTTGAAAACTAAGTCATCATGTCAAAACATTTCTGATTTGTCTATTTTAGCTAACTCTGGATATCTCTCAAAATCATTTGCCAGTTATGATGATTTGTGAAAACGTAATTCATAGCAGAAGCTTTCGAAATAATTTGTTTTAAGAAAACCGAGTAATTAAGTAAAATCGAACATTTTAGAAAAAACCTTTTATTTTAGAAAACTTCAATTATTTGTTAAATTGTGCAGTTATAAATCCATAAAACCAATAAAACCCACAATTTAAGGAAAAGGTCCACAAAGTCCCAAATTACATCGCAATTAACCAATAATAAAATATACTCATAAATCGTAAATCATACTAAAAAGTGCTAATAATCATGGTCACCGATGAGTCCTCTGCTGCTTTGATCTGTCTAAGTCTGAGGATTAACTATACAGATAAGACAGAAGGGGTGAGTTTCGTAAACTAAGTGTGTAATCCCCAAAGAAAACCAGTAAATAGTAAATAACAAAAAATAGTCACACACAGTTTGGGCCTAAGCTCTTTTCCAGTATCAATAGCAGTTTGGGCCTTGGCCCGTTTCAGTTCCAATATCAGATATGCATTAGGGCCGTGGCCCATCACAGTAACAATCATGTATGCAGTAATCACAGAACAAAATCCTACCCACCAGCCTCTAATACACAATCTTCGTCCATCCCTACATTTACTGTGGGGTTTAAAACACCCACCCATCCCTAAGCTTACAAGTTGTACTGAATGCGGCACATATCAGTATAATGCAGCTGAGCTGCCGGTCAATAGGCTTAAAGCCTTTCAGTACACTTCCTCCAATATCATCATCCCAACCCAATGCAATGCACCATACAATAAATGATATGCTATATTCATAATTATTAGTACATACATTTAGGGGTCTAAGTACATAAATTACACAATCAGTTTCAAACATTTAGGGGTCTAAGTAGTGCTTTTTGACTCATCAGTAGGTTCACAGTCGATTTGGGCGACCCATGCAACCTTAGAATTCTATTCACTAAAACCGGCCTCACACGCCCATCTGGGCCCACACGTCCATGTGGCCTACACGCCCAAATTGGCCTACACTAGCATGTGTGTCGCACACAGCCTACCTGGCTATAACACGGCCGTGTCCTTTGTGCACAGCCTGGCCTCGTCAAGGCACTTAGCCTACCACATGGGCAACCACACGCCCGTGTGGTGTCGACAGTGAGGTTTTCAACTTTTACCAAAACCTCGTTTTCTATGTAATCGGGTACACACCTGGTATCGAATCGGCGCTAAAGTAACCTCGAGCATCTAGAACTTAGAAATTGATAATCCAAAACTTAATTTTATATTTAAAAAAAACAAAGCCGAGTTGTAAAGACCTCTAATCACTTACTTCCAATTCTAAGCAATACCTAACTATGAATCCACACACGGAATGTAACATCCCGAAATAGGGCCTAATCGGAATAGTGGTTTCGTGACCACAAATCTGAGATAGAAATAATTATTTTATTATTATGATGTTTATAATGTGATTTCATGATGGTGTGAAAATTTCGTGAAGAAATTCTATGCATAAAGTGCTTAATTTGAAATTAGGGACTAAATCGAATAAGTTGCAAAATTTGCATTCTAGAAGTTTTTAGTATGAAATTGTTTTGGAATATTAATTAGGAGGTTTTAAATAGCAATTTGACCAATTTCTAAGTTTATGGACAAAAATTAGACATGGGTGGAATTTTTGAAAGTTTAGTAAGGAAGGGCATTTTGGTCATTTGGTTATTAACATGATTAAAAAGGGAAAAAGATGACAAAATTGCTATCATCTTCTTCATTAGCACGAAATTTCAAAGGTTCTCCATAGCTAGGGTCATTTTCAAGCTTCCAAGATCCATAGTAAGTGATTCCAAGCCCCGTTTTTAATGTTCCTTACGTTTTCAGAGTCCCGGTAGCTCGATAAAGCTTATGCTAGCAATAATTTAAGTTAGGGTTCATATTTGGAAAAATACCCATAGGTGAAAAGTGTTTATTTTGATGTTTTATAATAGTATATGAGGTTTTAGATTATGTTAGACAACTTGTGCTACTCGGTTTTAGGTAAAAACGAGTAAAAGGGCTTAATAGGTAAAAATACCTATTATACATAAGTGTATGTTATAGTAGGAATTTAAAGATTTTTTTGGTAAATAAATGATCAGCATGTCTTAAAATACAAGAATTTGTGATAAATTTTGATTTCCGAGCCTTGGGGCAAAAGTGTAAATATGTAAAAGTTTAGGGGTAAAAATGTAATTTTTCCAAAATTTGAGTAAAGGGATATTTTGATAAATGTGAGTATTAAATAAGCTAAATTTGCTATTATAGATCAAGAAGAACGAAGTTCGGAAGTAGATCAGGGAAAGGAAAAAGTAAAGGACTAAATTGTAAAGTTTAGTCACATTTTGTATCGAGGTAAGTTTACAGTAAATAAATGCAATATTCCTTTATTTTACATTAATATTTTCAATTTCCAGCATTTATATATTCATTTTATGAAAATATTCAAAGTTGAATTAAAGACGATGTAACAAAGAAAAGCATTAGAAAGCCCCGATTGAACCTTAGGAATGTTAGGATACGAAATGTCATGACATTTGGGGTTGACAGGACAGGACAAGACAGGAATGAGCCATGTAAGTCCATATCAGATATATGGCTTTGGAGACAGGAATGAGCCATGTAAGGCCATTTTAGATATATGGCATTGGAGACAGGAATAATTCATGTAAGTCCATGTCAAGGACATGGCATTGGCAGGATATTGTTAGACAGGAAAGACCCTAGTATCCTTAGTATTCCGAGTGGTTCAACGGGCCATTGTACAAGGTAAATTACAGTGAATTATCAGCAAAGGAAAGGTAGATTGTATTTATGAATAATGAAAGATCAGGTAAGAAAGAAGGTAAGTGAATAAAGAAGAAGGTAGAAAATGAGATGTAAAGAAAGTTTATGATGCTAGGTGACATTATGCATTATTATCCTTTGTGATGAATGTTGTGATTTATTTTCTTGTAAACTTACTAAGCCTAGTGTTTACTCTCTTTATTTCCTTCTTCTTATAGTTCTTGCCAAGCCACTCGGGGATCGAAGGAAACGTCGGAGATCCGATCACACTATCGAAGGAATCACTTTGGTATAGTTAGACATTTCATTCCGTGTATGGCATGTATAGGAACTTGGCTTCTTTTGATATGATATGATAAATGAATGATGTGTAAATACTTGCTAGTGATTAGCTAATAGAATGGCTGATGATATACATGTTTAATAGTATGTATGATTGAGTAGTAACTATCATATGGAAATTAAGGGAAATGTGAAAGTAGCTTAAAAATAGATTCAAGTAGCAGAAATGACGTGACTTTGAAAAATCACTAAAAATAGTAGAAACATGGTTTGACGGTGAATAATATATGAAATTAAATCTTATTGTGTCTATTTTCATATGAAATAAGAAAAATAGGTAAAGGTACTGTATTTTATGAGATATCTGAGTTTTAGTAAAATAGGGACAGAGCGATTTCTGGATCCCCTATTCCAACTTTGGAAATTCACCATAAATTGTAAAAAAATAATTAGGTGGTGAAATTTATATTTTAAGAATCCTTACTGAGTCTAGTTTTAATAGAAATAAATGGCATAGTCATATGAATTTTGTATAGGAAGAAAAGTGGTTCGTAGTAAGTAGAGGTCAGTGCAGTCAAGTTCTAAAACAGGGGTAACTTTAACTAATAAACTGTACTAATTGGCCTTGCCAAAAATTCTATAAACAAATTAGTAGATAGATATATGAATCTAGTTTTAGGGAAAATTTACGGATCTTAAGTTCAATTTTCGAAACTTGAGATATGAATTTTTAAGCGACTATGACGCAGAATGGCAACAAATTTCGAGAAGCTTAAATAAACGATTTAAGGTTGCTTAAGTGATAGATTAAGTTTAGTAGCGCCTCGTGCTCGATTCTAGCGACGGTCTCGAGTAAGGGGTGTTACATTTATTGGTATCAGAGCAGGTTTAGTCGGTTCTCAGAATAGTTAGCACGAGTAAGAGTCTAGCTATACATGCCATACTTATATTTTGATAGTGTGACGACTCCTGATAATTTTTAAATATTTTATTTTATAGTAATGGATCCCGAACGAACTGGTGATGATGATATGGAAAGTAATGCGCCTGCTCTCGCGAAAGGGGCAGTGCCATCTGAGAATAGGCCAGTAACAGTTAATCAGGGAGGAGTGACTCGAGAAGCTCTCTTCCAAGCTTTGAATGATTGGTTTGCCAAGTTCGTTCGTATGAATCCGGCAGTCAGACCTCCACCCCCTCATGATTTTTAGGCTACCCATGTAGCTCAAGCTCCCCCAGTCACAGGTACAGTGATAAGAGAAAAGCCACCAGTTGATAAAATCAGGAAGTATGGGGCAGAAGAGTTTCGAGCAACAAAAGACGATGACGTAGAAAGAGAAGAATTTTGGCCAGAAAATACTATCAGAGTCTTTGATGAATTATCTTGTACACCTAAGGAATGTATGAAATGTGTACTATCACTTCTTAGAGACTCAGCCTACCACTAGTGGAAGACACTTGTATCAATTGTACCAAAAGAGAGGGTCACTTGGGATTTCTTTCAGGAAGAATTTCGTAAAAAGTATATCAGTCAGAGGTTTATTGATCAGAAGAGAAAGGAGTTCCTGGAGTTGAAACAAGGTAATATGACAGTGACCGATTATGAGCGTGAATTTGTCAGGCTTAGTAAATATGCTCGAGAATGTGTGTCCACAGAGGCTATTATGTGTAAAAGGTTTGAGGATGGGTTAAATGATGATATCCGGCTATCAGTGGGTGTCCTAGAAATAAAAGAGTTCGTTATTCTTGTTGAGAGAGCCTGTAAAGCGGAGGAGCTATTAAAAAGAAAAGGCAAAGTTAAAACTGAGACGCAAGATACGAAGAAAAGATAGATGAGCAGATCATTTCAGGCTACATCCAAGAGGCCCAAAGAGTTTCCTACCAGATCTAGCTTTTCGACAGGGCATTCTAGTCAGAATAGAGGTAGCAGATTTAAGGATCCGAAGGCTCATACCACTTCGACCACAAGTGTGGGTAATGTTAGACCGGGTAGATCAGGGTGTCCACGGTGTGGTAGACTTCATTATGGTCCTTGTCGAGCAGGCGAAAATGTTTGTTATAAATGTGGTGCTCCAGATTATTTTGTGCGAGAATGTCCAGAGGTGGCTAACCGAGAAGTAACACAGAGTGCTAGATCCGGAAATGCTCCTATTAGAGGCAGATCACCGAGGCAACCGGGGGTAGGAGCAAGTAACAGAGGCACCTCTAGAGATTCAGCGGTGAGACCAGAGGTTAGAGCCCCTACAAGGACTTATGCTATCCGTGCACGAGAAGAGGCATCCTCCCCCGATGTGATTACGGGTACATTTTCTCTACATGATATTAATGTCATTGCTTTGATTGATCCGGGTTCGACCCATTCCTATGTTTGTATGAAATTGATGCCCAGTATGAGCATGCCTATAGAATCTACAGAATTTGTGATTAAAGTAACGAATCCACTAGGCAAGTATGTATTGGTAGATAAAGTATGTAGAAATTGCCCCTTAATTATTAGAGGTTACTGTTTTTCGGCCGATCTCATGTTATTGTCGTTTGATGAGTTTGATGTTATTCTGGGTATGGATTGGTTAGCTGCACATGATGTGGTAGTGAATTGTGGAAGGAAATTCATTGAGTTAAAATGTGGAAATGGTGAAATTCTTCGGGTTAATTCAGATGAGTCAGATAGTTCATTTGCCATGATTTCTATTATGACTACTCAGAAAAGTTTGAAAAAGGGGTATGAGGCTTATCTTGCTTTTGTATTGAATACTAAAGATCCAGAATTGAAAGTTGAATCAGTGCCCATAGTGTGCGAGTATCCAGATGTATTTCTGGAAGAATTACCAGGTTTGCCTCCTGTTAGAGAAGTTAAGTTTGGTATTGAGTTAATTCCAGGTACCACACCTATTTCTATTGCTCCTTATAGAATGGCCCCGTCAGAATTGAAAGAATTGAAAGCTCAGCTATAGGAATTAACTGATAAAGGATTTGTAAGACCCAGTAGTTCGCCATGGGGTGCACCAGTGCTATTTGTGAAAAAGAAAGATGGCTCAATGAGATTGTGCATAGATTATCAGCAACTTAACAAGGTAACTATCAAGAACAAATATCCATTGCCTAGAATTGATGATTTGTTTGATCAGTTGAAAGGAGCCACTGTGTTTTCCAAGATAGATTTGAGATTCGGATATTATCAGATGCGAGTTAAGGAGTCAGATGTTCTAAAGACTACATTTCGAACTAGGTATGGTCATTATGAGTTTTTTGTGATGCCGTTTGGCTTAACTAATGCTCCTGCCGTTTTTATGGACTTAATGAACCGAATATTTAGGCCGTATTTAAACGAGTTTGTAATTGTGTTCATTGATGACATCTTGATTTATTCTCATGATGAGACCGAACATGCAGAGCATTTGAGAACAGTTTTACAGATTCTGAGAGATAATCAGTTATATGCTAAGTTCAGTAAAAGTGAGTTTTGGCTCCGAGAAGTTGGATTCCTTGGACATATTGTTTCGGGTGAAGGTATTAGAGTTGATCCAAGTAAAATTTCAGCCATTGTCGATTGGAAGCCTCCTAGGAACATTTCAAAAGTCAGAAGCTTTCTTGGATTAACTGGTTATTATAGACGATTTGTGGAGGGATTCTCTACGATAGCCACCCCGTTGACGAGATTGCTACGGAAGGATGTTAAGTTTGAATGGACTGAGAAGTGCCAGCAGAGTTTTGACAAGTTAAAGGCATTGTTGACTGAAGCTCCCATCGTAGTACAGCCAGAACCGGGTAAAGAATTCATTATTTACAGTGATGCGTCTTTGAATGGGCTCGGCTGCGTACTCATGCAGGAAGGAAATGTGATTGCTTATGCCTCTAGACAATTGAAGCCACATGAGAAAAATTATCCGACACATGATTTAGAGCTAGCTGCTATTGTATTTACATTGAAGATTTGGAGACATTATTTGTATGGTGAAAGGTGCCGGGTATTCACCGATCATAAAAGCTTGAAATACTTGATGACTCAAAAAGATTTGAATTTGAGGCAAAGAAGATGGTTGGAATTGCTTAAAGACTATGAGTTAGTGATTGATTATCACCCAGGTAAGGCAAACGTAGTTACTGATGCTTTAAGTAGAAAACTTTTATTTACATTGCGAGCTTTGAATACCAATTTGGCCATGTCAGATGATGGTACTATTTTAGCTGAATTGAGAGCTAAACCGGTATTTCTTGAAGAAATTTGTGAAGCTCAGAAAGATGATAGTGAGTTACAAGCTAAAAGAGTTCAATGTGAGTCAGGCATAGAATCAGATTTCTGGATTGGTTCTGATAGTTGTTTGATGTTTAGAGACAGAATATGTGTATCAAAGAATAATGAGCTCATTCGGAAAATTTTACAGGAAGCACATAGCAGTTCTTTATCTTTGCATCCAGGTAGTACAAAGATGTATAATGATTTGAAGAAATTGTACCGGTGGGTAAGAATGAAAAGAGATATTTCAGAGTTTGTTTCCAGATGCTTGATTTGTCAACAGGTAAAGGCAGAACATCAGGTACCTTCGGGATTATTGTAGCCTGTGCTAATTCCGGAGTGGAAATGGGACAGAGTTACTATGGATTTTGTGACAGGGTTGCCGTTAACACCGAAAAAGAAAGATGCAGTATGGGTTGTGATTGATAAGCTAACTAAGTCGGCTCATTTCATCCCAGTTTTCACTTGACAAGTTGGCTGAGTTATACATTTCAGAGATAGTCAGACTACATGGAGTACCATTATCGATCATTTCAGATAGATATCCGAGATTTACTTCACGGTTCTGGAAAAAGTTACAAGAAGCTTTAGGCACCAAGTTGAGTTTTAGTACGGCTTTTCATCCTTAGACCGACGGTCAGTCTGAGAGAGTTATTCAGGTACTTAAAGATATGCTTAGATGTTGTGTATTGGAATTTCAAGGCAGTTGGGAAAAATATTTACCATTGGTAGAGTTCGCCTATAATAATAGTTACCAGTCGAGTTTGAAGATGGCACCTTATGAAGCTTTGTATGGACGCAAATGTCGTACACCTTTATATTGGACAGAGCTTAAAGAAAGCCAGATTTATAGGGTTGATCTAGTTAAAGAAACAGAAGAAAAAATGAAAGTTATCAGAGATTGTTTGAAAGCAGCTTCAGACAGGCAGAAGTCATATGCAGATTTAAAAAGAAAAGAGATTGAGTATTGGGTTGACGACAAGGTATTTTTGAAAGTATCCCCGTGGAAGAAAGTTCTCAGATTTGGCAGGAAAGGCAAGTTAAGTCCTTGTTTTATTGGACCGTTTGAAGTAATTGAGAGAGTTGGACCATTAGCATACCGATTAGCTTTGCTGATTGAATTAGAGAAGATTCATAATGTGTTCTATGTGTCGATGTTACGACGCTATCGGTCAGATCCGTCACATGTGATTTCTCCGACAGAGGTTGAGATTCAGTCAGATATGACTTATGGTGAGGAACTGGTAAAGATTTTAGCTGGAGACATAAAGCAATTAAGGAATAAAAGTATTGCTCTTGTGAAAGTTTTATGGAATAAACATGGGGTGGATGAGGCTACATGGGAACCCGAAGAGGCCATGTGAAAACAGTACCCAAATCTCTTCACAGGTAAGATTTTCGGGGACGAAAATCCCTAAAGGGGGAGAAATGTAACATCCCGAAATAGGGCCTAATCAGAATAGTGGTTTCGTGACCAAAAATCCAAGATAGAAATAATTATTTTATTATTATTATGATGTTTATGATGTGATTGCATGATGGTGTGAAAATTTCGTGAAGAAATTCTATGCATAAAGTGCTCAATTTGAAATTAGGGACTAAATCGAATAACTTGCAAAATTTGCATTCTAGAAGTTTTTAGTATGAAATTGCTTTGGAATATTAATTAGGATGTTTTAAATAGAATTTGACCAATTTCTAAGTTATGGACAAAAATTGGACATGGGTGGAATTTTTGAAAGTTTAGTAAGGAAGGGCATTTTGGTCATTTGGTTATTAACATGATTAAAAAGGGAAAAAGATGACAAAATTGCTATCATCTTCTTCATTAGCACGAAATTTCAAGGGTTCTCCATAGCTAGGGTTTGTTTCAAGCTTCCAAGCTCCATAGTAAGTGATTCCAAGCCCCGTTTTTAATGTTCTTTATGTTTTCGGAGTCCCGGTAGCTCGATAAAGCTTATGCTAGCAATAATTTAAATTAGGGTTCATATTTGGAAAAATACCCATAGGTGAAAAGTGTTTATTTTGATGTTTTATAATAGAATATGAGGTTTTAGATTATGTTAGACAACTTGTGCTACTCGGTTTTAGGTAAAAACGAGTAAAAGGGCTTAATAGGTAAAAATACCTATTATACATAAGTGTATGTTATAGTAGGAATTTGAAGATGTTGTTGGTAAATAAATGATCAGCAAGTCTTAGAATATAAGAATTTGTGATAAATTTTGATTTCCGAGCCTTGGGGCAAAAGTGTAAATATGTAAAAGTTTATAGGCAAAAATGTAATTTTTCCAAAATTTGAGTAAAGGGCTATTTTGATAAATGTGAGTATTAAATAAGCTAAATTTGCTATTATAGATCAAGAAGAACGAAGTTCAGGAGTAGATCAGGGAAAGGAAAAAGTAAAGGACTAAATTGTAAAGTTTAGTCACATTTTGTATCGAGGTAAGTTTAAGGTAAATAAATGCAATATTCCTTTATTTTACATTAATATTTTCAATTTCCAGCATTTATATATTCATTTTATGAAAATATTCAAAGTTGAATTAAAGACAATGTAACAGAAAAAAACATTAGAAATCCCCGATTGAACTTTAGGAATGTTAGGATACGAAATGTCATGACATTTGGGGTTGACAGGACAGGACAAGACAGGAATGAGCCATGTAAGTCCATATCAGATATATGACTTTGGAGACAGGAATGAGCCATGTAAGCCCATATGAGATATATGGCATTGGAGACAGGAATAATTCATGTAAGTCCATGTCAAGGACATGGCACTGGCAGGATATTGTTAGACAGGAAAGACCCTAGTATCCTTAGTATTCCGAGTGGTTCAACGGGCCCTTGTACAAGTTAAATTACAGTGAATTATCAACAAAGGAAAGGTAGATTGTATTTATGAATAATGAAAGGTCAGGTAAGAAAGAAGGTAAGTGAATAAAGAAGAAGGTAGAAAATGAGATGTAAAGAAAGTTTATGATGCTAGGTGACATTATGCATAATTATCCTTTGTGATGAATGTTGTGATTTATTTGCTTGTAAACTTACTAAGCCTAGTGTTTACTCTCTTTATTTTCTTCTTCTTATAGTTCTTGCCAAGCCACTTGGGGATCGAAGGAAACGTCAGAGATCCGAGCACACTATCAAAGGAATCACTTTGGTATAGTTAGACGTTTCGTTTCGTGTATGGCATGTATAGGAACTTGGCTTCTTTTGATATGATATGATCAATGAATGATGTGTAAATACTTGCTAGTGATTAGCTAATAGAATGGCTGATGATATACATGTTTAATAGTATGTATGATTGAGTAGTAACTATCACATGGAAATTTAGGAAAATGTGAAAGTAGCTTAAAAACAGATTCAAGTAGCAGAAATGACGTGACTTTGAAAAATCACTAAAAATAGTAGAAACATGGTTTGATGATGAATAATATATGAAATTAAATCTTATTGTGTCTAATTTCATATGGAATAAGAAAAACAGGTAAAGGTATTGTATTTTATGAGATATCTGAGTTTTAGTGAAACAGGGCCAAAGCGATTTCCTGATCCCCTATTCCAACTTTGGAAATTCACCATAAATCGTACGAAAACAATTAGGTGGTGTACTTTATATGTTCAGAGTCCTTATTGAGTCTAGTTTTAACAGAAATAAACGGCATAGTCATATGAATTTTGTATAGGAAGAAAAGTGGTTTGTAGTAAGTAGAGGTTAGTGCAGTTAAGTTATGAAACAGGGGTAAATTTAACTAATAAACTGTACTAATTGGCCCAGCCAAAAATTCTATAAAAAAATTAGTAGATAGATATATAAATCTAGTTTTAGAGAAAATTTACAGATCTTAATTTTGATTTTTGGAACTCGAGATATGAATTTTTAAGCGACTATGACACAGAATGGAAGCAAATTTCGAGAAGCTTAAATAAACGATTTAAGGTTGCTTAAGTGATAGATTAAGTTTAGTAGCGCCTCGTGCTCGATTCTAGTGACGGTCTCGAGTAAGGGGTGTTACACGAAATGTCACCAACTTCCACGATTCGCTACTGCCAATTTTAAAAACCCGATATTAATAGTTAATTCTTAACTTTGTAAGAAAACAATAGAAAGACTTCCCCTTATTTTTTCGAAAACATAACCCCCTTACCTACCAAATGTGTAATCCGAAAAGAAGGAACGCAACTCCTTGATTGAACAGATGGGAAGGATGCAAAAAGATGAGGAAATCTAAGGGAAAAAATTCAACATCAAAAGAAAAGGGAGAAACGGTAGAAAGAATGAAGAAGAACGTCCAAAAAGGGAGATAGGGCTGCAATTAGGGAAACAAGAGCAGAAAAATCAAAAAATATCCTAGATAATCCCCAAATCCCTAAATTCACTCAATTAACGACCCACAACATCTCCACTACTCAGAATTCCAATTTGACTTGAACTTCACCATGCCACACACGCCCAAACAACAAAAATAATTCCCTTACTCACGCAGGGACTCGAACACAGGACCTCTATCACACCAACAATCCATTTAACCACCAGACCAGCATACCATTCTGTTAATTATTTACAAACTTTCACTTAAGAGCTACTGACCAAAGATAGGGATTATTCATAAAAATACCAAAATTTGCCCAAGTTAAGGCTTGAACTTGGGACCTCTCACACACTACCAGAACATTTAACCACTGAAGCAGACAGATATTGTGGTAAATAAACAGAATAAAAAAATTTCCAAATTTTGGGGTGTTACAACTCTACCCCTTAAAAGAAAATTTCGTCCTCGAAATTTACCTGATCAGAATAGATGAGGATACTGTTGACGCATTGCATCCTCAAGCTCCCAGGTCGCCTCCTCAGTGCTATGATTACGCCACAGCACCTTCACTAATGGAATAGACTTTTTCCTCAGAACTTTTACATTGCGATCTGGAATCTGAACCGGCTCCTTCTCAAAAGTCAAGTCTAACCTAACCTCAATCTCCTTAATAGGGACAATATGAGTAGGATTAGAGTGGTAGCGCCTTAACATAGAGATGTGGAATACATCATGAATGGGATCCAACTCTGGAGGTAACTTTAACTGATAAGCAACTGGTCTCACTCACTTCAGAATACAGTAAGGTCTTATAAACCTAGGGCTCAGCTTGCCCTTACTATCAAACCTCAGAATCTTCTTCCATGGTAAAACCTTAAAGAACACAAAGTCTCCCACAGAATACTCAATATCCTTTCTCTTCAAATTTGTATAGGACTTCTGCCTATCCAAAGCTTCTTTCAGACGATCCCGAATCAGTCTAACCTTATCCTCTGTCTCAGAAACCAACTTAGGACCTAGAACTCGTCATTCACCCAATTCAGTCCAACATAAAGGAGTGCAACACTTACGACCATATAGAACCTCATAAGGTGCCATCTGAATGCTAGACTGGAAGCTATTATTATAAGCAAACTCCACTAACGGTATATAATCCACCCAACTACCTCGAAAATCAATAACACAGCTCCTCAACATATCCTACAATATCTGAATCACCCTATCATATTGACCATCGATCTGAGGATGGAATGCAATACTGAAGTCCAACCTCGAACCCAGAGCCTCATGTAACTTTCTCCAAAACTGAGACATAGAGGGAGGATTCCTATCAGAAATGATCGAAACTGATACCCTATGCAGTCTCACTATCTCCAAAATATAAAGCTTTGCCAACTTCTATAGAGAATAATAAGTTCGAACCGGTATGAAGTGGGCAGACCTAGCCAATTGATCTACGATGACCCATACTAAATCCTTCTTAGTGGATGTTAACGGCAACCCACTAACGAAGTCTATGGTTACACGCTCTCATTTCCATAGAGGAACCTTAACTGGCTACAGCAAACCTGAAGGTAACTAATGCTCAGCCTTAACTTGCTGGCAAGTTAGGCATCTAGCCACAAAATCAGTAACCTCTCGTTTCAATCCTAGCCACTAGTATAACTAACAGAGGTCTCTGTACATCTTATTTCCACCAGGATGCATAACATAAGGGCTACTATGTGTCTCTCTCAATATAGACTATCTCAAATCAGTATCATTTGCTAGACATATCTGTCCATGGAAATACAACACACCTTCAGAGTTCAACCCAAAATCGGTAGTCTACCACTCTTAATCTGTTGAAACCAAGGACCCAAAGACTCGTCCTCCAACTATTTACCCTTAATTTGCTCAATCCATGTCAGCTTAACCTGAAGCTCGGCTAATAAGCTCCCATCATCAAACAAGCTTAAACGAGCAAACATCGCTCTCAAATCAGTAATAGCTCCATGGCTCAGTGCATCGGCCACCACATTGGCCTTACCAGGGTGGTATTCAATAGTGCAACTGTAGTCTTTAAGCAGCTCGATCCATCTACGCTGCCTAAGATTTAGCTCCTTCTGAGTGAGAAGATATTTGAGGCTTTTGAGATTAGTGTGGATGATACACTTCTCACCATATAGATAATGCCTCCAGATTTTCAACTTGAATACCACAGTGACCAACTCCAAGTCATGCGTTGGATAATTAGCTTAATGAGTCTTAAGCTATCGAGACACATATGCTACCACCTTACCACCCTACATCAACACATATCCCAAACCGACATGAAACGCATCACTATAAACTGTGAACTCCTTTCTAGGTTCTGGCTGTATCAAAACAGGAGCCTTAGTCAGTACAGTCTTGAGTTTCTCAAAGCTCTCTTGCTGCGCATCAGTCTAGTCAAATATACATCCTTACGTATCAACTTAGTTAAGCGTGCTGCGATCAGTGAGAAGCCTTTCACAAATTGCCAATAATAACTCGCCAGTCCTAGAAAACTATAGATTTTAGACACATTCCTAGGCAGATTCCACTCTAACACAGCCTCAATCTTTCGAGGATCGACTCAAATTCCCTCCACAAAAAACCACAAGACCTAGAAATGTTACCTCACGTAACCAGAACTCGCACTTGCTAAACTTAGCATAGAGCTTCTTTTCCCTCAAAGTCTAAAGAACAACTCTAAGGTGCTCGTCATGCTCATCTTCAGTCCTCGAATACATCAATATGTCATTGATAAACACCACCACAAACCGATCCAGACATAGCTAAAACACTTGGTTCATCAAGTCTATGAAAGCTACCGATGCATTAGTCAGTCCAAATGGCATCACTAGGAACTCGTAGTGACCATAACGAGTCCTAAACGTCGTCTTATGTACGTCAGCCTCCTTAACCCTTAACCCTTAACTGATGATACCCAGATCGAAAGTCAATCTTAGAGAAAATCGAAGCTCCTCGAAACTGGTCAAAAAAGTCATCAATTCTCGGTAGTGGGTACTTGTTCTTCATGGTTAACTTGTCCAGTTGCCGGTAGTCAATGCACATCCTTATGGATCCATCTTTCTTCTTAACAAATAGTACCGATGCTCTCTATGAAGACACACTAGGGCAGATGAACCCACAATCCAATAACTCCTAAATCTAAGCCTTACGCTCCACAAGCTCCTTTGATGCCATTCGATAAGGAGCGATGGATACCAGAGCTGTACAAGAAAGAGCTTAATCCCAAAATCCACTTCATGATTCAGGGGTAAACCCGGTAGCTCATCTGGAAAAACATCTGGAAAATTCTTTATCGTTATAATGTCTTTAACTGTAGAGTCCCCAGAATCAGAAACACTTACATAGGCCAAGAATGCCTTACATCCCTTACAAACCAACTTCTCCGCCACCAGTGTAGAGATCACATTAGCTAGATAATTCCAGCGCTCTCCAATCATGACTACCTCATTATCCTTCTCAGTTCTTAGTACGACCCTCTTAGTTGCACATTCAAAGCTAACACAGTGCTTGACCAACTAGTCCATCCCTAGAATCAGATCAAACTCCCCAAACGGAAGCTCCATTAAATCAGCAAAGAAGATTATCCCTTGAACCTCTAACAACACATCTCTGTATACCTTATCAACTCGTGTAGACTATCCCAACGGACTCAATACAATCACCTCGCTAGAAGTAATCTCACACAAAATCCCCAAATTTCTAGACACAGTATTAGCTACATAGGAATGTGTGGAACCTATGTCTATCAATGCAAAGTAAGGTACATCAAAAATTAAGAACGTACCCGTAATGGCGTCTAGAGTATCTCCATCCTCTCGGCGACGTGTAACATATACCAAAGCAGGCTGCCTCGCCTCAGCCTGACCAGTACTTAGACCCAGTGCTCTCTGTCCAAGGCCTAAACCATTTCCACCCTTAGCCTGACCATAACCTCTCAGTGGCTACTAGACTGCCCTCTGTAGTTGTGCAATTCTAGTCCCTGGAGCTTACATCTGATCAGGCCTCCGCAGACACTCCCTAATGCGATGCTCCATTAACCCACACCTCAAGCACGGCTCAATCCTCTTCCACCACTCCCCCTGATAGCATCTACCATAGTCTTCACACGGCTACGATCTAGCAGCAGTAACAAGGGGCCCAACTCGAACTAGCCTATCTGATCTGGCCTTTTTCTTAGGCCTCTATGTAGAACTCGAGGACTCCGAATCCTTCTTGTTCCTACCTCTCTCTCTATCACAATTTTGGCACTCAGCACGCTTAACATCCTCGGCGATCTTTGCCTTCTCAACTAGTGCAAAAAAATCACACTCCCTCTGCAGAGCTATAAAAACTCTCAGACTATCCCTGAGGCCATCCTCAACGCGAACACATTGCTCATATTCAGATGCCACCAAACATCGCGCATAGTGACTTAGTCTCAGAAACTCGGCCTCATACTTGACCACTAATCGATCTCCCTATGTCAAATTCAGAAACTCCCTCCTACAGGTGTCCACATAACTCGCTCCCACATATTTTCCCTGGAAGGCAATCTTAAAGAACTCCCAGGTCAGACATTCCAGCTGACTGCCCTCCTTAACAGTAAGCTATCACTGATACGCCTCATCTCATAGTAGAAAAATAGCACCATTCAATTTTTTGTTCAGAGGTAAGATCTAAATCATCTATAATTCATTCTATGGCCTCCATCCAGTACTCAGCCACGTTAGGGGTGACTCTAGTGACACCCCTAAATATCTCAGCCTTATTGGACAGGAGTCATTTTGTAATCGACCCTTAGCCTCCAGATCTAGTGTTGGGCCCAGCGTATAGCTTGGGACAGTGCACCGTCCCCAGCCATGCGATCTTAAGACCTAGTCTCAGTAGCAGGCGACACTAGCATCTCACTCGTATCCAAAAGCGATATGTTACCAGATGACGAGGACTCAACTTGAGCCCCTCTACGGCCTCTACCATGGCCTCTAGTACCCCGTTTGCAGATACCTCATGTGCTTATATCTAATTGAGTTTATCTGTATTAAGAATTTTTTGAATCAGTTGCAGTTTCAGTATTTATTAACAGATATTTTCTAGAACAGTATCAGTAATTTAGAGTTTGTTCTCATATGTCGCAGTCTCAAGTAGTTTACTATAGTTTCAGCTTTCTACAGTTTTAGTAAACACTAACTAGAGTGTTTTCACAATATACTTCCTATAGTAGTCTCAAGGCATATTATCTATAGCATTTTTAGTTTAAGCACCTATCACAATTTTAGAATACTTACAAGATCGGCGCTGGAGACTCGATGTACCACATACTCAGTCAAAGCATTTCAAATCATTTGAAAATCAGTTCTTTAAAAACCAAGTCTTAAAACCCATGCCCATGGTCGAGTTTTGCAACCTCACACTGATACCACTAAATGTAACACTCCAAACCTAGCCTGCATGTTATGGCCAAATCTGGCGACATCACATGATAGGGTGTTTGAAAACTAAGTCGTCCTGTCAGAGCATTTCTAATTTGTCTATTTTAACTAACTCTGGATATATCTCGAAATCATTTGCCAATCATGACAATTTGTGAAAACATAATTCGTAGCGGAAGCTTTCGAAATCATTTGCTTTAAGAAAATCAAGGTAATTAAGTAAAACCGAACATTTTAGAAAAAAACCCTTTTATTTTAGTAATATCTGTTTGTTTGTTAAATTGCACAATTATAAATCCATAAAACCAATAAAACCCACAATTTAAGGAAAAGTTCCACAAAGTCCTAAATTACATCGCAACTAACAATAATAAAAATATACTCATAAATCATAAATCATACTAAAAAGTACTAATAACCGTGGTCACCGCTAAGTCCTTCGCCGCATTGATCCTTCTAAGTTTGGGGATTACCGGTACAAATAAGACAAAAGGGGTGAGTTTATGTAAGCTCAGTGTGTAATCCCCACAGAAAACCAGTACACAGTAAATCACAAAAAATAGTTATACATAGTTCGAGCCTAAGCCCTTTTCCAATATCAGTAGCAATTTGGGCCTTGGCCCTTTTCAGTTCCAATATCAGATATGCATTAGGGTGTATCACATCACAGTAACAGTCATGTATGCAGTAATCACAGAACAAAATCCTACCCACCAACCTCTAATACACCATCTCTATCCATCCCTACACTTACTGTGGGGTTTAAAACACCAACCCATCCCTACACTTACAAGCTGTATTGAATGCGGCACATATCAGTTTAATGCAGCTGAACTGCTAGTCAATAGGCATAAAGCCTTTCAGTACACTTCCTCCAATATCATCATCCTAACCGAATGCAATGCAATATACAATAAAACACCACAAACCCAGCCCAGACATTATGGCCGAATCTGGCGGTGACACATTGAAGAGTGAAACGTAGAATTTGATGTTGTTGGAACACCTCGAAATCATTTGGTCTATTTGCTATTAAACAGTAACTTCAAAATAGGTTTTCACTTTCAAAACATGCGTCGTTTGTTGAGCTATTAGCTTTTAAAATGAAATGCCCCTGAAAATCCAAATTAGGTTTAGCCTCTTCAAGTATATTAAGGGTTGATTACAAAACTTATGTTGTTAATGAAAAGCTTCTTCCGTTAAAAAAATGTTATTTAACTTTCAATATTCGTTTACAGCGAAAGCTTTTCTTTGAAAACATTTTCGTACTTGCGTTTATCTTGTAAAACTTTTTTCTTTTAAAACCTGACACCTAAATCTAGTAGCTAAAAACCAAAGCGAAACAAAAACCCAAAACTTAAAAAAAAAAAGTCCAGAGAAAGGCCTTCTTACATCAAAACCTAAATAATGAAAATGTAAATAAAATAAAATAAAGTACTAAAAATGAAGTTATCCTCAGTGTGGCCACCTCTGGATCCTCCGATGCATCGAACCGATTACCACTAGGGATTACCTGCACATTTAAACAAAGCGGTGAGTTTACGAAAACTCAGTGTGCATTTCTCCAATAAATAAATAATATGCAACAGATCAATCTGGGCCTAAGCCTATTTTAGTAACAATAGCAATTGGGCCTTAGCCCATTACAGCCTCGGTTGGGCCTTAGTCCATCATAGTATCAGAATTCAAAATATACGATGCATATAACCCCGACCAACCCTGTACTCCATCTTTTGTCCAGCCCTACACTCCTGTGGGGTATTTTATCGACCCATCCATCCCTACACTCCTGATGTTAGCACTGTTGCGGCACTAACCAATATCGCAGCAAAGTTGTCAATCATATAAGCGACTTTGAGCCGTCGGTAGGTCCATAGTCTTCTCGTATGACCCGTGCAACCCTAATAGATCAATCACTTCCTCCAATTACAAGATCCCATCCCCATGCAGTATAATGTCACACATGAATGCAAATCATAAATATCAGATGGCATACACAATCAATCGCATATCACATTGGGGTATTATAGACATTTTACCCTGTAGGGGCATAAGGGTCATTTCTCAATTCGATGTCTAAGTACACTTACTGACCCATCAGTAGGTCCACAGTCGTCTCATGAGACCGGTACAACCATTAGCAATCAAATAGTAATATTGGGCCCAAAGCCCACTATGTGGACCAAGCAGGGCCCACACACTCGTGTGGCCCGTTAAGCCCAGAATTGACCTTAGCCATGTGAACGACATAGCTAGGTCCAATATTTCCTACATGTCTGTGCTAATTAGCCGTGTGAGACCCACGAGCCCATTTGGCCCACACGGCCCATTTTGGACCAAAAATGGCCTCAGCCCATGGGGTTGCTCATGATGGCCTCTACCATCATATCGAAATTTCCTCACGTGTGTTCGTGTGCTCGTGTAGCTAACGTTGCTGTACTTTTTGGCTTTTCAGCTTTTCACCATTCTACGATCTAAACAGTGTGAGTACACACCTTTTTGCGAAGAGGGGCAGAAACCCACGAGCGCAAAACCTATATTCAATCAAGGCACTCAGTTAGTCCTTCAATTAATAGGATTTATCATCCTCTTCTAATGCTTAAACCGAAATAGCATTGATACCTGCCTTGATCGAACAAGTGTGGTTAAGTCCGCTTTAACTGTTGACGAATATTAATCCCAAAACCTCTTTGATGGATTTCTGCATTACAACAAACCTTATTAATCGAAACTGCATAAACATGTGGTTTACATCCACATTTGATAACTTATAGCACCATCAAAAAGTATTCATCCTCAAACCAAAAACCAAGGAAAAATAAGAAATACTTACTCTGATCAAGTACTGAGAGCAGGCTTTCGACTGCCTCAGAACACTTGCCCCTCTTTCACTCCTTGAGAAAACTTAGGTACCAACCAACAATGCACCATGAGAAGGAATGGAGATTCGGCAAAAGGGAAAGAACCAGAATAGAAGAATGGTTACAGTATTAGCCAACAAAACCACTTACAAAGAATCAGGAAAACTTACACACAATTTTGGCTATAAGGTGTAGTAGATGAAAGTGCAACCCGAACAATCGAATCAAACCTCAAGTTCCCAAGTCGAACCCTTTTGGCTAAGAAATTGAAGGCTAGAAATTGAAAGAAAAGGAAGTGAGAGAGAATCGGCCAAAAACTAATGGCTTAAATCGAAATAATAATAGAAAGGAAATAAGAAAGAAAATAGAGAGGTAGGAAAAGTATATTCGGCCAAGTTGAGAAAGAAGGCGAATGGAGAAAAAAGAATAGAGAGGAAGAAGAATCGACTTGCACAGAGAGAGAGTAAAGAAAATGAGTGAATCGATTTTGAGGGGGAGAGAAACTGTATTTGGCTTAATCAAAAAGAAAGAAGGATATTGCAAATAGAATAATGCTTATTTGGCCAAATCAGGAAAGAAAGAAAAATTGATCAAAAACAACCAAGAAACGCAAGAGAAAGCCCCACCCCCAAAACACAAAAAGAAGGCGAAAAGAATAATGCACAAACGGCAAAACAAACTTCAAAAGATAACCCCTAGCCGAAATTGCATGCCCAAGCCGCCCTATTCGGCTACAATACTCCAACCTTTGCATTTCCTTGATTTTCTCCCCTTATCCCTCCTAAAACTCCTCATTTATCTCCTGCTTGATTTGCTCCTAATATCACTCCCAAACCAAGTCAAACCTCACTCAGCAGAGTTCAAAACCACCTCAAAAACTAGTCGTCCCAAGTAGCAAAATAAATACTACTCATATAAGTATGCCAACACTCGAATCTCAGACCACATGCATACCCACAAGTCGCTTTCCACCTTTACTGGCAGGCTCCTTATGTCACATTTTAATCAAAATTATTTAAAAGGCCTACTTTCAAGCACCAAGGGTTTTAGTCACTTAAAACAAAAATTTTACTAAAGCCCATGTTTGAACTTAGGACATCTCCAACACTCCTAAACACTCCTAAATCCCTTAACTAATAAAGTAACATGCAACTTGTGCCACAACATACAAAAATTAAAGGCTTAAACTTTTGGGGCATTACAACTCTACCCCCTAAAAGAAATTTCAGTCTCAAAATTTACCTGGTTAAAACAGATGAGGGTATTGTTGTCGCGTTGCCTCATCGGGCTCCCACGTGGCCTCCTCAAAACTGTGGTTACGCCAAAGCACTTTAAACAACGAGATAGATTTCTTTCTCAGCACCTTTACCTCACGGTCCAATATTTGCACTACTTTCTCCTCGAAAGTAAAATCTGGCCTAACCTCGATCTCCTCGGTCCAGACCATATGCGTGGGATCAGAGCAGTAACGCCTTAGCATTGAAACATGGAACACGTTGTGAATCCGGTCCAACTCTGGAGGTAATTCAAGCTGATAAGCAACCTGTCCCACACTCTTCAATACCTGGTAAAGCCCAATAAATCTAGGGCTTAACTTGCCCTTTCGACCGAACCTCAGTATTTCCTTCCACAGGGAGACCTTGAGAAATACAAAATCCCCCATAGAATACTCGATCTCCATACGTTTCAAGTCCGCATACGACTTTTGTCTATCTGATGCCGCTTTCAACTGATTCCGTATTAACTTAACCTTGTCTTTGGTATCAAAAACTATCTCTGGACCCAAAACGCGTCGCTCACCCAGTTCAGTCCAACATGAAGGAGTACGAAACCTACGACCATATAACGCTTCATATGGTGCCATCTGAATGCTTGATTGGTAGCTATTATTATATGCAAACTTAGCTAACAACAAATAGTCTTCCCAATTGCCATGAAACTCAATTACACAACCCCTTAATATATCCTCTAGTATCTAGATCACCTTATCTGACTGACCTTCTGTTTGAGGATGGAACGCGGTACTGAAGTCCAACCTTGTACCCAATGCCTCATGTAAGTTCTTCCAAAATTGAGACGTGAAATAAGGATCTCTGTCAGATATTATGGAGACCGGTACCTAATGCAGTCTTACAATCTCAGCCACGTATAACTTAGCCAACTTCTGTAATGAGTAATCAGTACAGACCAGTATAAAATGGGTAGACTTGGTCAATCGATCCATGATGACCCATATCGAATCCTTCTTAGTTGGTGTCAAGGGTAGCCCACTAACAAAATCCATAGTTACCCTCTCCTACTTCCAAAGTGGAATCTTAACCGGCTGAAGTAACCCTGAAGGAAACTGATGTTCCGCCATGACTTGCTGGCATGTCAAGCACTTACTCACGAACTCAGTAACCTCGCATTTAAGTCCTGGCCACCAGTATAACTCGCGAAGGTCTCAGCACATCTTGTTCCCACCGCGTGCATAGCATAAGGACTACTATGCGCCTCTCGTAGTATATACTGCCTCAAATCAGTATCTCCCGGTACAAAAAATCTCCCATGGAAATACAGTACCCCTTCGCTATTCAGTCTAAAATCTGTCGTTTCCCCATTTTCAGTTTTCTGAAATCGAGGACTCAGTGACTCATATACGAACTGTTGACCCTTAATCTACTCAATCCATAATGGTTTAACTTGAAGCTCGACCATTAGACTACCATCACCAAAAAAACTTAGGCGAGCGAGCATCACCTTTAGATCATATATAGCCCTACGGCTTAGTGCGTCGGCTACTACATTCGCTTTACCAGGGTGGTATTCAATCTTGCAATCATAATCCTTAAACAGCTCAATCCATCTACACTACCTAAAGTTCAGCTTCTTCTGAGTAAGGAGGTATTTGAGACTTTTGTGATCCGTGTAAATTATGCACTTCTCACCATATAGGTAATGTCTCCAAATTTTTAGTGCGAATACCACCACAGCCAACTCCAAATCATGGGTTGGGTAATTCGTCTCATGGGTCTTAAGCTGATGAGATGTATATGCAACCACCTTACCCTCCTACATCAACACACAGCCCAAACCAATGTGTGATGCATCGCTGTAAATAGTAAACTCTTTCCCAAGATCTGGCTGAATCAAGATAGGGGCCTTAGTTAAAACCTTTTTAAGTTTCTCAAAACTTTATTGCTACTTTTCAGTCCAATTAAACGGTACCTCTTTACACAACAACTTAGTCAGAGGTGCAACAATCAACGAAACCCTTCGACAAAACGTCTATAGTACCCTGCCAGACCCAAAAAACTTCAAATCTCAGATATAGTCTTAGGTAGTTTCCAGTCCAGAACAACTTCAATTTTTCGAGGATCAACCCTAATCCCCTTAGTTGAAACCACATGACCTAGAAAAGTAACTTCTCTCAACCAGAACTCGCACTTGCTGAATTTGGCATACAGTTGTTTTTCTCTCAGAATCTGTAAAAGAACTTGGAGATGTGCATCATGTTCATCTTCGGTTCTTGAATACACCAGGATATCATCAATAAACACAACTACGAACTAATCTAGATAGGGTTGGAACACTCGGTTCATCAAATCCATAAAGGTTACTGGTGCATTTGTTAGCCCAAATGGCATAACAAGGAACTCGTAGTGACCATAACGAGTCCTAAACACTGTCTTGTAAACATCCACCTAATTAACCCTTAGTTGATGGTACCCTGAACAGAGATCAATCTTGGAAAAAATCAAAGCTCCTCTTAGTTGATCAAAAATATCGTCTATCCTCGGTAAAGGATACTTATTCTTGATGGTCAACTTATTCAATTTTCGATAGTTGATGCACATTTGCATGGACCCATCCTTCTTTTTAACAAATAACACTGGTGCTCCCCACGGAGACACACTAGGTCAAATGAATCCTCGATTCAGTAATTCCTGAATTTGAGCTTTAAGTTTCATCAGCTCTTTCAGTGTCACTCTATAAGGGGCAATGGACATCGGAGCTGTACCAGGTAGAAGCTCGATTCCAAATTCCACTTCACACTTCGGAGGTAATCCAGGTAGCTCATCAGGAAAATATTTCACCGTTCTCAAATCCTTGACAGAAGGACCCTTAGAATCCGAATTAATGATGTAAGCTAAATACACCTCACAGCCTTTGTGAACTAATTTTTCGGCCCTTAATGCGAAAATCACATTCGATAAATAATCTCGACGCTCCCCAATCACCACCACCTCCTCACCCTCTACAATTCTCAGTATCGTGCATTTCGCAGTACAATCCAAAGTTGCTTGGTGTTTCACCAGCGAATCCATTTCCAAGATTAGATCGAATTTGCAAAAAGGCAGTTCCATCAAATTCGCTACAAAGGTAACCCCTTGAGCCACTAAAGCCACATCCATAAATAGCTTGTTTATTTTCATAGACTGCCCTAAAGTACTCAACACAGTAACCTCACTTACAATAATTTCAAACATGTCACCCAAAGTCTCAGTCATAGTGCATGCAATGTACGAATGTGTAGACCCAACGTCAATCAGTGCAGTAAAAGGTACCTCATGATAAAGAACATACCGGCCATTACATCTGGTGCATCTTCGTCCTCTCGGTGATGAGCAACATAAACCAAAGCTGGCTACCTCGCCTCAACATTCCCAGCACGTCTATTTGGTGCACCACCACCACGTCCCAAACTGTTTCCACCCCTGGCTTGACCTCGACCTCTCGGCGGCTGCTGACCACCCCTCGATAGCTGTACATTACCTCTACCAGTAGCTTACATTTGATCTGGCCTCCGAGGACATTCTCTAATATGGTGCTCCATCGATTCGCAACTCAGACAGGCTCTCGTCCTCCTCTAACGTTCACCTAGATGGCCTTTTCCACAAATAGCACATGGTGGCAACCCAGTAGCAGTAACAGGAGGCCTAGCTCTAACTAGCCCATCCACTCTGGCCCTTTTCTTAGGCCTTTAAATGGAATTGAATGGCTTTGAATCCCTCTTACTTTTGCCCCTTTCCTTTTCCTGATTTTGGCACCAAATATGCTTCACATCGTCAGTGATTTTTGCCTTTTCCACCAACGCTGCAAAATCTCGCTCCCTCTGCGGAGCTATCAATACTCGCAGACTATCCCTGAGGCCATCTTCGAAATGAACACAGCGTTCATAATCTATTACCACCATCCCTTGGGCATACCGACTAAGTCGTAGGAATTTCACCTCATACTCCGCCACAGATCTATCCTCTTGAGTCAAGCTCAAGAATTCTCTCCTCTGGGCATCCACATAACTTGCGCCCACATATTTCCCTTGAAACATAGATTTGAAGAATTCCCAAGTTACCCAATCAGGCTGAGTGCCCTCTTTCATAGTAAACCACCACTGATAGGCTTCCTCTCGCAGCAACGATACTATACCTTTTACTTTTTTCTCAGGGGTGCAGTCATGGTCATCCATATTCTTTTTGTGGCCTCTAACCAATATTCAGCCACATTAAGGGCTACTCCAATTATACCCCTAATGATCCCAGCTCCATTTGACTAGAGTCATTCGAAAATCGAGCCACAGCTCCCAACACCAGTATTGGGCCTAGCGACCATTTCCAGAATCCTCAACATCACTTGGGATAATGCGTCATCCCCAGCTGCTTGATCATATGACCCTGTCTCAGTTACCGTGGAAGCCACTACCTCCCTGGCTTTAACGTTAGGCATGTGGCCCGATGACGAAGACCCAGCCCTAGCATTTCCACGGCCTTTGCCGCGGCCCCTTGTATCCCTTCCACGAGTACCCCTAGTGCTTATTATCACTTTGCATATTATCTGGATAAGAAATTTTTATACAGATCAGTTATAGTTTCAGTAATTAACCAGATGTTTTATGAGGGCAGTAGTTTAGAGTTTGTTTTCGCAATCGTAGGCTCATTACAGTCTTAGATTCCTACAGTCTTCAGTTTACTCTAACTAAAGAATCTCAATATAGTATATTATCTAAAGTAATCCCAGTATTTCCTACCTATAGTATAACAGTTTAAAACAGATTTTAGTATCAAGAAAACTTACTGGTTCGACGCCGGAGACTCGGTGTGCCATATAATAAAATCCTTTAAACTTATTTCAAATCATTTAAAAACAACTTTTAGAACCCATTCCACAGCCGAGTTTTGTAACCTGACTCTGATACCACTAAATGTAACACCCCAAACCCGACCCAGACGTTATGGCCGAATTTGGGGGTGTCACATTGAAGAGTGAAACGTAGAATTTGATGTTGTTGGAACACCTCAAAATCATTTGGTCTATTCCCTATTAAATAGTAACTTCAAAACGGGTTTTCACTTTCAAAACGTGCGTCGTTTGTTGAGCTATTAGCTTGAAAAAGGAAATGCCATTGAAAATCCAAATTAGGTTTAGCCTCTTCGAGTATATTAAGGGTTGATTAAAAACCTTATGTTGTTAACGAAAAACTTCTTCCTGGAGAATGGTATTCCATGTAGTCTAACAATTTCTCTAACATACAATTCAGCTAACTTGTTAAGAGAATAATCCGTACATACTGGAATGAAATGAGCTGATTTAGTCAATCTGTCAACTATTACCCAGATGGCATCTTTCTTTCCTGGAGTCAACGGCAACCCTGAAACAAAATCCATAGTAATCCGATCCCATTTCCATTCAGGAACCATAATAGGCTGAAGTAATCCTGAAGGCACTTGGTGTTCCGCTTTCACCTGTTGACAAATTAAGCATTTCGATACAAATTTCGATATATCCCTTTTCATTCCATTCCACCAGTACATTTTCTTCAAATCATTATACATTTTCGTACTGCTTGGATGAATCGACAAATAACCACCATGTGCTTCCTGCAAAATCTTTTGAATTAACTCCTCATTCTTCGGTACACAAATCCGATCTTTAAACATCAAGCAACCATCAGGACCGATTCTGAAATCTGAC
Organism: Gossypium stocksii; assembly: GCA_020496765.1. Classification (NCBI taxonomy): domain Eukaryota; kingdom Viridiplantae; phylum Streptophyta; class Magnoliopsida; order Malvales; family Malvaceae; genus Gossypium; species Gossypium stocksii. Next base: position 42,973,098 of record CM035621.1, read on the forward strand.
TCTGTATCAACCTCACATTGCTTTCTTTTGGCTTGCAAGTCTTCATCGCTTTTCTAAGCTTCACAAATCTCTTGTAAAAATATCGGTCTTACTTTTAGCTCGGCCAGAATGGAACCATCATCTGACATTTCCAACTGAGTGTTCATAACTCTCAAAGCAAACAACAGTTTTCTGCTCAAAGCATCAGCAACTACATTTGCTTTTCCTGGATGGTAGTCAATCACAAGCTCATAATCTTTTAATAACTCCAACCATCTTCGCTGTCTCAAATTCAAGTCCTTTTGTGACATCAAGTATTTAAGACTCTTGTGGTCGGTATATACTCGACACTTTTCACCATATAGATAATGTCGCCAAATCTTCAAAGCAAACACCACTGCAGCCAATTCCAAATCACGAGTCAGATAATTCCTCTCATGAGGTTTTAACTGCCTCGAAGCATAAGCCACAACCTTTCCTTCTTGCATCAGTACACATCCCAAACCATTTAGAGAAGCATCGCTATATACCACAAATTCTTTACCTGACTCGGGCTGTACTAACACTGGTGCCTTTGTTAATAACTTTTTCAATTCTTCAAAACTTTGTTGACATTCTTCCGTCCACTCAAATTTAACATCCTTGCAAAGTAATCTAGTCATAGGAGCAGCAATTATAGAGAATCCATTTACAAATTGTCGATAATATCCAGCTAGTCCCAAGAAACTCCTAACCTCGGTTACATTCTTCGGTGGCTTCCAATCAACAATAGCTGAAATTTTACTGGGATCAACCCATATACCATCACCCGAAACAATATGACCCAAAAATCCAACTTTCCGAAGCCAAAATTCACTTTTACTAAACTTGGCATATAACTGCTTGTCTCGCAAAGTTTGCAAAACTATCCTCAAGTGCTCAGCATGCTCTGTCTGATCTTTCAGATAAATCAAGATATCATCTATAAATACCACAACAAACTTGTCCAAGTATGGTCGAAATATTCGATTCATCAAATCCATAAACACGGTAGGAGCATTTGTTAATCTAAACGGCATAACTAAAAATTCATAATGACCATACCTTGTCCTAAAAGCAGTTTTAGGCACATCTGACTCTTTTACCCGCAGCTGATAGTACCCAGATCTCAAATCAATCTTTGAAAACCATGTTGCTCCTTTCAGCTGATCAAACAAATCATCAATTCTCGGCAACGGATACTTATTCTTAATTGTCACTTTGTTTAATTGCCGATAGTCTACACACAATCTCATCGAACCATCCTTCTTTTTCACAAACAATACCGAAGCACCCCAAGGCGAAAAACTCGGTCTCACAAAACCTTTGTCGGTCAACTCTTGCAACTGCGACTTTAATTCTTTCAACTCTGTTGGTGCCATTCCACACCTGTCCAAATTGTCCATTTCACAACACTTACCAAAATATCATTTTCATCTTGAGTATTCTTCCATTCCGCTAGAATTTTACCCGTTGAACACATCGGAATATAACTCTGATACACGGATCATTTGCACATAAGTGTCACATATGTAATCAAGCGACCATGTAACCCGCCCATAAGCGAACTCGGACTCAACTCAACAAGCTCAGGTGTTCGCATCCATAAGTGAACTCGGACTCAACTCAACGAGCTAGGATGCCTAGTTACATCTCACGAACTCGGACTCAACTCAATGAGTTCGGACATTCGCATTCATAAGTGAACTCGGACTCAACTCAACGAGCTCGGATGCCCAACCATCCTAGTGACATGTCACTTGTATCCTAATCTATTCCCAAGGTTCAAACGGGATTTTCCTCAATCACATATCCTTGCCGTCTTCCACAGAATACCGAAACCAATACTCGGTAGCAATTTATATTTAACAAGTAGCACACATAATTTGCATATTATTCGATAATAACCACAAAGCATATATTTCATGATAAAAATCAGCATATCATATAAATAACATCAATTAACTTAAAAATAACAATTATGTTACATTATTTACACATGAACTTACCTCGGTACAAAATATAGTAATTTTGCGATTTAGTCCAAAATCTTTTCTTTTCCTCGATCAAGGTTGATTCCACGTCTTTCTTGATCTAAAATAACACATTTAGCTTATTTAATACTCACATTATCAAAATAGTCCTAAATTCAAATTTTGGCAAAATTACAATTTTGCACCTAAAATTTTGCTTATTTACACTTTTTCCCCAAAGCTCGAAAATTAAATTTTATTTCAAATTCTTATGTTTTAGGACATGCTGATCATTTATTTGCTATTAGCAAGCTCAAATTCCCATTATAACACATACTTATGAACAATATGTACTTTTACCTATTAAGCCGTTTTACTCGTTTTTACTTAAAACCGAGTAGCACAAGTTGTCTAACATAATTTAAAACCTCATATTCTATCATAAAACATCAAAATACACAAATTGCACCTATGGGTATTTTTCCAAATATGAACCCTAACTTAAATTATTGCTAACATAAGCTTTATCGAGTTACCGGGACTACGAAAACGTAAAAAACATTAAAAACGGGGCTTGGAATCACTTACTATGAAGCTTGGAAGCTTGAAACAAACTCTAGCTATGGAGAACCCTTGAAATTTCGTGGTAATGAAGAAGATGACCAATTTTGTGTTATTTTTCCCTTTTTATTTCATGTTAATATCCAAATGACCAAAATGCCCCTCCTTACTAAACTTTCAAAAATTCCATCCATGTCCAAATTTTTTCCATGAACTTAAAATTGGTCAAATTGCTATTTAAGACCTCCTAATTAATATTCCAAAGCAATTTCATGCTAGAAACTTCTAGAATGCAAGTTTTGCAACTTATTCAATTTAGTCCCTAATTTCAAATTAAGCACTTTACGCTTAGAACTTCTTCACGAAATTTTCACACCATCATAAAATCATATCATAAACCTCAAAATAATTATAAAATAATTATTTCTACCTTGGATTTACGGTCACAAAACCACTATTCCGATTAGGCCCTAATTCGGGATATTACAACTCTCCCCCCTTTTAAGGATTTTCGTCCTCGAAAATCTTACCGGTAAACAGATGTGGGTATTGTTTCCTTATAGTTTCCTCGGGTTCCCATGTAGCCTCTTCTATTCCATGCATTTTCCACAACACTTTCACAAGAGCAATACTTTTGTTTCTTAGTTGTTTAACCTCTCGAGCTAAAACTTTAATCGGTTCTTCTTCGTTGGTCATATCTGGTTGTAATTCAATTTCTGTCGGTGAAACCACATGTGAAGGATCCGAACGATACCGACGTAGCATAGATACATGGAACACATCATGAATTTTCTCCAACTTAGATGGTAATGCTAACCGATAGGCTACAGGTCCAACTCTTTCAATTATTTCATACGGCCCGATAAAACGCGGACTTAATTTACCTTTCCGTCCAAATCTGAGGACTTTCTTCCACGGAGACACCTTTAAAGATACCTTATCACCAACTTGAAACTCAATTTCTTTTCATTTCAAATCTGCATAAGATTTCTGTCTATCCGAAGCAGCTTTCAAACAATCTCAAATTACCTTCACTTTTTCTTCGGTTTCTTTTATTAGATCAACCCCATAGATCTGATTTTCCTTGAGTTCGGTCCAATACAAAGGCATCTGACACTTATGACCATACAATGCTTCATAAGGTGCCATTTTCAAACTCGTCTGATAACTGTTATTGTAAGCAAATTCCACCAACGGTAAATATCTTTCCCAACTTCCTTGAAATTCTAATACACAACATCGAAGCATGTCTTCAAGAATCTAAATTGCCCTTTCTGATTGCCCATCAGTTTGTGGATGAAAAGCAGTACTGAAATTTAACCTTGTACCTAACACTTCTTGCAACTTTTGCCAAAACCGCGAAGTAAATCTCGGATCTCTGTCTGAAATGGTTGACAATGGTATTCCATGTAGTCTAACAATTTCTCTAACATACAATTCAGCTAACTTGTTAAGAGAATAATCCGTACGTACTGGAATGAAATGAGCTGATTTAGTCAATCTGTCAACTATTACCCAGATGGCATCTTTCTTTCCTGGAGTCAACAGCAACCCTGAAAAAAAATCCATAGTAATCCGATCCCATTTCCATTCAGGAACCATAATAGGCTGAAGTAATCCTGAAGGCACTTGGTGTTCTGCTTTCACCTGTTGACAAATTAAGCATTTCGATACAAATTTTGATATATCCCCTTTCATTCCATTCCACCAGTACATTTTTTTCAAATCATTATACATTTTTGTACTGCTTGGATGAATCGACAAATAACCACCATGTGCTTCCTGCAAAATCTTTTGAATTAACTCCTCATTCTTCGGTACACAAATCTGATCTTTAAACATCAAGCAACCATCAGGACCGATTCTGAAATCTGACTCTGTATCAACCTCACATTGCTTTCTTTTGGCTTGCAAGTCTTCATCGCTTTTTTGAGCTTCACAAATCTCTTGTAAAAATATCGGTCTTACTTTTAGCTCGGCCAGAATGGAACCATCATCTGACATTTCCAACTGAGTGTTCATAACTCTCAAAGCAAACAACAGTTTTCTGCTCAAAGCATCAGCAACTACATTTACTTTTCCTGGATGATAGTCAATCATAAGCTCGTAATCTTTTAATAACTCCAACTATCTTCGCTGTCTCAAATTCAAGTCCTTTTGTGACATCAAGTATTTAAGACTCTTGTGGTCGGTATATACTCGACACTTTTCACCATATAGATAATGTCGCCAAATCTTCAAAGCAAACACCACTGCAGCCAATTCCAAATCATGAGTCAGATAATTCCTCTCGTGAGGTTTTAACTGCCTCGAAGCATAAGCCACAACCTTTCCTTCTTGCATCAGTACACATCCCAAACCATTTAGAGAAGCATCGCTATATACCACAAATTCTTTACCTGACTCGGGCTGTACTAACACTGGTGCCTCTGTTAATAACTTTTTCAATTCTTCAAAACTTTGTTGACATTCTTCCGTCCACTCAAATTTAACATCCTTGCAAAGTAATCTAGTCATAGGAGCAGCAATTATAGAGAATCCATTTACAAACCGTCGATAATATCCAGCTAGTCCCAAGAAACTCCTAACCTCGGTTACATTCTTCGGTGGCTTCCAATCAACAATAGCTGAAATTTTACTGGGATCAACCCATATACCATCACCCGAAACAATATGACCCAAAAATCCAACTTTTCGAAGCCAAAATTCAGTTTTACTAAACTTGGCATATAACTGCTTGTCTCGCAAAGTTTGCAAAACTATCCTCAAGTGCTCAGCATGCTCTGTCTGATCTTTCAGATAAATCAAGATATCATCTATAAATACCACAACAAACTTGTCCAAGTATGGTCGAAATATTCGATTCATCAAATCCATAAACACGGTAGGAGCATTTGTTAATCTAAACGGCATAACTAAAAATTCATAATGACCATACCTTGTCCTAAAAGCAGTTTTAGGCACATCTGACTCTTTTACCCGCAGCTGATAGTACCCAGATCTCAAATCAATCTTTGAAAACCATGTTGCTCCTTTCAGCTGATCAAACAAATCATCAATTCTCGGCAACGGATACTTATTCTTAATTGTCACTTTGTTTAATTGCCGATAGTCTCACACAATCTCATCGAACCATCCTTCTTTTTCACAAACAATACCGGAGCACCCCAAGGCGAAAAACTCGGTCTCACAAAACCTTTGTCGGTCAACTCTTGCAACTACGACTTTAATTCTTTCAACTCTGTTGGTGCCATTCCACACCTGTCCAAATTGTCCATTTCACAACACTTACCAAAATATCATTTTCATCTTGAGTATTCTTCCATTCCGCTAGAATTTTACCCGTTGAACACATCAGAATATAACTCGGATACACGGATCATTTGCACATAAGTGTCACATATGTAATCAAGCGACCATGTAACCCGCCCATAAGCGAACTCGGACTCAACTCAACAAGCTCGGGTGTTCGTATCCATAAGTGAACTCGGACTCAACTCAACGAGCTCGGATGCCTAGTTACATCTCACGAACTCAGACTCAACTCAACGAGTTCAGACATTCGCATCCATAAGTGAACTCGGACTCAACTCAACGAGCTCGGATGCCCAACCATCCTAGTGACATGTCACTTGTATCCTAATCTATTCCCAAGGTTCAAACAGGATTTTCCTCAATCACATATCCTTGCCGTCTTCCACAGAATACCGAAACCAATACTCGGTAGCAATTTATATTTAACAAGTAGCACACATAATTTGCATATTATTCGATAATAACCACAAAGCATATATTTCATGATAAAAATCAGCATATCATATAAATAACATCAATTAACTTAAAAATAACAATTATGTTACATTATTTACACATGAACTTACCTCGGTACAAAATATAGTAATTTTGCGATTTAGTCCAAAATCTTTTCTTTTCCTCGATCAAGGTTGATTCCACGTCTTTCTTGATCTAAAATAACACATTTAGCTTATTTAATACTCACATTATCAAAATAGTCCTAAATTCAAATTTTGGCAAAATTACAATTTTGCCCTTAAACTTTTGCTTATTTACACTTTTGCCCCAAAGCTCGAAAATTAAATTTTATTTCAAATTCTTATGTTTTAGGACATGCTGATCATTTATTTTCTATTAGCAAGCTCAAATTCCCATTATAACACATACTTATGAACAATATGTACTTTTACCGATTACGCCGTTTTACTCGTTTTTACTTAAAACCGAGTAGCACAAGTTGTCTAACATAATTTAAAACCTCATATTCTATCATAAAACATCAAAATACACAAATTTCACCTATGGGTATTTTTCCAAATATGAACCCTAACTTAAATTATTGCTAACATAAGCTTTATCGAGTTACCGGGACTACGAAAACGTAAAGAACATTAAAAACGAGGCTTGGAATCACTTACTATGAAGCTTGGAAGCTTGAAACAAACCCTAGCTATGGAGAACCCTTGAAATTTCGTGGCAATGAAGAAGATGACCAATTTTGTGTTATTTTTCCCTTTTTATTTCATGTTAATATCCAAATGACCAAAATGCCCCTCCTTACTAAACTTTCAAAAATTCCATCCATGTCCAAATTTTGTCCATGAACTTAAAATTGGTCAAATTGCTATTTAAGATCTCCTAATTAATATTCCAAAGCAATTTCATACTAGAAATTTCTAGAATGCAAGTTTTGCAACTTATTCGATTTAGTCCCTAATTTCAAATTAAGCACTTTACGCTTAGAATTTCTTCATGAAATTTTCACATCATCATAAAATCATATCATAAACCTCAAAATAATTATAAAATAATTATTTCTACCTCGGATTTGTGCTCACGAAACCACTATTCCGATTAGGCCCTAATTCGGGATATTACAAATCATCTAAGGTAGCTGAGGATTAAATTGGAAACAGTATCTAACGATACATTAGCCTTGCATAACTTGCAAGATTATTGTGATTAAACTGTTTCAAGGTAGAAATACATTGTTACCTCACGTAATCTTTTATGTGCTTATGAGATTGAATTAATTGTTTGAATTGGCATAGAGATATGTACAAGAGATTATTTTAATTTCATAATTATGTATGTGCATTAACACATTTTCTTATTAAAATTTGTTTAATCTGTTGAATTGACATAGATATATAGTCAAGAGATAAATGGATTTTGGTAGGTAAGTATGTTCATGAGTTAGCAAATTACCGAGTTGCCGTGAATTTATTCGTAACAACATAAATGTGAGTTTAATAATTCTAAGTTAAGAAATGTAATTAATTTATCACAATTATGTCATCTTGATTAAAATCATATTTTGAAATCGTGCATTGGAACTTTTATTTTATTTTTATTTATTTTACTAAGTTAAAATCCTAGCTTTTAGTACCTCCTCAAATCAAAATATTTTTCTTCACCAAAGTGTTTTTAAAATTGTATTCATAAATAATTCTTTTCATAGTCCTTGTGGATACAATAACTCAACATTTACTTGTCATTTTATTACTTGTTGCGATTGTGTACAGTTGCACATTTTTGTCATTCTACTCAAGAAGTCACTCCGTAAGAAATTGTTTGAAATTCTCCAATACAAGTTTGACTCTGTCAAAAAGGTATGAGTGACGTCTGCACTTGAATGTTACCGCAAAAATTTTGATTTCATTCAAATCAAAGTAATGACATCATCTTAATAAGACCTTTGATGAGTATGTCTATGATAAGGGGACTTTAAGGAGTATAAAAGAGAATTCGTATCGTCGTTGCATGTAAAACCAATTAGATCTAGGAAATTGGATTCTAGGAGAGATGAAAATTTCAAGCATGAAATTTTGTTAAGGGGGGAGAGTTGTAACTCCCCAGTTCCAGCGGGTACAAGGTTTGGCATATAGTCCTAAGATAGTATGATTAGCAGAGTAGGCTTTGCCCAAGTGCATCTTTCGGCATATAGAGTAAGTATGTATAGTTATGTGGTTAAGTTAATAAAGGTTCCTTGTCAGATGGCTATGTTAGTTGGAATAAGATCACCGGCCAAGTAAAATGGTATCGAGAGTGTGAGTTCATGTTAGGGATATAGTGCGCTCGTTAACTATGGTACTATACAAGTTAAGTTACAAGGTATGCCGGTTAGGTACCAACTAATTTTGAACTAGGATAGTTAAAAGATAAAGGAATATTCAATTAGGTTTCTCGAAAGTTGTAGATTTTTATAAGACAATTCAGTAATGATGTGACATTTGTCAAGTTCCCATAAGGATCTAGGTTATAATTGGATACTCAAGTTTGAAAAAAAGGAGTTTTCTTCTTCTTTCTTCAAAAATATGGTTATCTAAGGCTTAAGGAACTGAAGACATTTCTTTAAGCTGAAGTTGAAATATGGGTATTATTAGTGATTACTCCATGTAAAGGTAAGCTTTCTGACTTTGCATGTTATGCTATGAAAGAGTAGGTCTGTAAGAGTGGATGAATAGTAAAAAGAATAAGTAAGGCTTTGTATAGGGTTCATATGGGTTTGAGATGATGGTCAGGTTATTCGAATAAGCTTTAATTATGTTCCCCTGTTTTATAAGCAGTGGTTACTGTAGTATCTTGATGAAGGTTGGATCTAGAGTTCAAACTACTATATGTGGTTGCTAAGTGAGTCTCTATACTAACTCTTGCATGTATATTATTCATACATGATACATCTGTGGTAATTGTTTGAACTATGAAATAGAAACCAAAAGTGTATAGTTTGAATGTTTGTTGGGGTTTGCTTGTATAGTTTGTATGAATTTGACAAGTTCATTATGTGAAGTTTGAGTATAGTTGTATGGAACATCGGAAACGCATGTGATGAAGTGTATGATTAGTATCTTAAAGTGTTGAGTCTTAAGCAATGTCAGTGTATAAAGAGTCTATTAAGCAAGTCTGTGTCTGTTCACCACAATGGAGTCTAAATGTAACATCCTGATATAGGGCCTAGTTAGAATAGTAGTTTTGAGACCACAAATTTGAAGTAGAAATATATTTTTATGATTTTTTGAGGTCTATGACATGTTTGCATGATTGTGTGAAAGTTTCATGAAGAAATTTTGTAAATAAGAGTCCAAATTAACTTTTAGGACTTAATTACAAAAGTTGCAAAATATGAGATTCTAGAAGCTTTAAGTATGAAATAGCTTTGGATTATTAATTAGAGATCCTTAAATAGCTTCCCAATTTCTACATTTTTGGACAAAAATGGACATGAAAGGGTCAAATTTCAAAAAAGGGTTAAAAGGACATTTTAGTCATTTGGTTAATAAATTAGTTAAAAAGGGAAAAAGAAAGAAAAATTGTGTTTATCTTCTTCTTTCTAGGGCTGAAACTCCTATGCTCTCTATAGCTAGGCTTTTTGACATTTTCAAGCTCAATAGTAAGTGCCTCCAAGCCCACTTTTTAATGTTCTTTACATTTTTGAAGTCCTTGTTGCCCGATTTACCTATTTCTACCATTATTTTGAGCTAGGGTTCATGTTAAAAAATTTACCCATGTGTGACATGCATGTATTTTGATGTTTAAGGAAGGAATATGAAAGTTTGATGTGTGATAAACATCTTTTACCAAGTTATTTTTCATGAAAACACCTAAAAAGGAGCAAATCGTAAAAGTTATAAAATGGGTAGAAAAAAATGTGGGCTGTTATAAGCATGAAAATGGTTCAGCTAGGCTTGTATGTTAAAGAAAGTGAGTACTAAGTTATAAATATGTGAAAGTTTAGGGGTAAAATTGTAATTTTTCCAAAGTATAATCTATGGACTGATTTGAACAATGTGATGATTAAATAAGTGAAATTAGCTATTATAGATCAAGAGGAACAGAGTCCGAACCTAAACCGAGGAAAGAACAAAGTCACGGACTAAATTGTAAAACTAGTCATATTTTGTTACTGAGGTAAGTTTGTGGGTAAATAATGCAACATTACTTCATTATGTATTTAATGCTTTCTTATTGCATGATATGTACAATTGTTCTATGAATTTTGATTTACAATGACTCGATGACGTTGTGACGAAGTTTTGATATCTTGAAATCTTGGTTGAACCTTAGGAATAGATAGGATACAAATGTCATGACATTAGGGTTATGAGATCCCGTGTAAGACCATATCTACTATATGGCATCAGCGTCTAATTGTGTGATTACGTGTAAGACCATATCATGGATATGGCTTCGTTATGAGATTTCGTGTAAGACCACGTCTGGGACATGGCATCGATATGAGATCCCTTATAAGACCATATCTGGGATATGGCGTCGGCATCAATATGTGATCCCATGTAAGACCATATCTGGGATATGGCATTGGCATCCTACCATGCGTATGAGATTTCCCGAGTATCTTTAGTGTTCCAAGTGGTTCAGCAGGTAATTCATAAGTATGTCAATGAAATGACAAGGTATAAACATGTTGAAAGGATATAAGTATGTACACGAAGCTCATAATTCTTGAGCTATGTAACGATATGATCTCGGTAAGAAGTGAATGAAGGAATTAAGAACATGAGTTTTATGGTACATTATGTAAATGACATGATCTAAGATGTATCTATGATACTTGAAGACATTGTGACAAGTTATATTTATGTTATGTGTATGATATTACATGATTAATGTTGTTAATTATTTACATGCAAACTTACTAAGCTTTATGCTTACTCCCATTTCTTTTCCACTTCCTTATACTGTTGCCAAGCTAGCTCGGGGATCGAAGAACGTCGAAGGCATGATCAAACTATCACTTGGAACATTGGGTATAACTAGTTTAAACATTTTGAGTATGTCATGTATAGGGACTTGGTCTTTTTGTTATATGTCATATTGAGCTTGCCAAATGTGTTGGCTTAAGTTGATAATTGATGAATGTTCATTTTGTATAAGGTCATCTAAAGGTTGGCTAATATTGACCATACTTATAATCAATTGATGATGCATTTCATGAATGTGGATGTTTGCATGATTTGGATAGATAAGTATGTGATGTATAAGGTTGGATGATTTGTGGATGACTTAGTTTTGAGTTATTTGACAACTTAAATATGTTATATTATGTTCATTTGAATTGGTGTAAGTGTGCTTGTGTTTCAAGGTGGCAAAAGGCTTGGTAAATCACCTTATATATTGTCCACACGGGTAGACACACGGGCGTGTGTCTAGACTGTGTGTGATATACGGCCAGTCCCATGGGCGTGTTGATAGAACGTGTGTCCCCTGCACCTTAGTTTTGAGAAACAGAATGTCCAGTTGTAAACACACAGGTTGAGACACAGCCGTGTGTCTCAATTGTGTGAAGAACATAGCTACAGGACATGGGTGTGTGCCTAGGCCGTGCGAAGTCTGCACATTAAATACGAGAATTAAATTTGCCACATGGCCTAGCATACAGGCGTGTGACTTGGCCGTGTGACCATAAATGGGTGATGATGTCATAAACAAAGAGTTACACGGGTGGAGGACACAGGCGTGTCCCAAGCCACACGGGCATGTGTGACCACACGGCCTGCCCATACGGGCGTGTGACCCTTCAAAACATGAAAATTTTCTAAGTGTTGTAAAAGTTTTGAAAGTTCTCGGTTTAGTCCCTAACCACCTCCAATGTATGTTTAGGGTCTTGTGAGCTTGTAATAAGGACGTTATGAATATGTTTGAAAAGTTTCAAATTGGATGAAATTTTATGGTCCTAATCTGCATGATTGTTTATGTTTAAGTCTAGTAATGCCTCATATCCTGTTCCAGCACTGAACACAGGTAATGGGTGTTACACTAAAGGGGTCCATCAGGATTAAAAACACTATCCCTGATATGAATCTTGAAGGAAAAGCAAATGGCCATGGCACCTTCCGAAAGGAACTAACGGGTAGTGATTACCTAAGGGGTTCTCTGGGTGTCCCAGGACAATGATGGCCAAACCTCACATAACGTGAGTTTAAGGAAATCCATATCGTAAACATGTCAGCAATGGAATGCCTTTATGGTGAAATATGAAAGGAACACCTTTGTGGTGCAATATGAAAGGAAAGCCTTTATAGTGCAATATGAAAGTAATGTCGTTGTAGTATTGTCATTGTGGCGAATTATAAAAGGAGCATCTTTGTGCTGCAATATGAAAGGAAAGCCTTTTTGGCGCAATATGAAAGGAACACCTCTATGGAGAATCATGAAGGTATTGCCTTTGTAGGGAACCCTGCAATGATAGCCTTTATGGTAATAGTTTGAAAGATAATCCCTTGTGGCGCACTCTGAAGGAATAATTTATAGGGTGAGTTCTAAAACAGTGCCCTTGTGGTATATCATAGTGAGGCTTTCAATGGCGTACCCTAAAGGAATGATTTATATGGCGAATTTTGTATTAGCGCAATCATTATGGCTTGTAAGTGCGGTTAGAAAGATCATAAAGGCACATTGTCTTCGTGGGCTACGACAAAGTGTTATGTAAGGCCATGATTTGATTATGAATAATGAAGTGGTGAGATGCAAAAGGGATGATGGACAAACATAAAAGAAGCATTATCTAAATAAAGATTTTTCCAATTTTATATTTGAAGGAAGGTACCTGTTATCTATATATGTGATCAAATATGAATTGTGGTGAAATGATGGCTTAAAGTTACATATACAAGAGTAGTGGTGTTTCAACCGAATGGACCTCTAAAATGGAAATGGGTAAAGACTTATGATAGATCAAATAGGAAAAGGTAAGTGGTGTATTAAAGATGTTGATAGGTATGTAATGAGTTCATAGTAGGGTGTGAAATCCATAGAGAATGAAGAATAAAATTCTATGAAAATTATTCACCAGAAACAAGTTGAAAGACCAGAATTATAAGAACATCGTAATAATTATTCAATAACAATGTGCAAGCATTGTTTAACCTCCCAAACCTGGCCTAGATGTTCTAGTCAAATCGGGAAGGCCACATTGAACACCTTAATGTCGAACTTACCCTAATGATAGTTAAAAGCCTTCAAGTACTTCTTTGTATAAAACATTGGTTTCTATTGTTAGCTTTGGAAAACATCCATTTACTTAGTCCAACCATGCTTAGGCCAAATTAGCAAATTAGGTGAGTTTTTGTAAAACCTTACTAACGGCTTTGCCTTTGAAAAATCATTTTGTTATCTTCTTAGCAGCAAAAATGTACCATTACTAGTCAAATTATTAATTTAGTCATATATCATGCATAGTCCATTTCAAGATATTTATAAAAACCATGTATCTATACCAAATATGTGTGCCATGCATGCATGAAAAATCCCAAAATCTCGAACAATCCCAAAACACAATTTATAGAAACTTTACAATCCAAAACCAAATAATAATAAAATAACCTAAAAATATAATTAAGTTAAAATAATATGACAAAGTAAAGTCTGAAGTCCGTCGTACGTTCGCATGCCAATTCTGATACTAAGTTCGATCATTACCTGAGAAGTTGAGATAATGGGGTGAGCTTAACAAGTTTAGTGTGAGTCTAAACGAGTATTAAGCATTTATATAGGCAATTTCATAGAGGTACCAATACCACAATCAAACATTAACAATAATAATTTTCAAATGCATATGATCATGAAAAATACACATGTGAGATCCTACCCATACCATCCGCTACATACCATAAGTTCCCCAGAACCCGTTTGCCAAACTTCAACATATGTGAACAATGCTTGATGTGGTAAAACCACCAATAATCAATAATGCAGTACAACTGCCAAATAAATAACGCGATATAATCGCCGATCCCATTGGTATTCCAACTGCAGTGCACTAACTAAAAATATATACGGACTTATTATGTTGTCGGTACTGTAGTACTATAACACCCCTAACCTGTATCTATCACCGGGATAGGGTATCGAAGAATTACTAGAATTTACAGAACATTTTTAAAAAAATTGAGTCAAACACTATTCATTTTCTAAATTTATTCATAACATCCCTTGAACGGGCCCTCGGGGCCCAAAACATGCATTAGAATTGATTGGGGACTAAATTAGAATCTTAGGAAATTTTTTACAAAATTCCAATAATTTTCTCACTTAAAGGAGTCACACGCCCGTGTGGTAAGGGACACGCCCATGTGGTCAGGTCATGTGGGTTTACACGCCCGTGTCCTTAACCTGTGTAACTCTTTGACTTGCAACCCATGAAGAAATTAGGATCACACAGCCAAGTCATACGCTTGTGTGCTAGGCCGTGTGGTTATTTCAAATTTTCGAAAAATAGGTGCAGGTTTCACACGGTTGTATCACATGCCCATGCTTCCAGGCCGTGTACCTCACACGGCTGAGGCACACGTCCGTGTTGAGCCCATGTGCTTAATACAGGGCATTCTGTTTCTCAAATTTTTGGATTCAGGGGACACACAGCCGTGTGTCTACCCGTGTGGACAAAATAAGGCTATTTTCCAAACCCTATTTCTCACCTATTTTCATCCAACACCTTCACTAGACATTTCCAATAGCAACCAACTAATTCAAATATAATTTACAATACATTTAACCATTCAATATATCATATTATCATATGCACACTTATTTCCAAACTTACCCTCTTTAACATGCATATGTAACTTGTCCAATTCAACCTTACTTTTCTATAACATCCATAATTCATCTAGTTTTCTTTAAGCATACCAAGTATGCATGTAATACAAGATTTACTTTATAAACGTGCCAAAATCAAGTCATTCTTAGCCTTGCCAATGGCTAGTTTACATTCATCCATTTCAACATCAACATTGGTACTAATAGCCTATACATGCAATTATACCAAAATAGAACATCTTTGTATACCAAAATGAGTAGGCTGATAGTGTGATGATGCTCCGACCTATCTCCAACTTTCACGAGCTTCCGAGTACTATAAAACAAGGAGAATAAAGCTAAGTAAGCACTTAGTTCTTAGTAAGTTCATGTAACAAGAAACTAACTTACCAAGTGTTTCCATTAAATTTAATCAAACATGCATGTATTCAAGCAAATAGATCATTATCCTATCATACACAATCTCAACACTCAAAGTTAGTCAAATAATTTCACATAATACAAACTCATAGATGAGCTCATCATATCATATACTCAACATGCTTAATTCTCATATCACATGTGCATTTTCAAGATAAAATATCTCAAGTTTCATCATCCCTTTCCAAGTTTTGCTCGTTAAATTTATCAGAATATCGATGGATACTCTCATATAGTACACTTAAGGTGTACTAAACTCTCGAGCCATCTTTTCAAGTCATTCGGGTAAATCACATACTTCGATGCTCACAAAGAGCTACGGTAATTCCACAACTTAGGCAGAATTACTACCAATCTCTTTAATACCCGATCTCACACAAAGTTACAGTAGTCCACAACATATGCAACTACCAATCGCTATTCTTATACATTGATGCTCACACAGAGCCACGGTACTACCAATCATTATACTTGTAGGACTTTATCTCGTAATGCTCGAGAGGCTTATCAGGATTACTCGTCTGAGCTAAATCCTGTCTGCAACATATGCAGAATCACCCTTACACTAATCCCTTAAATTTCCTTCATTCAACTGAGACTTATCCATTTTCTCAATGCATTATCAACCATTTCATCATATTTATACATTGAACATTCAATTTAACATTCATATCACATATCATGCATTTCAACCATTTCAAGATTTATTATTAAGTTATACGAACTTACATCGATGTTTGTTTGTACAAAAATCTACTAATCCAAAATATTTTCTTTTCCTCAATCCAAATCCGTATTTGGTCTTTCTAGATCCATATAAATGCATTTAATCATCAATCTATCACATTTCATATTCTTTTGGACTCAATTTACTCTCTAGGCAAAACTACTATTTTGCCCCTAAACTTTTCATTAATTTCAATTTCGTCCCTAGGCTCTGAAAATGAAATTCATGCAATTCAATCCTCTTTCCAAGCCTAGCTGAAAATTTCATGTAATATTTACAGTACATATATTTCTCAAAAATTAGAATTTTTTTTTAAATTTCACAGGTTTACAATTTAGTCCCTAAATCCCAATTTCATACAAAATCA
This sequence comes from Gossypium stocksii, assembly GCA_020496765.1. Lineage (NCBI taxonomy): Eukaryota > Viridiplantae > Streptophyta > Magnoliopsida > Malvales > Malvaceae > Gossypium > Gossypium stocksii. Next base: position 42,989,719 of record CM035621.1, read on the forward strand.
CTTTGTAAAAATTATTTATCTACTGTCAATCTTTCATTTTCTACCATAAATTTTCAATTTTCAGCATTTTCATCCATGGCACGAACTTTAAACTTTGACATCTTTTCAAATTAATCCCCAAAATAGAAAGTTTAAGCTTTACTGATCTCAAAAATATAAAAATTACTAAAAACGAGACTTGATTACTTACCAATTTATGCTAAGAAAGTCTCTTCCCTCTCTCCTAGGGTTTCCATAAAAAATTTGGGGATGAAGATGAATAAAATGAAGATATTTCTATGTTAATTTAATTATCATCTTTATTTTTCCTGAATTCCAATTTAGTCCTTTTTCTTTTTTCTCAAAGTCCATGGATGGTTCATCCATAAAAATCTACCAGCTTTTAATTCATGGTTTAATCACCATATAAGGACCTTAAGTTTTGAATTCCATAGTCATTTAATTCCTCTAGCTTCTAGAATTTACTTCTACATTTTATGCAATTTGGTCCTTTTTCTAATTAATCACTAAATCGGTAAAATTTTTCTATCAGTATTTTTATACAACTTTCCTATCATAATATAGATCATGCAATAATATTAAAATAAATTCTCTTTTTAGCTCGAATTTGTGGTCACGAAACCACTGTTTCGATTTTACTAAAATTAGGTCATTACAAGTACTCCACGAAACTCCTCTATCAACCACAAAATCCCATCCCAATGTACATGCAAATGTCATACAAATTCATACACAATCACATTTCAAAAGTTTTCACATTTATTAGACATGCTCAACATGTCCTTAATAATCACAAACTTTCAAAGAAAGGAAACAGTTTTCAAATTACCATTAAGATGGTATCTATCAATATCGTTCAATTCACATACTTTACGAATTTCTTTGTGCACTAATAGCAACTTCACGTATATATATCATGGTAAATATTTCATTCATTTAAATCATGCATAAAACTAATATCTCAACATTTCATACCATTCCATCAAACATTCTCATAACACATAATATAACTATGCATAACAATCTCAATTACACATTCATACAGTCAAACTAGCAATTTTGCCAACACATCAATCTTTTAAGGCTCAAAATGTACCTAGTTCAGCCACTTGCAGAACTAATATTTTGGCTACTATGCCAAACCAATCAGCAAGCTAATTATCAAATATAACACAACATTTATCATTATCAAACAATTTTTACAAGTTTACGACCCACACCTTATTTTCACTTTCTCGCAGCACCCTAGTGAATCTTCCAATTTTCCTTAATAAACCTTTATACGATCCTAAACTAAAATTCAGTATAAATTAAATCAATTTACCACTTAACCAATTCTCAATTACCCACTTATGGGTTCAAACCAATTTTCAAATTAATAATATTTTATGAATTCAACTAGTTCGATACCTTACCTAGTATTGATGCGAACCATACATACAATCATTCTTCAGCTTTATGATTAAATTGAGGCATTTGTGTAACACCCCTTATCGGGTTCAACGCGGGAACTAAGTATGAGGCATTACCGGATGATAACTCAACCAATCATACAAAGTCGAACCATAAAATTTCGTTTCCAATTAAAACTTTTCATAATATATCATACAATCCATAAAATGGACCTACAGGGCCCAAAACATAGTTTGGAATAGGTCTGGGACCGAACCAAGAACCCAGAAAAATTTTGGAAAATTTGACCTATTAAGGGGCACACGCCCGTGTGAGACAAGGACATGCCCGTGTGGGCAGGCCGTGTATTCGCACATGCCCTTGTCCCTAGCCCGTGCAGAATTATTTTTCAATTCGAACCTACAGGGGTTTTCACACGGCCAAACACATGCCCGTGTTCCATGCCCGTGTGAGAACTCCTTGGTATTATGTTTATGATGTCATTGTGAAAACTTCGTCACATGGCCAAGCCACACGCCCCTAGGCTAGGTTGTGTCTATCACACGGTTGGGACACACAGTCATGTCTCTAACCCGTATGTTTATTACAAAACATTTAATTTTCATAATTTCAGGTGCAGGGGACATACAGCCATCTACACGCCCATGGGACTAGTCGTGTGTTGCACACGGCCTATCTACACGCCCATGGGACTGGCTGTGTGTCGCACACGGCCTAGACACACGCCCGTGTATCTACCCGTGTGGAAAATTATAGGCTATTTTCCAAGCCAATTGCCACCTTAAAAACAAGCACAAACTTATAGCATTTTCACCACCACATATCATGACAATAATAGACAACTAAATGGCCACAATTGATGATTTAACAACATACAGCAACCCATTATGCATACACACCAATCAATTCATGAATTACCTCATAATGATATATATATATATATATATAAGAACTAACATTATCATTTGCCATATCTCATGGCATTAGTTACAAAATAACACAAAAAGAGACATGTACCGACATGGTTATCAATCCTACTCAACATTTACAACACCATTATGCCCCTATACATGCCATAGTCTAAGGAGTTCATTTCAATATACCAAAAGATAATGTTGATAGTGTGGGTGATCCTCCGACACATCCAGATCCCGAGCCAGCTCGACTGAATCTATAAAATAAGGGACAAGAGAAAAGAGTAAGCTTTAAAAGCTTAGTGAGTCTATATGTAAATAATTAACATCATAGCAACATTTAGCTATACCGAGGGTTATCTCCCACACACCAACTTACCACATAAACTTACCAACATTCCCATACAAACCCTGCACAATATTTTCACCTACTCAAGTCCTCATGTGCTCTTGCACCCATATGTAATAACCCAAAATCTCATTCGCCCAAAAGAATACACCTGCACTGACATATCATACTACCATACCAAATCTCTTTAGTAAGCCTTCTCGTTGAACTCTTCGGATTAACATCCGATACCTGGTGGATTTTTAGCTCATAGCTCCACCAACCCATAACTCGGCTCTCGTGTACACATGGCGAAACTCACCTTATCACTCATGTGACATACCCATTAAATCCCGTAGCATATCATGTCTACATGGTGTCCAGTCCCTCGGATCTACCCATGTGACTTAGCTACATACAACATTGCTCTCATGTACACATAGTGAAGCTCACCTTACCACTCATGTGACATAGCTATCTTTGATTCGTAGCTCTCGTGTACACATGGTGAAGCTCCTTTTATCACACATGTGACCTAGCTACATTTTATCCGTATCTCCCATTTTTCCAAATGTTCAACTATGAACTCCCATTTCCCACACTTTCAACATCTTAGAAATTATTCAACATCAACCTCTCATAATAAACATTAAAATTATTAATGTACAAATAAAATGGACATATTACTTACATATAAACTTACCTCGACAACAAAAGCGATACTTTATAATTTAATCCGAAACCTTGCCCTTGCCCCAATCAAGGTTGATTCCTCGATTACTTAATTTAGTCCAAAATCATCCTATGATAATTTTTTTACCATTTTACCCCTAACTTTGTCAATTTTCACAACTGAGTCCCTAAGCTCGTAAATTGAAATGTATCCATTTTCTTAGCTACCTAAGCCTAGACGAATCTCAATGGCACCCAAAACAGCCCACATTTCTCATAAATTCATACTTTTACCACACAATTTATTAACTTTATAATTTGGTCCCTAACTTTCATGAAAAATCACTTAATAATCATAGTTTACCACACCTTAGACTTTCATATTCCACCATTAGACATCAAAATACTTGCATGTCATATATGGGTAAAATTTTAAACATCAACCCTAGCTTGAAATAATGGTAGAAATAGCTAGAGCAAGCTACGAGGATTCCAAAAATATGAAGAAAGTAAAAAACGGGGCTAGAAATCACTTACAATCAAGCTTGAAAGTTAAGGAAACCCTAGCTATGGTCCCTTGCTATGTTCGGCCAACATATGACAAAGATGAACAAGTTTTTGGTTCATTTTCCCTTTTTATTTTCTTAATTATCCACATGACCAAAATGCCCTTCATTAAAACCTTTGCTATGTTTACCCTTTCTTGGGCATTTTTGTCCAAGCTAAGTTAAAATGGTTTAATTACCATATAAGGACCTCTAATTTAAAAATCCAATTCAATCAAATACCTTTACGGATTAAAACCCATATTTTCCACCTATTGCAATTTAGTCTAACATACCAACATACCAAATTGGACATGTAACTAATAAAATTCACACACCAAAATTTCACATAATTATTCAAACACCCAATAAACATCAAAACTAAATTGGAATAATATTTTAGATCTCAAATTCATGGTTTCGAAACCACTTTTCCTTTTAGCCCCTATTTCGAGCTGTTACAGTTTGGGCCAGCAACTAATTCCATAATATACTAGAAAATCAATAGCTAATAATTATTCAATTCCTTTATTTAATAAATCCATAATATTTTCCCTAATTTAAATGGGTTTAATAGATGATTAAGAGGATTAAAGAACTAAAGTTAAGGTTGGAATTAATTGGGCAAGATTCAAGAAACAAAACAGCTCGCTATTCTTCGCATATGAGTAGGCACCATCGCTCATGGTAGCCGAAATTGGGCCTGGATTTAAAAATGATTTGAAACCTCATTAAAATCTGGAAAATTACATTTAAAAAAATTTTAAAATCCCTTAAATTCAAGATCTAGAAATTTAGGTTTTTAATGGACAAGATCAATTAAGAAATTGAAAAGAGAAGAGACCTTATACAAGCTAGACAAGAGAAACGGCAATGGCACTTTCTAGGCAGTGTTTGGGATCGATCTTGGATTTTAAAATTTCAGATTTAAGGCTAATTTAATTGAGGGAAAATTACAGAAAATATAGAAAAGGAGATGATGCACAATCTTGATGAAAAAAGAAGAAGAAGAAGATGGTAATAGGGGAGGTGTAGGTAACAACAATAATAGAAGAAAGAGGGAAAAGAAAAAAATAGAGATGAAGAGAGGGAGAGGAGGTTAGGGACGGCTAAGGTAGAAGAAAATAGGTCAAAAGGCTGCTTATTTTGATAAAAAAATTTGTATTTATACCTAGGTTTACTAAGCTTGGATGTCAACACATAAAAAAAAAACAAAGGAATTTGCAAAAAAATTAATTTATTTTGTAAAAGTTGAGACTTGAACTTGGGACCTCCAACTAACCTTCAAACTTTCACATTTAATGACTAAACATTGGGTCAATACCCTATTTTTGGTATATTTCTAAATTTTATAGAGCTAAATTTGGAATGTTACAGCTTTACCTCCTTAAAGAAATTTCATCCTTAAAATTACCTGTTTCGAAAAGATGAAGATATTGAAGCCGAATTGAGTCCTCCGGCTCCCAAGTAGCCTTTCGATGCCATGATTTCTCCACAGTACTTTAACTAATGGTATTTTCTTTCGTCTTAGCACTTTGGTCTCACGTTCTAATATTCGAACCGGTTCCTCTTCAAATGATAAATCCGGTCTAACATCAATCTCCTCAACTGGAACAATATGCGAGGGATCAGATCAATACCGTCTCAACATCGAGATATGAAACGCATCGTGAATACGATCTAACTCAGGTGGCAACTCCAGTTGGTAAGCCACAGATCCAACCCTTTTAAGCACTCGATAGGGACTAATGAATCTAGGGCTTAACTTGCCCTTTTGACCAAATCTCAAAACTTTCTTTCATGGAGAGACTTTAAGGAAAACGAAATCCCCCACATTGAACTCAATGTCCTTGCGCTTCAAATTGGCATATGAATTCTGTCTATCAGAAGTTACCTTCAATCTTTCTTGAATTAATCAAATTTTATCCTCAGTTTCTATAACTAATTCTGGACTAATCAACTTCCTTTCGCCCACTTAAGTCCAACATAAAGGCAAGCGACACTTACGACCATAAAGAGCTTCGTAAGGTGCCATTTGGATACTTGACTAAAAACTATTGTTATAGGCAAATTTTGCCATTGGTAAATGCTCCTCCCAACTACCTTGGAAGTCAATTACACAACTCCTCAACATATCTTCCAAAATCTGAATAACCCTTTCTGACGGACCATCAGATTGTGGATGGAAAGCCGTACTGAAATCCAATCAAGTACCCAAAGCCTTGTACAACTTCTTCCAGAATCAAGGTGTGAATCTAGGATCCTGATCTAAAATAATCGACACTGGCACAATGCAATCTCACTATCTTAGAAACATAAAGCTTAGCTAACTTCTGGAGAGAGTAACCGGTATGAACAGGAAAAAAATAGGCAAACTTAGTCAACCTATCAACCACAACCCAAACTGAATCTTTCTTAGAGGCGTTAAGGACAACCCACTAACAAAGTCCATTGTCACTCTCTCCCACTTCTACTGTAGAATTCGAATCAATTGGAGCAACCCTAATGGAAACTGATGTTCAGCTTTAACCTGCTGGCAAGTCAAACATTTAGATACAAATTCGGTCACTTCACGTTTAAGACCCAGCCACCAATACACTTCCCTCAAATCACGATATATCTTAGTACTACTAGGATGCATAGCATAAGGGCTGCTATGTGCTTCCTGAAGTATGGACTGTCTCAAACTCTAATCATTAGGCACACAATATCTCCCCTTAAAGCATAAAATTCCATCATAATTATTCCCAAAGTCCTCAGTCGAACCATCCTCAACTTGTTTAAACTGAGTGTTAGAATTTCATCCAAACTTTGTTTATCCTTAATTTCCTAAAACCACACATGCCTTACTTGCAATTCAGCCAAGATGCCCCCATTGTCAAAAAGTCTCAAGCGAGCAAACATAGCCCTCAAATCAAACATTACCTTTCTGCTCAAGGCATTAGCCACAACATTGGCCTTTCTGGGGTGCTACTCAATTGTGTAATCATAGTCCTTTAACAACTCAATCCACCTCTACTGCCTCAAATTAAGTTCCTTCTGGGTGAGTAGATATTTGAGACTATTGTGATTGGTATAAATAATTCACTTCTCCCCATACAAGTAGTCTCTCCAAATTTTGAGAGCAAAAACAACAGCTGCCAGCTCTAAATCATGAGTGGGGTAATTACATTCATATGGCCTAAGTTGTCTTGAGGCATATGCTACAACTTTACCATCTTGCATTAGAACACAACCAAGCCTAACATGGGAAGCATGGTTATACACAACATATTCTTTACCAGATTCCAATTCAATTAAGACAATAGCTTCTATCAACACGGACTTTAACCTTTCAAAACTGGCTTATTATTCATCTTCCCACTTAAATGGAGCATTTTTCCTCAACAAGTTAGTCGATGGGGCTTCTATCAAGGAAAAAACCTCGACAAACCTTTGATAATACGCAGCAAGACCCAGAAAACTCTGAATTTCTGAAACATTCATCAGTTGCTTCCAATCTAGGATAGCTTCAACCTTTTTGGGATCTACGCGAATACCCTCATCTGATACCACGTGACCCAACAAAATCACTTCCTTCAACCACAATTCACATTTACTAAGTTTGGCAAAAAGTTGTATTTCACAGAGTAGCTACAAAACCACTCTTAAATGCTCATGATGCTTGATTTCTGTCTTGGAGTAAACAAGGATGTCATCAATGAAACCACGACAAACTGATCAAAGAAAGGTTGGAAGACACGATTCATAAGATCCATGAAGGCTATTGGTGCATTAGTCAACCCAACAGGCATGACAACGAACTTGTAATGTCTATAACGAGTACTAAAAGTAGTTTTGGGAATATCAAATTCTTTCACTTTGAGTTGGTAATACCCAGATCTTAAGTCAATTTTGGAAAAGGCAGTTGCACCTCTGAACTGATCGAATAGGTCATCAATCCTCGGTAGAGGGTACATATTCTTGATAGTTAATTTATTTAGTTGTTGATAATCAATGCACAACCGTAAGGTTCCATCTTTCTTCTTCACAAATAAAACTGGTGCACCTTATGGCGAAACATTGGGTCTAATAAAATCCTTATCCAATAGTTCTTGCAACTACACCTTCAACTCCTTAAGCTCTTTCGCTGACATGCGATAGGGAGCGATGAACACCGGTGCCATTCCCAGCAACAACTCAATTTTGAATCCCACTTTCCTCTTTGGAGGTAACCCTGGCAGTTCATCAGGAAATACATTGGGAAATTCCCTCACTATATGAATACCTTCAACTACAGGGTCAACGAATCTTGCATCTCGGACATAAGCCAAAAATAGTTTAGACCCTTTTTGAACCATCTTTTGTGTAACACCCTTAACCCGTATCTGTTGCTGGAATAGGGTTACGAGCTATTACTGATCAATCACATCATAAAGTATACATTTCTCATACATTTAAGCATTCAAATACATACACCATTCAAACACCATCATTTTGTCCCTTACAATGGCTTACGAGGCCTTAAACATGCTTAGAACAGGTTTAGGACTAAACCGATAACATTTGAAAGCTTTGGGAAACATATAAAATTTTCATGCATACAGGGGTCACACACCCGTGTGAACAAGCCGTGTGCCTCACACGGTCACCAAACACGCCTGTATCCAGGCCGTGTGGAAACAGGACATACATACGGACTTGGGTCACATGACCAGCCACATGCCCATGTGCCAGCCCGTGTGCTACACACGGCCAATAGACACGCCCATGTGTTTAAGCCGTGTAACTCACTAACTTGTTTTAATTAAGCATTAGGGGTCACACGGCCGGGTCACACGCCCGTGTGCTCAGCCGTATCACAAGAAAATAGGCTTGTTTTAAGTCACTTTTCCCACCTAACTTTCATGTACTTAAAAGCATTCAAATGGCATAAATTTTATATACAATAGGCAACCAAAAATGACCATTTCATGCACATTTTATACCATAACAATCCAAATCATTTTACTACTCAAAAACATGGCCATTTCTTATACAAAACACATACCAAAACTAGCTTGATTCATTAGCTATAATTCACATACAACACCCAATTCAAGGTTCATCCAAATTCACCATTTATAAACATCTTAGAATACATAGATGGCACATGCCTTAATCAAGCATTTAATCAACCATCAAGACCTAAGTGTATTAAACATATGCAAGCATATCAAGCATATATTCACCACCTAACATTAACCATTTGTGTATCTCAAATCCATACCAAAATATGCCAACTCACAAGGCAATTTATACCTCAAACATAAATCATTAATAAGCCATACAAAATAACCAAATACATACTTAAAACATGCCAAACCATATGGCCAAATACATTTTCCATAGTAAAACCAAAATAACCATAACCTAAACATGCCATATAACCTAGTCACGATGTGTATAAATATCGAAATTATTAGCTGAATAGTGTGATGCAATCTCCGTCGACTTCCAACTCGAGCGAATGTCCCAAACACTATAAAACGTAGAAAAACAACACCAAGTAAGCTATAGAGCTTAGTAAGCTCGTAATATAGTAACTCATATTCCTAAATAACCACATTACAAACAATATCAAGTCATAATATAGCTCATTTGATTTCACCATTCTTCCTCATATTCACGCACATGGTTAAACAAGATTTCCACAAGTTTATTCATTTCAAAGCTCATATGATTCTTAAACTTCTTATCACTTCATTCTCATTTACAAATATATAAGCAATAATATATATGACTTTATTTGATCCATTATTCATCATATTTCTTTAGCTGAATGAATCATGCAAAATATCGTTAAATAATTGTAATTCTCACTCAATGCGCCATATTCATATAATTAACACAATCATTGCTCATATCACACATATCATTCAATCAATACCACACTATAGCCAAATAAACACATTTTGGCATAAAATAATTATACATTAATAATTCTCATTTCATATTCATGATACACTATGGACTCATTAAATTACCTTCATTTGACTCTCACATAGGTTCAGAACATACCTACTTTGCTTAATTCAATTGAAATTTCATTCTTGTCTTAACTTTGCTTGTTGAACCATTCGAAATCATTAAGGATACTCGAAAGTCTCGTATATCACATAGAATGCCATATCCTAGAAATGGTCTTACATGTTATCACATATTGATTTCGATAGCCCAGCTATGCTCTTACACGAATTATATATCGATGCCAATGTCCCAGACATGGTTTTACATGAAATCACATAACGATGCCAATGTCTCAAACATGGTCTTACACGTAATCACATATTGATTCCGATAGCCCAGCTATGCTCTTACACAAATCATATATCGATGCCAATGTCCCAGACATGGTTTTACATGAAATCACATAACGATGCCAATGTCTCAAAGATGGTCTTACACGTAATCACATATCGATGCCATATCTCAGATATGGTCTTACACAAAGTCTCATATATTGATGCCAATTTCCCAGACATGGTCTTACACATAATCACATATCGATGCCATATCTCAAATATGGTTTTACACAAAGTCTCATATATCAAAGCCAATGTCCCAGACATGGTCTTACATGAAATTATATATCGATGCCATATCCCAGATATGGTCTTACACAAAGTCTCATATATCAATGCCATAACCTAGCTATGGTCTCATACGAAATTATGTACTGCCATGGTCCAACCATGGTCTTATCCGCTAATTCGTCTTTCGTTACGAAACGGTTGTGTTCAATCCTGCGTTTTACTTATTTCGAACATTTAATTTAAGTTCCACAATTAAATCAATTATATGAATAAATTCATACTATCATTCATCAATTACATAAATATACATTAGAGTTCGATTATACGAATTTACCTCGATTGCTAAAACGACGGAACGGATCGACTGGTCCGATACTTTATCTTTTCCTCAATCAAGACCCGTATTTCACTTTTTTCGATCTAAATATAAACAAAATCAGCCTGTTTAATTATCTCTCTATTCAATTGAATCCAAAATTTACTTTAAAGCAATTTGCACTTTTGCCCCCATAATTTCACTTTTTTTGCAATTTACTCCTTATCACATAAAATCACAATTTCATGAAATTAAACACAAACCCAAGCTAGCCGAATTTTCCATATATCACTCGTAGCCCATAATTTCAATTTATTTCATAATTTAACCACTAAATTTCCATATTTCACAATTTAATCACTAATTGACATTTTTGTCAAAAATCATTTTACAAAAACTATTAATCTATCTTTCAACCTTATAAATCTATCATCAAACATCTACTTATTCAAATATTCAACAATAGCAACATTCAATATCTTTAACAGTTCAGAAATCAGAGGTACAGGCTAGATAGATTACAAAGCAACGATCTCAAAAACGTAGAAATTATTAAAAACCGAGAAAAAATAGGCTTACCATTAATCCATGAAGTGACCGAACCCTAGTAAGCTTTCCATGGCTGTTTCTTTAACCAATATTCGGTGGAAGGGATGATTGAAATGACAATTTTGGGTTTTGTTTTGTTTAATTTAATTTAACTTAATTTACATGATTACCTTTATACCCTTTAAAAACTTTAATAATTACACCAATACCAAGCCATTAACACCCACTAAATCTTTATTGGGCTAATTGCACATAAGGACCATCATTTTAAAGTTCCATAGCTATTAGAAACCTTTAGCTTATAGAGCACAACTTTTACGCTTTACGCGATTTAGTCCTTTTTACTGAATTAACCACCTAAACAGTAAAATTTCTTCACAAAGTTTTTACACAACTCTAATATAATGCTATAAATATTAAAATAATAATAAAATAAATTTTTATACATCAAATTTGTGGTCTGAAAACCACTAATCTGATTAACCCTAAAAACGGGCTATTACAACTCTCCCCCCTTTAGAGATTTTCGTCCCCTAAAATCTTATCAGAGAAAAAAAATTAGATATTTACTTTCACATAGCCTTATCAATTTCTTACATAGCCACAGGTTTTTTAACTCTTTAATCTCTCAAGCTATAATTTTTAATCTATTATTTACTATACGTCATATCAAGCTGAGTTTCTACTTCTGAAAGAGATATTATAGACAAAGGATCTTATCTGTATCATCACATTATCATCTATATATAAGAAACACATTATGGATCTTCTCAAGTTCTAAGGTAATCTCATACGGCTTCATTCTTTCAATAATTTCATATAGCCCAATGAATCACGAACTTAACTTCTCTTTATAACTGAATCGAGAAATTCTATTCCTACTGCAATACTTTCACAATTATTCAGTTTTCTAACTGAAATTCAATACTTCTACGAATCAAGTTTGCATGTGTTTTCTTTCAATCTGAAACTGCTTTCTAACTATTACGAATTACTTTCACTTTTTCTTAATTTTTCTCTGATGAAATTCAATCTCGTGAATCTTTTTCTCACAAAGCTCAATCCAATAATAACGGAGTTCGGTAATTGCAATCATACAATGCTTCATACAATGCTATCTTTATACTCATATGATAACTATTAATGTACTCAAACTTAACCAACAGTAGTTGCCTTTCTTAGTTGCTTTCAAATTCCAAAACATAGTGACAAAATACACTTTTGATAATCTGAATCACTTACTCAGATTAACTAATAGTTTGAGGATGATATGCAGTACTAGAACTCAACCTCTTTCCCAAAACTTACTGTAATTTCCTCCAGAATCACAACATAATTTTGGATCTCCATCCAAATCAATAAAGACTGGTACTCTACATAAACTAACAATTTTAGGAGTGTATAACTCAGCCGGTCCATCAAGAGAGAAATCTATACGTACTGTGATAAAATATAAAGACTTCTTTAAACAGTCAACAATAGTTCAGATAACATCTATCTTTTCGATGATAAAAATAAATCAGATCAATATTCATCGAAATTCTATCGCCTTTTTCACTCAAACATCAACACAAACTGTAAACTCCCAGAGGTGCTTGATAATTAGCTTACCCCGTTAACATATTTGGATACGAAATTAAAAATATCGGATTTCATACCCATTCACCAGTATAACAGTCTCAAATTATCGAACAGCTTAGTACTCCCTGAATAAACAAAGAATTACCATTATGAGCCATACGTAACAATTGTTACAAAATTTCTGGATTTCTTGGTACACGAACTCTATCTTGAAACATTCAACAATCATCGGTTCCAAACCGAAATTTTAAATCATGAGTCAATTTATGTTGAAACCCTTTTTAACTTGCAGTTCACTGATACATTTCTGAACTTTACAAATTCGTTAAATGCTTTTAACACAATTAATAACTATCCATCATCCGATAAGATCATTTGCATATTCATCACTCGTAAAGCACACAAGGATTCCTGCTCAGAACATCCGTGACTGTAATCGTTCTTCTCTGGATGATAATCTATTACTAACTCAAAATCTTTTGACGGTTCAAGCCACCTTTACTATACTAAATTCAGATTTCTCTGTAACATCACATATTTTAAACTCTTGCAGTCGTCAAATAAGTTACATTGCTCACCAAACAATTAATGTCGCTAATTATTTAGCACAAATACAATGTCAACCATTTTTAATTCATGTGTCAAATAACTCTTTTCATGCAACTTTAACTGTATAGAAGCATAAGTTGTCACTATACATTCTTATACTAAAACACACTCCAAACCATTTAATGACGTATGACTGAAAATCATAAACTCTTTACCCAACTCAAGCCAAACTAAAGCTGATACTTCAGTTAACAATGTCTTCAACTATTTATAACTTATTTAACATGCAGTAACCCAAATCAAACTTCGCACGAATGAAAACTTCAACAATCGAAACAACTTTCATTTACAGTAACATCTCTCAGGTAGAATCGCTCCAATAAATATTATTTTGTATCATATCTTCTGGAATATGAATTCTTCATTCAGACTTTCCATCTATTTACCCTTGAACATACAAAGTTTATTTCCAAACCTAAGAATAAACTTCAACACATATAACTCAGACATATAATTTATTACAATTTATTCAGGATACTAATCAAAGATCTTTAAAACTACATAATTCAAATGTAACATAACATCCTAATTTCAGAAATGCACTTCAAAACAAAAGAGAAAATCAAATATGGTTTCAATAGCAACCAGTACAGAGACACAACTTCTATAAATCTGATAACTTTACTACTGTACTATCACGATCACACAAGAAATTATAATCATAATAGATATAGTCATCTCCGTCGAAAAAATATCTCAACGATATCCCAAAGAAAGTCCAGAAGGAAACATCACTCATAAGCACTAGAATTAACTGTAACAAAAGTAATATCATCTTCATGTATATTCAACAGAACAATAACCAGTACAAATGGAATACTAGCATCATACGGATTTTACCGTCAACTTTTCTATGAACACAATAGAATAAAATACCAGAGATAGATAGAGCAATGCAAATCATAATCCAAACAAACCAACAATGCTTTCGTCTATCAATATGTTTAGCTAGCGTTCTCATACGATAAGAATTTCATCTGAAGATATTTAGCTACATATATCTCTGAGAGTAAATAAATGCATTACATACTCAGAAGAGATCACTGTAAATTACTCAACTATAACCGCTGCACTCAGCCATTAATATAATTCAAACATTATTCCACTATTTAATTTTGTCATCACTAATTTCACATTATCCCATCACTAACAGAAATCAATTCAGAAGAGCTTCCAGTTAATACTTTCTTTAGATATCATACCTGAATTAGTTATTTCATCGAAGTTATCTTCTTCTATAGTAGTGACATTGCATAATCCAATTGGCCTTCAAGACGATCTGATATCTCTTCTCGTGCTATCTTTACTTGTAACATCCTGAATTAGGGCCTAGTCAGAATAGTGGTTTTGAAACCACAAATCTAAAGTAAAAATAATTATTTTATGATTTTTATAAGGTCTATGATATGTTTATATGCTTGTGTGAAAATTTCGTGAAGAAATTTTATGTGAAAAGTGTTCAATTTGATTTTAGGGACTAAATTGAATAAGTTGTAAAAGTTGAGTTCTAGAAGCTTTTAGCATGAAATTGAATTGGAATATTAATTAAAGGTCCTTAAATAGTAATTTGACCAAATTCTAAAATTTTGGACAAAAATGGACATGGAAGGGTAAAATATCAAAGTTTTAAAATGAAGGGCATTTTGGTCATTTGGCCATTAAATGAATTAAAACATAAAATAAAAGCCAAAAAGTGTCCATATTTCTTCTTGCTTGGCTGAACCTTTCATCTTCTCCATGACTAGGGTTTTCAAGCTTTTCAAGCTCAATAGTAAGTGATTTTCTTCATATTTTTGGAATCCTCGTAACTTACTTTAGCTATTTCTACCATTCTTTTGAGCTAGGGTGTTTAAAAATTGACCCATGTTGAATAATTGTGTATTTTGATGAATTATGGTAGATTATGCATGTTTATGGTTAGAGAAACAGTTTTTACTATGTGATTTTCTATGAAAACATCCGAAAAGACTAAATTGTAAAAGTTATAAAATTGGTCATAAGTGTGTGAATTAATGGGAATCGTGGACTTCTATAATCATGAAAATGGTTCAGTTAAGTTCAAAATACAATAAAATTGAATAAAATTAATTTACGAGTATAGGGGCAAAAGTGTAATTTTAACAAACTTTAGGGGCAAAAATGTAAAATTTTTAAAGTGTGAATTTTAGACTAATTTGAATAATGTGAATGTTAAATGAGTATTATTTGATATGTTGGATCAAGAAAACACGAAATTCAGGCTTAGATCGGGGGAGAACGAGATTTTGAGCTAAGTCGGAAAAATTAGCCATTTTTGCACTCAAGGTAAGTTGGTGTCATAATAATAATGTAATGATGTTGAAGTTTATGTTTGAAACTTAAATTAGTATGTTGACTCGAATATGTTGAATTAAATGATTATGGTGTTATGTACATTAAATGATATAAATGTATGTTATGATATATGGAATTGAATCGAAATCTTGTGTTTAAAGTGCTTTTTATGAATATAGTTATTATGTGAAATTGTGAGATTTGTTATCATCATAAGATATGTGATTAAGTGTATATTGACTAAGCTTTGCCAAGTGTGAAAAAGTCTCGATTAAACCTTAGAAATCGACTAGGATACGAGTGATATGTCACTAGGAACCCAATATAAGTGATCGATTGTATATGTGATTCCGGGTGCTAGTTTAGTTCGACTACCAGTGGCTAGGTAATCCTACATTTGTTGCGGATACCTGTCAGCTTGTGTGAGCAGCACTAAGTAGCTTCGACTTGACCGTCAGCTTGTGTGAGCAGGCCCGTGAATAGCTCGATAGTAAGCATATCAGTGGTAGCTTCGGCTACATATCAGTGGTAACTTCGACTACAATATATGTGTGGCACTTTTGTGCATCTTTTCACGTATCCTTTAGAATTCTGCTCAGTTCAACGGGTATTGAATTGCTATGGTATTAATGTGATAGAAGGTAGAAAGATTTGACTTTGGGTTGTGATGAAATAATGTATAAATGTGTTTCATGTCATGATGCATTTATATGTGTAAGTGTGAATATGAAGTTTTATGAATGAGTGCAGGTATGTATGTGTAAATTATAAGCAATATACTTGTTATATGGTAAGTTTGATAAGAGGTAAGTGCTACAATTATAGCTCCTATAAAGAGAGCATGAAAAAGTGAAATTAAAACTAAAACAGTTTTGGACAGCAGCAGTGTTGTGCCTTTGAAAAATCACCAAAAATGGTGAAAATTGAATTAGAAATTGAATAATATATGAAATTAAAGTCTATTGAGTCTATTTTCACATAAAAGAAGTAGAGTAAGCAAAAGAATCTCATACCATGAGATATCTATATTGTTGTGAGACAGGGTCAGATGGATTTCAGGATAACCTGTTCCGACTTTGGAAAATCACTAAAAATTGTATAAAAATGTTTATAGTGTGTAAATTATATGCTTAGGATCCAACAAACAGGAAGGTCATTCGAATTCTGTATAATGAAAAAATGGATTTTTAGTCAAGAGGAGTCAGAACTGTCGAATGGCAAAATAGGGAAAATTTAATAAATAAACTGTACTAATTGGATAAACCAAAAACTCTGAAAATTTTATGTAAAGAAGGTATATGAGTCTAGTTTCAGGGAAATGTTACAAAACTTAATTTCGAGCTCTGTAGCTTAAGATATAATTAATTTAGCAACTGTGACTCAGGAAAATAGCTTAAGCTGAACTTGAGTAAAAAGTAAAATCATGTGATTACTAATTCTATTTTCTTAAGAATACCCATTGAGGAATGGAAATATCTTGTTAATTAAATTGCTTATTATTATATGCCAACTTACTCAGCTATAAAGCTTACACCCTCCTTTCCATTTCTCTTAGTGTTGTCAAGTTGGCTCGGGGTTAGAGATCGTCGGAGGCAACATCACACTATCAATTTGTCAAGATGGTGTAATAACCATTCTTATTTGCTTACAAGTGAGTGGCATGTATAGAGATTTAGTTATTGGTGGTCTGTATTATAGTGACTCAGCCAAATGTATTGGCTTATGTTGTTTCATTGTATATAGCCATGAGATGTGGCTCATAATAATTATGGTTTTGTAAGCCTAATTTATGCTTATATGTGGAAATGCTTTGATGTAGTTAGATATATTACATGTGTTTGATGGTTAAGATAAGAATAATTAAGGGTATGATATGTGTCTATGAATTATATATGGGTGTGAAGAATTAAGAGCAACAAAAAGGGCTTGGAAAATAGCCTAACTGTTAGCCACATGAGCAGAGACACGGCCGTGTGTCTCAACCGTATGGAGGACACGGCCTAGCACATAGGCGTGTGACTTGGCCGTGTGCCCTTAATGGTATGCTAATGTCATAAATACAATGCTCGATGTTTTTAACACGGGCTAGGACACAGGCGTGTGTGACCACACACCTGCCCACATGGGCGTGTCTGAAGTCACACGGGCGTGTGGCACTGTTTTGTTGAAATTTTTTATAAGTATTCCAAAGAACCCGGTTTAGTCCCAAGCCATTATTAAAGTAAGTTTTGGGCCTCGTAGACCCGTAATAGGGACAAAATAACTTTAAATGAAAAGTTTTAAATTTTTAAGTGGAAATTGTAATTCGAAAATTGATCGATTATATGTATAAGCCCGGTAATGCCTCGTACCCTATTTTAGCGACAGATATGGGTTAGAGGTGTTACATTACTTGCTGACTCATTTTATTATCTTACCACATTATTAATCTTTCAATCACGGACCTCTGTAACTCCACACTTGTGAGCTTATTCAACTCAAATCTTAAAAATTTCATTGTAACACTTTACTGATAAGGGGGTGAGGGTAGTAAAGCCTCAAATTTAACTCTCACATCGATGCACATAACACATACTATTATGAAAAGCCCATTCATTACTAATTCCATATTCCTAAAACATCTAATGATCATCTGCTTATGATTATTTTTATACTTAACACATACTTATTTGCTAAATCAAATTACTAATTCACGATCAAAGTATTCATATAGCAATCATAGACTAATCATCACAACTTAGATACTCATATAATTATAACGTTTATCAATAACAATAATATCTTGTACTCTGATTCATACCTTTATGAGCTTTGACTTATCACCAATACATTTTCACTCGAACATTAGAGTAAAACATTTTGTACTATCAAAATTAGCTCTGTTGGAAAACATATCTGTCTAATCAAAATAATTTTTGTCAGAGTCGGGAGATATTAGACTATCACAGGTTATAAATGGCATGTATAACTAAACCACATATGCTACGTTAGTCCTAGAATCGACTAAACCATAGCACTTATACCAATTAAATGTAACATCCCTAACCCGTATCCGTCGTGGGGATAGGGTTACGAGGTATTACTGATCAATCACATCATAAAGTATACATTTCTCATACATTTAAACATTCAAATACATACACCATTCAAACACCATCATTTTGACCCTTACAATGGCCTACAAGGCTTTAAACATGCTTAGAAAAGGTTCAGGACTAAACCGATAACATTTGAAAGCTTTGGGAAACATATAAAATTTTCATGCATACAGGGGTCACACACCTGTGTAAACAGGCCGTGTGCCTCACATGGTCACCAGACATGCCCATATCCAGGCTATGTGGAAACAGGGCATACATACTGACTTAAGTCACATGGCCAGCCACACGCCCATGTGCCAGCCCTTGTGCTACACACAACCAGTAGACATGCCCGTGTGTATAAGTCGTGTAACTCACTGACTTATTTTAATTAAGCATCAAGGGTCACACGGCCGAGTCACATGCCTGTGTGCTCAGCCGTGTCGCATGAAAATAGGCTTGTTTTAAGTCACTTTTCCCACCTAACTTTCATGTGCTTAAAAGCATTCAAATGGCATAAATTTCACACATAATAGGCAACCAAAAATGACCATTTCATGCACATTTTATACCATAAAAATCCAAATCATTTTACTACTAAAAAACATAGCCATTTCTTATTCAAAACACATACCAAAACTAGCTTGATTCATTAGCTATAATTCACATTTAACACCCAATTCAAGGTTCATCCAAATTCACCATTTACAAACATCTTAGAACACATAGATGGCACATGCCTTATTCAAGAATTTAACCAACCATCAAGACCTAAGTGTATTAAGCATATACAAGCTGTAAAACCCTGAAATTTCTATTTTTATTTTTGTGGATGTGTGACATAAATATTTATCTGCTTCTGTGGTTAAGTGTTCTGGGTGTGTAGGGGGTCTCAAGTTTAAGTCATGACTTGGGAAAATTTTAGAATTTTTATAAATAAAGCCTTAACCTGGCCTAAAGGGCTTAAGTTTAAATGTTAAGTAAATTACAGCAAAACGGGGCCTACTGTCTGGTGGTTAAGTGAAGTGTTAATATGTGAAAGGCCTTGTGTTTGAATCTCTGAGTAGGCAAGGGTATTATTTTCTTTGCTCAGATTTTGGGATAAAGTTGTGTAATAGGGGGAATCTGAGTAGTGGATCTGTAAGGGGAATTAGAGAAGAAGATAAAGGGATTTTGGGGGTTATCGAGATTTTATTTTATTTTTTTCCCATAACCAAATTTTGGCTCTCTTCTCCAAAAAAATTTCTGACGTCTATTCTTCTTCCTCTCCTCTTACCGTAATTCTCTGAGTTTTTCCATCTTTCTCTTCTTTTTCTTCTTCTTGATTTTCCCTAATCCATTTATTTTCCTTCATTTTCGCACGCGATTAGTGCTCGCTTAGTTTCTGTAAGTGTTTCTCTTCATTTGTCATGAATCTCTTAGCGACTATAGTGGTAATGTTTTTCTCTGCGATTTGGGTGCAGGGGGAGGCTCGGATTGGTGAATTCAGTGTTCTCATCTTAACAATAGTTAAACGGAGGGTTATCGTGGGCGGTAAGTTAAGTTTTTGTTCGTTCTTTGTTGCTAATTCACTTGTAAATCTATTAACTTGATGTTGAGTATCGTGATTTTAGGCCTTGAAGTGCTCGGGAGTGATTAGGCATCAAAACGATACCAGGTGTGTACCCAAAAATGTAGAAAACGAGGTTTTCACGAAAGCCAAAAACCCCACTGTCGACACCACTTAGGCGTGCGGTAGGCTGTGTGCCCCTACATGGTCGTGTGATCGATAAGGCTAGGCCGTGCACGAAGGACACGGCCGTGTGATGGCCAGGAAGGCTGTGTGCGACCCATGGGCTAGACTGAATTGGGTCGGGTGGGCCACACAGGCGTGTGGGTCCACACAGGCGTGTAAGATTTTGGGCCAGGCCGTGTGATCCACACGGCCAAGGCTAATGTGGACCGTGTGGGCCACTTGGGCGTGTGGGCCCACACAGGCAAGCCAAATAGGCGTATGAGCCCATTTTTACTGAATTGATTGCTAAGGTTACACGGGTTGCCCAAGTCGATTGTGAACCCTCTGTAGGGTCGGTAAGCACTACTAAGACCCTTAATTATGTGAACTGAATAAATGATGACTGAACAAAGTATGATAAACTGTATGCCAATACGCTTGCTTACTGTTATGTATATGTTTAATGATAGTTGCATAAAAGCATGACATCTATTGTATGTTGCATTACATTGGGTTGGATTGATATTGATTGGAGGAAGTGTACTGAAAGGCTCTTAAGCCTAATATCTTGTAGCTCAGCTACAAATTACTGTTATTGTACCACATTCAGTACTATTTGGAGTGTAGGGATGGGTGGGTGATTTAATCCCCATATTGAGTATAGGGTTGGATGGAGATGGTGTGTAGAGGTTGGTTGGGTAGGACTTGATACTGAACACTGTATGACTAATACTGATACTGTGATGGGCTAAGACCCTACTGCATATTTGATACTGTACTAAGATGGGCTATGGCCCAAACTGCCACTGATACTGAAAAGGGCTTAGGCCCATGACGATTTGACCGTGCACTGTGTTTACTGATTGTTTGTTTATTTTCTATGGGATTACATACTGAGTTTATGTAAACTCACTCTTTTGTTTAATTGTGCATAGATAATCCCCAAACCTGGACAGATCGGTGCGACGGAGGACTCCAGGGTGACCATAGTCTTTGAACTTTTACATTATTTTTTATTTTTTTATTTATGGTTTATTTATTCTTGATTTATTAGGATGTAATTTGAGGACTCTTTAGGACTTTTACTTTAAATTGGGTTTTACTTATTTATTTTATGGACGGATAACTGCTAGATGTAGGAAAAATTCGATTTTTTTCAAAAAGCTAAGGTACTTTCTAAACTCACGATTTCTTAAATGGTTTTAAAAGCTTCCGTAATGAGATATAAATTTTAAAAAATATTTAGATAAGTAATATTGATTTTGGAACTAAATAGGAATAATGAATAATAATTAAACAAAGACGGTTTATTATGACAACATAGTTTTTAAACACCCTATTATATGACATCGCTATTTACGGCCGTAACATCTAGGCTGGATTTGGGGTGTTATATTTAGTGGTATCAGAGCCAGGTTACAAAACTCAGCTGTGGATTATCGGTTTTTAAAACTTGGTTTATAAAGAACTTAATTTTAAATGATTTGAAATGTTTCTACTGAGTGTATGGTACACCGAGTCTCCGGCGCCGATCCTGTAAGTATTCTAAAACTGATATATACTTAAATAAAAAATGCTATGATATTATGAACTACTATATGTAGTATACTGTGGAAATACTCTAGTTAGTATATACTAAAAACTGTAGTCAAACTGGAACTGTAGTAAAACTGCTAGAGACTGCGATTTACGAAAACAGACTCTAAATTACTGAAACTATTTACATAAAATATTTGTTAATAAAATATTAAACTGTAAATGATTCATAAAATTTTTAATGTAGATAAATCCGATTAGTTATGAGCGCACGAGGTATCTGTGGACGGGGTACTAGAGGCCGTGGTAGAGGCCGTATAGGGGCTCAAGCTGAGTCCTTATCATCTGGTAACATACTGAATTTAGACATGAGTGATACGCCAATGTCACCTGCTACTGAGACTGGGTCTCAAGATCGCATGGCTGGGGACAACGTACTATCCCAGGCTATACTCAAGACTTTGGAGAGGGTCATTGGGCCCAATATTGGATCTGGGAATCGGGGGTCAGTTACGAAACGACTCCGGTCCAATGGAGCTGAACTCTTCAAGGGTGTCACTGGAGCTGCCCCTAGTGTGGCCGAGTACTAGATTTGGGCCACGAAGAGGATTATGGATGACTTAGATTGCACCTCAGAGTAGAAATTAAAGGGTGTAGCCTCACTGTTAAGGGATGAGGCTTATCAATGGTGGCTTACAGTTAAGGAGGGCATTCAGCCCGAACCACTGACCTAGGAGTTCTTTAAGACTGCCTTCTAGTGGAAATATGTGGGAGCCAGTGATGTGGATGCACATAGGAGGGAGTTTCTGAATTTGACACAAAGAGATCGATCAGTGGCTGAGTATGAGGCTAAGTTTTTGAGACTGAGCTGCTACGTGCGAGGTATGGTGGCATCTGAGTATGAGTGATATGTTCACTTTGAGGATAGCCTCAGGGATAATCTGAGGGTTCTAACAGCTTCATAGAGGGAGCGTGATTTTTCTGCATTAGTCGAGAAGGCGAAGATCGACAATGAGGTTAAGCATGCTGAGCACCAAAACCATGACAGAGAGAGAGGTGGGAATAAGAGGGATTTAGAGCCCTCGATTTCTACACAGAGGCCTAAGAAAAAGGTCAGAGCTGATGGGCCAATTAGAGCTGGGGGCCCTGCTGTTCCTGCTAGGACATTGCCTTGTGAGGATTGTGGTAGGCGCCATCAGGGCGAGTGTTGGAGGAGGACTGGGGCCTGCTTAAGGTATGGATCATTGGATCACCGTATCAGGGACTGTCCGTTAAGGGCTGATCAGATGCAAGCTCAAGGTATTGGTACTACACAGCCACAGAGGGTAGCATAGCAGCCACTAAGAGGCGGTGGTCTGGCTAGGGGTGGTAATGGCATGGGCCTTGGGAAGAGAGCACCGGGCAGAGGTGCTGGACAGATTGAGGCGAGGCAGCCAACTCTAATATATGCTACACATCACCGAGAGGATGGAGACGCTTCAGACATCATCACAGGTATGTTCTTTATCTATGATGTACCTCATATTGCATTTATAGATGTAGGATCCACCCACTCCTATATAGCCTGTACTGTATCTGAAAACTTGGGGATCTTGGTGGAGAGTATTACGAGTGAGGTTACTGTACTGAGTCTATTGGGGCAATCTATAAGGGTTAACAATTTATTTAGAGACGTCCCTTTAGAGGTTCAATGGGCAATTTTTTTGGCTCATCTGATGGAGCTCCCGTTTGGGGAGTTCGACTTAATTCTAGGGATGGATTGGTTGGCCAAGCACCGTGTCAGCTTGGACTGTACAACTAAGAGGGCCGTACTATGAACTGAGGGGGAAAATGAGGTAGTCTTGATTGGAGAACGGTGGAATTATTCGTCTAAAGTGATCTTTACACTGGTGGCAGAGAAGTTGGTTCGTAAGGATGTGTGTAACACCCCAAACCTGGCCCAGATGTTATGGCCAAGTCTGGCGTGTCACATAGAAGTGTTTTTTGAAAACCATGTTTTCATTTAAAACCTTCTTGATGTTTAGAAGCTTTTACCATTAAACTTGCATAAAAGCCTTTGTGTTTGTTTATTTTTTTTCCAAAACGTGAATAATCATTTCCCTTTTCAAACATTGTTAACAACTTTGTAAAATCTTACGGAAAATTGTGAAAGCTTGTAAACCTTTGTAGTTGCGGAAACATGTTATTTTAAAAACAATTTAAGTATCGGAAAATCAGACCTTCTTTGTTATGGCTTAAAGTGAATGGATACTGCGCACCAGGTAGGATTCAAGAGAAAAGGAAGTGAGTCATTTAGACTGCTTAAGTACCAAGCTCTTCCTAGATCCAATCCTAGAGATGCACACATCTATTGCCACACTTTAAGCTTATGACTTGTCCACGAGCAAATTAAGTTAAGTCTATCTAAGATACTTATTTATGAAAATGTTTATGTTGTGGAAGCTTTGCTCTATTATCGTGATATTTTGAAAACAAGTAACTTTTATAAAAACGCGCCTTAGAGCTAACCGATTTCAAAACAATTTAAGCAGTATCCTACTTAAGCTAAAAATAATTAAATAGTTAAAACCCAAAATAAAATAATAAGAGCGGCTTTATTACAAACCCAAAATTAAAGAAACGAATGAATAATTAAAATAATGAAATTAACTTAAAACCAGAACACAGTCTTTGTGGCCACTCTGAGTCCCTCCCAGCTCCAAGTCCACAAACTAGGGCTCACCTGCAAAGATGGAAGGAAAGGAGTGAGTTTGGAAAACTCAGTGTGTGCAGAAAGCCCATCCAAAGCCCAAGTTAGCTCAAGCCCACTAGGCCTAAGCCCTATCCAGTCTCAGTGTTAACTGGGCCGAAGCCCTATTCAGTGCTCAGTTACTGGGCCGAAGCCCTATTCAGTTACAGTAATCTGGGCCGAAGCCCTATCTAGATATCAGTACGGCCCATAGGCCCAATACAGAAATAGAACAGATAATAAGCATGAATGCAAGCCCAAAACATGTGGGGAGACTACTCAACCCACCCAATCGCTACACACCACCCGTACCAGCCAGCACACAATGTGGGGAATAACTCGATGCACCCAGCCCACACACCACAGTCGCAGTATGGCTACTCAGATATCGTGGCCAAGCCACTAACAGTATAACGAGGCAAAGCCCCTTTTAGTAATACGAGGCATAGCCCCTTTCAGTAAACGTGGCAGTGCCACTTACACTTCCTCCATCAATAACCCAACCCATGCAACAGATAAATATAATATGGCATACAGTAATAGAAATAGTAAGTCATACATTTCAGTCAAATTTAGCCCTAAGGGTATAACAGTCATTTTACACCTAGGGGTAAAACGGTAATTTTCCACCAATCGAGGTGTTTCAGTAATTTTATCAGTTTTTAAGGATTTCATGCATACTACAGTCACTACTAATCCATTTGTCGTCACAGTAGTCTATTTAACTTAGTTTATCAGTTTTAGCTATTGGGCCCTAAAAACCCCTAATGGGCCCTACAGTGTCTATTGGCTACTTAAGCCCATTTAGCCCAAGTTTCATATTCAGTTACCAGTTTTAGTAGTTTCGACCCTACAGTCTATCAGAATACCTTTAATGCCTATTTTTACCCATATGGGCTCGAAAGCCCATTGGGCCCATATTCGGCCCATCGAGGCCCAACTTACCGAGACGCACAAAATTGCGCACCCAACCAACTTACTACTCGCGATTATAGATCCATCAAATTCCAACTGACTTGTGAGTGTTCGCACACTCACAAGCCCACGAAATGCCAGAACTTCGGCATTTCGGCTTTTCGGCTTTTGCCGATTTGAACTATGAAGGGTGTTCGATACACACACCTATTTTGCGATATTCCCCGACGAGATCTCCCACGCGATTATCCTTCGTCGACCTTTAACTACTAGATCTAGATGCTCCAATGGTGTTAGCCTTCAATACTCCTTGATCGCTAGCCTTTTGTCTTCACTAAACACATAAAATCAAAGAACGAGGCTAGTAAAGCCCTTAGTCCAAAAACGATAGCCTCCCTAAGTGTTAAGGGATTATTCAGCTTTTCTTAAATCCTGAAATAATGATTGAGAAAGAGTTTCAGTTACTTACCAAAGATCTACTTGTTGAAGAACGTTTCCACACTTCTCTAACCTAGATCTGTTGTAGATCTATCCCCAACCACCATCAGAAAGTGGATCCAAAAGATCTATAGTTTCAGCTTTTTCTCCTACTACGACTATGATAATTTCGGCTTTTAGTATACTGGAGAAGAAGAAGATGGAAGTTGTATAAAAAGAGAGGGTTTCGAGAAGGGTTTTAGAAGTTGTGAGATTTGGCTAAATAGATTGAAGAAAGAAGGTGGTTTCGATTTAAAAGAAGAGGGTTTCAATTTAGAACGAAAATAGATTAATGAATAAGAAAAGGAATTATACCTTGGTTTTGGTTTTTAGAAAAGACAACAAAAGATGAAGAAAAGAAGAAATACACTAGTGGGTAGAAAGAATATAAGTTTTGGCTATCACGGAAAGAAAAACAAAAGGGTAACAAATTTAAGAAAAAATATGAGCGAAGAGATGATAAACAAAAATAATAAAAAGGTCAAAAACCGATTCATTAAAATCCAAGAAGAAGATAGCTCATAAAAGCCAAAATAAAAGAAGTAATCGGCACTTAATGCTTATTAAAAATTCTTTCCAATTTCAAATTCCTTGCTTTGCTCCTTGAATTTAGCATTTGAGTTCCATCCATCCACCGAATAGTAGCCTTATCCCCCCTTTTCCACCAATTCAGCCGACCCAAATCTGCTACTAGGGACAGTTTCGGTCCAGCACAACAACTCCCCCGCACATGCAGCAAAAAGGCCGACCTCCTATGCGCGTAGCAGTTCGAACTGGGGACCTCCAGGCATCCTCCAACGCTGCTGGTCACTGCACCACAGCTTGCTCTTTACTATAATATGGTCGCACTTAAATATAAGCCTTATCTACTGAAGCCTCTGCTGTTATAAAAATTAAACTAAAATTTTACCTACGCCTAGACTCGAACTCGAGTCCCCTTGGAGTTCCTAACGCGCTGCTGCCACTGCGCCACAGGCGCTCTTGTGGCATAATCTGGTTGCAGCCTCTGTTAAGCCTTATTTCAACACAACCTGCTTATTTTAAAAAAACACAAAGCCTCCTGCGCGTGCCATGCCTCGAACCCCAGCCCTCTTCTTGCTGCCTAGTGCGCCTCACCACTAGGCCAGACGTTTCTTTATGCCCAGTTCTTGCCTAATTTATTTTTAAGGCCTTATGCCCAGATTTCCTTATAAGGCAAAAATTAAGAATTTTTGCTAAAGTCTTGGATCGAACCCAAGACTTTTCCCACACTATAAATCATTCATAATTTATTTAATTACTAAACTAAACACCAATTTTAATAATATTATTATATATTTTTTATCTAATTATAATTTTCATAAAAATTTAAAACATCAATAATAATAACAGTAATATTTTATTAATAATAATAATAATTTTTTTAAAACAATAATATTTAAGACTTCTCAATTATTCAGGTTTTCTTTTATCCGAACTCAGACTCAAGGCCCAATTCTTCTAGGTCCAAATTTAGGGTGTTACAATGCGAGACATTCTTGGCCTACATAAGTGTTTCTAATTCTGGGAACTCTACTGTTAAGGAAATCAGAACGGTAAAGGATCTTCTGGACGTCTTTCCTAAGGAGCTACCGGGTTTACTTTTGAATCGTGAACTAGAATTTGGAATAGAGCTACTTCTTGGTACCCCGGTGTCCATTACTCCCTGATCTCGTGATTGTGATGAAGTAATAAAATCTGATCGTACATGGAAACTAACTATTATCACGATAAAAAGCAAGTGCACTTATCGAATAGTAGTATAGCTAGTGGCAAGACCGGAATATCGAATCCAAGGAACTAAAAGTACTAGTAATGACTTCCTTTCTATTATCTAGCCTAAGAAATAAAAAGGGTTTGGTTGTAAACTATTTTAAACTAAACTAAAGAAACGACAAAGAGTAAATTAGGAAATTGCTTTTGGGAAAACTGATTGATGAGAGCAATACCTAAGGAAGAATCCACCTAGACTTCACTTGTTATCTAACTCTGAACCAGATGATTTCTTCATTTGATTTGATCCGTAGATATCCCTAAATTATGTTAATACCACCGTCGAAGATAAGAACAACAAATCCTAGGTTGATTAATTAAAATCTCTTTCTAATTAAAACCCCTAGTCTTGCATTAACTCGATCTATGGCTCCCTATATTAGATTTCACTCTAATCCGGCAGATTTTTGTCATCCTATGTCTAGGATTGCGATCAACTCCGCTTAATTTTGTTGGATCTACTCCTTTGCAGGGACTTTTGCTCTTCTATATAAGCACATTCGACTTAAATCAATATCCTGGATATATCAATTTAAGAATTAAAAACACAATTAAGAATAAATCAAATATTTATCACACAGTTCAGATAACAATAACAAGATTTGTCTTAGGTTTCGTCCCCCTTAGATATTTGGGGTTTAGTTCATAATTGTAAAAAGAAACATCTCAGAATATATAAAATAACAAAATATAAGAAAACCCAAAAGTCCTGAAAGGATAGAAGGGAGATCCTCTGTCTTGATGTAGATCCTGGCTTCTAAAATGGATCAATCAGCTTTTCTTCGAGTAATTCCCTGCCTTTAACTCCCCATCTTGGCGGGAATAATGTGTGTCCTTCTAGTTTCCTCCTAGGGTCTTTATATAGAGTTTAGAATGTCTTTCTTAGCCCGTAAGTAGCCTTTTCTGAGGGAAACTAAACTTCCTCACTACAGGGACATGCCCGTGTGCCACGCCCTTGTGAGTCGACTTTCAGGCCGTATTCGAGCCTGTTAATATGGCACGACCGTGTGTCACGCCCGTGTGGTGAACCTCGAGGCCGTGTTGTTTTCACACCTTGGCCCATTTTCTCCGTTTTCAGTCTGTTTCTTGTTCTTTTCACTCTCTTATGCTCTCCTAAGTATAAAACATGAAATTAAAGGATTAGGAGCATCAAATTCCAGAAATTCAATGATAATTCATCCATAAATATGCTAAATGTGGAATAGAAAATATGTATAATTTATAGTTTATCAAATACCCCCACACTTAAGCCTTTGCTTGTCCTCAAGCAAAATCTCAACTCACAATTAAAAATCATTCTTCTCAACTTATAATCCTTATCAATAATGTTTCAAACTAATCCACAAGTAATCATACAATGAAAGTTCAACCAGAAGAAAATTAGAGTCTCAAACACTCTAAGTTGAGAATTTTATCACAGAAACATAGGGTTTCTCCCTTCTCCTCAGTAGTTACCTTTTAATTCAAAATCAACAAGAGTTGACATCCTCACAAAAGATTCACTCCATCCACTCAAAGTGTTTAGGGTTCAAAAATTTAAGCACTCATTAGTCAATCTGAAAAGCTATTACCATAAGCTTGTAGGAAAATCAAATCTCCACCACTATGTATTGATATGACACATCGATTAAAAGGTCTCTAAATGGTTGTAATGGGGTTTTGGTTAGGGGTATGGTCACAAGCTGAAAAAGATGGTTAGAATCGAGATTGAATTGAAAAATCATCTAACTAGAAAAAATTTTATTTCTGAAACATATTCCTAGAAATAAAGCCTTTTTGATGACATCGTTCTGGATTCGGAAGCTAATAATAGAAATATGCAAAAATATTGAATTACAACTGAAATATGAATTATAACTAAATTAATTGTATATACATTTTTTTAAGAACAAATCAAATAATATACTTTACAAACTTTTAGTTAACTGAAAAGGAGAACAAAGCTAGATAATTATCCAATTCAAATCTCGACAAAAATTGGGATCAAAGTAATTAGGGGGATTTCAACAATAATGAGTTATTGGTTAGTATTGAGGGTAAGTCAAATGAATGGTTTGTTAGGCTCAAAGGGGTTCACTAGGGGTTAATTATGAAGGTAGGCTTTTATGGAGTAAGTGGGTTAAACCTAGGTGCCTTTATCATCTCAGTGTATCAAATCAATGATGTGGTCTCAACATGTATAATCGAAGCAAGTTTTAGAATAACAAGTCAATATTGAGTCATCAAAGCAACAATAAAAGTGAGCATGAAAGAATGTATGCTCAAAAGGCTTAAAAATCTCACCAGAATTATGGCTTTTGATGTCAATCCTGCGAATTTAAAATCTCAAGATAACACTTAAAATTAGGGAAAACAACCTAGAAAAATTGTAAATCTCATAAATTTCAACTTATCATGCTTGATTCTCTAATGTCTTAAAGTTTGAATAATCAGAGCATAAGTACCTATGTCTTAATTCTCAACATATCAATAAAAATGATAAATCAATCAGAATTCATCTTAATAGGGGATTGAGAATAATGCATAGAATGAAAGTGAGAATTCAAAATTTGAGAACAATGCAACAAGTTAGTGGTAAAAATTTTTAGGGGTTTCAAAGATAATACAAAGAATGAAAGTGAGTTCCCCGCCCCACACACACTTAAGATGTACATTGCCCTCAATGTACAAAGATAAATTAGTTGCAATGGAAGCATAAAATCATAAGATAGGGAGAGAAGTGAACCTCCCTGAATATTGGATAAATTCCTTGAGCTGGAGGTGTGAAGATTTGGAGAAAGGACAACCTGAAGTTCGTGATTCTGGGTGACTGAAGAGAATAAGTACAGCTATGTGTAAAATTCAAGTATTACTCAATAAGAATTTAAAAATAAGAGGAAAAAGGAGAATATAAAGTGAAGAAAATGAAAATTAAAATTAAAACTTAAATAATAGGAATTTGGCCCCACGGCCGTGGTGCACGCCCGTGTGACATATGGGTTGGCCGTGTGTTTCATGATCCTATCGGTGTAGCCACGGTTGGTCGACACAGGCGTGTCTTATGCCCGTGTTAATTTCTTAGTTTCGCCCATGGCTCATTGACACGGGCGTGTTGGAACACACGGCCATATAGCACAGTCATGTCTTTTAGTGTTCGCTTCTCCCACGGCCGTGTTTGGAATCACACGTCCGTGTATGAATTGACAAGTTTGGCCATGGCAGTATCGCACGGCCGTGTTTCTAACCGTGAGGTGTCCACGGCCTTAGGCACACCCGTGTGTCTGGTCGTGTGGTCCTGGGTGATCTGCATTTTAAGGAGTTAGTTATGAATCCAAGAAAATCAAATTTGTTAGTGCTCGGGTTGCCTCTCGAGAAGTGCCTGTTTATAGTCTAAGCTCGACTTTTCTCAAGCATATTCGGTCACGATGGTTTGAAGAGTTGAAACTCTTCTATCCTGCTTTCAATTTTATTATCAACATAAGGTTTGAGTCGAGTACGATTTACCTTGAAAGTGCCGAGTGTCTTGTGTGTTATCTCGACTGTACGATAAGAAAATATTTTCATTACTGTGAAGGGAGGTATGTCACTTGTATGAAGTTTTGCATTCGAAATTCGAGGATCTTCCTCCTCTAAGAATACCTTATCTCCTACTTTAAATTGATTCGTTTTTACCTTAGGGTCGTCTTGGTGATGCTCTGGGTTAGTGTGGCATATTTTAGGCTTTTCTTGGTGATAGTTCAGCCACTCATCTAGTTCCTCAATCTGGAGCAATCGTTTTTCATGTACGTTTCCCTTGGATGGACTCGTCTGTGATTGGGTCGCCCTTATTTGAAGGATATCCTGCAAAAAAGGTTGGAAGGTGACATCATTCTTATTAAAAGGACCCAGAACAATATTTTTATCATCAACAATCTTATTCGAGTTTCTGGCTTGTAAAGTAACTTTGTCATCACCTACACGAAGTGTAAGCTCGCCTGTGCCTTTCAATGCTCCGACAGTATAGATCCGATCCTTCACATGTAATTAGTCCGTCTGAAATTGAAATTCAGCCAGATATGACCTACGAAGAGGAACCAATTCGTATTTTGACTCGTGAGATTAAGGAATTACAGAATAAGAAGATTCCATTAGTTAAAGTATTGTGGGCTAAACACGGAGTTGAAGAAGCGACGTGGGAACTAGAAAATACATTGAAAGAACGTTATCCAAACCTGTTCACTGGTAAGATTTACGGGGACAAAAATCCCTAAGGGGGAGAGTTGTGACAGTCTAATTTTGACCTTATTCGGAATTGTGGTTTTGGGACCACGAATCCGAGTTAGAAAAATATTTTAATGTTATTTTATGTGTTAAAATTATGTGAATTTACATGTGTAAAATTTTCATGTTTGAATTTTGCTATTTGAATAACTAATTTGATAAAAGGTTTAAGCGTAAAAAAATGAAAAGTGGATGGTTTAAAGTCATATGGCCGAATTGATTATGGTTTAGTAATATGGAACACTTATGTGGATATTATACCATGTTAAAATATGTGGACATTTATGACTATCACTTATAAAGTTTATAAATTATGTTATAAAGGTTATAATGGTCATTTGTGATTTTATATGTGGTTTAATATAATAAAACAAAAGAAATCTTCCTTAATTATCTTGTAAAAGCCGAACACATTCATAAGAGGAAAAAGAAAAAGTTTGGGGCATTCGGCTATCTTGTAAACTCAATCTAGGTATGTTTTCATTCTGGTTTTTGATAATTTTTATGTTTTTGAGATCGTTGCTTTGAATACTACTCGACCCTTATCTGAATTTCTGATTTTGATGATGTATTCATGAGTTGCCATTGTTGATACCTTGGTGAATTTTGTGTTTGATGTTGTTAAATAAATAATATGTGTTAGATTACTAAGTTTGTATTGGAAATTTTCATAAAAATTAAGTAAACAGGGCTCAATTGCAAAAAAAAAAAAGTAAATAGAGGGATTAAATTGTGAATTAAATTAAATGTGAAGTCTTGTAGGGGCTTGAGGAGTATTCGGCCCTAGTTTATTGAAAATAAATTTTATTTATTTTGTTTTGTGAATTTTGGATTAAATTGTTAAAAGTGTAAAACTTATGGGGCAAAAGTATAATTTGTCCATTTATGTGTTCTTAAATTAATTGGATTGAATAATTGATTAAATAAGCTTAATTTATATCAATCTAGATCAAGAAAAGAGAAAATCGGATTCAGATCGGGGAAAAGCTAAAATAGTCGAATAATCAATCGATGCCGTTTGTTGATATCCGAGGTAAGTCTTTAAGTAATTAAATATAGTTTATTTCGAATATAAAAGAGTTTACTATGATAATTTGAATTTTATAGTTGTATAGTATTGAATCCGAATATGATATTTGTGGGAATTAGTATATTGAAACCTATTTGAACTAAGTTGTGATATTGAAAGGTTTATATGAATAGTATGAGATACTTGAATTCTTTATAAGTGAACTGATTAAAAGTTGATTTTGTATCGTTAATAATCAAGCTTTATGCCTAGCAGGCTCAATGCCGGTGTATAGAAATTAGGCTTTATGCCTAACAGGCTAATTGCCGGTGAAAAATATTAAACTCTGAGTCTAGCAGGCCTTGTGCCGGTGAGTAATTCAGGCTTATGCCTAGTAGGTTTTATACCGGTGAAATATATCAAGCCTATGTTTATAAGGCTTTATATTAATATGGAAAGTGAACAATTAAGTTGATTTAAAAGAGTTTTTTTTTTTATGTTGGCCACATAGGTAAGTATGTGTGAGGTTATAATGAACTCGCATATTTGATTATATGCGAGCTTATATGGAACTTTTGTATTCGGTTACAAGTGAGATTATATTGAATTTATATATGCATTCGGCCATATGAAGTAATATAATGATCTTTGTGAATTTGGCCATCTAGGTAAGTCTTTATGATTTGATATAATGGATTATATATTCGGTTATATAGGTAAGCAATTAGGTGATGTTATAATTGATCTTAAGTATTCGGTCAAGTTAACTTTTTTGAGCTTAAGTATATCTTTAGAGGTACAATTTGATTGGTATGAAATGGTTTGATTATTTATTTGAAGTGTCTAAATTGCTTAAAGCTTACTAAGCTAAAATAGCTTATTTGTGTATATGTTTCTATAATTGTTTTATAGATTTTGGAGGTGGTTACGGGCTCGAGGATTGTCGGTGAAGTTATCCACACTATCGTCTACTTTCGGTAGTATTAAAAAGTTTTAAGTCAAACTTATGCCATGTATAGGCTTAAATATTTTTATCCAATGTTGATTATGTATGTATGTTTTGCCATGCGAAAACGGCAAACTTGAATTATTAACATGTGATAGTTCAAATATTATTTTTGTGTATGCTATGTGTGATAAATTTGTTATGAATTTCTATGGTGGTTGTTATAAGTTAAATGTCAATATGTAGGAGTGTATATGAGATTTAGAAAAACTATGTATATGTGGTCATGGTATGGTATTAAGTGATGCAAATATAGTTATTTAAGTTTGGATGTTGACAAGTTTGAACATGAAAGATGTATATATATTCGATGTTTGTGATTGAAGTGAATTATTATGTGATTTGTTGAATTGGCTCATAGGGAATAAATAAGAGTACATTCGGTCAAAGCATTAAAGACAAAATGACCATATGAATAGTGTTTTATAGTTTTAAAAGGTCATGATGGTTTGCATGCAAAATTTTGGTTCATGTGCCAAGTCATATGTACTTTGAGAAACTATATTTATATGTTCTTTTGCAATGTGCTAAAATGGATAGTACACTTACTAGTATAATGCATATCTTTTATAATTGAAGTCACATGTGGTAATGGGGTTTTAACAAGGTTAATTTATTAAGATGGTATATATATATATATATATATATTTGTGTATATATATATTAGTGCCGAAGGTATATGTTAATGTAATAATCATTTAAGATATGTACTCTTTGTATAATACATGCTTGTATTAATTACAATTAGATTAGTTCTAATGATTTAAATTTACACATATGCTTTGTAACTTAATGATATATTGGACACTGATTTCTTTTAATCTTATATTAGGTATACGCTGAATTAAGCAATATGATATGAGTTATAAAGTGATTGATTTTATTTATCGGAGTACTTACATGATTAGAATGGGAATAACAGTATACATGTGATTGTTCGTAAGTTGTGTTTTGTTTAGTAATATCTCGTAACCTATTCCGGCGACGGATGTGTGTTATGGGTGTTACATTTTTGTTGGTATCAACTATGGTTCTAGCAGTTGCTAAAAAGGGACACCCTAGAATTAAGGGTACATTGCCATCCTTATCAATGTTTAGAACAACAAAGTCGACTAGGAATATAAATTTATCAATTTTGACAAGAACATCTTCAATTATACCCTTAGGAAATCTAATGGTTTTATCAGACAATTGGATGCTCATCTTAGTTTATTTAGGTTTCCCAAAACCTAGTTGTTTAAACAATTTATACGGCATTACATTAATACTAGCCCCTAAATCAGCTAAAGCATTTTTAACATCTAAGCTACCAAGTAAGCAAGGAATTGTAAAACTCCCTGGATCTTTTAGTTTGTTGGGCAGCTTATTCTGTAAAATAGCTGAGCACACTGCATTCAGTTCCACATGAGATGTCTCATCTAGCTTTCGTTTATTCGTCGGTAGCTCTCTTAAAAACTTAACGACGTTTGGCATCTGCAAAAGAGCTTCAATAAACGGTAAGTTAATATGTAATTTCTTTAAGAGTTTAAGGAATTTACCGAATTGTTCATCTGTGCAGTCTTTCCTT
This sequence comes from Gossypium stocksii, assembly GCA_020496765.1. Taxonomy (NCBI): domain Eukaryota; kingdom Viridiplantae; phylum Streptophyta; class Magnoliopsida; order Malvales; family Malvaceae; genus Gossypium; species Gossypium stocksii. The sequence continues at coordinate 43,025,575 of CM035621.1, forward strand.
AGCACATTTAGGTATGAGATACGAGGCTTATACTCTTTGATAATTGCTTCTTTGGAACTTACCTTATCCGTACCTTTACTTACCACAGTCTCCTTACATGGCTCTGGGTTGGTTTTGGTTAACCCTTCCTTATCTATTGTATCCACAGCATTAAGTTGCTCCTTAGGGTTAGTCTCGGTGTTGCTTGGTAACCCACCTTGTGGTCTTTTAGAAATTAGCTTAGCGAGTTGGCCTATTTGAGTTTCGAGTCCTTGAATGGATGCTTGCTGGTTCTTCAGTGTCGTTTTGGTGTTCTAGAAACGGGTTTCTGATACGACAATAAATTTTGTGAGCATCTCTTCAAGGTTTGGCATTTTCTCTTGCGGATAAGGCGGTTGTTGAAACCCCGGAGGGGGTGATTGCCTTTAATTTCCTTGTCCTCCCCATAAGAAATTTGGGTGGTTCCTCCAACCTGCATTGTAAGTGTTACTATAAGGGTTATTTTGGGATCTAAAATTATTACCTATACAGTTGGCTTGTTCAGTTTCCATGCCATGTCCATAGGAGGAGTAATCAGAATTGCTCATGTTTCCTTGGATTGAGATACATTGCATCGCTGGGTGTATCTGCGTAGAACCAACAAAATTATCAATCTTTTTATTAAGTAGTTCTACCTGATTAGAAAGCATGGTGATTGCATCAATCTTAAAAACTCCGGTATCTTTCTATGACTTTGTTCTCATGACTTTCCACTGATAGTTATTTAGTGACATCTCTTCTATAAACTCGTAAGCTGCTTCTGGTGTTTTATTGTTGATTGTTCCACCAGCGGCTGCGTCGACCATCTATCTTGTCGAAGGATTTAAACCGTTGTGAAAGGTTTGAACTTGTAACCACAGAGGTAACCCATGGTGAGGGCACCTTCTCAATAAGTCCTTCTATCTCTCCCAAGCATCGTAGAGTGTTTCTAAATCCATCTGCACAAAAGAAGAGATATCATTCCTTAATTTAGTCATTTTAGCCGGCGAAAAATATTTGACCAAAAATTTTTCGGTCATTTGTTCTCATGTAGTGATAGACCCTCGTGGTAAAGAATTTAGCCACTGTTTAGCTTTATTTCTCAAGGAGAATAAGAATAACTGAAGACGAATGGCATTATCAGAAATGCCATTTATTTTAAATGTGTCGCAGAATTCTAAGAAATTGGCTAAATGAGCTTTAGGATCCTCATTCTGCAAACCATCAAACTGAACAAACTGTTGTATCATCTAAATAGTGTTAGGTTTCAGTTCAAAATTATTTGCAGCAATAGTAGGCCTAACAATACTAGATTCAGTACCAGCCAAATTAGGTTTAGCATAATCATACATAGTACGCAGAGCAGGATTTTGGTCAACAGGATTTGCGGCTGCTACAGGCGGTAACTGATTATCATGATTTGCCTCTATCTCTTCAGCAGGTTCAGGTTCTTCTTCTTGACTTTGTTCTGGATATTGCAAGCTTCTTCTTATCTCTCTGTGAGTTCGACAGACTGTAGCTTCTAAATCGTCATCAAACAATAATGGTCCTCCTAGGTTTCATCTAGTCATACACTAGAGACACCTAGAAGAAAAAAAAAAGAAAAATAAAATTTTAGTAAATAAAACCTAAAATAAAAATAGGAAATAAATTGCAATAAAAATAAGAAATGGCTAAAATAATAGGAATTGAGTGTTCCTAATATTTCAGTTCCCCGGCAACGGCGCCAAAAACTTGATCTCGTGATTGTGATAAAGTAATAAAATCTGATCGTACCTGGAAATTAACTATTATCACGATAAAAGGCAAGTGCACCTATCGAATAGTAGTATAACTAGTGGCAAGATCGGAATATCGAATCCAAGGAACTAAAAGTACTAATAATGACTTCCTTTCTATTATCTAGCCTAAGAAATAAAAGGGGTTTGGTTGTAAACTATTTTAAACTAAACTAAAGAAACGACAAAGAGTAAATTGGGAAATTGCTTTTGGGAAAACTGATTGATGAGGGCAATACCTAAGGAAGAATCTACCTAGACTTCACTTGTTATCTAACTCTGAACCAGATGATTTCTTCATTTGATTTGATCCGTAGAGATCTCTAAATTATGTTAATACCTCTGTCGAGGATAAGAACAACTAATCCTAGGTTGATTAATTGAAATCTCTTTCTAATTAAAACCCCTAGTCTTGCATTAACTCGATCTATGGCTCCCCATATTAGATTTCACTCTAATCCGGTAGATTTTCATCGTCCTATGTCTAGGATTATGATCAACTCCGCTTAATTTTGTTAGATCTACTCCTATGCAGGGACTTTTTCTCTAAGAACATTCGACTTAAATCAATATCCCAGAAATATCAATTTAAGAATTAAAAACACAATTAAGAACAAATCAAATATTTATCACACAGTTCAGATAACAATAACAAGATCTGTCTTAGGTTTCATCCCTCTTAGATATTTGGGGTTTAGTTCATAATTATAAAAAGAAACATCTCAGAATATATAAAATAACAAAACATAAGAAAACCCAAAACTCCTGAAAGGGTAGAAGGGAGATCCTCTGTCTTGATGGAGATCCTAGCTTCATGGAGATCCTGGCTTCTAAGATGGATCAATCTGCTTTCCTTCGAGTAATCCCCTACCTTTAACTCCCTGTCTTGGCGGGAATAATCTGTGTCCTTGTAGTTGCCTCCTAGGGTCTTTATATAGAGTTTAGAATGTTTTTCTTAGCCCTTAAGTAGCCGTTTCTGAGTGAAATTGAACTTCCTCACGACAGGGACACGCCCGTGTGCCACGCCCGTGTGAGTCGACTTCCAAGCTGTGTTCGAGCCTGTTAATATGGCACGACCGTGTGGCACGATCGTGTGACACGCCCGTGTGGTGAACTTCTAGGCCGTGTTGTTTTCACACCTTGGCCCATTTTCTCCGTTTTTGGCCCGTTTCTTATTCTTTTCACTCTCCTATTCTCTCCTAAGTATAAAACATGAAATTAAAGGATTAGGAGCATCAAATTCCACAAATTCAATGATAATTCATCCATAAATGTGTTAAATGTGGGATAGAAAATATGTATAATTTATAATTTATCACTCCCTATCGAATGGCATCGAAAGAGCTTGTGGAGCTTAAGGCTCAGATTCAGGAGTTATTGGATCGTGGGTTTATCCGCCCTAGTGTGTCTCCGTGGAGAGCACCAGTACTGTTTGTAAAAAAGAAGGATGGCTCCATGCGAATGTGTATCGACTATAGGCAACTAACAAGTTGACCGTTAATAATAAGTACCCCCTACCGAGGATAGATGATCTGTTTGACCAATTTTGAGGAGCTTCGGTCTTCTCTAAGGTTGACTTTTGATCTAGGTATCATCAGGTGAGGGTTAAGGAGGCTGACGTACATAAGACGGCATTTAGGACTCGTTATGGTCACCACGAGTTCCTAGTAATGCCATTTGGACTTACTAATGCACCGGTAGCTTTCATGGATTTGATGAACCAAGTATTTTAGCCTTATCTAGATCAATTTTTATTGGTGTTCATCGATGATATACTAGTTTACTTGAGGACGAAGGATGAGCATGACGAGCACCTTAGAGTTGTTCTACAGACTTTGAGGGAGAAGTAGCTCTATGCTAAGTTTACCAAGTGCGAGTTCTGGTTATATGAGGTGACATTTCTAGGTCACGTGGTTTCTGCTGAGGGGATTCACGTTGATCCTTGAAAGATTGAAGCTGTGTTAGAGTGGAAGTAGCCTAGGAACGTGTCTGAGATCCGTAGTTTTTTGGGACTGGCGAGTTATTATCGGTGATTTGTGGAGGGTTTCTCTTTGATTGCAACACACTTAAATATGCTACTATGTAAGGTTGTACCGTTTGACTAGACTAATGTGCAGCAAGAGAGCTTTGTGAAGCTTAAGACTGTACTGACTAAGGCTTCTATTTTGATACAGCTAGAACCTGGAAAAGAGTTTGCAGTTTATAGTGATGCGTCACACGTAGGTTTGGGATATGTGTTGATGCAGGACGGTAAGGTGGTTGCATATGCGTCTCGTCAGCTTAAGACTCATGAGGCAAATTATCCGACACATGACTTGGAGTTGGTCATTGTGGTGTTCGCACTGAAAATTTGGAGGCATTATCTGTATGGTGAGAAGTGTATCATCTACACTGATCACAAGAGCCTCAAGTATCTCCTTACCCAGAAGGAGCTAAATCTTAGGTAGTGTAGGTGGATTGAGCTACTTAAGGACTATGACTGCACCATTGAGTACCACCCTGGTAAAGCCAATGTGGTGGATGATGCACTGAGTCGTAGAGCTATGACCGATTTAAGGGCGATGTTTGCTCGCCTAAGCTTATTTGATTATGGTAGCTTATTAGCCGAGCTTCAGGTTAAGTCAGCATGGATTGAGCAGATTAAAGGTAAGCAGTTGGAGGACGAGTCTTTGGGTCGCCGGTTCTGACAGATTGAGAGTGGTAGCACTATAGATTTTGGGTTGAACTCAGAGGGGGTGTTGTGTTTCCATGGACAGATATGTGTGCTGAATGACACTGATTTGAGGTAGTCTATACTGAGAAAGGCGTAAGGTAGCCCTTATGCTATGCATCCTGGTAGAAATAAGATGTAAAGAGACCATTGTGAGTTATATTGGTGGCCAGGACTGAAAAGTGAGGTTACCAATTTTGTGGCTAGATGTCTAACTTGCCAGCAGGTTAAGGCTAAGCATCAGTTACCCTTGGGCTTGTTGCAGCCGGTTAAGATTCCTCTTTGGAAATGGAAGCGAGTGACTATGGATTTTATTAGTGGGTTGCCACTCACACCCACAAAGAAGGATTCAGTATGGGTCATTGTGGATCGATTGACCAAGTCCGCCCACTTCATACCAATTCGTACTGATTATTCTCTGCAGAAGCTGGCAAAGCTTTATATTTAAGATATAGTGAGACTGCATGGGGTACCAGTTTCGATCATCTCTAATAGGGATCCTCACTTCACGTCTCGATTTTAGAAAAAGTTGCATGAGGCTTTGGGTTCAAGGTTGGACTTTAGTACTGTGTTCCATCCTCAGACCGATGGTTAATCTGAGAGGGTGATTCAGATACTGGAGGATATGTTAAGGAGTTGTGTTATTGATTTCTGTGGCAGTTGGGAGGACTTTCTGCCTTTAGCGGAGTTTGCCTACAACAATAGTTTCCAATCTAGCATCCAAATGGCACCTTATGAGGCACTGTATGGTTATAGGTGTCGCACTCCTTTATGTTGGACTGAGTTGGGTGAGCGACGTGTTCTGGGTCTTGAATTGGTTTCTGAGATAGAGGATAAGGTTAGACTGATTCGCGATTGTCTGAAAGCAGGTTCTAACAGATAGAAATCTTATGCAGATCTGAAGAGGCGATAGATTGAGTATTCTGTGGGGGACTTCATATTTCTCAAGGTCTCACCATGGAAGAAGGTACTGAGGTTTGGTCGTAAGGGCCAGTTGAGCCCTAAATTTATTAGACCTTATCATATTCTGAAGTGGGTGGGACCGGTTGCTTATCAAATGGAGCTATCTCCAGAGTTGGATCGTATTCATGATGTATTCCACGTCTCTATGTTGAAACGCTATCGCTCTGATCCTACTCACATTGTCCCTATTGAGGAAATTGAGGTTAGGCCAGACTTGACCTTTGAGGAGGAGTCGGTTCAGATTCTGGATCGTGACGTAAAGGTTCTGAGAAGAAAGTTTATTTCACTGGTTAAGGTTCTTTGGCGTAATCATAGCACTGAGGATGCCACGTGGAGCCTGAGGATGAGATGCATCACCGGTATCCTTATTTATTCCGACTAGGTAAATTTCAAGGACGAAATTTTCTTTTAGGAGGTAGAATTGTAACGCCCTAAATTTTCTATTTTGTTTTTGTAGATGTGTGACATAAATATTTGTCTGCTTCCATGGTTAAGTGTTCTGGGTGTGTAGGGGAAGTCTTAAGTTCAAGTCATGACTTGGGCAAATTTTAGAATTTTTATAAATAAAGCCTTAACCTAGCCTAAAAGGCTTAAGTTTAAATGTTCCATAAATTACATCAAAATGGGCCTACTGGTCTGGTGGTTAAGTGGAGAGTTAATATGCGAAAGGTCTTGTGTTTGAATCCCTGCACAGGTAAGGGTATTTTTTTTTTTGCTCAGATTTCGGGATAAAGTTATGTAATAGGGGGAATCTGAGTAGTAGATGTGTAGTGAGAAATAGAGGAAAAGATTAAAGGATTTTGGGGTTATCGGGATTTTATTTTATCTTTTTTCCTATAACCAAATTTTGGCTCACTTCTCCAAAAAAATTTCTGCCATTTATTTTTCTCCCTCTCCTCTTGTCGAAATCCTCTAAGTGTTTCCATCTCTCTTCTTTTTCTTCTTCTTGATTTTTCCCTAATCCATTTGTTTCACTTTATTTTCACGCGCGGTTAGTGCTCGCTTATTTTCGGTAAGTGTTTCTCTTTGTTTCTGTCATGAATCTCTTAGCGACTGAGGTGGTAATGTTTTTCTCTACGATTTGGGTGTAGGGGGAGGCTCGAACTAGTTAATTTAGTGTTCTCGTCTTAACAATAGTTAAACGAAGGGTTATCGTGGGCGGTAAGTTGGGTTTCTATTTGTTCTTGGTTGTCAATTCGCTAGTAAATCTATTAAATTGATGTTGAGTATCGTGATTTTAGGCCTTGAAGTGCTCGGGTGTGATTAGGCATTAAAATGATACCAAGTGTGTACTCGAAATTACAAAAAATGGGGTTTCGGTAAAAGCCAAAAACCCCACTGTCGATGCCACACAGGCGTGTGATAGGTCGTGTGATAGGTCGTGTGCCCCTACACAGCCGTGTGATTGACGAGGCCAGACTGCGCAAAGGACACGGCCGTGTGATGGCCAAATAGGCCGTGTGCGACACACGGGCTAGACTGAATTGGGTCGTTTGGGCCACACGGGCGTGTGGGTACACACGAGTAGTCCACACGAGCGTGTGGGATTTTAGGCGAGCTGTGTGGTCCACACAGCCAAGGCCAATTTGGCCCGTATGGGCCACATGGGCGTGTGGGCCCACACGGGCAAGCCACATGGGCTTGTGAGCCCATTTTTACTAAATTGATTGCTAAGGTTGCACGGGTTGCCCAAGTCGACTATGAACCCTCTGTAGGGTCGGTAAGCATTACTTAGACCTTTAATAATGTGAACTGAATAAATGATGACTGGACTGAGTATGATAAACTGTATGTCTGTACGTCTGCTTATTGTTATGTATATGTTTAATGATAGTTGCATAAAAGCATGACATCTATTGTATGTTGCATTGCATTGGGTTGGGTTGGGTTGATATTGATTGGAGGAAGTGTATTGAAAGGCTCTTATGCCTAATATCTGGTAGCTCAGCTACAAATTATTGTTATTGTGTCGCATTCGGTATTATTTTGAGTTTAGGGATGGGTGGGTGATTTAATCCCTACATTGAGTCTAGGGTTGGACGGAGATGGTGTGTAGAGGCTAGTTGGGTAGGACTTGATACTGAACACTGTATGACTGATACTGATAATGTGATGGGCTAAGGCCCTACTACATATTTGATACTATACTGAGATGGGCTATGGCCCAAACTGTCACTGATACTAAAAAGGCTTAGGCCCATGACTATTTGACTGTGTACTGTCTTTACTGAGTGTTTGTTTGTTTTCTATGGGATTACACACTGAGTTTACGTAAACTCACTCTTTTGTTTAATTGTGCATAGGTAATCCCTAGACCTAGACAGATCGGTTCGACAGAGGACTCGAGGGTGACCACAGTCTTTGGACTTTTACATTTTTTTTACTTTCGAGTTATGGTTTATTTATTCTTGATTTATTGGGATATAATTTGAAGACTCTGGGAGTTTTGCTTTAAATTTGGTTTTACTTATTTATTTATTTTATGGACGGATAACTGCTAGATGTAGGAAAAATTCAGTTTTTTTTTTAAAAGCTAAGGTAATTTCTAAACTCACGATTTCTTAAACGGTTTTAAAAGCTTCCGCAACGAGATATGACTTTTAACAAATATTTAGATAAGTAATATTGAGTTTGGAACTAAATAGGAAAAAGGAATAGTAATTAAACAAAGACGGTTTATTGTGACAACATAGTTTTTAAACACTCTATCATGTGACATCGTCAGATACGACTATAACGTCTAGGCCGGGTTTGGGGTGTTACACAAGAAAATCAAGCATATATACACCATCTAACATTAACCATTTGTGTATCTCAAATCCATACCAAAATATGCCAACTCACAAGGTAATTTATACCTCAAAAATAAATCATTAATAAGCCATACAAAATAACCAAATACAGACTTAAAACATGCCAACCATATGGCCAAATACACTTTCCATTGTAAGACCAAAATAACCATAGCCTATTCATGCCATATAACCTAGTCACAATGTGTATAAATACCGAAATTATTAGCCGGATAGTGTGATGAAATCTCCGTCGACTTCGAACCCAAGCGAATGTCCCAAACACTATAAGACATAGAAAAATAACACCAAGTAACCTATAAAGCTTAGTAAGCTCGTAATATAATAACTCATATTCCTAAATAACCACATTACAAACAATTATATCAAGTCATAATATAGCTCATTTGATTTCACCATTCTTCTTCATATTCATGCACATGATTAATCAAGATTTCCATGAGTTTATTCATTTCAAAGCTCATATGATTCTTAAACTTCTTATCACTTCATTGTCATTTACAAATATATAAGCAACAATATATATAACTTTATTTGATCCATTATTCATCATATTTCTTTAGCTGAATGAATCATGTAAAATATCGTTAAATAATTGTAATTCTCACTCAATGTGCCATATTCATATAATTAACACAATCATTGCTCAGATCACACATATCATTCAACTCATACCTCACTATAGCCAAATAAACACATTTTGGCATAAAATAATTATACACTAATAATTCTCATTTCATATTCATGATACACTATGGACTCATTAAATTACCTTCATTTGACACTCACATAGGTTCGAAACATACCTACTTTGCTTAATTCAATTGAAATTTCATTCTTATCTTAACTTTGCCTGTTGAACCATTCGAAATCGTTAAGGATACTCGAAAGTCTAGTATATCACATAGAATGCCATATCCTAGATATGGTCTTACATGTTATCACATATCGATTCTGATAGCCCAGCTATGCTCTTACACAAATTATATATCAATGCCAATGTCCTAGACATGGTCTTACATGAAATCACATAACGATGCCAATGTCCCAAACATGGTCTTACATGTAATCACATATCGATACCATATCCCAGATATGGTATTACATAAAGTCTCATATACCGATGCCAATGTCCCAGACATGGTCTTACACATAATCACATATCGATGCCACATCCCAGATATGGTCTTACACAAAGTCTCATATATCGATGTCAATGTCCCAAACATGGTCTTATATGAAATTATATATCAATGTCATATCCCAGATATGGTCTTACACAAAGTCTCATATATCGATGCCATAGCCCAACTATGGTCTCATATGAAATTATGTACTGCCATGGTTCAACCATGGTCTTATCCGCTAATTTGTCTTTCGTTACGAAACGATTATGTTCAATCCTGCATTTTACTTATTTCGAACATTTAATTTAAGTTCCACAATTAAATCAATTATATGAATACATTCATACTATCATTCATCAATTACATAAATATACATTAGAGTTCGATTATACGAACTTACCTTGATTGCTAAAACGACGGAACGGATCGACTGGTCCGATACTTTATCTTTTCCTCAATCAAAACTCGTATTTTGCTTTTCTCGATCTAAATATAAAAAAAATCAACTTATTTAATTATCTCTCTATTCAATTTAATCCAAAATTTACTTTAATGCATATTTACACTTTTGCACCCATAATTTCACTTTTTTTTGCAATTTAGTCCTTATTACATAAAATTACAATTTCATGAAATTAAACACAAACCCAATTTTCCATATATCACTAGCAGCCCATAATTTCAATTTATTTCATAATTTAACCACTAAATTTCCATATTTCATAATTTAATCACTAATTGACTTTTTTGTCAAAAATCACTTTACAAAAACTATTAATCTATCTTTCAACCTTCCAAATCTACCATCAAACATCTAATTATTCAAATATTCAACAATGGAAACATTCAATATCTTTAACAGTTCAAAAATCGGAGGTACAAGCTAGCTAGATTACAATGCAACGATCTCAAAAACATTGAAATTATTAAAAACCGAGCAAAAGCGGGCTTACCATTAATCCATGAAGTGAAAAAAACCCTAGTAAGCTTTCCACGGTTGTTTCTTTAACCAATATTCAGTGGAAGAGATGAATGAAATGATAATTTTGGGTTTTGTTTAATTTAATTTAATTTAATTTACATAATTACCTTTATACCCTTTAAAAACTTTAATAATTACACCAATACCAAGCCATTAACATCCACTAACTCTTTATTGGGCTAATTTCCACATAAGGACCTTCACTTTAAAGTTCTATAGCTATTAGACACCTTTAGCTTGTAGAATGTAACTTTTACGTTTTACGCGATTTAACCCTTTTTACTGAATTAACCACCTAAACGGTAAACTTTCTTCACGAAATTTTCACACAACTCTAATGTCATGCTGTAAATATTAAAATAATAATAAAATAAATTTTTCTACGTCGAATTTGTGGTCTTGAAACCACTATTTCGATTAACCCTAAAAACGGGTTGTTACATTTTCTGCTACTAAAGCAGAGATTATATTGGACAGATAATTCTGACATTCCCCTACCATAATAACTTCTTTCCCAAACTTACTCACCAAAGTCACCCTCTTCAATGCACAATCTAATCAAACTTGATGCTCAACCAACCAGTCCATTCCCAAAATTAAATCGAATTCATTAAAAAGAAGTTCCATGAAATCGGCAATGAATACCTCTCCTTGAACATATAAAGGACATCTTTTATAAACTTTATTCACAAGTGTGGAGGATCCTAAATGACTAACTACAATTACAGTATTTTTGATTTCCTCTACCCTAATCCCCAATTTTACAGCCACATTACAAGGAACATATAAATGGGTAGATCCTATGTCAATCAAAGCAAAATAGGGTATCGAGTAAATAGTGAAGGTACCTGCTATGATGTCAGATGCACCTCTATCCTTTCGGCACCTAGTCGCATAAACCAAGGTAGGTTTTCTCACCTCAACTCGGTTCGCACCTTGTGTTGGTGCTCTCTAACCCGGATTACCATTCCTATTTTAATTCTGATTACAGCTCCTCTGAGCACCCTATTACGTATCTGATTTTGACCCCCAGTTGAGCCTTGATTCTGAGCCAAAGCTTGCACCTGATACTGGCAACAAGGACATTCCCTAATCTTATACTCCATTGAACCACATACCAAACAAGCACCCATCCTCCTCCAACACTCGCCCCGATGGCGCCTCTGGCAATATTGGCAAACATGAACCTGCCCTTCTCTAGGGTCCACTACTTCCTTATTCTATGGTGGCCTACCCTCTCTAGCCTGCTTAACAAGTCGCAAATTTGGGCTAGTAAGGCCCGTTTCTCTTTTGGGCTGATCCCTCTATTTCCCTTTCCTATCATGCTCTACGCGTTTAATCTCCTCAATAATTTTGGTCTTCTCAACCAAAGCCTCAAACACACGTTCTTGGCATGGAGCTACTTAAACCTTGAAGTCATACCTTTAACCTTCCTAAAAACAGAAACTCTTTTCCTGCTCAGACGCCACCATACTAGGTGCATAGCAACTCAACCTTAGAAATTTCGCCTCATACTCAGAAGTTGTCTTGTCTCTCTATTTAAGTTCAATAAATTCCAACCGTCGGGCCTCTACATATCGAGGGCCCACATACTTACCCTAAAATGCCCCCTGAAAATAAGCCCAATCAATACACTCTGGTAGCGTTCCTCTAACCACTGATTGCCACCACTGATATGCCTCGTCCCTTAATAGAGACATGAAACCCTTAAGTTTCTGCTTAGGAGTGCATTTCAAATCCTCCAAAATTCGTTTAGTGGTTTCCATCCAGTACTCAGCCATAATAGGAGTAGTTCTAGCAATACCACTAAACAATTCTGCCTCACTAGAGTGGAGCCTTTCAGCAATCGTCCCACGACTAATACCTCCTATTGGAGCCCTAATAACCTTATTCAAAGCCCTCAATAAAGCCTGAGTTATTGGATCATTCCCAACATGGTCATCATTCATATTCCTATTTTCCATATTCCCACCCTTAGCAGCAAGTTCACTATTAACCTCATTCTATTCATTACCCAATTCTAGCCCTAATGATGCAGCTGACTCAATCAGAGCCCTTAGAGGTTACCTCTTACAACCCCTCCTACCCGAGTTATCATTCCACGTGCATTCATTTTAATGTTTTATGGATCTAAAATTTTACAAGATCTTTTAGTTCTTTGTTTTAATCTTTTACGCACTCACATTTTAAAATCCTTTTATAAAAGTTTTATGCAATAGTCTCTATAGTCTTAATAGATTTTCAGTACTATTTCTATGGACTTGGCATCGGACCTTCAGACTTCATCATTTCCTGTATAAAACATTTTCCAAATCTATTGTGGTTTATTTTTCCCAAAAATTTTCCCTATTCATGTATGCATGCATACGGACTAACTTAAGTAAATTTAAAATCTCAGTTCGAGGTTTAGAACCAAGGGTCTAATACTACTAAATGTAACCTCTCAAACCTGACTTAGACATTATGGTCGAATCAAAAATGCCATATTGAACACTTTAGTGTCGAACTTACCTTAATGATAGTTAAAAACCTTCAAGTACTTCTTTTTATAAAACATTGGTTTCTATTGTTAGCTTTGAAAAACGTCCATTTACTTAGTCCAACCATGCTTAGGTCAAATTAGCAAATTAGGTGAGTTTTTGTAAAACCTTACTGACGACATTGCCTTTGAAAAATCATTTTGTTATCTTCTTAGCAGTAGAAATGTACCATTACTAGTCAAATTATTAATTTAGTCATATATCATGCATAGTCCATTTCAAGATATTTATAAAAACCATGTATCTATACCAAATATGTGTGTCATGCATGCATGAAAATCCCAAAATCCCGAACAGTCCCAAACCACAATTTAAAGAAACTTTACAATCCAAAACCAAATAATAATAATAATAAAATAACCTAAAAATATAATTAAGTTAAAATAATATGACGAAGTAAAGTCCGAAGCATGCCGTACATCCGCATGCCAATTCCGATCCTAAGTTTGATAATTACCTGAGAAGTTGAGATAATGGGGTGAGCTTAGCAAGCTCAGTGTGAGTCTAAACGAGTATTAAGCATTCATACAGGCAATTTCATAGAGGTACCAATAGCACAATCAAACATTAACAATAATAATTTACAAATGCACATGATCATGAAAAATGCATATATGAGATCCTACCCAACCATCTGCTACACACCACGATTCCCTAGAACCCGTCTGCCAAACTCCAACATATGTGAGCAATGCTCAATGTGGTAAAACAACCAATAATCAATAATACAGTGAAACTACCAAATAAATAATGTGATATATCACCAATCCCCTCGGTACTCCAAATGCAGTGCACTGACTAAAAATATATGCGGACTTATTATGCCACGGTAGTCCACAGAACTCCTCCATTAACTACAAAATCCCATCCCAATGCACATGCAATATGTCATACAAATTCATACACAATCACATTTTGATACTTTTCACATTTATTCAACATGCTCAACATGTCCTCAATAATCACATACTTTTAGAGAAAGGAAACAGTGTTCCAATTTTCAAATTAACATTAATATGTTATCTATCAATAACGTTCAATTCACATACTTTACGAATTTCAATGTGCACCAATAGCAAGCTCACGTATATATATCATAGTAAATATTTCATGCATTTAAATTATGCATAAAACTAATATCTCAACGCTTCATACCATTCCATCAAATATTTTCATATCACATGATATAACTATGCATAATAATCCCAATTACACATTCATACAGTCAAACTAGCAATTTTGCCAACACATCAATCTTTTAAGGCTCGAAACATACCAAATACGGCCACTCGCAAAACTAATATTTTGGCTATTATGCCAAACTAGTCAGTAATATAATTATCAAATATAGCATAACATTTATCATTATCAAACAATTTTTACAAGTTTAGGACCCACACCTTATCTTTCACTTTCTCACAACACCCTAGTGAATCTTCCAATTTTTCTTAATAAACCCTTATATGATCCTAAACCAAAATTCAGTATAAATTAAATCAATTTACCACTTAACCAACTCCCAATTACCCACTTATGGGTTCAAACCAATTGTCAAAGTAATTACTATTTTACGAATTCAACTAGTTTAATTCCTTGTATCGATGTGAACCATACGTACGATCGTTCTTCAGCTTTACGGTTGATTCGAGGCTTTTGGGCCAGCACCTAATTCCATAATATACTGGAATATCAGTAGCTAATAATTATTCAATTCTTTCATTTAATCAATCCATAACATTTACCCTACAAATATGTTGAAACAACAATTAATTTTACACTTAACCGCACTTACGCTTCCCGATTTGTGAGTTTCGAATGCCCAAAAAATCAAGAATGTTTTTTCCCTAATTGACATGGGTTTAATAGATTATTAGGAGGTTTCAAGAACTCAAATTAAGGCTGGAATTAATTGGGTAAGATTCAAGAAACAAAATAGCCCCCTATTCTACACATATGCGCACACACCATCGCCCATGGTGGCCGAAATTGGGGCTAAATTTAAAAATGATTTGATACCTCATTAAAATTTATAAAAATATATTTAAAAACATTTAAATCCCCTAAATTAAATATCTAGAAATTTAGGTTTTTAATGGACAAGATTAATTAAGAAATTAAAGAGAGAAGAGACCTTACACAAGCTAGTCGAGAGAAACGGCAATGGCACTTTCTAGGCAATGTTTGGGATCGATCTTGGAGTTCAAAATTTTAGATTTAGGGCTAATTTAATTGAGGAAAAATTGCAGCAATATAGCAAAGGATATGGTGCACAATCTTGATGCAAAAAGAAGAAGAAGAAAATGGTAAAAAGGGAGGTGTAGGCAATGACAACAAAGGAGGAAAAAGGGAAAAGAAAAATAATAGAGGTGAAGAGAGGGAGAGGGGGTTAGGGACAGCTAAGGTAGAAGAAAATGGGTTAAAAGACTGATTTTTTTTATAAAAAAGTATATTTATACCTAGGTTTACTAAGCTTGGATACCAACACATAAAAAAAAGGAATTTGCAAAAAATTAATTTATTTTGTAAAAGTTAAGACTTGAAGGGACCTCCAACTAACCTTTAAGCTTTCACATTTAATGACTAACCATTGGGTCAATTCTCTGTTTTCGATATATTTTTAAATTTTATGGAGCTAAAGTTAGAATGTTACACTTTGTGCAGGTAAAGGACATTTTCCTCACTAAGTTCTTATGAAGTTACCTGTGTGTGGTATGTTACAGGTAAATTGATGCAAGTCTGTGCCAAGAGGGGCAATGCTAGGACTACACTAAGAAGTCACGTATTAGGTTATTATGCATACAGAACGAGTTAGCAGCGCATTTAAAATTTAAATTGCTACTTAGAAATCCATGTTTTGGGGTATCTATAATAGATTGGTTTTTTAAATAAGATATTGTTGCAATTTAATTACCTGGAGTTGAAGTTGTAATTACTCATGGTATTTACATATATATTTTATTTTGAAATTTTGTAATTAAGTTGTAATTATTTGTAAACTGTATAAGTAGATTAAGCTTATGTCTATATTCGTGTAGTAATACCCAAAATCCGAATCCAGTTGAGGGCATTACGTTGATGAAGTGTACAATCTAAAATGCATATATAAAGTATGGAAATCTAAATTCCCACCAGTCCTAAATGAAAGTATGTGGCCAACTGTATCGAGCGCTCCATTCGACCAAATTCTACTCAGATACGTGAAAATATAGATATTCAGGAGAGGATAGACCAACCAAGGTTATGTAGCTATTATAGCAACTCAAGGCATACTAAGCCAGCATGTCCACACTTGGGGAAACATTGAGGACAAGACCTAATTAACACATTTATTCATTTTCTTATAGAAAATTTGTTCATTTTCCATTGCTTCTCATTTTTTGGTAAATTGTAAATATTTATATATATTTTATATAAAATTTAGTAGAATACAATAATATAAACATTTTTTTTCATTTTTCGTAGATTGCAAATAAATAAGTATATACTATTGATATAAAAAATATAATATAATACAATAGCCCAATTTTCCAATTTTTTTCTTAAATTGTAAATAAGTATATTATTGATGTAAAATACAATACAAATTAAAATTTAACAAACTAAATGATGATTTAAATGACAAATTTTTTTTTTAAAATATCATCGGCGTCGTCGAGCCGAATGTATGCCACAATCCGTTAGGTGTTGTTTGCAATAAGGACTTCTTCGTATTTAGGGTTCCAGCTCCTCATATTCTTCATCTTCATCTTTATTTTGAGCTCCATCTTCATCTTCATCTTGTTCCTCCGTGCTTGAATGTCATGTCATCCTAGGTTGCCATTTTATATCATTCATTCGAGTAATAAATGGCTGCAAAGATGAGCCACCTTGGTATAACAATGATGTCGAGGGTGCTTGTGACACTATCAATGGATAAGTGTATGGTGTCGCATAACATAATTGTGGATAAAATGTTGGAATTGTCGGAGATGGCAGATACATTGGTGTTGTTGTCGGGATTTGTGCTCTATATGATGTTGGGGATGGAAGTGGTGCAAAAAATACACCTGCAGAAGGTGTTGATACATGGTACAGTAGTGCATAATGTGGCGTTTGTGTAAAAAAGGGGGTTAGTGAAAGCACTAGAATAATATGAACCATACTGACCGGGAGGTGATGCACCTTTCGGTGCCACATGTGGGGTTGGAGCTGATAATGACTCTATCAAGGCATGTACTCATGTGAGGTCGTCTTGGCCTCCTACGACTACGTTGTCTACTCCTTTCCTCCTCTGACAATAAATATGACTTATCGTGATGTCTAACTATGCCATGTAATTTAAAGAGGTTGCCAAATCTAGTGTGAGAATTGGCTCACACATAGGTATGAAATCGTACCTATGCTCCCAAATGTATATATATTTGGCGTGGAATTTCACCTAATCTTCGTCAATTCTCCCTTGCAAGTCAACCTTGTGATGTTCTTCGATGTCCTTGGATAATGTCAGAATACTTTACCTAAACCCGAACTAGTGCATTACTCAGTCAGATTCGTGCATCTCGACTGTCATAAAAATTATCAATGACACCTTGACAAGCCAGATATTGTGATTGGCCAAAAATTCAATCAAGATGCATTCTTGAATTCTCAAATCAACGTATGGCATTCATTCAAACTATAATATGAAATTATAGTTTTTATTAAGTACCTAATATTAAATCCAAATCCTTATGTAAATATTATATAAATTAAAAATTCAAAAACTAACCTTAGCTTTCGATCGTTGATCTAACAACAGCCGGATATCTTCGAGCTCATTTGCTATACCCACATGACTCACGTCATTGTTCCACCTAGTTAAATAATATATTATTTCAAAAATATAATAATGAAAATTTATTATGATAACTATATTATCAAATGATATTTACATTGTTATGAGTGGGAAAGAATAAGGGGCGTTTACTTGGGGACGTAAAAATGGTAGTTGGTACCATGCCCACTGCAAAAAGGAGTATGCAACCACAAATTTTAATTTTTTGTGGTTGCGTCACCCAACACATTTCTCGATACAATATCGCCAACACAGCTAATCCCCAATTGAGTTGTCCCACTTCTTTCAAGTTGACGAGTTATAATAGTCACTTTAAATGTACCATATTTCGAGATTTATCGAGCATTAGAATACCCCGATTAACCAAAGAATGAATGCTTGGGTGTATTGTTCTCTTTCGACGGCACTCGCAAAATTGTCAATATAATTGAAATTTTCTTCCAACCATTTCATCTCTATCTAGCTACCAAAAAACTTGTTTGGCACCTTGCTTAATAGTTACTCGCAAATTGCACTCCAATCGCCAACGACCAGTGCCCCCTGTAACAACTTGTCAATCCGTAAATCAAGTTGTAAAGTTACGTCCTCGAGTGTAATTGTACACTCACCGCACGGAAGATGGAATGTGTGTGTCTCGGGTCTCCATCTTTTCCCCAAAGCATTAATAAGTGTGGGATCCAATTTAGCCCCCCCGGAGCATACGAGACACGTGTAAGAATCTTGCCTCTTGCAAGTGTTGTTAATAACGCGTGGTGCCCTTGTAATTAAATTGTGTATATACATCTCTAAAATTCGATCTTCTGTCTACTATAAACTTAAAAAGTTTATACATTAATAATGTTAACAATTTAATAATGAACTTAAATAAAATTAAAATTTTAATAATATTTTCTTACCATTTGCAATTAGACGTCGGAAATGTGTTTGTCATCCAAAAGATTAAGCGGAATTACCATTATAAAAAACAATTAAAAATAAAAAATTACGAAATATAAAAATTAAAGCAACAGGATTTTTAAAGAAATTGAATGAAAATTGAAAATGTTGAGAGAATAGATGAATAAAGAGAATTAGGAGAATGAAATTTGAATGCAAAAGGAAGAAAATGGCTTGGGTTTATATAACAAATAAATTAGCTATTTTTAGCACTTAAAAAAAATTATGCCGTTTGACTTTTTACCGTTAGAAAAAGTTACCATTGGCTGAAAACACGTCCTGCTGGACATGTTTCTATTTTTCTCCAAAATTAGCTTATTTTCCTAAATATCAAAAAAATCGACCTAAAACCCTAAATATCTTCTAAAATCAACATTTATTGCTAATTTACTCGGGAACTACTCATACTAGTCTAAAATCATAATTTTTTTATATAATTAACATTTTAATAATTCAACTGTTGAATTTATTATGAATATATTTTTGTTTGTCATGTATGTAAATTTTTTAGTCAATCTGATATCTTTATCATACCAATCTAAAATATTTTGTGTATATATATATGTATATCAATTGAAAGGTTTATTTACGTAAAACAAATAGTTAAAATATTTTAATTTACGTCAAATTTAACTTGCATGATCTACTTAAATAAAGCATGAAATATGATAGTTGAATTATTAAAATATTAATCCTATAAAAAAATATGAAAATGTGTAAAACCAATTTATTTTTACACCTATATAAATAAACCTATCGCTTATAATAAAAATAAAATAAAATGATAAAAAATATAAAAAGAAGAGAAAATATGGAGCTGCAAATTTGAAACTTGAAATCTGGAAAATGAGTAACGTACTCGCAATGCAAAGCTCGGTTTGAGGCGGAGGTACATTTGATACTCCACCATGAACGAATATAAAAACCCACACATATTTGAATGGAAATATTTTAATTATTATCAATATTAATTTCGAAATAAATGCAACTATTAACTCTGTCCATATTTGACCAATATTAATTTTGAATTTTTCTTTTTTTTTCTGAATTTACTAAATTCAAATTCAATAGCTGACCAACAATTCGAATAGTACTCCTCGTATTTAATGAGGATAATAAATGGGATTCAAAATTTTAAAATAGAATTGCAAATTTTACAAAAAAAAAAAAAAAAAAACCATTAAATCTGAATAACAAAATTGAAATATAAGATAAAATATTCAGAATTCATCCCAACATAAACGCCATTAATCAATGATTAAGACCTATTTTAGGGTCTTCACCATAAATTTTCCAATTTTCAAGCGAATACAAACACAAAAGATCATACTAGTAAGTAAAAAGGCTCTTCTTCACTGAACATTATCAATGCTACCATGAGAGATCATTCAACAAAGAAACAAATTCAACCAAACTCACTGCCATTGCCTTTAAAAAGGTTGATATTCAACTTCGAATTCGAGCCAAGCAACCTGCTTCACTTAGAAAGGATCGGAAAACTCGATATTCTCACATCAAAACATGCCTGCTCATAAAACAACACTCAACCAAGAGGCACCCGTGACATATATATATCGGCGAATAAAGAGCCTATATGGTAAATATACAACAAATTCCAAAGGGTATCGATATCGCTAAATAATATACACATTTAGCGGAACGATTGCTTAAAAAGGGTATTATGCAGAATCTTCAAAACTAGGTAGAGATCACCGGCAAAGCTCGAATTATACCTGATATGATAAAAGAATGCTTTCGGCTTGAATATCACAGTAGGTTGGATCATTCTTTCATCTTCGATTGATGCTGGCAAATTGAACAGAGAAGACTCTGTTGCATGCTGGGAATGGAATCTTGCATGAATTCAACTCGATACCATTGCTATGTGGAAATATCATACTGCAAACCGAGGTTAAAGAACTCTATTTCTCGAGATCCAAACATTCATCGGACATTCTGCTGCCCACACATTCCTGCAGTGCTTTTACATTGAGTTCTCTCCCGTGTCTCCATACATAATTCAGACCAACGAGAATCTCGGTAATTGCTGCTTCTGTCTTCTCTCGATTTGCAAAGTAGAGGGTCTGCACCAGAAGCATATTAGTCCGGGAAACAAAGCTCTGCTGTTCAAAACTCCGCTCAGATTGCCATCTAATCATGTTATGAGCTAGTGGTGCCAACCACTCTAATATGGAAGACATTGCTTCGGTCCATTCTCCAGCAAGCTCCGTATCATAAACCGATGAAGCTAAGCTCTTTGCATATGGTTTTAGCCTTACCCTCAGAGCCACTCGCACGCTTGCAGGTAACATATTGTACAGATCCTCTCGAGCATCATGACCAATCAAGTGAGGAGATGCTGCTAACTTCTCGATTACAATGATAACATTTGCATAGTGCAATGCTAAAGCAGAAGCACCAAGAGTTTCAGGTGGAGCATCCAACAACCGGCATTGAGATCTAAACACAGACGAACTACTTTGAACAGCATTTCCTTCTGGAAGGTTAAGATTTCCATCTTTGGTTCCATTGGGAATTCCTGAATGAATGCCATTCGAACTTATGTAACAATTTCTAACAGCACCACTATCTACCATACATCCTTTAAAAGGTCCCACTTGAGTAAGTCTATTGCTTCTCAAATGAGGTTTCTTCCCACTAACAGCAGCTGAATGGTTGTTAGTCTGCCAAATCTTGCTGATTTTATCAATTCCAAAAAGTGGTCCCGATCGTCCTGCAGTTTTCCCGAGCGGCCCCGAATGGAAGTTGAAATTTCTGTTCTTCCCGGAAATAGAGCCTGATTTTGGGGTTGAGCCAACAAGAGGCCCTGAATGGAAATAATTTGTTTTATCTGGTGCTGGAATTGGGCCTGATTTAGTGCTAAATATTCCCAACGGACCCGAAGAAAACCTAGGAAGGCTAGTGTTCTCGGTTGGATGAACTGAAGAATGCATTAAGGCAGAAACTGATTGGCTGCGATGCATAAAATCAGAATCCGTCACCTTCGAATCCCCAACATCTACCTTGTGTTCAAATCCAAAGACATGTTTGATCCTACTGAATATCGTGAATATCGATCTTGCTAAAAGATGAATCGTATAATCATAAGTCTTATTCCAAAGAGAGCTCGCCCGTAGGCTCTTCACTTCATGCTGCTTCCACATAACCTTCTTATGAAATTCAAGCAAACTCTCCTGCGCTGAATCACCACTTTTCATCCTTTTTAGTGTTTGCTCGAGATCTGCAAGCAATTCCATCTCTTGATACAAAGTCGCATTCACTGAAATGAAACGTTCCATCTTCTTCACTTTCTTTTCCATCTTCTTCAACGAAAATATCCAGCCGTAAGGGTCGACACCATTCTGGGTCAACTCAGTGAAGGCAAGTTCAAAACTCTTCAACCGTGGATCACTGCATTTCTTCGCAAGCCTAGCCACAGACTTCGCCACGTGGGTAACATTTTCGACCATTTCTGCACATATCAGGCGCCCAATGTATTCTTCATCTTCGGACACTAACTTTTTAATCCCGACAGAATTCGTGATTTCCTCTCTCAACCTAAAAACCTGCTTATCACTCAAACACTGCCATAAATGCACAAGCTTAGACATCAAGCTCGCAACTTCGAATGCTAACACTCCGATCTCAACCTTCTCAGAGATTCCATCTTGCCTCCGCGGAATTTTCCAAAGATTACGAAACCAAGATTCTGTTACCATCTTTTAGTCCCA
This sequence comes from Gossypium stocksii, assembly GCA_020496765.1. Lineage (NCBI taxonomy): Eukaryota > Viridiplantae > Streptophyta > Magnoliopsida > Malvales > Malvaceae > Gossypium > Gossypium stocksii. Next base: position 43,047,965 of record CM035621.1, read on the forward strand.
AAAATGGATCTACATAAAACACAATTCAATAACAAAATCTTTTGAAAAACAACCCAAGAAATTCAGCATTTTGTTTCATAGATTCTTTCAATTTAAATTCCAAAACCAATTTAAGATCAAGCAATTAAATTAAAAACTAATCAAACTAAATCACCAACCCAGAAATTGATAAATCACAAATTATCTTTTAATGGTTCAATCGCTTGTGATTAACCTAAAAAGTAACACTTGTCAAATGAAAATTGAATTTGTTTTGATAAATTAATAACTCAATTGAACTATGCAATTACCATCAAAATAATACCACTCAAAGGGGGTTATAAAAGCTAAAATGAAATTCAAAATCAACCATGCTAAACAAAGAACATGCCCACAGATTTCAACCACCCAAAACACAGGAAGCCCTGATTTCCAAACAGAATAAAACCCAAAACTCAGAAAGGAAATCCAACAAAAAAAGCCAAAAAAAATTAAGTAAAAATGTTGAAAAAAGCACTTACCGATCACATGAAGTGGAAAAAACAACACTCAGTTTCAGAAGCTGCGAAAAGGGGGGAAATAAAAGGGAAAAAAGATGAGAAAAGGCAAAAAATGGGAAATGAAGAGAAATTTAAGAAAAGATGGAGACGCTGTAGCGAGGAAGGTGCAGTGAAGGCTATGGGCAATGTATGCTTTACTTTCAATTGTTTTTTTAATTATTATTTATTTTTCTATTTAAAAAAAGAAGAAGAAGAAGAAGAAGAACAAACCCGAGTGAACATTAAAAGCTTATTATTGTTCGTTTCTTAATAGTCCTTTTACTTTTTTGTATTTATTAAAAAGTCCCCACGATTTACACGTTTTCTCACTTTTACGCCCTCATATAGTCGAAATTTCGTAGTTAAAAGTACTTTACAGAAAAGCTTTATAACTAGCCACATTTGACTTTTTTTGCAGCTTTTACTACTTTCTGTTTTTATATGCATTTCGATAATTCATTATACATTTTTTTCCATAATTAATTTTAATTAATAAAATAAAAAATCATGAACTTTTATATAGAAGAATTAAAACTTTAAAATAATATTATTTGATATGGTATGTAAGTTTCTGTTTTCTCTTTAGTCTTTACCTAAAAAACTAAAATAAATAATAAAAATAACAATTATAAATTAAAATTAAAATTTAAAGTCGTTTATATTTTTTATTATACCCTTAAAATTTTTCCAGGTTGAATAATCATATATGATTAATTTAAAAAATTGAAAACCTATTTAGTGCAATGAATATGTTTTTCAATTTTTTTTTATTAAAAGTGTATGATTTTAATCTCCTAATTATATACCATAAAATTAAATGTACCTTTAATTAAATAATAATCATATAATTAATTTTAATAAAAATAGTACTCATTTGACTTCTGATTTAATTAAATTATTAAAAGGTTTATGATAAGGTTTTTGATTTAATTTATTTATTACAAAGTTTCATGATAAGGTTGACAGAGATATGTGTTCTGTGAATAATTTAGATATGATGAGAATGTGCTTTTTCATTGGAACATTTTTTTTTATTTATTTCAACTTTCCAAAAAAAGAAAATTGATATGAAATAATTAAAATAAGATTTCTTGTTAATTACTTCATTTTTCTTTTATCTAAGAAACTTCTTTATGGTGTCATAATTCTCAAATAAATTTTCATATACTGTCTAAAATTTTCTTAATCATGATCATGTTATTTCAGATTTTTCTCAAATTTTGATTTTTTTCCCTTTTGTAGTGTAATGCTTTTAAGATTTTATAATTAAAAATAGTATTTATTTGAGGAAAATATTAATTATATTTTTTCTTCTTTTCTATCTAATTAAATTAATAGTTTATACCCTATTGCGTAATATTGTCTTGCATCTCATCAACCAGAACATTCAGGTATTTATATTATCACAGCTCACAACTTGACCCCACTGCTTTGTCTCGACTCCATCATTCCTAAAACTAACATTCCGTGCAGGCTTGGATACGTGTTTTGCCCTGGGTCGCCTGCAGTGTACGCGGTCCTCTCGATTCCTAGGACTGACATTCTGAGCGGGCTTTAGGCCCACTAAATGCGTGTTTCACTCTGGGTTGCTTGCAAAACACGTGATTTCCCTTCTGTGAGCACCTAGAGTATATGCGGACTAGGGTCGCAATCGTCACTCAATTTGTGTGAGCTGGATCAGCAAGTTAGATTAGCGAACTCCCCTACTATCCTCTTATGATTCGTCTCACACTCAATTGTTCAGTGGGACCTATTCAAATCACAAGTAATTAACTCGAGTCTTATCTAGAACTCGAATTAGCTATAACTTATATATAACATACCCTAAAGAACATATAATGCTACTTATAGTTTAAATTTTTCATAGCATCAAATAATAAAAGTGGTTATATTAAGAATTTTAAGTTGAAGTAGACTATGGCATAAAATATATTTATAAATAAAATAAGATTTGGTTTAAATGAAAATTTTAAGATTTTGGTAATTTTATTGATATGAGTTTGAATCTTATTATTTATGAATTTATTTTGGATTTAAATTTTTTTATATATATTTTACATAAAAGCTAAAAAAAAAAAAACCTACCTCATTATAATGCCTGTTGTTTTTAGATATAACTATTTTTTAACTGAATACATGCTTCAAATGAATTAAATAATTAAATATATTTTTATTATATATTGAATGTGTGTTTATCCATGTTTTTTTTTAATTAAAAAATAAATTGCTTAAACAACAATATATATCATTTAGATTTATTATACAAATTTAATAATTAATAATTCCTAACTACGTCTTCTAATAAAAGAAAATATATTTAATTTTAAAAAAATAATTTATATTTTTATTATCTTATTAATTAGTGAATAAAAGCAGCAAATCAAAATATTTTTCATGTAAAACCTTAAAAGAATGAATAGAATAAAATTCAAGGACATATATGCAAATTGTTGAAAGTTCGCAATCATTAATGGCTAGCACGCGGAAACGTAGCGTTTTACCAAAATAGCCTTGAAATAAATTAAAAATATTATTTTTGGGCCAACAGAAATAAATATTGCTAATTCTTTATTCTTATAATATCTCTGACAGACTACTTTCACACCTAAACTTTTTTTTCACATTTTAAATTACACTACTTTTCATAAATTTTATAATTACATTTATTTTCGCTAAAATCAATTTTTTTTTAATTTCAATAATTTTAATCACGGAGAACCTGCAAAATCTTTTTCAATAAAAGCTGCCAATTTTATCCAATAATCAAGCAAGTCACTAAAATCCTTTTCCCTAATTCAAAAAAAATACCAAGTGACTGAGTAATAAATCCTCTAACCCCCCATCTTCATTTTTTTTTTTTTTGTTATTACTAAAACATTTGTCCACATGGTTATAAAACTACAGTATTTTTACATTTGAGTTCCAAAATTTTGAAAACTTTTATTTGAATTATTCATCCGAGCTTTAAAGACTTCTGTATTTGACGCTGTTCTTTATTTTTCATCATACAACTTATATTATATCACGAAAATTAAATATTTAATATTATAGAAAAATAGCATATCTTTAAAATATAAAAATAAAAAAGTTAGATGGATTGGAGTGTACGATTTTAGATTAGTAATTTAAGAATATTAATGGTTTCAGACAAATTTTAATATCTATATTTTCCATCATGTGGAACTTAAACAAATATATGTACATATGGGTCTAATCCAATCCGACCTGACTTATAGTAAATCACTTTGCCTAAGGCATGGTTCAAATGGGCCGGGCTCTGCCTTAAATGGGTGTATTTAAAGGAATATCTAAAGACTTGAGAGTAGAGGAATGATAGTAACAAAGAAGGAAAAGACCAAATGAGGTGCAAAAAGGCATTACTTTTTGCACAAACAAAACCATCAATTACGCCATAAAGAAAAAATGCACCACTCTTTCTCCCTCTTTTTGTTAGACAAAGTTTAGAATTGTGATAGCTATTTCACCACACATTTATGTTGATATCCTTTATTTAATTATTATTCAAATTTATAATAACCTTTTTTATATTTTTACAAAATAATTTTTAAATATTTTGTTATTTTTGTAAATAGATAATCAAATCTAATCTATATCAAGATTGAATTATCATTTTTTTCTTTTCTAAAATATTAAATTGGATAAGATAGAAATTAAAAATCGAATAACAACTCAACTCATACAACTTAGATAGCAAATAAGTTATATATTATTATGCAATTTATGCTTTTTTAACTTGTATTTGGGCTAAAAATAGAAGTAGAGTTGGGAAACATGGAAATTGTTTTTGAAAGACTTTCAACTTCATCTTTAGCTAAGAGATGGTTAGGAATTCACTTTCATGAGTGATATGCCAAAAGTGTGTATTATGCCCTATTTCAGTTGTTATATCAACCTTTTATAAAAAAATATTTGTAACAATTTCTTTTGCTCATACGTTTATCTCCTGCAAACTACTTTCATACCTAAATTTATAATTACATAACTTTTTATTCATATTTTAATTACATTAGATTATATTATGCTCATTATATGGGTAAAAATTTTATATAACAATTATATAATAAATTATATAAAAATTAAATGTAATTTTGATTTAAATAGTAAAGTTTAGATAATGAAAATTATAATGTTTTGGGTTCAAATCATATTATGTAATCTAATGTAACACCCATAATGATATGGAATGAAGCAAATGAAGGATCGTAAAATTTGTTCAAGTCGCGGATTTGACTTGGGGCTCTAGATATTCAGAAAGAAACTTGGATTTTGACACAACTTGAAAGGCAATCAAATCCAAGTTAGATAAAATAATTAAAATGAATAACTAAGATAAATAAATAGAATAATAAATCAAAGATTGGAACAATAAAGAAGAAAATAAAGATAGATGGAAAAGATAGAACGTGATATGTAGAAATCTTAAGAAGCTTTGGAACACAAAGGATCTACAACCCCCTTCAAGCGGCTCTAATTTTCCCTCAAAAATAGAAACATTGGCAAGAAAAAATTTGAATAATCTAAAAAGATTGTTAAAACTTTTCTAAAAGAAATTCAAGAACAATTTTTGAAAAGAAAAACTCAAAGAGAATTTGAATAATAATCAATTGTATGATTTGTGTACAATGTAAATGCCTATATATAGGTTAACTAAATAAATCTAAATAAAACTCTTAAATATACTAGAATTCTAATTGATCTAAACAAAAAGTAGTTTTAAATTAAACTTTCTTGTTGACATAAAACTTCTAAATAACTTAAACTACTTAATAATTATTAAAAAGTTAGAATAATAAAATAATAAGAGCTGATAAATACAATATTAAGCTCCTATATTATAAAAATTAAGCCCAAAACTTGAACCCAAAATGATTTAAACTCGAATAAAAAATTCGAAACTCGTACTTCCCATCAATCACGTCCAAAAATTTTGCTTGCGCAGTTTTTACTAAAACGGTCATAACTTGAGCTCCCGAACTCAAAATTGAGTGATTCAAAGTGCGTAATATTGGGCTTCCTAACTTGAGCCAGCGATAACTCCAATTAGATGGTGTTACATTTGATGCTTACGGCATCTCCAGTGACATGGTCAATGATTAGTGACCATCTATGAGTTAACTATTTCAAGGACTTTAAACAGTTAACCTAGCGTAAATAGGGATTCATGACCCTTTAGATCAATTTAACTATGTTTTAATAGTTAAGTATGAAGCATCGATACTCATAGGAAAGTTTATCGAGACTTCGTACTGTAGGTTTGAAATTTAGTTGTTATGTCTCTAGACTAAGGTCCCCTATTTTCTAAATTTGGACACTAACTTCAAAGGTCTCGATACCTTTGCCTCAAATCTCGAGACTTGGCCCATAAGTCTCGAGATTTGGAGCTTAAGTTTATAGACCTGGCTCCCATTTTTCCAAATTTTGGTTATTCACTTTAGAGGTCTTAATACATGCTCTTTAGGTATTGAGACTTGAGTGTAGAAATGTATAATTAGGTCAACTTAAAGTTTCTTTGCTTATAAGAAAGGTAACCTATGGTTTGGGTATCATTCTTGTTGGAAAATTCAGTTTGAAAATAGTGGAATAGAGCACAACATACTTTCTAAATTTTTTTTCGAAATCGACTAGTAGTAACGTTTATAACAATAAACCTATTTATATGGATCGTGCTTGTGTTTTTGTACAAGGCAAACTAAATTATTCTCGGCTTTCTACCACTTAATCATCTCTACTATCCTCGACTTTAGTTTGCTAAAGTGTGGGCTTTTGACCTGCCGCCAATTGTAGTGGTAGTTTAGGTACATTTCGGCACTGAAAGAGCTTGTAGCATTATCTTTTTGTCCTAAAATTCACTCAAATTTGTTAAACCATCAATTACGCCATGAGAAAGGATGCACCACTCTTTTTATAAGCCCTAGTTTAGCATTTTCAATATGTAATAGTAATAAGAATGAGAGGTGTTAAGCTTTTTATCATCCTGGCGTCGAGCTATTTTGCCGCAGGACCTCTCCTACAGTATCGTCACCGCAGTAGAGTTTAACCACCAAGTTCGGGATGGATTGGTGTTGTTCCTCTACGCCTAGGACACCAGAATATCGAACCATGAACGAAGAAAGGCGTGCGAGAAAAAGCATATTGGCTAGTGATTATGAGGCCCCAATTCTTGACTGGAGGGGACACCAAAGGCCTCCGCCCTTCCATCCCATGGATAGATAGAGAGGGAGGGCAGAGCTTTTGGTTTTTTCATGTTGTCAAAGAGTTGAACAATGAAAATAGATGGCGAGTGCCTGATCGAATTGATCGGGTCATGTAGGAACAAGGTTATAGCTATTGCGCCATCGATATCATTTATTTAATTATTAACCTAAATTGAAAGGGTCACCCTTCTCAACTCTAATTGCTATCTTATAGCAATCTTTTTTTTAATATTCATATAAAAATATTTTTTTATTTTGTAAATATATATTAAATTGGATAGTATTTTTTTTAATTTTATATAAATTATGGAATTGAGAAATCGAATAACAACTCAATTAGTCTGTCGAAACCATTTTTTTGAAAAAGGGCGTCAACTTTGATTTTGAAAATGAAAGCGAAAGAAAAGGGAGTCTCCACCAATCATTTTTGTTTAGGTGTGATCGGATCACCTATAAAACATTTTATTTTATTAAAATATTAATTTTGGTCTACGAAATTCAAGAAAACAGGTTCGGGAGTCGATTACATACGAGAAAGGATTAGCACCCTCGCAATGCCCAAAATTGATACCTAATTGATTAATTAATGTCCCAATGTCGAAAATTTGAAAAGATTTTAAAATACAATCCTTAAAAAATGTTCGGATAAATCAAATTTGATATTGAGATTCCCTTGCCCCGAAGGAACAAAATGTCATATTCAGCACGTTAGGATACGTCATTTCAAACCCTCGATACCAAAATCGTCTCATGATTTCCAAAACTCATGCATTGCAATTTTAAAAGGTTATTTCGTCGTTTGGACAAGCGAAAAATCGAAACCCAACACGTTGGGCCCGATTTCTCGAATCTCCAAACACGAAATATTGCCTTTATTAAAGAAAATATTTTTTGTGAATTTGAGTAAATTTGATGTATCATTTAAAATGATATATACTTGATTTGTTTGTAAAAACTAATTATATCTAAACTTAATGACTATACGGAAGATATCAAAATGATAATTCTTATATTTATAACTAGAGGTGATCATGGGCCGGGCCGGGTTCGGGCCGGGCCCAGAAAAAAATTTCGGCCCGTTTTCTAGGCCCGGGCCCGGCCCGGCCCGAAATATGGGCCTAAAATTTTGTCCAAGCCCGGCCCGGAATAAAAATGCTAGGCCCGAGCCCGGCCCGGCCCGGCCCATATTATTTTTTTTTGCTTATTTCATTAAAAAATTTAAAAATATAATAAATTAAATAAATTAAAAAATATAAAAACAAATATTAAAATAAGGAACAAAATAAAATTGAGATAAACAATTCTTAAAACAATACAAAAACTAAAAAAAATAAAGTTAAAATTTATATATACTTAAAAAAATAAAAAATAAAAAAAATATATTTATCTAATTCGGGCCGGGCCGGGCCGGGCCCGGGCCAAAAAGGGTTGGCCCGAGGCCCGGCCCGTTTTCTAAACGGGCCTCATATTTTTGCCCAAACCCATATTTCGGGCCTATATTTTTACCCAAACCCTCCCATTTTTCGGGCGGGCCTTCGGGCCGGGCCGGGCCGCCCAACCCATGATCACCTCTATTTATAACAATAGAATTCTTAATTCACAATTTTAATAATAAAACCAATAAGGTAATACAAAAATAAAAGAAATGAAAGTAGTATCCAATACTTTGAAAATGAAAGAATGATGAATAAATAAATGAAATAACTAATGAATGTCAAATTTAAACCTTTAAAGATGTGTATGTAAAACAAATAAATACCTTAAGTATTTAAAAGGTAATGGATAAGTAACATGTATGTAATATTAAATTTGAATGTCTCGAACATAAAAGAATGATGAATAGATAGATAAATTGACAAAATAATCGTAAATAATATTAAATTTCAAAAAATAAGAGAATAATGAACAAATGAGTCGATAAACATGAATGATTTAAATAATACTAAGTTTAAAATAATACAATTAATATTAACTTTGAATATGAAGAATAATAAATATTTCAAAAGTAAACAGATAGATATACATATAATATTAGGTTAGTATATAAGTAGATATACATGATAAAATAAGTATAAAAATATATGTACGTATAAGTAAAAACGGAATAATAAATATATGAATAGATATACATACAATATTAAATTTAAATATTTCAAAAGTAAGAATAATAACAGATAGATAAAATAATATTAACTAATATTAGATTTAAATATTTTGAAGTAAAAGAATGATAAATTGATAAATCAAGCATGGATAACGAATCTAAATGCAAAACGAATAATGAATGAACAAATAAGTGAATATAATAAACTTGAGTATTTTTAAAAAGGAAATAAAAAATAAAACAAAACAAAACAACTAAATAATGAAATAATTCGAACCTGGGCTAGATTGCAATCAAAACAAAATTAAACGGGGGAAAATCAAAATAAAGGTAAAATATCGAGGCTAAATTATGATACGCGAATGAAATGGGGGACCAAATAGGATAATATCCCTATCCCCCAAAACGCATAACCTCCGTGCGGACTAAAATGAAACGCAACAAAGGATTACGGGGTAAAATTAAAAGAAAGGAAAACAAAAATGAACTGAATCGCGACAAGCCAAAAAAGGGGGACCGGATCCATAAATAACCCATTAAAGAGGAAACACGCGGATCCTGAGGCCTACCAGGTCGAGTCGGACAGGTTGGCATTAAACGGCGCCGTTTTGGCACTTAAATGGCCAATATGAAACGGCGTCGTTTCATACCATTATAAAAATCAATTTTTTTTCAAAAAAACTTCATTTTTCAACTTTCCTTCTAAAAAAAAATGAAAATCCTCTCATTTTCCCCTTTCAACCCCCATATCCGGCCAAATGGGTTTCTCCAATGCCCGTCGCACCACCACCGTACTTGGTGGCCAACGGTGCGCGAAGATGGGTGTTTTAAACCCCATTCCAAGAAAGTTGGAAGGACGGGCCTCCGAATCCTATAAACACTGAGACCGGAGGTCCCCTGACTTCCTTTAGCTCGATTTCGATACCGAAAAAAGGGGTCCGATGACGGAAGAGGTACGCCTTTCCCTCTTCCCTTTTTATTAATGTTTTCGTATATAAAAATATTTAAAAAGATCAAAGATTTGAGAGTAAAAATGAAAAAAAAAAAAAAGAATATACAAAGTGTAAAAATCACCTTAAAAATCTAATATTTTGATTTTTGCATTCAAGAAGTCTCTGTATTTTTATTTAAATAATCAGTCCCTATTACATTGGTTTGGTTTGGTATTTATAACCGAAAATACAAAGTCTTTTCTATTTTGCTATGTTTCTTTTTTATTTTTTTATGTTTCTACTTCTCTGTTGCTGCTTTCGTGTTCTTCTCTGCTTTCGTCTATTTTTGTAGGTCACGGGAGGTAGTCAACAAAGGCAGGTGGCATTTTGGTGCAAGAGAGGTCGAACCTCGGGCGGTGTGTACACCGACGGAGGCACGTGGGTAACGACGCTGAATGAGTAGCTAGGGTTAGGGTTTTTTTTTTCTTCTTTCTTTGTTATGGGTTGGGTTAGAATTGGGCTAAATTTTGAGCTTTGGTGTGTAGTGGGCCGGGCGAAATTGGGCTTGTACATAGTCAGTTAATAAATTATATAACATTAAGTAATTTATATGTTATTAGGTAATTATTTGATGTGTGAAATTTTTAAACTCCACAAATATGGTTAAAGAAGTGATAAGTGTTTGATTTGTTTATATATTAATTTTTAAAATTCTTTTACTATATCTTTAGGACACATGCAATCCCTTCAATCTGTTTGTGGAATTTATGGGATAATTGTCTATTATAATTTTAACTTATGTTTGGGCTAAAGAAAAGAAGCAACGTTAGGAAACAAGGAGATACTTTTCAAAAAACCTTCAAGTTGGTCTTCAAATTCACCTTCATGAGTAGACCTATCTATGGGTCGAGCTGGGCCATCTAAAAATTGGAAGGATGTGGGTAAAAATATAGGCTTGAAAAATGGGCTTGGATAAAACAAAAGCCCGTTTAGAAAATGGGTGAGGCCTCGGGTAAGGCTTTTTTAGCCCGAGCTCGGCCCGGCCCGAATTTGCAAAAAACATTATTTTTTTTATTGTTTTCTTGTTGTTTTTACTATTTTGTTACTATTTTCTTGTTGTTTTTATCACTGTTTTGCTACCATTTAATTATTATGTTGCTACCATTTTGTTATTATTGTTTGGATATTGTATAACGCTTGTTTTATTGTTAATTTTGTTATTGTTTTAGATACATTTGCTTGTTAAGTTGCACATATGTTAGTGTTATTTCAGTATACATATTATTTTAATTTATTTTTAATTTTTTAGGAAACATTTATTTTTAATATTTTTAGTATTTTTATGTATTATATATATATTTTAAAAATTATACAGTTTAGCATTCTCATATACTTGTGCTTGGAATTCCTCCATTTCATTTAGTTCTAACAACCTTTTATGGCTAGTAGCGTTCCAATCCATATTCAGCTTTTTAATAGCCCAAAATGCTTTATGCTCTAGCTCAACAGGTAGGTGACATGACTTACTATAAACAAGCTTAAAAGGTGACATCCCTAACGGTGTTTTGAATGTCATACGATAAGCCCACAAAGCTTCATCCAATCTAGAGGACCAATCTTTTCAAGTTGGGTTCACCATCTTTTTTAAAATTTATTTAATTTCTCTGTTAGAAATCTCCACTTGTCCATTTGTTTGGGGATGATATGCCGTGGTAATCTTATGTTTCACCCTATACTTGTGCAAAGCATTAACAACTAATTTGCAATCAAAATAAGAAACTTCATCATTAATAATTGCCCGAGGTGTACTAAATCTTGTGAAAATGTTCTTGTACAAAAGCCTCAACACTAACTTGGCATCATTCGTAGGGAGGGGTATCGCTTTGACCCACTTAGAGATGTAGTTCACTACCACGAGTATGTAGAGATTGTCAAATGATGGTAGGACTGGACCCATAAATTCAATTCCCTAAACATCAAACAACTCAATCTCCAAAATATTTTGCAACAGCATTTTATGTCTTTTAGATAAATTACCTGTCCTCTGACAATGATTACATGACTTATGAAATTCCTGGGCATCTTTGAACAAACTCGACCAATAAAAACTAGATTGGAGTACCTTGGCAGCAGTTCTCATTCCTCCAAAGTGTCCTCTGTAAGGCACTAAGTGACAATGTTACAGGATGCTATGTGCTTCGTCATCAGGGACACACTTCCTAATTATCTGATCAGCACATTGCTTGAATAAGAAGGGTTCATCCCAATAACAATGCTTGGCATTATGAAGGAACTTCAGTTTTCTTTGGCCGTAGAGATCAGGTAGCAACAGCCCATTTACTAAGAAGTTCACTATATCAATGTACTAAGGTAATACCGTGGCAACCAATAATTGCTCATTTGGGAAATCTTCATTAATAAGTTGAACATTGCCATTTTCATTTCTAGCTTCTAACCTCGATGGGTGATCAACTACATGATTTTCAGTCCTCCTTCTATCTCGAAAATCAAACTCCTTATTTTTCCTTGTTCCAACACTGCTCCCATGGCATAATCGTTGATGTCACACATGAGTTCAAAAGGCAGTGTCCATTCTGGAATGATTACAATTGGTGTTGTTACCAATCATCTTTTCAGCTACTTGAAAGCAATCAAACAAGGATCATCAAAATTGAAAGGTCTATTCTATTCCAACAAGGCATACATGGGTTTAGATATCTTCGAAAAATCTTTAGTGAATCTTCTATAAAATCCCACATGACCTGGAAAACTCCTAATACCCTTGACATTGGTCGGAGGCGGCAATTTGTCTATCACCTCAATTTTTGCTTTGTCAACTTTAATCCATTGCTGCGATATCTTATGACCTAGCACGATACTTTCACGAACCATGAAGTGACATTTCTCCCAATTTAAAATAAGATTTGTTTCTTCACAACAACATAGAACCAATTCCAGATTTTTCAAGCAATCCTTAAAATCATTGCCAATCACAGAGAAATCGTCCATGAAGACTTCAAGAGAATTTTCCATCATGTCCAAGAATACCACCATCATGCAATGCTGAAATGTTGACAGGGCATTACATAACCCGAATGGCATTTAACAAAATGCAAAAGTACCATATGGACAAGTGAAAGTTATCTTCTCTTGGTCAGTAGGAGCTATAACAATCTGATTATACTTTGAATAACCATCCAAGAAATAGTAAAAGGCTTTCCCAGCTAATCTATCCAACATTTGGTCAATATATGGTAAGGGGAAATGGTCTTTTTGAGTTGCTTTATCAAGCTTGCGATAATCCATGCATACTCTCCACCCTGTGATAGTACGACTTGGAATAAGCTTATTATTATCATTGTTGACCACTGTGTCACCACCTTTTTAGGCACATATTGTACAAGACTCACCCATGATTTGTCGGAGATCAGGTAGATAATATCAACATCTAACCACTTGATAATCTCTTTTTTGATAACTTCTTTCATGATTGGATTCAACCTCCTCTGCTATTCAACAGAATTACTATCGTAATCCTCTAGTAAAATTTTATACATACAAATAGCAGGGCTGGTTCCCTTAATGTTGGCAATTGTCCATCCTAATGCATTCTTAGATTGTTGAAATACTTCCAACAACCTCACCTTTTGATCGGGTGTCAACTCGGCAAAAATAACTACTAGAAAAGTGTTGTTTTCTATCAAATAAGCATATTTTAAATGTTGCGACAAAGGCTTCAACTCCAGTGTGGAAGGTTCCTCTATAGAAGGTTTAGGAGGCTTGAAAGAGTGATATTATAAATCGAAGGATTCAAACTTCTTCCTTGGTCTATCCACAAGTTGCTTGGCTTCCGCAAGTTCACCAAGGTCTTCAAAAATTATTGCGTCACTCCGCTCAAATGAGTCTTCATCACTATCAAAATTGTTGTGGCAAAATCTTGTGAACTCTTCCTCCACTGCTGCCTCTATCAGGTCAATGACATGACATTCTTCATTCTTATCAGTGCAGTTCAAAGCATCAAATACGTTGAATGTAATTTGCTATTCATTTACACTCATGGTTAGTTCATGTAACACCCCTAACCCGTATCCGTTACCGGACTAGGGTTATGAGGCATTACCGGACATTTCATACTATAATCAAACTTTTCACATGCATTATACATACACATCATCATATCACATTCCATCATAATCATATAGTCCCTTTAGAAGGTCTACGAGACCTTAAACATGCTTTGGAAAAGGTTCAGGACTTGTATAAAAATTTTCTGAAAACTTATAATTTTTCTAAGTTACAGAGGCCACACGCCTATGTGAACAGGTCGTGTGCTTCACACGGTAATAGACACGCTCGTGTGCCAAGGCCAGGGGAAAACAGGGCATACATACTGACTTAGGTCACACGGCCAAAGACACGCCTGTGTGCTAGCCCGTGTACCCTTTTGAAATGGCCCACACATCCGTGTATCAGGTCGTGTGCTAGGCCGTGCCAAATCTGTAGGGTATACTGACTTAAGCCACAGGGCCAGTCACACGCTCATGTGTGAGGCCGTGTGGATCACCCAGGCTCAATTCGACTTGGCCTTCGAGCAATACGGCAGAGACACACGCCCGTGTCCCTGCCCGTGTAGGCAAAAATAGGCCATTTGCAAGGCCATAATGCCACCCATTTTGGGTCATCCCTACAAGCACCAAATGACACATATTTCATAACCAAATTGCAACCAAAACAATACCAAAACAAGCATCATTCATGCTACAACATCATCATTTATTTCCATGCATAATTCCAACTCAAACATATCTATTCCATGTACCAAATTCATACCAAATGCATATGATTCATATCTCATTTCAATCCATTTCAAAACATGCCATTTATTCAACATTTTAATTACCATATCCATAACTCAAACTCAAAACAAACTTACCAAAAATAACCATTTCACTAGGCCATAAATGAACACATTATAACACCATAATTCATCACATAAGTTATGCCAAAAATCAATTCATAATCTAAACCATAACCAAGCCATATCACATGGTAAGATTTTCATAACTTAAAACATCCCACAATATCACTAGCCTATATATGCCATACGTTATTATTTACAACATCAAAGTACCAAAATATTGGTTGATAGTGTGATGATGATACTTGACCATCCCCGAGCTCTTAGTAGCTTTGTTAATCTATAAAACAAGGGAAAATACACACAAGTAAGCTTTCAAAGCTTAGTAAGTCATATACAAATAAACTTCACACCAAAGTAATTATAAATCATATTAACCAAGGCATCTATAGCTAAACACATACGCAAGCTTTATAACTCACAACTATATCTATTCTTCTCAATTCATTTGCATATAATCATCACACCTCTCAATAATTCACATATCAACATTCACATTCATACTCACATTTCATTCTTGCATTTTATATACATTTCATACTTACCTGAATCGGATGCTCATCTACATACTCGTTCATTTCTCAATAATGCCTGTTGAACCGTTTAGAATCGATAAGGATACTCGGATAGCTCATAAAGCTCATACAATGCCATATCTCAGATATGGTCTTACATGTTATAATATATCAATGCCACTGTTTCAGACAGGGTCTTACATGAAATCATATACGATGTCGATGTCTCAGAAATGGTCTTATACGTAAATCTCAAATCGATGCCAATGTCTGAGACATGGTCTTGCACAATATCACATCTCGGAATCCTATGTCACGACATACGTATCCTATATTATTCCTATGGTTCGTACGAGGCTTTCTGATATCTCAACCCTGTCGATACTTTCATATTTCCAAACATTCAGCATTCATAACATTCCAATATCAATTAAACATATATAATTCACATAAAATACATTTATTTGCATATGAACTTACCTCGTACAGAAACGAACAGATTGAACCGACTATTCGAGCACTTTCGACTTTCCCCGATCTAATTTCGTTTTCTTTTGTTCTTGATCTAAATAAATTCAAATTTAACTATTTAATTACACATTTCATTCAATTCAATCCAAAGCACACAATTAAGGCATTTTTACACAATAGCCCCTATAATTTCACATTTTTGCATTTTAGTCCTAATTTCACAAATACACACAATATACATAATTTCTCTATACTCATGCTTGGCCAAATATTCATATAGCCTCTAGCAGCCCATAACTTTCATTTATTTCACATTTTATCCCCACATTTTTCAAATTTCACAATTTAGTACCTTAATAGCATTTTCTTCCAAAATCACTTAACAAAACATATAAATCAAACATATATCTTTCATTTTTCATCAACAATCAACATAAAGCTTGAATATTCATCAATGGCACTTTTCAAAATCACTAACAATTTCAAAAATCATGACATGGGCTAGCTAGAACACATATCAACGATCTCAAAAACGTAAAAATTATCAAAAACCGAACAAAACTCATACCTTAATCAAGCTAGATGATGGCCGAATGATGCAAAGCTTCCAAGCCCTAACTATTTCTCTTATTTTTGGCAAAACAAAGATGAATGAAGCTTTAATTTTTGTTTTTTTATTAAATCATTAACTTAATAATCAATTACCATTTTTAACCTTACTAATATCATTTAAAATCCACTAACTCATGTCTAACTATGTCCATTCATCAATTTAATGGTATAATTTCATCATAAGGACCTCACATATAAAAAGACATAGCAATTCAGCACTTATTTATGTAGCACACAACTTTTTCATTTTCTGCAATTAGGTCATTTTGTCAAATTAACCACTCAAACGATAAAATTAATTCACGAAACTTTAACACATCTAATCACATGCTGTAAGCACCAAGAATAATATTAAAATATTTTTTTGACCTCGGATGTGTGGTCCCAAAACCACTGTTCCGACTAGGGTCTAAACCGGGTTGTTATAGTTCACCTTTCTGCATATCAATTAAAGTACTACTTGTAGCAAGAAAAGATCTTCTAAGAATAATTGACACATAATGATTAGCTTCACATTCTAAAATAAGAAACTGCTGGAAATATAAACTTGTCTACTTTTACCAACATGTCTTCAATTTTACCTTCCGGATGTGCGTAGGATCGATCAGCCAGTTGCAACATAACCGTAGTAGGTCTTGCTTTCTCAATTCCCAGCTTCCTAAAAATAGACATATGCATTAGATTTATACTCGCTCCTAAATCACATAATGTCTTTCCGATATAATGATTTCCAATTGAACAAGGGTTAGTAAAACTCTCTAGGTCCTTCAACTTTAGAGGTAACTGATTCATCAACATCGCTGTGTACCCTTCAGTGAGAGCAACAGTCTCAAATTCTACGAATTTGTTTCTTCTTTGACTGTATATATTTCATAAATTTCACATAATTGGGTTTACAATTGTGAAATTGTTGAGGAAATGGTAGAGGTGGCCGTCCTTCAGGTTGCTAATGTTGTTTTGCGGTAGCATTTTCATCAGCAAGATGATCTGATTCTTCTACAACATTCTTTTGTTTAGCCTGTCTAGACGCAATGTGATCTTTAGACGTTTCTAAAATCTTTCCACTGTTGTAATTTGATTTTCCCTCTTCTATCACAACATCTTTAATAATTTCATTTAGCTAAGTCCCACTTCTGAGAGTAATTGCCTTATAGTGCTCTTTCCCTTGTGATCTCAAATTCTTAGTATCACTCGGTAGAGCTCCTTGTGGTCTCGAACTCAAAGTATTTGCTATCTGCCCCACTTGATTCTCAAGAGTTCGAAGTGATGCTATAACACCCCCACGCCCGAGACCGTCGCCGGAGTCGAGCCTGAGGTGTTACCAAACATAATTGATCATTTAAACAACTTTACAAAATCTATTTTCATTTTTAGAATAAACTGTTTTCTGCATCATGGTCGCTCAAAAATTCATATCTCGAGTTACGAAACTCGAAATCAAGATCCGTAAATTTTCCCTGAAACTACACTCATATGGCTATCTACTAATTTTTTTCTAGAATTTTTGGCTTGGCCAATTAGTACAGTTTATTAGTTAAATCTCCCCTGTTACACCACTCAACTACTCTGACCTCTGTTCATTACGAACTAATTTTCTCCCTGTACAAAATTCAAACAGGCATGCCATCTGTTTCATTAGAAACTAGACTCAATAAGGAATCTAGGCATATAAACTATAATACCTAATTATTTATGTGCAATTTATAGTGAATTTTTGAAGTCAGAATAGGGGATCACAGAGTCAGTCTCACTCAACTGAAAATTTCTCATAATATACAACTCTTTTTCCTACTCTATTTCTTCCACATGAAAATAGACCCATTAATTTTTAATTTCATACCTTATTCACCTTTGAATTCCATTCCTACTATTTTTAGTGATTTTTCAAATTCACGTCACTGCTGCTGTTTGCATCTGTTTTCAAGCT
The DNA here is from genome assembly GCA_020496765.1 of Gossypium stocksii. NCBI lineage: Eukaryota > Viridiplantae > Streptophyta > Magnoliopsida > Malvales > Malvaceae > Gossypium > Gossypium stocksii. Next base: position 43,066,177 of record CM035621.1, read on the forward strand.
ACTTTTATACTTTTCATAGTTTTCATGTGATAGTTACCATTTAAGCACACATACCATTAAACACATGCATGGTTAGCCATTTCATTAGCTACTCACTTCCAAGCATTTATACACCATATATTGAACATATCATTCCATAAAAGACTAAGTCCCTATACATGCCATACACAAAATGAAACGTCTAGTTATACCAAAATGATTCCTTTGATAGTGTGATCTGAACTCCGACATTTCCTTCGATCCCCGAGTAAGCTTGGCAAGAACTATAATAAGAAAGAAAATAAAGGGGTAAGCACTAGGCTTAGTAAGCTTACAAGCAAATAAATTGCAACATTTAACATATTGAGCAATTATACATAATATCGTCGAGCATCATAAACTTTCTTTACTTCTCACTTACTACCTTCTTTCTTACCTGACCTTTTGTTATTCATAAACATAATCTAACTTCCCTTTGCTGATAGTTCACTGAATTTAACTTGTACAATGACCCGTTGAACCACTCGGAATACTAAGGATACTCAGGTTATTCCTGTCTGATAAAATACTGCCAATGCCATGTCCTTGACATGGTCTTACATGAAATATTCCTGTCTCCAAAGCCATTTATACGATATGGACTTACATGGCTCAATACTGTCCTGTCTCCAAGGCCATATACACGATATGGGCTTACATGGCGCAATACTGTCCTGTCTCCAAAGCCATATGTTTAATATGGACTTACATGGCTCATTACTGTCTGTCTGTTAACCCAAATATCCTAGCATTCCTAAGGCTCAAACGGGGCTTTCTAATGCTTCTTCTCTGTCACTTCTCTTTAAATTCGACTTTGAATATTTCCATAAAATAAATATATGAATGCTGGAAATTGACAATATCAATGTAAAAAAATGAAATATTGCATTTATTTACCGTAAACTTACCTCGATACAAATTGTGACTAAACTTTACAATTTAGTCCTTTACTTTTTCTTTTCCCCGATCTACTCTTGAATTCCGTTCTTCTTGATCTATAATAGCAAATTTAGCTTATTTAATACTCACATTTATCAAAACAGCCCTTTTTCAAATTTTGGCAAAATTACATTTTTGCCCTTAAACTTTTGCATATTTACACTTTTGCCCCAAGGCTCGGAAATCAAAACTTATCACAAATTCTTGTATTTTAAGACATGCTGATCATTTATTTACCAACATCATCTTCAAATTCCTACTATAACATACACTTATGTACAATAGGTATTTTTACCAATTAAGCCATTTTACTCGTTTTTACCTAAAACCGAGTAGCTCAAGTTGTCTAATTTAATTTAAAACCTCATATTCTATCATAAAACATCAAAATACACAAATTTCACCTATGGGTATTTTTCCAAATATGAACCCTAACTTAAAATATTGCTAACATAAGCTTTATCGAGCTACCGGGATCTCAAAAACGTAAAAATCATTAAAAACGGGGCTTGGAATCACTTACTATGGAGCTTGGAAGCTTGAAACAAACCCTAGCTATGGAGAACCCTTGAAATTTCGTGGTAATGAAGAAGATGATGATTTTTTTGTCATCTTTTCCCTTTTTATTCATGTTAATAACCAAATGACCAAAATGCCCCTCCTTACTAAACTTTCAAAAATTCCACCCATGTCCTATTTTGTCCATGAGCTAAGAAATTGGTCAAATTACTATTTAAACCCTCCTAATTAATATTCCAAAGCAATTTCATAATAAAAACTTCTAGAATGCAAGTTTTGCAATTTATTCGATTTAGTCCCTAACTCCAAGTTAAGCACTTTACGCGTAGAATTTCTTCACGAAATTTTCACACTATCATGCAATCATAATATAAACTTCAAAATATTTATAAAATAATTATTTCTATCTCGGATTTGTGGTTACGAAACCACTATTCCGATTAGGCCCTATTTTGGGATGTTACAGATGCAGCTTGACTCTAAATTACGACATCATTCTTGACCATATATTCTTTCAATATGGCTTTAATAGATGATGATGATGAAGCTGATTCTTGACCTTTCTGGAAATTTTGCCTCGGCATAGGTTGAGTATAACCAGGAGGTGCATTGATGGCATTCTATCTTACCGCATTGTTAAAATTCCCTACACCTTGATTATTCCAACTAAAGTTTGAATGTTGCTTCCACCCTAGATTGTAGGTGTTGGAATAAGGGTTATTGTTCCGGTTGAAATTACCCATGTAGCACACATATGCTAGGTTTGATGGGCATTCATCAAACACATGATCTTCACTGCAATAAACATACAATAGTTCGGCTAATTTTGTAACAACCCATTTCTCTGTGGTGTTAGAACAATGGTTTCGGGGCTATTAATTCGACGTGTGACTTCTTAAATATTATTATTTAATATTTATGAGTATTATACGGTGTAATGATAAAATTTGATTTAATAATTTTTGTTAAATGAATGAAAAATTAGGCTCAAGTGGTAAGACCCTAAAGTCAAATGGTTTTAGAAAATAAGGTATCAAGACTTTGTTTCTATAAATCAAGCTGTAAATATTTTATTAAATATTTACAAAGTGTTATTAAGGTTGTATTAAAGTTTCGTTGAGAAATTTTGATGTTTAAAAGGCTAATTAGGTGAAAAGGACTAAATTGTAAAACGTGTAAAAGTTAAATGCTATGAGTTAAATGGATCTAATAGCTATGAAAAGGTAAATTCATGGACTTGAATGGTAATTATACCATATTTAATGTGAGTGGATATTCATGGATAGGTTGCATGGTAAATTTTATGAATTTTAAAGGTTATATTAGTAATTAAATACTATAAACTAAAATAAACCTAACCTAAAATTATCGTATTCTTCATTCTTTAATTTTTTATAACTGAATAGCTATGGTGAAGGGAGGAAAACCATCCGGCAAAATTGAATTTGGGTGCATGGTAAGTGTTTTGATTAGGGGTGTGCAAAATTCGGGTAAAACCGAAAAAATTCGGTTAACCGACCGAATTCGGTTAATCGGTCGGTTAACCGAATTTTTTCGGTCAGGGGTCGGTTAATTATTTTTTGAATTTTCGGTTAACGGTTAATTCGGTTCGAAACTGGTCGGTTAACCGAAATTTTTCGGTTTAACCGAAAAAATTAAAAATAATAAATAAAATATATAAATAGGCTTTTTATTTACCTAAACCCAACCCAAACCCAAACCCAACTACCCAATTACCTAACCCAATTATCCAACCCAACCCAACCCAATAATAGAAATTACAAATAAATAAATAATTTAATAAAAATAAAAATAAAAATCTAAAACTAAAACTAAAACCCAATGATAGAAATTACAAATAAATAAATAATTTAATAAATAATTTAACCTAAACTTATGTAATGTTTTTAATTATGTAGTGATTCAAAGACTTATGTAATGTTTTTAATTATGTAGTGATTCAAAGACTTATGTAATATTTTTAATATGTAGTGATTTAATTCGGTTAATTCGGTTAATTGGTTAATTCGGTTAATTCGGTTAATCGGTTAATTCGGTTAATTTGGTTAATTCGGTTAATCGGTTAATTCGGTTAACTCGGTTAATTCGGTTAATTTTTAACTAAAAGTTAAAAACAAAAAACTTTGGTTAATTCGGTTAACCGACCGAATTAACTGAAAAAATTTCGTGTCGGTTAATTTTTTAAAAAAAAATTTCGGTTCGGTTAACGGTTAAAAATTTTAAATGGTCGGTTAATTCGGTTAATATAATTTCGGGTCGGTTAACCGGTCGGTTAACCGAATGAACACCCCTAGTTTTGATCCCATTTTTAATGATTTTTATGTTTTTAGGCTTGAATTAGCTTAATCTAACTAACTCAAGGATCAATTTGTTAAATTGTTAAAAGTTTAGAATTTTACCATGGATAAAATTGTGATATTCTTGAAATTTTATGATAGATTATAAAGCTTGATTGTTAAATATAAGTATTTTGTAAAGTAATTTTTGGTAATTTTAATTTATAAGGACTAAAATGTGAAATTAGTAAAAGTACAAGGACTTGATGTAAAATAACAGAAAATATGGGTTGTAATAGGGTTCCAAATATTTTTTTCTAAACTTGAAATGGAATAAAAATGGTTAATTTGCATGTTTTGGGCTTAGGGACTAAATTGTATAAAGGTAAAATATTGGGGCAACTTTGTAAAAATATCAAAAAAGGACTTAATTGCATAAAATGAATTGAATTTTCTGTTAGAATTGGTGAATTGAATGAAATCATTATTTTAGATCAAGAACGAGTAGAAAATTGAGGAGAAGAGAAAATTACCAAATATCCCCTTTACTTAGTCGTTTTTACAATTTGGCCTGGTAAGCTCGTATGAAATATAATCCTTATAATATCATTTAAATTAAATGTTTACTATGTTGTTTTTAATGTAAATGAATCAATAAATATATGAATGTATCCATATTATGATGAATTGAGGGATATCAAGTCCTAGTTGAACCTTGGGAATTCTTAGGATACAAATGACATGTCATTAGGGATTTCATGTTTTGGGTGCTTGTTTTGAATGTCCTACCAATGGCTGAGGTCCTGTATTTGTTGCAAATACTCTATAGCTCGTGTGAGTAGCATTATGTAGTTTACATTCTGACCCAGATCTCGTGTGAGCAGGCCCATTTCATAGCTTGTGTGAGCACTGATGTAAAGGAAATGTTACGGTTATATATAAAGACACACTTCATGTGAGCTTTCCCGTGTATTCAATGTAATTCTAGATGGTTCAACGGGTATGAAAAGGAAACGAAATGGTAAGTATCCAAATGGAATGAATCATGAACTTATGAAAAGGAATTTAAATGGTGTGATTACATGTATAAATCTACCTCTTTTATGGATGAATGCATTTGAATCATGTACAAGTGCACTAACTTGTGAATTGATGATGTTTTTAAGGCTTATGCTAAGCATTTGGAATAGAATGGTAAGTAAATCGAATGGTTCATAATTTTATGAAAAGGTTGATGATTATGGTATTGTTGATGAATTAAAGGTTATTCTTATTTATGGTAAACTTCATATATTATGGATGATCTCATCTGCAACATGATGATATAAAAAGATTGATAAATTCAATGATGTGCATATATATGGGATATTTACATATACTATGGATGAATTCATTTATATCATGGATAAGTGAACTTATTAATTTGTGAGTTCGGTGATGGTGTTATAAAGGTTTTTATTAAGCTTATGGCATTGGTAAAGGTCTGTAATTATTCTATAAATTTCATTATTGTTATGTAAGTTATGTTTTAAGTCTATATGAAGCATTCATTGATTACGTAGCTACCCCCTTTGTTTTATAGGTCATCTAAAGCTCAATTTGGTTGGAAGCTAGTCAGAGAACTATCACACTATCTAGTGGACAGTTCAGTAGTTTTTGAGTAATTTGGCTAAGGTTTATAATGGCATGTATATGGTGGTTTGTAAAGGTATTTTGGTGAATGTGTTAATGGTGTTTTGGCATGTATAAGCTTTGAAAGCTATGTTGGGTTAGTATACTCTGATACCTTACCAAGATATGTTGTTTTGGTTACCTTAATGTGCTTGTTTATAAGGTTCTCTTGGCATGTTGATGATAGCTTGAAAATGGTTACTTGTGACATGTTTTAGTTCATATTTGAACTAGGTTATTATGTTTGGAAATGGTAATATTAACATGTTTAGGTATATGATGTATAGGATGTTTTATAATGATGCTTTGATATGTTTATGACTTGAAAATCATGTTTGGTTGATGCACTTTAATGTTTACTAAATTTTATCATTTATTTTTGGTCATTTGCTAATGTTTGTATTTAAGGCTCTTTATGGTATGTTTAAAATGGTTTGATAATAATCAATTTTTGGTTTGTTTTAGTAGTAATTGAATTAGGTTATAATGCTTGAAATAAAGTAACATTGGATTGCTTTAGCATGCAATGATTTGGTATATTGGTGGTGCCTTTGAATGGCATATTGGTTAGATAAATTAGGACGCTTGAAATGGCATATTTCTACAAGTTTGAATGGAGTTTAGGTCCCTTTCAATGTGTGTTTAAATGGTTTGAAAACTTATGCATGGAATGGTTTGGTTCTAGGTGAATTTTGGGTCTACACGACCTGAGACACGGGCGTGAGACTCAGCTGTGTGAGGCGCACGGCCTGGCGATACGGCCGTGTTGCATCTGAGAATTCCTCTGTATGTAAGTCATAGAGTTACCCGGCCTAACACACGGGCATGTGACATGGCTGTGTGACCCAACTTAGAGAGTTACACGGGTGAGGACATGGCTGTGTGTTCCTAGTTTGAAGGTTACATGGCTTGAGACTCGGGTGTGTGTGGCACATGGTTTAGCCACACGGCCGTGTGACCCCAATTTTGCATCTTTTTCCTAAACTTTTCAAATTGTTTCCAATTGGTCCCAATTTGCTTCTAAGATACTTTTAGAGCCTCGAGGGCTCGATTTAGGGACAATATGCAAGTGTATGAATGGTTTATAATATGATTAACTTATTGATGATATTATGTTTTAATATTTTCGTTTGATCGATAATACTCCGTAACCCAAGTCTGGCGACGGAGATGGGTTAGGGGTGTTATCGATTTCATCTCCTGGACTGCAGTGGGCCTCTTCATTGTTTTGATCATATTACTTAAAGATGATACATGGGCAGTCAATGAAATGGTTGCCTCAAGTTCCACGGTGTTAACAGTTCTTCTACCAGTCCAACTCACGTAGTAGGATATTGATAATCATTGTTGGCAATCCGTTCTAAAATCTCATATGCTTCATTGTAAGATTTATCCAACAAGGTACCATTGGCAGAAGCATCAACTACCATTTTTGTATGTGTATTCATACCATTATAAAACATCTTTATCTGTGTCTAGTGTTGAAATCCATGCATAGGATATTTTCGAATTAGTTCTTTAAATCTTTCCTAAGCTTCATTCAATGTTTTATCTTCTGATTACCGAATAGATGTGATGTCATTTCTAAGCTTGACATTCATGTTTGGCAGATTATACCTTGGCAAAAACCTCTGACAAAGATCATTCCATGATGCCACTATCCTTGATGGCAAGGCATTTGACCATGCTCTTGTTAGGTCTCTCAAGGAATATGAAAACAATTTAAGCCTCAGAGCGTCTTAAGGAACACTCTGTTGTCTAAACAAGTCACAAACTTCTAGAAAAAGTCTTAAGTACTGTAACACTCTTATCCCGTAATCGTCCCCGGAATAGGACGGGGCGTTACCAGAAAATCAGAACGCAGATCAGAACACAGTATTCACAATCACTATAACAGAATTCAGGTATTAAGTCCTTTGTGAGACTTACTAGACCCCAAACATGCATTAAACAAGGTTCAGGACTAAACCGATCACATACAGAAGTTAAACGAAACTTAAAAAAATTTCCAATTTTGAACAGGGCACACGCCCGTGCGGCTTGGCCGAGTAGTACACATGGCCGTGCCTCAACTTTTGGCTTAGACTGTGGGCAACACTGAGAAACTAACACGGTCTATGCCCACGCCCGTGCCTTCTACCCGTGGTCAAAACTGCAAAACTTGGCACGGCATGATCACATGCTCGTGCCTAGTAACCGTGTGTGAAACTGACCTAAAACCTAATGTGCAAGGGACACACGGTTGGAGTACACGCCCGTGTCTCCTGACCGTCTGGCACAGAGTAGGCTTTGTTTAAGCCAAACTTTCCAACTACTAAGGTACTATCGAATAGCCATGCTCAAGTCACAATACATAACAAATTCAACTCAAATCCAATGCTTTAAAAATATACATCAACATGACCAAATCATTCATACTAAAAAATCCAAACCAAATTCATGACTAAATACATATTACATATCTCATTCATAACACAGCCAAAAGCTTACCATTTCCTTACAAGATTAACCAAAACGATTTGATCATAAATCCATCATAAACTTACATATTCAACATCACAAACTATATACCATAGGCAATCACAAGCATATCATTTGCCATCTAATTCACATGTCATTACAAACTACATATTCAATACTTAAACATAGACATTCTAGCCTATACATGCCATACTTATACTTTGTACAAACAAAAGATACCAAAACAAGCTTGATAGTGTGGTGACGATCCTCGAAGGTCCCCGAGCCTATAATAGTGACGATATCTATAAAACAGTTGAAAGAATAAACAGAGTAAGCTACTAGGAGCTTAGTAAGCCAAATACAATCATATGCAACCATTAGACATATTATGATAACAATCTCATAAAGAGAGCTCATAAGCTAGATTTACTTATTCATCCCATTCTCTTAGTTCACATTATATCCCATTCATGCTCAGAATTTCAGTACAGAATGCACATACCTGAGTCAGATATACAAAGTAGACATTCATTCAATTCTTGAACTATTTTCATCATTCAGAATCGTTACAGAGATCATATAAGCCTTTAACAATGCCAACTTCTCTGACGTGGTCTTACATGTTATTCAATATCGATGCCTCTTCCTGGATAGGGTCTTACACGAATCACTTACGAAGCTAGTGTCCCAGACACGGTTCTTACATGTAAATCACAACCAATGCCTACGTCCCATACGAGGTCTTACATGAGGTCATTCTACCATTTCTAAATCAGAATCAATTCGGAATCCCAATATTGGCTCTCATAGCCGTCCAATACAGTTTATAATTCGAGCATTAATAGTAAACATAAATATAACGCATATTTTTATTTTGACTTACCTCGTACGGATTTAGACGGATTCGGATTGACTAATCGACGATTTTGGACTTTCCTCGATCTAAGTCCGATTTTCTTTGTTCTTGATCTAAATCATATCAAATTCAACCATTCAATCATTCATCTCATTTAATTGAATCCATAAACACATTATTAGGGCAAATTTGCATTTTGGCCCCTCATATTTACACATTTTAACACTTTGGTCCCTAATTCACAAAACATCAAATAAACACAATTTCTTTTCAAATTGGCCTAGCCGAATCTTCATAGCTCTCATATAAGCCCATATATCACATTTTATTCATAATTCAGTCCTCCCACAATCATATTTTCTTAATTTAACTCATATAGCTCAAATTCATCAAAATCTCATGGTAAAACATGTAAACCCAACATCTACCTTTTGTAATTCATTCACATTCAAAATAAAACTCATGAAATCAACAATGGCATTTCGTGGAAACATTGACAGAATCAGAAATTCAGACATGAGCTTTATAGAACACAAAGCAATGATCACAAAAACGTAAAAATTATCAAAAACGGATCAAAACACATACCTCAATCAAAGATTACAAGTACCAAACCCTAAGCAAATTTTTCTCTTTTCTTTTCTTGTATTTTCGGCTAAGGATGGACATAAAATGATTCATTTTCATGTATTTGTTTTATTATTATTAGCATATAATCTAAATGACAAGTTTGTCCTTTTATTTCAAAACACATATTCACTTAACCATGTCCAAAAATGTCCACCATTATAATAAAAGGTCTTTTTGACATGCAAGGACTTTCCTTTTAAAAAGCCATGCCAATTTGGCACCTAAACATATAGCATACTAATTTTATCACATATAAAATTTGATCCTTTTTCATAAAGACAAATTAAATCACAGAAACTTTACAGATGCTAATTCATATCCCACAAACACATAAAATATTATCAGAATATTTTTCAGACTCGGATATGTGGACCCAAAACCACTTTCCGACTAGGGTATAAACCGAGCTGTTACAACTCTCCCCCTTTAGGGATTTTTGTCCCCAAAAATATTACCGTTAAACAGATTCAGATATTGATTTCTCATAGCATCTTCGGGCTCCCAAGTCGCTTCTTCGACTCTGTGTTGTTGCCACATAACTTTAACTAATGAAATTCTCTTGTTTCGTAATACTTTAATCTTACGAGACAGAATACAGATCGGCTTTTCATCATATGTTATATCGGACTGCAATTCAATCTCAGAAGGGTTTAACACGTGAGATGGGTCAGATCTGTATCGCTGAAGCATAGATACGTGAAACACGTTGTGTATCTTTTCTAGTTCAGACGAAAATTTCAATCTATATGCAACCGATCCAATACGTTCAATGATCTCATACGGTCTGATAAACCTCGGACTCAGTTTACCCTTTTTGCCAAATTGGAACAATTTCTTCCATGGAGATACATTCAGAAATACTCTATCGCCGATTTCAAATTCAATATCTTTTCGTTTCAGATCAGCATAAGATTTCTGGCGGTCAGAAGCAGCTTTCAGACTATCTCAGATTACTTTCACTTTATGTTCAGTTTCTTTTATTAGATTAATACCATAAATCTTACTTTCACTGAACTCAGACCAGTATAACGGAGTTTTACACTTTCTACCATATAAGGCTTCGTACAGAGCCATTTAATGCTCGATTGAAAGCTATTGTTGTAAGCGAATTCAATCAAGGGTAAATACTGATCCCATATACCTTCAAATTCCAGAGTACAACATCTTAGCATATCTTCGAGTATCTGAATAACTCGCTCAGATTGGCCATCCGTTTGAGGATGAAAAGTAGTACTAAAATGTAGTTTCGTACCCAAAGCGTCTTGCAACTTCTTTCAGAATCGTGAAGTAAACCTTGGGTCTCTATCAGATACAATAGACAGTGGTACCCCATGCAATCTTACAACATCAGAAATATAAAGCTCAGCTAGTTTATTAAGTGAGAAGTTAGATCGTACCGGAATAAAATGGGCTGACTTTGTTAATCTATCAACTACCACCCAAACCGAATCTTTCTTTCTCGGAGTCAGAGACAAACCCGAAACAAAATCCATAGTCACACAGTCCCATTTCCACTCGGGAATCATGATTGGTTGCAACAAACCAGATGGTACCTGGTGTTCAGCTTTAACTTGCTGACAGATTAGACACTTCGTAACAAAGTCAGAAATATCTCTTTTCATTTCCGGTAACCAAAACAGTTGTTTCAAGTCGTTATACATTTTCGAGCTTCCTGGATGTACAGACAGCTTATTACTGTAAGCTTCAATCAGAATCATCCCAATTAATTCTGGATTTCTTGGAATACAGAGTCTATTTCTGAATCTTAAACAGTTATTATCATCTATTTGGAATTCATAATTAGAATCGGAATCACACTGAACTTGTTTTGCTATCAATTCATTATCAAACTTTTGAGCCTCGCAGATCTGTTGTATAAACAAAGATTTCATTTTTAATTCAGCTAATACTGAATCATTATCAAACTGATCAACATTAGCACTAAAAGCATACATTGTAGATAGTGGTTTTCGACTTAAAGCATCAGCTACTACATTCGCTTTACCCGGATGATAATCAATAACAAGTTCATAATCTTTTAACAGTTCTAACTATCTTCATTGTCCCAGATTCAAATCTTTCTGCGTCATCAGATATTTCAGACTTTTGTGATCCGAGAACACATGACATCTTTCGCCAAACAGATAGTGACGCCAAATTTTCAGTGCAAAAATAATTGCAGCCAACTCCAAATCATGCGTCGAATAGTTCTTCTCGTGCAGTTTTAACTGCCTAGAAGCATATGCAATAACTTTGCCTTCTTGCATTAAAACACAGCCTAACCCATTCAATGAAGCATCACTATACACAACAAATTCCTTTCCAGATTCAGGTTGCACAAGTATCGGAGGTTCAGTTAATAGAGTTTTCAATCGATCGAAACTTTCTTGACGCTTTTCAGACCACTCAAAATTTGTATTTTTCTGAAGTAGTCGAGTCAACGAAGTTGCTATCACAGAGAAATCTTTTACGAATCGACGGTAATAATCAGTAAGTCCCAAAAAACTACGGACTTCAAAAATATTTCTCGGAGGTTTCCAATCCACAATAGCTGAGATTTTACTTGGATCTACTCGTATACCAGATGCAGATACAATGTGACCTAGAAAACTAACTTCGCGTAACCAGAATTCACATTTGCTGAATTTTGCATAAAGCTGTTTATCACGCAGAGTCTGAAGCACTATCCTTAAATGTTCAGCACGCTCACTCTCATTCCGTGAGTAAATCAATATATCATCAATGAAAACAATAACTGTAACACCCCAAACCCGACCCAGATGTTATGGCTAAATTTGGTATGCTACATCACCTCAAATAATCCATATTACCTAACCACTAAGTCTGGTGATGAGTTTTGTAAAGTAATACTTAGGGTTTAGTAGAAATTCTTGATTCATTTTGACGATTATACTAATCTCTACCAGTTGTTAATAGGTTTACTTTTTTATCTTTATCTTAGTTAACCGACTTGAGTTGTGTGTTTTGATTTAAAAAAAAACGTTAGGTTAAGTTTGAAAACTCATGTAACCGAGTAAAATAATAAGTTTAAGCCAAAACACAGTCTTCGTGGCCACTCTGAATCCCGCCCAGCTCCAAGTCCACGAACTAGGGCTCACCTGTAAGGATGGAAGGAAAAGAGTGAGTTTGGAAAACTCAGTGTGTGCAGAAAGCCCATCCAAAGCCCAAGTCAGTTCAAGCCCGCTGGGCATAAGCCCTATCCAGTCACAGTATCAACTGGGCCGAAGCCCTACTCAGTACTCAATTACTGGGTCGAAGCCCTATTCAGATACAGTAATCTGGGCCGAAGCCCTATTCAGTACAATACAGATAACAGTACGACCCATAGGCCCATTACAGATGCAAAACAGATAAGCAGTATGAATGCAAGCCCATAATATGTGGGGAGACTACTCGACCCACCAAACCGCTACACACCACCCGTACCAACCAGCACACCATGTGGGGAATAAGTCAACCCACCCAGCCCACACACCACAGTCGCAGCATGGCTGCTCAGATAAACAGTATAACGAGGCAAAGCCCTTTTCAGTAAACGTGACAGTGCCACTCACACTTTCTCCATCAATATTAACCCAACCCATGCAGCAGATATATATGTGATATGGCATACAATAACAGTAACAGTCAAATTATGCAGTACGGTTGTATCTAGCCCCAGGGGTATAATGGTCATTTTACACCTAGGGGTAAAACGGTAATTTCTCACCCTAGGGGGTATTTTAGTACTTATTTCATAATTTGTGAGTTTTATGCATGTTACAGCCTCTATTAATCTCAATTTCCATCTCCACGGTCTATTTAATAGTTTTTAACAATTTTAGTCACTTGGCTCTAAAACCCCTAATGGGCCCTATGGTACCTATTGGTCACTTAAGCTCATTTAGTCCAGTTTTAGTATTTAGTTACCAGTTTTAGCCCTTTTAACCCTACAGCCTTCAAAATACCCTTAAAGCTTTTTTTTTACTCAAATGGGCCCACAAGCCCATTGGGCCCACATTCAGCCTACCGAGGCCCAACTCACCGAAGTGCACGAAATTACGCACTCGACTCACATACCAGTAGCGATTTTAGATCCATCATACTCCTATCGACTTGACAGCATTCACATGCTCACAAGCCCACGAAATGCCAAAACTTCAGCATTTCAGCTTTTCGGCTTTTGCTGATTTGAACCATGAAAGGGTGTTTGATACACACACCTGTTTTGTGATACTACCGATGAAATCTCCTACGTACTTTCTCCTAAAAATGATCACTTAAACAGATTAGATCCTGTTACAACTTTACCGAATCGAAAACTCACCAATAACCCAACACACATATTCGGCCAATACCTTTAATGGCCAAGAAATCTTACCTCTGCCGATTTAGATTTACTTGATCTAAATCTTGTTATCCCGACGATCTTAATTCCAACCACGCCTTGCTTGATCACCCCCTTCACGTACTAACATATAAGAACTGAATGCAAAATTAAAATCACATTAGTCAAGTCGACAATCTCCCTAAGTACATAGAGATTTCGGCTTCCCCTGAAGTTTTAAGAAAACGAATATACACAGTGTTTGACTACTTACCGATAACTCCACTTGAAGAATACTGCTTCCTCGCCCTCTTTAAACTAGATCTGTAATGGATCTAGCCCCAAACGCTAGCAGAATATGGCTCTAGGATATTCGGCTTTTAGATCTATTACCTAGGTATTCTTGTCGATATAACAGAGGATTAGGGGCAATAAACCGACGGCAAAAGGAATAGATGATGAGGGATTCGGCTTGGTGAAGGATTGAAGAGGAAGAAGGGTTACTTTTGGGCAAAAGGGTATTCGGAAATGGTGGGAGTTAGGCCTTTAATGGTTGTCGACAGGGCTTAAAGAAAAGAGAAAAGAATAGGTTGATTTGGCTTTGAAGAAAAAGTGATGGTATAGAATCGGTTTGTTGTGCAAGGGGAAAAAAGGAAGAATGAGAGAAGAAGAAGAAATGAAAGTGAATTCGGTCCAAAATAAGAAATCAACAATAGGGGTCTTTTTGGGGTGTAAGTTTCGGCTATTAGGTCAGAAAAGAAGAAAAAGAATGAAAACAAGACCTATCTTAACATACCTAATTGGCAATAAAGAGGGAGGCTCAAGCACCTAAAGAAATCGGCACAAAAACTCACTAATACCGAAAATACTAACCCTCAAGCTAGGTGCCGAATTTGCAACATCATGAGTCCCTTGGCCGGCCACTGCTTCATCAAATTCGAATATCCTAAAATCTCTCCTTGGTCCACTCTCATGAGCAATTCAAACTCTCCAAGATAGAGTTCCACTTGAGTGCCAACACTTGCCTACACTTGTACATAAAAATAAAAGTACATTGAACTTACCTTGACTTGAACCCTGGACCTCTAACTCCCTCCTAGGCGCCACTTTTTTAGGAGCTTAGTGGCGCCACCTTACCACTTCGCCAAGGCTCCCTTTGTGACAAATTTTACCAAGTTTTTCTTAAGAGCCCTCTTGACCAAGTTCCTCCCTTCACTTAAAAACATACTTTGCTATTTTTATCGGGTTTTAACCTGAGTTTGAGCCTCCTAAAGGCTTACTAACATACTTAAACACAAATTTAACAGCCTCAACAAAGAAAATTCACAATTTTTGCAAAATCGCAATAAACCTGAAAAATCTTGAAATTCAGGGCGTTACAACTCTACCCCCTTAAAGAAATTTCGGCCTCGAAATTTACCTGATCCAAATAACTGAGGGTATTGTTGACGCATGGTCTCTTCTGGCTCCCACGTAGCCTCTTCTCTTCCATGGTTGCACCATAGCACCTTTACCAATGGAACTGACTTCTTCATTAGGACTTTGACTTCACGATCCAAAATTTGCAGAGGTTCCTCCTCGAAGGTCAAACCAGTCTTTACTTCAATCTCCTCTACTGGTATAATATGTGAAGGATCAGACTGATACCGCCTTAGCATAGACACATGAAAAACGTCATGGATACGGTCCAATTCCGGTGGCAACTCCAACTGATATGCTACTGGCCCAATCCACTTGAGAATCCGATAAGGCCCAATGAATCGTGGACTCAACTTGCCCTTCCTCCCAAATCTCAAGATCTTCTTCCATGGCAACACTTTCAGAAAAACCATGTCCCCAACAGTGAACTCGATTTCCTTACGCTTAAGGTCAGCATATGACTTCTGGCTATTAGACGCCTCCTTTAACCGGTCTCGAATCAGCTTAACCTTGCTTTCAGTATTTGCTACCAATTCTAGTCCAAGAACTTGGCGCTTTCCTAACTCTGTCTAACTTGTAGGTGTATGACACCTTCGCCCATAAAGTGCCTCATATGGGGCCATCTGAATACTTGCTTGATAACTGTTATTGTATGCAAACTCCGCCAATGGCAAATAGTCCTGCCAACTACCACGAAAGTCGATAACACAACCTCTCAACATGTCTTCTAACACCTGAATGACCCTTTCAGACTGTCCATCTGTTTGAGGGTGAAACGCAGTACTGAAGTCTAATCGCGTACCCAATGCCTCATGCAATTTTGCCAGAATCGAGATGTAAATCTAGGATCTCGATCAGAAATTATCGAAACTGGCACCCCATGCAACCGCACTATCTCTGCCACATACAACTTGGCCAACTTCTGTAGTAAGTAATCGGTTCGAACCGGTATAAAATGAGCAGACTTCATCAATCTATCCACGATTACCCAAACAGAGTCTTTCTTCGAGGATGTCAAAGGCAACCCACTCACAAAATCCATAGTTACTCTTTCCCATTTCCACTGCGAAATCTTCACTGGCTGCAACAGTCCAGAAGGCAACTGGTGCTTAGCTTTTACTTGTTGACACGTCAGACATTTCCCAATGAATTTAGTCACTTCCCGCTTAAGTCCAGGCCACTAGTACAGCTCTTACAAGTCTCAATATAACTTATTTCCTCTAGGATGCATGGCATGAGGTCCACCATGAGCTTTTTTTAGAATCATTTGCCTCAATTCAGAGTCCTTCGGTATACAAACTCTTCCACGAAAGCAGAGAACCCCATATAGATAATGTCTCTAGATTTTCAATACGAAGACCACCCCTGCCAACTGTAAATCATGCGTAGGGTAATTCACTTCGTGAGGCTTAAGCTGTCGCGAAGCATAAGCAACCACCTTGCCCTCTTGCATCAACACACAACCTAATCCTACATGTGAAGCATCACTGTACATAGTGAAATCCTTCATAGACTCTGGCTAAATCAATACTGGCGCATCAGTCAACACCTTTTTCGGCTTGTCAAAAGCTTCTTGTTGCTTCTCAGTCCATATAAACGTTACTCCCTTCCTTAACAGCTTCGTCAACAGTGCCGCGATTAAAGAAAACCCCTCTACAAACCTTCTGTAATAACCTGCCAGACCCAGAAAACTTCAAATTTCCGATACTGACCTTGGCGACTTCCAGTCCAGAACTGCCTCAATGTTGCAAGGATCTACCCTAATCCCCTCAGCGGAAACAACATGACCTAGAAAAGTCACTTCTCATAGCCAGAAGTCGCACTTACTGAATTTCGCATACATTTACTTTTCTCTTAATACTTGCAGAACAATTCGAAGGTGTTCATAATGCTTCTCCTCCGTTTCCGAATACACTAATATATCGTCAATAAAGACGACCACGAATCGATCCAAGTACGACTGGAACACTCGATTCATTAAATCCATAAAAGCTGTAGGTGCATTCGTCAATCCAAATGGCATAACCAAAAACTCATAATGACCATATCGAGTTCTGAATGCCGTCTTATGAACATCCACCTCCTTTACCCTTAGCTGATGGTATCCAGATCGAAGATCTATCTTGGAAAACACTGAAGCTTCTCTAAGCTGGTCAAACAAATCGTCTATTCTCGGTAGAGGATACTTATTCTTTATCGTCAGTTTGTTCAACTGGCGATAATCGATGCACATACGCATCGTTCCATCCTTCTTTTTCACAAACAGTAACGGTGCCCCCCATGGCGACACACTCGGTCTAATGAAGCCCCTATTTAACAATTCTTAAATCTAGGCTTTCTGTTCCACTAGCTCTTTTAGTGCCATTCTATAAGGCGCAATGGACACTGGAGCTGTTCCAGGCAACAAATCGATCCCAAACTCAACTTCTCGGTTAGAAGGTAATCCAGGAAGCTCCTCAGGAAAGACATCTTGAAACTCATTAACAGTTCTAACTGTCTTCACTGTCATATCCTCAGACTCAGTTTGGCTCACAAATGCCAAGTATGCTTCACAACCCTTACGAATCAGCTTTTCAGCCCTTAAGGCCGAAACCACATTGGACAAGTAGTCCCTTCGCTCTCCAATAACCATTACCTCCTCGCCCTTAGTTGTTCTCAAAACCATCCTCTTGGCCACATAATCTAGAGTCGCCTTGTGCTTAGTTAACCAGTCCATACCCAAAATCAAGTCGAATTCACCAAAGGGTAACTCCATTAAGTCTCTAGTAAAGATCTTACCTTGAGTCTCTAAAAGCACCTCCCTAAAGAGTTTATCTACCCTAACTGAGTGACCCAGTGGACTAATTACAGTTACCCCACTCGCAGTTTCCTTAGAGTACACACCCAACGACCCATAAATCTCACATGCAACATACGAATGTGTCGAACCCACATCAATCATAGCAGTATATCGTATGCTAGAAATCAAGAACGTACCAGTTATGACGTCAGGTGCGTCACCCTCCTCTCGTTGACGAGTAGCATACACCAAGGCTGACTGACGAGCCTCAGCATTACCAGCATCCCTGCTAGGTGCTCCACGTCTATGTCCATTTCTGTTGCCTCCTCTACCTTGACCACGGCCCCTTGGCGGTGGTGGTCTTCCTCGCTCTGGCTGAGCAACCCTCTGATCACCAACTCGAGCCTGGGCTGGCCTTTGTGGACAGTCCTTAACTTGGTGCTCCTTGGACCCGCATCTAAAACAAGCTCTAGTACGTTTCCAACATTCACCCACATGTACCCCACCACAATCCCCATAAGGCTGTGGTCTAACAGTATTTACCGGCACAGCTCGAACTGGTTCCTCCATCCTAGCTCTCTTGAAACTTCGATTCGCAGCTCCTGATGGTCCAGAATCTCTCTTAAATCGATTGCGATCCTTATCGCGGTTCTATCGTTCAACTCGCTTCACTTCCTCGGCTATCTTAGCCTTTTTCTACCAGTGCAGTAAAATCGCGCTCCCTCTGCGGAGTTATCAGCACTCTCAGCTTATCTCTGAGGCCATCCTTAAAACAAACACTACGCTCATATTCAGTGGCAACAATACCACTAGCATACCGGCTCAACCGTAGAAATTCTGCCTCATACTCAGCAACGGTCTTACTACCCTGAGTCAGATTCAGGAATTCCTTCCTATGCGCATCCACATAGCTAGCTCCGACATATTTTACTTTGAAGGTCTTCTTGAACAACTCCCCTGTTACCCCCTCAGCTGGGGTACCCTCTCTCACGGTGATCCACCACTGATATGCCTCGTCTCGCAACAACGACACCGTCCCTTTTAACTTTTGCTCCACTGAGCAATCTAGGTCATCCATAATCCGTTCTGTGGCTTCCAACCAGTACTCAGCCACATTCGGGGCTACTTCAGATATACCCCTAAAAGTCTCAGCTCTGTTAGCCCGGAGTTGTTCCGAAATGGACCCTCTATTCACGGTTCCAGTGCTCTCCCCAGTGACCCTCTCCAATACCCTTAGCATGGCTTGGGACAGAGCGTCATCCCCTGTAGCCCTATCATACGATCCAGTCTCAGTTGCTGGCGGAGCTCGCACCTCCTCAGCTGGCATATGTCCGCAAGACGAAGATCTAGGTTGCATACTGTCTCAACCTCGTCCATGACCTCGTCCACGAGCAGCTCTCGTACTCATATCGATTTATCTATTTTACAAATTTTATGGCCTTAGTTTAATGTTTCAGTTATTTATTACAGAATGTTTTATGCACAGATAAAGTTTTAGTGTTTGTTTTCGCATAATCATAGTGTAATTACTGTCGCAGTCTCCTAGGGTTTTGTTTCCCCTACAGTCTCAATCTTGCAGTCTTAGTACTACCTTAGCTACAGTATCATGTCAAAGGCTCAGTTCTATCTACAGTATTGTTTCAGTAAAGTACAGTTTATAAGGCAGAAATACTTACAGACTTGGTGCTGGGGATTCAGTATGCCACTCTTCAGTTATCAGTAAAACTCAGAAAGATTAAGATTTTTCAAAATCAACCTTTTAAAACATGTGTGTTTTGAGGAAAAACAAGTTTGAAAAAAAAGAGTTTCTTTAAAAAAATTTCTAGAGAATCCGATTTTTCAAAAATACCCTTTTTGGAATTAAAATTTTTGAAAGCCTTTTTAGACCCAATCCACAGTCGAGTTGTTGCAACCGGGCTCTGATACAACTAAATGTAACACCCTAAACCCGGCCCAAACGTTATGGCCAAATCTAGTGTGCTACATCACCTAAACTAATCCACGTTACCTAACCACTAAGTCTGGTGATGAGTTTTATAAAGTAATACTTAGGGTTTAGTAGAAATTCCCAGTTCGTTTTAATGATCATACTAATCTCTACCAGTTGTTAATAGGTTTACTTCTTTATCTTTATCTCAGTTAACTGACTTGAGTTGTGTGTTTTGATTTTTTTTTTAAAAACGTTAGGTTAAGTTTGAAAACTCATGTACCCGAATTTAGCAGTCTCGAATGAAGTATGAATAAGTTATAAAAATGAAAACCCTAAAGTAAAACATGATTAAAGTGGCCTTATTACAACCCCAAAAGAAATAGAAAGTAAAATGAGTAAAATAATAAGTTTAAGCCAAAACACAGTCTTCGTGGCCACTCTGAATCCTGCCCAGCTCCAAGTCCACAAACTAGGGCTCACCTACAATGATGGAAGGAAAAGAGTGAGTTTGGAAAACTCAGTGTGTGCAGAAAGCCCATCCAAAGCCCAAGTCAGTTCAAGCCCGCTGGGCCTAAGCCCTATCTAGTCACAGTATCAACTGGGCCAAAGCCCTACTCGGTGCTCAGTTACTGGGCCGAAGCCCTATTCAGATACAGTAATCTGGGCCAAAGCCCTATTCAGTGCAGTATAGATCACAGTACGGCCCATAGGCCCATTACAGATGTAGAACAGATAAGCAGTATGAATGCAAACCCATAATATGTGGGGAGACTACTCGACCCACCCAACCGCTACACACCACCCGTACCAACCAGCACACCATATGGGGAAGAACTTGACCCACCCAGCCCACACACCACAGTCGCAGCATGGCTGCTCAGATAAACAGTATAACGAGGCAAAGCCACTTTTCAGTAAACGTGGCAGTGCCACTCACACTTCCTTCATCAATATTAACCCAACGCATGCAGTAGATGTATATGTGATATGGCATACAATAACAGTAACAGTCAAATTATGCAGTAATGTCGTATCTTGCCCTAGGGGTATAATGGTCATTTTACACCTAAGGGTAAAACGGTAATTTCTCACCCTAAGGGGTATTTCAGTACTTATTTCATAATTTATGAGTTTTATGCTTGTTACAGCCTCTATTAATCTCAATTTCCATCTCCACGGTCTATTTAACAGTTTTTAACAATTTCAGTCAGTTGGCTCTAAAACCCCTAATGGGCCCTATGGTGCCCATTGGTCACTTAACCCCATTTAGTCCAGTTTTAGTATTTAGTTATCAGTTTTAGCAGTTTTAACCCTACAGCCTTCAAAATACCCTTAAAGCCTATTTTTTACCCAAATGGGTCCACAAGCCCATTGGGCCCACATTCAGCCTACCGAGGCCCAACTCAACGAAGTGCATGAAATTACGCACTCGACTCACATACCAGTCGCGATTTCAGATCCATCATGCTCCTATCGGCTTGACAGCATTCGCATGCTCACAAGCCCACGAAATGCCAGAACTTCGGCATTTCAGCTTTTCGGCTTTTGCCGATTTGAACCATGAAAGGGTGTTCGATACACACACCTGTTTTATGATACTACCGGTGAAATCTCCTACGTCTTTTCTCCTACAAACGATCACTTAAACAAATTAGATCTTGTTACAACTTTACCGAATCGAAAACTCACCAATAACCCAACACACATATTCGGCCAATACCTTTAATGGCCAAGAAATCTTACCTCTGCCGATTTAGATCTACTTGATCTAAATCTTGTTATCCCGACGATCTTAATTCCAGCCACGCCTTGCTTGATCACCCCCTTCATGTACTAACATATAAGAACTGAATGCGAAATTAAAATCACATTAGTCAAGTCGACAATCTCCCTAAGTACATAGAGATTTCGGCTTCCCCTAAAGTTTTAAGAAAACGAATATACATAGTGTTTGACTACTTACCGATAACTCCACTTGAAGAATACTGCTCCCCCGCCCTCTTTAAACTAGATCTGTAATGGATCTAGCCCCAAACGCTAGCAGAATATGGCTCTAGGATGTTCGGCTTTTAAATCTATTACCTAGGTATTCTTGTCGATACAACAGAGGATTAGGGGCAATACACCGACGGTAAAAGGAATAGATGATGAGGGATTCGGCTTGGTGAAGGATTGAAGAGGAAGAAGGGTTACTTTTGGTCAAAAGGGTATTCGGAAATGGTGGGGGTTAGGCCTTTAATGGTTGTCGACAGGGCTTGAAGAAAAGAGAAAAGAATAGGTTGGTTCAACTTTGAAGAAAAAGTGATGGTATAGAATCAATTTGTTGTGCAGGGGAAAAGAAGAAGAATGAGAAAAGAAGAAGAAATGAAAGTGAATTCGGTCCAAAATAAGAAATCGGAAATAGGGGTCTTTTTGGGGTGTAAGTTTCGGCTATTAGGTCAGAAAAGAAGAAAAAGAATGAAAACAAGACCTACCTTAACATACCTAATTCGGCAATAAAGATGGAGGCTCAAGCACCTAAAGAAATCGGCACAAAAACTCACTAATGCCGAAAATACTAACCCTCAAGCTAGGTGCCGAATTTGCCACATCATGAGTCCCTTGGCCGGCTACTGCTTCATCAAATTCGAATATCCTAAAATCTCTCCTTGATCCACTCTCATGAGCAATTCAAACTCTCCAAGATAGAGTTTCACTTGAGTGCCAACACTTGCCCACACTTGCACATAAAAATAAAAGTACCTTGAACTTACCTTGACTTGAACCCTAGACCTCTAACTCCCTCCTAGGCGCCACTTTTTTAGGAGCTTAGTAGCGCCACCTTACCACTTCGCCAAGGCTCCCTTTGTGACAAATTTTACCAAGTTTTTCTTAAGAGCCCTCTTGACCAAGTTCCTCCCTTCACTTAAAAACATACTTTGCTATTTTTATCGGGTTTTAACCTGAGTTTGGGCTCCTAAAGGCTCACTAACATACTTAAACACAAATTTAGTAGCCTCAACAAAGAAAATTCACAATTTCCGCAAAATTGCAATAAACCCGAAAAATCTCGAAATTCAGGGCGTTACAACAACAAATTGATCTAAATACGATTTGAAGATTCTGTTCATTAGATCCATAAACACAGCAGGAGCATTCGTTAATCCGAAAGGCATAACTAAACACTCATAGTGCTCGTACCTCGTTCGAAAAGCTATTTTCAGAATATCAGAATACTTCACACGCAATTGATAATAGTCAGATTTCAAATCTATTTTCGAGAATACAGAAGCACCTTTCAATTGATCAAACAAATTGTCGATTCAGGGCATAGGGTATTTATTCTTGACAGTCACTTTGTTGAGTTGACGATAATCAATGCACATTTTCATTGTGCCATCTTTCTTTTTCACAAACAGTACAGGAGCACCCCACGGTGAAAAACTCGGTCTAGCAAACCCTCGATTAGTTAATTCTTGTAACTGGGCCTTTAATTCTTTCAATTCTGTAGGTGCCATCCTATACGGAGCTATAGGGATCAGAGTAGTTCCAGGAACTAGCTCAATGCTGAACTCGACTTCACGAATCGGAGGTAAACCTGGAAGTTCTTCAGGGAACACATTAGAAAATTCACAGACAACAGACATAGATTCAATTTTCCTTTCAGACACTTTGGAATCTATTACATATGCTAAGTAGGCTTCACAACCTTTTCTTACATATTTCTGAGCTTTCAATATGGATACCACAGCCAGTAAACCATTCAATTCACTAGATTCAACTCTAACTATTTCACCATTCTTGCATCTCAAATTAATAACTTTTAGCTTACAATTTACAATCGCATCATGCAGTGTTAACCAGTCCATTCCCAGAATTATATTGAATTCATCAAAAGGCAGAAGCAATAAATCAGCTAGAAAGCAAGTATCACGAATCATTAACGGACAGTTCCTGTAGACTTTGTCAACTAGGATACTTTTACCTAAGGGGTTCGATACTTTCACTACAAATTCTGGACTCTGCTAGCAAACTCTTACTAAATGCTAAATTCATAGAGATATAGAAATGCGTTGATCCAAGATCAATCAAAGCAATTACAGAGGTATCAAAAAGAGTAAAAGTACCAGTGATCATATTAGGAGACAAAGTTTCTTCACGTGCTCTGATGGCGTAGGCTCTAGCAGGCGCTCGAGCTTCAGATTGTGCTGTCGTATCTCTAGTAACTCTATGACCAACGCTAACATTTCCTGTGTTCCTAGAAGTTCTACCTCTAGCAGAAACATTACTCGGTCTCAGATTATGCACTATCTCTCTTGTTCAACAGATTCAGGGCAATCTCGAACAAAATGATCCAGAGATCCACATTGAAAACAGGCTAGGTCTCTCAATCACAACTTCCTAGATGCCTTTTGCAACAATGTGCACACTCAGGTCTCTCAGATTTAGCATTCTCGACACTCGCAACAGAAGTAGCAGAAGTTTTAAAACTTGAACGCGATCTATCACGGTTTCTGTCAGAATATCCCGTATTAATCTTCGAACGATTAGATTCATCTCGGAGCTTCTTTGACACAGACTGAAATGATCTACCCGAAGATCTCTTTCGAACTTCTCTAGCTTCAGAATCAGCTTTCTTCTTTTCTTTACTAAGTTTTTCGACTTTAGAGGCCCTTTCTACCAATACAACAAACCCATTCAGATCGAGAATTCCAACTAGAAGTTTTATATCTTTATTCAAACCCTCTATGAACCTCTTGCACATAGTAGTTTCTGTTGCGACATATTCTCGAGCATACTGACTTAATCGAATGAATTCCCGTTCATATTCAGTAACAGACTTATTCCCTTACCTCAAGTCTAGAAACTCTTTGCGCTTTTGATCAATAAACCTTTGGCTTATGTATTTTTTTTGGAACTCAGATTGAAAGAAATCCCATAAAACCCGCTCACTTGGAGCCATAGAAGTTAGAGTCTTCCACCATTGATACGCTGAGTCTCTTAGCAAAGAAACGGCACACTTCATACATCCATCAGGAGTACACGATAACTCATCGAATACCTCACGATATTCTCAAGCCAGAATTTTGCTCTTTCAGCGTAATCATCAGTAGTGGCCCTAAAATCTTTGGCCCAAACTTACGATCTTATCTACTAGAGGTCTATTCAATCGAAGCGGTTCATTCACAGGTAGCACATTCAGAGTTTGAGGGGGTAGAGGTTGTTGAGCAGCCGGATTCATACGAACGAATCCCGAAAACAATTCACTCATCATGTGGAAGAAGGCTCTCTTTGCCTCTCCACCATGATCACTAGCATTCGGCACAGATTCAACAAGCGCTGTCCCTTGAGCAGGAGCAAGTGCGCTGCTTTCGACATCGTCGACTACAGCTCTTTCGGGATCCATGGCTATATGAAAAACACATTTAATCATCAGGATTTCATCACACTATCGCAGTTCAGATATATGGCATGTATAGTTAGACTCAGACACGCTATGTTAGTCCTAAAACTGACGAAACCGTAGCTTTGATACCAATAAAATTGTAACACCCCTATCCTGTAACCATCGCCGGAATAGGACGGGGCGTTACCAGAAAATCAGAACGCAAATCAGAATAGAGTATTCACAATCACCATAATAGAATTCAAGTATTAAGTCCCTTGTGAGACTTACTAGACCCCAAACATGCATTAAACAAGGTTCGGGACTAAATCAATCACATACAGAGGTTAAACGAAACTCAGAAAAATTTCCAATTTTGAACAGGGCACATGCCCGTGCGACTTGGCCGTGTAGTACACATGGCCGTGCCTCAACTTTTGGCTTAGACCGTAGGCAACACTGAGAAACTAACACGGTCTATGCCCACGCCCGTGCCTCCTACCTGTGGTCGAAACTGCCAAACTTGGCATGGCATGATCACACGCCCGTGCCTAGTAACCATGTGTGAAACTGACCTAAAACCTAATGTGCAGGAGACACACGGTTGGAGTACACGCCTGTGTCTCCTGACCGTGTGGCACAAAGTAGGCTTGGTTTAAGCCAAACTTTCCAACTACTAAGGTACTATCAAATAACCATGCTCAGGTCACAATACATAACAAATTCAACTCAAATCCAATGCTTTAAAAATATACTTCAACATGACCAAATCATTCATACTCAGAAATTCAAACCAAATTCATGACTAAATACATATTACATATCTCATTCATAACACATCCAAAAGCTTACCATTTCCTTACAAGATTAACCAAAACGATTTGATCATAAATCCATCATAAACTTACATATTCAACAACACAAACCATATACCATAGGCAATCACAAGCATATCATTTGCCGTCTAATTCATATGGCATTACAAACTAAATATTCAATACTTAAACATAGACACTCTAGCCTATACATGCCATACTTATACTTTGTACAAACAAAAGATACCAAAACAGGCTCGATAGTGTGGTGATGATCCTCGAAGGTCCCCGAGCCTATAATAGTGACGATATCTGTAAAACAGTTGAAAGAATAAACAGAGTAAGCTACTAGGAGCTTAGTAAGCCAAATACAATCATATGCAACCATTAGACATATTATGATAACAATCTCATAAAGAGAGCTCATAAGCTAGATTTACTTATTCGTCCCATTCTCTTAGTTTACATTATATCCCATTCATGCTCGAAATTTCAGTACAGAATGCACATACCTAAGTCAGATATACAAAGTAGACATTCATTAAATTCTCAAACTATTTTCATCATTTAGAATTGTTACAAAGATCATATAAGCCTTTAACAATGCCAACGTCCTTGACGTGGTCTTCCATGTTATTCAATATTGATGCCTCTGTCCCGGACAAGGTCTTACACGAATCACTTACGAAGCCAGTGTCCTAGACACGGTCTTACACGTAAATCACAACCAATGCCTACGTCCCATACGAGGTCTTACATGAGGTCATTCTACTATTTCTAAATTAGAATCAATTCGGAATCCCAATATCGGCTCTCATAGCCGTCCAATACAGTTTATAATTCGAGCATTAATAGTAAACATAAATATAACGCATATTTGTATTTTGACTTACCTCGTACGGATTTAGACGGATTCGGATTGACTAATCGACGATTTTGGACTTTCCTTGATCTAAGTCCGATTTTCTTTGTTCTTGATCTAAATCATTTCAAATTCAACCATTCAATCATTCATCTCATTTAATTGAATCCATAAACACATTATTAGGGCAAATTTTCATTTTGGCCCCTCATATTTACACATTTTAACACTTTGGTCCCTAATTCACAAAACATCAAATAAACACAATTTCCTTTCAAATTGGCCTAGCCGAATCTTCATAGCTCTCATATAAGCCCATATATCATATTTTTTTCACAATTTAGTCCTCCCATAATCATATTTTCTTAATTTAACTCATATAGCTCAAATTCATCGAAATCTCATGGTAAAACATGTAAACCCAACATCTACCATTTGTAATTCATTCACATTCAAAATAAAACTCATGAAATCAACAATGGCATTTCGTGGAAACATTGACAGAATTAGAAATTCAGACATGGGCTTTATAGAACACAAAGCAATGATCACAGAAACGTAAAAATTATCAAAAATGGTTCAAAACACATACCTCAATCAAAGATTACAAGTGCCGAACCCTAAGCAAATTTTTCTCTTTTCTTTTCTTGTATTTTCGGCTAAGGATGGACATAAAATGATCCATTTTCATGTATTTGTTTTATTATTATTAGCATATAATCTAAATGACAAGTTTGCCCTTTTATTTTAAAACACATATTCACTTAACCATGTCCAAAAATGTCCACTACTATAATAAAAGGTCTTTTTGACATGCAAGGACTTTCCTTTTAAAAATCCATGCCAATTTGGCACCTAAACATATAGCATACTAATTTTATCACATATACAATTCGATCCTTTTTCACAATTACGTACAGAGATAGACAAATTAAATCACAGAAACTTTACAGATGCTAATTCATATCCCATAGACACAGAAAATATTATCAGAATATTTTTTAGAGTCGGATATGTGGACCCAAAACCACTTTCCGACTAGGGTATAAACCGGGCTGTTACAAATACAGTCTTAGATCCTCATTTGCCGACCCACTGAACTGTCTAATAGTTTGCAGCATTTGAAACATTACTGGTTTCAATTCAAAATGCTGAGCTTGAATGTGTGGTCTGGCTATCCCTGGATTTAGATCATCCAAAATTGG
This sequence comes from Gossypium stocksii, assembly GCA_020496765.1. Taxonomy (NCBI): domain Eukaryota; kingdom Viridiplantae; phylum Streptophyta; class Magnoliopsida; order Malvales; family Malvaceae; genus Gossypium; species Gossypium stocksii. The sequence continues at coordinate 43,094,272 of CM035621.1, forward strand.
CACAACATGCTCACAAATTAGCCTGTATCAATCATGTATCACGTGATAAATAAGAAGATAAACATCCTAACCATTTGGATTTAATGGATCATTTAGACCAATATCATTTTCGTCCCTAGCCATGTTACACACTTATCTTATCTTTCTTCGCAAAGTTCTCTCGATCTTAGGGTCAAAAACATACTCTTCGTTAACAAGAATGCATCTACTCATGCACTAGTAACAAACCTATAGAAATTAAAAGCAACTAAGTTAAACAAAAATAATGGAATTAGATAATAAAATAACAAAACCAAATTTCAACAAATTGCCGATCCCTGGCGATGGTGCCAAAAACTTGTTGCGTGTGAATATGCCAAGCGAATTGTGTAAGTGTACACATCAAATCAAGTAATAAAGTGATAAGTAAAATCGTCTCCATAAGGTTCGGTTAGGTATAAATTGGTAAAATTATTATAAAGGAGTATGTTTAATGTTATGGCAAAAACAATAATAAGAATACAGAGGTAATTAAGGAATACTAATGTGTGTAATATGTGAATTCTAACAAATAAATGAAAATGCTATGGCAAGATAAGAGTAAGTAAGCAATGGCAATTACGAGAATGATTACGTGAATAATATGTAAACAAGTAACAACTAAGGATGTGAAAATAGAGATGCTACAGCAAAGGTTAAAGGATCTATGATGTTGAATCGTAAGGTTGGGATTACTAAGAATCTACTCTCATTCACCAATAATGCCTCAACAAGTTTAGTCTTATTCTACTACTCAGAATAGTTCTACTATGGTTTGCTTCTTTCAAGAGCTAAGCCTTTAGTTACCTCACCTACCACTATATGTTTATAGGCTTTAAGTTTGGTTCCTACTACTATTCTTCTCATTTTTGTATAGAATATTGTTCTATGTCTAGAGTCTACTACGAGTATTCTTTTGAGTATCCGCGCATATCATTCAATTTCAATCTAACTAACCTAAACTTGTCAGAATTAAATTAATTTTATAAACATGTTGCATATTCACCTATGTCTAGAGATTACACGCATGCTATTCATAAATACCATTGAATGAAATAGTAAATTAAAACTGATCTAAACCGTGGGCAATAAGGGAAATAAAAGTTTCATCAAGTAATCCCAACCCTATTAGATTTAGCTTATGGGTTGGTGAATAGAATCCAAATCCAAAATAGTAACTAACACCATTTCCTTAAATCAGATTACGAAATAGAAAATAAAGAATTAAAGATAAAACTCAGGAAGATACCTTTCGCCTGTCTAGCCCACAACTCTGGCTATGAAATGTCTTCCGATGACCAAGAGGAACTGCCTAAGTCTTCCCCTTTGTGTCTCCGTCCTTGCCACAACCACTACCCTCTATTTTTATCTAAGGGATTCCCATCCAAAAATGACTCTCTAACCATCTACCCCCTTTTCAATTTTTATTTTTGGGTTTTATATCTCCCTGTAACAGCCTATTTTTTGGTCAAATTAGAACTGTGGTTTCGGGACCACAGATTCGAAGTAGAAATAATTATTTTATTATTTCTTTAAGGTTTACAGTATGATTGAATGATTGTGTGAAAATTTCATTAAGAAATTTTATCGATAGGGTGTCCAATTTGCCTAATAGGACTAAATTGCAATAGGTGCAAAATGTGTGTTCTAGAAGCTAAGTGTGTTTGATTGTAATGAAATTTTAAATTGGAGGTCCTTAACTGGTAATTAGGCCATTATTCCCTAGGATGGACAAATATGGACATGATTAAGTATGTTTTTAATGTTTTTCATTAAGGGTATTTTAGTAAATTGGTTAATAAATGGACTAATAAGTAAAGAAAAACAAATTTTTGTCCATCTTCTTCCCCCATAGTCGAAATTCACAAAGGAGACATAGCTAGGGTTTTGGCCAAGCTTTCAAGCTCTTTTTTAAGTCTGTCCTTGGCCTATTTTTAATGATTTTTACGTTTTTGTGGATGTTGTAACTTGATTTAGCTATTTCAAGGACTAATTTGAAAGAAAATCAAAGTCTAAAATTTTACCTATGTTAGATATTTGTGTACTTTGATGTTTAATGGTAGAAAAGGTATGATGGGTGTTAGATAAAGAACATTTACTAAGTGATTTTTGATGAAAATGTCAAATAGGGACCTATTTGTAAAAGTTGTAAAATGTGTGTAAAATGTGAATAAATGAAAAATGTGCACTGTTATGAGTATGAAATAGGTTCGTCTAGGCTTTAGTAATGAATAAATCGAATGAAAATCATTTTAAGAGCCTAGGGACTAAAGTGTAAAAAGTTAAAAAGTTAGGGGCAAAACTGTAATTTTTCCATAATGTGATTTTTGGACTAAATTGAATAATATGAGAATTAAATGATTTAAATTTGTTATTATAGATCAAGAAAAATAAGGTGTAGACCTAGATCGGGGGAAAAATAAAGTGTTTGACGATTAGGTCCAATTCTACTTTTTTTGTACCGAGAGAAGTTCTTATGTAAATAATAAAATGTTATATTTATATTTAAATGCTTTAACATTGAATGAATTGTGTGATTGACTCTTTGGATGTATTCGACAAAGTTTCGACAAGTGAGAAATCCCGATTGAACCTTAGGAATAGAATAGGATAAGAGTGACATGTCACTAGGAACCCATGTGTATATATGTTTATGTGATCCTGGTGCTGGTCTTGTACGTCCTACCAGTGGCTGGGTATTCTGGCATATGTTGTGGATACCTGACAGCTTGCGTGAGCAGCACTATGTAGGTATGTCCTGACTGACAACTTGTAGAAGCAGACCCGTGAATAGCTTGTGTAACACCACTTACCTGTATCCGACGGCGAGATAGGGTATGAGGCGTTACCTTACTAAATCACATGCAAACATTCAACTCATCCTCTTCGAAATGTGTCTTTCAAAACTTTTTCAAACAATGTCCTACGGACCTCCATATGGGCTTACGACACCTAAAAGGTGACTTAGAAACGATCCGGGACCATTTCAGGTGCCTAAGAAAATTTCGTCAAAAACTGCTATAAATGGGGCACACGCCCGTGTGGGAGGGCGACACGGATATGTGGCCTCTAAACATCGCCGTGTTGATGGCCCGTGTGGTTCACACAGCCTAAGTAACCTTGGGACACGCCCGTGCCCCTCGTCCGTGTGGATTTATTTTCCACCATCGAACCTATAGGGGTTTTCACATGGTCTAGCACATGCCTGTGTGCCTAGACCGTGTCCCTCACACGGCCATGACACACCCGTGTCACAACCTTGTGCAAAAACCCTGACATTCTGTTTCTGACATCATCACTCACACGGTCGTGGCACACACCCGTATGCTTGGCCGTGCCCTCCATACGGTTGAGACACACGGCTGTGTTTCAGCTCGTGTGTTTACTACTGGACATTTAATTCAAAAATTTCAAGGTGTAGGGGACACACGGCCTGACTACACGCCCTTGGGGCAGACCGTGTGTCACACACGGCCTAGACACACGCCTGTGTGGACAAAAATAGGCTATCTACCAAGCCTCTTTACCATCCTAAAACAAAACCAAATGCATATCCAAACATACCAAGACTTTTAAGCTCAACCAATAGCCATAAATTGGCATCCCAACACATTCATATATATCAATCCAACCAAGTATGCATAATTATACTCCTAGTACACACATTCATGAATAACATCATCATTTCCATATATTAACTTCCAATATTAGCCATCATTCATGGCATTACACAAAAGAATGAATTTCTAAGACAAGCCGACACATTTGGCCTAAAGTAATATGACACTTGACAAAAGAATAGAGTTCTATACATGCCATATTCAAAAGATTTAAACTAACTATACCAAGTGCTTCAACGGATAGTGTGAGCTATAACTCCAACGTTTATTGATCCTCGAGCTATTTAAGCGGCACTATAAGAAAATGGAAAAGAGAGGGGTAAGCATAAAGCTTAGTAAGTCATAAGTAAATAAAAGACAACATAGTTATCATGTAAGTCGTGCTCTCAACACATCATGATCTATACACGAGACAAAGAATAAACACAACTTGACTTACTCGTTTTCATCCATTTTTAATTTATATAACATGCTAGTGAGCTCACATTTTATGCATTGCACCTAGGCACCTGCACCACTTGCAAAAATCATCGCAATATCTCTCAACTTATCATTATCTTTAAGATTTCCCGTTGAACTATTTAGAATACGAAAGGATATTCAATGAGTTACCAACATAGGGTATCAAGCCGATGCAATGTCCCAGACATGGTCTTACACTAGCTCACATGTCGAGGCCGATGGCATATCCCGGACATGGTCTTACACTAGCTCTCGTCTCATCACCGATGCCATGTCCTAGACATGGTCTTATGTTGACTCTCTCATATCAAGGCCAATGTCATGTCCCAGACATGGTCTTACACTAGCACTCCTCAGTTTGTACTGATGCCATGTCCCAGACATGGTCTTAATTTGACACATAACGAGGCCAATGCCATGTCCCAGACATGGTCTTACACTAGCTCTCGTATCAACCCTAGTATTACGACATGAATATCCAATCTATTCTCAAAGTTCAACCGGGCTCTAATGCATATGTTCTCGTCATTACATGACTAAAGTTCATCATTCAACAATTTATGCTCAAGTAAACATTCTCATACATATCTCACATCAAAACACATAATCTTATGACAAATTAATGGTTTCATGCATAAAAATTAAAATGTTGCATTATTTATCTACAACTTACCTTGGTATACAAAATGGAGATAACTATATGGTTTAATAGACTTGCTTGGCCTTCTCCTGGTCTAAGTTTGGATTTGGTAAATCTTGATCTATAACAATGAAAATTCACTAATTTAATCACCAATCTAATGTAAACAAGTCAAGAATCATAATTTGGCAAAATAACCATTTTGCCCCTAGACCTTGGCAAAATGACCATTTTACCCCTAGGCTCGAAAATTGATTTTTATCGAATTTTCTTATTAAACAAGCCTAAAAAAACTCTTTTAACTATTATGACAACCCCAAATTCTTATTATTTCAAACAAGTACCAATAACTTATTAACTTTACAGTTTAGTCCAATTTAGGTGTTTTTGCCATGAACACCCTTTCACAAAAGTTGTTTATTACACAACCATAACTCATTTTCTTCCATAAAATTTCAGCAAACCATACATGTGTTCTCATGGAAAAATTCTAAACTCTAAGCCATTTACAAAATAGTCCCTTCATTTGATACCCATACTACAAGGGTCCTAAAAGTACAAAAAATCATAAAAAAAAAACCATTAAAATCACTTACTTGAATGAGATATAGATGGCTGAGTTTTTCAAGCTTTCAAAAGCCCCAAATTTTCTAAAAATTAGGTGAATAGGAATAAAACCTTTTTCTTTTATTTTATTAGAAATCTAGTCAAATTAAGTCACCTAACACCCAAATTTTGACTTTTCTAATGTGCTTGACCCTATGGCCGACCACCACTTCTTGGAGGGCTTATTTTCTCTTTAAAACCCCCAAATTTTAATTCCTTAGCTATTTAACTCAATTTACTAGTAATTTGTAACTTTTTCCTTTTATGCGATTTAGTCCTTTTTCGCGATTAAGCCTTCAATCGGGTAAATTAATTCACCAAAATTTTCGTGCACCATTATAGAAATACTATAACACATAAAATAATGCCAAAATAATTTTCTCAACCCTCAGGTAAGTGGTTCCAAAATCACTATTCCGAATAAGCCCAATTTTGGGCTGTTACAACTCGAGAGCGAGCCTATATGTGTTATGAATATGAGGTAGCTTTGGCTACATATGTGGAACTTATGTGTAAGATTTTCAAGTATCCAATAATACTCCAAGAGTTCAATGGGAATGTCAAAGATGTGAAAGGATTTGGTTATGTTACGAGTTGATATATGTAACAGCTCGGTTTAAACCCTAGTCAGAATAGTGGTTTTGGAACCACAAATCCGAGGTCAAAAAAATATTTTAATATTATTTTCCATGTTTACAGCATGATATTTTATGTGTGAAAGTTTCATATGAAAATTTTATCGTTTGTGTGCTCAATTTGATAAAAGGATCTAATCGCAGAAAATGCAAAAGATGTGTTCTAATTTAATAAGTGTTGAATTGTTATGTCTTATTAAGTATGAGGTCCTTATGATACAAATAGACCATGGTTATAATTAAATGACATTCAAGGACATGAGATAGTGGAACTTAAATGATATTAAAAAGGCTAATTTAGTAATTAGCTAAATAAGTATAGAATAATTAAAAACAAACATGAAAATCCATGCATTATCATCTCATCTTTCTGAAAATTGTAAGAAAAAGAAAGAATAAAAGCTATTCTAGGGTTCGGCACTTGTAAGCTTTGATTAAGGTTCGTTTTTGTTTAGTTTTTGATAGTTTTTATGTTTTTAAGATCGTTGTTTTGTGTTCTAGCTGGCCTATGCCTAAATTTGTGATTTTGTTGATGATTTCATGAAATTCTATTGATGAATCCATGAGTTTTGTGATGTTTGATAATGAGAAATAAGTGTTGGATGATAGATGAACATGTTTTGCATTGTGATTTTTGATGAATTTACTTATTATGGACTAATTTGTAAAAATGAGAAATTGAGGGGTTAAAATGTGAAATAAATGAAAGTTTTTGGCTGCTAGAGACCCTATAGAAATTCAGCACACATGAGTTTTAAAGAAATTGCTGTAATTTGTGGCTTTTGTGAATAAGGAATAAATTGAGAAAAATGTGAAATTATAAGGGTCATTATGTAAAAAGGCCAAATTATGTGTTTATTGATTGAATTGAATGAATGTGAGTTTGAATAAGTGAAATTTGAATTTATATAGATCAAGAACGAAAGAAATTGCAATTGGATCGGGGAAGTCGAAAGTGGTCGAATAGTAGGTTCAATCCGTTCGTTTCCGTACGAGGTAAGTTCATATGCAAATAAATGTATTTGAATTGAATTATTAATGGTTATGTGATATTGAAATTCATTGAATGGCTATGGAAGATGAATATGTGAAATTGAGAAAGTATCGACAGTGTTGCAACTTCCGAAAGCCCCGTACAAACCATAGGAATAGAATAGGATACATATGTCATGACATAGGATTTTCGAGATGTGATATCGTATAAGACCACGTCTGGGACGTTTGCATCGATAGAGATTATGTGTAAGACCATGTCTGGGACATTGGCATCGTATATGATTTCATGTAAGACCGTGTCTAAGACAATGGCATCGATATTTGATAACATGTAAGATCATATCTGGGATATGGCATTGTATGAGCTTTATGAGCTATCCGAGTATCCTTTTCGATTCCAAAAGGTTCAACGGGTATTATTGTGAAGGGAACAAGAATGCGAATAAGTATCCTATTAGGTACAAAAGGAAGGCATATGAAATGTAAGTATAAAAGAGTGAGCATGAATGTGAATATTGATATGTAAGTTAAATGAGAATGAGATGTGCTTATATGCAAATGAACTATTTGAGTAATATGAACTTGTATTTGTGTTTTGCCATGGTTCTCATGAATGAATTGGTCTATATTTCTTATGTGATAAGTTTATTTGCATATGGCTTACTAAGCTTTTGAAAGCTTATTTTGTGTGTGTTTTCATTATTTTATAGATTATTAAAGTTACTGGAAGCTCGGTGATCGCCGAGGATCATCATCACACTGTCAAACTATATTTTGGTACATTTTGAAGTTGTATATGTTAATGTATGGCATGTATAGGCTAGAGCTGTTATTTTATGTTTTGAGATTGAAAACCTTGCCATGTCATATGGCTTGATTACGGTTGAGATTATGGCTTGATTTTGGTATAAGTTAAGTGATGGAAGAATGGTCATAACATCAGTAAACAAATAGTAAAAATAGAGATAAAATCAAAGAGTATGTAATTAAAGTCAAAAAATTGCCAAGGCTAAATAGTCCTGAATATTTTAATCCTAAAATAGTACGCAAATTCAAACAAACCAAACTATATAGTTAAGCTATCAATAAGCAATAAAAAATTCAGGATAATCTTCAAATAAAAATTCTAAGTACTAGTAAAAATGCACATAGAACTACAGAATAAAACAGAATGCTAAGTTTAAAAAAAATGGATCTAAGGCTAAATATAAAATAATAGATTAACTAACTAATGAAATAATACAGTATAATATGAAGAAATAATAACAATAATGAGAAAGAAATCATTAAATCATAATAATAATAGTAATAATAATAATAATAATAATAATAATAATAATAATCAAAACAAAACAAATAATAGAAATGTGCAAGAGTTGACCGACGGTAAAGGGAAGTGGCGGCTAGAGTGAGGGTATCGATGAATGGGAGGGGGTCAGTTTGATAGGGGAAAGGCCGACTGGGGTTGGGATTTCGAGCTGTGTGGTGGTGGAGAGGGGTTTGGGGTAAGGGTGAGGAGAAAGGGGAAAGGGGAAGGGAGATGTGGGTTTGGTGGTCGGCATGAGAGGATGGCCAGAAAGAAGAGGGGGTGGGCGATTTGGCCAGAATATGGGACAAGGGAGGTGTCACGGCTAGGGGAAACAAAGGAGGGAGAAGATAAAAATTGAAAAATAATTTAAGGTTTGGGGAGTTTAAAAGGGCACGGTCGTGTTAAGGCCCAGTGTTGGGGCACACGGGCGTGTCACACGCCCGTGTGGCTCAAGTTTAGCCCGTGTTTGTCGAGGAAATTTTGTTTCCTATTCGTCACATGGCCTCTGACATGCCCATGTGTCCAGGCTGTATGGTACACACGGTCGTGTCGTACAGCCATGTACCACAGTCTTTGCTTCTCCCATGCCCGTGTAATGTCCTCCACGCCCGTGTTACAATTCACACACCTATGTGGCTAGGCCATGTCTCGTACATAGCCGTGGGCTTTGCCCATTTTTTACTCTGACTTGTTTAAAATTCGAAAAATTAAGCTCCAGGTTTCACACAGCCTAGGACACGCTCGTGTGTTCTACAAGGCCGTGTCGTACGGCTGTGTGGCTCTGTTTTTTGGCCATGTTCATGTCGATACTTGGGGATTTTTAGCCCTATTTCCATACGGCCAAGGACATACCCGTGTGTCCAGGCCGTGTTGGTCAAAAAGCTGCACTTAAAACATCAAAAACAGATAAAATAAACTGGAGGTTCTGCTTTGTCCAAAAGTACCTTGTCCTCAACCTTAAATTGATTCATTCTAACCTTAATTTCATCATGGTGTTGTTTCAGTTCTACGTGGTGTATCCTAGGTTTCTCTTTGCCATAAGTCTACCATTCGTCTAGTTCATCTATTTATAGCATTTGCTCTTCATGGATGGCTCCCTTGTTGTCGTATGAACTAGAACGTGGCTCATTTGTGCTTCTTGAACGTATTTCCTGCAAAGAAGGTTGAACCATGTGATTAGTCTCATTAACAGGTTTTATAAAGTCATCTTCTTTACTCGATATCTTAATCGAATCACGAGCCTGAAGGGTAATTATTTCATCACCTACACAAAATATAAGTTCACTTGTACCAACATCAATGATAGTCTTAGCAGTTGCTAAAAGGGGTCTACCTAAGATTAAGGGCACGTCATTATTCTCATCCATGTCTAGCGCAAGAAAATCAACTGGGAATATAAATTTATCAATTTTTAAAGTACATCCTTAACAATACCCCTAGGAAATCTAATAGTTTTATCTACCAATTGTATACTCATCCTAGTTTGTTTGGGTTTCCCAAGACCTAGTTGTTTAAACATTTTATAAGGTATTATATTAATACTAGGCCCTAAATCAGCCAAGGCATTATCAACAGTTAAACTACCAATTAAACAAGGAATCATAAAACTCCCTGGATCATTTAATTTGCTAGGTAGTTTATTATGCAAAATGGCTGAGCAAACTACATTTAGCTCCACATGCGATGAATCATCTAATTTCTATTTATTTGTTAAAAGCTCCTTTAGAAATTTGACTACGTTGGGCATCTTTGACGGAGCTTCAATAAACGGTAAGTTAATATGCAACTTTTTTAAAACATTAAGCACTTTACCGATTTGTTCATCTGTGCGGTCTTTCTTCGTCACATTGGGGTATGGTACACGAGGTGTATACTTTTTACTTACTAGTTTGAGTTCATCCTGGCTTACCTTAACCTTACCTTTACTTACCATATCTTTTTGCCTCGGTTCTGGTTTGTCTTCAACTAACATTTCTTCGTCGCGCACAGTGATAGCATGGAGTTGCTCCCTTGGGTTAGTTTTTGCGTTACTTGGCAAGCTACCTTATGGTCGTTCAGAAATCATCTTGGGTAGTTGACCAATTTGATTTTCCACCTTCGAATTAACATTTGCTAATTTTTTAACGCGGTTTCAGGGTTTTAGAAGTGAATTTCTGACACCAAGATGAGTTTCGTAAGCATCTCCTCAAGGTTTGGCTTCTTTTCTTGCTGGTAAGGTTATTGCTGGAAGCCTGGAAGGGGTGGTGGCCTTTGATTTCCTTGACCACCCTACGAGAACTTGGGATGGTTCCTCCAACTTGCATTATAAGTGTTACTATATGGATTATTCTGAGGTCTAGAATTGTTACCCATATAGTTGACTTGTTCGTCTTTTGTGCTAGGATTGTAGGATGAATAGTTTGTGTTGTGCATCCCTCCTCCTATTGAATCACACCACATCGTTGGATGTACCTGCATAGAACCATACAAACCATCAATTTTCTTGTTTAAAAGCTCTACCTGGTTAGATAGCATAGTGACCACGTCAACATTAAAAACCCCAACAACTTTTGTTAACTTTGTCCTCATGACTTGCCACTGATAATTGTTCGGTGACATCTCTTCTATGAACTCATAAGCCTCCTTAGGTGTTTTATTATTCAAGGTCCCACCGGCGGCTACATCGATTAATTGTCTTGTTGAGGGGTTCACACCATTGTAAAAGGTCTGAACCTAAAGCCATAGAGGTAACCCATGGTGATGGCAACTTCTCAATAAGTCATTGTATCTCTCCCATGCATCGTAAAGCATTTCTAAATCAATCTGCACAAAAGAAGAGATATCATTCCTCAACTTTTCTATTTTAGCCGGCGAAAAATATTTTAACAAAAATTTTTTGGTCATATGTTCCCAAGTAGTGATTGACCCTTGTGGTAGAGAGTTCAACCACTGTTTAGCCTTGTTCATTAAAGAAAAGGGAAATAATCGAAGGTGAACGGCATCATTAGAAATACCATTAATCATAAAAGTGTTGCAGAATTCTAGAAAGTTTGCTGAATGAGTACTTGGGTCCTCGTCCTACAAACCATCAAACTGAACAAACTGTTGTATCAGTTGAATAGTGTTAGGTTTCAGTACCAGCTAAATTAGGCTTAGCGTAATCATACATAGTACGAGGAGCAGGATTCTAATTCATAGGAATTGCGGCTACCACAGGAGGTAGCGGATTATTCATATTTTCTACCATCTCTTCGGTAGTATCGGTAGCGTCCTCTTACTCTTCCTCTATGTACTGTAGACTTCGCCTTATTTCTCTTCGGGTTCTGCGAACTGATGCTTTGATCTTACTGTCAAATAGCAAGGGTCTTGACGGGTTCCTTCTAGTCGTAAACTAGAGACACCTATTAGAAACAAATAACAGAGAGATTAGAAAATAAAAATTAAATTAAAAATAAAAATTAAATTGCAATAAAAGTAAAAATGGCTAAAGTAATAAAAATCAAGCGTTCCTAATATCTTAGTCCCCGGTAATGGCACCAAAAACTTGATGGTGATCCCAAAACTAACTATGATCACGATAAAGGCAAGCGCACTTATTGAACAGTAGTGTAGTTATGGTAAGACCGGAATATCGTATCCATGAGGACTAAAAGTACTAGTATTAACTATCTTTTTATTATCTAGCCTAAAGATTAAGGGGATTTGTTTTAAACTAAAACTAAGAATGCGATAGAGTAAATTGAGAAAATACTTTTATGAAAACCGATTTATAAGGACAATACCCAAGGAAGAATCCACCTAGACTTCTCTTATTATTCAACTCTAAATTAGATGATTTATTCACTTGACTTGATTCGTAGAAATCCCTAATTTACGTTATTATCTCTTTTAAGACTAAAAACCACTAACTCTAGGTTGATTAATTGAAATTTCTTTCTAATTAAAACCCCTATTGTTGCATTAACTCAATCTATGGATTTCCCTATTAGATTTGACTCTAATCCGGCAGATTTTTGTCGTCCTATCTCTAGGATTGCAATCAACTCCGCTTAATTATGTTGGATCTACTCTTAAACAGGGATTTGCTCCACTGAATAAGCACATCAACACTTGAATTAATATCCTAAAATACTAAAACAAGAATCAAGAACACATAATTAAGAACAAATTAAATATTTATCATATAATTTAGAAAATAATAAGATTTGTCTTAGGTTTCATCCCCCTTAGGTATCTAGGGGATTTAGTTCATGATCACAAAGGACAACATCTCAAAATTTGGAAAATAACAAAACATAAAGAAACCCAAAAACTTTGAGGAAATTATCTTTAGTCTTGAAGGACATTCTTGCTTTCGAGATGAATCCAATGACTTTCTTCGAGTAATTCTTTACTTTCTGCTCTGTGTGTCCTTTTTAATCCTCTCCTTGTGTGTTTAAATAGACTTTGGAATGCCCAAAATACCTAAAAATTAGCCTTTTTTCGCGTGAAATTGAAACAGGGCTCGACCGGGACACGGGCGTGTGGCCTGCCCATGTGCTAAGGCGCAAGCCGTGTGCAATACTGGCTTGGTATAAGTCGACATGGCCTTGACACATGGGCGTGTGGCCAGCCCGCGTGTCTCACACGGGCGTGTGGTGAACCCGTGTAGAAGTGCGTAGGCCATGTTGAATGCTGAATTTAGACCATTTTATCTATTTTGGCCCGTTTCTTACTCTTTTCACTTTGCAATGCTCACATAAGTATAAAACATGAAATTAAAGGATTAGGAGCATTAAATTCATTAAATTATAAGGTAAATCATCCAAAAATATACCAAGCATGATATTAAAATATGTTGTATTTATGGTTTATCGATGTTCATAGTTGTGAATTTGGTAAGGTTTTGATATGATTTTGAGTTAAGGAAAAGTGTTGTTGAGACATATAGATTGGTATGATTTTGGTTCATGAAATGGATGGCTTTTAATTTGTAAATGAATGTGATATTGGTTGATGATATTATGGTTTGAATGGTACATCTTTTGGAGTTGAAATTGGCTAAAAATGTTGTATAATTGATGCTTGAATTTGGACTTGTAGGGATGACCCTAATAGGTAGCAAATTGGCTATTCAAATGGCTTATTTTGCCCCCACGAGCAGGGACAGGGGCATGTGTCTCTGCCGTATTTTTTGAAGGCCAATTCGAATTGAGCCCGGGAGCTGCACATAGCCTCACACATGGACGTGTGGCAGGCCATTTGGCGTAAGACAGTATACCCAATAGGTTTTGACACGACCTAGCATACGGCATGATGTAGGGGCATGTGGACCATTTCGAAAGGGCACACGGGTTGACAGACGAGCGTGTGGTTGGCCGTGTGACCAAAGTCAGTATACCTTCTAGATTTCACATGGCCAAGCACACGGGCGTGTCCTTGGCCGTGTGACCTAAGTCAGTAGGTATGCCTTGTTTTCCCACAGCGTAGAAACACGGGTGAGTCTAATGCCGTGTGAACAGGCCGCGTGTGACCTTTATAACCTAGAAAAGTTGTTAAGTTTCAAAAAAATTTAAATGAGATCGGTTTAGTCCCGAACCTTCTCTAAAGCATGTTTAAGGTCACGTAAACCTTCTAAAAGGACTATATGTGTGTAAATTGCTATGAATTGAAGAGGTTTAATTTATGTTTATGAAATGATCGTAAAACGTTCTGAAATGTCTTGTAATACCTCTTAACCCTAGTCTGGCAACGGATTTGGGTTAGGGGTGTTACAATATAGGTATGTACGTAAAACTCATAAGTAATAAACTCGATGGGTGATGAACTCTTGGTAAGGTTATGGTTGAGCAAGTTATGACTATGAGATTTTAATAACATTTATGTTATTTCCCATTATATAAATTGCATGATAAAGGTGTGTTTAAGATGCTTATTACTTGCATATGAACTTACTAAGCTATATAGCTTACTCCCTTTTCTTTCCCTTGTCTTATAGTGTCACCAAGCTAGCTCGGGTTCGGAGACCGTTAGAAATCCATTCACACTATCAACAATTATTTTGGTATTAATGAATTCAACATTTTGAGTTATGAGATGTATAGGGGACTCGTTCATTTTGTTATGTGTCATGATTGATTTGGCCAAATGTGTTGGCTTATAATGGTTAGAAGTCCATTTTGTAAAAGGACATTAGAGATAGACTAACATTGGTTATAAGTATATTCATACAATGATACCTTTCATGAATGATGTGTTGATGCCTTGGTTGTGGATGTTTGGTTGTATATATATGCTTGGATTGGTGATATGTTATGTTGTGTAGGTGTGTGCATTAAAGGATGGCAAAATGGCTTGGTAAATAACTTTTATTTTGTACACGCAGGTAAACACATGGGCATGTGTCTAGGCCATGTGTGGCACACGGCTGGTCTCATGGACATGTGTTTAGGTCGTGTGTCCCCTGCACCTTAGTTTTGAGAAACAGAATACTAAGAATTAAGCACACGAGCAGAGACACAGGCGTGTGTCTCAGCCGTGTGGACGACACAGCCTCGAACACAAGCGTCTGCCCTGGTCGTGTGATGTCTGCACCTAATTTATGAAAATTAATTTTCCACACGGCCTAGTACATGGGCGTGTGACTTAGCCGTGTGATCTCAATTTGGTCATGAGTTACAAGTCAGAGAGTTACACGGGGTCAGGATACGAGCGTGTGTGACCATAGTGCCTGCCCACACAGGCGTGTCCTATATCCACACGGGCGTGTGACCCCTGTTTAGTGGAAAATTTTTTAAGTTTTGTAAAATTTTCTAAAGTTCTTGTTTTAGTCCCGAACCACTTCAATGCATGTTTTGGGCCTCGTAGGCTCGTATCAGGGACTTTATGATTAAATGTAAATGGTTTTAATTTGGAGAAAAATTTATGACCCGAAATTGTATGTTTGTTCATGTGATAAGTCCAATAATGCCTCGTCCCTTATTCTGGTGTTGAATACAAGCAAGAGGTGTTACACTCCTCTTTTAGCATAGACCCATCATCCCATGATCCCATTATCCTTTTCCCTTTTTTTTTTGGTTGATTTTTCTAGTATACATACGTAGGGCTGATAACGGTTAAGTGTTGACTAGGTCGCTTCCTAGCATTGCCACGACATTCGTGTGTGCAAACTGTCCAACCTTTTCCCATGACAAACCTTCACTTTTTTACTTCTTTTACTCATTTTGCACCTACCACTTAATAAACAAATCCTTCCCGCAAACAATTAGAAGTAACATGTAATAACATTTAATCATAGTCCAAGCCTTATAATGCAATTTCCTAAAAACACTAATGGAAAATCCTAAAATGCAACTAAACTTACCTAAGTACATGCAATTAACCAAGTCTAAAGACATAAAATATAACTCTTTTCAAAAGTTATCAATATACTATTCGGAGTATATATATGTTTGTAACTCCCTACATAAACTACAGTTTTGATAAAGGAATGAGGCGGATGAACAAGCAAGCGGATCGCAAAGTTTGTTATGTCATAAAGAGAAAAATTACAAATAAATAATCAATATGAATAAAATAAAGTAATGATGTCAAATATTAGAATAATAAAGAAGAAAATAAAGAAGATAGATGGAAAAGATAGAACGTGACGTATAGAAGTCCTGAGAAGCCTTAGAAACAAGAAGAACCCACAACTACCTTCAAACAGCTCTAATTTCCCCTCCAAGAAAGAAAACTTGGAAAGAAAAAGTTTGAAAATGATCCCTACAATCTGAAAAGATTGTTAAAACTCTTCTAAAAAAAACCCAAGAGAAATTCTTGAAAGAAGAAATCAAAGAGAACTGAATAATAGTCAATTGTCTAAATTGTGTATAATGAAAAGGCCTATATATAGGCTAGCTAAATAAATCTAAATAATACTTTAAAGTATCCTAGAACTCTCATTAATCTAAACAAGAAGTTGTTTTAAACTAAACTTTCTTGTTGACATAGAACTCCTAAATAACTTAAACTACTTAATAATTATAAAAAAATTGAAATAATAAAATAACAAGAGTTGATTAATACAATATTGGGCTCATATATAATAAAAATTAAGCCTAAAACTCGAACCCATATGATTTAAACTTGAATTAAAAGCTCGAAACTCGTAATTCTCGTCATAATCACGTCTAAAAATTTTGCTTGTGCAATCTTTATTAAAACGGTCAAAAATTGATCTCCAAAATTGAAATCAAGTTATTCAAAGTGTATTTCGAAGCTAAGAGATAGATCTTCAAACGCCATGAAGATATATCAACTTAAAAATGCCTGGATACCATCCAAAAAGTCATTGCATGTCTTCTCAAAATTGAAAATTGGCAACTTCGATTAATAGAATTTAATAAATTTCACCCTACCCATGCATGTATCAAGTTTCAATGAAGTCTTATACTGGGAGTGAATCTCTCGTCAACCTTCCAAGGTCTTCCTCTAATGTACAGATTTTCTTTAAGCACTTCCTAGTGGTTCTGAATGGCAGATCCTTACTCACGATCCACGGAAAATCCCCTTTCATTTGCCTCTACACAGGGTTGTATTGGCACACCATTCCCTTAACTTATTTTGGTTGGTTTACCACCCTACGCCCTACCATTTTCCTTTTTCACCACTTTGGTAGACTTTTCCCATTTCTGTTAGTGTTACCTTTTTTTGATGGATTCCTCAAGCCCAGTAGCTAGCTTGTGCTTTCCAACTACTGTATTTTCTTCAAATCTTTTTCCCTTGCTGCATGATTTTCCATGCTTGCCATCTTGGCGGCCACCCCATGTTTAACGTCCTAGCAGACTACCCTATTTCTATTATCCTAGTGGACTACCCCGCTTTTAATGTCTTGACGAATTCTTAATGTTGCCATGGTCGAGCTATGGTTTTACACATCATTATCCCATGTCTAATGTCCTGGCTAAATCTCTATGTTGCCATAGTCGAGCTATGGTCTTACACGATATACCCATTATTTAACATCCTGATAGACTTCCCCATATTTATTATCCCGATAGACTCCATTGGTTGCCATAGTCGAGCTATGTTCTTACACCCTAAACTTCTTTGAGGTGTCTCCCTAAAGGACCTTACTGTTGTCGCGATGTTGCTCTATGGAACCTATAAACTATTGTCACAGTGTCGCGCAAAATAGTCGAGATTATTTTGATTCACATTTAACCTTCATGCTCGAAGATCGATGTGTCCCCTTCGCAAGGCTAGAAGCTTCACACATCATGGTTTGCACCCAGTAATACCGAATTGTGAAATCTAACTAACATTTAATTTCCCTATCTATCCATCCATTCCTATATTTCATCATTTCTAACATTGATGCTCGAACACCGTAGTGTCCCTCTGTAACGCTTGGAGCTTCGCACATCACGGTTTGCACCCAACAATTTTGGATAGCGGTATACAGAAATTCCTTTTCCCCAAAACATTCATCCATTCAATAATTTCCCTCCATACTCCACAATTCGTAAACACACGGCCACATGCATTTTATCACATGAAATGGTAACATGGTGTAAGCTAAATTTATATATTGTACCACAACTAATTCATGCATACCGACACACTTACGGGTACTCATATACCTACTCATCCTTATGAAGACATATCATTCAAAGCACATCCATATATGGAGTATAAAAACTTGCATAATTCTTTTTTGCCTCATCAACTTAGCCTTTCCAAAGACGGAGCCTCCATTCTTTTGGCAGCTAAGCATGACAACCAAAGTCATAAATTAAACATAGCAATTTCAGCTTAAAAACTCAGTTTCCAGAAACATGCATAACCTTTCAAAAGTTCTAAAAATTCTTAGCTTCATTTCTTAAATTTACAAACACCAAAGGACTTACAACCTTACCAGCTTATTGGATTCTCTACTTTTCCGACTCAAAACCTATGATCATCGAACCATGCAGAGCTTCTCGTACTTAACTCTTCTTTGGATCAACCAAGAAGAAGATGGAGAAAAAATAAAATAGAATTAAGAAGAATCCTTCCCCTGAGCATTGCCTTCTTAGCTATTTATAGCCCTTCACAAAAGGTTTTCAATCTTATAAAAATCATTCATTGATAATCATTTTGTCTTCGATTAAGGAACCAATTGGTTCTAGTCTAACCGAACTAGAATTGAAACTTAACTATGTCGAAATTAGCCTCTAAATTTTACTGATTTTTTAGTATAAGCCGTCAACTTACGGTTTCTTTTAATTTCATCCCTAATTATTCCTATTTTTTGGACATAAAGAAAATCGAGTGTGACAGTAGAAGTGAGTTTTTCTTGATTACCTCAAAAGCATCAATACATTCCTTGCTAAACATGAAGGGTATGCCTTTCTACAAGAGTTGATTTAGTGGTTTTGTAATTTGTACAAAATCTTTATCTTCTATAAAAACCAGCATGTCCTAAAAAATTTCTTACCCTACGAATTGTAGAGGGAATTGGTAAATTTTTTTATGATTTTGATCTTAGTTTTGTGTACATTCAAGCCTTTCTTAAAGATTTGATGCCCTAGAACCATTCCTTCATTAACCATGAAGTGACACTTTTCTCAATCAAAGATCAAGTTGGTTTCTTCATATCTCCTTAATACCTTTTCCAAATTATCTAAACATTCCCTGAACGAGTCTCCATATACCGAGAAATCATCTATGAACACATCGAGGTCATCTTCTAGCATGTCTAGAAAGATAGCAGTCATGCATCTCATAAAAGTTTTCGGAGCGTTGCATAACCTAAATAACATGAGTTTGAAGGCATATATACCGAAGGGGCATATAAACGTAGTTTTCTCCTAATCATCAAAGTGTATGGAGATCTAGTGGAATCTAGAATATCCATCAAGAGAAGAATAGTATTCTCTTAGCTAACTGATAACTCTTAAAAAAAGTTATATTTCATGCCTTTAGATCTAGCTAATTGCCTGTACTTAGGTACATTTATTTGCGTTTTAGGACATTCCATTAGTAATTTTTTTGTTTTAGCATTATATTAGGAGCTTGGACTGTACTTAAATATTAGTTATTTTTAATTACTTGTGGAAGGGTTGTATGTGGTGGTAGATTGGCAGGTGCAAGATAAGGAACAAGAAGCAAAGGAGTCAAGGTTTACCGGGGCAAAAGGTTGGACAGTTTGTCAACACGAATGTCGTGGCAATGCTGGGAAGATTTCCAGTCAGCACTCCAGTTGAACTTGTACCAGATATATCTACTTGAAAAAGAGGGAAGAAAATCATGTGTTGTTGGATTTACCCTAGGGAAAACGATAATAAAAGCCAAAAGAGGAAACCCTAAAAGAGGCAAAAAACAAACGAGAAAAAATAAAGGATAGCGACTGAGTAGAGACAAGAAGAGAAAGATGAATGTAGTCCCTCTCAGCCACCACAAGACACTACATCACTGAAGTGTGGGCTAGATAAGAGGAAGCTATCTTCCTGAAGTTCTTCCGTTATTTCTTAATTACTTTTATGAATTGATTTGATGGAAACGATGTTGAATTATACTTTGAATTTGAATTTTACTTGCCAACCCATGAGCTAAATCTCACATGGTTGGGATTACTTGATGAAACTCTATTTTCTTTAATGACTGAAGCGTAGATCTACTTAATACAATTTTTCATTCAATGGTTTGTTTACAAAATTGCATGTTTACAAACTCTAGACATTGATGGATGTACAATATGTTTATTAAATTAATCTAATTCTAACAAGGTCAGGTTAATGAGATTGAAATTGAATGATATGAGCAAGTGTTTGACCAAATACTTGTAGCAGCCTCTAGACATAGAATAGCTTTCATACGAAAAGAAAATAAAATCTTGCAGGTTACCGTGCTAAAGGCCTATAGACATATATAGCTTAAGGCAAGATAACTTAAGGTCTTGTTCTCGAAAGAAGCAGACCATTTTCAGACTTTTCTGAGTAGTAGATTGAGTATGGTTTTGCCAAAACATTACTATCAAGTAAAGGAAGATTTTTAGTAATCCCGTCCTTCCATATCAACATTGTAAACCCTCTATCATTTGTCGTACTATCTTCGCCATAGCATTTTTAGTTGTTTACTTGTTCGTTTGCATATTATTCACGTAATTGCTCTCGAATTTTCCATTGCATTCTTACTCTTGTCTTGTCACAGCATTTTTCATTATTTATCAATTACACATATTGCACACATCATTATTCCTTTAAATTACCACTGCATTTTTAGCATTATTTTTGTCATAACATTAATCATACTTCATTATAATAGCTTGACCAATTTATACCATTCTAATCCTTGTGGAGACAATCTCATTTATCACTTTATTACTTGATTTGACATGTATACTTGCACAATTCGCTTATTATTTCACACACGACAAGTTTTTAGCGCTGCTGTCATGGATTGGAAATTGGTGAAATTTGGTTTTGTTATTTTCTTTTGTTTTCTCAGTTTTAGCTAAATTATATTTAATTATTATAGGGTTGCCACCAATACGTTAGTAGAAGCATTCTTGTTAACGAAGAGTATTCTTGAGGAGGAGAAGGGAATTACATAATATGGCTAGGGAAGGGAATGATTCTGATCTAAATGATCCATTAAATCCAAATGGTCGGGATTTTTATCTTCCTATTCATCTTGTGATAGATGATCAAGATAGACCAATTCGGGAACATGTTGTTCCAATTTTGGATGATTTGAATCTGGGGACAGTTAGACCACATACAAGCTCAGCAATTCGAGCTGAAACCAGTTATGTTTTAGATGTTGTAAACAATAGGAAACTTTGCTAGATTACCCACTGAAGATCCAAGGCTGCATTTAAGACTTTTTCTAAAAGCCAACGACTCATTTAGACAATAGAGTGTTCCTAAATACACTTTGCGGCTTAAACTATTTCCATATTCTCTGAGAGATAGTGCAAGAGTGTGGCTTAATTCTTTGTCATTGGGAACAGTGGCATCATGGAATGATTTTTGCTAGAGATTTATGTTACGATATAATCCACTAAATATGAATGCCAAACTTAGAAATGACATCATATCTTTTCTGTAATCAGAGGATAAAAGGCTATATTATGCTCAGGAACGATTTAAAAAATTACTTTAAAAATGTTCAATGCATGGATTCCAGTACT
Organism: Gossypium stocksii; assembly: GCA_020496765.1. Classification (NCBI taxonomy): domain Eukaryota; kingdom Viridiplantae; phylum Streptophyta; class Magnoliopsida; order Malvales; family Malvaceae; genus Gossypium; species Gossypium stocksii. The sequence continues at coordinate 43,115,672 of CM035621.1, forward strand.
GGACGTAGATGGAGATATTTTATAATTTGTTGAATACACATATGAGGACTCTAGTTGATGCTTCTGCCAATGGTACCTTGTTAGATAAATCTTATAATGAAGCATATAAGATTTTGGAAAAAAATTCCAACAATGATTATCAATATCCTACCATGAGAATTGGGATGGTAAGAAAGCTACTGGTACCATAAAGCTTGATGTAATCACTTCGTTAACAGCCCAAGTATATTCTTTAGCTAATATGATCAAAACAATGAAGATGCCTACTATAGTCTAGGAGATGAAATCAACTAAACTATTGTGTGTTTATTGTGGTGAAGACCATGTATTTGATAAATGCCCATTAAACCCATCATTTGTATATTACACGGGTAATTTTAACCGGAATAATAACCCTTATTCCAACACTTACAATCCAGGGCAGAAACAAAATTCAAACTTTAGATGGTGTAAGAGCCCAAATTTTCCCAGGCCTGTACAAACCAGAAAATTAAATAAAATAAATAAACCAAAAATAAACCAAATGTCCAGTCCCTTTATAGTTTACAGACCCAATTACACTCAGACCTAATTAGCCCGCCTGAAATAAACCTAGCAAGCCCAAATCACTAGTCCATTACAGCAGCCCAATTAAAAACTAACCCAATTACCCTAAACCCAATTCGGCCCAAAATCTAAAGTGGCCCAAGTGACCCAAGGTGCTTTTAGCCGCTAGAAACCCTAGCAAGGGTCTTGCATCGCAGTTCCTAACACGGCCCATTTGTCGCACCGTAATCAGCGCAGATCGCATCCTATCACCATCATGCGTACCTGCAAAAATGGAAAGGAAGACAACAGCAGCAAGAATACAGCAAATAGAATCCCTAAATTTATTTTTTATTTTTTATTTTTACAATCGGCTATAAAAACTGATTGAAAGCAGTGTAAAAGGACTACGATTTTTATTTTACAAAGCACATATATACAAGAAACCAGTATTAATTTAAAGAAAATAGGTATACTGAAAATATAAAAAAAATACATTTTTCTTACCATTTTTGACGAAACCAAGAAAGAAACCGAGGGGTTTTTCCCCCGATATTCATGTTTTGGGTTGCTAAAAGGGGTTTTTGACCCCAGATTTGGTCTTAGAAGGCCTTGAGGGAGCGAAATAACCCCTTTGGGGATTTCGACCGTCGCATACGGCGGCACCGGCGATGGTGCACGGTGGTGGATAGGACCAAAGCCCTGGCCGGAGGCCGAAGGAGAGAGAGCTTTTTTTTTGAAGCTCTGAATGTTTTTTTTAAATGGTTTTTAAAATGTTTTTTTAACAAAAATTTCTGTTTTATAGGCTACCTATATGACGTCATTTTGGGGGTTACTTTTAAAGGCCAAAACAACGTCGTTTCGAGGGCAAAGATCCGCGCGTTGACTCTACCCGGGGAGGATCCGCGCGTTTTTGTAAAAAGAGAAATTTTCCCTTTTAGTCCTTCTGTAATTTTATTATTTGTAATTTCGTTAAATTTAAATTTTCTTTTACTCTTAATCTAGCCCTAAAAATTTTCTCTTGTCTCGATTTGGTCCCTGGCCATTTAAATACAAATATTGGAATGGTGCCGTTTTTTGGAATAGGGGATATTTGCCCAGTGAGTCCCTCCTCTGTGGTACGTGTTTCAATTAGGTCCTAAATTCGGTTTTATTCTTTTTTATTTTACCCCCAAAAATTTACCTAAATTCAGATTCAATCCTTTTCTTTTTTTATTTTTTTTCTGACTTAGTTCTTTAAAATTATTATTACTTTTTTTATCTTAATACTTTATATATATTATTTATTTTAAAATTTTTTATCACATATTATTGTGTATATTTGTATATTATATAACATTTAAATTGTTTTATTAATACAGATTTTCTTCCATATATTATTTATTTTAAAAATGTATTTTTTTTTACATATTAGATTATCATATTATGCATGTTTTCCCTTTTGTATATTTCTTTGTAGTTAAAGTCTTTATAATTTTTCTATAAAACATATATATACTACTTATTTTATCATGTACATATTATTCATCTTAATTTTTGGTCATCTCATTTTTTTATATTTTTTGATTTTCTAAAAAATTGTTATAATGTTCATTTGTTTTTACTTTATGTCGTTATATTTTTATATATTTTGTGTGAAAATTTTTATATTTATTTCTTTATTTTTCATTGGTTTTTGAATTGTTATTATCTATTTTTTATATTTATTCATACTAATTGTTAATATGACTTGTAACTTTTGTGAATTGCACTTTGGTGTTTATATTTTGTAATAACTTAGTGTTACATTTTTCTCAAATCTTTGTTTTAAAATATTTATCTCCTCTAATTTCCACATTTTTATCCAAAAGTTTTCTTAAATAAGGCAATGTTTTATGTTTAGAAATTCGGGAAATAGTGCCCTAACGTGTTAGGCTGCGATTTTCCGTTTGACTAAATAACTAAATATCCTTTCAATGAATTTTGTAAATCATGGGATGATTTTGGTTACGAGGGTTTAAAACATCATGTCCTAACGTGCAGGATGTGATGTTTGTATTCTTTCGGAACAAAGGAATCTCAAATTCCAATTCAAATTGTTCAAGTTTTAAAGAAATTATGTTTTAAAATCTTTTCGAATTTTCGACATTAGGACAATAACTAATCAATTCGATACCAATTTTGGGTGTACGAGAGTGCTAATCCTTCCTCGTACGTAATCGACTCCCGAACCCGTTTTCATAAATTTCGTAGGCTAAAATCAATGTTTTGAAATAAAACGTTTTATAAGGTGATCCGATCACACCTATGCAAAAAAGGATTGGTGGCGACTCCCATTTTCGTTTTTTAAAAGTCAACCCCGTTTTTTGAAAAAAATAGTTTCGACAGCTTGGCGACTCCGCTAGGGACCAATAAGAGAGTCAAGTTGTAAATTTGATCATTTTTGCCCTAATGTCGAAATTTAGAAAATTTGATTTGAAATCATGTTTTTATTGCATTTGGTTGGTTTTGTAAATATTTCCGCATTGCATGTTGTGGTCACACCCTTTAAGTGGGAGTGAGAGGCTACACCTTCGTGAGGTTTTCACCTCCGCATGGGCTAGTGGATTGCTTCTGGGATGCTTCTATACCTATGTCTCCGTGAGATTTTCATCTCTGCATGGCCATAGGGAAATGTGTCCCCCTTAACTGAACTTGGTCCATATGAGCCTCTAATAGGTGAGGATCGAGGAATCTGCTGGTTCAGGTACCCTTTATTTAGAACCAAAAACGCATATAGTGAACCCTAAGAGCTCGCCCTAGGTAGTACAGTGATAACCCATAGTAGCTATCTATATAGGTGCTTGTTTATTCCCTACTTGCTTTGAATTATATTTTTTTATAAATGACACTGACTAGTTTTTTTTTTTTTGTTATCATTGCATGTCATTTAAAATGGTGTCGATTCACAATTCAATTTCTAAATTGGAGAGTTTTGTTATGGAGAATGAATTTCTTGATAAAGTGGAGGACAACGCTACCACCTATGCATGGTTAGAGAAAACTATATTAGAAAAAGGAGATAGTATCATTGAGGGATATACATCGAAATTGTGAGACTTCACTCGCATCAGTATGGCGTAGAATGAGCTCCAGGAATTGAAAGATATATGGGCCCAATGGGATGACAAGACTAAGCAGCTATTCTACCATAATTATGGTGATCTACCCTACTTGCTTGACGTTATGGTGGACAAGCATTTGTTTCGAGCTATGGCTCAATTTTGGAACCCTGCCTATAATTATTTCACTTTTGGGAAGGTGGATTTAGTACCTACTATGGAGCAATATACGACCTTACTTCGCTGTCCAAGGATTCGAGGCAACAAAGCTTACTTTAGGGCTACTAATATCCCAACTTTTGTGAAGAAATTAATGAATATTACGAGGATGAGTGAACAGTGGGTCACAGCTCGAATTCAACAAAAGGGTGATGGTAAATGCATTCCTTGGGCAAGTTTGAGGGATCTAATATTAGCACACCCGGATATGAAGAGGAAAGTTGATGTCTTGGCCCTTTAGTGATTTTTCCAAAAGCTCTAAGGTATATAGATGAAGCAGTCCCTGATTTATTTGATCGACTTAGAAAACAGGTTACACATGTACCTGCAATTCTAGCTGAGATGTTCAGATCCTTGAGTGTATGTCGGAGGGCTGGTGAAGGTAGATTCATTGGATGCGCACAGTTATTGTTGGTTTGGTTCCATAGTCATTTTTGGAGGGTTGACAAGGTTCCTTACCGAGTGTTCTTCAAAAATTATTCCCCTTTAAATGAAGCAGCAGCTACACCAAGGAGGGATGATATATCAGAGGAAAGGTGGATGGCAATTCTTTAAAACCTCCGAGAGGAAGATGTTGAGTGGAAATCCCCTTGGATGGTTCCTAACGAGGTCCTCTATCGATGTGGAAATTTTGATTGGGTACCTCTGCTTGCAATTTGGGGAGCTGTTGGATATGCCCCGTTGCTCGTACTAAGGCAATACAAAGCCAAGCAGTTCATACTGGCAACACATGGGTTAGCTCAATGTGAATTCTCATATAAAGGGGATAATTATAAGAAGAAGATCCGAGAAATTTCTGAGGCTTGGAACTGAACTTGCTGTATGAAAATTTTGACTGCAGGTCCAATGGCAACCCTTGAGTACAAGGAGTGGTTGAGCAAAAGGATCAATGATAACATCCTTGGACCAAGTTTAGAGGGTGCTCAATTGATGGAGGAGTACTTACGAGTGGTCTCATCAGAGTTAGAGATTATAAAGTAAGATTTTGAAAGAAAGAGTCTAGAGCTCGAAAAGAGGATAGAGAAGTTGGAGGAAGAAAAAATGTACCTAAGATTAGACGTGGATGTTCAAAAACTAGAGGCTGAAAAAATAAGAAAAGATAAGAGGAAGGTTGAGGAAGATCGAGATGATTTGAAGACAGAATATAAGAAGATCCAGCTGTCGATGAAGAGAGCTGGATTGGAAAAGACTTCAGAATAGTGGCAACAAGAGATTCGAGAGGAAAAAGCCAGAGCTGATTGATGGGAGAGGAAGTTCCAAGAAATTCAAGCGCGAAACGAGGCTTTAGAGAAGAATCTAGCAGAAAGTCGGAAGGAAAAGAGTGAATTAAAGGCTAGAATGGCTGAGCTTAGAAGATCTCTTTATCAGTATTGAAGTCGTAATTCGATGATTGAACTAAAGGAAAGCTTGAACAAAATTGAAGAAATGAAGAAGAAGATCGAAAAATTAGAGTCGGCATTACAAAACTGTGAACTCTGTATCCAGCATCTTGAAGTAAGAGAAGGGCATTGGAAGGAAGAGCTTCACCATTCTCAGGATCAAGTTAGAAATAGGGATTACCTCATAGAAGAAGCCATAGTCCAAATTCGGGAAGTGGCTGATCATTTACAAGCTTTGGCAGCGCAGGCTGATATGTTAAGTGTAAAGTATGAGTTAGAATCAGATAGGGGTTGAGAGTTAGCTATGTTGTTTGGAAGGGTTAAAGCTTTGGGCCTTAGGGCGAAAGCGTATTTGTAATCCATTTTGTGTAAAGAATTTTATTTTCTAAATAAAGTTTTCTAAATGAAACTGAATTCGAATCGATATTCTTTTTGCATTCATGCATTTGCATTACATCACATCATATGCATTAAAATCTATAGAAGGACCCTAATTAGTTGTAGTTATTTTAGAGAGAGAGAAAGAGAGAAGGAATGAGAAATTAATCTGAAAACTAAACACCGTTACGGTACTCGCACTAAGATGAAAAACATGGATCAAAGACTTGAACAGTTCCAGAGGGACATGCAGGACCAGATGCAAGAACAGTTGGCAAAGCTCCAACAAGAGATGAGAGACCAAATGTTGGAAGCTCAAAGAAATATGATGGCTCAAATGGCCCAGCTACTGAATGGGGCAATGGACAAAGGAAAGGGCCCCATGACCAATACTGGAGAAGATAATGAGGATTACCCTTCGGGTTTTACCCCACGATTAGGCCTCAACAAGGTCAAACTGATACTGGAGTGCCCCTAAACTTCCAAGTTGGCTCAGGATCAAACCCAGGAGATAACCCCGCCAATCCTGCCATCCTCGATCTAGACATAGCCGAGAGGGAAGGAATGAGAACTGAATCCTCAAAGTAGCTGGCGGACCGTTGCAGATGGTTAGAAGAAAAGTTCAAGGCTTTAGAAAATGCTGATAGTCATTATGGAATTGATAAGACTTGAGACTGGTCCCAGATTTGGTGCTTCCTCATAAGTTCAAGATGCCAGAATTTGAGAAGTACAATGGGACTAGTTGCCCTAAAGCCCATATCACCATGTTCTGTAGATGGATAATCGGTTATGTTAACAATAATCAACTGTTAATCCATTGTTTCCAAGATAGCTTAGTCGGGGCAGCGTCTAGGTGGTACAATCAACTAAGCCTTCCTAGGATTAGCTCTTGGAGAGACCTAGCGCAAGCTTTCATGAAGCAATACAATCATGTGATAGACATGATGCCAGACAGAATCACTCTGTAAAATATGGAAAAGAAGCCAAATGAAAGCTTCAGGCAATATGCACAAAGATGGCAGGAAATTGCTATGCAAGTTCAGCCACCGCTCCTAGAAAAGGAGACTACAATGCTCTTTATCAATACTTTGAAGGCCCCATTCATTACCCATGTGATAGGGAGTACTACTAAGAGCTTTGCTGATATAGTAATGGCAGGAGAAATGATTGAAAATTCCATAAGGGGAGGTAAGATTGAAGCAGGGGAAAACACTAGAAAGTCAGCTCCGAAGAGGAAAGATAATGAGGTGAATAACGCGAGTACATATAACTCGAAGTCAATTACCGTTAGTCAACCAAAAATGACTACTGCTAGGCAACAGGGTTCGTAAAGGCATGAATCTGGCACAAGGCAAAACTCTGAAAAGCTCCAATTTAAGCCCATCCCAATAACGTATAAGGACCTATATCAAAGTTTGTTTGACGCACACGTGGTGTCCCCATTTTATCTGAAACCATTGCAGCCCCCATATCCCAAATGGTATGACTCAAACGCTCAATGTGACTACCATGCGGGAATACCAGAGCATTCAATAGAAAACTGCACTGCTTTCAAGAAAATAGTGGAAAGACTCCTTAAGATGGGGATTGTAAAATTTGATGACATCCCTAGTGCAGAAAACCCATTGCCTAACCATGGAGATAAGAGGGTAAATGCAATTAGGGAAAATATCGTGAGAAGGATCAAAGAAGATATAGTTGAAGTAAAAACCTCGTTGAAGACGATTTGGAAAGAAATTGTGGGAAGAAGAATGATACTATCGGATTCTGAGGAAAAATGTGAAGGAATAAGGAACTACTATGAGTTCCACAAAGTAGAATGGCATGAGATCCAGGAGTGCATTGAGTTTAGGGTCTTAGTGCAAAGCCTCATGGACAATAAAGAGTTGGATTTTATGAAAAAGGCTTAGGGGAAGGAAATATATGTGTGATGGAAGGGGAGTTGACAAATCAAAAAGTCAATATCTGAGGGTCATCATTTCCATACCAAGAAATACAGAGGGCGGGACACAAATTGCACCAAAGGTTGTAATCTAGAAACATGTTTCCTTCCTTATAAGGATAGCAAAACGGTACCTTGGAATTATGACTGTAATGTGACGATACCAGGAGGGGAAAACATAGCTAGCACTTTTAAGGAGGTCCAAAGTGAGGGATCTTACATGCGTAGTGGAAGACGTTACGACTCGGTAAACACCAGAACTGAGCCTGGGAAAACAAAGACCTTGGTAGTTGAGCGAGAGAAAGGGGCTGAGGCACTTATCAATGAGCCTGTAAAAGAGGAAGAGGCTAAAGAATTTCTGAAATTCTTGAAGCATAGTGAATACAGCGTGGTAGAGCAGTTACACAAACAGCCAGCTCGCATATCAGTGTTAGCATTGCTTTTGAGCTCAAAAGTACATCGTAAAGCATTGATGAAATTGCTAAATGAAACTTACGTTACTAATGATATATCTGTCAACAAGTTGGATCGTTTGGTTAGTAACATAAGTGCCGACAACTTCATCTACTTTAATCATGATGAAATTCCACTTGGGGGCATGAGATCAACCAAGGCTCTGCACATCACTACTCGCTGCAAAGGATATACTCTGCCCAGTGTGCTAATTGATAACGGATCCGCTCTGAACATCTTACCATTGTTTACGTTGAACAGATTGCCTATAGACAGTTCTCACATGAAAACATGCCATAACATAATGAGAGCATTTGATGGCATGGAGAGAAAAGTGATGGGAAGGATTGACATACCATTGTTGATTGGACCGAACACATACGAAGTATATTTTTTGGTAATGGACATCAAGCCCTCCTATAATTGCTTGTTGGGGAGGCCCTGGATACATTCGGTGGGAGCGGTACCCTCTTTTTTACACCAAAAATTGAAATTAGCAACAGAAGGACAGTTGGTTACTATAAATGCGGAGGAGGACATCATAGCGACTGTTACCAATGACGCGTCCTATGTAGAGGCGAATAAGGAGGCAGTTGAATACTCCTTTCAATCCTTAAAATTCGTCAACGCAACATTCATTTTGGAGGGGAATGAGGTGCCAGTGCCCAAGATATCTAGAACCACGAGAATGGGATTGCAAATGACGGTGGGGAAAGGAGCCTTACCAGGAAAAGGATTGGGTAAAAATCTCCAATGAGGGGTTCAAGTACCAATGTTGAAGGAAAAAATAGACCATTTTGGCTTGGGTTTTAGGCCAGATCCTAGACAAAGGAAGAAAGAGATGGAGAAAAAGTAGGAGAGAAGGAGGGCACGACTAAATGGGGAGGAAGTCAAGTGGGAGTTGATGACATTCCCTCACATACCCCAAACTTTCGTATCTGGAGGGATAATTCACCCTGAGAGTGGGTTGCTGAGAAATAAAAACCCTCACATCAGTGCCATACACGGGGAAGAGACTAAACAAAAAAAAACCTATTGGGCATTCGTCATTGCGAACCTGAGAGTGTTTTGAACAACTGGACTGTAGAGGAACTTCCTGTAATTTTTAGAAATTATACAGAGTAATGTTTAGAACACACTTGTCGTTTTAAAGCCTAAAAATAATAAGATTTCATTTGTGAAATAGGCTCATGTTCAATATTTTTGTTTCAATAAAAACATTTTTAGATGATCAATTCAAGCAAATATTCTTTCATTTCTTTTATACTTTCGATCCTCTAATTTCCTTCCAATTTATTTTTATTCTCATTCATACCATGTAAATAGTTGTTCTCGAATTCATTTGTTATTTGTACATTCTTTTGTACCTACCGTAGGTCCTTAGATATTAATGACATGAGCAATGATACTACAGATTCTGAATGCCCTTTTGAGCAAGACATGAGTTTAGAGGAATCTCAGGATTTTGAAGCTGATGGAGATTGTGACTTGTCTTCAGATTTGCTAAGAATGGTAAAGCAAGAAGAAAAACAAATTTTACCCCATGAAGAGGTGGTAGAGAATGTGACCTTAGAGGAAGGGAAGGTAGTGAAAATTGGAACGCACATCGCTGAAGAGACAAAGCAAGATCTCGTTGAGTTATTGCGGGAGTTCAAAGACATCTTTGCATGGTCATACCAAGATATGCCCGGGTTAAGTACTGATATTGTGGTGCATCGCCTTCCCATAATAGAAGAATGCAAGCCAGTCCAGCAAAAGCTGCGAAGGATGAGGCCTGATGTAGTACTAAAGATAAAGGAGGAAGTTAAGAAACAATTTGATGCTGGTTTTCTACAAATGGTCAAATATTCATAGTGGGTTGCCAATTTTGTTCCTATCCCTAAGAAAGATGGAAAGGTTCGGATGTGTGTAGACTATAGGGATTTGAATAAGGCCAGCCCGAAAGACAATTTTCCATTGCCTTATATTGACACGTTAGTAGATAATACGACGGGATACTCATTATTTTCTTTCATGGATGGTTTCTCGGGATACAATTAGATAAAGATGCATCTTGAGGATATGAAGAAAACTACCTTCATAACATTGTGGGGTACCTTTTGTTACAAGGTGATGCCATTCAGGCTAAAGAATACAGGGGCAACATATCAAAAAGCTATGGTGACCTTATTCCATGACATGATGCATAAAGAAATTGAAGTGTATGTGGATGACATGATCGCCAAATCTCGAATAGAAAAGGAACATATCCAAGTCTTGAAAAAGATGTTCTTGAGATTAAGGAGATTTCAACTAAAGCTCAACCCAAAAAAGTGTACCTTCGGAGCTAGATCGGGAAAGCTACTGGGCTTTGTAATCAATGAAAGAGGAATAGAGGTTGACTCAGATAAGGTCAAAGCTATACAAGAATTGCCTCCACCGCGCACTCAGAAAGAAGTTCGAGGTTTTCTGGGAAGGTTAAATTACATTGCTCGGTTCATTTCACAATTAACTGAGAAATGTTACCCAATATTTTGCCTTCTTAAGAAGCACAACCAAGGTACTTGGGATACTGAATGCCAGAATGCTTTTGATAAAGTCAAGAAATATTTGTCAAATGCTCTAGTACTATCTCCGCCTAGTCCAGATAGATCATTAATACTGTATTTGTCAGTGTTCAGTAACTCTATGGGATGTGTGCTGGGTCAACATGATGAATCAGGAAGAAGAGAGAGGGCGATATATTACCTCAGCAAGAAATTCACTGAGTGTGAGATGAGATATTCACCAATTGAAAAGTTTTGTTGTGCCTTGATTTGGACAACCCGAAGATTGAGGCAATATATGCTATATCATACAACCTGGCTAATTTCGAAACTCGACTCATTAAAGTTTGATGGAGCGTCAAATGCTGTGGGAAATGGAATTGGGGCAATTTTGGTATCCCCTAGTGGTGATCATTATCCATTCACATGCAAATTAGATTTTGATTGCACCAATAACATGGCAGAGTATGAAGCATGCATCATTGGGATTCGAGCAGCTGTAGAGTGGAAAATCAGAGTTCTAAAAGTATATAGAGATTCTGCATTGGTAATTTACCAGCTTAAAGGAGGATGGGAGACAAGAGACCCCAAACTGATTGATTACCGAAAAATTGTTTTGGGATTGATTGAGAAATTCGACATCACCTTCAATTATCTCCCTCGAGATGAAAACTAAATGGCTGATGCCTTGGCAACTCTGGCTTCCATGATCAAGGTAAACAAACAAAAAGATGTGAGACCTATTTAGATGAGTATTTTTGAGGTTCCAGCTTATTGTTGCAACATAAAGGAATAGGAAAAGGATGACTATGTAACGCCCCTAACCCCAATCCGTCACCGGAATAGAGTTACGGAGCATTACCGAAGTTATCGATTTATTTATCAAATATTTTATTTCACCTAACATTCATATTTGAAACCAATTAAAATATATTGTTGCTTAAACGTGCTTATTTTTCTCGACATGTTTTACTTAAATTTTATTACTCGTCTCAGTATGCTTAATTTTCTTGTATCATCGTATCAAAAATAATCAAATATTTACATGTCAAGATGAATATCATTTTCTTTCCATTTCTTCATAAACATAAATCAGGTAATACATTATATCAAGATTTCATGTATTTAGAAATACAATTCAAGCTATATTAATTTACCTCGTTACTTGTTTATGTTTATAATTTTGCTAATCCGATATTTTTTCTTTTCCACGTTCAAGTCTCGTATTTTAGTTGCACGGGTCTTTATAAATACATTTAATCATCATTTTCATTCATTTCATAGTCAAATACATTTAATTAATGCTCTAGGCAAAAATTTTCATTTTACCCTTAAAACTTTTAATTAATTACAATTTCATCCTTAATTCAGAAAAATAAAATTATTATCATTTAATCCTTGTTTACAACCATTATTCTTATACATATTGATAAGAGCCCATGAATTTTATGAAATATCAGAATTTTTCATAATTTCAACACTTTTCAATTTAATCCCTAAAACATGTTTTCGTCTGATCTTGATCTAAATTAATATTTTCATTCAATTTTGTAATTTAAATAATAAAATAATCCATTACATAGAATTTGATCATTTTTGACATTTTTAAAAAAATTACCCATAAAGTTCTACTTTTATTCAATTTAGTCCCTGAGCCTAAAACATGCAAATTAGCCATGCTAGTTGAATATTCATACATACTTTCCTCCTCCTCCTCTCCATTCCACATTCTTAATTTATATAACATGCTTATAAGTAACATTATCAATAATTTCACTATGTATATTCAAAACTGTCCAATTGAGTTATAGTCACTAAATTATTTATATCTTGAGCTACAGAACTCCAAATTAAGATCCAATAATTTTCCCTAAAACTAGACTCACATATCTTCTTACCATAAAATTTTCAGAATTTTTGGTTCAGCCAATTAGTACAGTTTATTCATTAAACTCTTCCCTATTTTGCTGTTTGACAGTTCTGACCATTCTTCGGTAAAATTTAATTATCTCTTTGTACAGAATTCAAATGATGTTCACGTTTGTTTCTTATGAAACTAGACTCATTGAAGAATCTAACCATGTGAATTATGTCCCATAATTATTTTTATATAATTTTTAATGATTTTTCCAAGTCAGAACAGAGGATCCCAAAATCATTCTGAATCAGTCTCATAAAAATATAAATATCTCAGAATACAGGATTCATTTACCTGTTATGTTTATTTTATATGAAAATAGACTCAACAAGATTTAATTCCATATCTCATTCAACTCCTAATTCAGTTTCTACCATTTTTGGTGATTTTTCAAAGTTAGCTTACTGCTGCTGTCCAAAACTGTTTTAGTGCAAGATATTAATTACTAAGTTTATATCTCCCTTATTTTCTTTCTCTACACCATTTCCCATCACTTTATCTTATTTTCTCTTCACTACCATATCAAGAACATAGAATCATATATAAGAAAACTCTACATTAACATCATTTACATGCTTTTTCAATAATATTAAACTTAAAAATACATGGAAATCTTAATGGTCTTACCTTGTTTTATTGTTTCCAAACTTTAACTTCATTTTCTCTCTCCTCCAGTTTCTATTTCTTGAATCCAACTTGATATTCTAACTCCTCATAGTCTCCTTAACATTTTTCTCCTTAGCTATGGAAATTCTTTTGATTTCTAGGTGAAAATGGTGAATTTTTGGTGGAAGGACCAAATTGTAAAGAAGGTAAAACTTTCTTTCTTTATCTCTTCCTCTCACGTTGGTGCATAGAAATGGTGGGTTTCTTCTCTCTTTTTTTTTCTTTCCACACACACACACATATATATACTTAATAAAATAATAAAATAATAAAATATCTTATTAAAATATTATATTATTAATAATTATCTAATTAAATAATTATAAATATCACCAACGTCATCATTACTTTCTAGATTTCTCTCTCTTCCAATTGACCATTTTACCCTTCATGATCTTTTAAAATTCCATCCTTGAGTCATCACTTAATTTGGTAAAATTGCAATTTAGTCCCTCATAATTCTTCACCTATTCAATTTAGTCCTAATTCATCAATTTTCCTTAGTTTCTAGATCATTCTACCCTTAAAATATTTGCACTATTGGTCCTTCAACTTTTCATATTTATACTTTTAACCCCTCAAATTTTGAGTATTTACTCTTGGGCAACAAAATTTTTCTCACTTTTACAATTTAGTCCTTTCTTGAATTAATTTGTCATAATATATTTCCTAATGACATAACTCAAATTTCCTCTTCTTGTCACTTTATTTTCTTATTTTACTATATCAAGGATAATATTTCACTGTAGAAATTTTCGGGGTGTTACATTTCTCTCCCCCTTAAAATAAATTTCGTCCTCGAAATTTCCTTGTTTTCTTTTGATCATGAACTTCATATATCACTTTTTAATTCCAATTTCACCTTTAATTCATTCACAACTCAATTTAATTTCACTTTCTCATCAATATAATTTCAATACTAATATTTATCCACTACTCAATTCAATTTCCATTCAATTCAAGAATAACACTTACCTCATACTTCACTTACTATTCACATAATTTAAATTTAACGCTTAATAATAAATAATTTGAATTATAATAATATAACCATACATTGAGTGTGTCTATACTCAGTAGTATTATCATAATTCAAATTATAAAAATTATAATAAATAATAGACATCAAATATATAACAATAGAAGTCATATGTGTTAATTTATATTTAATTTTATACCTTAACAATAATCTTCCATCAAAGGTCATCACATATCATCTATATTATCTTTAATTAATTCATGAACCTTTGGTCCAAGTAAAAACAATAAATATGTACAATTTACATTACCACTATTTTATTCTTAATAAATCATTTATACATTTAAAACTTTAAATTTTCTTAATAATATGTATCTCAAATAGCTTTTCTTAATTTTAATTTATATGTCTTCTTACTTATATCAACATATATATATATTGCATTTTACCAATAATCATTTCATAAAATCATTATTTCATATATTTTATTTCTATATCTAAAACCTTACAATGGTAATTTTTCAATAATTATTTAAACCAATATTTTTCAATAATTAATTTATAAGATTATATTCGATTAACTCATACCCTATTTCAATATTTCCATTTTATTCTATGTTTACTTCTTATTTCGATATCTCAATTTCAATTCATATTTCAATTCATAATTCCTTTTTTTTTTTTTACTTTCAATAGTTTAATCGATCAAATTCATTTGATTTTCTCCTTCTTTTTTTTTATTCAACTGATTTCAATATCGACCATTCAATATTTTAGCAAATTCATGAACTTTAAGTTCATACTTCAAATCTAATTCAATTCAATTCAACTCATAATTTCTTTATTTTATTATTATTATTTTTTAATAGTACGATCAATCAAATTTATTTAATTTTCTTATTTCAGTTGTTCACCCTATTAACAAATCCGGACTTTGACGGATACTCGGATTTCAACCTAAACACACCAGTAATATCCAGCCAGAACACACCAGAATAATCATTTAATCCTCCAAAACACACCATAATCAGATAATCCTCCAAACACACCAGTATAATATAATCCACCCAAAACACACCAGTATAGCACAGAGTACCTCTTCGGATAAATCCGAAGGATATAAATATCAGTATCTCCAAATCACATCTCCAAATCCCGTCTCAGAATCCAATGGCATGCCAATTATATCCGGTTAGTCCGACAAGTTAATAGGGAATTCAATTCTCTTTTCAATTTTACTTAATAGTCATACTCCTATTAACAAGAATCGAACTTTGACGGATACACGGATTCCAACCAAACACACCAGAGTATCCAACCAAACACACCAGTACGGCACATAGTGCCTCATCGGCCGAAGCCGAAACAATAGCAGTACGGTACACAGAGTACCTTAACGGAACAAATCTGGAACAGTAACAGTAACAGTATTCAACACACAAAGTGCTGAATCGGTAACGGTAACAGTAACAATATTCGACACACAAAGTGCCGAATCGGTAACGGTAACAATAACAGTAACAGTATTCGGCACATAAGTGCCTGATCAGTAAGCCGGAAAAACCCATATTCTTTCATATCCTATGGCATGCTATTTGCATCCAATCTAGTCCGGCTAGTTAATAGGGTATCGGAATCATGTATCCATATCACTTTCACTTTCAATTGATCATAATCATTTGAATTCAATTCAATCACGATAACAATTCAATCACAAATTTCAAACTCACAAAATCACATAATTTTACTTCAAGTCACATTTCAACTCAATCACTTCCTCATACGTTCAATCCATAAACAATTCAAATAATTACATTCAATTCAAATTGGTTCAATTCCAATTACTTTTCACATTTCCATTCTATACATTTTAATATATCTCATCAATTCAAAGACATTCCAATCATAATTCCTCATATATTCAATTCAATACATTTTCCCACTGTCCAATTAATATATCATCAAATGTTCATACATATTCAAACTTCATTTCAATCTCATTCAATTCACAATTTTTCATATTCACAATTCAAATCAATTTCTCAATCCAATCTGCATTTCAATGCCACATTAATTCTTTTAATTCAATTTCAATAATAATTTCTCATTTATACTATTTGTTTCACTTTTCCAATTAAGTTACATTTTAGATGCTCACATATATTCATAATTTAATACTATAGCAATTCAGTAATTCAAGTATATCACTAGTGATTTCTATTCACTTCACACATAATTCAATATAATTTAATTTATTATCAATATTTACCTTATTTTTATTTACTAAACATATTCTTCAAAATTCAACAATTACTAATTTAATACTAATATGTATTCAATTAAATCTAGATCCTTACCTCAATTTATTTATCTTGCATATTAATTTAAATTTTAACAATTAATAATTAAATTCGAATTATAGTAATACTGATCTCATCAAAGTCGGAAGATATCACATTATCACAAGTTATATAATGGCATGTATTTCTAGACTTCACATGTGTTACATACGGTCCGAGAACCGACTAAACCTTAGCTCTGATACCACTAAATGTAACGCCCCTAACCCCAATCCGTCACCGGAATAGAGTTACGGAGCATTACCGGAGTTATCGATTTATTTATCAAATATTTTATTTCACCTAACATTCATATTTGAAACCAATTAAAATATATTGTTGCTTAAACGTGCTTATTTTTCTCGACATGTTTTACTTAAATTTTATTACTCGTCTCAGTATGCTTAATTTTCTTGTATCATCGTATCAAAAATAATCAAATATTTACATGTCAAGATGAATATCATTTTCTTTCCATTTCTTCATAAACATAAATCAGGTAATACATTATATCAAGATTTCATGTATTTAGAAATACAATTCAAGCTACATTAATTTACCTCGTTGCTTGTTTATGTTTATAATTTTGCTAATCCGATATCTTTTCTTTTCCACGTTCAAGTCTCGTATTTTAGTTGCACGGGTCTTTATAAATACATTTAATCATCATTTTCATTCATTTCATAGTCAAATACATTTAATTAATGCTCTAGGCAAAAATTTTCATTTTACCCTTAAAACTTTTAATTAATTACAATTTCATCCTTAATTCAGAAAAATAAAATTATTGTCATTTAATCCTTGCTTACAACCATTATTCTTATACATATTGATAAGAGCCCATGAATTTTATGAAATATCAGAATTTTTCATAATTTCAACACTTTTCAATTTAATCCCTAAAACATGTTTTCGTCTGATCTTGATCTAAATTAATATTTTCATTCAATTTTGTAATTTAAATAATAAAATAATCCATTACATACAATTTGATCGTTTTTGACATTTTTAAAAAAATTACCCATAAAGTTCTACTTTTATTCAATTTAGTCCCTGAGCCTAAAACATGCAAATTAGCCATGCTAGTTGAATATTCATACATACTTTCCTCCTCCTCCTCTCCATTCCACATTCTTAATTTATATAACATGCTTATAAGTAACATTATCAATAATTTCACTATGTATATTCAAAACTGTCCAATTGAGTTATAGTCACTAAATTATTTATATCTTGAGCTACAGAACTCCAAATTAAGATCCAATAATTTTCCCTAAAACTAGACTCACATATCTTCTTACCATCAAATTTTCAGAATTTTTGGTTTAGCCAATTAGTACAGTTTATTCATTAAACTCTTCCCTATTTTGCTGTTTGACAGTTTTGACCATTCTTCGGTAAAATTTAATTATCTCTTTGTACAGAATTCAAATGATGTTCACGTTTGTTTCTTATGAAACTAGACTCATTGAATAATCTAACCATGTAAATTATGTCCCATAATTATTTTTATATAATTTTTAATGATTTTTCCAAGTCAGAATAGAGGATCCCAAAATCATTCTGAACTAGTCTCATAAAAATATAAATATCTCAGAATACAGGATTCATTTACCTGTTATGTTTATTTTATATGAAAATAGACTCAACAAGATTTAATTCCATATCTCATTCAACTTCTAATTCAGTTTCTACCATTTTTGGTGATTTTTCAAAGTTAGCTTACTGCTGCTGTCCAAAACTGTTTTAGTGCAAGATATTAATTACTAAGTTTATATCACCCTTATTTTCTTTCTCTACACCATTTCCCATCACTTTATCTTATTTTCTCTTCACTACCATATCAAGAACATAGAATCATATATAAGAAAACTCTACATTAACATCATTTACATGCTTTTTCAATAATATTAAACTTAAAAATACATGGAAATCTTGATGGTCTTACCTTGTTTTATTGTTTCCAAACTTTAACTTCATTTTCTCTCTCCTCCAGTTTCTATTTCTTGAATCCAACTTGATATTCTAACTCCTCATAGTCTCCTTAACATTTTTCTCCTTAGCTATGGAAATTCTTTTGATTTCTAGGTGAAAATGGTGAATTTTTGGTGGAAGGACCAAATTGTAAAGAAGGTAAAACTTTCTTTCTTTATCTCTTCCTCTCATGTTGGTGCATAGAAATGGTGGGTTTCTTCTCTCTTTTTTTTTCTTTTCACACACACACACATATATATACTTAATAAAATAATAAAATAATAAAATATCTTATGAAAATATTATATTATTAATAATTATCTAATTAAATAATTATAAATATCACCAACATCATCATTACTTTCTAGATTTCTCTCTCTTCCAATTGACCATTTTACCCTTCATGATCTTTTAAAATTCCATCCTTGAGTCATCACTTAATTTGGTAAAATTGCAATTTAGTCCCTCATAATTCTTCACCTATTCAATTTAGTCCTAATTCATCAATTTTCCTTAGTTTCTAGATCATTCTACCCTTAAAATATTTGCACTATTGGTCCTTCGACTTTTCATATTTACACTTTTAACCCCTCAAATTTTGAGTATTTACTCTTGGGCAACAAAATTTTTCTCACTTTTACAATTTAGTCCTTTCTTGAATTAATTTGTCATAATATATTTCCTAATGACATAACTCAAATTTCCTCTTCTTGTCACTTTATTTCCTTATTTTACTATATCAAGGATAATATTTCACTGTAGAAATTTTCTACAGACTACCCTTGGTATCAAGATATATTGCGATAAGCAAGAAATCGTGAGTACCCTGATCATGCAACTGAGAATGAAAAAAGGACATTAATGAGATTAGCCTGCGACTATGTGTTCGACGAGAATATCCTGTATAAAAGAAGGAAGGATTAGGTGCTCTTGAGATGTGTTGACACTGTTGAAGCTAGAAAATTTTGGAATAAGTGCATGAAGGTGTTTGTGGGACACATGCTAATGGTTTCACGATGGCTAGACAAATCATGAGGTTTGGATACTATTGGTCTACCATGGAAGGAGACTGTATCAACTATGCCAAGAGATGTCATAAATGCCAGATTTATGGTGACAAAATTCATGTACCGCCTTCACCTTTACATGTTATGACGTCTCCATGGCCTTTTTCCATGTGGGGCATGGATGTCATTGGGCCGATCTCACTGAAAGCTTCGAATTGGCATCGATTCATCTTTGTGGTTATCGACTACTTCACGAAATGGGTAGAGGCTACTTTATACACTAGTGTTACTAAGTCGGCAGTTAGTCGGTTCTTGAAGAAGGAGATTATATGTCGATATGGAATGCCTAGGAGGATCATATCAGACAATACGCTGAACTTGAACAATAGCATAATAGCTGAAATCTGTAGTCAATTCAAGATCAAACACCACAACTCGTCTCTGTATCGTCTAAAAATGAATGGGGCAGTGGAAGCGGCCAATAAAAATATTAAAAAGACAGTGGGGAAAATGACAGATACCTACAAGGACTGGCATGAGAAATTACCATTCGCACTCTATGCCTATCGAACGTCCGTCAAAACCTCTACTGGGGCAACTCCTTTCTCATTGGTCTACGGGATGAAGGCAGTTCTACCTATTGAAGTAGAGATACCTTCCCTTTGAGTTTTGTTAGAAGTAAAATTGGATGAGGCAGAATGGATTCAGTCGTGACACGATCAGTTGACCTTGATTGAAGAAAAGAGGCTAAGGGCTATTCGTTATGGTTAGATGTATCAGAAACGAATTATGCGAGCTTACGACAAAAAAGTTCGTCCAAGAGAATTTTATGAAGGAGACCTTGTACTGAAGAAGATCCTTCTCATACAAAAGGATTTCAGAGGAAAATAGATGCCGAATTGGGAAGGACCATATGTGGTGAAAAAGGCTTTCTCTGGAGGTGCACTGATTTTGACCGAAATGGATTGGAAAAGCTTACCCAATCCTGTGAATTCAGACTCAGTCAAGAAGTATTTTTCCTAAAAGGGAGGAGAAGCCATGGTGAAAACCCGCAAAGGGCGCTTTGAGACTTCCGAAAAAAAAGAAAAAAATGGAGAGGCCAAAGTGAGAACCCGCAAAGGGCGCTTTGATACTTCCGAAAAAAAAGAAAAAAATGGAGAGGCCAAAGTGAGAACCCGCAAATGGCGCCCGGAGACTGATATGCTCGCGATATTAAGTAATAAAATTTATAAAAACTGATCACACTAAAAACTAACTAATATCACAATTTTAAAGGCAAGCGCACGTATCGAACAGTAGTATAGTTTAGCGGCAAGACCAAGTTATTGTACCCAAGGGAACCAAAAGTACTAATACTTACTTCCTTTCTATTATCTAGCCTAAAAATAAAAGAGGATTGGTTGAAACTAATTCTAAAACTAACTAAAAGTGCACAAAAAGTAAATTGGGAAAACTTTAGGGAAAAGCTGATTGATATGAGCAATACTTAAGGGAGAATCCACCTAGACTTCACTTGTTATTAACTTCTTGAACTAGATGATATCTTTACTTGACTTGATCTGTAGAGATCCCTAACTTATGTTAATCCATCCGTCGAGGCTAAGAACAACTAGGCCTAGGCTATTAACTAAAGTTTCTTTATTAATTAACACCCTAGGTTGCATTAATTCGATCTATGGATCCCCCTATTAGGTTTGACCCTAATCCGGCAGATTTATGTCGCCCTATGTCTAGGGTTGCATGCAACTCTACTTAATTATGGTAGATCTACTATTAAAACAGGGATTTTTGGTCCTTTGCCTAAGCACATCAAGTTCTTGTGTTAATACCTAGGATTATTAAATCAAGAATGAAGAACACATAATTAAGAACAATTTAAGTATTTATCATATAATTCAAGAATAAATAATAACAAGATCTGTCTTAGGTTTCATCCCCCTCAAGTATTTGAGGGGTTTAGTTCATAATAAAGAAAGAAAACATCTCAGAAGAAATAAGATAACAAAACATAAAGAACCCAAAAACCCCTAAAGGAATTTAGGGAGATCCTTTGTCTTGATGTAAAATTCTGGCTTCTGGGATGAATCAATCGGCTTCCCTTGGAGTAATCCCTTGTTTTCACTCCTTGTGTTGGCAGAATTATGGCGCTCTTTCTTGAGAGAAAAGAGTCTCCCCTTAGAGTTGCCTCCTAGGGTCTTTATATAGAGCTTTTGGGAGCCTTTCTGAGCCTCTAAGCACCCAAATCTGAGTGAAATTCCTCTTCCTCACGACTAGAGCACGCTCGTATGCCATGCCCGTGTACTTCGACAAGAGGCCGTGTGAGATTCTGTCGATTGGGGCACGGCCGTGTGGCCTGGCCGTACTTGTCGGGGCTGGACCGTGTGGTCTTCGTGTGGCACAGCAGTGTGGCGACTTCTTGGGCCGTGTGTTTTCACATTTTGGCCCATTTTCTCCGGTTTTTTGTCTATTTTTCATTCGTTTCTCTTCCCTATGCTCTCCTGGGTGTAAGATATGAAAAAGAAAGATTAAGAGCACCAATTCTCACTAAATTGATAATATTTCATCCAAAATATAGGCTAATCATGAGGTAAAAATATGTATAATTTAGCGTTTATCAAATACCCCCACACTTAAGCATTTACTTGTCCTCCAGCAAAATCTCAATCCCTAAATAAGAATCATTCTTCTCAACTTACAATCTTTATCAATAATGCTTCAAATTAATCCACAGGTAGTCATACAATGAAAATTCAATCAAAAGAACATTAAAAACTCAATTACTTTGAGTTGAGAATTTTATCATTAAAACATAAGTTTTCTTCTTTCTCCTAAGTAGTTATCTCTCCATCTTTATTGACAGAAGTTGACATCCTCACTAAAGATTCACTCTATCCACTAGAAGTGTTTAGGGTTCAAATATTAAGCACTCTCTAGCCAACCTGAAAAGTTATTACCATAGGCTTGCTAGAAAATCAGATCTCCACCACTGTAGATTGATATGATACATCGATCAAAAGATCTTTCAATGGTTGTAATGGGGCTTGGTTAGGGGTGTTGTCACAGGCTGCAAAAGAAGGTTAGAACCGAGATTGAATTGAAAAATTACCTAGCTAGAAAAATCTCTATCACTGGAACATATTTCTCGAGCTAATTCTCATGATAATATCACTTTTGCCTTAGTAGCCTTAAAATAGAAATATGCAAAAACTATTGAATTACTATAAAGATTACAACTGAATACATTTTTTTTCTTTTTTTCTTTTTTTTAAGAACAATTCAACTATGATACAATATATTGAATAAAACTTTATAATCTGAAAAAGAGAATAAAGCTAGATGAAAATTTCAACTCAAATCTCGACAAAAATAGGGGTCAAAATAATTGAATGGAGTTCAGCAAAAATGGGTTATTGGTTAATAATGAGGGGTAAGTCAAAGAAAAAGTTGTTAGGCTCAATGGGGTCCACTAGGGGTTAAATTATGGAGGTAAGTTTTTGTGGAGTAAGTAGGTTAATTCCTAGGTGCCTTTATCATCTCGGTATATCAAATCAATGATGTGGTCTCAATATGTATAATCAAAGCAAGTTCTAGAATAACAAATCAGCATTGACTCACTCAAAGCAATAATTAAGGTAAGCACGGAAGAATGTATGCTCAAAAGGCTCAAAATCTCACCAGAATTATGGCTTTTGATGTCAATCCTGTGAATTTCAAATCTCAAGATAACACTTAGAATTAGGGAAAACAACTTATGCAAAAATTGGAGTTCTCAAAAATTTTAACTTATCATGCTTGATTCCTTAATGTTTTAAGTTTGAATATTTAAAGTACAATCACCTCTTTCTTAATTCTCAACTTATCAATAGAAATTACAAATCAATCAGAATATATTCTTAATAGGAGGTTGAAAATAATGCAATTGAGAACAAAGCATCAGATTTCAGGGTTTTCATATATAATCTAAAGATTTAAAGTAAGTTCACCCCCCCACACTTAAGATGTACATTGCCCTCAATGTACAAAGATATCATTAGTAGTAATAGAAGCATAATATCAAAAGATAGGGAGAGAATTGAAACTCCCTATGCTTTGGATGGATTATTGAAACGGAGATCGGAAGAGTTAGTAATTGTGGCACGGTGTTTCCATTTTCGTAGAGATTTGAGCTGTAAGGCTCATTTGAAACTGTGAAAGAATTTATTAGTCGTGGTGAATTTGGAGCAATGGAAATTACTTGTTAGGGTGAGGCCGTTAGGAAAAGAAATAAAATAAAATAAAGAAAACAAAATACTAAAAATAAATAATGCAAAAGGTAAAATGAGAAAATTTAAAAAGGAAAAGGAAAAGAAAGTTAAAAGAAAAGGTGAAAATAAATATCAGTGTTTAAAAGTTAGAATAAAGTAAAATAAAAATAAGATAAGCAATTAAAAAATAAAGTTAAGAGGACTAGAGAAATCTAATCCTCTGATGGATCGCGCGGCGGTGGGGTGATGCTCAGGTGCTGGCATATCTGCTCTAAGGTGGCGTTGATGTAATCGAGGCATTTGAAGCATTGCTGCTTGAAGTGGGAGAAGCGCTCAGATAAGTCAGTGTGGGTTGCTGCTGCCCGAGATGAGTGGCGAGGGGGTGGTGGCTCGGTGGGTGCGTCCTCTGCTGGATGTGGTGGTAGGACATCATCAGTAATGTCCTCTGGGTCCTCTCCCTCCTGGATGAGTCGGAACTGAAGGGGGGTCCCTCCTGGCCTTCGTTCAATCATCCTCATGTGTAACATCATCGCGATGCCTTGGGGAGACATCTGACCGATCAAAGTGTAGGAGGATGTCTGGGCTGCGGTGTTGAGGAGCCCGAAGTGACGAGCTAGACGCGTGATGTAGGGCCCCATGGATAGAACGCCTTTGCGGTGCCTCTCCGTTTGGTGCTGCAATGCATGTGCGATGAAGTATGCGAGGTCAATGACATGTCCGTTCGCCATACACTACAAGAAGTAGATGTCGTGAGTGTTAACAACGCCTGTGCTCTCTCGTCGACTTGTAAGAGTGTGAGGAAGAAGAGCATGGATATACCTCAGAGAGGGAACGAGGGCGGTTGCCTTGCTGACGCTGGGGTTATATACTTGCCGTCCAGGGGCAATCTCGTGCCAGCAGTCAACAGGCCAGACGTGGATGCGACGAGAAAGGTTGGGGAAATCCTCGTTCGCCATGAACTGCTCGGTGTAGAACCCAAGTGCTATACCGAATTCTGGTACGCTGAGACGTCGTACAAGGCCTCCCAACTGGAATTGGACCGTCCCTAGATCGTCAAATCTAGTCAACACTGTCTGTAGGTAGAATGTGGAGCAAAACTCGAGGGTGAGTTCTAAGTAGGTGGGCTCAATAATTTGGAAGAACTGCTCCCATGACTCCGTCATCAGTAGGGCCCGGATGTCATCCACTAGGCGTACGTGCTCAACGTCGCCCCAATCGATGCAGCGGCTCGTGGATATAAGGCGGGCGCGAAGTAGTTGATAATGTTCCTCCTGCGAGGCTTGGGAAAATGTGATGAATGGGTGTCGAGCCTCGGAAGTGGGCCTTGCTGAAGAACTCCCTGGCCCCGTACGTTTCTTAGAGACGAGGACAGCAGCCTTTCTAGTGCGTGATGATAACATAGTATCTGAAATAAAATAACAAAAGCATTAGTTCTAAAGATTGAAAGTAAACTAAATAGATAATTAAAATATAGATTATAATGGTCCTAAGAAAAAATAAACTAAGGATTAACCTGAATAGTAGAAATTAATCATGTTGAAACTTGTAACAAAACTAAGAAATATGGGTATGTATATATAGTAAATTTATGACAAAAATGGCATGCAAATATAAGTTTTAAGTGGCAATGAAAATGAATTCTAAGTGGCAAGCAAAAATAAAATTAAGTGGCATGCAATCCTAATGTGTTTTATCTAATTCTAGATTATTCATCCTAATTTTCCTAATTCCATGCTTGATTAAACATCTAGATAATAAAAATGAAATATAAATAAATAAATAAGAAAAATGAGAGAATAGAACCAAATTTGATGTTGCACGGTCGTGGGTTGGTCGTGGGGTGGGTTTGAACGGGCGTGGGTAGGCTGAAATTGTGGGTGGTGGTGTTTTGAGGACTGTGGCGGCGCTTATGGTGGTTGGAGAGGGAGGTTTTTAGGGTTTTGAGTGAAAAAGAAAATGAATAGTGGCTACCTATTTATAGTTTTTGGGTTACACGGGCATGTCACACGCCCGTGTGAGTCGTGTTTTGCCCGTGTCTTTCAAAATCCGGTGGTTTTGGCATGCCTGGTTCGAAGTACACGCCCGTGTAGGTGGTTCGCACGGTCGTGGGAGATCGGGTCTTCGTTACTTACACGGTCGTGTGATGGTTTCCACGGCCGTGTGCGATCGTGTTCGTGTTTCACACGGTCGTGTGATATGTTCCATGGGCATGTGAAATTTGACAATGTCTTCCACAGGCTGGGGACACGGGAGTGGTGATTTGTGCAAGCCCGTGTTGATGCTGCAGGGTTGCCACGGCCATGTCGCACGCTCGTGGGGTGTTGTTGGTAGCCCGTGTTGAAGTCGAAAGGTCACCACGGCCATGTCGCACGGCCGTGGCAATTTATCGGTGGCCCGTGTTTTGGGAAAATTTGTGCTCTGTTTATATACTGCCTAGGTACACGACCATGTCTCTGTTTAAAGTGTTCACACGGCATGGGGCATGCCCGTGGGACTAGCCGTGTGGTCCTAAATCTCTGCATTAAAAGGGTTAGTTGATGCATGAAAAATATTAAAATCAAAATAGACGAGAAATTACTAAGTTAGTGTTCAGGTTGCCTCCTGAGAAGCACTTATTTAGAGTCTAAGCTCAACTCTGCTTGGATGTATCATGGAGGGATTTCGTGGAGCTGAAACTCCTCCTTTTTATCTTTAAAATTCTCACCTCTATAATGTTTAAGCCTATGGCATTCTACCTTGAATGTACCGTAGTCAGGGTGAGTTACCTCAATTGTGCCGTATGGAAAGATAGTTTGAACAGTGAATGGACTTGACCACCTTGACTTGAGTTTTCTGGGAAATAGTCTCAGCCTCGAATTGTAGAGTAGGAAAAGATCACCTGTTTTAAACTGCTTAGGTTGTTTCAGTCGTTTATCATGGCGTCGCTTCATGGCTTCTTTATATAATCGTTAGCTCTCGTAAGCATTGCAACGCCATTCATCAAGTTCATTTAATTGCTTTAATCTCTTTTCACCTACAAGCTTAAAATCAAGGTTTAAAAATTTGATAGCCCAAAATGCTTTATGTTCGAGTTCAAATGGCAGATGACAACTTTTTTCATAGACAAGCTTATAAGGAGATGTACCTATGGGTGTTTTAAAAGCAGTTCTATAAGCCCATAAAGCATCATCTATTTTCTTTGAGCAGTCTTTTCTATTCATTTCTATTGTTTTCTCTAATATGCATTTCAATTCTCTATTTGACACTTCAACTTGACCACTGGTTTGTGGGTGATAAGGGGTAGCTGTTCTATGGTGTACTCCATACCTTTTTAAGACTTTTTCAAACTGGGCATTGCAAAAATGTGTGCCCCTATCACTAATGATTATCCTAGGTGTTCCAAATTGAGAGAAAAGTTTCTTCAAAAATCGTAATACCATTCTAGCATCATTAGTAGGTAAGGCTTGGGCTTCTACCCATTTTGACATATAATCTACCGCTACTAGGATGTATTTATTTCCAAATGAAGTAGGGAATGGACCTATGAAATCAATACCCCATACATCAAATATTTCACATGAAAGTATATAGTTTTGAGGCATTTCATTATGTTGAGAAATATTACCTGTTTGCTGACATTTATCACAAGAGGTCACATACCTGTTGGCATCCCTGAAAAGTGTAGGCCAGTAAAAGCCTGATTCGAGTACCTTATGAGCAGTTCTAGCTCCACTGTGATGTCCTCCTGTGGGTTCTGAATGGCAGTGATTTAAAATCTGGTATGCTTCTGTTTCAGTAACGCATCTTCGAATAACCTGATCTGCACAAATTCGGAAAAGAAAAGGATCTTCCCAAAAGTAGTTTTTCACATCAGCGAAGAATCGCTTCTTTTGCTGATGGGTTAGCCCTTTTGGGGTTATGTTAGCTGCTAAATAATTTGCGAAATTAGCAAACTAAGGAACTGTTGCATCTGCTAAGGATAGGAGTTGTTCTTCAGGAAACAAATCATTTATTTTGTCGAGGTACTTGGGTTGCGTGTTTTCTAATCTTAAAAGGTGATCTGCCGCCAAGTTCTCAGCTCCCTTCTTGTCCTTTATTTCTAAATCAAACTCCTGTAACAATAGAATCCATCTTATTAATTGAGGTTTTGCATCAATTTTAGTTAAAAGGTAACAAAGAGCAGAATAGTCAGTATAAACAATGACTTTTGACAAAATCAAATAAGATCTGAATTTATCAAATACGAAAATAACGGCTAGCAATTCTTTTTCTGTGGTAGTATAATTTGCTTGAGCGGCTGTCAAAGTTCTGCTAGCATAGTAGATCGGTTGAAAGTGCTTGTTTCTTCGTTGTCCCAAAACTGCACCTACTGCAAAATCACTTGCATCGCACATCAGTTCAAAAGGTAGATTCCAATCAAGTGAAATCATAATCGGGGCATTGACTAACTTTTCCTTAAGAGTGTTAAAAGAGTCTAAGCATTCTTGGCCAAAGTTGAAAAGCATGTCTTTTTCTAGCAATTTTGTTAAAGGCTTAGCTATTTTAGAAAAATCTTTAATAAATCTGTGATAGAAACCAGCATGTCCTAAAAAGCTTCTTATAGCCTTAACTGAATTAGGGGGAGGTAATTTTTCAATTGTTTCAATTTTTGCTTTATCTACCTCTATCCCTTTTCTAGAAATTTTATGTCCTAAAATAATACCCTCTTGAATCATAAAGTGGCATTTTTCCCAGTTTAGTACTAAATTTGTCTCTTCACATCTTATCAACACACGTTTTAGATTATTAAGACAAAGTTGGAAAGAATTACCGAAAACTGAAAAATCATCCATAAATACCTCCATGATGTCTTCCACGAATTCATTGAAGATAGCTATCATGCATCGCTGAAAAGTAGCAAAAGCGTTACATAAACCAAAAGGCTGTTGTCTTTGATTTCCTTGTCCTCCCCATGAAAAATTGGGGTGATTTCTCCAACCTGCATTGTAAGTATTACTATAAGGGTTATTTTGAGGTCTAGAATTGTTACCCATATAGTTGGCTTGCTCAGTGTCCATGCTATGTCCATAAGTTGAATAGTCTGGATTCAACATATTTCCTGGGGTTGCGTCGCACTGCATCACTGGTTGTGCCTGCATAGAACCAACAAAATTATCAAACTTTTTATTTAAAAGTTCTACTTGGTTAGTAAGCATAGCGACAGCATCAATATTATAAACTCCTGCAGCTTTTGTCGGCTTTGTCCTCATGACCTGCCACTGATAGTTATTTAGTGACATCTCTTCTATAAACTCATAAGCTGCTTCGGGTGTTTTATTATTGATTGTTCCTCCTGCGGCTGTGTCGATCAGTTGCCTTGTTGATGGATTCAAACCGTTGTGAAAGGTTTGAACTTGGAGCCATAAAGGTAGGCCATGATGATGGCATCTTCTCAAAACATCCTTGTATCTCTCCCAAGCATCGTAGAGTGTTTCTAAATCCATCTGCTTTCTAAATCCATCTGCACAAAAGAAGAGATATCGTTTCGTAATTTAGCTATTTTAGCTGGAGGAAAATATGTAAGTAAAAATTTTTCTATCATCTGTTCCCATGTGGTGATTGAGCCTCGTGGTAAAGAGTTTAACCACTGTTTGGCTTTATTTCTCAAAGAGAATGGAAATAGCCTTAGACGAATGGCATCATCAGAAACGCCACTAATTTTAAAGGTATCACAAAGTTCCAAAAAATTATTAGCATAATCATCTGAATGGCATCGTCCTGTAAACCATCAAACTGCACCAATTGCTGTATCATCTGAATAGTGTTAGGCTTTAATTCAAAATTATTAGCAACAATAGTAGGTCTAAGAATGCTAGTTTGGGTACCAGCCAGACTAGGTTTAGCATAATCATACATAGTGTAAGGAGCTTCTTCTTGAATTACTGGTGGCGCGACTATTGCGGGCGGTGGTGTAATGTTTTGATTTGCTTCCATCTCTGCTGTAGGTTCTGGCCTTTGTCCTTGATCTTGTTCTGGATACTGTAGGCTTCGTCTGATCTCTCTGCGATGTCTACGAACTGTTGCTTCTAAATCTTTGTCAAAAAGTAATGGTCCTGCTGGGTTGTTTCTAGTCATAAACTAGAAATACCTAGAAGGAAAAAGCAAAGAAAAATAGAATAAAATAAAAATAAAAATAAAAATAAATAAAAACTGAAAATAAATAAATATAGTAATGGCTAAAGTAATAGAAATCGAGTTTTCTTAATATTTTAGTTCCCCGGCAATGGCGCCAAAAACTTGATATGCTCGCGATATTAAGTAATAAAATTTATAAAAACTGATCATCCCAAAAACTAACTAATATCACGATTTTAAAGGCAATCGCACCTATCGAACAGTAGTATAGTTTAGCGACAAGACCGAGTTATCGTACCCAAGGGAACCAAAAGTACTAATACTTACTTCCTTTCTATTATCTAGCCTAAAAATAAAAGAGGATTGGTTGAAACTAGTTTTAAAACTAACTTAAAGTGCACAAAAAGTAAATTGGGGAAAACTTTATGGAGCTGATTGATATGAGCAATACTTAAGGGAGAATCCACCTAGACTTCACTTGTTATTAACTTCTTGAACTAGATGATGTCTTTACTTGACTTGATCCGTAGAGATACCTAACTTATGTTAATCCCTCCGTCCAGGCTAAGAACAACTAGGCCTAGGCTGTTAACTAAAGTTTCTTTATTAATTAACACCCTAGGTTGCATTAATTCGATCTATGGATCCCCCTATTAGGTTTGACCCTAATCTGGCAGATTTATATCGCCCTATGTCTAGGGTTGCATGCAACTCCGCTTAATTATGGTAGATCTACTCTTAAAACAGGGACTTTTGCTTCTCTGCCTAAGCAAATCAAGTTCTTGAGTTAATACCTAGGATTATTAAATCAAGAATGAAGAACACATAATTAGGAACAATTCAAGTATTTATCATATAATTCAAGAATAGATAATAACAAGATATATCTTAGGTTTCATCCCCCTCAAGTATTTGAGGGGTTTAGTTCATAATAAAGAAAGAAACATCTCCGAAGAATTAAGATAACAAAAGATAAAGAACCCAAAAACCCCTGAAGGAATTTAGGGAGATCCTCTATCTTGATGTAAAATTTTGGCTTCTGGGATGAATCAATCGGCTTCCCTTGAAGTAATCTCTTGCTTTTACTCCTTGTGTTGGCAGAATTATGGCGCTCTTTCTTGAAAGAAAAGAGTCTCCCCTTAGGGGTTTTTATATAGAGCTTTGGGAAGCCTTTCTTAGCCTCTAAGCATCCAAATCCGAGTGAAATTCCTCTTCCTCACGACTAGAACACGTCCGTGTACCACGCCCGTGTACTTCGACAAGAGGCCATGTGAGATTCTGTCGATTGGGGCACGACCGTGTGGCCTGGCCGTGCTTGTCGGGGCTGGACCGTGTGGTTTTCATATGGCACGACCGTGTGCCATGGCCGTGTGGCAACTTCTTGGGCCGTGCGTTTTCACATTTTGGCCCATTTTCTACGATTTTTGGTCTATTTTTCGTTCGTTTCTCTTTCCTATGCTCTCCTGGGTGTAAGATATGAAAAAGAAAGATTAAGAGCACCAATTCTCACTAAATTGATAATAATTCATCCAAAATATAGGCTAATCATGAGGTAAAAATATGTATAATTTAGCGTTTATTAGAGACCAAAGGGGTTTTGAATTGAAAACCTGAAAGGGCGGCTCAAATTTTTGAAGGGTGTGCAGTGATCTTGCTATACCTGAATCAACAAGAAACGAAGCATGTTACATATCGGGGCATCAACAAAGTATTTTGGATCTTCTAAACACATGTTAAGCTCAAAGCAATCTTCATGGAGGTTGTATATGGAAGCCCAACCTACAATATCTAGGGCCTGATCTTTGTCCTATTCATATTGAATTTATTATCTTTGGATTCTTTTTCTTCTCAAAGATATGTTCCTAGTTAATTTCCTTTGTATTTTCTATTCGACTCTAAATTGTTTCCAAGATTAATTTATTTGTTGTCCATTATTCATAAGCATGTTGCATTGAAATAATGATTGATGAACTAATAATATTTTCACAAAAGAAGTTTTGCATATTACTCTGGAAATTTCTAGATAATACAAGAAACTGAAACAGGACAATTGTTTAAGAATTCTTATGTGTAAGGGTCGGAGGTACTTGAGAAAGGTCTAAATTAAGACTATTTTTTTTGTCTAAATGAAGGTTGGACAATATTAATTCTAAGAGAGGATTATTTTTACAAACATTCTCATTCGGTCATAGCCTTCGGGGAACAGTATGATAGACCAAGTCAATTCAAAACCATTGAATTACGGTAAAATGGATTGAAGTTAGAATAGATCATTTACCCTTAAATTGCAATAGGAAGGGATTAAAAGGTTTCTACCATGGGGTAGGTTATCCAAGTAGAATGAGATTAATACTTTAAGTAGAAACCTTGATGGGTGATGACACCTTAAATAGGAATCATTCTCATAACATTTCTACATTAATATATCATAGCATGTCTAATTAAGAGCATTTGACTCATTTCGATCAAGGCATCTTAATCATTAAACATAAGCACATGCTCATTCTACAGGGTATGTCCTCTATAGGACATTGTAGTAGGGTAGATTGAAGCTTTTAGCCTTCCTCCCTAAAGTTGCAGTGGAGTAGACAAAAGATAGCAGATCTTATCTTCCTGAAGTTGCAGGAAGCAAATCGAAGATACAAGTCTTATCTCCCTGAAGTTGCAGGGGAGCAGACTGAAGATCTTATCTTCCTGAAGTTGCAAGAAATGGATCAAAGATATTAACCTTATCTCTCTGAAGTTGCAGTGGAGTAGGTTGAAGTTGAAAGTCTTACCTCCCTGAAGTTGCAGTGGAGCAGACTGAAGATCTTATCTTCCTGAAGTTGCTGGAAACAGATCAAAGATATTAACCTTATCTCCCTGAAGTTGCAATGGAGCAGGTTGAAGTTGCAAGTCTTATCTCCCTGAAGTTGCAGTGGAGCAGACTGAAGAAGATCTTATCTTCCTGAAGTTGCAGGAAGCAGATAAAAAATATTAACCTTATCTCCTTGAAGTTGCAGTGGAGTAGGTTGAAGTTGCAAGTCTTGCCTCCCTGAAGTTGCAGTGGAGCAGACTGAATATCTTATCTTCCTGAAGTTGCAGGAAGCAAATCAAAGATATTAACCTTATCTCCCTGAAGTTGCAATGGAGCAGGTTGAAGTTGTAGGTCTTATCTCCCTGAAGTTGCAGTGGAGCAAACTGAAGAAGATCTTATCTTCTTGAAGTTGTAGGAAGCAGATCAAAAATATTAACCGTATCTCCCTGAACTTGTAGTGGAGCAGGTTGAAGTTGCAAGTCTTATCTCCCTGAAGTTGCAATAGAATAGACTGAAGATCTTGTCTTCTTGAGTTTGCAGTGAAGCAGATCGAAGACACCAATTTAGAATCCCTAAGTTTGCAGTGGAGCAAACTGAAGATAGCAGATATTACCTTCCTGAAGTTGCAGTGAAGCAAATTGAAGCCGTCCGACTTATAGACCAATACCTTTGATTGCAGATGGGTTGTAAGTTATTTGAAGAAGACAAGGACCAAGAACTCAAGACTTGGTAAGACCAGGCAAAATTGGTCATTTTATAGTCTTTGCTCTATTCCCGTTACACGGCAATGAGCAAAGAGGGGCAGCTGTAAGAGCCCAAATTTGCCCGGGCCCGTACAAACTAGAAAAATAAATAAAATAAATAAACCAAAAATAAACCAAATGTCCAGTCCCTTTACATTTTACAGACCCAATTACACTCAGACCTAATTAGCCTGCCTAAAATAAACCTAACAAGCCCAAATCACTAGTCCATTACAGTAACCCAATTAAAAACTAACCCAATTACCCTAAACCCAATTCGGCCCAAAATCTAAAGTGGCCCAAGTGACCCAAGGTACTTTCAACCGCTGGAAACCCTAGCAAGGGTCTCGCGCTGCAGCTCCTAACACGGCCCCTTTGTCGCGCCGTAATCAGCGCAGATCGCGCCCTATCTGTAACATCCCGAAATAGGGCCTAAACAGAACAGTGGTTTCGTAACCACAAATCCGAGATAGAAATAATTTTTTTATAATTGTTTATATTTTTATATTATATAACATTTAAATTGTTTTATTAATACAGATTTTCTTCCATGTATTATTTATTTTTAAAATGTATTTTTTTTACATATTAGATTATCATATTATGCATGTCTTCCCTTATGTATATTTCTTCATAGTTAAAGTCTTTATAATTTTTCTATAAAACATATATATACTACTTATTTTATCATGTACATATTATTCATCTTAATTTTTGGTAATCTCATTTTTTTATATTTTTTGATTTTCTAAAAAATTGTTATAATGTTCATTTGTTTTTACTTTATGTCATTATATTTTTATATATTTTGTGTGAAAATTTTTATATTTATTTCTTTATTTTTCATAGGTTTTTGAATTGTTATTATCTATTTTTTATATTTATTCATACTAATTGTTAATATGACTTGTAATTTTAGTTAATTGCACTTCGGTGTTTATATTTTGTAATAACTTAGTGTTACATTTTTCTCAAATCTTTGTTTTAAAATATCTATCTCCTTTAATTTCCACATTTTTATCCAAAAGTTTTCTTAAATAAGGCAATGTTTTATGTTTAGAAATTCGGGAAATAGTGCCCTAACGTGTTGGGTTGCAATTTTCCATTTGACTAAATAACTAAATATCCTTTCAATGAGTTTTGTAAATCATGGGATGATTTTGGTTATGAGGGTTTAAAACATTATGTCCTAACGTGTTAGATGTGATGTTTGTATTCTTTCGAAACAAAGGAATCTCAAATTCCAATTCAAATTGTTCAAGTTTTAAAGAAATTATGTTTTAAAATCTTTTCGAATTTTCGACATTAGGACAATAACTAATCAATTCGGTACCAAATTTGGGCGTTACGAGGGTGCTAATCCTTCCTCGTACGTAACCGACTCCCGAACCCGCTTTCATAAATTTCGTAGGCCAAAATCAATGTTTTGAAATAAAATGTTTTATAAGGTGATCCGATCACACCTAAACAAAAAGGGATTGGTGGCGACTCCTATTTTTGTTTTTTAAAAGACGACCCCATTTTTTCAAAAAAAAAATGGTTTCGACAGATGGAATAATCAAGGTGTGGGGAATTTAAACAATATTGCGAGACAGAATGCTGTTGGTGCACCGCCTAGTTATAATCATCCTATGTTGAAGCAAAATGTTTAATACGATCAAGCATCATCATCTACCTCCATTGAAACCTTGTTAAAGGAATATACGGCTAAGAATGATGTTGTAATTTAGGGCTAGGCTACGTCCCTTAGAGCTCTTGAAAATCAAGTGGGACAGAGCAAATGCTTGAAATTCGAGGCCATAAGGACCATTGCCAAGTGATACTAAGAATTTGAGAACACAAGGGAAGGAACAATGGAATGCCATCACTCTCAAAAGTGGGATATAGTTGGATGATGTTGTTCAAAACACCATTGTAGAAGAGGACAACTCCAGACTCAACCATGGAAAGAATTCAGAACAATCTAAAAAGCATACCACACCTGAAAAGGGTAAACAGAAAAATGTTGCAGCAGAATCATATCATGTCGCTAACAAAAATGCCACAAGAAAACAATATCAGCAACCTGAAGGACGACCACCTCTACCTTTTCCTCAGTGATTCCATAATTCTAAACAACATGTTCAGTTCAAAAGATTTTTAGATGTTTTGAAGCAACTCCATATCAACATACAACTAATAGAAGCTTTGGAGCAAATGCCCAGTTATGTGAAATTCATGAAAGATATACCGTCAAAGAAGCACAGAATGGGAGAATTTGAGACTGTTGCTCTCACTAAAAGGGGAGGTTGTTGTACAACGAGGTTTGTTCTTAAATACTCAGCAAACCATGCATTCATCAATTGGAAGAAGGTTTATTTTGCCTCCTTACTTCAGCCCTGAGACACAGGCCTTTCACTACCAGATGCAAATGCAACTCTTTGAACTGAAGCTGAAGCATTGCTTCCAGCTTCCTCGGGTTCATCTCTAGCTTGGTTGGAGGACATTACTATATGAAAACACATTTAAAATGATCAGGAGACATCACATTATCATAAATTATATAATGGCATGTATAGCTAAACTCGTGTTTGCTACGTTATATCTGAGAATCGGCTAACCCATAGCTCCGATACCATTAAATGTAATACCCCTAATCCGTATCCATTGACGGAATATGGTTTCAAGGCATTACTAGAGTTTACAGAATACTTTTACATAAATCGAGTCAAATACTATTCATTTTTCGAGATTAGTCGTAACGTCCCTTAGTAGGGCCCTCGAGGCTCAAAACATGCATTAGAATTGATTCGGGACCAAATTGGGATCTTGAGAAATTTTCCATAAAATCACAAAATTTTTCTCACTATTAAGAGTCACACGCCCGTGTAGTATGGGACATGCCTGTGTGGTCAGGCCATGTGGGTTCACACGTCCGTGTCCCTAACCCATGTAACTCTCTGACTTGCAACTCATGAACAAATTGATGTCACACGGCCAAGTCACATGCCCCTGTGCTAGGCCGTATGGTTAATTCGAATTTTTAAAAAATAGGTGAAGGATTCACATGGCTAAGAGACACACCCGTGTTTTGGGTCGTGTGCCTTACACAACAAAGACACATGCCCATGTCCCTACCTTTGTGCTCAATTTTGAGCATTCTGCTTCTAAAAATTAAGGTGCAGGGAACACACGGCCTAACTACATGCCCATGTACCCGGTCGTGTGTCACACACGGTCCAGACACACGCCCGTATGGACAAAATAAAACCATTTCCTAGCCTTATTTGTCACCCAAATTTACCATTTTCCTGCACTAAAACATACTATACACATTCCAACCATTTCAAGCATTCAAACTAGACAATTTTTATCATTCAACATGGCATATCATTGCATGCATACATGTTTACAATCTTACCTTGATTCAATCCATGTGTTAAACATGATTTGATCAACTACTTAACACACACAAACACACACACACACACACATATATATATATATATATCTACCATTGCATGACATTTCATATATATCATGTAACAACCAGATTTTGGGTCTAGTCAGAACAGTGATTTGGGAGCACAAATCTGACATAAAGAAATTTATTTTTCATATATTTTTATGGTCTACAGTTTTACAAAAAGATTTCGTGAAAATTTCGTTCGAAAATTTTGACGTTTGGGCACTCAATTTAGTCAAAAAGACTAAATCGTAACAGGTACAAAATGTGAGTTCTATAGGTTAGAGGTGGCTAATTGTCATGTAATTAAATTGAAGGTCCTTAATGGTAATTAGACCATTGGTTAAGTTGGTGGACAAAAATGGACATGGTTAGTTATGTTTCCAAAGTTTTTCATTAAGGGCATTTTAGTAATTTGGCAATTAAATGAATTAAAAAGCCAAATTAAAAGCAAAATTTTGTCCATCTTCCACCCTATGGCCGAATGTATCAAGGAGAAACCATGGCTAGGGTTTTTCAAGCTTCCAAGCTCGATTGTAAGTCTGTTTAGCCCTGTTTTTAATGATTTTTATGTTTTTGAGATCCTTGTAACCTAATCTAGCTTTTCCAATGATTTATTTGAAGTATTATCATAATTTAAAATTTTAACCATGTTATATATTTGTGTATTTTGATGTCTAATGGTAGAAAATGAATGCTAGTTGTGTGATAAACGACTTTTGCTAAGTGATTTTTGGTAAAAATGTCAAAAAGGACCTACTTGTAAAAAAAATTTATAAAATGGGTGCTAAAATGTGAATAAATGAAAAATGTGAGCTACTATAAGCATGTATAAGGTTTGGCTAGGGTTAGGTATTGAAGAAATTGAGTACATTTCATTTGACGAGCCTAGGGACTAAATTGTAAAAATGTGAAACTTTAGGGGCAAAAATGTAATTTTTGCCATCAAGAGATTTTGGGCTGATTTGAATAGTATAATAATTAAATAAGTTAAATGTGGTATTATAGATCGAGAAAAACGAGGTTCAAAATTAGAACGGGGGAAAAATAAGTATTGAACGGTTAGCTTCTTTTTGACACTTTTATGCCGAGGTAAGCTTGTATGTAAATAATGCATCATTAATTCATATTTATGTGTTTTATTATTGTATAAATTGTGTAATTGACCCTTTCGATGTATTTGACAAAGTTTCAATAAGTGAGAAATCCCGGTTGAACCTTAGGAATAGAATAGAATACAAGTGACATGTCACTAAGAACCTATGTGTAATTATGTGATTGTGTGATTTCGAGTGTTGGTCTTGTACGTCCTACCAGTGGCTAGGTACTCAGGCATGTGTTGCGAATACCTGTCAACTTGTGTGAGCAGCACTAGGTAGCTACATCCCGACCGTCAGCTTGTGTTAGCAAACCTGTGAATAGCTCGAGAGTGAGCCTATATATGTTATGAGATATGAGGTAGCTTTGGCTACATATGTGGCACTTATGTGCAAGATTTCCAAGTATCCGCTAATATTTCGAGTGTTCAATGGGAAATGTCAAAGATGTGAAAGTGTATGTGGCTATGTTACAAATTAAGTGATACAGGTATGTACATAAAGTTTATAAGTATTGACTACATGATATTGTGAGTTCATGGTTTCCATGAGAATGTTTTTGGTGAAAGTCTTGTGATTATTGGTGCATGCTTGTGATGTATGAAATACATGGTAAATTCGGTTGGCAATTTTGTAACCGACTTTCAGGCTAAATTGAGTTATGATATAGAATGTTTTTTGGCAGATTATGGAGGTATGTACTTACCTAACAGATCATCTGTCAGATGCGTTTATAGCTGAGGCATAGATTGTGGTTTATCAGATATGAGAAAAAGGAAAGATTGACATAATTGCCTATTAAAAATGTTTATGGGAAAATATGAGCTTTAAATAATTGAAAGATGTTAAAATACATGCTTGAGAAGTGTATACTCATAATTAATGTGTATGTTTATTATGAGGTTGGAAATGATTGAATGAATGTGGCAACCTGTTATAACGAAGAGATAATGGTTGATAGGCTAATGTCAAGACATGTTAAATCATATTTATATATTGATAGAGCAAACAATATGATCGAATAAGTGATTATTGTGAGATTTATAGCAGTTTATTTTATCTTATGTTCTTATTGTTGGTCTTGGTAAACGATTGGTAATAAAACTCACAAGTGAAAAACTTGATAAGTGATGAATCTTGTTAAGGTTGTGATTAAGCAAGTTATAACTATGAGATTTTTAATGACATTTATGTTATCTTTCATTATATAAATTGTATGATTAAGTTATATTTAATATGTTTATTATTTGCATATAAACTTACTAAGCTATATAGCTTACTCCCCTTTCTTTCCCATGTTTTATAGTGTCGTCAACTTAGCTCGGGTTGGAGATTGCCAGAGATCCTATCACACTATCAAGCTATACTGTTGGGTATAGATGAATTCAAGTATTTAGAGTTTATGGCATGTATAGGGACTCAGTCTTATGGCCATATGTGTTGGCTTATAATAGTTCGTGATTCATTTTGTATATAGTCATGGAAGTGATTAATGTTGGTTAGGAGTATATTAATACTAATGTCATTTGTGAATGTGGGAATTTGCATAAATTTATGTAGAAAGGTTGATGTTCTAAGCATGATTAATAATGGTGTGAGAATGACATGTTATTGTCTTAATTGTGGATGATTTGGTTGCCTAAGTATATCATGTTTTGTGCTTTTGAATTGAGGTAAGAGTATGTGTGAATAAGGGTGGCAAAATGGCTTGGTAAATAGCCTTGTTTTTGTCTACATGGGAAGCCACATAGGCGTGTGTCTAGGCCGTGTGTGACACACGGTCAGCCCCACGGGCATGTGTTTAAGCCGTGTGTCCCCTGTACCTTAATTTTGAAAAATAGAATGCTTAGAATTAAGCAACAGGAAGAGACACGGACGTGTATCTCAGCCGTGTGGATGGCACGGCCTCAAACACTGGCGTGTGCCCTGGCCGTCTGAAGTCTGCACCTATTTTTGTGAAATTAATTTTTCACATGGCCTAGTGACATGAGCATGTGCCTTGGCCATGTGAACTCAATTTGGTTATGACTCACAAGTCAGAGAGTTACACGGGGTAGGAACACAAGCATGTGTGACCACACAACCTGTCTACATGGGT
Organism: Gossypium stocksii; assembly: GCA_020496765.1. NCBI lineage: Eukaryota > Viridiplantae > Streptophyta > Magnoliopsida > Malvales > Malvaceae > Gossypium > Gossypium stocksii. The sequence continues at coordinate 43,155,573 of CM035621.1, forward strand.
GTGTCCCATAACCACACGGGCGTGTTGTATAATGGAAAATTTTCCAAGTTTCATAAAATTTTCTAACGTTCTCAGTTTAGTCCCAAACCACTCCCAATGTATGTGTTGGGCCTCGTAGGCTTGTTTTAGGGACTTTATGATTGAATGTAAACGATTTGAATTTGGACACAAATCTATGTCTTGGAATTATATGTTTATTCGTACGATAAGTTCGGTAATGCCTCGTACCCTGTTCCAGCGTCGAATACAGGTAAGGGATAATACATATCAAGACAACCACCGCTAGCCATTCCAATGGCTAGATTACAAACATCGTTATCAAACATCAAGCCACTAAAGGCCAATTTGTCCTATACACGCCATTACACTAAAATGATTTTTACTATATGTACCCAAAAATAGCTAATAGATAGTGTGACGATGCTCCAATGATCTCGAACCTTCGCAAGCTTCTAAGCACTATAAAACAGGGGAAAAATAAAACAGAGTAAGGATTACATGCTTGGTAAGTTCGTATAACGGAATCTAAACATACCAATCCCATTTATTAAATCTAAGTATACAATATCACGTTTTACATCCATTTGACAAAATTGCCTAAACACATACATCCAATCAAACATCACAAACTTTACATATACATCAAGTAAGGATAGATGAGCTCATCATGAAATATTCTTTCATGCCATTATCATTTCATCTCATATTTTCCATACCATGTCAAGAGTTGTGTCCGTTAAATCATTGAAATTCCGATGAATGCTCAAGTGGTACATTCGAGGTGTACGATTCAATAACCCGTCAATTCTTTTTGAAGAGTACCCATTAGGGCACTTAATCAAGGAAAAACATTCTCAAGCCACATATCTATAACAGGATTACCAATCCAGGCTAAATCCTTTATATAACGTATGCTCAGAAGAGCTCAATTAGGATTACCAGTACATGCTCAACCCTAATCGTAACGTATACTCGAGAGGTATTATATCAGGATTACCCGTCCGGCCTAAATCCTTTTTATAATGAAGTCAATAGGATTACTCCTCCGAGCTAAATCTGTTAGCAACAAACGTAGGACCTCATCCATTTCGGGAAAGCACGTATTCATCGGAATTCAATATTCAATCGGGACTTAACCCCTTTTTCACCATTTCAAACATGTATTAAATTTTTCATTATAGCATTCAAATAATGTTCATCAATATAAGTCACATTCCATAAAAACATAACATTCAATTAAACATATTTACATGCTCGATTAAGGTACACAAACTTACCTTGACACTTGTTCGCGTAAATAATTAACTAATTCGCGACCTTTTCCTTTCCTCGATCTAACCTCGAATTTATATTTTTTGGATATATATAAATAATTCTAATCATCAATTTCTCATATTTCATACTCATTTGGACTCAATTTACGTCTAAGGTAAAATTACCATTTCACCCCTAACTTTTCCATAAATTCCAATTTCGTCCCTAAGCTTGGAAAATGAAACTTGTGCAATTTACTCCCTATTCCAAGCCTAACCAAAATCCCATTATAAAATTTACATCACAAGTATTCATAAAAAATTCAGCATTTTTCTTCAGTTTCACAACTTTGCATTTTAATCCTTAAATCATGTTTTTATCAAATATCACTTTGTAAAAGTTGTTTATCTATTAACAACCTTTCATTTTCTACCATAAATTTCTAATTTTCAACATATACATCCATGACCCATTTTCCATACTTTGATAACTTTTCAAATTAATAACCCAAATAGATAGATTAGACTATTTCGGTTTCAAAAATATCAAAATTACTAAAAACGGGACAAGAAAACTTACCCAATTAAGCCATGAAAGTTTCTTCTCTCTCTCCTAGGGTTTCCATGTATATTTTGGGGAAGATGATGAGAAAATAAGATGATATTTCCTTTATCATCTTTTAATTAATTTAATTATATCTATTTCTAATTTAGTCTTTGCCCTTTTTCTAAATTTCCATGGACGAGTCACCAAAATATCTACATACTGTTCTTAATGGTCTAATTACCAAATAAGGACCTCAAATTTTGAATTCCATAGTTATTTACTCCTTATAGCAACTAGAATTCAACTTTTGCCTTTTATGCAATTTAGTCCTTCTTGTAATTAAGCACAAAATCAGTAATATTTTCTTATCAAAATTTTCACATGACATTTCTAACATAATACGGAGCATATAATAAAATAAAAATAAAATTTATTTTCGGATCGGATTTATGGTCCCATAACTACTATTTCGATTTCACTGAAATTGGGCTATTACACCTTGCATTGATATGTGGTGAAACATAAGATTGCCACGGCATATTATCCCCAAACAAATGGATAAACTAATATTTCTAACAGAGAAATTAAAAAGATTCTAGAAAAAGTGGTGAAATAACTCGTAAGGATTGGTCCTCTAGACTAGATGAAGCTTTGTGGGCCTATCGTACTACATTTAAAACATTGTTGGGGATGTCACCTTTTAAACTTGTTTATAGAAAGCCATGTCACCTACCTTTTGAGCTCGAGCATAAAGCATTTTAGGATATTAAAAAGCTGAACATGGATTGGGTCACTACTGGGAATAAAAGGTTGTTAGAACTGAATGAAATGGAAGAATTCAGGGCACAGGCATATGAAAATGCTAAACTGTAAAAGGAAAAGACCAAATGTTCGCATGATAACAGAATTATGCCATGGAAATTTGAACCAGGGCAACAAGTGTTGTTGTTCAACTCTAGGCTCAAATTGTTCCCCAGCAAATTAAAATCTCGCTAGTCAAGTCCCTTTGAGGTAGCTCAAGTATACCCGTATGGAGTTGTTAGTATCAAAGACCAAAAAATGGGAGTCACATTCAAAGTTAATAGACAATGCTTGAAGCACTTCTGGGTGCTCATGTGGATCGTGACAAGCAATCCATTGACCTCAAAGTTAGCAATTTTATTTTTAGTTTTCCTTTCTTTAGTTGCTTTACTTTTATTTCGTTTTTATTATTTGGTATCATTAATTATTTAATGTTGTTTCATTTATGTTTTTATCTTTGATTAATAAGCAATTTTTCTAGATTCTAGAGACAGAATAAAAGTATGGAATTATCAGTTGTGACAATAAGAAGACTTTATCGCGGCATCTCAGAAGAAAATTATGCTACGATAAACTATGTAAATGAATGTTGATGTACAAGGTAACATGGGTTGACCAGACAAAAAAGTCCAAGGGAGAGATTTTTGGATAGTTGGGCCCATTCTGTTACTTGGGTAGCCCAAGGAAGAGAAGCCAAAACTTTTATTTTAGAGTTAGGTCACCTCACATTTCCCCCCAAAATCCCTTTATTTTTTCCTCCTCCACCCCACCAGCTTCCACGACTGTACAAGATTGTGACATCGATCGTCTTATTGATGAGTTCACAAAAATTAATAAAGAAGAGGACGAAATAAACCCCATGACGAGAAAGTTGTGGTATAAAATAAGTGCCCGTAAATCCACTCACAGGGCCGAATGAAGTAACTACACTCTAGTCCAAGCCAAGGAAGTTTTTTTTCTCTACCTCATGCATTTTATTTCTTTTGCCATGACATTCTATACATATCTATATTTTAGGTTTGGGGGTGTATTGTGCATTTAGGCTACATTATATATCTAACATGTATGCTTATTCTAATTTCGTTAAATTTGTTTTTTCCACTGCCATGTAACTACTAAGTACTGTTTTGCCTATGCAGAGTACAATCTTTACTTATGATGTTCAATGATAAGCTTAAATTCTTCAATACACTTAGAACATGTGACAGGGGATTAAGTGACTTTAACTTAGCTTAGGTTGCTTAAAGATTACCTCCTAAAAATGAGATGTCCTAACCTAAATTATTTTTGGACTATAGCAAGTATCTTTTAATGAACGTAGAGACTTTTGAAGCCAAACTCAGTCACATTGCCACATCATTACTTTAATAAAGGACAGCAGACACTCCAATGCTTAGAATTGCCAAGTTAGCACCACTTTGTTTGCTCCATCATGATGTTGACTAGAAATGTGAATCCAAGTAAGAGTGTGTAATAACGAAAAGAAAATTAAGGGCACTCCATTGTAGTAATAGGCTGGGTAACTAAGGAGGTAGTAGTTTGCTCCATCTATCTTCTAAGTTAAAAGCCTTAGCTTCAAGAGTGATTCTTATTAAAATTGTGACATGATTAAGTACTAGGTAATTTAGTGTATGCTCCATTGTGATTATCAAGTCAAAGAATTTTGTGACATGCTAAATCCCCTAATATACTTTAAAAAAAAGAGAAAAAAGAACAAAGAATAAATACAAATAAATATTTTGAGTAGGCTTAGAGCAAGGGTTACAAAGTAACTTGAGTTTAGGTAACAAATGAACTGAGTAAATTAGGAGATGTTTGCTATGGCCAGAAAGCACACATGAGTACTTATGAAATTTTGTTTTTAAGGAGTAACTTTCTGCACTACCTTTGTTAAGCAAACCTTTGAAACTCAAACAAGCTTTGAGAGATAGAAGATTGCTGAGAACTGAAGTTTATATTGTTCGTTGAATGGACTAGTAGTACAAGGTGGTTATGTGCGTAGGCAAAAATTATTGCATTCATGCATTCATGTATATTTTGCTTGAGGACAAGCATTAACTCAAGTTTTGGGGTGTGATAACTCTTAAAAGTAGTTATATTTCATGCCTTTAGACCTAGCTAATTGTCTGTACTTAGGTACATTTAGTTGCATTTTAGGACATTCCATTAGTAATTTTCTTGTTTTAACATTGCATTAGGAGCTTGGACTGTACTTAAATGTTAGTTATTTTTAATTGTTTATGGAAGGGTTGTGTGTGGTGGTGGATTGGCAGGTGTAAGATGAGAAACAAGAAGTAAATAAGTGAAGGTTTGTTAGGGCAAAGGGTTGGACAGTTTGTCAACACAAATGTCGCGGCAATGCTGAGAAGATGTTCAGTCAACACTTAAAGTGTACCAATCTTAGGCCCAGTTGAACTTGTATCAGATATATCTACCTGAAAAAGAGGGAAGAAAATCATGGGCTATTGGATTTACCCAAGGGAAAACGATTATAAAAGTCAAAGAAGGAAACTCTAAAGGGGGCAAAAAACAAACAAGAAAAAATAAAGGGTAGCGACTGAGCAAATATGGGAAGAAGAAGACAAAAGTAATCCCGCTCAGCCACCACAGGACACTACATTGTTGGAGTGTAGGCTAGATAAGCAGAAGTTATCTTCCCAAAGTTCTTCTGTTATTTCTTGATTACTCTTTGTGAATTGATTTGATGAAAACGATGTTGACTGGTACTTTGGATTTGAATTTTAATTGCCAACCCATGAGCTAAATCTCATAAGGTTGGGATTACTTAATGAAACTTTTATTTTCTTTAATGGCTGAAGCGTAGATCTGCTTTAATACACTTTTTTCATTCAATGGTTTTTTACAAAATTGCATGTTTGCAAACTCTAGACATAGATGGATGTACAACATATTCATTAATTTAATATGAAAATATTGAATGATATGTGCAAGTGTTCGACCAAATACTTGTAGCAACCTCTAGACATAGAGCATCATTCATACGAAAAGAAAATAAAATAGTACAAGGTATCGGGTTAAAGGCCTATAGACATATATCGCATAAAGCAAGGTAACTTGAGGTCTTGTTCTCAAAAAAAGTAGACCATTTTAGAACTCTTTTGAGCAATAGATTGAGTATGGTTTTTCCAAGGCGTTACTGTCAGTAAAGGTAGATTCTTAGTAATCCTGACCTTCCAAATCAACATCGTAGACCCTCTATCCTTTGCCATAGTATCTTCGCCATAGATTTTTAGTTGTTCACTTGTTTGTTTGCATATTATTCATGTAATCATTCTCAAATATTCCATTGCATTCTTGCTCTTGTCATGTCACAGCATTTTCCATTATTTATCAGTTACACATATTGCACACATTATTATTTCTTCAAATTACAACTTCATTCTTAGCCTTATTTTTATCATAACATTGATCATACTTCATTATAATAACTTGACTAATTTACACTGTTCTAATCCCTGTGGAGACAATCTCATTATATCACTTTATTACTTGACTCAATATGTATACTTACACAATTTGCATATCATTTCACATGCGACACTAACCTATCGGGCATTTGATCAATAAATGGAAGAGGAAAATTATCTTTCTTTGTCACATCATGTAATTTCTAATAGTCAATACATAGCCACCATCTAGTTACGATCTGAGTTGGGATTAATTCAATCATCTCATTTCTACTACTGCCAATCCTTATTTCTTTGATACACATTGTGTGGGCTCACACATTCACTATCAAAAATAGCATAAGCTATTCCTGCATCTAACCATTTGATCATTTCTTTTTTTACTACTTACATGGTTATATTTAATCATCTCTGTGCATCCACGACTGTTTTTTTCCTTTCTTCCAACCTTAGTTTATATTGGCATAATGTTGGATTGACTCTCTTGATATTTGTAATCATCCATCCGATTGCTTTCTTATGTATTTTTAGGATGCCCAAAAATGTCTCTTCCTACTCAGTAGACAAATGAGTTGTGATTATGGCAGGCAATGTGTTTTGTTCTTCCAAGTACTCATATTTAAGATGGTTAGGGAGGGGTTTTAATTCCAAAACAGGCGGTTCAACAATGGAAGGTATCGTTTTCTTTAAGGATAGGCTCACTGATTCTAAATGTTCCTTACAATGGTTCCACCAATCTAGTTGGAATTCCATTTTGTCATTTTTTTTGTTTTAAGTCTATAGCGGTTCCCTTTTCTTCCTCATTTTTCTTTCCTAATTCTGGCATATTCTGATCAAGTTCATCCGACACCCCATTTGACTCTTCTTGATTGTTCGTCAAGTCCTCATGAGGTACTCTTTCCACTGTCTTCACAGTCTCTAATTGTCTATTTATTCCTCACGTATAATTATTGATGCTTACCTCTTCCAACAATATGACTATTTCTAGACCAGTTTTAGACCAAATACTTCCTCTGTTTATGATATCAAATTGTTTTGTGTTATCCTTATCAAAACTGTCATAAAAATATTGTAATTATATGGCTAAATCAATGCCTCCTCTTAATACCTTTCTGAGAATTATCTTGAATCTTTCCCATACCTGCCTCAACGTCTCTATAGCACCTTGCTCTAATCCAAATCATTCTTCATATATACTGAACACTGTGGTCATTGGTACCACTCTGCGTAAGAATAATTATATAAATTTTACCCAGGTAATGATAGTTTCTGGGGGTAGAGCATTCAGCTAGGCTTTCGCTTGACTTTCTAAGGTAAACGGAATGAGCAGTAGTTTAATGGCTTTTGTTAGGATGCCTATATACACAATTGTGCTACATAACTGTTCAAATTATCATAGGAATAATATCGGATCTCCATTTTCATGACTGTTGAACTTGAGATTTAAAAATAACCATGTCAATAGTGCAGGATTAAGTTCAAACTGGGAATTCTCAATTACATGTCGAACAATGTAGGGTTTTAACCAACTCATATCAAAAGGTACTGCTCCTAATACTTGCGTCATCCTACCAATTTTCAACAACAGTAAAATTATCAAAAGGAAATTGTAAAGGTATGATTAGACTAGAAATTAATTGTCATAATTAGCTTTGTAAAATTTTTTCGGGGCTTATAATTGGCCTGACAAGAATATCCATGCATCTACTCATATGCTGAAATCCATAAAAGAACAGGAATAAGTTAGAAAATTAGATAAGTTAAAAATTAGCAATTGTATCTATAATTCATAGAATTTTCTAGTTATCCTATTATGCGTAAAAATTTAAATTAAATTAATGGCGAAGCCCTCCATGACAACGTCGCCAACAGCTTGATCTCCTCACAGCATACTACCGTCGAGAGTGAGAATGCTACAACTAAAGATATGAAATAATGAGATGTCCACAAGTATACGGGTTAGGTTGTAATATAGTTTGTACGATGAAGTACAAGAAGTACTCCAAGGATCGTACCCAAAGAAGGCTTGATTACACTAATATTAATTTCTACGCTAACAAGTCTAACTAGTACTCTAACCAAATTATATTACGATAATTCACAAAATGATGATTAAAAGGAAATTTAGAGAAAGAATAAAATATAGACAGAAACAAATTGTAAATATTATTAAATCTAAAGGCAGAAGACTAACTGGTTTCAGTGTTCATAGTTAACTCATATAGCGAGTTCTATCCAATCGGCTAGTCATTAACCTAGCAAGGTCTCTCGGCCTTCCACTAACCTAATGAGTCAACAAACACTACTTATCTCTCGATGTCACAGGTCAGACTAGGTCAGGTAAGGTTTTCGTGGTAGACTATACCGATTTCGGATTCATATCTACCTACATGACTTCCTAGGGTTGTCGATCCTAGGGTTTAAGTTCTTCATTTGCCAACCAATTAATCCACTAAGAAATCCTACATAGTCGTCAACTAATCCCACATTCACACGTTAATATTCCTAAAGAATTAGTTACTCATAGATCTAATGAACATCATATATTTGAATTGGAACCGAAACATTTGCAAAATCAAATAAAGAGATTAGAAAGATCCTAAATATATATTGAAACTTGAAGCGTAATTCTTGACAAAGTCTAATAAATCCACAATCCAGATCTCTCAAAGAACAAAACAAGAACAGAAATAAAAACTAAAAGTAAAAACCTAAAAACTAAGAATGAAAATGAAATTAAAAGGGTGGCAAAAGCCCCTTAAACAGTTTTAAATAATAGTATTTACAAGCCTAGGTTAACAGCCTCTTCTTGACTTAAAATAATTGGCTAATCTTCATTAAAGTATGTTGTACAAATGAAAACACCCTTGCTTCATTAAGTGGCCACGTCGCATAGGTGTCGCGACACCCTCAAGCCTGTGTCGTAAAACTGATGGTAGATTGCTTCTTTAGGCATGTCTTCAGGATCACGACATCCTATGGTTTGTGTCGCAACATCCTGGACAAATTGCTCCTTATGTATTCCTCTTGTTGTGTTGCGACATCCCAACTCCATGTTGCAACATCGGGAGCAGTCCACTGTCTTTTTGCCCTAAAGCAATGTCCTGCACGCTCACTTATCATATTAGTCTACCTTTAGACCTACTTCTACCCACAATATCATATAAAATGCCTAAATTACTCATTTTATTACCTAAGTGCTAAAGATGAAAATTAAGTTAAAAACATAACTAACTTGCTTTCTAGTGAGCTCATTAAGTACAAAAAGGGGCTTAATTTGCTACAACGAATTGCGGCAGATCAGTAGGTCTCATTGAATTGGGTGTAATTGAAGCACCCCAATTATACTTTCCAATTCTTATAGGGTTCAAAATTGGAGTAATTATGTGGATAATTACACCCAAATCCAATTACCCTATGACTTTCCAAATACTCATACATGATTTAGCTTTTAAAAATATGTTTTATACAATTTAAGTTATAAAATTTATATTATAAGGATGAACACATATGAGCCTTTGGGATGGTTATGGAAAAAAAATTTAAAGTTATATTATAAATCCTAAAAAATTACATTATAAAAATAATTTATGTGTATTTTATAAAGTTATAACAAAAAATTTATATTATTTAGATCCTAAACAAATTCTAAAACTATGGTCAAAAAGTATATTATAAAAAATAATTTACATATTATAAAAGTGTTATAATATACTCATTTATAAAAAAAAATTATTGCCAAAAAATATGAACATAACTTATTTTTGTGCAAATGCTATGTATTATAAAAAATAATATCCTTATTTATAAAAAAATATTATATATTTTTTGCCATTACTTATTTATAAAAGAATAACTTTCTAAAATTATGAAAAATATATATTATTTATAAGGAGTGTAATGAAAGTTATTAGACACTTTATAAAACCTTTTTTATGAAGATTATATATTATAAAATTTTATATTATTTTAAACCTAATGTATGTATTATAAAAAGGGTAATAAATTAACATAAGTTTTTTTTTCCAAAATGAATTTATATAAGTTTTTATAATCAAGGCTATAGGCTTTTTGAACCGTGAACTCAAATATTATGCCGTAGATGCTAATTATTCAAATGCAAAAAATTTCTTGTACCATAACATGTGGTATTTAACTATTTAAGAGAATGAAGCCAAACACAATCACCAAAGATAGCTTGCAAGCTTTTTAATTTGAGACATTCAATGTTTTGAAACGTAATTAAGAAAAAAAAATTGTTCTAAAAACAAAAATATTCATCATATTAACAAATCACCTTAGTATAAAAAAAAAAAGTTAGATTGTACTAGCATGTTGCTTACTTTATAACTTTACTCGTAGGTAGGATTGAATGATCCATACTTTGTGAAAAAAGGAGATTTTGATAATCTTTACGATACAAATTCAAATGATGAACTTGGTTAAAAACCAATAAACAACGGTAAAAAATATATGTTAAATGTTAAAGAGAAAATAACCTAACAAATATGAAATGCTAGAGCACTTAGATAAAATGGAATATGATGTAATCATATTATCTATTACTTTCTTAAACTAATATATTTCATATGATGTTTTGATTTTAATTTTTGTTACTCATTTAGAAATTCTCTTATTATATTAATAATTTTTTATAATAATTAATATTTTTAAGATATAAATTATGTAATTGTGTAGTACAATTTATACTACTAAATATGACATAGGAAATTACTATATAATTACATTTTATCAACCAAATACATCTAGAGAATTAAAATTCTTTGTAATTACAAGAGTGTAATTACTACTTTAGTAATTACATTTCATCCAATTACTTTGTGCTATCCAAATAAACATTCAATAAGCTACTCTATTTAACGATAAATGATATTTTTTAAACAACAAATGTTAACTCCGTTAAAAATTAACCTTATTTGATTCTTTTTTTATTAATACAATAATTAAATTGACAAGCATAATATTAGAAAGACTAATTTAATCTGATCCATATAATAAAACAACCTTTTAAGTAAATTCACCCTTAAATTATATAAAAAAAAATCAACCTCCCTTAAATTTCAAGAAATAAAGGTGATGAAAAAGATTGTGATTAATTAAAAATGATTTTGAAAAATAAAATTAAAAATCAATAAAAAAACCTTCTGCTGAAAATATTTTGTAAAACTATAAAGGTAATTTTTTAAAAAATAATTTTTAAATATCAAATTTATTACCCTAATTAAAAATATATATAACTATAAGACTTTTTTTTTAAAAAATTATTTTAATTTTAACTAAACAAAAAACAATCATGTAATGCAATAAAAATACAGTTTAATCACAGCAAAAGTTGAAAACATATGTTAAGTAGAGTTGGAAGAGATGAAAACATATGAATGATTTGAACCTGACAAATGAGCTGATTTATGACAGGTGACAATTGATTCAGTGTTTACCAGACTTAGCTCCAAGAAATGTCGAGTCGTATTCAAGAACGAAACACTGTTAACGACTGAAACTCATGCCATTAGACACCAAAGAACTAGGCTTATTTTTAAAAATGACCCAAAATGTTTGATTAATTACGAAAATTACCTATGTACAAAATCATGTATAAAAATGTTCCGTTTTGAATAATAAACTGCAGTATTGTTGTTGTCATTGACGACACCATCCTTTATAATTGGCCAATTATTGATTAGTCTAATAAAAATTAATTTTTTTGAGTGTTGAGCAATCAGTATATCTATTTGTATAGTCATTTAAAAATAATGATATTTTACGAGAAAAAAATAATATTTTAGTAGGTTCTGCTATTGTGATTGGCAACACTTTTTCTGTCAAAAAATGTGACGGGGTAAGTTAAAAAAAATTTGGTGTCGTCGTTACCTTTGCTAACATCCGTCTGATTTTTATTTTAAATAAAAAGGTGAAGTTGAAATGAAAACAAAGAAAAGAGATAGGCTTTATACTGGATGCAACGGCGACAAGATGATTCATTAGTCAAGTGAAACAAAGAAAAGAGACTGAGAAGTAATTAACAAATATAAAAGTTGAAAGTTGCAGTCAGTTGACAGTTAATTAAGGCATTTACTTCTCTATTTTCTTTCATTCCCAAGGTGCACCCCTTTTTCTCCCATTTGCTTTTAACTTCTTTCTTCTTTACCTTTCTATTGCATTCATCCCTTTTTCTTCTCCCTTGTTTCAACAGTGCCTTTTCCTCCCATTTGCTTTTAAATTCTTTCCTCTTTATTTTTCTATTTTACTCTTCTTTCTCTATTGCTTTCATCCCCTAACAGTTTTCTCCTTTTTTTAATTGTTTTATGAAAGATCAAACTGGTTCAAGTTTTAGAGAAGCTACAGCATTCAACATGTCGTTCACTCGGAACCTCCATTCTTTGTCCATTATTTCTGCTTCCCTTCTACTCTTCTCTTCAACTTTGCTCTTTTCTTTTTAATTGAAGCTATATTGAATTTTTAAGGTTTTAAACAACCATAAACATTGTAATTTTAAGTTTTAGGTTTAAATTTTTTTATTAAATTAACTGGTACCACCAATTACAAGGACAAAAAAAATCAATTTTTTTAAATATAATTTTTTTTCTGACTAGTGTCACCAAATTGAATCATTTATGTACATGATTTTCAAGGTAGATTATTTTTATAAATAATTAAAAATTTTAGGTATTTTTATAAAAAAAAAAAAGTCAAAGAACAAACATATGGAATCAATACACTCAACAGGACATGCAACAAAAAATCATATTTTCTAAAAATAAGGAGTTATTTTTTTAATTTCATGTATTACTTATTTATTTTATTATTTTCCATATATATCTTATTGAGTTAATTAAATAATAAATTACATTTTATTAAAAATATTTCACAATTTTACATCATCCATATTATTTTTTTAACGATAATTTCATTAAATTTGTTAAAAAAATAATTTAAAAAAAACAAACGTTGACAGTCAAGAAAGACTCAAAAATATAATTAAAACTATTTTGACAAAAACTGCAAACTTTAACGGCTAAACTTGTCATTAAACCTTAATTATTTTTTAAAAAATTATTTAAAAAACTTACAAATAATGTTAAAGCCATACAATAAAACTTTTTTTTCTCAAAATAAATCTAAAAATTCAAAACCCAAAATTATTATAAAAAAACATATATCCAATTAGTTGAAAAAAATCCTAAAAGACTAACCAAACCCACATTACTAAAAAGGAAAAAAAAAAAAACTACTTTTTATTTCATAGTTACAATAATTAAATCTTACTGTCATCGTTATTTTTAACCTTACTAAAAGTAAACGCACCTTCAATCCAAAGAAACCCTCTTCTGTTTTAACTGTTTTTCAACTATATTTTTAATCCTTGATTCTTAGTCCCCAGTCAAGTAACTTGAATTTTCAGCTCCAACTGTTACCTCTTGATGCTTTGTTTCAAAGACAATGGAACCGCACACCCATTCTACAACCAAAATAATTAAATAAAGAATTTCAATTTCAGAACTCATAAAAAGAAATAAAAAAAGTTAATTCAATAAATAAATTTACAATCACGTACCTCTTTGTAAAATTAGTTCATCATTGAGGTTGAAAAGTGTTTTTGAAAATTTTGATAGTGTTTATCATTGCTGTTAAAAAGTGCTTTTGACATGATGTCGTAAAGTAAAGATTTAATGGAAAGATAAAAAATTAACTTCATTGAAAAATAATACTCCAAAAGTTTCAAAAGCCAAAATTTTTAACTTTTGGCTTGGGTTAAAACCCTAGTTTAAAATCAAAGTTTGGTTTGAAAAATTGTTTGTTTACCAAATTCTTTTGTTTGAAATCAAGGTTTAGACCTCAATGGTAAACATAACTGTATGATCACCGATAATTTTTTTTTCCCGCTACTTGAAGAAGTATCGGAAATGCAAATTTGTGCCCCTAATTCACAATAACCATGGATAACTCGAAGTATCAAGTGAAAAACCTGAAAGCAAGAAGAGAACAAAATTTAACAACTAGGTTAAGGTTGTATGAGTAAGAACAAGAAGATTATATTAACACGATGCTATCTTAGATGAATTGGGAATGAACAGAGCACTCGATGAATTGTTCATGTATAGTTTGGTTTTTGTTTGTATATAAAACTAAATAAATGAACATGAACAAGATTTTGAATAAACAGACCAAACACACACAAAGCTTATTTAGTTCAGTTCATTTATGCTCATAAACAAGCTCGTTTAATAAATCATTTAAAGGTTGCTTATTGTTCTATTAGAATATATTAATAAAATTATTTATATTTGTATTTAATTATTTTATATCTAAAAAATAATTTGTTAGTTATTAATGAACATGGTTCGTAAACATGTTTGTTTAAATTAAACAAATAAATTTAAAAACATGTAATTTTAAAAACCCTAAAGAATCAAACTAGATTGATTTACAGCCCTAATAAATCATTAAAATACCACATAGGTTCTGACATGAAAAAAAATGCCATGTGTTGGAGTCATAATGTGCCCCTGCTGCCATGTTAGTTTTTTTTGTTTTTACCAAAACTGCTTTAGCATTTGGAATCAAGGGTTTGAGGGAGCAAAAGAAAAAGTAAATCTTTAAATATATAAGTGGGGAAAAAATACTACAGGACTAATTTTAAATAAAAGTGACATTTATTATTGACATAAACTTAAGGTGGAATTTTAAAGAGGTGTATATTAAGAACATATTATTTTGAGATTTCAATGGCAAAACTCAATCAACTATAAGAATTGTGCTAATATCTTGATTATACAATATCCCAACCCAGTGAGTACCATTAATTTCATAATTCATCTTCTATCATCTTAGCACACACTTAGCCAAAGGTCAAACTATCCGTCCATTTGAGTTGTCCTCAATTCCTATCTTACTATAAATATAAATGACAAGATTTACGGTGTTCAACAATAACATATGTTTTTAAATAATGAGATTTATAGATATATGTAGGTTTCATTTCACATTTCTCAACAATTAAAACAATAGGTGTTTCTCTTCAAAAATAGTATAATATTTATAAAATTTAAAAAAAAAAAACTGAATATTGGATATTTCCAATGCATTTTAAGTAGTTAATTTCTCTTACACATTTTTTCCTATTTTTAAATTTTTACTATCTCTTCAATCTATTTCAAATGCCCATATTTAAGTTAGCACAATAATTGAGAAAGATTTTTAAATATATTAAATTTTATAAAAAAAATGCAAGTAAATTATAGATTTATGGTTAAAACATGTTTGCCCAAATATTTAAAAGATGACTACTCAAATTTAAATATATATATATATATATATATATATATGAGATGAATTAACTAGACCTAGAGTAAAATAACTTTTATTGATAAAATAGTACAAAATTAAATAATTGTGTTAATTAATTTTGACTATATTGGTGGGACCTTTTCTTTAAAAGAGAACAGTTTTTTATTTTATTTTTAATTTAAATAAAACCCTTGTAATATGAGTCTGACTCATTAAATGAAAATTAAAATAATCAAAATAATCTTTTAACTAAACACAACAATGTGTTAGATCAATTATTAATTTTATGCGTAAAATAAAAATTATTTAATATTATTTTCTTATTTATGAGTTAAATCGTGTAAAAAACAAATATAAAACAAAACCTCATCTTACATTACTGCAACATGAAATGAGAGAATATAGTACGTAACATCATGCAGGCAAGCATTTAAAATAACTTTTATTATTATTATGGTTTTTATTTTAATGTGGGCACCCCTTCTCTTTTTGTTTGTGGCAGTCCAGACTCCAGTAAGTGTAAAAAGGACCGGCCGGTTCAGTTCAAAGCTAAATCACGTGTTTAGGTCATGTGGACCAAAACCACCACGTGTTCCTCTTAAAACTGTTGTCTTTTTGGCAAGTGACATATAAAGTAACTAAAACTACAATTTTTTGAAAATACTATCAACAAGTATAAATTTATTAAGTCAGGCCTAAAAATCCATGAAATTTCACTACCTGCCCTTTTCATATAGATTTGCTTCTGAAATCTATAATTCTAATTTAAACGTTTATAACCAATTTCTTTATTTTTAACACAATTATATTTACATATTACGGGACCATAAAAACTACTGTCTAATTTATATAGATTATTATTATTATTTCCACAAGTAACATGTGTTTTTATTTATTTATAACAATAACTTCTTTTACCTCCATTAAAATGGGTTAAATAATTTCCCAATTTTAACATTCAAAACAATTTTATTACAAAAATCATCTCCAATGCTATTTGTCTCATTCTAACTACATTCAAATAAAACATATTTTTCTCTTTTTCCTTACGGAACACAAAAATGAAAAAAACTCAACAGGGACCAGAGTTGCCTTGGATCAAGGAAAGAAAAGGTTTAGAATTTCATTAAAGTAAAAAATATAAAAAAAAAAAATCACCACAAAATTTTAGAAATCATTTACTGCATCAATAATTCTTTTTTCAAAATGCGAAATTAAAAATTCACCACTTAATTTTCAAGAAAAAAAAAAAAGTTAAAAAGAACAACTAATATTCCTTGCTTCATTGCCAATATTTTTTTCAAAAAGTAAGAAAAGCAAGAATACATGCTTTCAAAATATATTAAAATCAGAAACACATGAAAACATGAGGTTGTTTAAATCCAACAATTGAATCCGGGTTAAATTGGTTGTCCTATGAACCACTTCGAACCAATTAAATCGGACAAAAAAAATACCGAACCAATTTTTCTTTATTTTATCAACTTTAAATAATTTATTTAACTAAACCGGACTAACGGAAATAAAGTAAGCATTAATACACTAATAAATAATTTAGGGGTGCCCAGTTTTGTAAAACACTAAGTGGAGTGCCCAAAGTGGTAGTTTTAAATTTGATGAATTAAAGTTTTTCATTTTTTTCTCTCTCTTTATTTTTTTCTCCTGGTTTTACCATAGAAACTGACTGGTTTTTTTCCGGCATTGACTATGCTCTGAAACCAAAGCTGACCCAGAACAACATAACGGTGAGATTACGCTAAGCATTAATATGTATTTTTTTTATATAAAATTTTGGACATTGATTTATGGTTTTAGCTTGGTTCATGTACATTGGCATAAACTCAATTCAGCTGTTATTTCTTTAATATCATCAACAAGAATCTTCGAAGATATTAGCAAATTCTTTTAGTTAACAAATCCTGATTTAATTATGTGAGTAATACAATTTATTTTTGTTCACAGAAATTGAATTACATGACTTTTTTGCTTTTATCTAGTTTCCCATTTCGTTCATGCTTTCCATATTTTTCCAGGACAGAAATGGTATGTTAACTTTTTATTAGTTGTTGGGAATTAATTTGGAAATGGCTTTCTAAATCATTTATTTATATCTTAGATGCTGATTTGTTATGCTAGTTTTCTACCTGAGACATTTCTGTTATAAATTATTTTCAGGTGTTTCTGGGTTTTTCTTATGTTGAGGATGTTAGGTGGAGATTGGGTGATTTGGGAGGAAAGGATAAAGCAATGGGGTGGGAATTTTTTCTTGAGAATATTGGAATTTTGGTGATTTTCCTGGAAATTTTTCAGGAATTGGACCTTCTTTAGAATTTAAAGTATTTTTTTTCCAAGAATAAAAAGTGGAAAAAAGAGCTGGTTCAAGGATTTCTGCGTTACAATCCAAGATGAATTTTGGTGAAGATTTTTCAATTCCACGGGGAAAAGAATTCGAGTTTACAGGTTCTTGGATACCGGTAACCCCACAAAAACCTATCCCAACAGGATCGAATCCGATCCAGGTGAACGGGCAAGGGAACCAGTTCGGAAAAGAAAATTGGCAGGAACTTGCTGGATTTCCTACGGGATATGTTCAAGATATCCTAAATAACAATGGAGTTGCTCACAGTTTCAACCAGGATCAATATTTTGGCAGCATAAATTTGGCAAAGAATAATAGGATGATCAATAACATTGCAGGTTCTTATAGACTTGTTCTTCAAAATGAAAGCTCAAGTTGGAATGATCATACCTGGGCAAATCTTCTGGCAGCCAGAAATGCCGCAGATGGTTTTGCCTCTGCAAACAGAATCGCCAGCATAGGCAGCGGTAATACACTGCCAATTCCGAATTTGCATTCTCAAGAAGATAACTGGAGACGTTCCAGCTCACACCAATCCTCAAGTTCGCACTTCATGAGAAATACCGACGGCTTCCTCCAAATGCCGCAATGTAAGTGGTTAAACCTGTTTAAAACAGAAAATTGTGCAAATTTTCATTTTACTTCCAAACACAAGTATATGGCAATTTATTTTACTGTTTCTTTTACTATAGTAGTTCAGAGTTCACATGTAACGGACGGTTTGCGCTTATCCTGCAGAACTTTGTAATTTTTCATTGTTGCAGATTCTCTTTATTAAGCTAATAGAATTCAATAAACTTTATATGAAATTGTGCAAGTCCGTTACAATGCCATGGAAAACGCGTCACGACGACATTGGTTCAACCAAATGTGCTTGATTCTCGTCATTGGTAAATCTGTTTATTGAATGTTACTTTTACAGATGGATTTCCGATACCTTCTATGCCAGTCTGCAATTTAAACTCACCAGCGAGGACAGAAGTCGGTGCACCCTCTCATTTCAACACCTCATTTCAATCCTTGCTAGCAACACCAGATCAAACAGAGAAGACAAGGAAGCTGAATCCTGCAGCAGACGAAACCTCAGTTTCTGAAAAGGAGCAGGAAAGTTTAATTGTATGCAATAAAAAGGAATTTTCTCAACAGAACCGTGATCTCTTACAGAATATTGTCGATTCATCATCTGTGATCATTTTAGCACCAATGGAGGAAAAGGACTCTGAAAGGGGAAGTGTCCAAGGTATAGATCTGAATAAGACTCCCCAGCAAAAACCACCTAAACGAAGAAAACACAGGCCCAAGGTTATTGTGGAAGGCAAACCCAAAAGAACTCCAAAGCCGACCACTACAGCAAACGTCAACTCCAAGGACAACCCAAGTGGGAAGAGGAAGTATGTACGTAGGAAAGGTCTGACAGAACCAGCAACTCAACATGCAGATCCAACAAAGGCATCTGACTCAACTGCTGGAACTCCAGCGAAGAGGAAGTATGTACGCAAGAAAAGCCTGAAAGAACCAGCTGATGAACTGATAGATTCTGCAAACAAATCTGCTTGTGATGCTGGGATAACTATTAGGGGGAAATGCATGCACAAGACCAACCAGAAAGAATCAGCAACTCTGCAAAGAGATTGCATAACGGACTCTGATCCTAGTCCCGTGTGTGCTCCAAGATCCTGCAGAAGAGCATTGAATTTTGACTTGGAAAACACTGGAAATGGAAGTCTGGCTGGTATACTTAATCACCAAGAGAGGCTCAGTAGTAAGTCCTCTGAATCTCGCTCCATGGGATTTTCCAGTGTAAGAAATAGTGGATTTAAAACAAGATTCACTACACAGTCTAATCAACAGAGTGGATTGGCTGTTGAAAACCCACAACTACAAGCTGAATGTAGTCACTCCCCCTTCTTGAAGAAAATGATGCCAATTGATTACATGTCCCTGCCAGGTATCACAGCTGCTACAGCCTCCCGACTTCAAGCAAAGGAGCTGATGGAAAATGTAAATGTCATGGCAAGGAATGCAAACATGTTCGATGTTGATTTGAACCAAAATAGCTACAGAAATGGGTACACTTCCGCACAGCAAGCTATCCAATTTGTTTCACAAAGAAGAAACTGGGAAAATATTGATGGGACCAAGGAATTCATGTTTGAAGGACACCCTCAGTCAGTAGCAACAGTTTTGTCCAACTCTAATGAAGGTAGGGGATCCAAGAGAGATCACTATCATGCCATTGAGCAGGGACAATTCAGCACAGCAGGTACAATGAGTTCCTTGCTATCCCAAGCGATATTCCAAGCGGATGAAGGTTATAGAAATGGCTGCAGTAATGCAGCTTTTCCCCAGGCTTCGAAAAGAAGGATAATTGAGGATGAATTCCATGCATATAAGTACGGAATGAAGTGTTCAGTCTCGCATGCTGCAGGACTACTTCAAACAAAAGGCACAAATGATGTTAATGCAGGACAATTTATATCACTGAGAGATTGTGGAACATCTGATCCCCATTTTCGAAGTGATAACATAGACAGGAGAAAAGGTGGTGCGTTTAGCCAACTCACAGGGAACAGGTATGTAAACTCTACAGCTGGTGATCTGACTTCTTCAAAGCAAAATATTTTGTCCCAACTGCATTCAGGCATCGAAAAAGTAGGAAACATAAACGGGTTAGCTCTAGTCCATAACTTAGCCACAATTGAGAACCGCAATCTTCTTCTACCAACTACCCCTGAGAAGGTCACTACACCTCGAACTGGATTGGTTGGCCAAACATTCCATACCAATGTTTCAGAAAACAAGAAAAGAGTACCTGGTCTGCCCAGAAATGTTCCATCCAGAGTTGGAAAGATGGTGCAAGAAAAGAAACAAGTGTCTGAGAACCAGCAGTCCACCAAAGCAAGAGGTACTAACAAACCTTTATCTTTCATCAACTGTAGTACCTTGAAACTCTTGTCTACAAATTTTTCCCAAAATGTTCTACTGACCACCACTTCATCAACTGTTCTTGGTAAAATATGCAGGGCCATCAGCAAAACATGTATCTCTCAATCCAGTCGAGGAGATGATTAATAGATTCAAGGGTCTCACTCTTGAAGAAAAGAACAACAAACCCAAGGCAGAACTGCAGAATGCACTTGTTCTATACAATGGAGCTGGAACAGTTGTCTCCTATGAGGGGTTTGAGTCTATCAAGAAAAAAGTACGACCTAGAGTGGACCTTGATCCAGAGACAAATAGGGTATGGAATTTGTTGATGGGAAAGGAGGGAGAAGACACTGAAGGAACAGATAAGGAAAAATGGTGGGAAGAAGAAAGGAGAGTTTTTCATGGCAGAGTTGATTCATTTATAGCAAGAATGCATCTTGTACAAGGTACAGCCTATTACACGTTTGGTCCCAATATTCTGTAGTACAAAAACTTCTGCATCTGCTCCCTAGATTAATGTCATCCTGGACCTTTTGATACATGATAAAAACCATTAGGAGTGTGTTTTTTGTGCATTGGGGTATAAGAAACACCGTTATGCCTGCATAAACAAGAAGATATTACAGCATGATAAAGAAATATTTCCAGCCATATTCATCACAAAATTGCCAAGCTAGCATAATATTCACTGCTTTAAAACTACAGGAACTTTTTTTCTGGTAAAATAGCTTTATGGCATCTGAAAATTGAAGTTCACTCAAACAAGATAAGAACTTCAAATAATTGAACTACCATAATAGAAATTATATATTTATACTACAGCTTCCCACTAAAATTTTCTGGCCTATTTACCCAAGTTCCTGCATGAGAGAATTTGGAATTTTAGTTCCTTTTGTGTAGCCCACATGCAACAAATTGTGTCGATCAAAATTACCTTAATATTCAGCATAAACACTTCACTTGAGTCTTGTAGATTGTAGCATGTATGCTGACCAGTGTCATAAAACCTTGCAGGAGATAGGCGCTTCTCAAAATGGAAGGGATCTGTGGTGGATTCTGTAATAGGAGTCTTCCTAACCCAAAATGTTTCCGACCACCTGTCAAGGTAAGTTATTGTTCATACTGGAAGTACATATAAACATGAAAAATTGGAAGCAAAAAAACATTTTCCCACTTTCCTACTGTGCAGCTCTGCCTTCATGTCTCTAGCAGCAAAGTTTCCTTTGAAGTCATCATGCAAAGGAGACAGCAATGCGGAGAGAACAACAATACTATTTGAAGAACCAGAAGTGTGTGAACTGAATTCAGAAGAAACCATCAAATGGCATGAAAAGCCATTCAGGCATCAACTTGACAGCCAAAGCTCCATGACTCCCAACAGGTCAACAGATTGCCTGAGGAACAGTGAGTATTCAGGTATAGAGAGAACAAGCTTTATGGGAACATATAGTCAAAGCTTGGAGGAAGAAGTGCTATCATCGCAAGGTTCTTTTGATTCCTCAGTTATTCAAGCAAATGGAGGAATTAGAACCTACTCAGGCTCCTACTCAGAAACAGAAGATCCTACTATGAGCTGCAAATTCCTCAGCATTCATGGTTCAACTCTTGACCAGATAGAGAACAGTGCCTCAGTTGAGGAATTTTACCATTGTGCAAGTGGGAGCTCACAACTTCATGAAGGAATAAAATATAAACAGTCAGAAGTTACAGAAGAGGGGCAGACATCAAGGCTGGAAAGAACAGAGAATCTCAAATGGTCTTCCTCATTCAATCAAGATAACAATTTTAGAAATCAACAATTTCGGGTACAAGCGTTTGGAGCGAGCAGCCATCCCCTACACATGACTTTGGAGTCTGAACCATGGGAAGGAGAAGGCCTTGAACCTTTCAGAGAAGAGTGCATGTCTTCCTGGGCTTCAACTGCTTCTGGACTCAACAAGCCAAAACAACCAGGTCAAAATGGAGGTAAAATCATGGTCCAACACAATGGACAACCAATAAGTCAAAATATGGCCACAACAACCTTGAATACCTTATCAGGTGAGCACATAATGCACCAAAAAGAAGTCCATACTAGAAGTAATCAACTTTGCAACAATCAACAAGAAAAGAAGAAGGACTTCCAATCAGAAAGTGCATCAGTCACAATGCCTCCAACCACTGATGCAGTCACTAAGATGCAGAAAAGTACCTCATTATCTGCTGCAAATACCCACAAGCTCACAGAAAGACCTTCTGATATTGAAAGGATTACTGCATCAGCTAAGGACAAAGCTACAGAAAACAGAGAGGTTCAATCCAATGCAAAGGAACCAATGCATTCTTCTGAAAACCAGCTTGGAGAAAATAGCAGCTTAAAGCCCAAAAGAAGAAAGGCTCAGGAAGGGAAAAATAATGCAACTGACTGGGACCAGTTGAGGAAACAGGTGCAGGCCAATGGTTTAAAAAAGGAAAGAAGCAAAGATACCATGGATTCCCTGGATTATGAAGCAATGAGAAATGCTAATGTTAATGAGATTTCTAACACCATCAAAGAGAGAGGGATGAACAACATGTTAGCAGAACGAATCAAGGCATGTGAAATGAATTCAATTTCTAAGTAACTAATATTAGCTAGGAGTAGCTCGAAGTATTTATTAAGCAACATTTACAACATATTTAAAAGTACTTGAAAGTTTTTGCAGGATTTCTTGAACCGACTGGTTAGAGACCATGAAAGCATTGATCTGGAATGGTTAAGAAATGTCCCCCCTGATAAAGCAAAGTAAGCCATCTCAAGTTTCACAGTTAATTCTTTAGTGTTACAGTTGTTACCTTCATAAATAACAAAAGCCTTCATGGCCTCAACAAAATCAGAGTGAATAACAACTGATCTCCTGCATCTATGAAGTTTATGTTAATGGCATCATAAAATTGTTTATGTTGTAGGGATTATCTTTTAAGCATACGGGGATTGGGGCTGAAAAGCGTGGAGTGTGTACGGCTTTTAACTCTTCACCATCTTGCTTTTCCAGTAAGACTCAGAATAAAAATTTACTTACAATTCTAGTTTTGACAAGATCAACAACACTGCTCATCCAATTTGTAACATTTACATTTTCTGAAGGTTGACACGAATGTTGGACGAATAGCAGTTAGGCTGGGATGGGTTCCTCTCCAACCACTGCCTGAGTCACTACAGTTGCACCTCCTAGAATTGTAAGTAATAGACATTAACCACTTAACATCATTTTTTTCTCATTGTCTCATTGCTCACAGATGCTAATAAGTTCCTCTTAGGTACCCAATACTGGAGTCAATTCAAAAATATCTCTGGCCAAGATTATGCAAACTTGATCAAAATACATTGTAACCTCATAACCCCTCTTTTAGATATATGTGTATTCATAAAAGACTTTTACTTATCTATGCATTACTGGTGCAGGTATGAACTACATTATCAAATGATTACATTCGGAAAGGTATTTCACTAGGTTCATTTTTACATCAATGCTTCATAAATTAGAATCATGTTTTGAAGTCAGGCCTTTAAAGAGCAGCAATATGCTCATGCACTAACATGTTATGTAGGTGTTCTGCACAAAGAGTAAACCAAATTGCAATGCATGTCCAATGAGAGGGGAATGCAGGCACTTTGCAAGTGCTTTTGCAAGGTTAGTGTCCAGCCTATTTCCAGCTTGCCTTTATAATGTCACAATAACTCGGGCAGATAGAAATAAGCATTGCTCATCAGCATACATCTAAATTTCAGGCATGAGCATCAATACCAGAATCTAAGTCTTTAAAGTGTTCTTTGCTCAGTTACTGATTAGTAATCATTTATTGATGTTTTACTTTTGTTATCTGCATAATCATATCTAAGAAACATATATGAGAAACTCAACAACCTTAAAACATGCCAAGCCACTAGCTGCAACTTCTATTGGCGTCCAACATTTGTGTTTGTTCCCTAAGGCAGTAAAGGTCTTGAAGCATCCAAGAATAACTAGTATTCAATTTGGTTTTCAGTCATTTCAATTGACAACTACCTGGATCTAAAATCACATAGATACTTAACATAGCCATGAATTAGTTGTGTGTTAGGCATCCTCATTGATGTGGAAACATTAATTGTGTCGTGTACATAAAGGGGAGTCCAAGATATTCCACTATAAAACAAAAAGGACCTGTCTTAAACCTTTCAAATTCGCAATAGTGTAGATGCTTCTTTCCACTATGTGAAGTTGGCGCACACATCAGCCAAGGAATCCAAGTCTCCAAAAAACAAAAACAAACTAATATGCCAACAAACTTTGAAGGAATAACTAAAAAAAATAAACGCATATAGTGATAAAAATGCAATACATCCACCTTCAAGACCCAAAGAAGACAACTTAGGAGGATTAAATCAATGGTAAAAGTAAAAACAGAAAGGTCAGGAACTCTTAAAACCACCTACCTTGGCTTCCAAAAGTCTGAACTTTATGTTTCACATTTGTGCCAACTTTCCTTCATGCAGTGCAAGGTTCGCACTACCAGGACCTGAAGAGAGAAGTATAACAAGTTCAACTTCTCCAATGATCTCTGAGACAAACCCTACCAGAGCTGTGAATCAAATTCCATTACCACTGCCGGTGCATAACTTGCTTATAGTAGGGCCTAATGTTGGCAACAACGAACCTATCATTGAGGAGCCGGCAACACCAGAACCAGAGCACGCAGAAGGATCAGAGAGTGATATTGAAGATGCATGCTATGATGATCCTGATGAAATTCCCACAATAAAACTCAACATTGAAGAGTTCACAGCAAACCTACAGCATTACATACAGGGCAATATGGAACTCCAAGAAGGGGACTTGTCAAAGGCTTTAGTAGCTTTGAATCCCGATGCTGCTTCTATCCCTACTCCAAAATTGAAGAATGTGAGCAGGCTACGAACAGAGCACTATGTGTAAGTGGATATTTTCCCCATCATGTGACCAAAGTACCAAACACCAACCTATGATCATGGAAAACCCTGTTAATATAGTGGGCAGAAGGGGCTAAATTATAGAATGAAAATGGCTCATTAAAGTTCTATTAGCCCATCAAATGTATCAGTAGACTACACTCTAGATAAAAATGTGCTCAACATACTTAACTTCCTGCTCCCAAATTTGGACGGCAGTTATACTTGGAAATTGCTTTAAAAAGTAGACTTGCTGGTATAGAGGGAAAAAAAAGTCTAGATCAGAGAACTTTGATGTCAACTAATCAGTAGTTTATAGTTGTGACTGTGTGCAATAAACTGCATTATATTCTGATACTAGCTGCAATGATGCAGATATGAGCTTCCAGATAAACATCCTCTATTGAAACAGGTAAGTTATTCTTGAGTTCTCCTAAATTCTGCAATTTCAATGCATAACATACTATTCTAACTTCTATCTTTCAATATTTATAGATGGAAAAGCGGGAACCTGATGATCCTAGCCCCTATCTTCTTGCAATATGGACACCAGGTAAAAAGAATACCTTTGAATGTCAAGCTATATAGAGCAGGCTAAGAGATAGGCACAACACAGCTCATGCCGTTTATGATATACTTCTGTAAATAGGATACAATGTTAAGACCACACCATAGATTGCCGTTGTGTTAATAGGATATGTTATCATGGTTAGAATTCAAACTACACATTGACAAGTGCTAGTCAAAAAGATGTTGTCTGCTGTACTACAAATTAATTAGATGAGCTTCTGTAAACATGTATTTAATAGGTGAAACTGCAAACTCCATTCAACCACCAGAACAAAGTTGTGGGTCCCAGGAACCAGGAAGACTGTGCAATGAAAAGACCTGCTTTGCTTGCAACAGTGTGAGAGAAGCTAACACTGAGACAGTACGAGGAACCATCTTGGTGAGCAAGATTTACACATATAAATGTTATGGAAGCACAATTCACAAATACCTCCAAGATTCACTGACATTGGCATCACAATGTGTACAGATACCTTGTAGAACTGCAATGAGAGGAAGCTTTCCCCTAAATGGGACTTATTTTCAAGTTAATGAGGTAATCTTGTTCAGGCTATTGCCAACTCTAATTCTTAGAAACCTCAGAAGTCAGAAGAAAGGGGCCAAGTGGGATCTGGGAAACCAGAAGGCACAACCTTACAAATTATCTTTCAGTATTCAAGAACTAACATTTTGTTGATTCCTACACTCCCTAGCACGTATAATTTTATTTCAGTATTAGATTTTTATAAAATTAATTTGCTATTACCACACAGGTTTTTGCAGATCATGATTCAAGCCTCAATCCAATCGACGTTCCAAGGGAATGGATTTGGAATTTACCAAGACGAACTGTATACTTTGGAACATCTGTATCATCAATATTCAAAGGTAAGAAATTACCCACCAAGCTTTTGAACATTAAAATTGTTGTCCTGGTTCAGTAGTAAAGGAGAAAGGTTACTTACAAAACTAATCTTTGTCTACTAGGACTTTCAACCGAGGGAATTCAGTACTGCTTTTGGAAAGGTATGAGATTATACTTCTAAGTATTTGAATATCATATCTGCATGCAACAAACACAAGCTTCTCATTAGGCACATCGCACACAAAGGAATGGTTATTTAATACAATAAGTTCATACACTTACGAATAATTTCCTACTAGAAAACCAGGTTTTATCAATTTTTTCATCTCTAACATTTTGAACACTCTAAAAAGGTTTTAAAAAGCGACCATGCATTTATTGAAGAATAACAGATATTATAAGACATCCCTAGTTCAAAATCCTTCCAGAAGCATTGCAATTAATATGGAATGAAGTTCAGTCAAGCCATATTTCACTCTTTTTAGAACTAGCGATGAATGATGATCTTGCATGGATTGAAGATTTAGCATGCTTTCACCCATGCACCTTTAACTGACTCAAATTATTTGCAGGATTTGTTTGCGTAAGGGGATTTGACCAAAAAACTCGAGCACCCCGGCCACTAATGGCCAGATTGCACTTTCCTGCCAGTAAGCTGGCCAAGATGAAGACTGAAAACAACAAATGAACCAGCCATGATAAAAAATATGATTGTTACCGCAAGGTACCAACTAGTGTTGATCCGTAAAGGTAACTAAAATAGCCAACCAGTATCTGCCCTTACAGAGAACAAAAATTTTCAGCCGTAGCAGAGAAGAAATTTTTTTACTGACAT
Source organism: Gossypium stocksii (assembly GCA_020496765.1). Classification (NCBI taxonomy): domain Eukaryota; kingdom Viridiplantae; phylum Streptophyta; class Magnoliopsida; order Malvales; family Malvaceae; genus Gossypium; species Gossypium stocksii. Next base: position 43,183,377 of record CM035621.1, read on the forward strand.
TGTTGTACACAATTGTTCTTTGTCTAACATGAGATGCATTTACCCATGTTAGCACATCAGAACGACCTGTTTGTTAGTGAAATTTTGAACCCCATGGTAAGTGGACCAATGTAGTCTGTCAATTTAACAAAACTGTGATGTTATTTAAATTCATGCTCTAAAGAGAGCCATTTTTTCAATAATAGCCAGAAATATTTTTCCCTACTCATGCTCCAATCTGTAATACAGTCTAGACTTGGAAATTCGCGTATCTATGTCGTGTGTTGTGTTGGTATTATTTTTCATGTCATATCATGCTTAAGGTGTTACATGCTTTCAAAAGGGTTGACATGTTAGAATTATATAATTACAAACATTTCGACAATCGTGTATTCATATCATGTTACTTTTTCATGTCATGTTTGCATCAATACATACGCATTACATATGCAGATAGAAATTAAACAGTCACGATAATTGTTACACCCTGCAGTGGACTTCATCTCTGCAATGATCACAACTAAGGTGTAGTTGAGCTCCATTACCATCTGTACTCACACCTTTTAGTGCTTCAACAACTATTGAACTTCAACATCTCATTGCTAATTTCAGGTTCATTTAGAGGACAGAGAGACATTTCTCACAAACCTTATTTACCAAACTCTTTCTACTAAAATAGAGAATGCTTTAACCTTTCAAATGGTAAAATATTTCAGCAAGCTGTGAAAAGCCTTACGCTTATAACATGGTAAAAATAACATGAGGTGTAAAAAGCTTTCTTACCACTTAATTGCTTCATTGACAAGAAGTCACCCTTCATTATATTAGACTAGGACCTGGTCCATTACTTTGTAACAAGCCCATGGTTAACATTCATAAGTGTAGGACTGACATACTTCTAAACAACTTCTGACATCAATGTTTATTAGAAAAGGAAAAGATAAGTACCTTCTGTAAATACTTCTCCATTCCATTTATCCTCAAAGACGAAGAGAAAGACATCAACCACACAATAGCTTCCATCTTCAATAACACATTTTGGTAACCCACTTCTCAAGGCTAAAGTAAATGATTTGATTTAGTAAAAATGTGACAAGTACAACCACAGATAGACCTTCCCAATCTCAGCAAGCCTACATACATTCATGCAAAAACTCATTAATGGAATTTCAAAGCCAATAATGTAGTATTGAAAAATAAATTGCTCTTATTGAAATTGGGTTCTCAAACTTGGCCCAGATTTGGCATTTAGACTAAGATACTGCAGCAATTCATGGTGGCACATAAAGCAAAATATGCATAGTATATAATATAATTCCAAAAACATTCAGGGGCTTGTACATATGCACGATGAAGGGATAAATAGCTTTTTCCTTGGGTACTAGGAAAAAAGTAACATATATAATATGCACGAATACACCAACAACAATAGAAAGTTATTAAAATGCGTCTTACGTACACGTGTGCTTAAAACCTTTCCTAGTACGAGTATGCTTAAAATCTTTCCTAGTAAAGGAGGAATTTTTTATATGTATATTTCATAGCAATCATCCAATAATCGTGCAAGAAAACTATATATCAAAATATGTATTTATTACAAAAATAAGTTAAAATTGTACGGAAGATTCATCATAAATAACGATACAAACAATTGTTTAACAAACAATTTACAAGCACTTCTAGAATATCATAAAAGTACAAGAAATACTAGATTTAGCACTTTTACTTCGTCTTCGAATTCTCACTATTTTATAAAAAAAAAATGATTTAATTCATTACAACATATTATACAGCAATATATAAATAAATAAATAAAAGAGATCTTAGATATCAAACTCACAGAACTACTTTCTTCTCTCTTTTTAAAATTTTCTGAATATCAAAACATGTATTAAACTTATACATATCAAATATCATAAAATTTTATTGAAAATAATAAAAATGAAGTAAAAATGAATCTTAGAATTTATATTCTTCGATTCACTTACTTCTATTTTTTTTTTCCTTCCATTTTCTTGTAAACCAAATAACAATTTTATTATATACAAAGATTATAGGAACAAAATGAACCATAGATTCTTCACTTTCTTCCATTTTCTCAACAAACAAACAAGGATGAACAATTTAAAAAAATATATATTTGATCGAGAACAAAACATATACCAAAAAGAATTTAAATCATTACAATAAAACATTAAAAGGAAAATGAATCTTAGATATTAAACTCAAGGGATTTAACTTTGTTTTCTTTTCTTTGGGTTTTTCTTTTTTTTTTTTTTAATTTTCTCAAAACCAAAACATGAATTAAACTTAAAGCAAAAGGAATACATTTGAAAGATCAAAAAATTTCATTGAGAAAAAAACAAAGAAAAAGAACAATGAAATCTTAGAATTTATACTCTTCAATTTGCTTTCTTCTAAAAAAAATTCTTCCATTTTTTCAAAAAAGCAAACAACAATTTTATCATCATACACAATTTAAAAAGATCACAAATAAATCATAGATTTTTTACCTTCATTATCTCAACAAAACAAACAAACAAGGATGAACAAAGGGGAAAAAAAAAAGATCTAAAACAAAATTTTAAAAGAACATAAATTAAAGCAATACCTCGGTTGAAATCATAAAAGAGATTATAAGAGTGAAAAAAATAAATGAAAGGGGAATCCAGCTAGGTATAGATTTGAGATAATAATAACACTTATCATCATTATTATTTGTTATTAATATGGCATTTTTTGGGTTTTGATTTTCTTTTTAATTGATATTTATTGGATGGTTTTCTTTTTCCTGCCATTTGTTCTTCCCTCCTCTACTTGGTTTACTGTGATAATCCGAAGTAACGCATGAATTTTGCTAAAACTTGATACAACTTTCCTATGTCATGGATACGTGTAACATCACTTGGCTCTACTTTCAATAATTAGGTTTATGGGAAGTAGTTCATTCCCTCGTAATTATCGAATTTGTTATGTTACCTTATTTATTTTATTTAATTGAATTCATAATACATAATATTACCTTAAAAAATAAGTAATATAATGCTACAAAAAGATAAATAAACCTTATGTGACAAATTTATACACCGCCATTTGGCACACTAATATGATGACAATTGTAATTAATAAATTTCATTAAATAAATCTTATAAGTTACCATAAACAAATATTTCTATATTAAAATTAAAAGATTTAACCAAAAATAATCAAAGGTTATAGTATTTTATTAAAATAATAGGTAAAAAATAAAAAATAAAAAGATTCAGGCTATGTTAACCAAAGATTACACAAATTTTCATATGGGTTTATAACTTAAAAATTAAGTGTTGAATTTAAATTATAAAATTTATATAGTGTATTACTCAAAATTAAATACATATTATAATTACATTATTTAAAGTGGAGTAAATATAAATATAATATTATAAAAATTAAGTTTAACAATTTTAACATTAAAATAAATTACTTTCATAATATATATATATATAATAAATAACCTATTTAAAAGTTATTAATAACATTATTTAAATTATAATAAATTAATACTAATATTCAAACCATGATTTTTTAATATTAAATATTTTTAAGATTAAGTAATATTAATATAAGTAATTCTAAATTCATTATATTTTAAAAAAATTGAATTTTTTTTAATTTTTTGATGAAATTCATTTACAATATTAAATAAAAACTAATATTATTATAAAAGTAATATACACAATTAACTCATGCATGACACATGGATACAAACTAATATACTACTAACAATGGTTGAAACTGAAGTGCTGTCCAGTTATCGCTTTGATACACTAGTATATTACTAACAATGGCAGAAACTGAAGTTATGTCCAGTTATCACTTTAATATACTTAAAGTTTCAAATCATTATACTTGTTATTCCAAAGAAATTGATATGGTGCACTCTCAGCTTTTTTGAATTCAACTAAAATATTTTAAACAATCAAAATTATAAAAAAAATCATAAAAAATCTTTTAAAATTTAAAAAATTATAATGTATACTTTTTTTTAGAATACATAAAAAGAAATATAAAATTCAGAAAATATAAAAAAATTCCAAAAAAATTAAATTATTTTTAAAGGTTAATACGTTGTACACTGTCAATGCATTTTTTTATCCCACAATCAACTATAAAAAATCTTCATGTGTCTCTTTTTTTTAATATTTATTTTTAAATATTTTATTATACCCATATAGGACACTTGTCATCCCTTTGACATTATTTGTGGAGTCTAAAAATTCCAATTAAATTACCAAAAAAAATGTCGAATTTTTTAAATTACTGGAATAGGCCGACTTTTAGATTACTTACAGGTATAGGCCGGTTTAGGGAAAAAGCTTCCAGGGAAAATCTAAAAAAACACTTCCAGCTGGACGTGTTCCCCCCCCAACGGATACTTTTCGAACGGCTATTTTAAATGGACGTTGCCCCCCACCCTTACTCATTTCTCACAATGTTCTCTCAAAAATCTCTCAAAATTCTCAAGCCACTTTCAAAATTCTCTCTTAAATTTGTTACTTAAATTTTATTTCTATCTATATTATATTTTCTATTATATTTTTTATTAATATTTAAAAAAATTAATTCATGTCTTCTTAGCAATGGCTGGTTCTCAAATCCGTCATGATGACAAGCACATTTTCGTCATTCAATTACAAATGGTAAGAATAATTTTTAATAAATTTCAATTTTTTTAATTTTTATTTCATTGTTATATATTAACTTAATATTTTGTATATTTTTTTACGTAAATAGACAGAAGATCAAATTTTACATTGCCATATTCATAATCTGCCCAGTCCTCCATCACCATTGATTGAACCATACTTGAGGGAAGCCAATTTTTGGCAAGTGGCCCTTGTAGGCCGAGGCTATAAGTTGGACCCGAAACTTGTAAGCATGTTGGTGGAAAGGTGGAGACCCAGTTGACATCTTTATCGATCCAGAAGATATAAGCCAGCACACAATCTACCATTGCCAATCGCCTTTCCTGTCTAGAGGTCCTGAAAGACACAGTGATCGAGAAAAAATTCAAGTTTACAATTTAAGGTTTTAGTGATAGTACTAACAGATAAAAGGTTAACTGGAAATTTAGGAACATGAAGGAAAAAGGATAAAGTGAGATTGGGAATACAAACAACAGAACTTGTTCTAGAGACGGAGGTAAGGGAGCCATTGGCTATTCGCACACTATCTTTAGATGGACAAGTAGTATAGTTAAATAAGTTTTTGTTTGACCCTATCATATGTCTATTCGCACCGGAATCAATAATCTAAGATTCAAAAGTAGATGGAGCATTTAAAACAGTACTTGATTTCGCATAATTAAACTTAGCAATCGAGGTAGAGTCCAATTGAGACAAGAAGCATCGAAGATGTTGAATCTCGTACGAGGTAAAACTTTCAGCAGAAGCAGACTTATCATTTATTGTCACAGAGTCTTAAAAATTTGCTTGAGGCCGAGAATTGCCCCCTCGTTTTCCACCACGACCTTGAGTGGGGCGACAATGCAACTTTCAGCATGAATATTTAGTGTGCTAAGGCTTACCACAATAGTCACACGTCAAGTGATCCTTGGCAAACTTACCATTCGATGGACCATTCTGGTTAGCAATGAGACCAGCTTTATCAATAAATGGATTAAAGAGCATAACAACACGATAACTCTTCTCCTATTATACATAGGAGTATGTCTTATGGAGAGAAGGGAACAGAGTTTTGCCAAGAACTTGAACCCGAATCTGATCATACTCAGTATTCAACCTAACTAAGAAATAGAAAACGCGCTCTTTTTCCACCATCTTTTGAAACTTTTTTGGCATAATTGGTACAAGACACTTGAAAATCTTGATAATAATCAAGTTCCTACCACAACCCACTTAATTTATCAAATTATTGAGAAATCGTTAGCCCTGTTTTGTACCATGGACCTTATTACATGTCTCAAAAATTTGCACATCATTCCCAACACGAGAGTAGGTAAGAGCAGCAACATTCTAAATTTTTTCAACAATACCAAGCAACAAATAAGTTTTGGAAATATTGGGTTGCATAGAATTGATAAGCCATGACATAACAAGAGAGTTCGTTAAATTCCACTGATTAAAAGTTGAATCAGTGAATTCAGGTTTTGACATTGTACTGGTGATGTATCCCTACAAGCCACTAGCATTGATAAACAACAAGCACAACCTTGACCAAGCAAGGTAATTATGTCCATCAAGCTTCACAGGACTATTTTGCAACGAGAGATTATCAATTGGAATCACGAGCTTCTCATCCTTAGACATAATGCTGGAAAGAAACAACAAATACCCAAAAAACCTACTTGGAAAATTAGGAAAAAAAAAACCAAAAAGGACACAAAAGAGATCTTAAAAAAGAGATCCCTAAAAAAAACTTTGCCAAAAAAACCACCACTTAGAAGAGAATGAACGAAAGGGAGTAGAGAGCACAGTGACAGTGTAACACCTCTTAACCTTAAACCATCGCTAGAAGAGGGTTATGGAGCATTACCGGACATATCAAACAACTTATGAATAATTCACAAATAAATAACATACATAGTATAATTAAATCATTAAGTCCCTATAATGGACCCTCGATACCCAAAACACGTGTTAGAAGTGAATCTGGACTTGTTCGGGTACCCCAAAAATTTTTCGTAAATTTCTAAAATTTTTCCCTAAGTGCAGGGCTCACACGCCCATGTGGGTTAGGGACACGCCCGCGTGTCTCCATGACACGCCTGTGTTGACATATCGTGTGGCTCACACGGCCAGAACACGCCCGTGTCTTTTACTTGTGTAACTTTTTGACTTGTAATTCATGAACAAATTGATTTTACACGGACAAGCCATACGCCCGTGTGCTTAGCCCGTGTAGTTTAATTTTTCAATTCGAAACTAATGCAGTTTGCACACGGCTATGGCACACACCCATATCCAAGGCTGTGTCCTTCACACGGTGAGACACACGCTCGTGTCTTTGCCAGTGTGCTAAAATCTGGACATTTTATTTTCAAAATTTAAGGTGCAGGGGAGACATGGCCATACCACACGCCCATGTGCTAGCCGTGTGTCTCACACGGTCTGGTCACACGCCCGTGTGCTAAGCCGTGTGGACTCTATATGAGCCTTTAATAATAACCTAGCCACCCTACAAATTTTAAACCGAAACCAATATAACAACCAATATATTTTCAAACTCAACATACCTAAATCATGCCTAAAACATTGACTTAAAAATTTGATCAAATAAAATTCATCAATGGCATTTAAAATGAATATGTAATTTCATTCATTTCATTCAAACTTAATGTCAAATTTGTACCACATATTTCATATTAATTCATTTCATACTTACCACAAATATTAAACATCATTTTACAACTAAAGTTACATGACTCATGTACTTGGCCTATACAACACCTATGTACATGCCACTTTTACCAAAAGAAGGATTACATCACCAAAGTTGAGCTGAGGTTGGGATTGATCTAGATGTTGAATCGAGACTCTTGAATTCTACTAACTTACGCACGGAAACAACCGTACGTTGAGTATACATATACTCTGTAACACCCCTAACCCTTATCCGTAACCGGAATAGGGTTACGAGGCATTACCAGACTTATATACTAGCATTTATACAAAAACAAGTCATAAATTTGCATTCCAAATTAAAAATTTTCAAATTCATCATAAAGTTCCCAATATGGGCCTACGAGGCCCAAAACATACTTTGGAAATGATTTGGGACTAAACCGAAAACTTTGGAAAACTTTGAAAATTTTTCCTTGAAGATAGGGGCACACGCTCGTGTGGCTTGGGACATGGCCGTGTAGTGTGCCCGTGTGGCTCACATGGCCATAGCTCCAGGGTGTGTGGCGGCCTGACTTGCAATTCAATAAAAAACAGAGGGCCACACGGCCTTGGAAATGCCTATGTGGCTAGGCGGTGTGGTAACCTGATTTTTTCACAATTTAGAGCAGTTTTCACACGGCTGTGTCACACGGCTATGTTGAGGACTGTGTCCTTCACACAGCCAAGATACACGGTTGTGTCTTTGCCCGTGTACTATCCTGATTCACATTTTTATGACACAGGGGATACACGACCACTACACACACCCATGGGCTAACTGTGTATCATATACGGCCTAGACACACACCCATATGTCTACCCTTGTGGAGGATAATAGGCCTTCTTAAGACTACATTTCTCATCCTTTTTTCATTTCCCTACACTTAAACACAGTTTAGCACCAATTCAAGCAAACCAATCATTCATTTTAAATAAAAACATGCATTCATTATAGTCATAATGCAACACAAACTTCATACTAAGTTGTTTTACATATTTATCATTTCATACAAATAGTTTAACCAAATTACTTCATCATTTGCCCAAAATACATATACATGCTATATAAATCAAAAGTCAATAACATAAAAAAACTATCGGAGAATGTCTGGATAGTGTGATTCTTGGTGATGATCTGATCCTCTGTATCCACGTTAATGTAACATCCCAAAATAGAGCCTAATCGGAATAGTGGTTTCGTAACCACAAATTCGAGATAGAAATAATTATTTTATAAATATTTTGAGGTTTATATTATGATTGCATGATAGTGTGAAAATTTCGTGAAGAAATTCTACGCGTAAAGTGTTTAATTCGGAATTAGGGACTAAATCGAATAAATTGCAAAACTTGCATTCTAGAAGTTTTTAGCATGAAATTGCTTTGGAGTACTAATTAGGAGGGTTTAAATAGCAATTTAACCCATTTCCATGTTCATGGACAAAATAGGACATGGATGGAATTTTTGAAAGTTTAATAAGGAAGGGCATTTTGGTCATTTGGTTATTAACATGAATTAAAAAGGAAAAAGATGACAAAATTGATCATCTTCTTCATTAGTTGCTGCCGATTGTTGCTCTCCACCATAGTTAGGGTTTCTTCAACTTTCAAGCTTCATAGTAAGTGCATCCAAGCTCCGTTTTTAATGATTTTTATGTTTTTGAGATCCCGGTAGCTCGATAAAGCTTATATTAGCAATATTTTAAGTTAGGATTCATATTTGCAAAAATATCCATAGGTGAAATTTGTGTATTTTGATGTTTTATGATAGAATATGAGGTTTTAAATTATGCTAGACAACTTGAGCTACTCGGTTTTAGGTAAAAACGAGTAAAAGAGCTTAATTGGTAAAAATACCTATTGTACATAAGTGTATGTTATAGTAGGAATTTGAAGATGATATTGGTAAATAAATGATCAGCATGTCTTAAAATACAAGAATTTGTGATAAGTTTTGATTTCCGAGCCTTGGGGCAAAAGTGTAAATATGCAAAAGTTTAGGGGCAAAAATGTAATTTTGCAAAAATTTGAAAAAAGGGCTGTTTTGATAAATATGAGTATTAAATAAGCTAAATTTGCTATTATAGATCAAGAAGAACGGAATTCGGGAGTAGATCGGGGAAAAGAAAAAGTAAAGGACTAAATTGTAAAATTTAGTCACATTTATTATCGAGGTAAGTTTACGGTAAATAAATGCAATATTTCATTGTTTTACATTGATGTTGTTAATTTCCAGCATTTATATATTTACTTTATGAAAATATTCAAAGTCGAAACGAAGAAGAGAAGACAGAGAGAAAGTATCAGAAAGCCCCGTTTGAACCTTAGGAATGTTAGGGGATTTGGGTTAACAGACAGGATAGTATTGCGCCATGTAAGCCCATATCGTGTATATGGCCTTGGAGACAGGACAGTATTGCGCCATGTAAGCCCATATCGTGTATATGGCCTTGGAGACAGGACAGTATTGAGCCATGTAAGTCCATATCGTATATATGGCTTTGGAGACAGGAATATTTCATGTAAGACCATGTCAAGGACATGGCATTGGCAGTATTTTATCAGACAGGAATAACCCGAGTATCCTAGTATTCCGAGTGGTTTAACGGCCCAGTATACAGGTTGAATTCATGAGAATTGAAAGATCAGGTAAGAAAGAAAGTAAGTGTATCAAACATGAAGGGTAAGGAAAGTTGAGATGTTGAATGGTACAATAAATAACTATTGTTATGATAAATATTGTGATTTATTTGCTTGTAAACTTACTAAGCCTAGTGCTTACTCCTTTATTTCTTTCTTATTATAGTTCTTGCCAAGCCTACTCGGGGATCGAAGGAAACGTCAGAGTTCAGATCACACTATCAAAGGAGTTATTTTGGTATAACTAGACGTTTCATTTTGTGTATGGCATGTATAGGGACTTAGTCTTTTATGGAATGATATGTTCAATATATGGTGTGTAAATGCTTGGAAGTGAATAGCTAATGAAATGGCTAACCATGCATGTGTTTAATGGTATGTATGCTTGAATGGAAACTATCACATGAAAACTATGAAAAGTATAAAAGTAGCTTGAAAACAGATGCAAACAGCAGCAGTGACGTGAATTAGAAAAATCACTAAAAATAGTAGGAATGGAATTAAAAGGTGAATAAGGTATGAAATTAAAGCTTAATGAGTCTATTTTCATGTGGAAGAAACAGAGTAGGAAAAAGAGTTGTATATTATGAGAAATTTTCAGTTGAGTGAGACTGACTCTGTGATCCCCTGTTCTGAATTCAAAAATTCACCATAAATTGCACATAAATAATTAGGTATTATAGTTTATATGCCTAGATTCCTTATTGAGTCTAGTTTCTAATGAAATAGATAATATACCTATTTGAATTTTGTACAGGGAGAAAATTAGTTCGTAGTGAACAGAGGTCAGAGCAGTTGAGCTGTGTAACATGGGAGACTTTAACTAATAAACTGTACTAATTGGCCAAGCCAAAAATTTTAGAAAAAAATTAGTAGATAGCCATATGAGTCTAGTTTCAGGGAAAATTTGCGGATCTTGATTTCGAGTTCTGTAACTCGAGATATGATTTTTCAAGCGACCATGATGCAGAAAAACAGTTTATTTCGAAAATTGAAATAAGTGGTTTAAAGTTGTTTAAAAAGTAAGATAAGTTTAGTAACACCTCAAGTTCGATTCCGGCGATGGTCTCGGGCGTGGGGCGTTACAATTAATCTACAAAACACATTAAACACATTCAAGTAAGCTTATGAAAGCTTAGTAAGTTCATACGCATAGAACATAGATCTTATCGAACATGTCATGAAAATTTTACAATAAATAATTTCACTAATTTCTCATGTCAACCACAAATCAATAATAAATTCACTTAGTTGGATTCAATATCATTTTGTTTATCAATTTAAATCTTTTGGGCCCATTTGTCACTTACCACTCTTAATCAAATTAGGGAACAATTCCGAAAATTGAGTACTTCATTTTCACTTTACCATAGTATAATTATGGTTTTACACCTGATCACTTATCACTTTCCGAAGCCATAGCCACACTATGGTCTTACACGGATCACATTTATTCTTGATTAGAAAAGTATAGCCGAAGCTATCACTTATCACTTTCACTTGTACTTGATCAGATAAGTGTAGCTGAAACTATCACTTATCACTTTTTCTTGATTAGAAGTGCTCAATTCCGACATTCCGCTCAATTAATCATTTATTCAAATTTTTGCATTTTCAATTTATTCACATTTTAATAAACATATCTCATCACACATTATATAATTCATAAATTGAACATATAATCACTATTTTCAGCCATATGAACTTACCTGGTTAATTCGCAAAAGTTGTAGAAGTTCGGGAATTATTCTACTACTTTTTCTTTTCCACGACTCACTTCGGGTTCTTGATCTATAATTTAAGATCATTCACTTATTAGCATTAATTTCACTTCTATTTAATTTCACACTTTATACTCTTAAATTCCAAAAATTACACTTTTACCCTAAACTTTATAGGTTTTACAATTTAGTCCCTAAGCAATTAACCCATCAATAGAGCCTTTTCTTCTCAATTAACACTTTATCTAAACATTATGTACTATTTCACATCCATTGAAATTCAAAATTTCAACATAAAATCCTAATTCCAACTCTTTTACAATTAAGTCCTAAATATCCATTTTCTATTAAATTTATTCAATAAAATCATCATAAAATAAAATTAAAGCTTCAATTCCATGCTAAACCATCATATACTTCCATCACATATTCATAGCAACTTTCAATTTCTTTCATGAAATCAAAAACTAATGAATTCAACAAGTGGGCCTAGTTGTAAAAGTCACAAAAACACAAAAATTTCAAGAAATAATCAAGAATTGAACTTACTTGCAGTAAAACTATGCAAAACCAGCTTAGAGACTCTTTTAATGGCTGTTTTCAGTTGATGAGGATGAAGAAAAATGAAGAAATCTCTAGATTTCCAATTAGGTCCTAGATTTTTATGTTTAATTTTGCCCAAATAACCCTTTTGCCCTTAGTTCACACTACTTTTCTGCTTATTTTTCACCCAACCGTCCAGCCCATATAGCTTTGAGTCAATTTTCCTTTTAAGTCATCCCTCATTTAGCCTTCATGTTATTTAATCGTTTCCCACAGTTTTACACTTGTTACAATTCAGTCCTTTTTATTCAATTAACAACCGAAACCTTAAAATTTCTTAATGAAACTTTAATACTAACTTATTAACACTCCATAAATATTTATAAAAATATTTATGGCTCGGTTTAAAATTTTGAGGTCTCGATACCTAGTTTTCAATTCTAATTATTTAGTATTTATTTCTAAAATACTATTCACTATTTCAATTATTTTCCAAACTTCACATTTAACTTATACTCACTAAATTAATAATATTTTCTACTCATATTTCAAATTTAGTGATCTCAAATCATTGTTCCGACACCACTGAAAATTCAGGTCATTACATACTCAGTGGTATTACCATAATTCAAACTATATAACTTTAATGAATTATAAAAATCAATCATATAACATTATAAATCATAAGGACTGATAAACGATAAATTATACATATTTTTACCTCATGTTTAGCCTAATTTCTAGATGAATTATTATCAATTTTGTGAGAATTGGTGCTCTTAACCCTTCTATTTCATGTTGTATACTCAGGAGAGCATAGGGAAGAGAAAAGAACGAAAAACGGACCGAAAATGAAGAAAATGGGCCAAACTGTGAAAACAACACGGCCCAAGAAGTCACCACACGGTCGTGCCACACAAGGTCCAACACGGCTCAGCCCCGCCAAGCATGGCCAGGCTACACGGCCGTGCCACCTCAACAGGCCCGAACACGGCCCTTATCGAAACCACACGGGCGTGGCACACGGGCGTATCCCTATCGTGAAGAAGTACAATTTCACTCGAATTTGGATACTTAGAGGCTAAGAAAGGCATCCCAAAGCTCTATATAAAAACCCTAGGAGGCAACTCTAGAGGAGTACTCTTTTCTCCTAAAAAGGAGCGCCATATTTCTGCCAACACAAGGAGTGAAAGTAAGGAATTACTCCAAGGGAAGCCGATTGATTCATCACAGAAGCCAGAATTATATATCAAGACAGAAGATCTCCCTAAATTCCTTCAGGGGTTTTGGGTTCTTTATGTTTTGTTATCTTATTTCTTCTGAGATGTTTTCTTTATTAATTATGACCTAAACCTCTCAAATACTTGAGGGGGATGAAACCTAAGATAGATCTTGTTATTATTTATTCTTGAATTATATGATAAATACTTGAATTGTTCTTAATTATGTGTTCTTCATTCTTGATTTAATAATCCTAGGTATTACTTCAAGAAACTGATGTGCTTAGGCAGAGGAGCAAAAGTCCCTGTTTTAAGAGTAGATCTACCATAATTAAGTGGAGTTGCATGCAACCCTAGACATAGGGCGACATAAATCTGCCGGATTAGGGTCAAACCTAATAGAGGGATCCATAGATCGAATTAATGCAACCTAGGGTTGTTAATTCATAAAGAAACTTTAATTAACCACCCAGGATTAGTTGTTCTTATCCTCGACGGAGGTATTTACATAGGTTAGGGATCTCTACGGATCAAGTCAAGTGAAGAAATCGTCTAGTTCAAGAAGTTAATAACAAGTGAAGTCTAGGTGGATTCTCCATTAAGTATTGCTCATATCAATCAGCTTTTCCCTAAAGTTTTCCCTAATTTACTTTTTGTGCACTTTTAGTTAGTTTTAGAATTAGTTTCAACCAATCCTCTTTTATTTTTAGGCTAGACAATAGAAAGGAAGTAAGTATTAGTACTTTTGGTTCCCTTGGGTACGATAACTTGGTCTTGCCGCTAAACTATACTACTGTTCGATAGGTGCGCTTGCCTTTAAAATCGTGATATTAGTTAGTTTTTTGTATGATCAGTTTTTATAAATTTTATTACTTAATATCGCGAGTATCAAGTTTTTAGCGCCATTGCCGGGGAACTAAAATATTAAGAAAACTCGATTTCTATTACTTTAGCCATTACTATATTTATTTATTCTCAGTTTTTATTTATTTTTATTTTTCCTTTATTTTTTTTTACTTTTCTTTTACTCTATTTTAATTTTCTTTGCTTTTTCCTTTTAGGTATTTCTAGTTTATGACTAGAAACAACCTAATAGGACCATTGCTTTTTGATGAAGATTTAGAAGCGAAGTTCGCAGAACTCGCAAAGAGATCAGACGAAGCCTACATTATCCAGAACAAGATCAAGAACAAAGGCCAGAACCTACAGAAGGGATGGAAGCAAATCAAAACGTTCCACCACCTCCCGCAATAGCCGCGCAACCAGCAAATCAAGAAGAAGCTCCTCGCACTATGTATGATTATGCTAAACCTAGTTTGGCTGGTACCCAAACTAGCATTATTAGACCTACTATTGCTGCTAATAATTTTGAATTAAAACCTAACACTATTCAGATGATACAGTAATTGGTGCAGTTTGATGATTTACAGGATGAAGATCCAAATTCACACATAGCTAATTTTTTGGAACTTTGTGATACCTTTAAAATTAATAGCGTTTCTGATGATGCCATTCATCTAAGGCTATTTCCATTCTCTTTGAGAAATAAAGCCAAACAGTGGTTAAACTCTTTACCACGAGGCTCAATCACCACATGGGAACAGATGACCAAAAATTTTTTACTTAAATACTTTCCTCCAGCTAAAACAGCTAAATTACGAAACGATATCTCTTCTTTTGTGCAGATGGATTTAGAAACACTATACGATGCCTGGGAGAGATACAAAGATCTTTTGAGAAGATGCCCTCATCATGGCTTACCTTTATGGTTACAAGTTCAAACCTTTCACAACGGTTTGAACCCTTCAACAAGGCAAATGATCGATGCAGCCGCATGAGGAACAATCAACAATAGAACACCCGAAGTAGCTTATGAATTTATTGAAGAGATGTCACTGAATAACTATCAGTGGCAAGTCATGAGGACAAAGCCGGCAAAAGCTGCAGGAGTTTATAATATTGATGCTGTCACTATGCTTACTAACCAAGTAGAACTTTTAAATAAAAAGTTTAATAATTTTGTTGGTTCTACGCAGTCACACCCAGTGATGCAGTGTGACACGACTCCAGTAAATATGTTCAATCCAGACTACTCATCCTATGGACAAAGCACTGAAACTGAGCAAGCCAACTATATGGGTAACAATTCTAGAACTCAAAATAACCCTTATAGTAATACTTACAATGCAGGTTGGCGAAATCACCCCAATTTTTCATAGGGAGGACAAGGAAATCAAAGACAACAGCCTCCTCCGAGATTTTAGCAGCCACCACCACAACAAAAGAAAAAGTCGAATCTTGAAGAGATGTTTACCAAATTTATGGCCGCATCAGAAACCCGTTTCCAAAACACTGAAACGGCACTAAAAAACCAGCAAGCATCAATTCAAGGGCTTGAGAATCAAATCGGTTAGCTTGCAAAATTAATTTCAGAAAGACCACAAGATGGACTACCAAGTAATACTGAGCCAAATCCCAGAGAACATGTCAAAGCAATTACTCTAAGAGATGGGAAAGTACTAGCCGAACCAGAATAGAAGTCTGCTCTAGAATCTTTCGGAGACAAGGTAGAGGAACCCAAGGAAAACACTCCACCAACACTCAAGGAATACAAACCGCCCATTCCATATCCAGCAAAGTTGAAGAAAGACCGTACAGACGCTCAATTCGGTAAATTTCTTGAAATTTTTAAACAATTACACATTAACTTACCTTTTGTTGAAGCAATTTCGCAGATGCCGAAGTACGCGAAGTTCCTTAAAGAACTTCTGACAAATAAAAGGAAGTTTGAAGAATTAGCCACAGTGGAACTTAACAAGGAATCCTCAGCTATTCTCCAAAATAAACTGCCGGCAAAACTGAAAGATCCAGGGAGTTTTACTATTCTTTGTTTAATTGGTAGTTTACTTATTGATAAAGCCTTAACTAATTTAGGTGCTAACATTAATCTCATGCCTTACAAAATGTTCAAACAACTAAGTCTAGGGGAACCAAAGCCCACTAGGATGAGTATTCAACTAGCTGATAGATCTGTTAAATATCCTAGGGGAATCATCGAAGATGTGCTAGTAAAGGTAGATAAATTTATATTCCCTGTTGATTTTGTTGTGCTTGATATGGATGAGGATATTGAGGTACCTTTAATTTTGGGACATCCATTCTTGGCCACTGCTAGAGCTGTTATTGATGTAGGGGATGGTAAATTAGTACTTAGAGTTGGTGAGGAAGAAGTCGTTTTCAAAATCTATGATATTAAGAAATTTTCTAAAGAACTAGATGATTCATGTTATTTTTTTGATATTATTGATTACTTTGTTCAAGATAATTTTCAAGAACTTTCTCTTGCAGACACGCTGGAACTGTGTCTTGTTCAAGGTGGGGAAGAAGATGGAGCCACCACTGAAATTGAAGAACTAAGAAATGAGTTAGATTCTAATGAAATCATCACAAGACACATAAGTTATGAAAGTATAAAGATGAATGATGAATTGAGACAGAAACCTTCCATTGATTAACCTCCTAAATTAGAGTTAAAGCAACTGCCAGATCATTTAGAATATGCCTTCTTAGGGGAAGATTCAACTTTACCAGTTATTATCGCATCAGATTTGAGCATTGTAGAAAAAGAAGAACTACTTCATGTGTTAAGGAACACAAGCATGCTATAGCTTGGAAAATTTCAGATATTAAGGGAATTAATCTTTCCTTCTGCACCCACGAAATTTTAATGGAAGATGAATTTAAACCATCAGTGCAAGCTCAGAGACGATTGAATCCCAACATGAAGGAAGTTGTAAAAGCCGAGGTAATTAAACTTCTAGATGCAGGCATTATTTATCCTATTTCTGACAGTTCTTGGGTAAGTCCTGTGTAGGTTGTTCCTAAAAAGGGAGGTTTGACCGTGGTTTCTAATGACAAAAAAGAGTCAATACGTACAAGAACAGTCACTGGATAGAGAGTTTGCAATGATTATAGAAAGCTGAATGACGCCACTCGAAAAGATCATTTTCCCTTACCTTTTATTGATCAGATGTTGGAAAGATTATCAGGTCACATGTATTATTGTTTCCTAGATGGCCTCTCTGGTTACTTCCAAATCCCGATAGCTCCAGAAGATCAGGAGAAAACGATATTCACATGTCTATACGGTACGTTTGCTTATCGTAGAATACCTTTTGGTACCTTTTGGTTTATGTAACGCTCCTGCTACTTTTTAGCGATGTATGCTAGCTATCTTCAATAAATTCGTGGAATACATCATGGAGGTATTTATGGATGATTTCTCAGTTTTCGGTAATTCTTTCCAACTTTATCTTAATAATCTAAAATGTGTTTTGATAAGATGTGAAAAGACAAATTTAGTGCTAAACTGGGAAAAATGCCACTTTATGGTTCAAGAGGGTATTGTATTAGGACATAAAATTTCTAGTAAAGGGATAGAGGTAGATAAAGTAAAAATTGAAACCATTGAAAAATTACCTCCCCTTAATTCAGTTAAGGCTATAAGAAGCTTTTTCGGACATGCCGGTTTTTATCGCAGGTTTACTAAAGATTTTTCTAAAATAGCTAAGCCTTTAACAAAGCTCCTAGAAAAGACGTACTTTTCAACTTTGACCAAGAATGTTTAGAATCTTTTAACACTCTTAAGGAAAAGTTAGTCAATGCCCCGATTATGATTTCACCTGATTGGAATCTACTTTTTGAACTAATGTGCGATGCAAGTGATTTTGCAGTAGGTGCAGTTTTGGGACAGCGAAGAGACAAGCACTTTCAACCGATCTATTATACTAGCAGAACTCTGACAGCTGCTCAAGCAAATTATACTACCACAGAAAAAGAATTGCTAGCCGTTATTTTTGCATTTGACAAATTTAGATCTTATTTAATTTTTCCAAAAGTCATTGTTTATACTGACCATTCTGCTCTTCGCTATCTTTTAACTAAAACTGATGCAAAACCTCGACTAATAAGATGGATTTTATTGTTACAGGAATTCAATTTAGAAATAAAGGACAAGAAAGGAGCTGAAAACTTGGCAGCAGATCACCTTTCAAGATTAGAAAACACGCAACCCAAGAACCTCGATAAAATAAACGACTTGTTTCCTGAAGAACAACTCCTATCCTTAGCAGATGCAACAGTTCCTTGGTTTGCTAATTTTGCAAATTATTTAGCAGCTAACATAACCCCAAACGGGCTGACCCATCAGCAAAAGAAGCGATTCTTCGCTGATGTGAAAAACTACTTTTGGGAGGATCCTTTTCTTTTTCGAATTTGTGTAGATCAAGTTATTCGAATATGCGTTACTAAAACAAAAGCTACCAAATTTTAAATCACTGCCATTCAAAACCCATAGGAAGACATCACAATAGAGCTAGAACTGCTCATAATGTACTCGAATCATGCTTTTACTGGCCTACACTTTTCAGGGATGCCAACAGCTATGTGACCTCTTGTGATAAATGTCAGCGAACGGGTAATATTTCTCAATATAATGAAATGCCTTAGAGCTATATACTTTCATGCGAAATATTTGATGTATGGGGTATTGATTTCATAGGTCCATTCCCTACGTCATTTGGGAATAAGTACATCCTAGTAACGGTAAATTATATGTCAAAATGGGTGGAAGCCCAAGCCTTACCTACTAATGATGCTAGAATGGTAATATGATTTTTGAAGAAACTTTTCTCTCGATTTGGAACACCCAGATAATTATCAGTGATAGGGGTACCCATTTTTGCAATGCCCAATTTGAAAAAATTTTAAAAAGGTATGGAGTATACCATAAAACAGCTACCCCTTATCATCCACAAACCAGTGGCCAAGTCGAAGTAACAAATAGGGAACTAAAACGCATCCTAGAGAAAACAATAGAAACAAATAGAAAAGATTGGTCAAAAAAGATAGACGATGCTTTATGGGCTTATAAAACTACTTTCAAAACACCCATAGGTACATCTCCCTATAAACTTGTCTACGGAAAAAGTTGTCATCTACCATTTGAACTTGAACATAAAGCATTTTGGGCTATCAAATTTTTAAACCTTGATTTCAAACTTGCAGGTGAGAAAAGATTAATGCAGTTAAATGAACTAGATGAATGGCGTTGCAATGCCTACGAGAGCTCACGACTATATAAGGAAGCCATGAAGTGACGTCATGACAAAAGACTGAAACAACCTAAGCAGTTCAAAACAGGTGATCTTGTCTTACTCTACAACTCAAGGCTGAGACTATTTCCTGGAAAACTAAAATCAAGGTGGTCAAGTCCATTCACTGTTCAAACTGTCTTTTCATATGGCACAATTGAGGTAACTCACCCCAACCACGGTACGTTCAAGGTAAACGGCCATAAGCTTAAACATTATAGAGATGAGAATTTTAAAGATAACAGGGAGGAGCTTCAGCTCCACGAAATCCCTTCTTGATACATCCAGGTAGAGTCGAGCTTAGACTCTAAATAAGCGCTTCTCGGGAGGCAACCCGAGCACTAACTTAGTAACTTTTCTTTTTTTAAAATTTTAGTGTTTTTCATGCATCAACTAACTTTTTTTTTAAATGCAGAAATTTAAGACCACACGGCCTTTCCCACGGGCGTGCCGAAGGAGGTGTGAACATTTTAAGCAGAGACACGGTCGTGTACCCAGGCCGTGTGTAAACAAAGCATAATTTTCCCAAAAGCACGGGCTACCGACAAATAAACATGGCCGTGCAACATGGCCGTGGAAACCTTTCAACTTAGACACGAGCTTGCACAAATCTCCACGCTTGTGTCCCCAGACCGTGGCCAACACTGTCAATTGAGACACGGTCGTGCGACGACCTACACGACTGTATGCTTAACGAAGAACCGATCGCAAACAGCCGTGTGATCGCTCACACGAACGTGTGAAAAGCAAACGCGATTACAAACGGCCGTGCAAGATATCAACACAGACGTATGCTTCGAACCAGGTGCGCCAAAACCACTGAATTTCGAATCACACAGACAAAACCCCGAGTCACACGGGCTTGTTCCATGCCCGTGTGACCCAAAAATTATAAATAATAGGTCACAATTCACTTTCTCCTTCACTCAAACCCTAAATCCTTTCACCCAAACTCTTCCCCAACCACCGTAAACGCCGCCTTCGACCCTCAAAACACCACCACGCTCGTAAAAGACTACCCCATGCCCGTGCAAAACCCCCACGACCGTTTGAAACCTCCCCCACGACCTTGCACATCTCCTATTTGGTTCTATTTTCCTTATTTCTCTCTTTAATTTTTACTAATTTATTTTATTTCTTTTTATCATGATTATATTTAGATTTAGAATTAATTCAAGCATGGAATTAGTTACACTAGGAAGAATAATCTAGAATAGTATAGAACATGATTGCATGCCACTTAACATCACACTTGATTGCCATTTTTTATGCATTTAGTATAAATACATACTCATGTTGCCTATTTTAATATCACATTAGGATGAATAATCTATATTATTTAGGTCAATCCTCATTTTATGTCTTTAGGAACATCGTTATTTTAATCTTCCTTGTATTTCATTTATAGTCATTTTCATTCTAATTTTAGGACTAATGCTTGTTATTTTATTTTTTTAGGCATCATGTCATCATCGCGCGGTGAAAAGGCTGTCGTTCCAGCTTCAAAGAAACGCAAGGGACCCGGTGGTTCGTCCTCGTGACCCATTACTGAAAACTGCCATCCTTTCCTTCATTTTTCGCAAGCTTCCTAGGAGAAGCGATACGAAATACTTCGAGCTCGCACTATAACCGCTGGCCGATGCATAAATTGGGCCGCCCTCGGACAAATACACCTAGTGGACGAGGTCAGGGCCCTATTGATGACCGACCCATGGGAGAGTTTTTCCAGATCGTGGAGCCCACATACTTAGAACTCACTCTCGAGTTCTGCTTCACTTTCCATCTTCAGACCGTGATGAGAAGATATGATGATCCAGGAACATTCCAATTCTGCTTGGGAGGTCTCGTGCGACAGCTCAGTGCCCTAGAATTTGGCATAGCTCTCGACCTCTATACCGAGTAATTTATGGAAGAGGAGGACCTCTCTACACTTCACCGCCACATTCATTTAGCACCATCTAGGTGTTGGGAGGCCCTAGTCCCTGCGTTATCAACATAAGACCCTAGTCGCTCTAAAGTGACTAAGCTTATCCCGGCCCTGAGGTATCTACATTCTCTTCTTGCACACACACTAACCGGCAGGGGAGAGAGCACAGAGGTCGTCCGTACCTACGACGCCTACTTCCTATGGTGCATGGCAAATACACACGTCATCGACTTAGCTTACTTCATCGCCCATGCAATCCAACATCAGATAGAGAGGCATCGTAAGGGCATAGTTCCTATGAGCCCGTACATCACGAGATTAGGCCGCTATTTTGGCCTATTCAACACCGTAGCCTACACATCCTCATACACTTTGGTGAGCTAGATGTCCCCTCAGGGCATCCAGACTATGCTTCACATGAGGATGATCAAGCGGAGGTCAGGAGGCAGCCCCTTCCAGTATCGCCTCATCCAGGAGGGCGAGGATCCTGAGGACATTCCTGATGATGTCCCACCACCACCACTGGAGGAGGATGCACCCACCGTGCCACCACCTCCTCGTCACCCATCTCATGCCGCAATTCATACGCTGACATATCTGAGCGCCTATCACGATTCGAGCAGCAATGCTTCCAGCGCTTCGACCACATCGATGCCACACTACAGCAGATATGCCAGCACCTTCACATCACTTCCCCATCGCCACCGTGTGATCCATCTGAGAATTAGAGATTTCTATTCCTCCTAACTTTATTTTTATCTTAACTTTTATTTTAACACTGATCCCTATTTTTACCTTTTCCTTTCTTCTAACTTTATTTTCCTTTTTATTTTTATTTTTAGTTCATTTTATCTTTTTCATTATTTGAATATTGGTATTCTTAGAACTTATTCTATTATTTTTATTTTATTTTTCTATCTTTCATATCGACCAACCCCTAATGAGTAATCTCTCTTAATCCAAATTTCCCACGACTAATAAATACTTTAGCAGTTTCAAAGGAGCTTTACAGCTCAAATCTCTACGAAAATGGGAACACCCTGCCACAACTGCCAAATCTTCCGATCTCCGTTTCACAAATTCATCCAAAATTCAGGGAGTTTCATACATTTCCCTATCTTATGATCTTGTGCTTTTATTGCTACTAATGTTATCTTTGTACATTGAGGGCAATGTACATATTAAGTGTGGAGGGAATCTATTTTCAGTCTTTACACTCTCTTTGAAATCCCTAAACTTTTTTTACTAACATTTTACATTGTTCTCAAATTCTCACTTTCACTCTTTGCATTATCTTTAATCTCCTATTAAGGATATATTTTGATTGATTTATGATTTTTATTGATATGAGAAAATTAAGACATAGGTGCTTGTACTTTGATTATTCAAACTTTGAAACATTAGGGAATCAAGCATGATAAGTTGAAATTTTTGAGAACCCCATTTTTTTCATAAGTTATTTTCCTTAATTCTAAGTATTATCTTGAGATTTGAAATTTACAGGATCGACATCAAAAGCCATAATTCTGGTGAGATTTTTGAGCCTTTTGAGCATACATTCTTTCGTGCTCACTTTTATTATTGCTTTGAGTGAGTCAATACTGATTTGTTATTCTAGAACTTACTTTGATTATACATGTCGAGACCACATCATTGATTTGATATACTGAAATGATAAAGGCACCTAGGATTTAACCCACTTACTCAACAAAAGCCTACCTCCATAAATTAACCCCTAGTGAACCCCATTGAGCCTAACAACCTTTTCTTTGACTTACCTCTAATATTAACCTTTCACCCATTTTTTTTGTTGAATTCCATTCAATTATTTTGACCCATATTTTTGTCGAGATTTGAGTTGAAATTTTCATCTAGCCTTATTCTCTTTTCCAGATTGTAAAGTTTTATTTGATTTATTGAGTTATTCTTAAAAAAAACGTATGCACTAATTCAGTTGTAATCTGTAATAGTTCAAATAGTTTTTGCATATTTCTATTTTAAGGCTACCAAGGCAGAAATGATGTTATCATAAGAATTAGCTCGAGAAATATGTTCCAAGTGATAGAGATTTTTCTAGCTAGATAATTTTTCAGTTCAATCTCGATTCTAACTCTCTTTTGTAGCCTGTGACAACACCCCTAACCAAGCCCCATTACAACCATTGAAAGACCTTTTGATCGATGTATCATATTAATCTACAGTGGTGGAGATCTGATTTTCTAGCAAGCCTATGGTAATAACTTTTCAGGTTAACTAGAGAGTACTAAATTCTTGAACCCTAAACACCTTGAGTGGATAGAGTGAATCTTTAGTGAGGATGTCAACTCCTGTTAATTAAGATGGAGAGAATAATTACTTAGGAGATGGGAGAAAACTTATGTTTCAATGATAAAATTCTCAACTTAGAGTAATTGAATCCTTAATGTTCTTCTGATTGAATTATCATTGTATGATTACCTGTGGATTAGTTTGAAACATTATTAATAACGATTGTAAGTTAAGAGGAATAATTCTTAATTAGGGATTGAGATTTTGCTTGAGGACAAGCAAAGGCTTAAGTGTGGGGGTATTTGATAAACGATAAATTATACATATTTGTACCTCATGTTAAGCCTAATTTCTGGATGAATTATTATCAATTTTGTGAGAATTGGTGCTCTTAACCCTTCTATTTCATGTTGTATACTCAAGAGAGCATAGGGAAGAGAAAAGAACGAAAAACGGACCAAAAAACAGACCGAAAATGAAGAAAATAGGCCAAAGTGTGAAAACGACACGGCCCAAGAAGTCACCACACAGCCGTGGCACACGGCCGTGCCACACAAGGTCCAACACGGCCTAGCCCCGACAAGCACGGCCAGGCTACACGGCCGTGCCACCTCAACAGGCCCGAACACGGCCCTTATCAAAACCACACGAGCATGGCACACGGGTGTGTCCCTGTCGTGAAGAAGTACAATTTCACTCAGATTTAGATACTTAGAGGCTAAGAAAGGCATCCCAAAGCTCTATATAAAGAGCTTAGGAGGCAACTCTAGAGAAGTACTCTTTTCTCCCAAAAAGGAGCGCCATATTTCTGCCAACACAAGGAGTGAAAGCAAAGAATTACTCCAAGGGAAGCCGATTGATTCATCACAGAAGCCAGAATTCTATATCAAGACAGAAGATCTCCCTAAATTCCTTCAGGGGTTTTGGGTTCTTTATGTTTTGTTATCTTATTTCTTCTGAGATGTTTTCTTTATTAATTATGACCTAAACCTCTCAAATACTTGAGGGGGATGAAACCTAAGACAGATCTTGTTATTATTTATTCTTGAATTATATGATAAATACTTGAATTGTTTTTAATTATGTGTTCTTCATTCTTGATTTAATAATCCTAGGTATTACTTTAAGAAACTGATGTGCTTAGGCAGAGGAGCAAAAGTCCCTGTTTTAAGAGTAGATCTACCATAATTAAGCGGAGTTGCATGCAACCCTAGACATAGGGCGACATAAATCTACCGAATTAGGGTCAAACCTAATAGGGGGATCCATAGATCGAATTAATGCAACCTAAGGATGTTAATTAATAAAGAAACTTTAATTAACCACCCAGGATTAGTTGTTCTTATCCTCGACGGAGGTATTTACATAGGTTAGGGATCTCTACGGATCAAGTCAAGTAAAGAAATCGTCTAGTTCAAGAAGTTAATAACAAGTGAAGTTTAGGTGGATTCTCCCTTAAGTATTGCTCATATCAATCAACTTTTCCCTACAGTTTTCCCCAATCTACTTTTTGTGCACTTTTAGTTAGTTTTAGAATTAGTTTCAACCAATCCTCTTTTATTTTTAGGCTAGATAATAGAAAGGTAGTAAGTATTAGTACTTTTGGTTCCCTTGGGTATGATAACTCGGTCTTGCCGCTAAACTATACTACTGTTCGATAGGTGCACTTGTCTTTAAAATCGTGATATTAGTTAGTTTTTGGTGTGATCAGTTTTTATAAATTTTATTACTTAATATCATGAGTATCAAGGACTAATATACATTCAAATTCATATGCCATCTATAACATTTCATCAACTAATATCATATATTAACAATTTGGTCATTTTATTAAATTCATGAACCTTAGATTCATGCTATTAAATATCACATCCCATTTCAATTCACAATTTCTTTCTCATACTTTCAATAGTACGATCAATCAAATTCATTCGATTTTCTCATTTCATTTATTCACCCTATTAACAAGACTCCGACCATGACGGATACATAGATTCGAACCAAACACACCAGAATAATCCAACCAAACATACCAATATGATCCATCCCAACACACCAGAATAATCTAACCAAACACACCAAAATAATCCGCCCAAACACACCAGAACGGCACTTAATGCCTTATCGGATAATCCAAAAAATATAGTAACACTCCATGTCTCATCGGCATAGCCGAAGAATCCCCTGAATTTTTCCAAATCCTATGGCATGCCAATTATATCCGACTCAGCCCTACTAGTTAATAGGGTTTCTGAATCACATTTCAAATTCAATTTCACTTTAAATTCCAAATTCACTTTTAATTCAATAATTCAATCATAATCCAATACCAACATATATTTAGCAACCAATTCAATTATCATTTAATTCATAACAACACTTACCTCACAATTTACTTACCAACATATAGATTAAATTTAAAATTTATTAACAAATAATTTGAATTATAGTAATACAAGCCGTAATTTTCTCGTATCTACTCCTCGATGACCTTTTCCTTTCCTTTCTGAGCCGATGCCTCTGGTTCTTTGCTAGTTATGAAAATTAAAATAATTTACACTATTAATATAACACTAATTTACAATAAATAATTGAATTTCTACCTTAATTTCAATTTTGGTCCTAATTAAACTCATTTACTTTTCTTACTCAATTCATACTTCATTTCTATTCAATTTCCTACCAAATCCAACTTAACTATCAAATGTTCATGATAAAACCCAAATTTCAAACTTCTTTCAATTTAATCCCTCTAACACAAAACTTATAGCTTTTTTTACAATTTGATCCCTTAATCAATTCTAACTAGAAATTCTATCAATTAAGCCCCTAATTCAACAATTTATTCAACATGAACTATATTCAAAAACATAAGAACTTTCAAAATTTCAACTTAATTTCAACAAAAATTTGTTCTAAGACTTCTAAAACATCAAAATTATAAAGAAAGAACTTAATTGACTTACCAAAATAAGCTCCAAGCTTTAAAATCCTATTTTTTCCTTTTATTTTTCTTTCTTTCTTTCCTTCCTTCTACTTTCGAAATGCTCTCTGTTTCTTTTCATTTTTCTTTTGTTTTCTTTCTTTATTTAACTTATTCTATTTACTTTACTTTATTTATTAACTTACTAATATATTATAATATAATTATACTAAATATCTATTATATAATTAATTATATGTATTACAAATGTACACATATATTTTACTATATTTGTACATTATCATTACCATACATGTGTCACAATTCAATTTATTTTACATATTTTAATACTTTAATTTTAATTAATATAATTTACAATGTTTTAATTAAATAATATTTTAATATAATAAATCACAAAAATCTAAGATTTCTCCATGTAATTGCCGCCTCATTTTCCAAACATAGCTTAATTGCCATTTTGGTCCCTATTTTTTAATCTATAATTAAACTTTTACCCTTTATTCAATTTAGTCCTTTTTCCTAATTACTCTTAATTAAGCTAAATTCACATAATCAAAGCCTAATTAAACACATCACTAGACTCGTAAATATTTCTAATAATTATTTACGAACCCATTTCGCTAAGACGGAAGCCCGATAATGTACTTTTTCGATGCCCGTGAATTTTGGGGCATTACAGATAGTATCGAAAAAATATGGGGACAACAAGGCCACGTGCGGCACTTGAAACAAAGATGTAGAAGCTTGTGATAGCGTATGAGGCCTACACGTGGGTCTTTTGGTCACTAGACTATGGGGTTTCGTCGGCAAGTGGATGTCGACTCTAATGGTAGTGGTGGTGAGAGAAAAAAATAAAGCTAGGGTGGAAAATACCAATTTTGAATTTCTAGGATTTTTTGGCATAAATTTTAAAATTATAAAAAAATCCCATAAAATCGGATAAAAACTGATACCATGATGAAATTAGAGATGAATACTCTAAAATATTGAGGAAAAACTCTCTTAAAAGTATGTATTTCCTATAAATATGTACAACTATATATACATGAAGCATTGAATCAATTAAGGAAAGAATATCCCTAAATAAAATCCTAAAAATCAACTATAATCTCTAAATTTAATCAGTGTTATCAAATAATTAAAAATTCTCAACACAAATATATCATACATGTAACAATTAGATGATGTACATAAAAAAAATGAACGAAAAGGTTATGCTAGATGTAACGCCCCCACGCCCGAGACCGTAGCCGGAGTCGAGCTTGAGGTGTTACTGAACATAATTTACCATTTTCAGAACTTTGAATCCTTTATTTCTACATTCGCAACCTGCTGTCTATCTGTGTCACGGTTAAAAAAATCATATCTTGAGTTACGAAACTCAAAATCAAGATCCGTAAATTTTCCCTAAACCTAGACTCGTATATCTATTTACTGATTTTTTTCTAGAATTTTTGGTTGGGCCAATTAGTACAGTTTATTAGTTAAAGTTACCCCTGTTTCAAGACTCGACTGCACTGACCTCTGCTTACTACGCACCACTTTTCTCTCTGTACAAAATTCATGTGACTATGCCGTTTGTTTCTATTAAAACTAGGCTCAATAAGGATTCTAAAAATATAAATTACACCTCCTAATTATTTTTGTACAAATTTATGGTGAATTTTCAAAGTTGGAACAGGGGATCTAGAAATCGCTCTGGCCCTATTTCACTAAAACTCAAATATCTCACAACATATAACTCCTTTGCCTGTTTCGCTTCTTCCATATGAAAGTAGACACAATAAGATTCAATTTCATATTTAATTCATCACCTAATTCTGTTTCTACTATTTTTAGTGATTTTTCAAACTCACGTCACTGCTGTTACAATATTCTGTTTTATGACAAATTTCACTTTTCTATGGATATTCATGGACTATTATCACTTTGAACATACATGGTCTCATACATGATCTAAATTAGCCATTCCAAGAACTAATCACTATCAGGCATTTTCTCAACCAAACCACAACCAGATCACAAGATTAATTACACAAAACAAGTATATTGCTATACATGCCATATTTGAATCGTACAAGCCATTTTACCAAAATAGTTTTTGGGATAGTGTGAGCGAGCCTTCGACCTATCCCGATTCCCAAGCCGGCTTGTCCAAAATTACAATGAATGGAAAGGAGAGAGTAAGCATAAATGCTTAGTAAGTTCACATGCAAATAACAAGTAACATAACAAATCAATTATACCAAATAACATTAGCATGATATCACCAAAACATATATCACATTTCTAATCATCATTTATCATCTTACCACATTATTATTGTTGTATCAAGTTTCAACCCGAGGGTTAAGTACATACCTATCCAAAGTGTCCATTTCACAGCACTTATCAAAATGACACTTGCATCTTGAGTGCTCTTCCATTTCACTAGAATTTTACCCGTTGAACACATCAAAATATAACTCGGATACATGGATAATTTGCACATAAGTGCCACATATGTAATCAAGCGACCATGTAACCCGCCCATAAGTGAACTCGGACTCAACTCAACGAGCTTGGGCATTCGCATCCATAAGTGAACTCGGACTCAACTCAACGAGTTCGGATGCCTAGTTACATCTCACGAACTCGGACTCAACTCAACGAGTTCAGACATTTGCATCCATAAGTGAACTCGGACTCAACTCAACGAGTTCGGATGCCCAACCATCCTAGTGACATGTCACATGTATCCTAATCTATTCCTAAGGTTCAAATGGGATTTTCCTCAACCACATATCCTTGTCGTCTTCCACGGAATACCGAAACCAATACTCGGTAGCAATTTATATTTAACAAGTAGCACACATAATTTGCATATTATTCGATAATAACCACAAAGCATATATTTTATGATAAAAATCAGCATATCATATAAATAACATCAATTAACTTAAAAATAACAATTATGTTACATTATTTACACATGAACTTACCTTATGGCAAAATATTTGGAATCGAGCCTATTCCTCGACAACTTTGTTTTTCCCTCGTTCACGACTTGAATCTCGTTTTTCTTGATCTAAAATAGCACATTTAGCTCATTTAATACTCACATTATCAAAATAGTCCTTAATTCAAATTTTGACAAAATTACAATTTTACCCCTAAACTTTTGCATATTTACACTTTTGCCCCAAGGCTCGGAAATTAAATTTTATTTCAAATTCTTATGTTTTAGGAATGCTGATCATTTATTTACCATTAGCAAGCTCAAATTCCCACTTTAACATACACTCATGAACAATATATATTTTTACCGATTAAGCCATTTTACTCATTTTTACTTAAAACTGAGTAGCACAAGTTGTCTAGCATAATTTAAAACCTCATATTCTATCATAAAACACCAAAATATACAAATTTCACCTATGGGTATTTTTCCAAATATAAACCCTAGCTCAAAATATTGGTAGAAATAGGTAAACCGAGCGACGAGGATTTCAAAAATGTAAAGAACATTAAAAACGGGCATGAAAATCACTTACAAGCAAGGCTTAAAAGTGTTGAAACCCTAGCTATGGTGGAGAGCAAAATTCGGCAGCAACATATGAAGAAGATGATTAATTTTTGTGTTGTTTTTCCCATTTTATTTCATTTAATATCCAAATGACCAAAATGCCCTTCATTACTAAACTTTCAAAAATTCAATTCATGTCCAATTTTTGTCCATAAACTTAGAAATTGGTCAAATTGCTATTTAAGACCTCCTAATTAATATTCCAAAGCAATTTCATACTAAAAGATTCTAGAATGCAAATTTTACAACTTATTCGATTTAGCCCCTAATTTCATATTAAGCACTTTATGCATAGAATTTCTTCACGAAATTTCCACACAATCATGCAATCATATCATAAACCTCAAAATAATTATAAAATAATTATTCCTGTCTCAAATTTGTGGTCACGAAACCACTATTTCGATTAGGCCCTAATTAGGGATATTACACTAGAGGTTATGTAACTAGTATTGCTCAAACATAAAAAGACAAAAACACCTCAAATAGTCACTATCAACAATTATTGTCACTTCCTTGGTGAAGTTTTGTCACACTATACTATCATATATTATTTCTCCTAATTCAAACTTCTTTTAAATAGCTTATCCTCGCCTTTTATATGAACATCAAATAAAGAGAAAGGTATAAACATCGATTCACTTGAGTTGACGTGTGTGAATATATTTACAAGTAATATAACATAATAAATCTACTCAAGAATTCATAATACTTATTCATCAACAAAAATAAAATCAAAACTAACATGTAATCGCCCAAGTGTAAATCCTACAATGATTGCAAATCCCCCTGCCGAACTTTAGCAGAACATTACAAAACAAATGTAATCATTGAATACACCGACGATAACACAAAGTTGTTACAATGCATCTTGCATGCACACGTGCACAAATTCTTTCCTATTAAACGGAAAATTTCTTGATATGTATATTTCATAGCAATTATCCGGTAATCGTGCAAGAAAACTATATAGCAAAACACACATTTATTACAAAAATAAGTTAAAGCCATAAATGGAAGATTCATCATAAATAATAATCCAAACAGTTGTTTAACAAATAATTTACAATCACTTCCAGAATATCATAAAAGTACAAGGAATATCATACCACTTCTACTTCATCTTCTAATTCCCACTGTTTTATCAACGAACAATGAAGGATTTAATTCATTAGAATATATTATACAACAATATAAAAGCAAAAGGAATCTTACAACAAGAACTACTTTCTTCTCTTCTTCTTTTTTTTTTTAATTTATTGAGTATCAAAACATGTATTAATTTTAAAGACAAAAGGAATACATTTAAAATATCATAAATTTTTATTGAAAATAATAAAAAAAGAAGTAAAAATGAATCTTAGAATTTATAATCTTCAATTCACTTACTTCTACTTCTTTTCCTTCCATTTTCTTGTAAACCAAATAACAATTTTATTAATACAATTTAAAAGATCATAGGAGCAAAATGAACCATAGATTTTTTTTACTTCCCTCCATTTCTCAACAAATTAAACAAGGATGAATAATTAAAAAAAAATAATATTTAATCGAGAACAACCTCGAGACATATATAAAAAGAATTTAATTCATTACAATAAATATTAAAATAAAAAGGATTCTTAGATATTAAACTTATGAGATTTACTTTCTTTTCTTTCTAATTTTCTTAATACCCATAGATTAAACTTAAAGCAAAAGGAATACATTTGAAAGACCAAAAATTTTAATTTAAAAAAAAATAAAAAAGTAGTACGAAATCTTAATATTTATACTATTCAATTCACTTTCTTTTAATTTTTTTTCCATTTTCTTAAAAAAAACAAATAATTTTATCATCGTACCCAATTTAAAAGATCAGAAGAATCAAATTGAATCATAAATTTTTTGAACTTCCTCTATTATCTTAACAAACAAACAAGGATAGAGAAAAATTATCAAAAACATTAAAGAATACCTTGATTGAAATTATAAAAAGAGATTATAAAAGTGAGAAAAATAAAGGGAATCCATTAATAATAACACTTATCATCATTCTTTTTTCTTTTTCTTTTTTTGTGAGGAAAAACAAATTACAAGAGTTTCACTTAAATAAAAGAGCCGCCTAGAAACGTACTCTTATCAATTAAAACACGAGCCATCTCGGGTGGGACATCTAGAACTTGTAGATTTTCTTTCTCGATCAAAGCTTGCTTAGCAAAACAATCCACAATCTGATTTTGTTCCCTCGAAATATACTGCAAAGACCAATGATTTTCTTGGGACATAATGCTATGGATACGCCTGATTAAAGCGGAATTGGAACAATTTGAAGAACCTTCATGTATACCTTTAACAACTTCCAAGCTATCAGAATGAATGATAACGTGATCATAGCCCAAACGTTGAATAAGTTTGAGGCCTTCAAGAATACCCCACAGTTTCGCATTAAAAGCTGAACATTTTCCAAGAAAATGGTGGAAACCTGTGATCCAAAGTCCTTTCTTGTCACGAATAACTCCCCCGACTACAGCAAATCCCGAGTCTAATCGCATTGCCCCATCAGTGAAAATATGAACATATTCTGCGGAGGTATGGACATCAACAGGTTGATCAGGACAAACAGAAATGATCTCTTGAAAAGAGGAGAAGAAATGTAGCATTTTGTTAATATGGCATTTTGGGGTTTTGATTTTATTTAGTTCGATATTTTTTGAATGGTTTTCTTTTGTCATAGTTTGTTCTTCTATCTTTTCTCTATTTTACTGTGAAAATTATGAGTGAGCGTTCGATTGAATCGAATGAAAAAATTTTAAATTAATTGAGTTGATGAATCATATTTTATCATCCTAACTCGAGTTGAAATTTTCTCGAATCGATTCGAGTGTGTAACACCCCAACCCCGGCCTAAACGTTATGGCTGAATCTGGCAATGTCAGATGATAGTGTGTTTGAAAACTAAATTGTTGCGATGAAATCATTTCCATGTTATTATCTTTCTTTAACTCTTATTAGTTCTAAAAGAAATATTTTACTCATTTAAATCATTTGTTTTAAAACACCTCTCGTTGCGGAAGCTTTAATAAAAATAGTTTATGTGATCGTCAGTTTCGAAAATACTTTAACTTTTTGAAAATCAAATTTCCTACGACTAGAAATTATAAATCCATAAAATAAATAAATAAATAAATAAAAACTCAAATTTAAGCAAAAGTCCTAGAGAGTACTCAAATTACACCCCAATAAACCAATAATAAATAAACCATAAATCATAAATTAAAAATTGTAAAAATCCAAAAACTGTGGTCATTGCTGAGTCCTCCACCACACCGATCCGTCTAAGTCTGGGGATTACCTGTGCACCTTAAACAAAAAAGGGCGAGTTTACGTAAACTCAGTGTGTAATCCTGCAGAAAACAAACAAACAACAATCACAGTGCATAGTCAAAAACAGTCTTGGGCCTAAGCCTCATTCAGTATCAGTATCAGTTTGGCCTTAGCCCAATCCAGCATCAGTATGCACAAGGGCTTTAGCCCATCATAGAATCAGTAACAGATATACAGTATTCAATAGCAAAGTCATACCCAACCAGCCTCTACACACTATCTCCATCCAACCCTACACTCCATGTGGGGATTAAATCACCCACCCATCCCTTCACTCCAAGTAGTACCGAATGCGGCACATAAACAGTAATTTGCAGCTGAGTTACCAGATATTATGCTTAAAAGCCTTTCAGTACACTTCATCCAAATATAAACAACCCAACCCAATACAATGCAACATATAATAGTTGTCATGCTTTTATGCAACTATCATTAAACATATACATATCAGTAAATAGACATACAGGAATATAGTTTATCATGCTCATCCCAATCATCATTTATTCAGTTCACATAATTAAGGGTATAAATAGTGCTTACCAACCCTACAGTAGGTTCACAGTCGACTTGGGAGACCCGTGCAACCTTAGCAATCAATTCGATAAAATGTGGGCCTGCCCATGTGGACTCACACGCCCGTGTGGCCCATACGATCCAATTCAGTCTAGCCTGTGTGTCACACACGGACTACCTAGCTATCATACGACTGTGTCCTACGCGCATGGCCTGGCCTCGTAGATCACATGCCCATGTTAGGGCACATGGGCTACCAAACGCCCCTGTGGCGTCGACAGTGAGGTTTTTGGCTTTCGCTGAAACCTCATTTTCTATGTAATTCGGTACACACTTGTATCGTTTTTTATGTCTAAACGCTCCCGAGCACTCCAGTACCTATAATTAACCAATATTTCACTCAATTAATCACTTAAACAATCGAACTGAACTAAACCCAAAATGGGATATCCATCTTTCAAACAAAAAACCATTACCTTCAATCGAATAATAGAAATTTACACGCCCTTAAAACACCGATAAACGATATTCAGCCCCTCAATTAACACCTACAACCAGCCAAAACCCCTCTTTAACCCCTCTTTAACCAATGTTCAGAAGAAACTGTTAAGATCAATTAAAAACCAAAACTTACCAAATTCAAGCAAACCCTAACCACATTTCAAAAATGAAGGAAAATAAAAGGATAAAAGAACAAGAAAAAGGAACATGAGAAAATCTCAGTGAAATTTCGGCAAGAAGGGGAAAAAAGATAAAGAAACGACAGGGAATTTTGAGAAAGAATGAGAGCCAAATATTAGGAAAAAAACTACTCAGAAAATTTGATAACTCCCTAACTTTCCTCCCACTAATTCTACTAACAAGCCACCACTCAGTTTCCTATTTCAGCACAATTCTAGCCGAAACTTAAAGTAAAAATATTACCCTTTACTAACGTCCGGATTCAAACTCAGGACCTCCAACATATTAACACTCCACTTAACCACCAGACCAGCAGGCCCATTCTGTTCACTACTTACTAACTTTTAGTTAAAAGCCTACAATCCAAAGATAAGGCTTGATTAATAAAAATACCAAAATTTGCCCAAGTCATGGCTTGAACTTCGGACCTCTCACACACATTCAGAACACTTAACCATTGAAGTAGAGAGATATTTTGTGTCACACATTCACGAAAACAAAAATATAAATTTTGGGGGCATTACAACTCTACCCCAAAATAAAATTTCGTCCTCAAAATTTACCTGATCAGAATAGATGAGGATACTACTGATGCATCGGGTCCTCAAGCTCCCACATGGCCTCCTCAGTATTATGATTACACCATAGAACATTCACTAGAGGAATAGACTTCCTCCTTAGAACCTTTACGTCGCGATCCACAATCTGAAACGGCTCCTCATCAAAAGTCAAGTTTAGCCTAACCTCAATCTCCTCAATAGTAACAATGTGAGTAAAATCAGAGCAGTAGCGCCTCAATATTGAGACATGGAACACATCACGGATATGATCTAACTCTAAAGGTAGCTCCAACTGATAAGCAACCAGTCCCACTCACTTCAGAATACAGTAAGGTCCGATAAACCTAAGGCTCAACTTACCCTTACGACCAAATCTCAGAACCATATTCCATGGTGAGACCTTGAGAAATACGAAATCCCCTAGAATCAGAAACACTTACATAGGCCAAAAATGTCTTACATCCCTTACGAACCAACTTCTCCACCACCAGTACAAAGATCACATTAAATAGATAATTCTGGCACTCTCCAATCATGACTACCTCGTTATCCTCCTCAATTCTCAGTACGACCTTCTTAGTTACACAGTCCAAGCTGACACAGTGCTTGACCAACCAGTCCATCCCCAGAATTAGGTCGAACTCCCCAAATGAAAGTTTCATCAAATTAGCCAGAAAGATTACCTCTTGACCTCTAAATGAACGTCTCTAAACAGTTTATTAACCCAAACGGACTGCCCCAACGGGCTCAATACAGTAACCTTACTCGTAGTGCTCTCAACTAAAACACCAAGTTTTCAGACATAGTACAGGCTATATAGGAGTGAGTGGATCCTACATTTATCAATGCAATGTATGGCACATCATAGATAAGGAACGTACCCGTGATGACGTCCGGAGCATCTCCATCCTCTTGGTGGCCTCAGTCTGTCCAACACCTCTGCCCGGTGCTCTCTACCTACAACCCATACCATTACACCCATAGCTTGACCATGGCCTTTCGGTGGCTACTATGCTATCCTCTGTGACTATGTAATACCAGTACCTGAGCTTGCATCTAATCAGCTCTCAGCGGACACTTCCTAATACGATGATCTAATTATCCACATCTCAGATACGCCTTAGTCCCCGAACACTCACCCTGATAGCGTCTACCACAATCCTCACAAGGCAACAACCCAACAGGAGTAGCAGGGGGCCCAACTCTAACCGGTCCATCAGCTTTAGCCTTTTTCTTTGGCATTTGTACAGAACTCGAAGGCTCTGTATCCCTCTTGTTCCTACCTCTCTCTATCATCATTTTGGCGTTCAGCATGCTTAACCTCCTTAGCGATCTTCGCCTTTTTGACCAGTGCTGAAAAATCTTGCTCCCTTTGTGGAGCTATCAAAACCCTTAAATTATCTCTGAGGCTATCCTCAAAGCAAACACACCTCTCATACTCCGAAGCCACCAAACCTCATACATAGCAGTTCAGTCTCAAAAACTCGACTTCATACTCAGCTACTGATCGATCCTCCTGAGTAAGATTCAGAAACTCCCTCCTACATGCGTCCACATAATTGGCACCCATATATTCCCATAGAAGGCAGTCTTAAAGAATTCCCAGGTCAGACGTTTAGGCCTAACAGTAAGCTACCATTGATAAGCTTCATCCTACAACAGTGAGACTGCACCCTTTAATTTCTGCTAGGGGTGCAATCTATATCATCCATGATCATTTCCATGAC
This sequence comes from Gossypium stocksii, assembly GCA_020496765.1. Lineage (NCBI taxonomy): Eukaryota > Viridiplantae > Streptophyta > Magnoliopsida > Malvales > Malvaceae > Gossypium > Gossypium stocksii. Next base: position 43,220,568 of record CM035621.1, read on the forward strand.
CTTAATCCAGTACTTGGCCCAAATTAGGGGCGACTCTAGTGACACCACTAAAGAGCTCAGCTCCATTGAACCGGAGTCATTCCGTAACCGACCATCGGCCCCCAGATCCAGTATTGGGCCCAGCGACCCTCTCCAAAATCCTTAGCCCAGCCTGGGACAATACGTCGTCCCCAACCATGCGATCACAAGATCGCATCTCAGTAGTCGACGACACAGACGTCTCACTCGTGTCCAGATTTGGCACATTACCTAGTAAAGAAGACTCCGCTCAAGCCCATTTACAGTCTCTACCTCGGCCTCTAGTACCCCTTCCGCGGATACCTCGTGTGCTCATATCTAATCGAATTTATCTGTATTAAAAGTTTTATGAACCAGTTACAGTTCAATAGTGATTAACAGTGTAATATCCCGAATTAGGGCCTAACCGAAATAGTGGTTTCGTGACCACAAATCCGAGGTAGAAATAATTATATTATAATTATTTTGATGTTTATGATATGATTTTATGATGGTGTGAAAATTTCGTGAAGAAATTCTAAGCGTAAAGTGCTTAATTTGGAGTTAGGGATTAAATCGAATAAGTTGCAAAACTTGCATTCTAGAAGTTTTCAGTATGAAATTGCTTTGAAATATTAATTAGGAGGTCTTAAATGGTAATTAGACCAATTTTATGTTCATGGACAAACTAGGACATGGAAGGAATTTTTGAAAGTTTAGTATGGAGGGGCATTTTGGTCATTTGGACATTTAATGAAATAAAAAGGGAAAAATAACACAAAATTGGTCATCTTCTTCATTACCACGAAATTTCAAGGGTTCTCCATAGCTAGGGTTTGTTTCAAGCTTCCAAGCTCCATAGTAAGTGATTCCAAGCCCCGTTTTTAATGTTCTTCACGTTTTCGTAGTCCCGGTAACTCGATAAAGCTTATGTTAGCAATAATTTAAGTTAGGGTTCATATTTGGAAAAATACCCATAGGTGAAATTTGTGTATTTTGATGTTTTATGATAGAATATGAGGTTTTAAATTATGTTAGAAAACTTGTGCTACTCGGTTTTAAGTAAAAACGAGTAAAACGGCTTAAACGGTAAAAGTACATATTATTCATAAGTAAGTGTTTTAGTATGAATTTGAGCTTGCTAATGGCAAATAAATGATCAGCATGTCCTAAAACATAAGAATTTGTGATAAAATTTAATTCCCGAGCTTTGGGGCAAAAGTGTAAATATGCAAAAGTTTAGGGGCAAAATTGTAATTTTTCCAAAATTTGAATTTAGGACTATTTTGATAATGTGAGTATTAAATAAGCTAAATGTGTTATTTTAGATCAAGAAAGACGTGGAATCAACCTTGATCAAGGAAAAGAAAAGATTACGGACTAAATTGCAAAAATCTTTGTATTTTGGTACTAAGGTAAGTTCATGTGCAAATAATGTAACATAACTGTTATTTTTAAGTTAATCGATGTTATTTATATGATATGCTGATTTTTATCATGAAATATATGCTTTGTGGTTATTTTTGAACAATATGCAAATTATATGTGCTATTTGTTAAATATAAATTGCTACCGAGTATTGGTTCCGGTATTATGTGAAAGACGGCAAGGATAAGTGATCGAGGAAAATCCCGTTTGAACCTTAGGAATAGATTAGGATACAAGTGACATGTCACTAGGATGGTTGGGCATCCGAACTCGTTGAGTTGAGTCCGAGTTCACTTATGGGTGCGAATGTCCGAACTCGTTGAGTTGAGTCCGAGTTCGTGAGATGTAACTAGGCATCCGAGCTCGTTGAGTTGAGTCCGAGTTCACTTATGGATGCGAACGCCCGAGCTCGTTGAGTTGAGTCCGAGTTCGTTTATGGGCGGGTTACATGATTGATTGATTACATATTCAGCACTTATGTGCAAATGATCCGTGTATCCGAGTTGGATTCCAATGTGTTCAACGGGTAAAATTCAAGTGAAATGGAAAGGCACTCAAGACGTAAGTGACAATTCGGTAATGTTGAGAAATGGCCGTATTGGACAGGTATGTACTTAACCCTTGGGTTGAAAATCGAGACAACAACAAAAATGTGGTAAGATGAAGTATGATGACTAGAATTGCGACATATGTTTTGGTGATGCTATGTTAATGTTGTTTGGCATAATGACTTTGTTATGTTACTTGTTATTTGCAAGTAAACTTACTAAGCATTTATGCTTACTCCCTCCTTTTCATTCATTGTAGTTTTGGACAAGCCGGCTCGAGAATCGGGATAGGTCGAAGACTCGTTCACACTATCCAAAGGACTTTTTGGTAAATGGCTTGTAAGATTTAGTATGGCATGTATAGTAATATACCTACTTTGTGTAAATAATCTTGTGATATGGTGGTGGTTTGGTTGAGGAAATGCTTGATAATGTCGAGTCATTGAAATGGCTAATATAGATTATGTTTGATGTCATGAAAGAATAATAGGTTATCTAGTATATAAAAGCTTTTATGAAAATGAAATTAGCCATAAAACAGAACATTGCAGCAACACTGACGTGAGTTTGAAAATTCACTAAAAATCATATAAATCGAATTTGATGATGGATTAGTTATGAAATTGAAGCTTATCATGTCTACTTTCATATGGAAGAAGAAAAATAGGTAAAGGAGTTATACGTTATGAGATATTTGAGTTTTAATGAAACAGGGCCAGAGCAATTTCTGGATCCCCTGTTCCAACTTTGAAAATTCACCATAAATTGTACAAAAATAATTAGGAGGATTACTTTATATGCTTAGATTCCTTATTGAATCTAGTTTTAATATAAATAAACGGTATAGTTATATGAAATTTTTACAGGGAGAAAAGTGATTCGTAATGAGTAGAGGTCAATGCAGTCGAGTTCTGAAACAGGGGAAACTTTAACTAATAAACTGTACTAATCCGCTCAGTCAAAAATTCTAGAAAAAAATTAGTGAATAGATATATGAGTCTAGATTCAGGGAAAATTTACGGATCTTGATTTCGAGTTTTGTAACTCGAGATATGATTTTTTGAGCGACCATGACGCAGAAAACAATTTATTCCGAAAATGAAAATAGATTTTGTAAAGTTGTTTAAAATGGTAAATTGTGTTTAGTAACACCTCAAGCTCGACTCTGGTGACGGTTTCGGGCGTGGGGACGTTACAAACAAATGTTTTATGTAACAGTCTCAGTAATTCACAGTTTGTTTTCGTATGTCGCGGTCTCTATCAGTTTTACTATAGTTTTAATTTAACTACACTTTTCAGTAGATACTAACTAGAGTATTTTTACAGTATACCACCTATAGTAGTTTCAAAATATTCTATCTATAGCATTTTCAGTTTAAACACATATCAATTTCAGAATACTTACAGGATCAGTGCTAATGACTCGGTGTGCCACATACTCAATAAAAATATTTCAAATTATTAAAAATCAGTTCTTTTTTTAAAAAACTAAGTTTTAAAACCCGTAATCCACAGTCAAGTTTTTGAACCTGACTCTGATACAACTAAATGTAACACCCCAACTCTGGCTTAGAATTATGGTGAAAACTAAATTGTTGCGATGAAATCATTACCATGCTATTATCTTTCTTTAACTTTTATTATTTCTAAAAGAAATCGTTTTACTCATTTAAATCATTTGTTTTAAAACACCTCTCGTTGCAGAAGCTTTAATAAAAACAGTTTATGTGATCGTGGGTTTAGAAAATACTTTAACTTTTAAAAATCGAATTTCCTACAACTAGCAGTTAAAAATCCATAAAATAGATAAATAAATAAACAAAAACCCAAATTTAAGCAGAAGTTCAAGAGAGTCCTCAAATTACATTCTAATTAACCAATAATAAATAAACCATAAATTATAAATTAAAAATTGTAAAAATCCAAAAACTGTGGTCACTACTAAGTCCTCCACCCCACCGATCCGTCTAAGATTTTGGATTACCTGTGCACATTAAACAAAAAAGGGTGAGTTTACGTAAACTCAGTGTGTAATCCCACAAAAAACAAACAAACAGCAATCACAATGCAAGTCAAAAGCAGTATTGGGCCTAAGCTCCGCTCAGTATTAGTACCAGTTTGGCCTTAGCCCAATCTAAAATCAGTATCAGTATGCACAAGTGCCTTAGCCTATCACAGAATTAGTAACAGATACACAGTATTCAATAGCAGAGTCTTACCCAACCAGCCTCTACACACCATCTCCATCCAACCCTACACTACATGTGAGGATTAAATCACCCACTCATCCCTACACTCTAAATAGTACCGAATGCAGCACATAAACAGTAATTTACAGCTGAGCTGCCAAATATTAGGCTTAAGAGCCTTTCAGTACACTTCATCCAAATATAAGCAACCCAACCTAATGCAATGCAACATATAATAGATGTCATGCTTTTATGCAACTATCGTTAAACATATACATATCAGTAAATAGACATAAAAGCATACAGTTTATCATGCTCAGCCCAATCATTATTTATTTAGTTCATATAATTAAGGGTCTAAATAGTGCTTACCGACCCTACAGTAGGTTCACCGTTGACTTGGGGAACCCGTGCAATCGTAGTAATTAATTCAGTAAAAATGGGCTCACAATCCATGTGACCTGCCCGTGTGGGCCTACGTGCCCGTGTGGCCCACACAGCCCAAATTGGCCTTGACCGTGTGGATCACACAGCCTGGCCCAAAATTCTACACACCCGTATGGACTACTCGTGTGGACCTACACACCTGTGTGACCTAACGGCCCAATTCAGTCTAACTCGTGTGTCGCACACGGCCTACCTGGCCATCACGACCGTGTTCTACGCTCACGACCTGGCCTCGTCAATCACACACCCGTGTCAGGGTACATGGCCTACCACACGGGTGACCACACACCCGTGTAACGTCGACAGTAAGGTTTTCGGCTTTCGTAAAAACCTTGTTTTCTGTGTAATCGGGTACACACTTGTATTATTTTTTATGCCTAAACGCTCCCAAGCACTCCGGTACCTATAATTAACCAATATTTCACTAATTAATCGCTTAAAACAATCGAACTGAACTAAACTCATAACAAGATATCCATCTTTCGAGCAAAAAACCATTACCTTCAATCGAATAACAGAAATTTCCACGCCCTTAAAACGTCGATGAACAATATTCAGCCCCTCGATTAACACCTACAACCAGCCGAAACCCCTCTTTAACCATTGTTTAGAAGAATCCTTAATATCAATCAAGAACCAAAACTTACCAAATTCGAGCAAACATTAACCACTTTGTAAAAACGAAGGAAATAAAAGGATGAAGAACAAGAAAAAGGAAAAGGAGAAAATCTCAGTGAAATTTCGGTAAGGGGAAAAAAAGATGAAGAAACGGTGAGGAATTTTGAGAAAGAAGGAGAGCCAAATTTTGGGAAAAAGAAACTCCTCAGAAAATATGATAACTCCCTAACTTTCCTCCCACTAATTCTACTAACAAGCCACCATTCAGTTCCCTATTTCAGCACAACTCTAGCCAAAACTTAGAGCAAAAATATTACCCTTTACCGACATCGGTATTCGAACTCAAAACCTCCAACATATTAACATTCCACGTAACCACCAAACTAGCAGGCTCATTCTGTTCATTACTTACTAACTTTTAGTTAAAAACCTACTAACCAAAGATAGGGCTTTATTCATAAAAATATCAAAATTTGCCCAAGTCATGGCTTAAACTTGGGACCTCCCCCACACACTCAAAACACTTAACCACTGTAGCAAACAGATATTTTGTGCTATACATTCACAAAAACCAAAATGAAAATTTTAGGGCGTTACAGAGTGAGATGGAATTCGAATCCAATATATATGTTTGAGTTAAATTAAACAAAAATAACTTTGGCTCCTTATATTCACTACCACCCACCATAATCAAATTTATTATTAATTTTTATCCCTTCATAATTTGTTTATTAATCTTTTATATAAAGGTTAGCTTTTTGCCACCATGTATTTTGAAATTAAAAATTATATTAAATATAAAATTTGTAATTTTTTAATAAAAGTTATTTTAAAGATAAAATGCGAAATTGATACTAACAACAAAATTTTAACATAAATATTTTATGTCATCGTCAATAATTTAATTTTAACAGAAATTAATAAAGATTCAACATGATTAAACAATGCAATAATGTATTTACTAAAGATAAAAGGGTTTGCTATTTGATTTATTCGAATTCGAAAATTCAACTCGATTTAAACTCGAAATTCAAAAAAATTTGAGTTGATTCAATTAACTCGATTAATTCGATTCGAATAATTTGAAATTCAAACTTTTTTATTTTTCAAGTCAAATCGAGTTTTGCTCAACCCTAATGAAAACCATCATTTTTGTAATAATGCATGAATTTTGTTAAAACTTTATACAATTTTCTTATGTCATGGACACGTGTATTATCACTTGGCTCTAATTTTAAGTCAAATTAGGTTTATGGATGGTAGGTAACATTACCTCGTGATTATCGAAATGTAAACTTACTTATATAGCATATTATAAATATTTTACGTTATCTTATTTATTTTATTTAGTTGGAATTTAAGATTTTATGGTTTGGTTGACAGTATATAAGATTTTTATATATAATCAATACATGGAAGATGCAATGATAGGAAGATGGAAAATTTGTTGTTTTGGTTTGACACAATATCTATGTACAAAGATGTTGCCACCGTGAATGACTTTGAGTATAGGGTGATACATACACGAATGTGGTGAAATTTATTAAATTCCATTCACCAAAGGTGCTAATTTTTAAGTTTAGAAATTTAGTTGACTTGCGATGAGTTTTTGGATGGGATCTAGTCTTTTTTTCGTTGAAATATTTCATAGTGTTTGAAGATCTACCTCTTATCTTCGAAACACACTTTGAATCACTTAATTTCGAGTTTGGGAGCTCAAGTTATGACCATTTTAGTGAAGACTATATAAAAAATTTATAGACGGGATTATTACAAAATTTACAAGTTTCAAATCTTTAATTCGAGCTTAAATCATATTGATTTCTATTTTTTGTAACAGCCTGAATTAGGGCCTAATCAAAATAGTAGTTTCGAGACCACAAATTCGAAGTAGAAATACATATTTCATGATTACTTATAAGTGTATGATATGATTGCATGATAGTGAGAAAATCTCATGAAGGAATTTTTATGAAATAGTGATTAATTGTCCTTTAGGACTAAATTGCAAAAATTGCAAAATATGAGTTTCTGGAAGAATTGAGGATGAAATAGCATTAGAAAATTTATTAAAAGTCCTTATTTAGAAATTAAACCATTTGTTAGCATGATAGACAAAAATGTCCAAGGAAGGAAAATTTTCTAAAGAAAGGGCATAAAGGCATTTTGGTCATTTAGTTAATTAATGAAATAAAAAGGAAAAAAGAAGCAAAAATCTTGCTCATCTTCTCCATACTTGTGCCGAAATTTCAAAGGACTCCATAGCTAGGTTTTTGACATTTTCAAGCTCACTAGTAAGTGCAATTTAGTCCCGTTTTTAATTCTCTTCGTATTTTTGAAATTCTCGTAGCTTAATTTAGCTATTTCTACCACTAATTTGAGCTAGGTTTATATTAAAAAATATAACCATGCAACACATGCATGTATTTTGATGCCTAGTGGTAGAATATGAAAGTTTAAAGTGTACTAAATATCTTTTACTAGGTAATTTTTCATGAAAATCCCTAATAAGGACCAAATTATAAAGGTAGTAAAATGTGTAGTAAAAGTAAAAATTTCTGAAAAATAGGGGCTTTTATGAGTACATGAATGGTTCGACTAGGCTTGGGTAACCAAAAAAATAAGTACATTTCATTTTACGAGCCTAAGGACCATTTTGCAAATATGTAAAAATTTAGAGGCAAAATTAGAAATTTTGCCAAAATATAAATTATCGGCTAATTAGCCAATGTGAATACTAAATAAGTGAAATTTGTCATTTTAGATCAAGAAACACAAAACCCGGACTTAAACTGGGGAAAAAGCAAGGTTGTAGATTAAATCGAACATTCACCCATATTTTGAATCCGAAGTAAGTTGTGTGTAATAAATTAGCATTACGTATTGTTAAAAAATTATTGTGCTGATATTCTATGAAAATCCATGTTATCCCCATGAGAATTTGTTGATATGATTTTTGCAAAGAAATGAGGAAGTTATAGTTGAAAAATCTCAGTTAAATTTTAAAGAATACAAGGGATACCGAAGTCATAACATGAGAAATTGTAGGTCCTATGTAAGACCATATCTGGAACATGGCATCGGCACCAAATTGAGATCCCAAGTAAGACTATGTTCAGGACATGGCATTGGCATCGACATGTGATTCCGTATAAGACCATGTCTGGGACATTGCGTCGGCACCGAGATGGGACTTAGAACCCCTATAAGACCATATCTGGGACATAACATTGGCATCTAAGAGGGATCCCGTGTAAGACCATGCCCGGGACATGGCATCGGCATCAGTTTACGATCTCGTGTAAGACCATCTCTGGGATATAACATCGACATTGATATGAGACCCGGTGTAAAACCATATCTGTGATATGGCATCGGCATCGACTTCGACTTGTGATCTCATGTAAGACCATATCTGGGATATGGCATTGGCATCATACCATTAGAATGACATTTCGGGTATACTTCAATATTCTAAGTAATTTAATGGGAAAAGTATTTAAGTTGATTAATTTGATGAAAAAGACTAAAGTTTGTGATGAGTGATATAGGTGCATATGACTAAGTTACGAGAAAATGAACACGTAATGATATGAGTATGATGGTAAGAAAAGCATGAGTAAGAATACGAAATTATATAAATGTGTCGGTAAGAAAAAGCATGAGTAAGCCATGTAATGTGTAAAGAATTTATATGATATTTCATGATACCTTATTTGGATGCTTATTCCATAATTTATGTTCCTATTTTATTTCATGCAACTGACTAAGCAATTATGCTTACTCCCTTTCTTTTCTCTTTTCATTGTAGTTTTGTCAAACTAGCTCGGGGATCGTTAAAAGTCGGAGCTCAAAGTCACACTATCAAGCATCCCATTTTGGTATAGTAAAGTCAGTTATTTTGAGTATGGCATGTATAGAAAACTTGGTAACTTTGATATTTGTCATTTTGGGAAGCCAAATATGTTGGCTATTGATGTTACTTAAGCCAAGTTGTAATGGCCTTTGGAAATGGACTAATATTGATTAAGTTTAATTATGCAAAGTGAATGTCAATGGTACCAACATGAAATTTGCATAATTAAGTAGGAAAAATGAATAATGGTGAATGCATGATTAATGTTGTATTTTGTGGAATGTGAATGCCTTAAGTTTTGTGTATTATATGTTTATAAATGTCATATTATGTGTTATTGAAATTGGCCTTATGATTGTTTAAGTTTCAGAGTGACAAAAGACTTAAAAAATAGCCTATATTTGTCCACACGGGTAAGCACACAGGCGTGTGTCTAAGCCGTGCGTGACACACGGTCAGCCCCACGAGCGTGTAATTAGGTTGTGTCCCCTGCACCTAATTTATCCAAAACAAAATGCCCAATAGTAAATACACGGGTAGAGACAATGCCATGTGTCTCAACCGTGTGGAGGGCACGGCCTAGCACACGAGCGTGTGGCTTGATCGTGTGACCTAAATTGCATGCTGACGTTATAAACAGAATGTCTAGGTTTTCACACACGGGCTAAGGCACAGGCGTGTGCAATGCTGTGAAAACCCCTATAGGTTCGAAATGAAAAATAAATTCGACAGGCTACTGACATAGGCATTTGAGACCCCTATATTGTACTTATTTGATTGTATTATTTTGTAACTTATTTATTTCAAATTTTGGATTTTTTTCAAGTATTTTGAGTTATTTAAGAGTTTTATATTTCTTAGTCAACAAAAAAGTTTAGTTTAAAACTACTTCTTATTTAGATTAATTAGAGTTTAAGTATATTTGAGAGTTTTATTTGGATGTACTTAGCTAGCCTATATAAAGGCATCTTCATTGCTCATTAAATATACAATTGTTTTCATGAATAAAGTTTTCAACTCTAAATGTAACACCCCTAACCCGAATCCGTTTTTAGAACAAAGTTACAGAGTATTACTGGAGTTTATAAATTAATTATCAGACATTATTTTCACCTAGCATTCATATTAGAAAACAATCAAAATCATACATATTGCCCCTTAAACGAGCCCCCAAGGCTCAAATTACGTATTAGAAACAAATAAAGACTAAATGGAAAACTCAAAAAAAATTTAAAACTATTTAAAATTTTTAACACCGCATGGATCACACGACTGTGTGGTCAGGCCGTGTGACTCAGACTGTTTGGAGACATGCCCATGTCTCAGGCAATGTGGGCATTCGAAGTAGGGTCACATGGTCGTGTCTCAGCCTGTGTTCGTGCCCGTGCGAGTATATTGACTTGGGCTACACGGTCAAATCACATGCCTGTGTGCTAGACCGTGTGAACATTTTGTTTTGTGCAAATTTAAGATACAGGGAACACACGACCATTTGTCACACACGTTTGAGACACACGCCCTGCCCGTGTGGACAAAAATAGGTTATTATTAAACAAAATACCTATACATGCCATTATAACCAAAATTAAAACATTCATACGTACCGATAAAACCAAATGATAGTGTGATATATCTCCGACAAGCTTCTAACCCAATCAAGCTTCCAATAATCTGTAGGTAAATAAAAACAAATACGTAAGCAATGAATACTTAGTAAGCTCGTGTAGTCTTTAATCATATTAATTCATTTCAAATATAAAATTTATATATATAAAGAATAATCCAATATTAATACCACTATACTCATGAAGTTATATTCGTCAACTCACAATGTAAATAAATCCACAGCATCACTTATACATATTATCCCAAGTTTAGTAGGATTTTATATAACTTTTACTCTTCCAAATTTTGTTATTTTCATTTACATTTTTGTACTTTCTACACTTATTCCATATGCATAACACACAAGTCATAAACATATCATTCAACTATGGCCACAAGCTAGTGCATTTAACCAAAACCTTTTTCGAATTAATCACATGATAAGTCATTTCATAAGAAATTACATAATTTAAACCTTACCACTCTTTCATGAGCACTATCATATTTTCACTTAAATACTTATTCTTTCAATGCATCATATAAATAAACATATTATCATTCAACCAATAGCTTAACACTTGCCTAAGCATCAAACTACAACACTGGTTAGCGTACTTGCACATATTACATATAATTTCAACATTGATAAACTTATTTTCTCGACATGCCACACTTGAGTTTATTACTCGTCACAATGTATCAACATTTCAAAGATAATCATATATTTACATGTCATGATACATATCATTCTCTTGTCGTTTCTTCATAAACATATATCATTCATTTCATTATATCAATATTTCACATACCATCATTTTTATGAATTTCATGTATATTTATTCCGGTAAAGTTCATAATCATGAATATACATAATTCTCAGGCAAGTTTTATATACATGTATTTTCCATATCATGTTTCAATATATCAAGTAAATATCATTTCCATGTATATTAAGTATATACCGGTAATAGTTCATTTCAAACTCAAGTTATCTCATATTAGAACTTTGCCCGTTAAATTTATTAGAAATATCAGTTTTACACGGGTAGTACACTCAAGGTGTACAATTCTATAATCATGGACAAACATATTCATCAAACAAATTTCATGTTCATATATCATCTCGTATTTCCATATATCATGCATCATCATTTTCATGTATTTCAGGCAGGTACGTGTAATAATTTATTTCGTATTCATATCTTCTCATATCAATATTTTTCCCATTGAATCATTAAAAAATATTGATGGATACAGAGGTAGTACACTCGAAATGTATGATTATAATCCGTCAATTCATATTCAGGAGTGCTATTACAACCACATTAACAGAAAGCTCTCTCTCAAGCCATGTAAGGGGAAGCGCATGTGAGCCATGTAACGGGAAGCTAAATCCAAGCTATATAACGAGAAGCTAAATCTAGGTTGTATAACGGAAAGCTCACAAAGGACCTATAATGGGTAACTCCGAAGAGCACTTAATCAAGAAGCACCAAATAGTCTTAAACGGGAAGTTCAAGCGAGCACTAACAGGAAGCTCACAAAGAACCTTTAATAGGAAAGCTCACAAAGAGCCTATCAGGAAACTTATTCGGGCTAAATAACAGGAAACTCATAAGAGTTTAAAACAGGAAGCTCATTGAGCTTAATAAGTAACTCCAAAGAGTTATTATTAGGGAGCTCCGAATAGCCATATTATAGAAAGTTCAAGCGAGTCATATCAGAACACTCACAAAGAGCTGCGCTTGTGTCTACAATATATGCAGGATCACAACCGATCATATAACAAGATGCTCACAAATAGCTGTAGTATGACCGCAACACATGCAGGGTCAAATACTGATTAGGATGCTCGTAAGAACCATTTAACGGGAAGCTCATAAGAACAATATAACAGGGAGTTTGAGATGGCTTATAACGGGACGCTCTTTCGAGTTGTAATGTGTTCGCAACATATGCAGGACCACAACCAACACAAGAAATCCTGTATCCATCGACTTTCATTTATTCAAACGAGACTTAATACTTGTCAGTTTTTCTTAGTTTCTATATCATTCCACCCTTAAAATACTTACACTATTGGTCTTTTAACTTTTTCATATTTACACTTTAACCCCTCAAATTTTGAGTATTTATTCTTGGGGAACAAAACTTTTCTCACTTTTACGATTTAATCATTTCTTGAATTAATATGTCATAATATACTTCCCAACATTGACATAACTCAGAATTTCCCTATTTGTCATTTTATTTCCTTATTTTACTATATAAAGGATAATATCATATTTTCTTACTGTACTAATTTTTGGGGTATTACACAAAGAGTTAGTATTTTTGTGCAAGATTTCTTTCTTGTGATTTGTAAAAGTAGTTTTTTTTTTCAATTTTTTTCAAAGAGTCGTGAGAATTTACTCTTTATCCTTCAATTTGCCAAGAAATTATTTCTTGGAGAGTTGATTAAAGTTATTAATTGAATTTATTAAGATTTATATCTCAAAAGGTTCAATTGGACACTTATCCATCTATCCATCATATCCATCGATTTACTTGTTCCATCTTCCACTTTGGTTTTATTAATTTTCGTTTCTTTATTTCTTTATTATTTTTATTTATTCTTTGTTCTCAATTTTTTTTTCTTTTAGTGTTTTTGTTTTCTTTATTTCTAAATTTGTTTATTTATTCTCTACAGGTCAAATTTAAATCCTTCTTTCTCAAGTCAAACAATTTGAATATGATCTTCTTCTTTTCGCTCCCTCCTATCATTGGGTGTCTTGCAATTTTAATAAAGACATTTTTGTAAGGAAATTAGGTAGGAGAGTTTAAGGTTGAGAGTATTTAAGAGAGGAGAGAATTTAGGTTTTACGGTTTAGTATGAAAAATAAAAAATACGTAGGGTGTGGAAGTCTAACCACTTTAATCAAATTCAAGTAGTTGGGTGTGTTGGAAAAAAGTGGGAACTTTATTCATAAACCAAACCATCTTGATTGGTTAAGAATAATAAATTAATAATAATCTAGTAGTTTGATATATTTTTATTTGAATTGGTTAGTTGAAGATGAGGATTTGAGATTGTAAAAAATAGAACGTTAATAATGACAATGTATCGCAAAGAAAAAAAGAGAAAAATAAAGAAGACATAGATTTTACGTGGAAACCCTTTCGGGAAAAAAAACCATAGGCAGAGGAGAAGATAATTCACTATATCGAAGTCGAATGATTATAAGAGGAGAAAACTATATCTATTTATATGCTTGTAAAACCATATTCTAATAGGGGTGTAGTAAGATTGAAACACTTTATTCAAATCAATATCAAATAGATGGAATTTAATAAGGTTTAAAAAACCTTATTCTAAAATAAAATAAAATAAGTATAGTTTTATATGAATTTTGTTTTTATTTTATTTTACCACTGTGTTTTATTTAAATAAGGATTTGAGTCACTTAATTCTAACATTCCACCTTGACACGAATTCTCAATGAACAAGTTCTTTATCGCTAACTCTCAACAAACAAGTTCTCCACCTCTTCCATAAAACCCCTTAATGTCTTGTCTTTTCACTGAAACGTTACAGCTCTTCAAATCAGAACCCTCCAAATCTCATAAAATATTCTAGCCTTCTGTTACACGTTTTCGAATGCCCATTTCTTTTCATCAGTCTGGAGCCCATGGTCTTATCCTTTCCAACACTCGTCGAACATGCTTTGGAACACCACCCTTCAGGTAATGGCCATTATTTACTTTAAGCGCTTCCTTTGCAATCTCATGAGTAACTATGTTTTCTATCTTTAGGATGTGATGAAAGCTTAGTTCTTGAAGAAATACTTCATATCTTGTATATCTCTTATAATAGCTCAAATAATCGATTTATCTCTATCTGTACCCTGGCCTTTCTTTATAACAGTTCTTGAATCCCTAGTTATTTTGCACACATTAAGACCCATTAAAATCTCGAACCTTACTGCTTGTGCTCCTACATGCGCTTCTGCCGCAAACAGTGAAGCAACATTAAAGTGGATGACTGATTTCATTGCCAAAATATCCCATCACATGTCTCAAACTATTAGCCTGAGGCAAATCTAGAAAGTTGTTGGTCAAAAGCTGCATCAAAAGAAATGACTACGCACGTCCTTCGATCTTCATGGCTAAAAACCCTTCTTGAATCAGAGATAAGTAGTTTCTCTTCTATTTCTTGCAACTCTGAGATATAACTGCTTATTTGTCTTGTGATCTCTCTGCTTGTTCTGCGTTTGGTTTCATATAACAACTGGTTCCTGTTTGATCAGATAAGCCAAAGTCCACAGCAAAATAATCGACACTATTCCTTTGTTTCTCGATTGAAGACCCAGGTAAACCACTCTTAGACACTCTGAATATTATTATTAAGCACCCAGGAAAAATTTAAATATCTCTAAACTTCTTCCGTTGTAGGACACAATCGAAAGACATGATTACTATCCTCCTCCCACTGCCAACATCTGGGACACCAAGCTTCATTCATAACTCTCTTCAATTTAAGATTAGCAAGCGAAGGGATATAATTCCAAGAAATTTTACAAATTGTAACTTTAATTTTCGAAGGGATGTTTAAATTCCATAATTTTTTGTAAAAAGCTTCATTTTTGACCTATATAATATTATTACTAAGAACCAGAGTAGTCTTCTGTCATAGTTTATAGGCGCTTTTAACCAAAAAATTGCTTGATGGTTCTCTTAAAAGTTATCATGTACATACCTCGCCAAAGGAATCAGCAGAATTTTCTTTGCAATATCCATATTGAAGGTATTAAAAAGTAAATCTACTTTCCATGTTCTACTTTTTTCCTCAATCAAATCTTAAACTAACTCAACATCTGCATTTCCTCTGTGATACTACTACTCTTCCGCTTCGTACCCCGGTATCCAGAAATTAACCCAGATAGAAATATGATCCCCTTTACCAATCCTCCAGCACAAGCCTTTCTCCAGAACTCTTCTAGCTGACCAGATACTCTTCCAGGTAAGTGAAGGTAGGTTCCCTAATCGCGCATTTAAGAAATTCGTCGATGGATACTACTTAGCTTTCAAAACTCTTGCTAACAATGAATTTAGATAAGTAATTAAACGTCAACCATATTTAGCTAATAACGCGATGTTAAATTTGTCAAATTTTTGGAATCCAAGACCATCTTCCTCTTTAAAAGAACACAAATCCTTCTAAGCACACCAATGAATACCTTTTTTACCCTTTTTTTGCCATCAGAATTTTGTTATTAATCCCTCTAATTCTGTACAAAGGGACTTAGGAAGTAGAAAACATGTCATAGAACAAGTTGGAATGGATTGAAGAGCAGCCTTAATGAAAACCTCCTTACCTCCTTGAGAAAGATGTCTAATACTCCAATTATCAATTCACTGTTGTACTTAATCTTTCAAATTCTGAAAAGACACTTTCTTCTTCTTCCCCACTAAATTAGGCAACCCAAATATCGTTCTGAATCAGTTGAACAACGTACTCCAAGCACTCTAGTTATAACTCTTTTATCCCTTTTTTGTGTATTAGAGATGAAGAAAATAATAGATTTGGAGTAGTTAACCATCTGACTCGAACACCCATCGTATTCGTGTAAAATTTACTTTAATAAATTCACTCATCTTTCTGTAGCCTCTCCAAACAGAATGCAATCATCTACAAATAATAAATGTTAAACCTGTAGGCCAATTCTACTTGCCTTAACTCCACGAAATATTTTTCTTTCATTGTTGATCTCATAAGACTGATAGGCCTTCCCCACAAAACAGGAATAAAAATAGACTCAAAGGATCCCCCTGTCTAAGGCCTCTAGAAATCTGGTAAACCCATTAAAAACTACAAAATAAGATACTGTAGTTACACATTTCATAAACGAATCTACCTAATCTGTATAAAATCCCATTTTCTTCATTGTTCCTTCCACGAAACTCCATTCAACCCTATCACAGGCCTTACTCATATCCAACTTTATTACCATAAACCCTTTATTCCCTACTCTTTTGTGCTTTAGAGTATGAAGAAGCTCATAGGCCAGTATCACGTTATCAAAAATCAATCTCTTCGACACAAAAGCACTTTGTGCTGAATCGATACATTTATCCATTACAATTCGGAGACGATTAGCAATAACTTTAGCTATCAATTTGTATAACACATTACACAAATTAATAGGTCGAAATTGAGTTATATTCGAAGGATTCGCAATTTTAGGGATTAACACAATATTTGTCTTATTTTTTAAACTTAGATCCTTACCTTCATTCAGTAGGTTGAGGCAATAAGACGTAACATCTTCTCCAATAATTGAACAACACTTCTGATAGAATAGTGCTGGAAAGCCATCCTCTCCTGTGCTTTCGTAGGGCCCATTTCTTTTAATGCCTCGTGGATCTCCTCCTTTGTATATCTAGTCTTAAGTTTTGAATTGTCCTCCTCAAAAATGCAACTATCAATACTCGACAAAATATGATTATAGTTCCCTCTCCTTCCGACTAGAAACAAATGTTGAAAATATGTTCTTGATATCTCCTCCATTTCTTCAATAACTTCAGCTTCCCTTCCATCATCATATTGTAACTTACAGATACAATTCTTCCTCTACCTTTGGGTTGCCTGCTTGTGAAAAAAGGCAGTACTTTTGTCGCCTAATTTCAGCCAATTAACTCTCGCTCTTTGTTCCTATTACCATTCATCTTTTTCAATTTCAAAATTAAGTTCCACTTTTGTATCAATGAGTTTTGCCAGATTTTCATCACTTCTTTCTTCTTCCAGCAATTTTATCAACTTTAAATTTAACATCTTCACTTTTCTACCATATCGAATTCCAGTGACCCAATTATGCAGCCCTTTTTTAACACACTCCAATTTATTTAATACGTCACATGAAGAATTTTTCCAAATACTCTTAACTTCATCAATAAATGAGTCCTCCAACACCCACCATGCCTCAAATTTGAACCTCCTCTCCATTCACATTTTATCATCATATTTTGTATTGATGAATAGTGGGCAATGGTCAGAAAAGGAATGAGATAAATGCCATAATCTAGGAATAAAGATAACCAGCAGTCAGTAACTACCCCTCTATCTAAATGTTCTTGGATATTAGTCTTCGGCAAATTACCCCTCTCATGTAAACCAATTACCTGAAAAACCCATATCCTGAAAAACCCATATCCGTTAAATTGCAATCTTCCAGCAACATTCGAAAAGCTTCCATTCTTCCCTCCTCGCGAGGTAAACCACCCATTTTTCTCAAATCCATACAGGATCTCATTGAAATCCCCACATACCATTGATGGAAGTTCCTCAACTATACACAATTGTCTTAAAAGAGCCCATGTCACATCTCTATCTTGATGATAAGGAGATCCATAAAACCCTGTAAATCTCCATTTATTACCTTCATCTATATCATCATTACCACATCAAGATGTCTATTCGAAAAGCTTTAGAGCAAAACACTAATATTCCCATTCTATGCTAAACATAACCCACCTTTCGAACCAATTTATTCAACTTCAATCCCATTGAAAAAACATCTTCTCCGAACTTTTCCCATTTGACTCCTTTCAATTTTTGTCTCCATAAAGAAGACCATTTGGGGATTATGTAACTTCAACATGTGTCGAAGTCTTTGAACTGCCCGCTGGCTCCCCAAGCAACGGACATTCCAGCTTACGATTTTCATTGCACCCGGCCGACATGCCTTTTGGCAACTGCCGATGATAAATGGTTGACCTCCCTTGAACCCTTATTTCTTACTACCATGGAATTAACATCTTCTCCTCCTGTTAATCCTTCAATATCCCCTCTTTGTCTCTTTTTACCTTTCTCCCCAATTAGCACCCTATCTTCAAGATCATGATCCATGGCAATAGATAAATATGCCATCCTAAATTTACACATTCAGGGTGGGAATTATACAATTTCCCCTCCAAATTTATACCCAAGATAGGATCTATATTGCTCCTAATTCCCATTTTCTTCCTAGGAGCTCCCAAAGTAGACCCTAAAATTTGGCGTCCCACTTGGTTTCTGCCCCATTCTTCCTCTCCTTCCTCACATAACCAAACACTTTTCATAACCAGAACCCTTCGAGATTGAACTCGCAACTTTAAGTCCCATCCCATTTCTACAACTTCCACTCCCAACTCTATTTTTGCTTCACAAAACGAATCACTATGCTCCAAACGCCCGCAATAAAAACAAAAAAGAGACAGACGCTCATATTTGAATCGAACATATGAACACTACCCATTAAACATAAGTTGTTTCTTTCTTTTCAAAGGCGTCGAATATCAACTTGAACTCTTAACCTCATAAAAATACGATTTTCTTTCCCTAAATTAGAGCCATCATACTCCATAAAAACCCTTATAAAATTTTCAAGTTGCACTGCCAGCCGTTCAGAGAAAAAACCAATAGGAATATCATGGATTTGAACCCAAAATGTGTAAAAATTAAAGGAACTTTCAATGGATCCTCCTCGCGTTGCAACTTATATAACATCAATAAATAGTTATTAAAGGTCCATGGAGAACCCTTTAAAACCCTTTCCATATCCATAATATGAAAAAAATTGAAATAAATACCTTTTTTCCCCTAAATTTCGAATTTGAAAACCTTGGACCGGATATCATAGATTTGCCATAATACTTTTCATTGCTAGAAAATGAATAATGCTAGCTGTTAGAAAGCAACACACTAGTTGAAAGAACCCCATCTCCCTATCTATATTTGATTCCACTTATATTTGCAAAACCTCATCTTCCTCCTCATTAATCGATAATTTAGCGAAATCAGATTCCATAATCGAGATTCAATTTGATTCACTGTTGCAATTGTCCAAAGAAATAGTAGATAACAGTAGGGCTGCACCAGGCCGACTAGTCAAAACAAGAATAATAAACAAAAAAACCCTAAAACTTGCCAGAGAAAGTAAACAGAGACGTGCTAGAGAGAGCAGACTATAAACAAATAAAATTTTATGATCCAATATCTTTAAAGGTGATATTGGTTCCCAAAACTATACATCCATAGTAAAAGAGATGAGTGGTACAACAGAGTGTGACATGACAACTATATAGCAATTCATTTACTTAAATCTATATTTCAATAAACTATTTTATTGAATTGCATAACGTACTTAATATTAATATAACAATGTTTTTATCTTTTACTATTTTATTATGAAATGTTTCACTAAAAACAATTAAGAATACGATGTTTAAGGATTCAACCTAAACCTAAAAATTATTACCATTTTACGTATAACTCAATTTTTTTTAAATATATAATTTTAATATTTTATTCTCCCTCCATTCACATGTCAAAAAATCTAATAATAATTAATAATTTTCATATATTAATACATTAAATAATCAAATATGGTTTTCTATTTCTCCTTGGTGAGTTATAACTTAAATAAAGGGTTGTTTGATAAATTTAAAAATTAATGATTAGAAAAATAAGTGTTAAAAATAAAATATTAAAAATTTACATGTTATATTTTACTTGATATATTATTTAAAATTAATTACGAAAGTATCACCAGCATTTTAGGAGTATGGGTGGCATCAAACCCGGAAAAATACTTGAGTTTGCCAATGATAGTTGGTAAGAAGAAACGATGGGCTTTTGCCAACTTTGTGGACAGGTTTCGTCGTAGGATTGAGAGTTGGAGCCTTCGATATCTTTCGATGGGAGGAAAGGAGGTTTTCATCAAGGCGGTATTGCAAGCGATCCCGGTTTATGTCATGCAATGTTTTGCTTTACTGAAATGTTTATGTAATGAGTTAGAAGAAATTTTAAATAAGTTTTGGTGGTCAAAACAGTAAATTTAAAAAAGGGATTCACTGGAGTACTTGGAGCGATTTGTGTTTTCCCAAACTCGAAGGTGGAATGGGATTTCAAGATTTATGCTTGTTTAATAAGGCCTTATTAGCTAAGCAAGTTTGGCAACTTCTAGCCCAACCTGATTGTCTTTTAGCGAAGGTTTTTAAGGCACGTTATTATCCTCATTCTAATATTTTGTCAGCTAGAGTTGGTTCTTAACCCTCGTTTACCTGGAGAAGCATTTGTAGTGCTAAGGAGTTGATTGAAGACGACCTACTCTGGCAGATTGGTAGTGGTGAGGATGTGAACATTTAAAACAATCCTTGGCTGCTTGGTCCTGGAAACAACAGATTGACAGTACAGAGTATCAGTACTAATTGGACTACTATGAACCAATTAATCGATGGTGGTTCGGGTACCTGGATTAAGGATGTGATCTATCGAATTGTTGACCAAAAGCAAGCTAGCTGTATTTTCAATATACCTCTAGCATCCTTCAAAACTCAAGACATGTTGGTTTGGCGTCATGACACCACTGGGGAGTACTCGATGAAGAGTGGGACCGGGCTTTGCTTACAGAAAATCGCAGCATTTTAATTACAACTCAGTCATTACAGATAATTACAAGAAATTCTACAAGTTGCTTTGGGAATTTCAGCTTCCTTCTATATTAAAAATTCACATGTGGAGACTACTAAAAGAATATGTGCCTCATTTTACTAATCTACTCAAGCGGCGACTTAGTGTCAAGCGGCGACTTAGTGTCGATAATGTTTGCCCTATCCCTTTGTGCAAGGAGTTTCCGGAGGATTCTGATCACTTAGTGTGGTACTGTAATGTCCTATGTAAGTTTTTTTATTGAAACAGATGAGAGTACAAGAATATTATTAATTGTTGAATTTTGGGCCTTTTGGTTTAAACGAAATAAGGTAGTCCACGAAGGTTTAAAGTTTTCGTTGCAGGATCTTTTGGTGTTCGTTCAAAGGTATACACAGGAGTTAAGGTTGAGTTATGCTACTGTCTGTCAGCCTAGCCCTAAAGTGAGAGAATTCTGCCAACCCCCTAATCTTGGGGTTATTAAATTAAATTTCGACGCTTCTTTTAAAAGTGACTCCAACTCTTCTATTGCGGCTATTCTTGCTCCAAATGAAGAGGGTAAAATAATGGGTGCGTGCACTTACCCTTATGAAGATGTTGCAAATGCCTTTGCTGCAGAGGCCAGGGCTTGTGAGCGGGCTATCCTTTTTGCGATTGACATGGGATTCAGGTCGGTCATTCTGGAAGGAGATTCTTTAACGACTGTCAATTTTGCAGCATATTCGGATATTGGAAGGCCAACTTGAGAAAGTGTCTTACCATTTCGTTCCGCGTGGCGTTAATAGAGCGGCGCACTCACTACCTATGGAGGGGCGCGGACAACTTTTGCCATACTTTAGGGTTGAAGAAGCTCCTGTTTCTGCTGAAAAAATAGTGGAGGCGGACTGGGCTTGCTGGCTTTGTCATTTGTGAGGAGGTTTTTCAGCTTTGTGGGTTGGTTCTTGTGAATCTCCAATGGTGGTTGTTCCAAAGCTTTTTTCTTTTCTGGATCTTCGATTTGTTTTGAGGCTCTGCCTATTGTTTGGAAAGGGTTCGGCTACTGATATTCTGTTGGGGGGTATTTCGGGGAGTGGCTTTGGGGGTTATTTATTTTTTGATTCTGTGTGCTGTTTGTTTGCTTTTGTTTTTGGTTTCTCCTGCTTTTGTTGTCTTTTTGTTTTTCTTTCTTTTGGGAGTGTGGTTTTGTCAGTTATTTATTGAACCTTTCCCCTTTTTTAATGAATATCAGTTGTTTTAAAGCAAAAAAATAATAATAATAATAATAATTACGAATGAGAATTAATTGTTTGATTTTATTATGATAAAAAATTATATTATTTTATTTTGAGAAGTAAGTCTTGTCTAGTTATCATTTTCCAATTTTTTTAATTTGTTTTAATTTTAGATTATGTAAAAAATTAATTTATTCTTTTCCACACTTATTCCTTGTGATGTTGCGTTGAAGATGGTCCAGGCACCCTCACACCGCGCAAATCATTCCTTCTATAAATTCAACCTTTGCCGATTAATGCTCAATCTTCTCCTTTTTCCTTAATTTTCATTTTAATTTCCAAACGCAAAGCAATGTCTCAGGTAAATTTCCCTTCTTCTTCTTTGCTTTTTCGTTTCCCAACTCCATTTCTTCATTATCATATTTCTTTGATTGGCTGAATCATCAAAGATTTCTGCTTAATTATTTATATACATTTCATGAAATTTATTGGTTTTTCTGTTCTCGTCTGGGTGTTTTTTGGTAGAATGCATTACATAAACAATTGACATATTTAGATTTCCTTTTCTTGTTTTTTGCACTTTTAGCCTAATAAAGGGGGAAAATGCGAGCTTTTGGGCTTAAATACATCTGAATTTTTCCATATATGTAGTTGAAATTATTTGATAATTTAGCAAAATAATCATGTAGGACAGCAAATATATATACGGTTTTAGTATGTTGGTCCATGTTCAGAAATCTCTAATTAATGGTGATAATCTTAGACTATATGTATCCTTCCCAATTTTTTAATTGAGTATATATGGATGCATAAAGTTATGCCATTGACACTGAGTTGGGTTTTTTGATGCTTTAAGGAAAGGATTGAAATTGACCAAATTTCTATTTTGTTGCTGTCTTTCATGATTGTTGAATGTAATTTTGTAGGTTGGTTTCTTCTTTTTTTTTCATTTTGATTTGCTTGCAGACTGTTGTTCTCAAGGTTGGCATGTCATGCGAGGGCTGTGTCGGAGCCGTGAAGAGAGTTTTAGGAAAAATGGAAGGTCGGTATTGTATATCGAGCTATGTCTTCGATACAAGTATATTTTGGTTCTTTTAAAAGGTTTGTTTTTTTTTTAAATATTGGGCGGTCCTTGGAGGGTTATTCTATACTCGTATCTGAATATGTGTCAGACATGCATACTTTAGAAAAATAAAATAGCGGAGGGTTGGTGTATGAACATAAAGTTTGCATTCATCATCTTCCTTTTTTCCATTAGAATGATAATTCCAGATATTTCCCCTTGCTTCGCTAGTTAATCGATGAAGGATTTGCTTCTTTTTTACATTTTAGTGGGGATTTTGTACTGATCGGGTTTTAGGACACCTCTCTTGCGTCTCTCTACTTACCGAATTTGGATGTTGGCCCTGCGTAAGTGAGAAATCCGTAGTTTGAATCAAACGAAGCACATTTGCAGGTAACAAATCCTTAATACCTTCGATTTAAGCGTGATGCGAGGGAAACATTCAAAAACCCGGTTATTTCAGATTGTCTGAGAATCCATGTCTTTGCATTTCAGCATGAGACATGTCATCATCCAAGTTCGGTTACTGTTGTTAATAGATTTTGTGATAAAAGGAGTGTTATTTCAGGTGTGGAATCATATGAAGTAGATTTAAAAGAGCAGAAAGTGACTGTGAAGGGACAAGTCCAGCCCGATGCGGTACTTCAGACCGTGTCGAAGACAGGAAAAAAGACTACCTTCTGGGATGCTTAATGTTCACTACAATTATGAGATATGGAAAAATGGTATGCTCTCCTTTTAACATGTACTATTTGGTGCTCTCTCATTTTTATTTTGACGTGTTTGTATTGTGTTGTAATGGAAAAAGATGACCTTTTGGTGATATTTCCCTAGTCATTTGCTGATTTAGTGGTAAATTTTCGAGCTTGAGATGAACTCGAGATTTAAAGCTCAATGATTGAGTTTCTTTTCCAGAGCTCAAAATAAATGTTTAACAAATGATTTATCATTAATTATAATATATATGATTTTAAAAAATTACCAGTTTCAACCAATTTTATAACTGCTCAATATCTTCCCCGGGGTCTGATTTTTTAATCACTGTTGACAACATACAGTACCCAAGGTTCAACACCCAAAACATCAAAGTTTTAAAGAAATTCACTATATATGTAGGCAACGGTTTTACAAATGAACAGTTCCGATCATTCGTAGGAGTATTACAATACAATCAAGTACTACTTATTACCCTAAGTCAGAGGAACAATCTTTACATAAGTATTACGATATGCAAATCCAGTAGTTGTAACTATTTGAATAAATATAAGGTAAATGATATTCATTTCAAACTTTAATAGCCAATTCCAAATTATGGCCATTAGAGATGATAAAATGTAACCATAAATCTGTTATGCACACGATTTAGTTA
The DNA here is from genome assembly GCA_020496765.1 of Gossypium stocksii. Taxonomy (NCBI): domain Eukaryota; kingdom Viridiplantae; phylum Streptophyta; class Magnoliopsida; order Malvales; family Malvaceae; genus Gossypium; species Gossypium stocksii. The sequence continues at coordinate 43,245,346 of CM035621.1, forward strand.
CCTCACACAATATATGTCTGTTTCGATCTCTTGGGACCACGTTTTCTTCTTGGGTTGGCACTGATCATGCAGGAGAAGGCATTGACAAGCTCAGAATCCTCTTCGGTTGTCAAAATTTTCACTGCATTTGGGTCTGCAAGTAGAAGTTTTGCCACGAGAAATCCTGCAATAGACCAGGTTTGGAACAGTCGCGATTGTTTTCCAATGAACCTTGCCTTTTTAGTATCATAGTACTCGGGCCATTTGTCCTTGGATATGCGTTTCTCAGCAACTGAAACAGCTTTTGCAGCAATTTCCGGTCTATTCATCTTCATGCATGCGACAGTGAGCTGTACGATGGGATTCAAGTATCAGAGTTTCATACTTCAATTGCCAAGCTTACACTCAAAAGCAATCTCTTTTGATATGCAAAACATGAATATTTGTTATATACGTGTGAAACATCGATAAGCTAAAAGTTGGCCAGACCGGTATCTATAAGCTTCAAACCACAATGGACCAAATGTCCTTAGCATCTACATTTTTCCTCAATATACATATAAATACAGACATGCACATAATTTGGATAGTCATCTACAATTACTTAGGAAAGGCAATCGGATTAATAGGACCTTGAAATCAACAGAGGAATATAGAGCAAAACCCTCGAAATTTATAGACTTCGAATGCAAACTTGAACATTGGCTTAACAATGAAATTTGAAGAAACTAAATGAAGAAGCCACAGTTACTAACCTGCCAGAGTAGAGTTGGCCAGGAACCGGCATTGTGGTAAGACCAAGGCCTGCATACATTGAGATTAAAATACAGATATCGACCAAAAATAAGAACACTATTATATTTAAGGGAGATAGATTACGTGTTCTTTGGATCACAGCCAGTAATGAGCTGCCACTCCTGACCTTCAAGAGCTGGGTAACATATCTTAAATGGCATTTCTGCCACCAAATCTGCCCATTTAGCTTCAATGAGATCCAATATAGCATGAGACTGATCGATCGTTGCAAGACCACTCACAACGGCCCACAAATTTCCTAGAGAAAAGAATCGAAAATCCATATGTGCTGGTTGTAAATTCCCAATCAGGTAGCCTCCTTTATTAGGCATCCATTCCACCAACCAAGGAGAGATTTGATCGGGATAAATGTTGAACTTATTAACTGCATCATATGAATACTCTTCAGTCTTGTAACGGTAAATTTCATTAAGTTTTCTCATATCAATCCAATAATATTCCCGAATATGAAACGACAGAGCAACCAGACGGTTATTCAATGCTCGAATAAGATCAGCTGATCCATCCCCTGGAGTAAGCATTTCACGTGCACATAACAATGCTGAATAGAAAAGTGCCTACACGAATGCAAAAATTATCTCAATATCAGATTTGATTTTTACTCAATATAAATTCCTCATGCATGCAAAGCATATAAACCTTATTATTTTAGAAATGTTGCCATGCAAATAAAACTAAACATTGTATCAGCAAACTCAACCAACTTGCAGCATAAATCAAACAGAAGTAAATTTTGAACTACTTTTTCTCAAAATAACAGAAATGTAATTTTCTAATTAACTATAGTTTTTCTATTTTATCTTATAGGAACTTTTTATAAAGCAAAAATCAAGTGTCAAAAGGAATTCCAAAATTGTTTTTGGGATTATTTTTATATACCTGAATTTCCAGAGGGTGTCCATGAATTCCCATGCGGCGATCTATCATACAAGAACCATCAGTGACCAATAATGTAGGAAACATATCGAAACCATCAGCAAGACATAGCCGCAGGATCATCTTGATCCCAGTTTGGACGTCAACTCTCTCCTGAACTGAAAGGTCATCTGAACATTTACCATATGCCCGTAATAATATAATCCACCACAATCCTGCAATTGGATGAGGTTGTTATGAAGTATTTCAATAAAGAAAATAGAAAACCCTTTCTAGATTCTTTTTTTACCAGAATCAACAGGAGCAACACGGCCAATAGCTGCCTCTCCAAAGTCGGGATCCAATACCTCCGTTGCTGAATCATCACCATCGAGAGGAACTGTGCGCACTTTAAAACTAGCAGGCATCAATCCCTGACCAGGGCTATGACAGTCCATTGTTTTCTCCCAACTCTACAGTAAAAGAAAGTAAATAATATATTAAATAAGAAAAAAAGGGGGGGGGAGCACCAAATTCTTATAAAAGTAGGCATACATTCAAAAGGACACAGATCCAGATGCATGATGAAATGCATGTGCACATATGTGGAAAGAACAATTTGCAAAAGATCTCATTCACAACCACTAAAATGGAATAGTTCATTTTGCTACATTATCAAATTTTGCCCTATAATTCTATTTAAAGACCATATCTAAAACAAGATCTTTAGAGCCGAGTCCTTTAAGTATATTGATTATGCTATCAGTTAAAAGATTACATGATCATAATGTTGACATGTTTAAACCCAAGGTTATAATCTTATACCCATTTTAGCTATTTCGATAGCCTCCATTGCTATCTAATACTAGCTAAATTTAGGTAGACAAGAGGCAAACTACCTTAACTCTAGAAGTAACAATTGAAATGTTTATGCAACCAGACATTTCTTTATCTATCAGAACACAAGAGTTCATCACTAAATCTATTTGACCAAGTAGTGCTGATTAGAAAAGTATATGCTTTCTACTATGCATGTAACCAGCAAGGTAATGAAGCATTAGGAATATGTAAACCACTCGTAGATATATACTAGCAATAACTAGGCAATTAGAAAGGAAAGTGAAATATCACTGAATTAATCATCACCAACTTTATTAGTGAAGTATACTTTAAGATAACAACCAAAACATAAAATCACCATTGGTATTGGATATGAAATTACCTGTAACTGAAGAGTATGAAGTATGAAGTTCCGGACAATGTCATACTCTCCTTTTAACAGGAAAGCAATACCAGAAGGTATGAAATCACGAATAAAGACTTGATCGTAATTCAATACATTGGAACTTGTGGGATCATTGGCAGCAATTGTTCCAACAGGACTTCCACAATAGTAAACCATAGAAGCCCGAAGTAACTCCCATGCTTCATCCTCGACAGAATCTACACCACCCGTGAAAATGGCATTTGTGCCTGTTCCCACTTTACAATTCGACATTGAGACTTCATTTTCCCTCTTCAATTGCTCAACAGTCTTGAACTCCAGAATGTCTTCCGAGTTCATCGAACCATTAAGATTCAATTTCTTTGCATTATCCACAAACCACGCCCCATTTCCTTCTCCTGTATCTACTCCACTCGCACTTTCAGCTTGCTGGCATTTGCATCTAAGAAGTGTCAATCTGTCGATTGCCGTATTCCCATGCAAACCACCACCTAGTCGCTTACACCTATAGCTTCCTATTTGACATCCCAACATACTCGAACACTTCAAGGACGGCAAACACCTTGACCCTTTTTTCTTCACAGACTTAATGTGGCATTTAGAATAGAAAACTAAATCCGAATTGCTAGAACACATATCACTACTTAAAAACTGAGGGACATCCCCCGATAAAACGTGCAGAACAGCCTCCGAAGTTCCCATTGACACGATGCTAATCAAATTAAAGGCACCTAATTAAAATTGAGCTCCTTCTAATCAAACAAATCCAAAAGCTTCACTTCACTTCAAGATACCGAAACCTTAAACTAAAAACAAAAGAATCAAAGGATACAATCAACATATATTATATCAAAAAGAGTTCACATAATACCAATAAGAAAAATAAATAAACTAACAGGAAAAAATTTGAAACTAATATAAACCATAGCAAGGTTGATTAATTGATCCAATAGAAATTAAAACCAAAAAAGAAAATCAAACTTCTGTACAAAAGCGCAGGAGCAAGATTCAAATAAAATCATGAATAGTAAATATGCGAAAATAAAAAATAAAAAAAAGGTACCATAAATTTAGATTCTTCAAATCATTTAAAAAAAATTTCCAAAAAGGCTGGAATAACATATTAACCGACTGATCGGATAGAAATTAAAAGAAAAATCATATAATCAAATTACTTTGCATTCCATAAAAGCCCATGAGCAGGATTAAAGTAAATTATAAATATCCAGTGCAAAAAAAGTAAGAAAAAATTATATTCTTCGAAGCATTTTTAGTTAATCCAAATCAAATGCAAATCCCTTCATGGAAACAACAAAACCCCAACAGGATTATAAAGAATTACTGAGAAATAAGAAAGAATTAGATAACCTTAGTGGGTCTGTTACTCTGTTTCATAAACGAGACGAAAGATATCCGAGACAGTTAGCTTTGAAATAAAACGAAAATTAGTAAAAAATACAAATAAAAGAAAAATGGGGAAATGTTTCTTTCTATTATTTTGTGTGTACCAAAAGCAATCACATAATCATTTTTTAGGTAAAAATACCTCCCCAGTTACTCTCAATTTTAATATTGAGCAAATTGATCCCTACTAAAAAATTGAAGCAATTGAATTCTTATCAATTTCGAAAGTGAGCAATTGAAAACAGTGTTAATGCTTTTCATCAATTTTGATTGATATAATAATAAATTAAACTCTCAAAATTTACATATTTTATCAATTTGATTTTTATTTAACAAGTTTAACTATATTTTTGTAAATGTTAAGCTAAATTCATCGACTATTTTAGAATTAAGGTTAAATTAACAAAATATGTAAATGTTAACAGCTAAATTGATTAAAATACCAATTAAAATTATATAGTGATTAATTGTTTTTACTTACTTATTTAAATTATTTCGATTTTTAAAGAGATTAAGTGAAAGGGACTACACAGGTCTTTTTACCTTTTCCATTTCGAAGCAATCACGCAATCATTTCAACTGTGCAATGGATAGAAATTTGACATGGCCAAGCTTCCACGTCTCTTTTGCGTCTTCCTTCTTTCAACCAGTAAATATAAAAGAAAAACATGTTAAATTATTTATATTTTAAATTTGAATTAGTTAATTATAATCACAGATCAAAGTTCAAACAACAAGTAATACCTAAGATAATGAATATTCTTAATCATCAGGTTATTATATAAGATTTATTATCAAATTTTAAATTGATTCTCAAATATTAATATCATATCAAGCGATTTTAAAAATTAAATATCAACATATTTAAAACAAGTATATAGATACCAAATAATGAATTTTAATATGATGCACTAAAAGAATATCCTTCTTAAATTTTAAGGATATTATCTTCTTTCTTTTAACACAATAAATTTAAGTTGTTGATATATAAATACATATGTGTCTATAAGTATATTTAAAAATAATGGATAAAACCAATTTAAAATTTAGGTGATAACTTGATAAATTAAATTTTGATAAAAATTAAGTGAAATTTCTTACATAGAGTTTCGGAAACGGGCAGGTTTTTGTGACTAGGACCGTACACTCAAGATATTTATGTATACGGTAAATTACATTAACCGTCCTTAAACTTTATTTAAAATTATATATCAATTGTTTACCTTTTAAAAGTTACGTAATTATCATTAGTATTATCGAATTAATACATTCTGATCACTTAATTCTTTTAATCAAATTTGCATAAATTATAACCATCACATTGAAATATATTTTCAATTTTTACAAACTCAAAAATAAAATTTATAAATGACTTAAACTTTCAACAAAAGTTATTTAAAATCCTTAAATTTTTTTCATCTTTTTCAATATTGTCTCGGGACAATTGGAATCTTGTCTCGAGACATAGGCTATTTCAAGACACAAGTTTATTTGTCTCAAGACAAAAGCCCATTTATCTAGAGACATTACAAAATATAAGCTAAATATTGCTTCAAGGGTGCCCTATCTAGAGACTTGTCTCGAGATAAAAGCTCATTTGTCTCAAGACAAGCCAACATCAAAGCTAAGGTTTGCTTCAGGGGAGTCGTGTCTCGAGACGGTCGAGTATTTGTCTCAAGACATATGACAAATTGTCTCGAGATTGACATATTGTGTATTGAGACCACAGGCTCTAACAATTATATTTATGTTCTTCTTGTCTCAAGATAAGGGCATTATGTCTCAAGACACACTGATGTAGGTTGCATTAAATGTGTGAAATAAATACTTTCAACAACTTGAAAAACTCTCTCAAACTCTCTCAAACGTCTCCAAACATCCATAAATCAATGAAATGATATAAATATCATCTAAAGACACTTGAATGGAGACAAGAAACAAATTTACAAAGAACAAGACCTAAACCCAATAAGTTCTGGTTGTTATCCTTATTTACAAAAACAACATCCCACTTTTTGTAAAATGATTTAAAACCAAGTGGGATATTCAATTTCTAGTATAAGAAGTGACCATGGAAAAGAATTTGAAATCTTGACTTTGACAATTTTTGTAATGAACATGATACTAACTACAACTTTTCAGCACCTAGAACTCTGTTGGAAAATTTCAATTTAGAAAACTGGTTTTCAGTCACAGCGAAAAATTAAAATTTTGAAAATTGAGCCAGTTTGTGATATTTATAACAATATATTTTATCTGAAAAAGTACTTGTACTTTGTACGAGATGTATCCTAAACGTACCCAGCTTTCAATCGGACGGCCTTCTATGTTATTCTCGTACCACGAGTTGCTTCGAGTGTGGGCTTAAAGAATCATGAACCAAATACAAAATCAGAAATGGTTTATTACTTTTAGTAGGAAAGTAATTCTCTCTCAATAAAAATCGGTAGAATTATAATTTCCAGAAAATAAAATTTATTCTTAGAAAATAAATTCTTACTATTTTCTGGTAAAATAACAATGTATCAAACTTATATAAAACCTATGTGTTAATAGCTCTACTAATGCCATCTATTTATAGGGAGAGATAGGAGATTATTGTTGAATTATTAAAACACAGATAATATTTTTTTAATAGAAAAAATATTCTACTATAAGGAGGATGGGGTGAGCGGCACACCCCAGTAAATAATACTAGAGATGTTGCCCCTCGCTCCTATGATGAGGGGATTTGGGCCTCTACTGTATTTGGTCAAATTATATGTGCTTCCTAGACTTTTAACCCATCACTTTTTAATTTGATCCAACCCAGTACATATTTTCTATTTCCAAAATAAATATTAATTAATTAATTCATTAATTAAATTGGATAAATTAATTTTTTAATTAAATAATTTTCTCAATTCAATTCTAATTCTATTAAAGTCATGACAATTTTAACGTAATAGAATCTATGAGAAAATATATTTAATTTTCATATTCAACGGATTCACAATTATTAATTAATTTAAAATCTTTTTTTGAACTTCAAGTATTTAACTAAATAAACAATAATTCAAAAATCTTAAATTAATTTTCAATTTATTTCTATACTCAATGAGAAACACAAATTTATTTGTGAACATGACCCATTTCTCTTACTTTACCATTTTCATCTATTTATGTTTATTTGGTTCCACAAGTAATTCATTTCTAGTTTCAACGAGCTAGTGGAATGACCGATTTAATTAGGTCTCAAATAATTTATAATTAAATTCTAATTTTTCACCTATTTATTATAAACTTATTTAGTTACGAAGTTATTCCACTATAGTATTATGACTGAGTTCTCCTTAGTTAATATAATTGCAAAAGTTACTCAATCAATGCTCGTCCAATCGCCTTATCATAAGTGTGATACTCTCATAGGTTATCCTTAATCTCTTTGGGATAAATTCGTTCTCTCAATATGATCATATTTTATCTCATGGTAATCATTACATCTTCTTTCATGAAAAGTCAATTACTATCAAATAATAATTATGACGTGTATCACAAATATAAATAACATGTATGTTGGATCTGGTGCCCTAAGTATAGTATTTTCATCTAAGTACACTTGTAATTTTTCGGAAAAAAATTGGTTAATAAAATTATTTATAAATTACATTAATATTTTGTATAATTGTCCTCATATGATTTTTGCATGCAAAGCAAAATAGAAGTAAATGTTGCTCATTGTTATCTACTGTTTAACTAATACTAAATGTTATTATGTGGTTAGATCATAATACAAAAAGGCAACTTATATTAGTAGACAAACTTAAACATGTCCTTAGTTTAATCAGAAATGAACAAACCGATTGAAAGACTAATATCTCGTCTATCAAGTCCAATAGGGGAGATGTTTTATCTTGGGCATCGAAAAGATAACTCCCAGAAGATAGAGACATATATGTGACTGAATGGACTGACAGTACATCAGATTAGACCCAAGGAGAATAGATCCTGAATTCGTTTATGGGTTTATTCACTTGTGATGTTTATAATGTGGCATATTGATTTGTCGTAATTTAATATGTCAAATTAAGCTTTCCATTACATTTAACAGGCTTATTCTCGAGCAATTTGAAAGTTTTTTTTCGTGCTTTTACTTAGTTTTAGACCGTGATTTAGTGTGTTATATACTTTTTTTTTTAGACCTAAGTTGGCCAAATGCATTATAAGGGACCTAAGGGTTTAGTAAGTGTTATAGGGAGCGACCTGAACATGAACAAAAACATCACCTAGAATGGGGTATCGTAATATCAAAGCATGAAAGTCGTGATACCTCTGACAGTGCTGAATTGAAGAGAAAATAGGCCATCTATAGTGGTATCATGATACCAGCCTTAGGTGTTGCGATCCCAAACATCTGAGGACCCTCCATTTTCGAAACTGTCGATGGTATCACGATACCAAACCTTTGATGTCGCGATACCCCTGTCGAGCGGGGACAAAGAATAACTACAAAGGTAGTCTTTGTCTAACTGAAGCACCAATCAAAAAGTACATGCTAATGGGTATTTTGGTCATCAAAGATAAGGTCTGATGCCTGTTAAAAAAGGTCAAATTTTCACTGGAGAGAGAAGACTAGAGGTGTTCATGGGTCGGGCCAGGCCCAACCAAAATTTTAAGCTCGTCCTAAAAAATGGGTCTAAAATTTTGCCCAAGCCCGACCCAAATAAAATTACTAAAACCCGGGCCCGACCTAACCCGTTCATATTAATTTTTTATATAGTTTTTTAAAGATATAATACATCAAAAATACTAAAAAATTAAAATAAATGTTTCCCAACAAAGTGAAAATAAATTAAAAATGTATACTTAAATTAGGTGCAACTTAACAAACAAATGCCTCTAAACTAGTAACAAAATTAACAATAAAATAATAGTTATAAAATAACAACCAAATAGTAGCACAATAGTGAAAAAATAAGAAAATAGCAACAAAACAGTAAAAAAACAACAAAAAAAGTAGTTTTTTTTGCATATTCAGGCTGGGCCGGGATCAGGCCAAAAAATCCTTGCCCGAGGCCCTGTATTTTTTGCCCAAGCCCATTTTCTGAGTATATATTTTTTACCAAACTCTCCCATTTTTCCAACGAGCGGCTCAGCCTGTAACGACCTGATAGTCACAGGTATCGAAAAATGTATTTTTGGGTCTACGTTTTCGTAAAACAGACTCGTAAATATTTATTAAAAATATTTACGAAGTTAGTTGGGAAGTTAATTAGGTTTTGTTTAGGTAAATTAGCTTGAATTAAGAATAATTAGGTAAAATGACTAAATTGCATATAGTTTAGAAGCTGAATTATAGATTAAAGAAAGTTAAAAGGGCTAAATAAGCAATTAGGCCAATTACATTAATTGAGTGGCATAAGTAGATAATTATTTAAAAATCTAAAGTTAAAATATATATTATAATATTATAATAATATTACTTAAAAGTATATATTATATTATATTATATTATATTTAGATAAAATAGAAAAGAAACAAAAGAATAAATAAAGAAGCAAAACGAAAGAAAAGAAAAAGGGAAAGAAAGGAGAAAAAGTTAGGGTTAAAGGGTTCAAAGCTTAAATGGTAAGTTAATTTAGTCCATTTTCTTGTAATTTTTATGTTTTTAGAATCCTAGTATTAAATACTATTTAACTTATGTTGAAATTTTATAAAATATTAAATTTTTAGATGTTTTTCATGTTGAATAATTTAAGTATTTTGGATTAAATTGATAGAATTTTAAGTTAGAAATGAAAAAGGAGTGAATTGTAGAATAAATTGTAAATTTTGAGTAATAGGGACTAAATTGTAAAAATTTCAAAATTCAAGGATTTAAGTGAAATTAGAGATTTAAATCTAGCTTAAAGTGAAAATTGAATGAAAATATAGAATTGATTGTGAGGAAGTAAAATTAGTCTTGGTATAGGGACTAAATTGGAATTTAGGAAATGTTGGATAAAAATTCAAATATTTAATATAAGATTGAATTGTATTGTATTGATGAATTTTTGAATTGTTTTAATTTCATAGCTAAAGTTGTGTAGGAAACTCGGAAATTCTGGTTTGTATTTCTATAATCCGAATTTAATTATTAATTGTTGTGTTTTGATTTAAATATTTATGGTAAGTAAATAAGGTAAGTTTTAGCATTTTAAATGTAACACCCTATAACCCTCAACCGTCGCCGGAATAGGGTCACAAGGTATTACTTAGCAGAAAACAGATCAGATTTTCACAACCAAACATGTATGAAATTATAATTTCTTTAGTCATTCCAACAAGAATAAATTTTAAAACAAAGACACTTCACAGAATATAACATCATGTGGCCTTAACCGAATATAAATAAGCATTTTCCGAAATGAGTCTTACATCTAATCGAAATTTTGAATTACAAAGGTTGAACATAAATTAGCCTAATCAATTTACTAAAAACTTGCACTTGCTAACATTAATATGCTAAATGCCGATTGCATATCATGATGCATACCAAATACTATTCATGTGGTAATTCCTTAAATTCTTAATCGAATATAAGATCATCTTATACTTGTGAATTTAATCACTAATACTTGTAACAACAAATCAAGATATCAACAGTGAACATTTACCAATCAGCAACCACTTAAAAACATTAATCCATACATTCATACTTAGCAAAAAGGCAAGCCATTTTCGCATGGCTTAAAATATACACAATTTCAAAATATCATTCAAATCAAAATAAGTAAGCCTATACATGCCATCTTTTTAAAATAAACTATCAAAGTACCAAAAACAGTGACGATAGTGTGGATGACTTGAGCTTGAATCCCCGAGCCCGTAGCTTCAAAACGAGATCTATAAAAAAAGTAACAAAGACACTCGGAGTAAGCTAATTAGCTTAGTAAGTCTTAAGTAAATTAAACAACTTAACTAATTAAACACATTGCTCAAGTATATAAGAACTAAGTGTAATATCATTTAGCCAAATAGGCCTAATCACAACATGCACTTTTCCATTTACATCTCATGCACTTTAAAATTTGGAATCACATAATCACATCATCATATAGCGCAAAGTCATTCATTGATTTAATATGGCATCGTATCATCATTTATTGTCCTCGACCTAATTCACATATGAATCTGACCTACTTTCCAATGTATAACCTCTTAAGGCTGAATATATACATGTATGTATATATATATATGTATACACTTAGTCACTTTACATATAAAGCATTCTTTCTTCATTCACAACCACATACACAAAATTTTACTTCCAATAATAATATCACATGTGCTGAATGTTCACAAACAAACAAATCCATAATTCATTTAGAATCATTCTCATATTAATAGGTAAGTATCACATACCTGGATAACTTAATGCTTAATATGAATTCAATTCACCATTTCCACACAAGATCTCATTGTCATATACTTTTACCGATTCACCGGCACTTGGCCTGCTGGGTATAAGACCCGAGTTTTATCACCGGCTCAAAGCCTGCTAGACTTTTTAAGTCTGAAGTCTCTTCACCGGCATTATGCCTGCTAGACTCAAGGCCCGATATCATTTCACCGGTATATTGCCTGCTAGGCTCAAAGCTCGAATATCTTTTCACCGGCATATTGCCTGTTAGGCTCAAAGCCCAAATATCTTTTCACCGGCATATTGCCTGCTAGGCTCAAAGCCTGAATATCAAAGCTCAATAGCTCACACATTAAATTTATCACATATTAGAGCATATACTTCTAATTTACACATGATTCAAGCATACCATAAAACTTATTGCATCACTCGAACATTGCACATAGCAAACCGACACATACATTTTACACTACCATTCGGTCTTAGCATGTACCTTAATCTCATTTTTTATACATAATCTAGCCATTCGGCTTTGATACAAAATAGCACGCATAAGATTTTTACATAAATTTCATGTATACTAATTAACCATAAACATCTCTATTTTGCACCTTCCATATTAATTTCACATTTGAATAGGATTAATCATACAAATAGCCTCAATTGCTCCAAACACAAGACAAGCCAAATTACTTAAAACTTACCTCGAATATTTTTGAACAGTTGCGGATCGGCTATTCAACCACTTTCTCCTTTCCCCTATCTAACTTTGGTCCTCTAAGCTCTTGAGCTAATTCAAACAAATTTAACTTATTAAAATCCCATCATGCTTGCTTATGGCCGAATATAACAAGAACTTAATATGCCATATTAGCTACTTTTAGCTCAAATACAAAATGGTCATATGCATCTTTATTCACATTAAGCAATTTACTATGTAACTAAAGAAAATCAAAGCATACTTATCATTAGCCTTATTCAGCCATCTCAATATGTTCTAAGTAACCATATGTATGTACGTCTATACCAAAGTGCTTTACATTAATAACACCATATCAGCAATGTATAAGGTCGAACCTTTAAATCTTTGATCACACATACTCAAGCATCAAACCTTTATATCACATAATTACTTTTACTTTAAAATTGACTATATTCCACAACTACTCACCTAGGCCGAATATACATATAATTCTTAATGCACATACCAAATTATCATTCCATAAATTTTATATATATATATATATATACCCAAGCACAAAACTATCCGGCACTCCTACCATTAAGTATTCACACAAGACCGAATCTTCATTTGCATTTAATATCATACTTAATTTATAATAAGCATGAATGTACCATCTCATTATTGTACCACATCTTTTTATACATTCACCTTTAAACCAATTATCCAATAAAAAAAATTCATTTGTACACATTTCCGTATCTAAATTTCACATTCGGCAAACTACTTAATGAAATTAACAAATTTTCAAACAATTCTCCATACTTCAAGACCACATTCGGCACCACACACACTCACAAGCATGTTAGCCGATTTTCCTATAACATCTAAACAAAAAATATGCACATTTAACTAGCTCAAACTTCACCTATCCACCATTTCTCATAAAAACATAAAAACAACAACCATTCACTTCACTCTCATCCATGGCCGATTGTTCATATCACCATAAAAGTTCAAAATTTTAATATGGCTAAGTAAGGGACTTAGTAACTAGCTTAAATTATACTAAAATTTCAATAACTAACATGAATTACATACCTTAATTCAAGCTTAAAGGTGACCGAATGACTTATCTTCAATTTATTCTTTTCTTTCTTTAGGTACGGCAATGAAGAACAAAAGATGAACAAGCATTGTTTTTTTCACTCTTTTGTTTTATTAATTTATGTTTTATTAATATAAAACCATTAAGTTATAACTTTTTCTAATATAAAATACATATATTTTTCATCAACCATCATCATGGTCGGCCACTTAATTAAAAGTGGTGAATTTGACATGCAAATCCCTAAATTTTAAACTATACAATGTTTGGCCACTACAATTTAACCTATCACATTTTCAAGCTTCTCACATAAGTCCTTTTTAATAATTTCACATCCAAATAACAAAATCAAAGCATGAAATTGTCGTACATGCAATTTCACATATAATAGACATAGAATATAACATTTAATTATTTTTGTGACTCGGTTTTGTGGTCCCGAAACAACTTTCCGACTAGGGTCAAAGTAGGACTGTCACAACTTTCCCCCTTAGGAATTTTCGTCCCCAAAAATCTTACCAACGAATAAATTAGGGTATCGTTCTTTTATAGAGTCTTCAAGCTCCCAAGTGGCTTCTTCAACCCCGTGCTTTACCCACAACACTTTCACTAATGAAATTTTCTTATTCCGCAATTCTTTCACCTCGTGAGCCAAAATACGAATAGGTTCCTCTTCGTAACTCAAATCAGACTGAATTTCAATCTCTGATGGACTAATTACATGTGAAGGGTCTGATTTATACCGTCTAAGCATCGAAACATGAAAAATATTATGAATCTTTTCAAGTTCAGGTGGCAAGATCAATCTGTGCGCTGCCGGCCCAATTCGTTCTTATATCTCATACGGTCCGATAAATCTCGGACTCAACTTGCCTTTACGGCCGAATCTAAGCACTTTTTTCAATGGTGATACTTTTAAAAACACTCTATCTCCGACTTGATATTCAATGTCTTTCTGTTTCAAATCCGCATACGATTTCTGACGATCTGATGCCGCTTTTAGACTATCACGGATTACTTTTACTTTCTGTTCGGCCTCTTTTATTAAATCGACTCCGTAAATCTTATTCTCACTGAGCTCGATCCAAAACAATAGTGTACGACATTTACAACCGTACAAAGCCTCGTAAGGTGCCATCTTGATACTCGATTGAAAACTATTATTGTATGCAAATTCAATCAAAGCTAAGTACCGTTCCCACGAACCACTAAACTCAAGGATGCAATATCTCAACATATCATCGAGTATCTGAATAATTCGCTCGGATTGACCATCGGTCTGGGGATGAAAAGCGGTGGTAAAATGCAGATTAGTACCTAATGTTTATTGCAATTTCTTCCAAAACCGCGAGGTAAATCTCGGATCTCTATCTGACACAATAGAAGTAAGTACCCCGTGCAATTTCACAATATGAGAAATGTACAATTCAGCTAACTTATTGAACAAATAAATGGTACGAATAGAGATAAAATGAGCCAACTTTGTTAATCTATCGTCCACTACCCAGATTGTATCTTTCTTGCTCGGTGACAACGGTAAACCCGATAAAAAATCTATTGTAACACGATCCCATTTCCACTCGGGTATCATAATCGGTTGAAGCAATCCCGAAGGCACTTGATGTTCCTCTTTCACTTGTTGGCATATTAAACACTTCGAAACGAAGTCAGAAATGTCTCGTTTCATACCATGCCACCAATATTGACGTTTCAGATCGTTGTACATTTTCGTGCTACTCGAGTGAACTGACATTTGACTACTATTAGCTTCGTTCAAAATTATCAAAATAATTTCTGAATTTCTCGGAACACACAGTTGATCTCTGAATCTCAAACAATTATTATCATCAACCCGAAACTCTGAATCCTCATTCGAATCACATTGAACCCGTCTAGCGATCAAATTTTCATCAACTTTTGGGCTTCACTGATTTGCTGTATTAACACTGGTTTTGCTTTTAATTCCGCTACTAACACATCATCAACGGACATAGACAAATGTACATTTATTGCTCGAAGAGCAAACAATGATTTTTGACTTAAAGCGTCAGCAACCACATTGGCTTTTCCCGGATGGTAATCAATGACGAGCTCATAATCTTTCAATAATTCTAGCCACCATCATTGTCTCAAATTCAAGTCTTTCTGAGTCATCAAGTATTTGAGGCTTTTATGATCGGAATAAATTTGACATTTCTCTCCGACCAAGTAATGACGCCAAATTTTTAAAGCGAAAATGATGGCAGCTAACTCGAGATCATGTGTCCAATAGTTTTTTTCGTGAGGCTTTAACTGTCTCAAGGCATAAGCAACAACTGTACCTTCTTGCATTAAAACACAGCCCAAACCGTTCAAAGAGGCATCACTATAGATCACAAATTCTTTACTGAATTCCAGCTGAACTAACACTGGAGCTTCAGTCAAAAGGGCTTTCAATTGATCAAAACTTTTCTGACACTTCTCTGACCATTCAAATTTGATATCTTTCTGAAGCAACTTTGTCAACGGTGTTGCTATCATCGAGAAGCCTTTCACGAACCTTCTATAATACCTGGCAAGTCCCAAAAAGCTCCGAACTTCTGAAACATTCCTCGGAGGTTTCTAATCAAGTATAGCTGAAATTTTACTCGGATCAACTCAAATACCTGATGCGGATACAACGTGACCCAAAAAGCTAACTTCACGTGACCAGAATTCGCATTTACTGAACTTGGCATATAACTGTTTATCTCGTAAAATTTGCAACACCAATCTCAAGTGTTCGGCATGCTCGGTTTCATTGCGCGAATAGATCAAAATATCATCTATGAACACGACTACGAACCGATCTAAATACTGTCGAAAAATTCGGTTCATTAAATCTATAAAAACCGCAGGGGAATTAGTGAGCCCAAATGGCATTACCAAGAACTCGTAATGTCTGTACCTCGTTCTGAAAGCAGTTTTAGGCACATCGGAGTCTCTAACTCACAACTGATAATAGCCCGATCTCAAATCTATCTTCGAAAATACTGAAGCTCCCTTTAGCTGATCAAATAAATCGTCAATTCGTGGCAAATGATATTTGTTCTTTATCGTAACTTTATTAAGCTGACGATAATCGATACACATTCGCATAGTTCCGTCTTTCTTTTTCACAAACAGTACTGGTGCACCCCAGGGAGAAAAACTCGGTCGAGCAAAACCTCTATTTGTCAATTCTTGCAACTGAGACTTTAATTCTTTTAATTCGGTCGGTGCCATGCGATACGGAGCTATCAAAATCAGAGTTATTTCAGGAACTAACTCTATACCAAACTCTACTTCACGAACAGGTGGCAACCCTAGTAATTCTTCAGGAAATACATCCGGATATTCACAAACCACAGGTACAGTTTCAAGCTTTCTTTCTGATACTTTACTATCTAGAACATACGCCAAATAAGCTTCACACCCCTTTCTCACATACTTATGAGCCATCATCGAAGATATCATTGCCGGTAGCTCATTCAAATCAGTGGACTCAACTCGAATTATCTCACCACTTGAACATCGCAAGTCAATTGATATTCTTTTACAATTCACCATAGCATTGTACACGGTTAACCAATCCATACCAAGGATAACGTCAAACTCATCAAATGGCAATAACATCAAATCGGCCCGAAAACAATAATTTTGAATCATTAGGGGACAATTCTTGCACACTTTATCAACTAACACACACCGGCCCAAAGGGTTTGATACTCGAATCACAAATTCAGTAGACTCAACAGGAAGAGTCTTACTGGATGCCAGAGTTTCACACACATATGAATGAGTTGACCCGGGATCTATCAAAGCAATAATCTCAGTATCAAAAAGAGTGAAAGTACCGGTAATAACATCTGGAGAATAAGCCTCCTCACGAGCGCGGATAGCATAAGCTCTGGCAGGTGCACGAGCTTCAGATCGAACAGCAGTGTCTTTAGTCCCTCTCTGACGCCGTTAGCATTACTCGCGGGTCTAGGTGGTCTACCTCGTACTACAATGTTACTCGGTCTCTCACCCGGATCAGTATTCCACTCTGCTAACTTCGGACAGTCTTGGATAAAATGGTCGGCTGACTCACATTTAAAACAGGAGCGATCATGAAATCTGCAGCTCCCCAAATGCCATTTACCACAATGCTTGCACTCAACTCTATTCTGACAGTCATTGCCAACACTAGGAACGGAGGTAGTTCGGGTACTTACAGGTGGTCGATCTCGATCTCGTCTAGAAAATCCCGATGTATTCTTAGATTAACCCGAATCATCTCGAAATCTCTTGGATGACTGTTGAGGTGCTTTTCCCGAAGATCTTTTACGAAACTCTCTAGCTCTAGCTTTAACCTTTCTTTTCTCAATCCCGAGCTCTTCGGCTTTACAAGCTCGTTTAACAAGCACCACGAATTCTTTAATTTTGAGAATACCCACTAGCAGTTTGATGTCTTCATTCAACCCATCCTCAAAACGTTTATACATGATAGCTTCGGAAGAGATACATTCACGGGCATATCTACTAAGTCTCACAAACTCCCGTTCATATTCAGTAACAGTCATTCAGCCTTGTTTAAGCTCAATAAATTCTTTACGTTTTTGGTCGATGAATCTCTGTCTGATATACTTTTTACGGAACTCCGTCAGAAAAAATTCTCAAGTAACTCATTCTCTCGGAACAACCGAAACTAAGGTATTCCACCAATGATAAGCAGCATCACGTAACATAGATATGGCACATTTCAAACACTCATCAAGGGTACATAATAATTCATCAAAGACACGTATAGTATTATCGAGCCAAAACTTGGCCCATTCAGCATCATCGCTAACTGTAGCCCGAAAATCTTTAGCCCATATTTTCTAATTTTATCAACCGGAGGCTTACTCGATCTCAACAGATCGGTCACAAGAGGCACTACAGGTGTCGAAAGCGGAGTATTCGGGGGCGGGGGTTGTGGAACAGCATAAAAGGCTTATTTTGCCTCCTTATCTGGTTACTCGCATTTGGTTGAGAGTCATTCGACGCTGTCCCTTGCGTGGGAGCAGGCGCTAAGCTTTCAACATTATCGGCTACGGCTCGACCGGGATCAGGATCCATTTACTATACGAAAAACACATTTCAATTGTTAGAAGTCATCACACTATCGTATTAACACCAAATGGCATGTATAGCTAGACTCACATACGCTACGTTAGTCCTAGAATCAACTAAACCGTAGCTTTTATACGAATAAAATGTAACACCCTATAACCCTCACCCGTCACCGGAATAGGGTCGCAAGGTATTACTTAGCAGAAAACAGATCAGACTAGTTTTTCACGACCAAACATGTATGAAATTATAATTTCTTTAGTCATTCCACCAAGAATAAATTTTAAAACAAAGACACTTCACAGAACATAATATCATGTGGCCTTAACCAAATATAAATAAGCATTTTCTGAAATGAGTCTTACATCTAATCGAAATTTTGAATTACAAAGGTTGAACATAAATTAGCCTAATCAATTTACTAAAAACTTGCACTTGCTAACATTAATATGCTAAATGTCGATTGCATATCATGATGCATACCAAATACTATTCATGTGGTAATTCCTTAAATTCTTAATTGAATATGAGATCATCTTATACTTGTGAATTTAATCACTAATACTTGTAACAACAAATCAAGATATCAACAGTTAACATTTACCAATCAGTAACCACTTAAAAACATTAATCCATACATTCATACTTAGCAAATAGGCAAGCCATTTTCGCATGGCTTAAAATATACACAATTTCAAAATATCATTCAAATCAAAATAAGTAAGCCTATATATGCCATCTTTTCAAAATAAACTATCAAAATACCAAAAACAGTGACGATAGTGTGGATGACTTGAGCTTGAATCCCCGAGCCCGTAGCTTCAAAACGAGATCTATAAAAAAAGTAACAAAGACACTCGGAGTAAGCTAATTAGCTTAGTAAGTCTTAAGTAAATTAAACAACTTAACTAATTAAACACATAGCTCAAGTATATAAGAACTAAATGTAATATCATTTAGCCAAATAGGCCTAATCACAACATGCACTTTTCCATTTACATCTCATGCACTTTAAAATTTGGAATCACATAATCACATCATCATATAACACAAAGTCATTCATTGATTCCGACCTACTTTCCAATGTATAACCTCTCAAGGCCGAATATATACATGTATGTATATATATATATATATATATGTATACACTTAGTCACTTTACATATAAAGCATTCTTTCTTTATTCACAACCACATACACAAAATTTTACTTCCAATAATAATATCACATGTGCTGAAAGTTCACAAACGAACAAATCCATAATTCATTTAGAATCATTCTCATATTAATAGGTAAGTATCACATACCTGGATAACTTAATGCTTAATATGAATTCAATTCACCATTTCCACACAAGATCTTATTGTCATATACTTTTACCGATTCACTGGCACTTGGCCTGCTGGGTATAAGACCCGAGTTTTATCATCGGCTCAAAGCCTGCTAGACTTTTTAAGTCTGAAGTCTCTTCACCGGCATTACGCCTGCTAGGCTCAAGGCCCGATATCATTTCACCGGCATATTACCTGCTAGGCTCAAAGCTCGAATATCTTTTCACCAGCATATTGCCTGTTAGGCTCAAAGCCTGAATATCAAAGCTCAATAGCACACACATTAAATTTATCACATATTAGAGCATATACTTCTAATTTACACATGATTCAAGCATACCATAAAACTTATTGCATCACTCGAACATTGCACATAGCAAACCAACACATACATTTTACACTACCATTCGGTCTTAGCATGTACATTAATCTCATTTTTTATACATAATCTAGCCATTTGGCTTTGATACAAAATAGCACGCATAAGATTTTTACATAAATTTCATGTATACTGATTAACCATAAACATCTCTATTTTGCACCTTCTATCTTAATTTCACATTTAAATAGGATAATCATACAAATAACCTCAATTGCTCCAAACACAAGACAAGCAAAATTACTTAAAACTTACCTCGAATATTTTCGAACAGTCGCGGATCGGCTATTCAACCACTTTCTCCTTTCCCCTATCTAACTTTGGTCCTCTAAGCTCTTGAGCTAATTCAAACAAATTTAACTTATTAAAATCCCATCATGCTTGCTTATGGCCGAATATAACAAGAACTTAATATGCCATATTAGCTACTTTTAGCTCAAATACAAAATGGTCATATGCATCTTTATTCATATTAAGCAATTTACTATGTAACTAAAGAAAATCAAAGCATACTTATCATTAGCCTTATTCGGCCATCTCAATATGTTCTAAGTAACCATATGTATGCACGTCTATACCAAAGTGCTTTACATTAATAACACCATATCAACAATGTATAAGGTCGAACCTTTAAATCTTTGATCATACATACTCAAGCATCAAACTTTTATATCACATAATTACTTTTACTTTAAAATTGACTATATTCCACGACTACTCACCTAGGCCAAATATACATATAATTCTTAATGCACATACCAAATTATCATTCCATAAATTATATATATATATACCCAAGCACAAAACTATCCGGCACTCTCACTATTAAGTATTCACACAAGACCGAATCTTCATTTGCATTTAACATCATACTTAATTTATAATAAGCATGAATGTACCATCTCATTATTGTACCACATCTTTTTATACATTTACCTTTAAACCAATTATCCAATAAAAAAAATTCATTTGTACACATTTCTGTAACACCCCTAACCTGTATCCTTCGCCGAAATAGGGTTACGGGTGTTACATTTTATTAGTATCAGAGCTATGATTTAGTCGATTCTAGGACTAACGTAGCATGTGTGGGTCTAGTTATACATGCCATTTTGTGTTAATACGATAGTGTGGTGACCTCTGACATTTGAAATGTATTTTTTGTATAGTAAATGGATCCCGATCCCGATCGAGCCGTAGCCGATAATGTTGAGAGCGTAGCGCCTACTCCCGTGTAAGGGACAGCGCCGAATGACTCTCAACCAAACGCGAGTAATCGAGATGAGGATGCGAGACAAGCCTTCTATGCTATAATGAGTGATTAGTTCACTCAGTTTATTCGGATTAATCCAACTGTTCCACAACCCCTGCCCCTGACTACTCCTCTTCCGACACCTGTAGTGCCTCCTGTGACTGATCCGTTGAGATCGAGTAAGCCCCCGGTTGATAAAATTAGAAAATATGAGGCTGAAGAGTTTCGAGCTACAATTAGCGATGACGCTGAGTGGGCTGAGTTTTGGCTCGATAATACGATCCGAGTGTTTGATGAATTATCATGTACACCCGAGGAATGCTTGAAATGTGCCGTATCTTTGTTACACGATGCTGCTTATCATTGGTGGAACACTTTGGTCTCGGTTGTTCCGAGGGAACGGGTTACTTAGGAATTCTTTCTGACGAAGTTCCGTAAAAAGTATATCAGTCAAAGATTCATCGACCAAAAATGTAAAGAATTTTTTGAGCTTAAACAAGGCCGAATGACTGTTACCGAATATGAACGAGAATTTGTGAGACTCAGCAGATATGCCCGTGAGTGTATCTCTTCCGAGGCTATCATGTGTAAACGCTTCGAGGATGGGTTGAATGAAGACATCAAGCTACTAGTGGGTATTCTTGAAATTAAAGAGTTCGTAGTGTTTGTCGAGCGAGCTTGTAAAGCAGAAGAGCTCGGAATAGAGAAAAGAAAAGTTGAAGCTAGAGCAAGAGAATTTCGTAAAAGATCTTCGGGGAAAAATATTCAACAGTCCTTGAAGAAAATTCGTGATGAATCGGGCCGATCCAAGACTACTTTCGGATTTTCTAAACGAGACCGACCTCATGTGAGTAACCGAGCTACCTTCGTTGCTAGTGTTGGCAATGATTGTCAGAATAAAGTTGATCGCAAACATTATGGGAAATGGCATTCGCGGAGCTGTAGATTTCATGATCGCTCATGTTTTAAGTGTGGGTCAGCCGACCATTTTATTCGAGACTGTCCGAAATTAGCTGAGCGGAATACTGATACGGTTAAGAGGCCGAGTAACACCGCAGCACGAGGTAGACCACCCAGACATACGGGTAACGCTAGCGGTAATCAGAGAGGGACCAAAGACACTACTGTTCGATCTGAGGCTCGTGCGCCTGCCAGAGCTTACGCCATTTGCGCTCGTGA
This sequence comes from Gossypium stocksii, assembly GCA_020496765.1. NCBI lineage: Eukaryota > Viridiplantae > Streptophyta > Magnoliopsida > Malvales > Malvaceae > Gossypium > Gossypium stocksii. Next base: position 43,268,031 of record CM035621.1, read on the forward strand.
TGAGGCTTCTTCACCAGATGTTATTACCGGTACTTTTACTTTTTTCGATACTGATGTAATTGCTTTGATAGATCCCGAGTCAACTCATTTCTATATGTGTGAAACTTTGGCATCTAGTAAGACTCTTCCTATTGAGTCTACTGAATTTGTAATTCGGGTGTCAAACCCTTTGGGCCGGTGTGTGTTAGTTGATATAGAGTGCAAGAATTGCCCCCTAATAATCTAAAATTTTTATTTCCGGGCTGATTTGATGTTATTGCCTTTTGATGAGTTTGACGTTATCCTTGGTATGGATTGGTTAACCGTGCACGATGCTGTAGTGAATTGTAAAAGAAAATCAATTGATTTGCGATGTTCGAGTGGTGAAATAATTCGGGTTGAGTCTACTGATTTAAATGGGTTACCGGCAGTGATATCTTCATTAGTGGCTCAGAGGTATTTGAAAAAGGGATGTGAAGCCTATCTTGTATACGTTTTGGACAGTGAAGTATCTGAAAGAAAGCTTGAGACCGTACCTGTAGTATGTGAGTATCCTGATGTGTTCCCCGAAGAATTACCTAGTTTGCCACCTGTTCGAGAAGTTGAGTTCGGTATAGAGTTAGTACCGGGAATGACTCCGATTTCGATAGCTCCATATCGTATGGCACCGACCGAATTAAAAGAATTAAAGTCTCAGTTGCAAGAGTTGACAGATAGAGGTTTCGCTCGACTGAGTTTTTCTCCCTGGGGTGCACCGGTACTGTTTGTGAAAAAGAAAGACAGAACTATGAGAATGTGCATCGATTATCGTCAACTTAACAAAGTGATGATAAAGAATAAATATCCGTTACCACGAATCGACGATTTGTTTGACCAGCTAAAGGGAGCTTCTGTATTTTTGAAGATAGATTTAAGATCCGGCTATTATCAGTTACGAGTTAGAAACTCAGATGTGCCGAAAAAACGAGGTACGGACACTACCAGTTCTTGGCGATGCGGTTTGGGCTTACTAATGCCCCTGCAGTTTTCATGGATTTAATGAATCGAATTTTCAGATAGTATTTAGATCAGTTTGTAGTCGTGTTTATTGATGACATTCTGATCTACTCGCGCGATGAAACCGAGCATGCCGAACATTTGAGGCTTGTGCTACAAATTTTGCGTGACAAGCAGTTGTACGCGAAATTTAGTAAATATGAGTTCTGGTTATGCAAGGTCAATTTTCTGGGACATGTGGTATCTGCATCAGGTATCCGGGTTGATCCGAGCAAGATATCAGCTATACTTGATTGGAAACCACCGCGAAATGTTTCGGAAGTCTGGAGCTTTTTGGGACTTGCCGGGTATTATAAACGGTTTGTGAAAGGTTTCTCGATGATAGCAAACTGATGACAAAGTTGCTTCAGAAAGATGTCAAATTTGAATGGTCAGAAAAGTGTCAGAAAAGTTTCGATCAGTTGAAAGCCCTTCTGACCGAAGCTCCAGTATTGGTTCAACTGGAATTTGGTAAAGAATTCGTGATCTACAGTGATGCCTCTTTGAACGGTTTGAGATGTGTTTTGATGCAAGAGGGTAGAGTTGTTGCATATGCTTCGAGAAAGTTAAAACCTCACGAGAAAAACTATCCGACTCATGATCTCGAGTTAGCTGCTATTGTTTTTGCTTTGAAAATTTGGCACCATTACTTGTTCGAAGAGAAATGCCATGTTTACTCCGATCATAAAAGCCTCAACTACTTAATGCCTCAGAAAGATTTGAATTTTAGACAACGACGATGGTTAGAATTATTGAAAGATTATGAGCTTGTCATTGATTATTATCCGGGAAAGGCTAATGTGGTTGTGGACGCTCTAATTCACTGTTTACCCTTCGAGCTATTAATGTTCATCTGTCTTTGTCCATTGATGATGTGTTGATAATAGAATTGAAAGCAAAACCAGTGTTAATTCGACAAATCTATGACGCTCAGAAAACCGATAATGATTTAGTTGCTAAACGGGCTCAGTGTGAGTCGAATGTGGATTCAGAGTTTCGGATTGACGACGATGATTGTTTGAGGTTCAGAGATCAATTGTGTATTTCAGGAAATTCGAAAATTATTTCGATGATTTTGAATGAAGCTCATAATAGTCGTATGTCAGTTCATCCGGGTAGCACGAAAATGTATAACGATCTAAAGTGTCAATACTGGTGGCATGGTATGAAACGAGACATCTCTGACTTTGTTTCTAAGTATTTAATATGTCAACAAGTGAAAGCGGAACATCAAGCGCCTTCGGGCTTGCTTCAACCGATTATGATACCTGAGTGGAAATGGGATCGTGTTACAATGGACTTTGTATCGGGTTTACCGTTGTCACCAAGCAAGAAAGATGCAATCTGGGTTGTGGTTGATAGATTAACAAAGTCGGCTCATTTTATTCCAGTCCGAACAGATTATTCACTTGATAAACTAGTCGAATTGTATATTTCTCAAATTGTGAGATTGTACGGGGTGCCTACTTCTATTGTTTCTGATAGAGATCCGAGATTCACCTCGCGGTTTTGGAAGATATTGCAAGAAGCTTTGGGTACCAAGTTGCATTTTAGTACCGCTTTTCACCCCCAAACTGATGCTCAATCTGAGCGAATTATTCAGAAACTCGAGGATATGTTGAGATGTTGCATCTTTGAGTTTAGTGGCTCGTAGGAACGATACTTGCCTTTGGTTGAATTCACATACAATAATAGTTTTCAATCGAGTATTAAAATGGCACCTTACAAGGCTTTATACGGTCGTAAATGTCGTGCACCATTGTTTTGGACCGAACTCAGTGAGAATAAGATTTATGGAGTTGATCTGATTAAAGAAGCCGAACAGAAAGTGAAGGTGATTCGTGATAGCCTAAAGGCAGTGTCTGATCGTCAGAAATCATATGCGGATTTGAAACGAAAAGATATAGAGTATCAAGTCGGCGACAAAGTGTTTCTTAAAGTTTCACCGTGGAAAAAGGTACTCAGATTTGGCCGTAAAGGCAAATTGAGTCCGAGATTTATTGGACCGTTTGAGATTTCAGAACGAATCGGGCCGGTTGCTTATAGGTTAAATTTGCCATCCGAGCTTGAAAAGATCCATAATGTTTTTCATGTTTCGATGCTCCGTCGGTATAAATCCGATCCTTCGCATATAATTAGTCCATCCGAAACTGAAATTCAGCCCGATTTGAGTTACGAGGAAGAACCGGTTCGAATTTTGGCTCATGAAGTAAAAGAATTACGGAATAAGAAAATTTTGCTACTAAAAGTGTTATGGCTCAAACACGGGATTGAAGAAGTGACTTGGGAGCTTGAGGACTCAATGAAAGAACGATATGAATTATATATATATATGTTGAAGCCGAATGACTATTAGAAAATGAAGTTCAAATGTGTGATATGTGCTTAAGACCTCATTGTACTTATTTTTATAAAGTAGAAGGTGAAGTGAATTATATATATGTGTTGTGGCCTAATGGCTTTTATAAAATATAATTTAAGAGTGTGGTATGTGCATATATTCGAATTAAGGGAAATCACATAATTATGAGTATGTTATGTGGAATATAGTAGCATATGTTTTGATGTTTATATATATGAAACTTGGTGAATTGATTTACATGCGATATTATTCGGGCTTCAAGCCTAGCAGGCTATAATGCCGGTGAGTTAATATCAGGCCATCGAGCCTAACAGGCTATAATGCCGGTGAGTTAATATCGGGCCATCGAGCCTAGCAGGCTATAATGCCGGTGAGTTAATATCGGGCCATCGAGCCTAGTAGGCTATAATGCCGGTGAGTTATTACTTTAACTTTAACTTGAATTCGTACTCATAAAACAGAAGTAAATCACATTCTTCACATAACTTCACTCATTGGCCGAATGTATTATTACCATCTAGACAATTTCAATGCTTATTCATCTATGTATGTCACATTACACACTCATGATTCAATCCACATCAAACTCATATTTAAGTATGGGATACATACCTGGCCAACTTAAGGTGTTGAAGATTCAATTGTCATTTTATCACGATATATCAAAATCACAGACTTTTATTAAATCACTGGCAATTAGCCTTCTAGGTTCTCAACTCAAATTCATCACCGGCATTTCGCCTGCTAGGCTCGAAGCCCGATATTGACTCACCGGCATTATAGCCTACTAGGCTCGATGGCCCGATATTAACTCACCGGCATTATAGCCTGCTAGGCTCGATGGCCCGATATTAACTCACCGGCATTATAGCCTGCTAGGCTCGATGGCCTGATATTAACTCACCGGCATTATAGCCTGCTAGGCTTGAAGCCCGAATAATATCGCATGTAAATCAATTCACCAAGTTTCATATATATAAACATCAAAACATATGCTACTATATTCCACATAACATACTCATAATTATGTGATTTCCCTTAATTTGAATACATGCACATACCACACTCTTAAATTATATTTTATAAAAGCCATTAGGCCACAACACATATATATAATTCACTTCACCTTCTACTTTATATAAATAAGTACAATGAGGTCTTAAGCACATATCACACATTTGAACTTCATTTTCTAACAGTCATTCGCTTCAACATATATATATATATATATAATTCATTTCATATTCGACTTTTTAGCCTAAAATTCAAATTTATTCATGGCAAGTTGAACGTAATAAGATCACATAATCACCTATTATTCTCATAAAATCTTAATCATCCAAATGAATCGAGATCGAGTACTTAAGAACTTACCTCTATTTACTTCGAACAATTTCGGATCAACTTATTCCACAAGTTTTGCTTTCCCCTTATCCGAGTTTGGTTCTTGAGCTTAATCAACAAATTTTAAACTAGTTTAATCGTCTTATCAACTCATTATAACCAAAATTTCATAATCACATTGATAATCTATAAATCAAATGAACTTTAAAGCATTATAATCAACAAAGTCAATCTCTAAATATAGCACATACATACGGCAATTATTTTCAATTAATCACTCATACACATACACTCACATTCGGCAATTCACCACTATTCATAATCAACTCAAATTTACCGAATATACACTTTCACCTTTGTACACATATATTTCACATTTTAGTAAATTACACTCCCATTTATGAGCCATAAAACCGAATACACATCTAATCCCTTAGTGCACATGCAAATTTCACACTTCAATACATTTTGTATATACTAATAAGCCAAGTATCCACTAAAGCATTTCATACTTATTAGTCCACATTCAGCCATTAAATAAGCATATCTAAGTACACATTTATCACTTGGCCAAACATCACTTATCAATTTGGTCATATATATAGATTTCAAGCTCAAATTTATCATTTACCTCTTTTATCAATTTATTTTAAATCCGGCAAACATCTAACTACTAGGATACAACTTAAGTCATTCTTTAATCACATAATTCATTATTTTCAATTTATAACATTAAGCATTCAAAGCTTAGCTTAATACCATATTTACCGAATACCCAAATTTTCCATTAAACTCCAATTTATCAATTTAACAAGTCTAAAACTCATTCAATTATTAGTTCCATTTAATAGCATCAAAACATCATTGATATTACACCTAATGTACAAGACCGTATATTATATAGGTATAACTTTCATCTTTAACAAAAATACCAAGCTTCAAACTATATTTACAACTATATATATATATATCATTAGAATCATCCAACACCATACTTTCATGCTCAATTGCCATAGTCGAATGCATCATTCACTTTAAATGTTAAAAGTGCACTCATGTTAATGACCGAATGTCAAAAAGTCCTTGTATTCATTCTTAACACAAAATTTCCTAGCTTCAAGCTCAAATTATGATCATAGGAACCAATTAAAACATCCAACAATCAACCTTTATGCATTTCATGCCATTGCCGAATATTCATTTCAAGAAATCAAGTCATACAAGGCTCTAATTCATAAATTTAACTTAAGATCTCATAATCTCATGGATTTTACCACAATAGAATCCATCTAACATTTATTCACAATTTTTAGCATCAAAACTTCAATCATTTTAGCATCTCTTAGCCATAGTTGAATGCCCATGTATCACAACTTCAAGAATTTACATATGGGTTGTATCAATGACCTAATGATCAACTCAATTTCACAAATTCTGAAGGAATTATCATGAAACCATACCTTAATTTTTGCAATAGGGTAGCCGAATGCCTAAACTTCTCTTCCCTTCTCTTTTCTTTATGGTTTCGGTAATGGAAGAAGGAATGAGCATTTAACTTTGGTATTATCACCTTTTTCTTATTTTTTTTTATTCATGTTTTTCTTATTTAATACCTTTAATTTAATTTCACTAATATATAATGCACAAAATGCCAACAACCATCATCATTGCCGTCCATCATAATTAAAAATGGTCTATTTGACATGCAAGTCCCTCTTATAATTAAGCTATGCATTATTCGGCCACCCAAATTCTACCTATCACATTTTCAATTTTATCACTTGAGTCCCTTTTTAATAATTTGACATCCAAATAACAAAATTAAAGCACTAAACTTTCACACATAGCAATTCACGTAATAAAACATAGAAAAATATATCTATATATATATTTTTTTTTGAAAATTTTCTGACTCGGTTTAGTGGTTCCGAAACCACTTTTTCCGATTAAGGTTAATTTAGGGCTGTCACAATTTCCTTATATAAATTTCACATTCGGCAAACTACTTAATCAAATTAACAAATTTCAAACAATTCTCCATACTTCAAGACCATATTCGGCACCACACACACTCACAAGCATGTTAGCCGATTTTCCTATAACATCTAAACCACAAATATGCACATTTAACTAGCTCAAACTTTACCTATCCACCATTTCTCATAAAAACATAAAAACAACAACCATTCACTTCACTCTCATCCATGGCCGATTGTTCATATCACTACAAAAGTTCAAAATTTTCATATGGCTAAGTAAGGGACTTAGTAACTAGCTTAAATTATACTAAAATTTCAAGAACTAACATGAATTACATACCTTAATTCAAGCTTAAAGGTGACCGAATGGCTTATCTTCAATTTCTTCTTTTCTTTCTTTAGGTACGGCAATGAAGAACAAAAGATGAACAAGCATTGTTTTTTTCACTCTTTTGTTTTATTAATTTATGTTTTATTAATATAAAACCATTAAGTTATAATTTTTCTAATATAAAATACATATATTTTTCATCAACGATCATCATGGTCGGCCACTCAATTAAAAGTGGTGAATTTGACATGCAAATCCCCAAATTTTAAACTATATAATGTTTGGCCACTACAATTTAACCTATCACATTTTCAAGTTTCTCACATAAGTCATTTTTAATAATTTCACATCCAAATAACAAAATCAAAGCATGAAATTTTCGCACATGCAATTTCACATATAATAGACATAGAATATAACATTTAATTATTTTTGTGACTCGGTTTTGTGGTCCCGAAACCACTTTTCGACTAGGGTCAAATTAGGACTGTCACATTTTATATTGAATTAAATGTATGTGAAATTGTGATTTATGTGATAATTGAGTATTGGATAATTGTGGCATTAGAAAAGTGAATTGAAACTCTATTAACTATATCGGGCTGAGTCTGATATAGATGGCATGCCATAGGATTGGAAGAGCTCAGGGATTTCTTCAACTTCGAGTCGATGAGACATTGGATGTCAATTTACTACTTCGGATTAATTCAATGAGGCACTGGGTGCCAATCTACTTCGGTTTAGCCGATGAGACACTGGGTGTCAATTTATTACTTCGAATTATCCGATAAGGGATTGGGTGCCAAACTGGTGTGTTTTGGTTGGAACCATGTATCCGTCTGAGTCCGAGTAATGTTAATAGGGGTAAATGAATAATAAAGTCATATAATTGATATTGAAATGGAATGATAAGAGAAATGAAGTGGAATAGTGAATTGAATATGGTATGGATAAAGCAATTGCATTATGAAGCAATTGTATAAATGAAATGTGATTAAAATTGTGAAAAGGTATTTCTATAGCAAGTGATGAAAAATTTAGTATTGTATGGTTTTAAATATTAAATTGTGCGTAATATTTTATTATACATATTATATTGTTTTATTTTTAAATATTTGGATTATAGAAATACCACTGAGTTTTTACTTAGCGTACGATTTTGTTTTCCGTGCGTAGGTTAGGTACTTAATTTTGATCGCCGATTCAGCATCCAACAATGATCTCGAACTCAAACGTGGTGATGTTTTTCCTTTTGTGTCGGCATGTACCTAGGGTGTCTAAATATTAATCATTTTGTAGATTAATTGTAAATAATATTATAAGTTAAAATTGGATGATTATATACATATAAATATGTGTTTATTTTTTAGGTCATATTATGGCAAGTTTAAGTTAATGTTTAAATGAACATGAAATAGGTAAAATAGATTGAATTTGGCATGTTTACAAATTGGACTTGAATGATGTTTTATTGATATGTTTTGATGAGATAATTGTGGTACCTATGAGGATACATTGGTTAGGCACCTAGGATGATTATTTTGGCATGTTTTAAATGTATTTGATTATGTTTTGGATTGGTTTAATGAATGGTTTTTTAGTTGCTTGGTGTTCAAAATTTCAGGGTATGGTAAACTTGATACTTAAGGTTCATTTTGAGTCTACACGGCCAGACACACGGGTGTGTGACTAAACCGTGTAAGACACACGGCTAACACATGGGTGTGTGGTTTGGCCTGTGCCCCCTGCAACTTTAAAAATTTCAAAACAGAATGCTTAGGTATTTTCAAACGGGCGTGTGTCCTATAATTCTATAAAAATTTTTGATGTTTTCGGAAAAAAATTTTGAATACCCGGTTTTGTCTCGATCTATTTCTAGCACATATTTTGGGTCTCGAAGGCTCATAAGAGGGACAATATGATTTATTTACAATATTTTTTATTAAATGGTATGAAATATTCGTATATGATCTAAAAAGCCTGGTAATGCTATGTAACCCTGTTCTGGCGACGAATAAGGGTTAGGGGGTATTACCCGGCCCATAAGCAAGTCTAGAGAAGACACAACGCGCTTAGCATTTTAGATAGTTTTTGTTCTTCTCTTCATCTTTTAGGGTTTAATTTTCTTCTCCATAACTTTAGGATTTAGTCTTCTGCTTTTCTCTCATTTTTCCTTTATATTTGGGTAGTTAGTTAAGTTAGTTACCACTGTAGCTAGGATTTATTTACTTGTTTAGTCCCTTCAACATCTTGTATTTTCAGTTTAATCTTTAGTATTAATATAGTTCAACTTCCTTTTTATTTCAATATTAAAAATCTGACTTTTAAGTGTTATTTTACCTTGTTTTGACTTCCATTTTCATTGTTTTGAAGTTCCTTCAAGAAAAACCCAAACTTCCATCATTTTCTTTATGTTAAATGTTTTATGCCTATTGTGTGTGATTATTTGATGTTTGTCAGCTTAAAAATGTTTATGGGTAACTAAATCTAAGGAGGTGGGTTGGTTGAAATGTGACTTAGTTAATTTTTGGGTCAAAGACTAAATTATAAAAATTAGACTAAATCGAATAAAATTTAAAACTTAGGATTGACGTCTCTAAAAGAAATTTAAGGTAAGTGAGACTGAAATCTTATTGCACACCAATTTGATAGTCCTGGGTTAGTTCCGTGAGGTCAAAAGATAAATCTGATTAATTTGTCTAAATCAGTAAAATTAAGAGTTAAAGGTAAAATTGAACCAATTTAGGAGTATTAGCGATTTAGATCCCTAATTCAAAGGTTAACCAACCACATAGAAGTCAACCAGCTGCTACCCCTTGTTGTCTTTGTTAGTTTTGTACTTTGCTCAATTTACAATTTAGTCATTCTCCATTTCTAGGTTGTTAATTAGTGTAATTAACCCTTTATATGACTTGTCATAATATAATTTATTAGTAATTAGTTAGCTAGGCTCTTTTAATTGCATGTTCATAGTTTAGAAATCACTTAATCGCCGACTCATTTGGGTTCGACCCTTGGAATACTCTGGTGTTTCATTTGACACTATAAATATTACAACTGACATTGTACGCTTGCAGTTAAAACTACACTCTTCAATTTGTTTTATAAAATTATTTGTTTTTCTGTGCACGTGGTCACATACCTAAATCTTGAATGGATGATGGACTATGTACGCGTGACTCGTATACTTTGATATAAGTAAAAGCCTAAGTTCAAATAGATAAGGAACTGAAAGCTGGTGTTTTAGGTATACAACTTCTACAGTATGTAATGCCATTCAAAATAGTAGAATTTATGGCCCAAAATATAGGTAAATGATATCATCTCATTGTCATTACCTGGTTAATAAAAGGTAAATGTGGCCACAATTCGTTTGTTTTTGTGATGAATAACTTGATTACTATTTGATAGTAATTAACTTTTCATGAAGGAAGATATAATAGTTACAATGAGATAAAATAGGATCATAATGGGAGAACAGATATTATCCCAAAAAGATTAAAGATATCCTACAAGGGTAACACACTTATGACAATATCATTGGACAAGCACTGAGAGAGTTGCTTTCGTAATGGTATGTCATTGGGGGGAGCTCAGTCACGATACTATAGTAGAATGACTTCATGACTAAATGAGTTTATAATTAATAAGCGAAAAGCTGAAACTTAATTATAAATCATTTGAGCCTCAATTGCATATGTCCAATCGGTCCTTCCGCTAACCCTTTGAAATTAAAAATCAATTGCATGTTGAAACAAATGAACAGAAATGAATATAAATGGTGAAAAGGAGAAATAGAATCATTTGGAAATGAATGTCATTTTTCTCTAAAATGGAAATGAAAAAATATAATCTGAAAAATGAATTTATGTTTTTCGAATGAAATGAAGTTTGAAATTTGAAATAAATCATTTGGTCATAGTGAACCGTTGAATACAATAAATTAGATATATTTTTATCATAGATTCTTTTACTGTAAAGTTGTCATGATTTTAACGGAATTAGAATTGGGTTGAGAAGATTATTTAATTGAAAATACATTAAAGTTGATTTTGGAAGTAGAAAAAAAATATCAAGTTGGATCAAATTATAAAGTATTGGATTAAAAGCTCAGGAAGTACTTATAATTGGATCCGATATGGGAGAGGCCTGTAACGCCCCTCCTTACTAAACTTTTAAAAATTCCATCCATGTCCAAATTTTGTCCATGAACTTAAAATTGGTCGAATTGCTATTTAAGACCTCCTAATTAATATTCCAAAGTAATTTCATACTAAAAACTTCTAGAATACAAGTTTTGCAACTTATTCAATTTAGTCCCAAATTTCAAATTAAACACTTCATGCATAGAATTTCTTCACGAAATTTCCACACTATCATGCAATCATACTATAGACCTCAAAATAATTATAAAATAATTATTTTTATCTCGGATTTGTGGTTACAAAACCACTATTCCGATTAGGCTCTATTTTGGGATGTTACATTTCTCCCCCCTTTAGGTATTTTCGTCCCCGAAAATCTTACCTGTGAAGAGGTTTGGGTACTATTTTTGCATGGCCTCTTCAGGTTCCCATGTAGCCTCATCCACCCCATGTCTATTCCACAAGACTTTTACAAGAGCAATACTTTTATTCCTTAATTGTTTTACTTCACGAGCTAGAATTTTTGCCGGTTATTCATCATAAGTCATATCTGGCTGAATTTCAATCTCTGTCGGAGAAATCACATGTGACGAATCTGATCGATAACGTCGTAACATCGACACATGGAACACATCATGAATCTTTTCTAACTCAGTCGGCAAAGCTAATCGATATGCTAATGGTCCAACTCTCTCAATCACTTCAAACGGTCCAATAAAATGAGGACTTAACTTGCCTTTCCTGCCAAATCTGAGAACTTTCTTCCACGGAGATACTTTCAAGAATACCTTGTCGCCAACCTGATATTCGATCTCTTTTCTTTTTAAATCTGCATATGACTTCTGCCTGTCTGAAGCTACTTTCAAACAATCTCTGATCACTTTCACTTTTTCTTCTGTTTCTTTAACTAGATCAACCCCGTAAATCTGATTTTCTTTAAGCTCTGTCCAATATAAAGGTGTACGGCATTTACGTCCATACAAAGCTTCGTAAGGTGCCATCTTTAAACTCAACTAGTAACTATTATTATAAGCAAACTCTACCAATGGTAAATATTTTTCCCAACTGCCTTGAAATTCCAATATACAACATCTAAGCATATCTTCAAGTACCTGGATAACTCTCTTTGACTGACCATCGGTTTGGGGATGAAAAGCCGTACTAAAACTCAACTTGGTGCCTAAAGCTTTTTGTAGCTTCTTCCAAAATCGTGAAGTAAATCTCGGATATCTATCTGAAATGATCGATAATGGCACTCCATGTAATCTAACTATCTCTGAAATGTATAACTCGACCAACTTGTCAAGTGAATAATCCATACGGACTGGGATAAAATGAGCTGACTTAGTTAGCTTATCAATCACAACCCATACTGCATCTTTCTTTTTCGGCGTTAACGGCAATTCGGTCACAAAATCCATAGTAACTCTGTCCCATTTCCACTCCGGAACTAGCACAGGCTGCAACAATCCCGAGGGTACCTGGTGTTCGGCCTTTACCTGTTGACAAATCAAGCATCTGGAAACAAACTCTGAAATATCTCTTTTCATTCCTACCCACCAGTACAATTTCTTCAAATCATTATACATCTTTGTACTACCCAGATGAATAGATAAAGAACTGCTATGTGCTTCCTGTAAGATCTTCCGAATAAGCTCATCATTCTTTGGTACACATATTCTGTCTCTAAACATCAAACAACCATCAGAACCAATCCAGAAATCTGATTCTATGCCTGACTCACATTAAATTCTTTTAGCTTGTAAATTACTATCATCTTTTTGAGCTTCACAAATTTCTTCAAGAAATACCGGTTTAGTTCTCAATTCAGCTAGAATAGAACCATCATCCGACAAAGCCAAATTGGTATTCAAAGCTCGCAATGTAAATAAAAGTTTTCTGCTTAAAGCATCAGTAACTACATTTGCATTACCTGGGTGATAATCAATCACTAGCTCATAGTCTTTAATCAACTCTAGCCATCTTCTTTGCCTTAGGTTCAAATCTTTTTGAGTCATCAAGTATTTCAAACTTTTATGATCGGTGAATATCCGGCACCGTTCACCATACAAATAATGCCTCCAAATCTTCAATGCAAACACAACCGCAACTAGCTCCAAATCATGCGTCGGATAATTTTTCTCATGTGGTTTCAATTGTCTAGAGGCATAAGCAATCACATTTCCTTTCTGCATAAGTACACAACCAAGCCCATTCAAAGATGCATTACTGTAAATAACGAATTCTTTACCCGGTTCTGGCTGTACTAAGATGGGAGCTTCAGTCAACAATGCCTTTAACTTGTCAAAACTCTGCTGGCACTTCTCAGTCCATTCGAACTTGACATCCTTCCGCAACAATCTCGTCAACGGGGTAGCTATCATAGAGAATCCCTCCACAAATCGTCTATAATAACTAGCTAAACCAAGAAAGCTTCTAACCTCTGAAACGTTCCTAGGAGGCTTACAATCGACAATGGCTGAAATTTTGCTTGAATCAACTCTAATACCTTCACCTGAAACAATATGTCCAAGGAATCCAACTTCTCAAAGCCAAAACTCACTTTTACTGAACTTAGCATACAACTGATTATCTCTCAGAATCTGTAAAACTGTTCTCAAATGCCCTTTATGTTTAGTCTCATCAGGAGAATAAATCAAAATATCATCAATGAACACAACTACAAACTTGTCCAAATACGGTCTAAATATTTGGTTCATTAAGTCCATAAAAACGGCAGGAGCATTAGTTAAGCCAAACGGTATCACAAGAAACTCATAATGACCGTACCTAGTTCAGAATGCAGTCTTCAGAACATCTGACTCCTTAACTTGCATCTGATAGTATCCAGATCTCAAATCTATCTTGGAAAATACGGTGGCTCCCTTTAATTGATCAAACAAATCATCAATTCTAGGCAGTGGATATTTGTTCTTGATAGTTACCTTGTTAAGTTGCCGATAATCTATGTACAATCTTATTGAACCATCTTTCTTTTTCACAAATAACACTGGTGCACCCCATGGCGAACTGCTGGGTCTTACAAAGCCTTTATCAGTTAATTCTTGCAGCTGAGCTTTCAAGTCTTTCAATTCCGACGGGGCCATTCTATAAGGAGTAATAGAAATAGGTATGGTACCTGGAATCAGCTCAATACCAAACTCAACTTCTCTAACAGGAGGTAAACCTGGTAATTCTTCCGGAAACACATCTGGATACTCGCACACTACAGACACTGATTCAACTTTCAATTCTGAATCTTTAGTATTCAATACAAAAGCAAGATAAGCCTCATACCTCTTTCTCAAATATTTCTGAGCTGTCATAACAGAAATCATAGCAAATGAACCATCTGACTCATCTGAATTAACTCGAAGAATCTCACCATTTTCACATTTTAACTCAATGAATTTCCTTCCACAATTCACTATCACATCATGTGCCGTCAACCAATCCATACCCAGAATAACATTAAACTCATCAAAAGGCAATAACATGAGATCGGCCGGAAAACAGTGACCTCTAATCATTAAGGGGCAATTTCTACATACTTTATCTATCAATACACACTTGCCTAGTGGATTCAATACTTTTATCACAAATTCTGTGGATTCTATAGGCATATTCATTTTAGACATCAATTTCACACAAACATAGGAATGGGTCGAACCCGGATCAATTAAAGTAATGACATTAATGTCATGTAAAGAAAATGTACCCGTAATCACATCGGGAGAGGATGCCTCTTCGCGAACACGAATAGCATAAGTCATTGTAGGGGCTCTAGCATCTGGTCTCACTGTCGAATCTCTAGAGATGCCTCTGTTACTTGCTCCTACTCCCGGTTGTCTCGGTGATCTGCCTCTGGTAGGAGTATTTCCAGATCTAGCACTCTATGTTACTTCTCGGTTAGCCACCTCCGGACACTCTCGCACAAAATGATCTGGAGCACCACACTTATAACAAACATTATCGCCTGCTCGACAAGGGCTATAATGAAGTCTACCACATCGTGGACATCCTGATCTACCCGATCTAACATTACCCACACTTGCGGTCGAAGTGGTCTAAGCCTTCGGATCCTTAAATCTGCTACCTCTATTCTGACTAGATTGCCCTGCCGAAAAGCTAGATCTGGTAGAAAACTCTTTGGGCCTCTTGGATGTAGCCTGAAATGATCTGCTCATTTGTCTTTTCTTCATATCTCGCGTCTCTGTTTCAGTTTTATCTTTTCTTTTTAACAACTCCTCTGCTTTACAGGCTCTGTCAACTAGAATGACGAACTCTTTTATTTTCAAAATACCCACTGATAGCCGGATATCATTATTTAACCCATCCTCAAACCTTTTACACATGATAGTCTCCGTGGACACACATTCTCGAGCATATTTACTGAGTCTAACAAATTCACGCTCATAATCAGTCACTGTCATATTACCTTGTTTCAGCTCTAAGAACTCTTTTCTCTTCTGATCAATAAACCTCTGGTTGATGTACTTTTTACGGAATTCCTCCTGAAAGAAATCCCAAGTGACCCTCTCTTTCAGTACAACTGATACTAGTATCTTCCACCAGTGATAGACCGAATCTCTAAGAAGTGATACTATACATTTTATACATTCCTCAGATGTACAGGATAATTCATCGAAGACTCTGATGGTATTTTCTAACCAAAATTCTGCTCTTTCTGCATCATCGTCTTTTGTTACTCGGAACTCTTCTGCCCCATATTTCCTGATTTTATCGACTGGTGGCTTTTCTCTTATTACTGTACCTGTGACTGGGGGAGCTTGAGCTACATGGGTAGCCTGAGAATCATGAAGGGGTGGAGGTCTAACTGCCGGATTCGTACGAACAAACTCGGCAAACCAATCATTCAAAGCTTGGAAGAGAGCTTCTCGAGTCACTCCTCCCTGATCAACTGTTACTGGCCTATTCTCAGATGGTGCTGCCCCTTCCGTAGGAGCAGGCGCATTACTTTCCATATCATCATCACCAGCTCGTTCGGGATCCATTACTATAAAACAAAATATTTAAAAATCGTCAAGAGCCGTCACATTATCAAAATACAAGTATGGCATGTATAGCTAGACTCTTACTCACACTAACTGTTCCAAGAACCGACTAAACCTGCTCTGATACCAATAAATGTAACGCCCCTCCTTACTAAACTTTCAAAAATTCCATCCATGTCTAAATTTTGTCCATGAACTTAAAATTGGTTAAATTGCTATTTAAGACCTCCTAATTAATATTCCAAATTAATTTCATACTAAAAACTTCTAGAATACAAGTTTTGCAACTTATTCAATTTAGTCCCAAATTTCAAATTAAACACTTTATGCATAGAATTTCTTCACGAAATTTCCACACTATCATGCAATCATAATATAGACCTCAAAATAATTATAAAATAATTATTTCTATCTCAGATTTGTGGTTACGAAACCACTATTCCGATTAGGCTCTATTTTGGGATGTTATAGGCCCAAAAGCCCTTCATATTAAAAATCGTGGACGACAAACTCTAGTAATATTAACTAGGGTTAAAATATTTTTTTAACATTAATCTCATTATAGATTCTTTCCATATATGTTCTTGATACAATACCTAGAACTATCTATAACCCCTCTCCAACCCTTAAATGAGAGTATAATACACTTCAACACACTCAAACTCACATCTTCCTACACTGTCAACATTACCAATACCATTAGACCTAAAACTCAATCCACCAATAATAAAAGAATTTAAATGTGAAATAAGTGACAATATTGTGTAGAATAAACATAAGCATTGTGTGAGTAAAAGAAATGGGAGTTAAATATTGCAAAAAAAAAGAAAAAAAAAAGAGAAACTAACACACAAAAACAGAACTATTAAGAGAATTCAGAAGATATGTAGGTTAAGGTTAAAATATGGTTATATTATATATATGAAAAAAGAGTCAATATCAAATTAACAACCATAATTAGCATTTAAATTTAGAAGATATCAACATTATGTAATATTTTATTTTATTATGATTATATTATACTACCATATCAAAGGATTTATGGCAGGAAAAAATTTTAAATCATTTATATTTAATGCATTACTAGTTTGTATAGGTTTAATAAATTTATTTAAAAATTAATTAATATTTTGAAAAACTAATGTTATTATAAAATATTTTTAAAAATATTTAACTAATTTAGAATAAATTTATTAATGTTATTTAATTTTGAAAATATTTACTATTAAAACAATACAAAAGATCTCATGATTTCAATATTAGTATGAGTCGATTAGCATGAGCATTATTGTCAATGCAGGAAGATGTGAGTTTGCATTGAGGGGTTATGAGTAGTTTTAGGCATTATATAAAAAATACTAATATTAATTTATTATAATTTAAATAATAATATTAATAATTTCTTACATATTATTTATTTAAAACCATCTTTATATGTAACATCAAAAAATTATAAAAGTATTGAATAACTTAAAAAATTAAAAGACAAAAAGTAAAACTATAATTTACCCAAATTGTAAATAAATATTTCAAGTAAAAAATGTCATATGTCAAAAAAAAATGTAATATGAAGATGGATATATATATATATATATATATATTATAACCTTAAATTGCTTTGGTATATATGATTAAACTAGATTAGATATTTCATAATCAATAAAAGAATTATGGAGGTCCTTATATTAGGAATTAGATTATATTTTGTCTCTTCTAAATTATATTTTGTCTTTTCTACTAAATAATGAGCAAATTAGTCCTTATAAATTAGATCAAAAAAGTAAATTGGTCCCTTTTGTTAAAAAATATCTATTTGCACTGTTAAAAATTAATGTAGTTGACGGAATAACTAGATAGTGACACATAGTATGCCATGTTTACCTTATACTGGCATATAGGGATCAGCTTTTAATAATAAAAATAGATAAAATTTTTAACAAAATGACTAATTTATTCTTTAATGTAACAAACAAGCATTAATTTATCTAATTTCTAAATAAAAAAATAAAATAAAAGCGATTTTTTTACTGTAATCTTGCAATGCCATGAAATTGCCCCTAAAAAACACAGAACGAGGGCGGGAAAGGATTAAAAAAAAAAAAAGACGAGAAAGCTAAAACTTACGTTGGATCCATCGTAAAATCTGAGCCGTCCATTTCACAAAGAAAAATCAGCGCTTTCCCTTACGCGGCAAATTCTCTACCACCTTCCAATTAATAAATCACCCCCCTTTGTTTTTCTCTAAAATCAAATTTTGTTATTGATTCATATATTCTGCCTAACCTACTCTAATTTTGTTTTTTTTTTTTGGATTTTACAATTTTAATCCCATGTAGTTGTCTATTTCATTTCATTACATTAATTTTTTTAATTTTTAAAATTTTATAACTTATGTATAATACAAGAGTAAAGTTAAAATTTGACTGTAAATATATTTAAGAGATTCCTTTATTATAGGAACATAATCAAATTAATTCCTCTACTGTCAACTTGATCAATTTAATTTTTGCATTATTAATAGGAATCAAATAATGCTAAAATAAAATAGAGTTAACATCATTTAAAAAATGTTATTTACCATTCAACAAAATTAATATTTTAAAATGTTTATAGTTTTGTACATAAAATATTTTGTTTCAAATTAAATTACAATTGAAAAGACAATTTTCAAGGCATTTTTACTTTTTTTTTTTGGCTATTTTATCATTAAAAGTCCATTTCTAACTTTATCTACGGAATTTGGTCATTTTTTTAATTATTTACCAAAAAGGGTCGATTTTAGTAAAACGCTTCCACGTAGGCATATTTTTTAGGGAAATTTCAACAAAACGCGTCCATAGGGACAATTTTGCCATGTCAACACAAAACGCGCCCATGTGGACGCGCTTTGCTGACGTGGCAAAATCGCTCCCCCAAAGACACGTTTTAGCCCATATTTTTTCCCCAACGACTATTTGATTTTTTTTACCATTAGGGGGTCCAACGATAAAAAAAAAACTTATAAAACCCCCTCCCTCCTATTTTTCACATATTATTTCTTCAATTTTCTCTCAAATTTCTTTCTAAATTTCTCAAAGCTTTTTTAATTTTGGCAAAAAACTCTTTTTAATTTTTTTCTGAATTAGCATTTTTTTATAATTTCAAAAATATTTGATCGTGTTAGCAATGGCCGGAGAATTAATTCGTCTCGATAAAAAACATTTCTCCGTCGAACAAATGAAAATAGTAAGGGTTAATTTTAAATTTTTAATATTATTTAATATTTTTTTCATTTATGTAATTTTAATTAATTTTTATTTTATAATTTTTTATAACAGTCTGTAGATCGGGTATTACAATGCTATATTTGTAATATGTCTGGTCCTCTATCACCATTGATAGAGAATTACTTGAGAGAAGCGGGTTTTTGGCACGTGGCCACTATAGGCCGGGGTGCAAGTTGGACCCGAAACTCATCAGCGCGTTGATAGAGAGGTGGAGACCTGAGACACACACATTCCATCTTCTATGCGAAGAGTGTACCATCACTTTGGAGGACGTGCAGTTACAATTGGGATTGTCGGTGGATGAGTCCGTACTCACCGGGTCCGTTCACTCTGCTGATTGGGGAGCCGTATGCTATAATCTTTTGGGTGCGATTCCGGATAATATTTACAAAGGTCGAATCAAGATGGACTAGTTACGAGACAAATTCCCAGAGTTGGGGAATGATTCGACTGAAGTAGAAAGAATACGATATGCTCGGGCATATATTCTTTAGATGATTGGAGGTTATTTGATGCCGAACTTGTCACAAAACCTCGTGATCTGAGGTGGCTGCTGAAACTCGTTGATTTTAGAGCAACTGACGAATTTAGTTGGGGTCTGCCGTGTTGGCAATATTGTACCTTTTTATGTGCGAGACGACGCCACCAACTAAAGCCAAAATCAAAGGTTGCCTATCGTTACTACAATAATGGGCTCAGTTTCACTTTTCATTTTTATGTCCTCGAGTGAACCACCCATATACATTCCCACTCATAACGAGGTAAAATTTATATTAGATTTTATAATTATTACATAGATTTAAAATATAATTGTATGTTAAAAATTTATTTGATTAGGTGGAACCATTCAGCGAGTTATGTTGGAATACCTACCGCTCTTGAAGATATACGACTTCTGTTAGACCAACGGTCGGAAGCGCAAGTAAGTATTAAATAAAATATATATACATAAAATAGTCGATTCATATTTAGTATTTAGTATTATGTATATAACTAATATTTTTATCATGTTCATATAGTTTTAATGGACACCATATGAGGATCCGAAAATTTGGGCAGTAATTTCGGATGAATTCTTTCAAAATCGAACATTTGGCATGTTAAGGTCCCATTGGTCAACTATGCTACCGTGGAGATGCACAGACAAATAGAGTGTTGCGGCAATTTGGATTTCGACAACCGATTCCCTTGGCACCTGAAGTGCTTGATGATAAGCACAAAATCGACTTACGGTAATCGAATACAACTTGGCTAGCATTCTGGTTAGAATATATTGAAATGTGAGAAAATCGGTATGATTATATACCTACTCAGGAACCGATCATTATTCCAGAGTTAGCGTGCACGTCGAATTACATGACATGGTTTAGGATCCATGGCAAGCCATATTTACTTTCGAAAGAGCAGAGGCGCTGGCAAATTTGTGTCGAAAGTAAACGATGGGGCCCTTTAAATCCAAGGAGAAGGGATGACGGCACGAACCCATCAACAGCACCGACACAATCACCAAGCACAACGCCCCAACTGATGACACCCATATCACAGCCTCTTCAGATTCTGCCAGGTGCGTATCCTAGCCCTTATATGTATCTTAACCCTTATATGTTTCCTTTTCCTAGTCTTATGCCAAGTTGAAATGCATGGCCCAGTGCATCTGATTGACGTCTCTAAACTAACTATGACTTCGACAAATGCAAGCGCACCTATAGAACACAAGTATAGTTAAGGTGAGTCCAAAATATCGTATCCACGAATACTAAAAGTACTAGTAATTGCTATCTTTTAATTATCTAGCTTATAATTAAAGGGGGTTTGTTTTAAACTAAATTTAACTAACTAATTAACTATGAACGCGACAGAGAGTGAAGGAAATTATCGAATAAACCAATGACAAAGACAATACACAAGGAAAAATCCGCCTAGACTTCACTTATTATTCTGACTCTGAATTAAATGATTTATTCACTTGTCTTGATCCGTAAAAATCTCTAAATTATGTTAATATTTCTTTCGAGACTAAGAACAACTGACTCTAGGTTGATTAATTGAATCTCTTTCTAATTAAAACCCTTATCGTCCCATTAACTCGATCTATGGATTCCCTTATTAGATTTGACTTTAATCCGGTAGATTTATGTCATCCTATTTCTAGGGTTGCAATCAACTCCACTTATTTATGCTAGATTTACTCTTAAACAGGGACTTTTGCTCCACTGAATAAGCACATCAACTTGAATTAATATCCTGAAAATATTAAAGCAAGAATTAAGAACATATAATTAAGAACAGGAACAAATATTTATCATGTAATTCAGAAAATTAAATAATAAGATCCATCGTAGGTTTCATCCTCCCTAGGTATTTAGGGAGTTTAGTTTATAATGTGAAAGGAAAACATCTCAAATTTAAAATAACAACAAGATATAAAAAAACCCAAATAAACTTCGAGAGAAATTTGAATGGAGAACCTTTAATCTTGAAGTGGATCTGCTTTTGAGACAATTCTAACGGCGTTCTTTGAGTAATTTCTGCTTTCTACTCTGCGTGCTTCCTTAGGTTTTCCTCTTGTATGTTTATTTAGACTTAGTGCTCAGAATCCCTAAAAATTGGCTTTTTCCGTATGAAAACGAAACAGGGATTGAAATCAACACGGTCGTGGCACATGGGCGTGTGGCCAGCCTGTGTGTGTCACACGGGCGTGTGCCTAGGCCGTGTGGAAGTACTTAGTCGTGTGGCTTCTGAAAATGCCCATTTTATCTGATTTTGGCTCGTTTTTTTTTTCCTTTTGCTTCCCTATGCTTACCTAAGTATAGAAACATGAAATTAAAGGATTAGGAGCATCAAATTCACTAAATTATATAATAAATCATCCAAAAATATGTCAAGCATGGGGTTAAAACATGTTATTTTTATGGTTTATCAGCATCTCCTTTCTCGATGACGTCGACTCAAACACGATATATAGGCCGCCGTCGTAGGAGGGATAGCACGAGGCGCTGTCGGTGAGCTCTTCTCATTATCAATCCCCATCGCCTTATGGAATTCAAACACCTCCGCATTATTTATTCTATCAAGGTAGGTCATCTTCCCAATAACCACAACCACAACCCCCACCAGAACAACCACAACCCCCGCCGGAAACTGAATCAATGAGGAATCCAGCGCATAACCGTCGACAACCCCCATGTGACACTGATTCTGACTTGCACGAACATTGATTTTTTAATATATTTATACAAACTATTTTTATATTGTTTCATTTAATAAAATAAAAGTTGTTTTTAATATTTTAATAGTAATTTATTTTTATATTTTTAATAAAATAGAAGTTCTTTTAAATAAGGTAATATTTTTAAAATTTTTATATTTTTAATAAAATAGAAATAATACAACATAGTTTTATTACAGCAACTATCAACTATTTCGATTTGGACATGATCGAGTAGTATGACCTAGGTTCCTACACCATCCGCACAATTTTTATTTGTTCTTTCTTTTTTTCCTGGATATCCAAATTGTTACATATTCTACTTGAGCAAGGTCGGCCTTTTGGTTTGCAATGCAATTCTCTATCCGGTAACAACTTAAACGAACAAGTGATATAGATGGCCACTTACGTTCATCTAGGACCGGTGGGAATACGTGTCTCCACACATTGTACATGTATTCTATTTTGTACACTTCATCGACATATCTCATGGGATCTAAACGGAGATTCTGACATGCTACAATTGCATGAGCGCATGGATAATGAAGTGCATCAAACGTCCCACAGTCACAAGTCCTATTTTTCAGGTGTACATGATATTGCCCGTTTGTAATACCTTGGTTCAGTCTGTCAAACTCCATCACACGAAACCATAAGTTGTCGCGATCGTGACACACTGTTTGCATGGTGTTTGCCTGAGCCTTTGCCTTGTTAATTTCTTCCGGTACCATACATGGTCTCCCTACATTTAGCCTTTATAACTCGTTGCTCGTTTTAGAAATAGCGCCACTAAATGAAAATATGTCTCTCATACAATCGAGGTTATCGACAAATGACGTATTCCTTTTAGAACATAATTTATGCATTCAGCCATATTTGAGGTCATATGACCATATCATAAGTCGCTGTGGTATGTTTGTGTCCACTATTTGAAAGGTATGTTACAGAGGTAGTCTGCACCTTATTCGTTAACTAAACGTAAAATCGCCAACATCTCATGAAAACAGTATTGATCGATCTCGTACCCTGCCAATATAAGTTGATAGAGAAAATTACATACCACTCTCCCATTTAGAATAAATTGAATATTACAAATGAAATTATATTAATAGAGATTAAATACTCATGTTGGTCACTTGTTGTTGTTAAATGGTAGACCGATATTACCCGTAGTAGTTGGACGCAACATGCCTTAGACAATACCGATGGTGTGTGCGATCCCATAGACTTCTCTGTCGCTCAATTGTAGCTAGTATTCTAGTGTCCTGATCCGATATAACGTAGATATCAGGTTGGGGGCAAACATGCCTCCTTAACCTAGAAAGAAAAAAAATCTCAATTATCACCTGACTCCCCCGGTGTTATTGCAAAAGCAATTGGAAGGATTCTCTCACTGCCATCCTGTGCCACAGCTAGCAATAGCCGATAGGTATATCTACCATACATAAAGGTACCGTCAATTTGTACCAATGGCTTGTACTACACAAATGCCTCCTGGCATTGCTTAAAGCTCCAGAACAGACGCTTGAACACTTGGCATCCACGGAGCAATTAGTCGTTATAGTATGCAGGTGCCGTTTCAAGGTCTATCATGCAACTTGGAACGTACCTCTCCAGTACTTGACCCCACTACCACACTTCATTATATGAAGCATTCCACCCACTATGCATCTTTTTCAATGCCTTTTGCTTAGCTATTCAAGCCTTGTGGTAAGATGGCTGTACCTCAATTGGCTACGAATATTGGCAATTAAGACCGGGACTGAAGTCTTGAGATCTGCCTCACGTTAATAGTATTAAGTTAACTAACATATTTGAATCCATCTTGGGATGATCTTATTAAACACCTGTCATTGAAGTACGTTAAATAATACAACATTACGTAATAATAGTATTATTCAAAAACCCTAAACACCCAGGATACTGTACTGGAAACACATGCATGTGGACCTTTGTACTTTTTTTATCTCTCAGAAGCCTGTCTTTTTCCTAACCGAAGTCATGATTTTCCATTAACATGTATTCAAACTCTTAGATTTGAATTTAATTACGTTGTAGTTAACCCCGTTCATGATGCTATATTGTTTCAATGTACCAAGAAAACTATCCTTACTGTAAAACTCCTTACAAACTTCCAATTCACCCGAATTCAATGACAAACTTGTACAGTCACGCCTTTTGTATGGTAGATTTGGAAACTCTAACACATCATCTGCCGATAGATTGACATTATATATGTGGGCTTGTAACACCCTTAACTCGTATCCGTTGTTAGAACAGGGTAAGAGGTATTACTAAACTTATTACACAACAAAGCATCTAATTCTCATATATTCACATAAATAAGCATATTCCATTCATTCACAATCATATTGTCCCTTAATAGGGCCTACAAGGCCTTAAACATGCTTTAGAAGTGGTTCGGGACTAAACCAATAATATTTGAAAACTTTAGAAAATTTCAAAATCTTACTTAAAACAGAGGACACACGCCCGTGTCACAGGCCGTGTGGATATTCGAAATGGGAGCACATAGCTTTGTCCCAGCCCGTGTCCTACCCCGTGTAGCTCTCTAAAATAGGTCACACGGCTGATCACACACCCGTGTGTTTAGCCCGTATGCCTATTCGAAATGGCCACACACGCCCGTGTGTTAGGCCGTGCCAAACCTGTAGGGTATACTGACTTATGCCACACGGCCAGTCACACGCCCGTGTGTGAGGCCGTGTACCATGACCGTGTGCCACATACGGCTGAGATACACACCCGTGTCTCTGGCTGTATGGACAAAAGTAGGCCATTTACAAGGCCATTTTGCACCCAAAATTGCATACCCTATACAAGCACAAATAATACCATTTCCATACACAGCTAGACAGCCAATTCAACCTTAAATCACCACATTTCTTACCAATTCAATACCAACTATTTCAAAGCTCATATCACAACCATTACCTAGCCAAATCACATATAATTTCCACAATCTTTACTAACCATAATTTACAACTAGAACATATACCAAATAGTTATTTAAGTAACATAACCATCATCAACCACATTATTAAGCACAAAAATAAACCAACTTATAAGGCTATATACACACCAAACATTACATCATATATAAGCAAATTTTCATGGCTATAAATTCATATCTAAAAAACATACCAAAATGACCATAGCCTATACATGCCATATACCATATATATATAATCTCCAAATAACCAAATAGATGTCCGATAATGCGATGAAGTCTCTAACGATTCCCGGATCCGAGATAGCTCGATTTCACTATAAAACATGGAGAAATAAAATAGAGTAAGCTTCACAGCTTAGTAAGCTCGTATGATAATAAATTTAATATATCAAATAAATATAATTCAATCAAATAAGCATAATATGATATATTATATATCAATCACAAACCTTTCACATATTTGATATATGAATATACATGAATTTATTAAGTTACCTCCATTTGATAATCATATAGTTTCTATACATACCTGTATCACTTAAGTTGATTTTACATTCATCCTCGTCTCGATTATGCCCGTTGAACCATTTGGAATCACTAAAGGATACATGGGAATCACACATTCATAGTACAATGCCATATCCCAGACATAGTTTTACATGTAATCTTATATCGATGCCATAACCCAACTATGGTCTTACACGAAATCTCATATCGATGCCATATCCCAGATATGGTCTTACACGAAATCTCATATTGATGCCATATATCAGATATGGTCTTACACGAAATCTCAGTAACCCTAATGTCATGACATCTGTATCCTATACTATTCCTAAGGTTCGTATGGGACTTTCGACTGTCGTATTTTTGTCGTTCTTGTCTCGTGACTCATATTCAACCATTTTCAATTCAATTTAATAATAATAAAACATTTATAACACAATTTAATAATATTTATTAGCATACGAACTTACCTCGTGTACGGGATTAACGAAACAGACCGACTATTCGATAACTTTACTTTTCCCCCAATCTAAGTTTGAATTTCTCTTTTATTGATCTATACATAATCAAATTTAGATTATTTAATCATCTATTTATTCAATTTAGTCCTAATCACACATTTGAGCACTTTTACACATTAGCCCTTATATTTTCACATTTTTACAATTTAGTCCTTATTTCACAAAAACATAAATTCATGCAATTTCTTTAATACCCATGCTAGCTGAATTCTCTATAGGTCCCTAACAGCCCATATTTATCACTTTTTCACACATTTAACCACACATTTTCATCTTTTCACAAATTAAGCTCTATTTTGCATTTTCACTCAAAATCACTTTACAGAACATGTAAAACTATAAACCAATATTCATAATTCATCATCAATCATCAAAACACTTCAACATTCATCAATCGAAACTTTTAAAATCTTTAACATTTTTTCAAAATAGTCATTGTGTTAGCTAGAACTAGTTACAACGATCACAAAAACATAAAAATTATAAAAAAACGATACGAAAATGAACTTACATGCTCAAGAAGACTAGGCCGTATGCTTCAAGCTCTTTAATGGTGTTTCAAGCCTTAAATTTCAGTGGTGGAAGCTTAATGGTAAAGATGATACCATGTTTCTATTATTTTAACTTAAGTTATTTTATAATTTATTAAATTAACCTTTATTAATACATCAAAATTTCATATAAACCATTTACATAAATGTCCACCCACCTTATTTATGGTCTAATTATAACATAAGTACTTCTATCTTTCAATTTCGTAGTCATTTAGTACATTTAACAAATAGAACGCTACTTTTGCGCTTTACAAGATTTAGTGCTTTTGTATCGAATTAAGCATTCAAACGCTAAAATTACTTCACGAAAATTTCGCACCATCATGATAACATGTTGTAAACACTTAAAATAATATTAAAATAATTTTCTAACCTTAGATTTGTGGTTCCGAAACCACTGTTCCTATTTAGCTAAAAACGGGCTGTTATAAGGCTGGAGGCGAGTACGCCCTGAATCATGGATCTTCTTCTTTTTCTTCATCTGAACCCCTTTAACATCTTCACGTTCAGTTGGAATAGGCTCTGGTTCAGAAAATAATGTAACTTCTATACCATTGGGGCTGGGCTCTAGAGGTGGATCCACATCAAACTCATCATCCAACCCACGATCATCTACAACGTACGGGTCCCTTCGCCAGTGGACGTCGTAGGGAGTACATCATCTCTTCTTGTATATGTTTCATAATGTCTCCAATTAGATGTGGATTGCCAACCATTAGAAGTTGATGTCATTCCCTAGTACGTATTTCCAGTATCAAACATTGACCCATCGAGGTGCATGTCCCATCCATTAACCGAGTGTCGTGCAGGGGTTGTGTATTCCATACTGTTACCACACACGGGCACTTTCGTGTTCTGCCTCCCACTAACAGAGTGTCTAGCAGGGGTCGTGTATTCCTCTCGAACAGCAATAGATGTTGAAGTCGCAAATGCTTCATTTGGCGATGAAAATTGTACATATAACTCAAGATAGGATGATCCACTAGCGAGATGAGTTTGCACCATTGCCTCCAAGCTACAAGCACATTTGATATCAAATGAGTCATATGTCACGGGATCAACAGAAGCACAAAATCGATACTTAATAGACGAAACTCTCATTAGCGTCGTTTCGAAGATTTTACGCCTAATTCTTTTATGAAGTTCTGTCAAATCTATAGTCTGGTTAAAAACCAGTCGTGTTGTGTTCTCCAATAAAAAAACAACGCCGTTCTTGGTGTTACAGACCTCACCATCATAGTAAATAACATCACTAATACGTTCACTTATTTTCAATTTCTATTCTACTTAGCCTCAATTTTTCTTACTGTAACTTATGCAATCTCAGAATGCAATTTGGCTCATTTATAGTCTAAGGCTAAATAAGAACTACTGTAGAAAAAGAGCGTCCACTTGGGAGCTTTTTTTTAGTAATTTTGCTGACAGTACATCCTACTTGAAGCGTTTTTGACACTATTTGTTCAGAACCATCTTCTTAAAATTATTTTTTAGAAACTACTGTAGAAAAAGAGCATCCACTTGAGAGCTTTTTTCAGTAATTTTGTTGACAGTCCATCCTGCTTGAAACATTTTTAACATTATTTGTTCAGAACTGTCTTTTCAAAATTATTTTTTCAGGAACTACTGTAGGAAAAAAAGTCCACGTGGGAGCTTTTCTCAGTAATTTTGCTAACAGTGCATCCTTTTTGAAGTGTTTTTGACATTATCTTTTCGGAACCGTCTTCTCAAAATTATTTTTTCAGGAACTACTGCAGACATTTTTTTATATTGTCAATATAATTTTCCCTAAACCCTAAACACAAAATTATTTTAAAAAAACTAATTCATTATTTAATTAATTTTATTAAAAATACTAAACCCTAATTTAATTAATTTTTTAAAACCCTAAGCTCTAAACCTAATTTAATTGATTTTTTAAAAAAAAAACCTTAGACCCTAAACCTACCAAAAACCCTAAACTAAAAAACCCTAGGGAAGAAACACGTAAAAAGCCCTAACCTTAGAAAAACACGGGCTAAAATACGTCCCTGGAGGAGCGATTTTGCCACGTCAACAAAGTACGTCCACGTGGGCGCGTTTTGTGCTAACATGGCAAAATTGCTCCCCAAAGGACGCGTTTTATTGAAATTCCCCCCCCAAAACGTGCCTACGTGGACTCATTTTGCTAAAATCGACCCTTTCCGGTAAGTAATTATAAAAATGGCCCATTTTTGTAAATAAAGTTAGAAATGGGCCTTTAATGGTAAAATGGCCTTTTTTTTGTACAATTTGGATTTATTTTGATTATTTTTAAAGTAAGAGACTAAATTGATCCATTTAATAATAGAGTGACTAGTTTAATCTAATTCCTATAGTACAGTGATCTCCTAAGTATTTTGACCTACTATATTTAACTATTGTAGTTTGGATCAATTCAGGACTGAAATATAAAAAAAAATTAAATTAAAGTATAAATACTAAATATGTAACTTAATATAACATAAGTGTTAATATCAGAAATTGACCGCTTTAAAATGATATCATCAACAACCCTAGCCGCCATCTACTATTTCTTTCCCATTTCATTTTCGATCTCACTTTCTTTTCCAAAAATATGATTTACGTGAAATTCCAAAACTTTATTTTATTTTCTCTCTTCAATTTCTAGGAAAAAAACCCTTTTAAAAAAAAAAAATCATTTTCTCTGTCTCTTGGTAAAGAACAGAGATTTTTGTTTTTTTTTGGGTTATGAAAATTTGGAGTTGATTGATCTTTACTCACCTTCTTTTTTTTCTTTGTTTACTCACTACTTTGTTGCAGCTGAGTCAGAGGTTGTCAGATTTGTTGATAACTCGGACTCGATCCGCTTCTTAACTGGAGTTTTATCCGTTGAGTTTCGTTATTTTCTATTTTTTGTAACGTTCTGCTGTTGTTTCTTGGGTTCTTGTTTCGACTGAGTCAACTCGGCGTTCCGTTCTTTATCGACTGAGTGGACTCCTGGCGAAGTTCGCTGAGCTAACTCGCTAGTTGGGGGTGGGGAAGAAGAAGAACCGAAAGGCGATGCCTTCGGTGGGGATGAGGCGGACCACGAGGGTTTTCAGGATGGTGAAGAGCTCGGAGGCGCTGGTTCTTCGTTCCGGCCGGCGACTCTGGCCTGATTCCGTAGAAGTAGAGCCCAAGAGTGGAGTAAATAAGGCCACTGCCGAGGTAAATGGGAATCCAAAAGTATTAGTCAACGAAGAGATTCCAAAGAAACAATCAAGGAAAAGGAAAGCTGAAGCTGTAAATGATGATGCCACTGATGATAGGAGGTTTGGGATTGTTTATAGCCGAAAAAGGAAACAAAATGGAGTTCCAAACAGTCAACTTTCATTGAATTCGGAGCAGAAGAAGTGTGGGAAAAAGTTTCAAAGAAGGCGGGTCATTAAGAAGACCAACAACGATGTGAAAGAATCGAGAATGTTCGCTTTTGTTGTCGGAAATGGAGGTTATCATGGCTGGTTTTCGAACCTTTTGTGGTTGGTTTTGGGTTATCTTAAAAGGGCAAATGTAAGGTTCTCTGGACTTGCTGCCTTTTTAATGTCTCAGCCATTGTCAAGTGTTTACGCTTCTAATGGTGTTTATTTGTTGCGGGTAAGTTCTTAAGATTTAGTTCTTAGTAACATCTATATACTGAAGCTGGATTACATAAAGCATTTCATTTATTGGTTTTTGTTTATAAAAATTCATTTCAGGGACTTCCTGCAAATAGAAGTGGAATATGCAAGTTTTATGGGGATAGGGGGTTCATTCCGCTGTTTTATGTGGATTTTTCTGCAGTTCCCTATAGTTTTATGTATATGCATTACGGAATGCTGCTTTGTTCAAGTCGTAGGCAATTAGTTCTTGTAAATACTGATGAAATATTTAGTGCATGTGAAGAAGACAAGCCATGTCTAACCTCTGTTGTAGATTTTTCCAAGCGTTTGAGTGGTTCTAATGTAGTTAAGGTTGATAATTTCGGAAGCAAAGGTGTTTCAGATCGAGCTTCCAAACTAAAAGAAATAGGTCGAAATGGTCACTATAAACATGGCCTTTCTCGCATTATCCAGAGGAGGAGGAGTTCGATGCGGAGAAGGAGAGCTAGAAGTCCTTGGCTTCTTGGCATACATAAGGCTAGTGGAGCTCCAATGTCTGATTTGAGCAGTAGTAGGAGAAAAAGCATTCCTTTTTCTTCTGTTATTTCTAGAAACAAGCTTAGGTGTTCAGTCCGTAATAGTTCAGCGAACTTAGCTGATGTTAGCTCTTCTATTTCGTACTTAATGCAGGGTGCAGATTCATTACAGTGCTCTGCCAATATATTAGTCACTGAACCGGACAGGTGTTACAGGGAAGAAGGAGCCATTGTCGCTTTGGAGCTCTCTGCTTCACGAGAATGGCTTCTTGTTGTAGAAAAAGATGGGTCAACTAAGTATACATACAAGGCAGATAGAGCTATCAGGCCCAGTTCTTGCAACCGGTTCACTCATGCAATAATTTGGACCGGTGATGATAATTGGAAGCTTGAGTTTGTGAATCGGCAGGACTGGGTCATTTTCAAGGATCTTTACAAGGAATGTTCGGAGCGAAATGCACCTTCTTCAACTGCCAAGATGATCCCTGTGCCAGGGGTTTGTGAAGTTTCAGGGTACGAGGATAGAGCCTTTGTACCGTTTCAAAGACCAGATTCCTATATCACTTTAGATGGGGATGAGGTATCTAGAGCCTTGGCAAAGAGGACTGCAAATTATGACATGGACTCGGAAGATGAGGAATGGTTGAAGAATTTCAATAATGAGGTTTTTCCTGGAAATGGTCATTGTGAGCATCTTTCAGAGGATTGTTTTGAGCTTATGGTTGATGCTTTTGAGAAGGAGGCCTATTTCCGTACTCTGGATGATCACTCTGATGACAATGTTGCTACCAATCTATGTCGTGATCTGGCTAGCGGAGAAGTGGTTGAAGCTGTTCATGCTTATTGGTTGAGAAAGAGGAAGAGACGATCGGCACTGCTTAGAGTTTTTCAGGTAAAATTAGTATTTTGTCTTAATTATATCATCTTGTTATCACAGTACATTTCTTCAGTTTCTTTGGTGTATTGGTTGCCTAGTAGGAATTCTTATGGTAATGGATATTGCTTTGAAATTTCATTGTGTAAATAGATTTTGTCGTAGTCCTTCAGGTAAATCACTTAGTTGTATTATACTATCATTGTACACCATTATTTTCCTGTAAGTAAGAAGATTTTGCTTGTGTCCCAGTGTTATTGTTCCTTGAAATATACCTTTATAGAGGCTTTTTTGTTCTACTTCTTTGATTCCTCCTTCCTTTTTTCATGCAACGACTTTGAAGAATTGTATATTCAAAGGTCAAATGATCTACCTTTTTAGCAGCTGCTTCAATTGCTTAATATAAATTACATGTCGAAAGTGATTTGATGCTAAATATGAGTAAAAGATGTACAAGACACAGTTTACCAGGATTATGTTCATATAAAAATTTAGAGCAAAATTAACTAGGCTTCAGGCCAGCTTCTTTTTTCTTGATTGAAGTTTGAGGCATAAAATATTGAATCAACCATCTTGCTGATGTGGCATGTCAATTGGCCTGGTCAACTTGGGTCAGGTTGATTCAAGTTTTAAAATTTTCTAATAATTTTGATATGGGTCAGTTTTGGTGCAAGTCATTCTTTTTTTAGGTTGTTTTTAGGTTAAGGTCGAGTTTTTGGAGTTCAGGTCAGAACTTACAGGCGTATGTTGTCTTTGCTGTGAACATCCTTTTATGTTCTATGATTCGTTGAGAATTTGGGACTCAGTTTTCTACTGCAATGGGAAATGTTGGCATCATGGGTGTTATGAGATTGAAATATAAGTATTTTAATCAACTGATCATGTTATATTCATTTGTTATGCATGTTGAAATTCCAATTTTTTATCATTTGCAGTCATTGTGCCTCAGTCACCTCGATCTTCCTTCTGGTGCATGTACACTTATCTAAGCAGCTTCTAGCATTTTATATTCTTGATTCTTGTAGATATCTGACCGAAATGAATATTCCATTTGAACAGGGTCATAAGGTCAAGAAATCTCCAGTAGTTCCAAAGCCTGTTCTACGGAAAAGGAGGTCGGGTAAGCGTCAGGCTAGTAGTGGAAGAGGCAAGCAACCGAGTTTGTTGCAAGGTATATTGAACTCTCTGATTATAGTAGGCATGCTCATCTGTGTGGATTTTGTGTTGGATTGCTATGTATGTTTCTCAGGCCTTTGATGATCATGTGATAAAATTCCCTGATTATGCTTGTTGATGCATGGGGCAGTGGTAAAAGGGTCCGTGGTTTGGACAAGGTCTATAT
This sequence comes from Gossypium stocksii, assembly GCA_020496765.1. Classification (NCBI taxonomy): domain Eukaryota; kingdom Viridiplantae; phylum Streptophyta; class Magnoliopsida; order Malvales; family Malvaceae; genus Gossypium; species Gossypium stocksii. Next base: position 43,301,599 of record CM035621.1, read on the forward strand.
ATGGTGTCAACATCATACATTTTTACCCAAGCCCATTTTTACCTGCCCATATTTTTTATAAAAATAATGTTATTTTTTTTTAATATTTATTAATATATTTATATTTTCTTTTCTTAAAAATAAGTCAAGTCAGGCTTGACCTAATGAGCTTATTTTTTGCCAAGCTCATTTTTGAGTCTAATATTTTTGCCAAATGCATTCGAATATTGAGTGAATCTTCGGGCTTGAGTGGAAATCCCATCTCTTGGACAGGTCTACGTAGTGACACTGATGCATAGTTTCTCAATTAGTGGTGATTGCAGTTGTGCAAATAATTTTTGTAGATTTAGCCCTGTTTCGGGTTTTTTCCAGCCTGCCCTCATTCAACATTTCATATTTTTTCATGTTTGTATTTTTTTCCGGCATGTCACAATAGGACAATGTTTCAGAGTTTGCTAAAAGTTGAATCTCTTGTAATTATGTAGCCATGGCAGCAGAACATCATCCCCTGGGGGAAGAAAATGCCATGGTTAAAGTTGAAGAAGCCAGAGCCTCAGCAGCCAGATCTGTTGAATTGGCTATCCTCAAACGCCAACAGGCGCAATTACTAATGCAAAATGCTGATATGGCTACATACAAAGCTGTGATGGCACTTAGAATTGCTGAAGCCGCTCGATTTATCAAGTCTTCAGATGCTTCAGTTGCTCAATTGTTTGATCCATGATCCTTCGATACTTGGTCTAATTGCCATGTTTTCCGAAATTCGGTTTCTTTTTTTTTTCCCGAAGCTCATGGAGGATGACTGGAAAAAAAGAACTGGTAATGTTTTGTTGTATAGCTTTAATAGTTAAATTCGAATGTACATTTTGTATGGCTGTAAGTTGTAACTTAATATCAAAAATAACTTTTGCCATGTATTTGGTAGAAAAATCCGAAAACAACAAATATATATATGTATGGATCAAGAGAATGAAATGAGATGTTGGGTAAATGTAAAAATGGGATTTACATGGTTAGGAGTAAGTTAAATGGTGCATCTTTGATGCATTCGTATGGTGTTTTGTAGTTATTCTCTCTTTTGAAGTAAATTACAAACTATATAGCCCCTTAGTAAATGATGAGTTCATTTTAAGAATATTGCAAGTCGGTCCCTTGATGAAATTTGGAATTTGAAGCCTTTTTTTTCATTGAAAAGTTATTAGTTTCAGTTGGTATTAATTTCACTTATTTAATATGGAGTTAGATACGGATTCTTATAATTAGAAACTATTCACGTCCATAGACCCACACTTTCCAAATAAAGGTTATCACTTTTTTCGGAAGCTTGAACTCGGGTGAATTGAATTTTACAAGTGAGCATCCATCATGAGATACTAAAATTTTGCAAGTACACCTTGAAGGGATATAGTTTTAAAAAATTAATTGGTAATAACTAAAAAATCATAAATTTTTTTTCTTATTCACTGCATTTTTCTCTTTTTTCAATTTGCAGATTTATTTTGTGGCTATCTTTATTGTCTTTATAAGTTGTGATGGTTAGGTGATGGTGCTTGTCGTTCGCTAAAACTCTACCGGCCACCAATAATTTTTCTTGGAAAGTGGGTGGCTTTTCGTCAACTTCTTAATTTGTTTCTGTTTTGAGAGTATTTTAGAATAATAAATGATTTCACGTGTCGATTTGGACACGTGTTGTCTTTAAGTTTTATATGTTTTTTTTGTTTATTTTTCTATTGTTTAATAAGTCTTTAGTTTTTGAAGTTTTTGTTAGCTCTTGTAGCACATTTTTTAGTTTTGTTTATGCATGTAATCTTAGTTTCACAAGTGATTTTAGGGATAATCTTGTTGTCGTCCTCTCTAGTTTGGTGAATGCTTGATTTTTTTGTCGATTTTTGCTCGCCGTTTTGGACCATTTGGAGCTGATTTCCTTATCGTATTAAGTGCATGTAATCATTTCAAATACGTCGTGCTTGAGTTGTGATAAAACCAATTGTTAACGTGTCATAATGTTTTATTGATGTTGTGGCTAAAACTTTTGTTGTGTTGATGGAGCTTGTCCTTCATCATTTACGACGAGTATTTGTTATTTATTTCTTTGAATTATATGGTTCCATTCATTGAATAAATTTATGTTTAAAAATATGAGAAAAATATTATATACTAAATCCAGAAAAAAAACCCAAACGTTATAAACAGAAATGATTAAATCTCTTATTAAGATCTCAAAAAATAGGGTTTAAATTCTATGATTATCATCTTAGTTTTTCTTTTGTAATTTGTATCAATTTCTTTTTTATAACATAACCCACAAAGCCGAAAGCGTGATTGACATTTTACTTTGTTTAAATCTGATCAGAGTTGAAGCAATGCTTTAATTTAGGCCCAAACAGCTTAACTGGGTGAGGCTTTCGCATAATTTGTTCTGATGATTCCAGAAGGCCCGCATAAAACCCTAAGCCCTAAAAGTCTTACTATGTTGCACCCGCCCCTTTAAAAGCCAAAAACCCTAATTCTTTTTCCCTCTTCACTCTCCCCAAGCAACCTTGACGCAGCTGCTATTTCTTTTTTGTAGTTTTCAGGTATGCTATGCGCTCCTCTTTTTTTTCTTTATCGTTTTTTTTTCTATTCACCGTTCGTAGATCTTGATGCACATGCTTTTTATATTGTTAAATTTTTGTTATTGATCTTATATCCCATTTTCAAAAGCAAAACTGAAACCTTTTTCGTTAGGCTTATAGGAAAGTTAAGAAAGAACTTAGTGTTCGGTTTTCTTAAATGAGTGCTTTTAACATTTCCCACCCTTCGGCGTGCCTATATGCTAGCTAGCAATAGAAAATGTGGGTTTTGTTTGAAACCGAAGTCGTCATTTTCTACGTTTCGAATTTGAGTCACCTTTGTAGATTGTTGGAACCTAATTCTTCAGTTTCTACGTTTAGGATTTGAATCGTCTGTAAAGACTGTTGGACTTTAGTTTCATCATAAAAAAGATTTGGATTTGAATACTCTCTAGAGTGATGCGTACTTGTTACTGGAAAAAGTGAATATGGGTTTTGGTTGTAACTGAATTCTTCACTTTCCATGTTTCGAATAGCCTATGTAGATTGTTGGACTATATTTTCATCAGAAAAAAATATTTTGATTTGAATATGATATAGATGGTTGCTCATTTTTAATAGAAAAAGAAAACCAGGGTTTTGGGTGAAACTGAATTCTTCACTTTCTACATTTCGAATTTGATTTGTGCGTGTAGATTGTTGGATCTTAATTTCATCATTAAAGGATGTAAAATTGAATATTATATGGATGAATGCTTCATTGTTATATATTTCATGTAAAAATCTGCAGCAGCAGCTTGTATTTGGAAGAATGGTGAGGGTGAGCGTTTTGAATGATGCACTCAAGAGCATGTACAATGCAGAGAAGAGGGGCAAACGACAGGTCATGATCCGACCTTCCTCGAAGGTGATCATTAAGTTCCTTTTGGTCATGCAGAAACATGGTAAGTTTCTATAGGATCTCTACCTTTTATCCTTCATTCAAGTTGTAATTTACAGTACATGGATATAGGTGTGAGTGTAGATGCGGGCATATGTTGGATGTTGATAAGTTCAATTTTTTCTTTTATAAAATTTAATGCATTTAGATTGTTATATCTACATATTCATGTTGTGTATGTGTTGGGTGAGGAACATAGGTTATGATTTGATATATTGTAATATGAAGATGCAGGTACGTTTAGGTTTCATTGGCATTGCAGGTTATGTAGTCTACCTTTTTTCTTTGTTCTATTTTAAACCTAGGTTGGGCATGCATGTTAGGGTTGGGTTCATATCATATATTTATCTAAGCTTTTACAAGCACTTGTAGCTTCATACCTCTGTGCTCATGTTGGATTTGTGTCAGACAAGCTACATAATTTTTTATCTGATTCATGGTAATATTAAGATGCTAATACATTAGGTTTTTGATTGGCATTGCAGGTTATATTGGGGAGTTTGAGTATGTTGATGATCATAGATCTGGTAAAATTGTGGTTGAATTGAATGGGAGGCTGAACAAGTGTGGGGTGATCAGTCCTCGTTTTGATGTTGGAGTTAAGGAGATTGAGGGTTGGACTGCTCGGTTGCTTCCTTCAAGACAGGTTAGCTTAGAAACTTTTCAGTCTTTTAATCTCTTTGTATAATATTTTCCTTATATTGGAAATGCATTTATGGAAGCTCAAGTTCAGGTTAGTTTACAAACATATGTATGGCTTTTATGGAAATGCATTCATAAGAACTGGTATGTGTTTGTCTGAAGAAAAGATCAAAATACATTTAATGGCGGAAACAAAATTTGATGATAATTCTAAAAGGAGTAATGTTTTGTAATAATTTGAGCTTCTCATCAGTTCCAATGTTATATAAAAGATTACAGAATTTGTAATAATTTGTTTAGTTGGATAATGTTTTGTGTAATTTATGTTACACAAATGTCTTGATTGGTTAATGGTGTAATAATATTCGGGAAAAGCTTGTATATTACATATGTATTACAATAGTTGGACATAAAATAAAGAATCGTTAGTACAAATTTAAACATGAAATTAGAAAGATGATTATTCAAAATAAATAATTTTTTTTTTCTTTTTGCTAAAATTAAGTTATGGGGGTGGTTAAATATTACTAATTGAATTAATTTATTGCTAACCCATATACTAAAACATGTGTAAAAAATAATACACTTACCAAATGTAGCAAAATTTTGTAAGATTGTAATAATTTGTGTAATTTGGTAATATTTTGTGCAATCACACAACTACAAATGTTGTGATAATTTGTATGATTGGCTAATGTTTTGTGTAATTGCATAAGCGTTATGAAAATCGTAATGAATTTTGTAATTGAATAAGATTTTGTTTAATTGTGTAATTAAACGAAACATTACAAAAGTTGGTAGGCAATGTTGTGTTGTTGAAGTCAAGTAGTAAGGGACGGCAGCTTGTTGTATCGGAATCCGAGTAGATGTGTTGTTTGGCATTAGCTATAAGGTTGTTGAATGGAAAGAAAATTGAGTTGTGTATATTGTGGATTGTTATGATTGCAGTTTGGTTATATTGTGCTCACAACATCAGCTGGAATTATGGACCATGAAGAAGCCAGAAGAAAGAATGTTGGCGGGAAAGTACTTGGCTTCTTCTACTGAGAAGTTTCCCTTTTTCATTTTGAATCGAACTCGTATTATTAAGATGGCATCTTTTTGTAGTTCAGCAATTATGGTTTTAATGTTTTGTTTGCGATTATGAATTGTGTTGGGTTGGTTAAGAGATTTTGTCTATTTGGGAGTTTCATATATGATTGTTATGTTTTTAAAGCATTTTACGCAGGCTTGGTGGGTCGTTTTGGATTGGTAAAATTATATTAGGAATTAAAAATGGAAAGGGGTAAGAAGTGAATTACACTTTTGTTTGGCAGTGAATTTTTATTGGAACAGCAAAAGCTGAGGTGGTATCCACGTAAATTGTTTGACTAATTATTTAATTTGATTAAACATAAAATGTTTAACCTAATTATTCATGACATTCTTTGAAAAGAAAATCAAAGGTTTTCATCATTTCAATCCCCGTTTAATTTCTCTACCCAGCATTGTTTGTTTTAACAAATGTGGTTATTGAATTTAGAAGTTATAAAGTAACATAGAAAATTATTAATTTTATAAATAGTTTTAATAAAACAATTTTAAATAATATATTTGTTTTGGAACATATAATAATGAGGGTGACAAGGAACATGAGATAGGAGATTCATATTTTAATGAAATAAAATTCTATTTTTAATGATTTTGAAGCACTTTCATTTAATAATAAATCATAAAATTTGGGCTTACATGGTGATTAAATTAATGTTCAAACATAAAATGGAACATACAAAAACAACAGCTTCGAAAAGAAGATTAAAAAGAAAAAAAAATGCACGACAGAACACCACCATGCAAAACCGGAAGATGGACAACGACATACAAATCGTAATACAATCAACAAAGCTCCCACTTTATTCAACAAAGCCTGTCATAAGATCTCTCCATTCAAACTCCATTACTCTTTAAGATTTCCATTACAGGGAAAGTGATGAAAACCTCAAGCTTTATTTGTTTGTCCCCTAATTGAACTGTCAAACATTTACTTTTTTATCATGAATCTTCAACCCTCCTTTATGTAGAATTTGGTTAAATTCTTGTACAACTTCATCCACCTCTTCATCTCTTTTGATTTTAATGTAGTTACTCATTTCTCTAACTTTATTTCTTATATTCTCCCCATCTTTCTCTCCCACCACTTGTTTGATCACTTTGACTATCTCTTCTCTTTCAAGGCTCCCATCCTTACCTCTCTTTACCTCTACTCCAACACCAACATCTTGCACAAGCCTAGCATTCAATGGCTGGTCAATATGCATACACATAGGCATTGCTATGATTGGAACTCCAAATTTCAAGCTTTCCATTACAGAGCTCCACCCACAGTGACTCACAAATCCCCCAATGCTCGAGTGTTGCAGTATTTTCGCCTGTGGTGCCCAATCTTCCACCATCAGCCCTCTCTCACCAATCCTTTCCAGAAATCCTTCAGGTAATGCCTCTTCAAGTTTGGGTTTGTCTTTATCTCCAACAGGGAATCTGAGGACCCAAATGAAGTTCACCTCACTGAGCTCAAGCCCCTCAGCAATGGCTTCCCTTTCTTTATTCGAGAGATAATACTCACTCCCGAAGGAAACGAACACGGTGGAGGCTTTTCTCTTCTTGGTAAGCCATTCAAGTATCTCTTTCTCGTTCTCATGGTGTTCTTCAATGGCGTCTCGAACTAGTGGACCTGTTGGAACTACCTTCTTGTTTAATAGGATTGAAAGATAGTCCATGTATTTCCCTTCAAGCTCCCTAAAACTCTTAACCAAAATGATATCCAAAGAGTGCCTAAAGGGCTGAAAAATCCTTTCTGTATTACTGGAATCAGGTGGAGTTCGCCCAAACTCGTTTCTGGAGCTTTTTGTTGGCATAAAGCAATCATTTATGTAAAATTCAGGAGAGGGAAACTCCTCCCCTTTAAGTTTCTTCCATGCATGAAATACGAAAAAAGGCCCAGCTGCAGAAGCAGTGTAGAAAAGAATGGCAGGTATGTTGAGTGAGGAAGCAAGTGTAGGTGCCCAGGGTTGATGCAAATCATAAATAAGCAAATCCGGGTTATGGGTTTTCAATATTGTGGCAAACCCATCGCCGGACATTTCGACGGCTTTAAATAGGGCGTTCAATAGATGGGTTGGCAATCCTTTGGTGGTGTCATAGTAAGAAGGAAGCTCAGGCAACAATGGCAGCTTGAACTCAATGAATTGAATTGAAAGTGAGTGATTAGGTGAAATTTTTGGCTTGATGGAATCAAGAATTGTAGCGGTGGAACAGAAGAAAACGTACGAGTTTTGGTTCATGAGCTTCTTGGCTAGCTCTAAGAAGGATGAAATATGGCTATGAGCTAACCATGGGAACATTAACACACGGATTCTCTTTTGCTTTGTGTCCATCTCTCTCTCTGTTGCTCTCTATGTTTGATCGATTTTCGATTTATAAATATAAATGAAAGTGCAGCACACCAATTATTACGCACATAAAAAATTCAAACAAACGTCCATGAAATGAAAGAGACAAAAATGGAAGCACCCCATGTGCAGGGTCAGGGAAACTTCCTTGATAGCGTGGATCCACTTTAAAAATGTTCATACATACAAACGTGAAGCATGGGGCTTTGAAGATATGAATTTCTATTTCATGAATAATTTATTCAACACTTTAGGTAAATTTCATTTATATATAATTAAAATGTTTTATTAAATGAAATGAAAATGCAAAGAGCATGGAAGGATGCATTATTAAATAGGGGAAAAACAAGCATCTCCCTCATGTTTATTTGTGCAGTCTTATTGGATGTTTTATATTTTTATTCAACCATGCATTTCTTGTAAATATCAGGTTGTAATTTTTTATTCAAACCTCTGCAGCGGTTACAAAATTCCGGTGTTGTTGGATCAGTTGTAGCAAATGTCTTTATATGGCATGGCTAGGGGCATTGCAAGAGGGTGAGAGACTGAAGGAGATGTGGTTTTAGGAGAGGGAGAGAGAGTGTGCAGATGTGTTTTACAAATTAGAATGGGGAGAGGGAAAGCGGAAAAGGAAAAGAAAATTAAATGTTTTACCACGTGTCGTGATTTAGTTGGTACTACTTTTGATTAAAAAAGGATTTTAAGCACCCAAATTAATGAAAAATACGCTGTAGTTTAAGGATTAATTTTTCATTTAGCCTTATTATTCTGCCGTTTGGTGGTTTCCATGATTTTTGTTGTTTTAAGAGGGGATAATTAGTGGCGTACAGCTGGAGCAGGAAGGCTCTAGAGCTTCCCTCTTGATTTTGCTGGGTTTTGGGTTTGCTTTGAATTTTGCCTTTTATGTTTGTGTTAGATTTTGTTAGTTTTGGCCTTTTTTAATAATATCCAGTATTCATTCAAAAAAAAAAAAAAAATCACTAGTGTAATGGTGAAGATGCGAAAATATAACTTTCAAGTAAAAGGAATAAAACTTAGGCAAGTGGATTTGATTTTTTTTTTAAGTGAAAATAAATTGAATTTTACATGGTAGTGGTAAATTTGTTATTTTTGGTTAATATTGCTACCTAACAATCAAGAATATAATTAGTGAAAACAAGTTTATCTATAACAATTTTTTTCTCTCTTATGAAGAGATGATTGTTATACGTTTATATCATCACGTTATTATAGATAGAGAATCGTTGTAAACCTATTGTAAAATTCATATCGTGAATTTTCATCAAACATAGTGAACATTATATTCAAAAAAGAAATAAAGTGAGAGTCAGATCAATTAAATTAAAAGACGTATAATAGGTGCATGCATTATATTATTTTACATTCTTTCACATGATTAATTATAAAGTTCATAAATGTAACAGACTCAATTAATCAATATGAGTTATCAAATTCAAATAAATTAATTTATAATGAGTTATTTAATTCAAGTAATCAATTTATAAGTTTATGATGTTTTGAATTCATTGTAGAATACATTCTTACACATGATCAATCACTGGCTCAATTAATCAGTACAAGTTATCAAATTAAATTAATTAATTATGAGTTATTAAATTCAAGTAATTGATTCATAAATTTATGATGTTTCAAATTCATAGTAAAAATGTTTAATTAAGGAACTTAGTACTTTATTAAATTGATATAATTAATTCCACTCGTTGAAGATTATTTTTATTTCATAAAATATGATTAATAGATTTTTTCATGTGAAAATTAAACATTTTATTGAAATAACATTTTAATTAAGATAATTTTTGTTCAATAATTTATAGTTAATAGGCTTGCTTATATGAAATAGTTATAATTTTATTTGAAATTTTAGACAATATGTTGTTATAGAAAACTAATTTCATAAATTATAATTAATAGACTTGCTTATATAGAGATAGTTGTTGCAAAGCTTTCTAGTTCCCAAAAAAGAAAAGGCACCAACGATTAACAATAATAACTTTTGTAATGCTGATAGATTGAAATAACCAAAAAATTACCAAAGCAAAACCAAATTATTAGGAAGCTGATGTGGTCAATAAGATGGGGATCCTTTGGTTTCTGGTTTAAACATTAATATCATAATAAGTTCCTTTTATATCTATTTTTTTTTAATATAATATCTAAAATTACTCATAGCCCTTTGTAAACTTGAAATTATATAGGATTTTTCTTTATATTTTTACCACCTTTTGACTTAATAATTATATTAATCTTGAGTAATTGTTAATAAATTAAGTGTATTTTATTTAAATGTTAATATGAGACATGAATTTATGAAGTATGTGAAATTATGCATTATTAAATGATTTTGGTGCATAAATTATATTATTTTCATGTTAATTATTAATAAGTGATTTCTATTATGCAGTGGGTTCATGGAAGATGAGATTACCATAAGGATGCATGGACATGGAAACATCCACCTTACTTGGACGGTAAAACCATGTAAAATTGGGTCATAAGGGTGCTAATTTGACCCAGTTAAAGTGTGTTACAAAGCGGACATGTCTGATTAATTTTTGGATCATGAAACTATCCAACAAGGGGGAGTCAAGCCCAATTTCGGCACAAGCATATTGTTGCCTAAAAATCAGCTTTGGGATAATTCATTAGAGGTCCTTGTAGTTGCAATTTAATCAGAAATCGACACAAACTATGCCTTTGAAATCGTTCACTCTATGCTAATTATATCATGGTTTTATGTTTGAAATAATCAACCAAACCACCTCATTTTTCACAATTTGTGCCCAACCATGCAATGGAGAAGATGAAGGGATTTTAAACTCTCTTTTTAGTAAACTTTACCCTCACTTTCACCTATAAATACCACACTACTCATCCCCCATTCTTCATCCTTTCATTCATAACACATCTATCATTCTACATTCTTTTTTCTCATTCCATTTCCCTTTCCTTTTTTCCCCATGCCTAGCCACTCCATTTTCCCTTCCATTCTTTAGCCAATAAAAGCCTTAACAAGACTATCTCTTGGCCGGCCACCTTGAGAAACACTTAGCAAATGAGCAACGGGCGGATCACAGAAACACCTCAGCTAGAAAGATCTGAAAGGCTGTTAGATTAAATTAGAGTTTACTTTTTCCTCCTTGTTGTTTAATTAAATCTTGTTTGCTAAGTGTTTATTGATCTTGCAATCAACAATGATAGCTTAATTCTATTTATCTAAGATGATTATGTTAATTCAATAATATTTGTTTGATTCGTGTTTAACGTATTTGTGCATCAATTGATCATGTTTTCAATTAAAATCAAGATGTATTTCACTCATACGTGATTGGATGCATTCAGATTAGCTGAGCGATCCTAACTAGAAGACAACTAGTAGACACATAATTGAAAAGTGCAATGCTCAATTTAGATAATTAAACCTGACTAATTAGATGTTCATAATATCTTTAGTTAACTCTGTTATCTTACATAGTTTTTAGGTTTATGTGATTAAGCCGTTTCAAACTTAATTATCCCTGTTACCTCGCATAAATACTAAGAAACCCTTAGTTTAATATGATCAGTAAAATGTATGTTTCACTGAGTAAAAGATCCGAAAGACTTAATTTAGTTTCTAAACTCATGAAAGATCGAGTTGCCATGAAATGTTTTCCGAACACTGTTAAGCATGATGAAAATGAATTAATATGATTAATGTAATTATCCTAACCTATACATGTTATTGATTATTGAAGTTGTGTTTTTGTTGTTAAAATCCATTCGTACATTTAAATAATTTTGCATACTTTTTTAAAATTGCATTAGAGATCAATTTTGCATCTAGTTAAGTTAATGTAGTTAAATCATCATCACTCAAATTATTGTATTTTTATACCAAATTGTCAATTTATAATTTTGCAAATAATCAATTAACACACACAGTTCCTGTGGAGACGATAACTCATTTTACTTACTTATTACTTGAATGACTGTGTACACTTGCACAAAAATCCTGTTACACCCCTCATTAACTCTTAAATAGGAGGATAATGCGCTTCAGCACACTCAAACCACGTCTTTCTGCACTACCAATAATACCGATGCCAATCAAACTAAAACTTAATTGGTTGATTTCTAATTTGATAGTGTATCTATGAATGATAAATTTTTTTGGTACAAAGAGAAGGATTAAACCATAATTTAAACTATTTGTGGCCAAGCCACTTTAAAATAATCATCATGTAGTGACAGTAGGACTTCATCCGGTGGTTGCATGAAAAAGTACCTACCCACTGGTCTTAAAAACGCCATTGGTGCTAACCCATCAGCTACCTTGTTACCTTCTTTGAAGGTATGAATAACTTTAACCATCCAAAGAAGTTGCAACATGTTCTTAATAGTACATCTCACAGTTGAGTAATGTTTAGCTACATTTTCTTGAATAGCTTTAGTGCTGTCCAACTCAAAAATTATTCATTTCAGCCCAAGCTTCTAAGTGAGTCAGAGGCCTTCCAAAGTTCCCCAAAGTTTAGCATTGATAACTGAGCAGTGACCAATATTCTTTGAGAAACAACTAAGGAGGAACAACTTGGCCATTGTGGAAGGAGATGATGACTTTTTTTTTTTTAATGTTTTAACATTTATTTAATTATATTAACATACAATTCATAATATTACAGGCACTAATCGTCCACCTCAAAATAATATGGTCAAATTCCCACTTAAACCCTTGCACATTCACTTTTTAAGCTTTTTAACAAATAGAAATCACTAGCGATTAACTTTAACGGTTTTTATAATTAGTCATTGTACCTCAATTAGTCATCAAATTACTAAAATTTTTGGACCAAAATTCAATTTACCTATATAATTACTAGCTTAATTTACAGAAACGAGGTCTCGATACCTCAATTTCCAAAACCACTGACTTCTGAATTGGTGCACTTGTATCTTGACTAACTTTTCACATAACTAAAATTATTAACTAGAATTCAATATAATACTATAATAATCTCATGAATATTAATAAATAATATTTACTGACTCGATCATTGGAAAATAGGATTTTGAAACTATCATTTTCGGTACGCTGAAAATCGGGTTATTACAACGAGTTTATTTTCATGGCATTTTATAATTTATTATTGTATTTTCAATTTTAGTAGACTAAGAACCAAATATTAATAAAATAAGTATTTTTACGCATTTTCTACTATAAGGCTGATTCGGGCCTTATGAGTGATTAATGGGCTATTTGAGTGTGTAGGATGTCAATTCAAGTCCAAGAATACAAGGGATGATAATTGGGCCGCGAGATAAGTGAGCTCAATAGGGCAATGAAGCTGCCAAGGCTGTGAAAGCACTTGGCGCCATGACGAGGAGCAATTCTTTGTATTTTCTTTTTATGTTCGCTTAGTCGGAACTTTTCTATTCCGATGTGAAGATAATTGTAAGCGAAGATTGCTCCAGAACCGCACTCCAATATATTTATGAGCTTTCTCCTATCTCTTGTTCTTTTATTTATATTTTTGTTAACCTTATCAATTAGTCTTTGTATGAATAATTGAATAGATTATTGTGCTTATTTTATATTTTGCATGATTCGATTAATAAACTAATTTATTTGTTAAGTGATTATTTATTTGAAATTGGTTTTTTATTCAAGAGTACTTAGTAGATTAGGGAGTGATTCCCCTGATAGAATATCAAGACTGGTGAGATTGAAAGTGTACCTGTATACCTAAGAAGAGACTGGAAGGGTGACTTAGGTGGTAATCTTTAGTGAAGATGAGACCAGAAGGGTATTATTAACTAAGGGTGATAAATAAATCAATCGAAGATAATTAATTATTTAATTAGATAATCAGTGATTTAATCAGTCATAGGCTAGAGGCTTGCATTGTTGACACTAGGAATATGAAATTACATTAAGTTAATTTAGGTTTATTAATTTAATTAGTTTAATTAAAATATTAATTTGGATTATCACTACTAATTTGTGACTCGATTAGATTAGTAATTATTTTCTGTAATTAATTTAATAATAGTTTCTCCAATCTGCAATCTTTTGGGTACGATCCTCGAAATACTTACTAGTGTTTCATTGTAAACTTTATTATATTACAATTTGACTCGTATGCTTGTGGACACCGTTGATTTAATTATATATTTTTATCTGATATTTATACTATAAACAATAACACGTTTATAGGTGGTCAATAGTCAACAATTGCCTTATCTACTACAGAAGCGGAGTCTATGAAAATCATGGAGGCGATTTAGTTTCAAGGGTTGCTTGGTGAACTAGAAATTAAGCAGAAGTATGTTAAAGTGCATTGTGATAATCAAAGTACTATTAAGTTGGCAAAGAATCAAGTTTATCACGCAAGGATGAAACACATTGATGTCCTATATCATTTTATACGAGAGATTTTGGAAGAAGGTGGAGTAAAGATCTAGAAATTTTCAACCACTAAAAATCGTGCAAATATGATGACTATGGTTGTGACTGTGGTCAAGTTCCAATTATATTTGGACTTGATCAATGTTAAAACTTGAAGTTTGAATCTTGAAGGCACTATCAAATGTTATTTTGCAAGGACGTTGAAGATGTGAAAAATTGTTAAGGTGTAGATTTGTTGAAATAACACAATCCCACATCTAAAATGTACAATGTTGTGGAGTGCTTGTACTAATATATGTAGAGATGGTCTCTCCCCCTCTAACTCATCCCAAAATTTGCCATTCCTTCATATGGCAATTTGTTGTACCTCGTTAAAATTTTAGTGTTATTTTGTAAAGAATATATTGTGCTATTAAAATACATTGGAAGAATATGTTATCCAAAAGATTAGATTTTAAACAAGACTATTTATGACCTTTCTAATCTTTCCTGAGAATTAGATCTTGTATGATTTTCTAATAAAATAATATACTTTCTTTTACTTTATTTGCACAAAATGGACCCACCTCATCTGCAGGTTATATACGAGGGTGAGGGGAACTTCCTTGATAGCATTGACCCACCTTAATAATGTTCATACAAACGTGAAGCAGGGGCGTTGAAAATCTGAATTTCTGGTTCAACCATATATTTATACATTCGTTTATTTACTTTTAAATTTATTTGTGGGAAATTTAAAATTATATATTTATTTAAAATTATGTTTGTTTATATTCTAGAGCAACGTTGATGAATAATTTACTTAATTTCCTTTAACTAGAACATTTTAAAAAAAATATATTCAACACTTTAAATAAATTTTGATATATATATATATATTTATTTATTCTTTTAATTTATATATGAGTAAACCTTTATATCAAATATAATGCTTATGTAGGCTATGGTTTTATTAAATGAAATGTAAATGCAAAGAGCATGTTTATCATGGAAGGATGCATTATTAAATAGGGTAAAAACATGCATTTCACTGTTGTATTTATCCATTCATATATATTTATATATTTTTTATTGGTGCAGATATAATAAATAAACTCGAGATTAAATTGGTTGAATCTCTAATTTTTATTCAACTGTCAATTTAATTAATCTGTATTTCATATATTTGAATTATGTTTCCTTAAAAATAATTAATAATTTTAACTTTCGATATATACTTTGGCTTAATTTAATCAAATATTAAAAGATTGATTTGAGTATAATTAGTTAAAAGCTTGAGCTTATTTGAGTATATGTTGAATGATATTCAACTTATGTGAACAGAATTTGGCCACCTGTTGGGGAGAAAAGAGGTGGTTTTGGATTTGATTTAAAATTTTGCCCTAAATTTAAGAAATAGGTTTGAAAAAAATATTAGTCCAATTTAAGTTTTATTATTCAAAGTTTATCGTAAAATGGAACATACAAAAACAACAGCTTCGAAAAGAAGATTAAAAAAAGAAAAGAAAATGCACAACAGAACACCACCATGCAAAAGCGGAAGATGGACGATGTCACGATGACATACAAATCGTAACACAATCAACGAAGCTTCCACTTTATTCAACAAAGCCTGTCATAAGATCTCTCCATTCAAGCTCCATTACTCTTTTAAGATTTCCATTACGGGGAAAGTGATGAAAACCTCAAGCTTATTTGTTTGTCCCCTAATTGAACTGTCAAACATTTACTTTTTTATCATGAATCTTCAACCCTCCTTTATGTAGAATTTGGTTAAATTCTTGTACAATTTCATCCACCTCTTCATCTCTTTTGATTTTAATGTAGTTACTCATTTCTCTAGCTTTATTTCTTATATTCTCCCCATCTTTCTCTCCCACCACTTGTTTGATCACTTTGACTATCTCTTCTCTTTCAAGGCTCCCATCCTTACCTCTCTTTACCTCTACTCCAACACCAACATCTTGTACAAGCCTAGCATTCCATGGCTGGTCAATATGCATACGCATAGGCATTGCTATGATTGGAACTCCAAATTTCAAGCTTTCCATTACAGAGCTCCACCCACAGTGACTCACAAATCCCCCAATGCTCGAGTGTTGCAGTATTTTCGCCTGTGGTGCCCAATCTTCCACCATCAGCCCTCTCTCACCAATCCTTTCCAGAAATCCTTCAGGTAATGCCTCTTCAAGTTTGGGTTTATCTTTATCTCCAACAGGGAATCTGAGGACCCAAATGAAGTTCACCTCACTGAGCTCAAGCCCCTCAGCAATGGCTTCCCTTTCTTTATTCGAGAGATAATACTCACTCCCGAAGGAAACGAACACGGTGGAGGCTTTTCTCTTCTTGTCAAGCCATTCAAGTATCTCTATCTCGTTCTACTGGTGTTCTTCAATGGCGTCTTGAACTAGTGGACCTGTTGGAACTACCTTCTTGTTTAATAGGATTGAAAGATAGTCCATGTATTTCCCTTCAAGCTCCCTAAAACTCTTAACCAAAATGATATCCAAAGAGTGTCTAAAGGGCTGAAAAACCTCTTCTGTATCATTGGAATGAGGTGGAGTACGGCCAAACTCGTTTCCGGAGCTATTTGTTGGCATAAAGCAATCGTTTATGTAAAATTCAGGAGAGAGAAACTCCTCCCCTTTAAGTTTCTTCCATGCATGAAATGCGAAAAAAGGCCCAGCTGCAGAAGCAATGTAGAAAAAGTATGGCAGGTATGTTGAGTGAGGAAGAAAGTGTAGGTGCCCAGGGTTGATGCAAATCATAAATAAGCAAATCCGGTTTATAGGTTTTCAATATTGTGGCAAACCCATCGCCGGACATTTCGACGGCTTTAAATAGGGCGTTCAATAGATGGGTTGGCAATCCTTTGGTGGTGTCATAGTAAGAAGGAAGCTCAGGCAACAATGGCAGCTTGAACTCAATGAATTGAATTGAAAGTGAGTGATTAGGTGAAATTTTTGGCTTGATGGAATCAAGAATTGTAGCGGTGGAACAGAAGTAAACGAACAAGTTTTGGTTCATGAGCTTCTTGGCTAGCTCTAAGAAGGATGAAATATGGCTATGAGCTAACCATGGGAACATTAACACACGGATTCTCTTTTGCTTTGTGTCCATCTCTCTCTGTTGCTCTGATCTATGTTTGATCGATTTATAAATATTACGCATGATATGAAAGAGACAAAAATGGAAGCACCCCATGTGCAGGGTCAGGGAAACTTCCTTGATAGCGTGGATCCACCTTAAAAACATTCATACATACAAACATGAAGCATGGGGCGTTGAAGATATGAATTTCTAGATGGAGTAACGTCAATGAACTGTTTATTTGTTTGTGGAAATTTAAAATTGTATTTCATGAATAATTTATTTAATTTTCTTTAAAAGAATGTTTTCAACACTTTAGGTAAATTTCATTTATATATAATTAAAATGTTTTATTAAATGAAATGAAAATGCAAAGAGCATGGAAGGATGCATTATTAAATAGTGGAAAAACAAGCATCTTACTCATGTTAATTTGTGAAATCTTATTGGATGTTTTATATTTTTATTAAATGAAATGAAAATGTAAAGTGCTGTCCAACTCGAGAATTATTCATTTCAACCTAAGCTTTTAAGTGAGTTAGAGGCCTTCCAGAGCTCCCCAAAGTTTAGCATTGATAACTAAGCAGTGACCAATATTATTTCAGAAACCAGTAATCCATGTTCCATGCTGGTCGCGGATCATACCACCTGCAGTAGCATTCCTGGACACCTTACAGACTACACCATCAGTATTCACTTTATGCCACTTATCATCCGGTGGAATCCATCTATCAACTTATAAGTTTTAGCTTTTGAATGCCTTGAGGCCCCATCGATCCAAAGTTTGAACAGAGATAACTTTCCCTTATACGGTAACTTTTTTCCAAAACACTTTCATTCCCAATAAAGTCTGCGTTAAACACATAATTGTTCTTCCTTATCCAAAGCTATCAGCAAATAACACAAAAAATGACTTGCCATTCTGAAGGATCGTATGTAAAATGCTTAGAATTAGAGATATTAATTTCCAACCAAGTTTCAAAACTGATAAAAAAGAATTCATCTCTCTTTTCTGGCCTGATTATCGAGCTCCAAGTTGCTACAGCTGGTGTGCATAAACGCAACACAAGGTCAATGCTTTCTGAAAAAATTTCACAAATCATACATCTTGCATTTGGGGTAAAGTTCCTCTTATTCGGTTGTTATTGGTCGAAGACTTTATTCAGATAGGCAAGCCAAATAAATTCCTTTACCTTTTGAGGTCCCAAAATATGCCAAACTTGGTTCCAAATACTACTACAATTATCTCTGTCAACATCACAAGAAGCAAAATAAGCCGAGCGAATGGAGAATACACACTTCTTATCATATTTCCAACCAACAAAATCATCCAAATCACGGGTTAATAAAGGTTTATATGTAGCAATGCTCAAAAGTATTGACTGTGGTAGAAATAAGTTGATCTTATTCCAACCCCACTCCCCACTCGGCATCATCATATCCTTAACATGAACATGCCCAGATGGAATTCTTTCAGATTGTGAACAAACATCAATAAAGGATCCCCAATCTTTGATCCAATTATCCCTCCAAAATTCCACCTTTAATCCATTGCCAACGTTCTACATGACACCATCCTGGATCCTATTCCAAACACGAGAAATCCTTTTCCATAACCGCGATGCATTACTTGCATTTAACACAACTAGTAGGTCACCATTCTATTTGTATTTAGCTCTAAAAACTTGAACCCATAATAGGTGAGGGCACTTAATAATATTAAACCCAACCTTCATAAGAAAAGCTTTATTAAGGTAGTCAAAATTCTTAAAGCCAAGACTAACATGCTTTGTAATTTTGCAAAGATCGTCCCATTTAACTAGATTCATACCTTTCTTCTTATTTGTGTGACCCACAAAAAATTACAAATAGTCTTCTCCATTTCGAAATAAACACCATTTGGAATGACCGTTGTTTGCATTGCATAAATAGGAGTAGCAGCTAAAACTGTTTTAGCCAACGTGATTCTACCAGTTAGCAATAGTAGCTTAGACTTCTATCCTGCTAATTTATTCGTCATGTTGTTGATCAGATACTAAAAGGTATCTTTTTCACTCTTTGATGTAAGAGTAGAACTCCTAAAAGCTTCCCCAGGTTATCAACATGAGAGAAACCAAGTCCACTACTAATCTTTATTTTCAAAGAAAGTGAAACATTCTTAGAGAAAAAGACTTGGGTTTTCTGTTCACTGATTCGATGGCCACAAAATGTTCAATAACTCTTTTTATAATCAATATCTGATCAATAGATGCCTCACTAAACAAGATTAAATCATTAGCAAAAATGAGGTGAGAAATACCAGGGCCATCCCGTGACAGTTTTATAGGTTTCCACAAACCATTTTGGACCTCAATATTAATAGCCTGAGTTAGACACTATATATAAAGAAAAAAGAGGTAAGGCAGTATAGGGTCACCTTGTCTTATCCCACAAGAAGGAGCAAAAACATCAACAAGATTCCCATTCCATAATACTTGCATAGTTAAAGAGCTAACATTATGCATGATAATTTGTTTAACATTACCTGGTATACCAATGTCTACTAGAGTATCCTAAATAAAATCTCAGTCAAGTCTATCATATGCTTTCTCTAAGTCAATTTTTATCGCCATCTAACCTTTCTTACTAGTTTTCCTCCTCATTGAATGAATGATCTCTTGAGCAACAATAATATTGTTAATTATGTTTCTACTAAGTACAAAGCTTGAATGGTTTGGATGTACCATTTTATGATAAGCTAAGTATGCATGTTAATCCAGTTAGCAAACATAATCTTATGATAAGCAGATAATTAGAGAAAATGTGCCATATCCGTCGCTAGAATGGGTCATGAGATATTACAAAACCCAACTCAACATTTGAACGCCTCACATACAACATTAGCACACCTAACATACATATAAAAGAGCACTTAAATTATAGAACACATGTGAAATTATTCAAATCACATTCTGTACCATACTCTGTTCATTAGTCATGCAATAATATTTATAAATTGTTCACTCCTAATATGGTTCTATACCAAAACTAACATCGATCTATAATTCCAATAAATTAAACTTTAGTATACGCGCACATATGACTAAAACATTACAAGCTTTAATAATGCCGTACAAATATAAGTATTACTATTCATTTGATCAAAAACACATTACTGGCCGAACATAAATAAGCATATGAACATTTCACATTTTAACTTAAAAGCCCTTACTCAAACAATTATACTAACATTAATGGAACAATTTAAAGTTTTCTAATTATACACGTAACTTTGGCATATATAAATATATCATCTAAACGAAAACTTTCTTAATTTCTCAACTAAAATGTTCAACTACTTACCTACTTATAATCTAAAATTTCAAAGATGTCATTGGTACAAGATATATGCACCTAATCATTTTAAGTCCATCGTTTAAGGTATTTAACAACCTTCTCTTAAAATCATCAGCCAAATTACCAAAAACTACCATATAGTTTAATAGAACATACCATTCACCTTATAAGTATGCATATTAAACTAACATAACTTAAACATCATAAGTTCACATAACTAGATAATTAGCCATTTTCGCGTGGTTCATCATATGTACACGTCATCCAAAATATAACATCCCAACCTCGATTAACCTATACATGCTGTAGATCAAGTTTAAAATACATATTACCGAAACAAAAGATAGTGTGACGAGGCTTCTGTAGATCCCCGAGCTTGTAGCTAGATCCAAAAGTCTATAAAACAAAGAAAGTAATCACCAAAGTAAGTTTTCGAAACTTAATAAGTCATTAGCTAAAATAATCAAATTACTAATAGCTTGTTCCGAATGGTAAACTAACCAACCTAAATTATATCATACTCGAATATCAATAAATTAAATACTTAACCTTTGCTTCTTCATTTTTAAAAAAACCATCTCCAACAAGAGCTATTCTTTACACATATGCTCAAACATGTATACCAAAAGTAATGATTATACCA
The DNA here is from genome assembly GCA_020496765.1 of Gossypium stocksii. Taxonomy (NCBI): domain Eukaryota; kingdom Viridiplantae; phylum Streptophyta; class Magnoliopsida; order Malvales; family Malvaceae; genus Gossypium; species Gossypium stocksii. The sequence continues at coordinate 43,322,612 of CM035621.1, forward strand.
TTACAAGTCCATATGATATTCGAATAGTTAACCACTTAACATTCAATACTAAATCACAATCATTCAACCCTTCATTTCAAATCATACAATATTTAAATAACTTTTAGCAAAATATACCTTCATGGCCGAATATACACATGTATATAAACAAGATTAATCAACTCACATCCCACTTAAAATCTTATAGGCAAAATTTTGAAATTTAATCACCGGCCATAAGCCTGCTAGGCGTAAGCCTGATATGTTCACCGGCACTAAGCCTGCTAGACCCAAGGTATGATATTTAATCACCGACAATAAGCTTGCTAGGCACAAAGCCTGATATGCTCACCGGCATTAAGCCTGCTAGGCACGAAGCCTGACTAAATTCACCGGCACTAAGCCTGCTAGGCACGAAGCCTGACTTATTTCAAATTTCGGAAATCCACACTCCTACATTTAAAACATTAGCAATCATACCCTTAAATGCCAAATACAAAATTCTCCTATACATAAGACTATTACAAACCCATTTCATGACCATCCTCCAAACAATTTCCATCATCACCAACTATAAGTATATCTTTACTAATACAATTCGTCACTTCACATCACAAGTAGAAAGTTTTACATCTCATTACTAGAACAACTAGCTTACTTAATTTACAATCGGCAACCATCCTTGGAACATTGAAATTTATTGTCTAAAATAATCAACTTACTCAAACCACTTTCGACAAATCTCTATTAAAACATTGAAACATTATCCATCTTGATAATCCCCATTCGGCAATATTTAGAATAAAATCTTGTAAATTCAATTTAATACATAATTATAATCACAATAAACATTTAGAGCATATAAAAGCTTAATGACTTACCTCGGATGTCAACGAACGAAAATTTCGACTACTCGACTAATTTAGCTTTCCCCTTATCCGAATTTGATTTCCTTTCTTCTTCTTGAGCTTCAATTTTTAAATGAGACCCAATTAAACTAAATTTTTATGCAATTCAATCCAATATAAGTATTTAAACAATTTGCCGAATTCACCCCTACTAATTGTCACATTCGGCAATTTAATCCAATTGCACAAAACACCAAATTAATCACACTTTAATTACTTCAAGTTAAAGCCAAATACTCCTTTACCAATACAAGCCCTCACGTTTAGCACATTTCATACTTTAGTCCCTCTTTTAATTAAATTTTATGAATTTTACAAATTTGAATTTACAAAATCACCTAAAACTAAATGCAATTTTAGGTAATCTAACATATAACCTTCATTTTATAACATCATCAACAATTAATTTAAAGAAACCCTTCCATGGCCGAACACACTAAGGCATATAAATCCAAAAATTAACACATGGGCTATGTGTATATCTTAACAACAAGCTCAAAAATACACATTTTATCAATATATATAAAAACTAACCTTAGATTTTTGATCTCCAAGTGACCGAATGTGAGGGAGTTTTTCCCTTTCTTTTTCTTTTATGCTACGGCAATATGAAGAAGAACATGCAAAAACACCTTGTTTTTCTATCTTTTGTTTTTATTATAATTTCTTTATTACAAAATAAATTAAATTTTATAACACCTTTATAAAATGCATATAATATCATATACCTACCACCATTACTGTCCATTAATTCAACAAATGGCTTATTTGCCATTTAGCACCCCAATACTAGAGAAACATGACACTTAAGCATTTTCATGATGGTATGCATATAATTTATTTGATGCAATTTAATCCCTTCTTAGTAATTAAGCACCCAAACCTCAAAATTAAAACACGAAACTTTAACACATCAAAGTTCACATATTCAAAACACAGAAAAATAATAATCGAATATTTTTCGACTCGGATTCGTGGTCCCGAAACCACTGTTCCGACTAGGGTCAAATTCGGGCTGTCACAAAATGGATAGTAAAAGGAGGGGAATTCTTTGATCATATAAAATAACAATTCCTATTTAATTTTTAAAATGTTATTTTACCATTTGCTCAATTAATAATGATATTATAGATAAATATAAAATATTTGTTTTCAGTCTCCAACATTTGTTGCATAACCAGAGGTGAATTCAGGGGCTGGCAGAGGCCTAGCCCTTTAAAATGAAAAATTGTTATTTTAACTCTTTAGAAAATTTTAAAATTTTAAATTAGTAAAGATAAATTTGTACTTTGGCCCTTCCTAAAATTATAAAAATTTAATTTAATCCTTTAAAAATGATAAAATATAAACTACTAAAAATTAAAATTTTATTCCAGTACGTACAGATTATTATCTTGAAAGGTTAGGCAAGCTATATGTTACTAAGATTGTCAGATTGCATGGGGTGCTAGTTTCCATTATTTTGGATAGAGATCCGCGGTTTACATCACGATTCTGGAGCAAGTTACAGGAGGCTTTAGGTACGCGTTTACATTTTAGCACTGCTTTTCATCCTCAGACTGATGGTTAGTCTGAGCGAGAAATTCAGATACTTGAGGATATGCTTCAATGTTATGTGTTAGAATTTGAAGGCAAATGGGAGAAATTTTTACTGTTAGTGGAATCCACATGCAATAACAGTTATCAATTGAGCATAAAGATGGCACCGTATGATGCTTTCTATGGTTGTAAATGGTGAACTCTATTGTATTGGACTGAGATCAGTGATAAAAAGATTCACTGGGTTGATTTGATACGTGAAACTAAAGAAAAAGTTAAAGTAATCCGAGATAGCTTGAAAGTAGCTTTAGATCGATAGAAATCGTATGCGGATTTAAAATGTAAAGATATTGAATTTCAAGTCGGTGATAAAGTGTTCTTGAAAGTATCACCCTGGAAGAAAGTTATTAGTTTTGACCGTAAAGGAAAGCTAAGTCCGAGATTTATTGGGCCGTATGAGATTATTGAAAGAATCGAGCCAATAGCATTTTGATTAGCTTTGTCGTCGAAGTTAGAAAAGGTCCATAATATGTTTCATGTATCTATGTTATGACGGTACCGATCAAACCTTTCAAATGTTATCTCACCTGTTGACATTGAGATTCAGCTTGACATGTCGTATTGTGAAGAACTGATTAGAATTTTAGGCTCGAGAGCTTAAAGAATTGAGAAATAAAATCATAGTTTTAGTAAAAGTTCTTTGGCAACGACATGGTTTAGAGGAGGTCACATGGGAATTGGAAGAAGCTATGAGAAAGAAATATCTGAACCTCTTTTCTGGTAAGATTTTTGGGGATTAAAATTCCTTTAGGGGGAGAGTTGTAATAGCCCGTTTTCAGTGAAATCAAAATAGTGATTTTGAGACCACAAATTTGATGTGAGAATAATTATTTTATTATTATTTTAATTTCTACAGCATGTTAGTATTATCGTATGAAAAATTTGTTAAGAAATTTTACTAGTTATATGCTTAATTTGGTAAAAAGGACTAAATTGCAAAAGGTGCAAAACTTGAGTTCTATAAGCTAAAGGGATTTAATAGCTATTATATTAAATGTTTAGAGGGTTTATATTGTAATTATACTATGGTTATAATGAGTGGTCAATTATGGACATTATATATTTGGTTTTTAAAGGTTAATAAAAAGGTTAAATGTGTAATTTAGTAAATAATGTTAATTAAACTAAAGAAAAGACAAAATATCATCTTTTATGTTCATATTCTACCAAAATAAGCTTGGAAAAACACCATTTTTGATGCTTTGAAGTTTTGGCTAGCTTGGTCCATGCATGTGTTCATTTTTTGAGGTTAGTTTTTAATAATTTTTATGTTTTTAGGATTGTTGTAGCTTAATCTAGCTAGCCCAAGGGATAATTTGCAAAATTGTTAAAAGATTAAAGTTTTTCCATGAATGAATTCTTGTTTTTTTTATGAAGTTTGATGGAAGAAAATGAATCTTTTTTGTTAGATAAACAACTTTTGTAAAGTGATTTTGGTTGAAAATGCTAGTTAGGGATTTATTTGTAAATTTGGTAAAATGTGCAGTGGAAATTGTGAAATAGTGAAATGTATGAGTTCTTATGGATGCATATGAAATTTGGCTAGACTTAGGTAGGGAGGAATTTGCATGAATTTCATATTTCGAGCTTAAAGACTAAATTGTAAAGAAATCGAAACGTTAAGGGCAAAAGGTAATTTTGCAAAAATATGAATTTGGATTGAATTGAATTGAATGACTATTAAATTGATTTAATTTATTCATTTAGATCAAGATAGACCACATACGGTTTTAGATCGGGACAAAGATAAAGTTTCGGACTAATCGACTCCGTATCTACGTTTTATCGTTGAGGTAAGTTCGTATGTTTAAATAGCGTTTTAAGTTTATGTATTAAATGCTATCATGTTATATTGCCAAATCATGTTTTGGCGAAAAAATCCAACGGTGTATCGACGATCATTGATTAATACAAAGGGATGGATTTGACCTTTGACTATAAAAAAGGGTAGTTTCGATTAATGATTATGAAAAGGGATGGTGATGACCATCAACTATGAAAAGGGATGGTGACGACCATAAAATATGAAAAGGGATGACGACGACCATCGTATATGAAAAGGGATAGTTTTGACTATCAACTATGAAAAGGGATAGTTTCGACTATCAAATATGAAAAAGGATGGAGACGACCATTGATTAATGAAAAGGGATGGAGACGATGATCTCGTGATTGTGATGAAGTAATAAATTGATCGTACCTAAAACCTAACTATTATCATGATAAAAGACAAGCGCACCTATCGAATAGTAGTATAGCTAGTGGCAAGACCGAAATATCGAATCCAAGGAACTAAAAGTACTAGTAATGACTTTCTTCCTATTATTTAGCCTAAGAATAAAAGGGGGTTTGGTTGTAAACTATTATAAATTAAACTAAAGACACGACAAAGAGTAAATTGGGAAAAAAACTTTGGGAAAACTGATTGACAAGGACAATAACTAAGGAAGAATCCACCTAGACTTCACTTGTTATCTAACTCTGAACTAGATGATTTCTTCATTTGACTTGATCCGTAGAGATCCCTAATTTATGTTAATATCTCTGTCGAGAATAAGAACAACTAATCCTAGGTTGATTAATTGAAATCTTTTTCTAATTAAAACCCCTAGTCTTGCATTAACTCGATCTATGGATCCCCATATTAGATTTGACTCTAATCCGGAAGATTTTCGTCGTCCTATGTCTAGGATTGCGACCAACTCCACTTAATTGTGTTGGATCTACTCTTAAACAGGGACTTTTGCTCCTCTGCCTAAGCACATTCGACTTAAATTAGTACCCTGGAAATATCAATTCAAGAATTAAAAACAAAATTAAGAACAAGTCAAATATTTATCATATAGTTCAGATAACAATAACAAGATTCGTCTTAGGTTTCATCCCCCTTAGATATTTGGGGTTTTAGTTCATGTTTATAAAAAAAAAAATCTGAGAATAAAGAAAATAACAAAACATAAGAAAACCCAAAACTCCTGAAAGGATTGAAGGGAGATCCTCTGTCTTGATGTAAATCCTGGCTTCTGAGATGGATCAATCGGCTTTCCTTCGAGTAATTCCCTGCCTTTAGCTCTCCGTCTTGGCAGGAAGACTGTACACCCTTGTAGTTTCCTCCTAGGGTCTTTATATAGAGTTTGGAATGTCTTTCTTACCCCCTAAGTAGCTTTTTCTTCGTGAAATTGAACTTCATCATGACAGGGACATGCCTGTGTGCCACGCCCGTGTGAATTGAGTCTAGGCCGTGTTCGAGCCTATTAATGTGGCACGGCCATGTGACACGCCCGTGTGGTGAACTCCAGGCCGTGTTGATTCCTTGATTTGGTCCATTTTCTCCATTTTCGGCTCGTTTCTTGTTCTTTTCACTCTCCTAAGCTCACCTGAGTATAAAACATGAAATTAAAGGTTTAGGAGCATCAAATTCCACAAATTAAGGAATAATTCATCCAAAAATAGGCTAAGTATGAGGTAAAAATATGTATAATTTACGGTTTATCAGACAACCATCGATGAATGTAAAAGGATGGTTACGACCATCGTTAGCACACTTCATGTGAGCTTCGATAAGGGTTTTTGATACAATTTACTTTGTTATTATGGAAAGGTTGAAATATGTGTATTCATAATTATGGATAGTGTGAGTTCGTATGATTTATACTTATGAAATTTATCTTGTCATGTTGATATTGAAGTTATGTAATTAAGCACTAATTTGGGTTGTTGGTAATGCTTAGATGTAACACCCCTTACCTGTATTCGATGCCGGAATAGGGTATGAGGCGTTACCAGACCTAAAACCCATACAAATATTCAAAATCAAGATATAATTTTACACTCAAATTTAAAAATTTTCATACATACAAACATTGTTCTTTAAACGAGCCTATGAGGCTTTAAACATACTTTGGGGGTGATTTGGGACCAAACCGAGACCTTTTGAAAGTTTCCCAACACTTAAAATTTTTTTTCATGAAAACAGGGTCACACGCCCATGTGTCCTCAGCCCGTGTAACTCTCTGATTATGACATCATCAACAAATGAGGGTCACATGGCCAAGTCACACGCTCGTGTGCTAGGCCGTGTCCCCCACATGGCTGAGACACACGACTGTGTCTCTGCCCGTGTGGCCAACATTTAGGCTATTTTCCAAGCCCTTTTGTTGCTCTTAATTCTTTACCCTCTTATACATTTCATAGGCACATATCATACACTCAATTATTCTCAACTTAATCATCAACCCATATATTATAATACTAACCATTCATGATAAACAAGCATGATCACATCACCCAAGAACTTGATACATGTATGCATATAACTACAACAAGGCCTTTCCATATGCATGCATAAATAGACTTACATACTCATAACAAATATGAGCCACATCTCATGGCCATATATAATGAAGCAATATAAGCCAATACATTTGGCCAAATCAAAAGAATACACATCACCAATAATTAAGTCTCTATACATGCCACTCACTCGAAAAAACTTGAGATTTATCAATACCCCAAATTGATAATTTGATAGTATGATGCTGCCTCAGATGATCTCCAACCCCGAGCCAACCTGACAACACTAAAAGAAATGGAAAGGAGGGAGTAAGCTTTATAGCTTAGTAAGTTAGCATGTAAATAATAACCAGTTAATTAATATGTTTTTACCAATCCTTACAATGTGTTCCCAAGATAATACAAACATAATTGCATATAATTCCACTATTACACATGTTCATCTCAGGCTGTCTACTTGAGTAATAGTCACTAAAATAATTATATCTTGAGCTACGAAACTCCAAATTAAGATCCAAGAATTTTTCTTAAAACTAGACTCACATATCTTCTTATCATAAAATTTTCAGAATTTTTGGTTTAGCTAATAAGTACAGTTTATTCTTTAAATTCTTCCCTATTTTGCTATTCGACAGTTCCAACCCCTCCTCACTAAAATTTAATTATTTTCTTGTATGGGATTCGGATGATGTTCTCGTTTATTTATTTTGAAAATAGACTCATTAATGATTTTAAGTATATATATTGTAACCCCTAATTATTTTTTTTTACAATTTATAGTGATTTTCCCAAATCAAAATAGGGGATTTCAAAATCATTTTGACTCTGTCTCATAAAAATTCAAATATCTCATAATATGTAACTCTTTTGTTTACATCGTTTCTTTTATATGAAAATAGGCTCAATAAGATTTTATTTCATATTTTATTAAACCTCTAATTCAGTTTCTACCATTTTTTCTGATTTTTCAAAGTCACACAGCTGCTATTATCCAAAACTATTTTGTTACTAATTTTACTCTTCCATGATTTCTTTGTTTTAACTTTCATTCAAACAAACATATTACCAAAACATATCTATAACTAACCATTAACAAATATTTACATGCCATTCATTGGCCAATTTAGCCCATGCATTAACAACAAAGACTTGAACATATCATTTCTCAATTTAATTTGGCCTAAAAGCCTTACACATGATCATCAATCAAATTCACCCCACATGTATACATCATAAGTATAGACCTATAATCACAAGGTCATCACAAGATCATTCTGATAGGCAATACTTACTCATTTTCATCCATACAATTTACACAACATAAATCGAGCCCAATCCTTGTAAATTTCGTTTAGGTACCTGTACCACTCACAAGTTAGTCATAGCATTTCTCATTCTCGACATAAGCTTTCAATCACCCGTTGAACCATTGGAATATTAAAGATATTTGAATAAGCCTCATACGTAGGGTAGAATACTGATGCCATGTCCCAGACATGGTCTTACACTGGCTCACATATCAAAGTCGATGCCATGTCTTAGACATGGTCTTACACTGACTCTCATATATCGAGGCCGATGCCATGTCCCAGACATAGTCTTACACTGGCTATCCTCTATCCGTGTCGATGCCATGTCCCAGACATGGTCTTACACTGGCACATCTCAAAGCCGATGCCATGTCCCAGACATAGTGTTACAATGGCTCTCACATATCGGTGTCGATGCCATGTCCCAAACATGGTCTTACACTGACACATAACGAGGCTGATGCTATGTCCCAGACATGGTCTTACACTAGCACTCACATCAATGCCGATGCCATGTCCCAGAGTGGTCTTACATTGGTTCGTATCTCGAGGCCGATGCCATGTCCCAGACATGGTCTTACACTAGCTCTCGGATAACTCTAGTATTATGGCACGACTATCCAATCTATTCCTACTATTCAACTGGGATTTTTCCATGTCATTCTCATCATGCAATTTCATAATCACAATCAACCATTTGATGCTATATCAAATAAAGCAATGCATAAACACAATAAAGTTGTAATATTTACACGTAACTTACCTCGTTCGCTGTAACGACGAATTATATTGACTAAATATGATATTTGGTTTTCTCCTATTCTAAATTCAATTCTCGTCTTCCTTGATCTATAACAACACATTCAATTTATTTATTCATCATGCTACTCAAATTAGCCCAATTTTATATTTTGGTAAAATTATATTTTTACCCCTAAACTTTGTCATATTTACACTTTTGCCCCTAGGCTCGTAAAATGAAATTCATTCAATTTCTTTACTACCCATGCCTCATTGAACCTTTTTCATGCTTATAGCAACCCACATATTTCACTTATTCACTCTTTTACCACACAATTTATCACATTTCTCAATTTAGTGCTTAATCGACATTTTTATCAAAAATCACTTTACAAATGTTGTTTATCTAACAACAAGGATGTATTTTCTATTTTCAATTATCAAAATACACACTTAATCAACAATGGAAAAATTCAAAAATTTTAACAATTTTGAAATCGAAGGTACGAGATAGCTAGATTGAGTTACCACGACTCTAAAAACGTAGAAATAATTAAAAACGAGACAAAAACTGTACCTAGATGAGCCATAGAAGCTTGGCCGAATGTTTGCTCATCCATGGCTGCCCATTTTCTTCTTAAACGGTTGAAGAAGAAAGAAAGAAAAGATGATAGCTTTTAAATTTTTGTCTTATTATACCTTTATTAGCTTGATTACCAATTTGTCCTTTTCTTTTCAAACTAATTTCAAAAATACCAAACAAATATCTTCCACTAACTTATTAATGGGCTAATTTCCTTATAAGGACTTCCACTTTAAAAACCCATCACAATTACATCCCTTATCATCTAGAACACACATTTTGCACTTATTGAAATTTAATCTTACTAACCAAATTAAACACTTTATCGATAAAATTTCTTAACGAAATTTTCACACAACAATTCAATCACACTATAGACCTCAAATTGATAATCCAAGCTATTTCATACATAAAGATTCTAGAATCTTATATTTTGCAACTTATTTAATTTAGTCCAAAAGTCAAATTGGACACTTTGTGCATAAAATTTCTTCATGAAACTTTCACACAATCATGCCAACATGTCATAAACCTCAAAAAAATCATAAAATAATTATTTCTACTTTGGATTTGTGGTCTTGAAACCACTATTCTGACTAGACCCTAAATCGGGATGTTACATTAGGCTTGTGCCAAGCTTGTGTTGGATTGACCCATATTTATTTTAAGCTTATGCATTGTAATGGTAAGCATTGTTTATGGATTATGAACTTACTAAGCATTATATGCTTACTTTGTATTCTTTTTCTATGTTTTATAGTTAACTAGAAGCTCGTCGGAGATCTATCACACTATCCATCGGCTATATCGGTAGATTTTCATGTTTTTAAGTCATGGTTATAATGATATGTATAGGTGTTTTGTACTTGACAAGATAGCCAATATGTTTATTTTGTAAATAGGGTATTTTAGTTGATGGCATTATAGCGTTTGGTGCTTGTTAGCTAATGTTGAAGTGGTTGGTGATGATATGTATTGAATGGCTCTTTTGGTATGCTAGAATGTGATCTTAGTATGTGACTATTAATTAGGTTGCAAATGTTGAGTTGACAAATGGTTAATTTATGGTTATGTTTAAGTATATTTAATGTATGTGAATTGAGGTGTCTTTTGGCATATTGGTTGTATGAACAGGTACCATATTGATCTAGTTTGATTATACATATTTTAGGTACATTTTGAATGCTTGAAATGGGTGCAAATGGCTTGTATGTGTGTGTATGATTTGGGTGAAGAAAATGGCTTGAAAATGACCTATTTCTTGTCCATATGGGCTAAGACATGGGCGTATATGACACACGGCCGTGCAGTGTAACACGACCATGTGTCCCTTGTAGGTTTCAAAGGGTTGTAAGTCAGGCAGTTACACGGCCTGGCACATAGGAGTGTGGTTTGGCCGTGTGCCCCAAGTTAAAGAGTTACACGAGTACGGACACGGGCTAGGACATGGCCGTGTGTCCCTACTTCGAATGCCCACACGGCCATGTGACCCCTGTAGTGTGAAAAATTTCAACTGTTTCCCAAAAATTCTATATGTTTCTGATTTAGTCCCGAATCGGTTCTAAAGTGTTTTTAAGGCCTCAAGGGCTCTAATAAGGAACATTATGCATGAGTTTGATCAATATTACCATGATTTATGAAATGTTTTGAATTGAAAGTTTTGAGTTTTAAATTTTCTGGTAATGCTTCGTAACCCTATTCTGGCAACGAATATAGATTAAGGGTGTTACACCCCATATCAGTTAAACTATTGTCAAACAAGAAGTCTTGGAACAAACGATCAATGCTTGCTCGATTACTTGCTCTTTTTCTTTTCTCGTTGGCTACAATAGAATTAAAATCACCCTCGAGAAGCCATTAAACATTCTCTTTAGTAGTTAATTAAGCAAGATAGTGCCATAAGGATTTTTATTTACCAGCATGAGGACCTGTATAGATAGCAGTAAACAAAATGCTTTGTCTTATACCTTGCCTAAAAAATCAACAATGAATAAATTGATTTGAGACCACCATGACATCCACCATCAAAATTTCCTTCCAAAGAAGCCATATACCATCCGAAAAACCCCTCACTTCAACCTTGTACAAATAATCAAAGTTGGTTTTCCGTATTACATCATCTACTCTTTTTCCACTGATTCTATAACACCCCTAACCCATTTCTGTCGCCGGAGGGTTACGAGGTATTACCGAACTAGTTCTTATACGAACAGGCAAATAAACATTCAATAGTCACAAAGTTTTTCAAACTCAATTGAATCGATTTGGATTATACCATCAAACTAATTAACATACAGAAGGATTGTTTTATCAATAATTGCGAATAGTCAGAGCCCGAAATCACAAGCTATTAATTACCATTATCCTTTTCATGAACAATTTCTTTTCAAAAGATCAAGCTATATAACTTCAATAAACCACACATTCATATTAGAAATTGAACGAGCCATTTTCGCATGGCTAGAACATTTACAAACCAAAATGTAATTCCAAATCAAAAGGTAGAGCTTAGTCTATACATGCCAACTATTAAAATTTTACTTTTAAAGTACCAAAACAAGGACGATAATGTGGATGACTTAAAGCTTGAATCCCGAGCTCGTAGCTTCAATACGAGCTCTATAAAAAAAACAGAGAAACAGAAGCACTGAAAATAAGCTAAATAGCTTAGTAAGTCTTAAATAAACTAACTAACTTAGCTTAATTGAAATAAACAATCACAATTACAGCATTTAGTAATAGTCATCATTGAGCCGAATGTATAGAACCACATTACACATACATCATATAATTATCCCCTTATTTAAACTTCATTGTCGTATATGAACAAAACATATCTTCTATGAATGTAAGTGCACAAGGCCGAATGTATACACATGATAACTTCCACTTTTATACACTTCTATTTATTCATAGTCATATACGTGTTAATAAATCCCACGAACATTATCACATGAGCCCAATATTCACAAATAAACAATCCATAAATTCATTAAACTCATTCTCTCATAAATAGACCAATACCACATACCTGGGGCACTTAATACAAAATACGAATTCATTTTGTCATCTTAGTACAAGATATTGTAGCCTTAGGCTTCTATTTAACTCCTCATGAATCTGAATTCATATAACATAAACAATTTGAATCTTTTCATATAGTTTCACTCTTTGACCGAATGCAACAAGATCATATTCATATAGTCGTAATACTTATTCACATTTTCATCACATTGCATACTTGATTCCATTTTAATCAAGCTCAAATATAAATTCATGATACATACCTGACCAATTTAAGGTACGGAGCTAATTCATTTTCCATTTATCTTGGAATCTCAAAATCTTATAATTTCGAATTCATCACTAGCACGAGGCCCGCTAGACTTTCAGTCTAATCGCTTTTATCGGCATTTTGCCTGCTAGGCTCGAAGCCAGATAGGATTTCACCAGCATCATAGCTTGCTAGGCCCGAGGCCCGATATGATCTCACTGGTATTACAGCCTGCTAGGCACGCGGCCCGATATAATTTCACCGGCTTTACGCCTGCTAGGCTCGAAGCATGATATTATCTCACAGGCATTATAGCCTGCTGGGCTCGAAGCCCGATATAATCTCACCGGCATTATAGCCTGCAGGGCTCAAAGCCCGAATGTCACATTACGAAAATCAAATTCCATATGGCCATAACACATATACATTTGCACAAAGACTTTTATCATTCATTTAAATCCCATGGATATAATTTATGCATCATAACACATAGTCTCTCAAATTCATTTGTATACACAAGACACATTCGGCTTCCCCATACAGTCAATAATAACATGTATAAACATAGTTACCTTTAACTTTTAACTAATCACAACTTGTGATAATCTCTTTTATCACACATATAACACAATATAAATCCATCAAAATGCTCAATAGACACCTCACTTTTCACATCCAAATTAAATTATAAGCGCAATTGCCATCTTTGGATAATAGTTTCCATTCTATTCTCATTCGACATATTGACAAAATAATAACAACATTCTTTTAGCTTCTTTCGTTTAACTATTAAGCTTGACAATTCAAACCACAAACTTTCCTTTCTATGTTACACAAAACTCATCATGATAAACCTTGTGTCTTTCGAATGTGAGTACAAAATTCCAATCACGTTTCATTATTTATCATGTCATTTAATATTATAGTTACACATCCATAGCTTTCTATATCATGTTCATCATTCGAAAATATACACACATCAATCATTTCCTTCTATATCATATATATATATATATATATATATATACATGTCATTCAGCAACATATTTATAGGCCCATATATAGCACAAAATTAAACATTCACTTGTCATAACATACCATCTTACACATACGAAATATCAAGCTCAAATACTTAAGAGCTTACCTCGAATATTTTTGAATAGTTTGCGAATCAGCTAACCAACCGCTTTCTCCTTTCCCTTATCCAAACTTGGTCCCCTAAGCTCTTGAGCTAAATTAAACGGAGTTCATTTATCAAAAATCTTACCATAACCGCTTATAACCAATTATAGCAACAATTCAACAGGTTATATTAACTACTTTTAACCCAAATATCTGATGGTTGTACTCATTTAATCACATCAAGAAATTTATTATGTGGCCAAAGATAATATATGCATGTTTACAAGAGTCTTATTCGGCCATTTCAAAGTGCTCTAAGCGACCTTATGTATATATTTCTAACAAAAGTGTGGTATATTAATAGGATCATAAAAACATGCATAGGGCCAAATCTTTGGACTCTTAATCACACATATTCAAGCATTAAACATTTTAACATTACAATTAATACACAAATCTTTAGTCACTATCACCTTCGATATCTAACTTAACTCTATCTAAATACATTAGTCATTCATTATTAACTACTTCAATTCAAGCTTCCTCACACCTCAAATTCACAAACCATAATCGGTTCCTCTACTAAAGGATTATTCAAAAATCCATAAGAATTCATTATACCATTTGACTTTAACTTAACATTCTCACATACACCTCGATTTATAAATCGGAAAATTTCACATAGATTAATTAATATTTTAGCATAACCCATTCAATACCAGCAAGCCAATTACCTCAACCAACCATTTCACATTTTCAAACATCTTCAATTTGACACAATTATTCAATTCATTATCCAAAGAATTTTTTTTTTAAACAAACGTATAAGCATAGATTAATATTGGAGCATAAATTTCTAACCATTCCAACTAGACCTTATAACATTACTCCATAAGCCGAATGTAAAAATCCATTCAATCAATAAAAACCAAATTACTATATTAATTCAATGATCATCATTCATCTTTCAACAAAACAAAACACCAAAACATCCAAATATATCAAGTCTAGACTTATTTAACAACTAATCTTGCCGAACACCATATGCAATCGAAATTTTCACTTAACATAAATGACCGAATGCATTATAGGTCCGAAAATTCATTTTTAACAGAATTTCTAAGTTTCAACTTAAACTTACATGAATTTAACACCGTAAAATCTATCTAATAAACAATCCTAGCTTCATAGCTTCAAAGCTTCAACCATTAACACATTTTAGCCATAGCCGAAAGCTTCAAGCATCTAGAACTCAAAATTCGATTATGGGCTATGAAGGGTGCGTCAAAACTAGTTCAATTTCATAGAATTTAAAGAAAAATCACCAAAGAAACTTACCTCAATCAAGTTACCCCCTTAGCCGAATAGCTTTGATTCTTTTTCTCTATTCTCTTCTTTAGTTACAGTAATGGAAGGAAAGAAAGAACCAACTTTGGTTTTTCCTCCCACTAAGCCATGTAATATTATTATTATTATATTAACATGCTTATTAATTTATTATAAAAGTCCATCAAATGCACATAAAAAAATTGAAACAAAAGAAAATGACTTCATGAATATGTGGGCCAGCCACTTACACAAAATTGGCCAAATTGACATGCAAGCCCCTCCTATTTAAATTATGCAACAATCAGCCATTATAAAAAATTAAACATCAACTTATCACATTTTTAATGCTTTTCACACAAGTCCTTATTAATCAATTCCACATTCGATTGACAAATTCAAAATACAATATTTTCACATATAGTAGTTCACAAAATAAAAACACACAATATAATATTTTAGTTATTTTCTGACTCGGTTTCGTGGTCCCGAAACCACATTCCGACTAGGATCAAATTAGGGCTGTCACAACTCTCCCCCTTTTGGGATTTTCGTCCCCGAAAATCTTACCAGTGAATACGTTAGGGTATCGTTCTCTCATTGAATCCTCGAGTTCCCAAGTCGCTTCTTCGATCCCGTGCCTGAGCGACAACACTTTTACTAACGGATTCTTTTTATTTCTCAATTCTTTCACCTCGCGAGCCAAAATACAAATCGGTTCTTCTTCATAACTAAATTTAGACTGAATTTCAAATTCTGACGGATTTATCACATGCGAGGGATAGGATCTATACCGTCTAAGCATGAGAACATGAAACACATTATGAATCTTTTCGAGTTCAGGTGGCAAAATCAACCTGTAAGCAACCAGCCCAATCCGTTCTGAAATCTCATACAGTCCGACAAATCTTGGGCTCAATTTACCTTTATGACAGAATCTGATTATCTTTTTCCAAGGAGAAACTTTCAGAAACACTTTCTCACCAACCTGAAACTCAATGTTCTTGCATTTCAAGTCCGTATATGATTTTTGTCGATCAGAGGCTGCTTTCAGACTATCACTGATTTCTTTCACTTTCTGTTCGGCTTCTTTAATTTAAATTAACCTCGTACAACTTATTCTCACTGAGTTCGGTCCAAAACAAAGGTGTACGGCTTTAATGACCGGATAAAGCCTCGAATTGTGCCATTTTAATGCTCGATTGAAAACTGTTATTGTAGGCAAATTCAATCAATAGTAAGTATTTCTCCCACGAGCCACTAAACTCGAGAATGCAACATCTCAACATATCCTCGAGTATCTAAATTACTCGCTCAGACTAATCGTCGGTCTGGGGATGAAAGGCAGTGCTAAAATGAAGCTTAGTACCCAACGCATCATGCAATTTCCTCCAGAACCGTGAAGTAAATCTGGGGTCTCTATCTGAAACAATAGAAGTCAGCACTCCGTGCAATCGTACAATCTGAGAGACATACAATTTCGCTAACTTATCAAGTGAAAAGTCTGTACGAACAGGGATAAAATGAGCTGACTTCGTTAATCTATCAATAATAACCCAAATGGATTATTTCTTGCTCAGCGTTGGCGGTAAACCAGACACAAAGTCCATCGTAACTCGATCCCACTTCCACTTGGGTATCAGGATCGGCTGAAGTAATCCCGAAGGCACTTGATGCTTCGTTTTTACTTGTTGACATATAAAATATTTAGCTACAAAATCAGAGATATTTCGCTTCATTCCGTGCCACCAGTACTAACGTTTCAGATCGTTATACATTTTTGTGCTACCCGGATAATAGACATTCGGCTATTATGAGCCTCATTTAAAATTGTCGGAATAAGCTCTGAACTTCTTGGAACACATAATCAATCCCTAAATCTTAAACAATCATTGTCATCAATTCTAAACTCTGAATCCACACTCGAATCACACTGAGCCCGCTTAGCAGCCAAATCATCATCGATTTTCTGAGCTTCACAGATTTGTCGTATTAACACCGGTTTTGCTTTAATTTTGCTATCAACACATCATCAACAGACACAGACAAATGTACATTCACCGCTCGTAAAGTAAACAATGATTTTCGACTAAGAGCGTCGGTAACTACGTTAACCTTTCTCGGATGATAATCAATGATAAGCTCGTAATCTTTGAGTAATTCAAGCTACCGTCTTTGTCTCAAATTCAAATCTCTCTGAGTCATTAAATATTTGAGGCTTTTGTGATCGGAAAAGACGTGACATTTCTCCCTAATTTGGTAGTGATGCCAAATTTTTAGAGCGAACACAATAGCAGTTAATTCGAGATCATGAGTCAGATAGTTCCTCTCGTGAGGCTTTAACTGTCTCGAAACATACACGACAACTCTACCCTCTTGCATCAAAACGCAGCCTAAACTATTCAAAAAGGCATCACTATAAACCACGAACTCTTTACCGGACTCTGGCTGAACTAACACTGAAGCTTCCGTTAAAAGAGTTTTCAGCTGATCGAAACTTTTCTGACACTTCTCAGACCACTCAAATTTGACACCTTGTTCAATTGTCAATAGTCGATTCACACTCTCATAGTCTCATCTTTCTTTTTCACAAATAACACTGGTGCACCCCAAGGTGAGAAGCTCGGTCGTGCCATACAATACGGAGCAACCCCAATCGGAGTCGTACCCAGAACCGACTTTATGTCAAACTCAACCCAAATTATCTCATTATTCGAACATAACAAATCAATAGTCTTTCACTTACAATTCACTACAGCATCATCACTAACAGTAGCCCTGAACTCTTCAGTCCCATATTTTCTGATTTTATCAACCAGAGGCGTACTTGATCTCAACGGATCGGTCACAGGAGTCACAACAGGTATCAAAGTTGGATTATTCGGGGGTGGAGGTTGTGAACCAGCCGGATTAGTTCTAATATATTGCGTGAACCAATCATTCATCACAGCATAGAAAGCTTGTCTCATGTTATCATCTCAATGACTAGCATTCGGCTGAGAGTCAATTAGCGCAGTCCCTTGCGCGGGAGCAGCCATTACGCTCTCAATATCATCCACTATGGCTCGATTGGGATCGGGATTCATTTCAATACGAAAATCACATTTCAGTTGTCAGAAGCCACTACACTATCGTATTAACACAAAATGGCATGTATGGCTAGACTCACATGCGCTACATTAGTCCGAGAATCGACTAAACCGTAGCTCTGATACTAATAAAATGTAACACCCCTAACCCATTTCCGTCGCTGGAGGGTTACGAGGTATTACCGAACCAGTTCTTATAGAATAGGCAAATAAACATTCAATAGTCACAAAGTTTTTCAAACTCAATTGAATCGATTCGGATTATACCATCAAACTAATTAACATACAGAAGGATTGTTTTATCAATCATTGCGAATAGACAGAGCCCGAAATCACAAGCTATTAATTACCATTATCCTTTTCATAAACAATTTATTTGCAAAAGATCAAGCTATATAACTTCAATAAACCACACATTCATATTAGAAATTGAACGAGTCATTTTCGCATGGCTAGAACATTTACAAACCAGAATGTAATTCCAAATCAAAAGGTAGAGCTTAGTCTATACATGCCAACTATTAAAATTTTACTTTTAAAGTACCAAAACAAGGACGATAATGTGGATGACTCAAAGCTTGAATCCTGAGCTCGTAGTTTCAATACGTGACCTATAAAAAAAACAGAAAAACAGAAGCACTCAAAATAAGCTAAATAGCTTAGTAAGTCTTAAATAAACTAAATAACTTAGCTTAATTGAAATAAACAATCACAATTACAACATTTAGTAATAGTCATCATTGAGCCGAATGTATAGAACCACATTACACGTACATCATATAATTATCCCCTCATTTACACTTCATTTTCGTATATGAACAAAACATATCTTCTATGAATGTAAGTGCACAAGGCCGAATGTATACACATGATAACTTCCACTTTTATACGCTCCTATTTATTCATAGTCATATACGTGTTAATAAATCCCACGAACATTATCACATGAGCCAAATATTCACAAATAAACAATCCATAAATTCATTAAACTCATTCTCTCATAAATAGACCAGTACCACATACCTGGGCCACTTAATACAAAATACGAATTCATTTTGTCATCTTAGTAAAAGATATCGTAGCCTTAGGCTTCTATTTAACTCCTTATGAATCTGAATTCATATAACATAAACAATTTGAATCTTTTCATATAGTTTCACTCTTTAACCGAATGCAACAAGATCATATTCATATAGTCGTAATACTTATTCACATTTTCATCACATTGCATAATTGATTCCATTTTAATCAAGCTCAAATATAAATTCATGATACATACCTGACCAATTTAAGGTACGGAGCTAATTCATTTGCCATTTATCTTGGAATCCCAAAATCTTATAATTTCGAATTCATCACCGGCACGAGGCCTACTAGACTTTCAGTCTGATCGCTTTCATCGGCATTCCGCCTGCTAGGCTCGAAGCCCGATAGGATTTCACCAGCATCATAGCTTGCTAAGCCTGAGGCCCGATATGATCTCACCGGCATTACAGCCTGCTAGGCACGCGGCCCGATATAATTTCACCGGCTTTACACCTGCTAGGCTCGAAGCTTGATATTATCTCACCGGCATTTTAGCCTGCTGGGCTCGAAGCCCGATATAATCTCACCGGCATTATAGCCTGCAGGGCTCAAAGCCCGAATGTCACATTACAAAAATCAAATTCCATATGGCCATAACACATATACATTTACATAAAGACTTTCATCATTCATTTAAATCCCATGGATATAATTTATGCATCATAACACATAGTCTCTCAAATTCATTTGTATACACAAGACACATTCGGCTTCCCCATATAGTCAATAATAACATGTATAAACATAGTTACCTTTAACTTTTAACTAATCACAACTTGTGATAATCTCTTTTATCACACATATAACACAATATAAATCCATCAAAATGCTCAATAGACACCTCACTTTTCACATCCAAATTAAATTATAAGCGTAATTGCCATCTTTGGCTAATAGTTTTCATTCCATTCTCATTCGGCATATTGACAAAATAATAACAAAATTCTTTTAGCTTTTTTCATTTAACCATTAAGCTTGACAATTCAAACCACAAATTTTCCTTTCTATGTTACACAAAACTCATCATGATAAACCTTGTGTCTTTCGAATGTGAGTACAAAATTCCAATCACATTTCATTATTTATCATGTCATTTAATATTATAGTTACACATCCATATCTTTCTATATCATGTTCATCATTCGAAAATATACACACATCAATAATTTCTTTCTATATCATATATATATATACATGTCATTCGGCAACATACTTATAGGCCCATATATAGCACAAAATTAAACATTCACTTGTCATAACATACCATCTTACACATACGAAATATCAAGCTGAAATACTTAAGAGCTTACCTCGAATATTTTTGAACAGTTGGCGAATCAGCTAACCAACCGCTTTCTCCTTTCCCTTATCCAAACTTGGTCCCCTAAGCTCTTGAGCTAAATTAAACGGAGTTCATTTATCAAAAATCTTACCATAACCACTTATAACCAATTATAGCAACAATTCAACAGGTTATATTAACTATTTTTAACCCAAATATCTGATGGTTGTACTCATTTAATCACATCAAGAAATTTATTATGTGGCCAAAGATAATATATGCATGTTTACAAGAGTCTTATTCGGCCATTTCAAAGTGCTCTAAGCGACCTTATATATATATATTTCTAACAAAAGTGCAGTATATTAATAGGATCATAAAAACAAGCATAGGGCCGAATCTTTGGACTCTTAATCACACATATTCAAGCATTAAACATTTTAACATTACAATTAATACACAAATCTTTAGTCACTATCACCTTCAATATCTAACTTAACTCTATCTAAATACATTAGTCATTCATTATTAACTACTTCAATTCAAGCTTCCACACACCTCAAATTCACAAACTATAATCGGTTCTTCTACTAAAGGATTATTCAAAAAACCACAAGAATTCATTATACCATTCGACTTTAACTTAACATTTTCACATACACCTCGATTTATAAATCAAAAAATTTCACATAGATTAATTAATATTTTAGCATAACCCATTCAATACCAACAAGCCAATTACCTCAACCAACCATTTCACATTTTCAAACATCTTCAAATTGACACAATTATTCAATTCATTATCCAAAGAATTTTTTTTTAAACAAACATATAAGCATATATTAATATTGGAGCATAAATTTCTAACCATTCCAACTAGACCTTATAACATTACTCCATAAGCCGAATGTAAAAATCCATTCAATCAATAAAAACCAAATTACTATATTAATTCAATGATCATCGTTCATCTTTCAACAAAACATCCAAATATATCAAGTCTAGACTTATTTAACAACTAATCTTGCCGAACACCATATGCAATCGAAATTTTCACTTAACAAAAATGACCGAATGCATTATAGGTCCGGAAATTCATTTCTAACAAAATTTCTAAGTTTCAACTTAAACTTACATGAATTTAACACCGTAAAATCTATCTAATAAACAATCCTAGCTTCATAGCTTCAAAGCTTCAACCATTAACACATTTTAGCCATAGCCAAAAGCTTCAAGCATCTAGAACTCAAAATTCGATTATGGGCTATGAAGGGTACCTCAAAACTAGTTCAATTTCATAGAATTTAAAGAAAAATCACCAAAGAAACTTACCTCAATCAAGTTACCCCCTTAGCCGATAGCTTTGATTCTTTTCCTCTATTCGCTTCTTTAGTTACGGCAATGGAAGGAAAGAAAGAACCAACTTTGGTTTTTCCTCCCACTAAGCCATGTAATATTATTATTATTATTATATTAACATGCTTATTAATATATTATAAAAGTCCATCAAATGCACATAAAAAAAATTGAAACAAAAGAAAATGACTTCATGAATATGTTGGCCGGCCACTTACACAAAATTGGCCAAATTGACATGCAAGCCCCTCCTATTTAAATTATGCAACAATCAGCCATTATAAAAAATTAAACATCAACTTATCACATGTTCAATGCTTTTCACACAAGTCCTTATTAATCAATTCCACATTCGATTGACAAATTCAAAATACAATATCTTCGCATATAATAGTTCACAAAATAAAAACACACAAAATAATATTTTAATTATTTTCTGACTCGGTTTCGTGGTCCCGAAACCGCATTTCGACTAGGATCAAATTATGGCTGTCACAAATTCTTGTCTCCATTAAGACCAAAAAAATTAGGTTTCTGTATTTGCAATTGATTGGTGATCCCAAAACTAACTATGATCACGATAAAGGTAAACACACCTATCGAATAGTAGTATAGCTATGGCAAGACCGTATTATCATATCCACGAGGACTAATAGTACTAGTATTAACTATCTTTTTATTATCTAACCTAAAGATTAAGGGGATTTATTTTAAACTAAAAACTAACTAAACTTAGAATGCGACAGAGAGTAAATTGAGAAAATACTTTTAGAAAATCGATAAGAGAGACAATACCCAAGGAAGAATCCACCTAGACTTCACTTATTATTTGACTCTGAATTAGACGATTTATTCACTTGATTTGATCCGCAGAAATCCCTAAATTATGTTAATATCTCTTTCGAGACTAAAAACAACTAACTCTAGGTTGATTAATTGAAATTTCTTTCTAATTAATACCCCTATTGTTGCATTAACTTGATTAATGGATTCCCTCATTAGATTTGCCTTTAATTCGGCAGATTTTTGTCATCCTATCTCTAGGATTACAATCAACTTCACTTAATTATGTTGGATCTACTTCTAAACAGGGACTTTTGCTCCACTGAATAAGCACATTCAACTTGAATTAGTACCCTGAAATACTAAAACAAGAATTAATAAACATAATTAAGAACAAATCAAATATTTATCATATAATTCAAAAAATAATAAGATTCATCTTAGGTTTCATCCCCCTTAGGTATTTAGGGGATTTAGTTCATGCTTATAAGGGAAAACATCTCAAATTTGGAAAATAACAAAACATAAAGAAGCCCAAAAACTTCGAGGTAATTGAAGGGAGATCTTTAGCCTTGAAAGAGATTTCTACTTTCGAGATGAATCTAACGGCTTTCTTCGAGTAATTCTTTACTTTCTGCTCTGTGTGTCCTCTTTAATCCTCTCTTAGTGTGTTATATAGACTTCACAGTTCCCAAAATACCTAAAAATTAGCCTTTTCTGCGTGAAATTGAAACAGGGCTCGATAGGGACATGGGCGTGTGTCTGCCCGTATGGGAATGCTCAGGCCTTATGTAATACTGGCTTGATTAATCGTCGACACGGCCATGACACACCGGTGTGTGGCCATCCCATGTGTCACACACGGGCGTGTGGTGAACCCGTGTGGATGTGCCTAGGCCGTGTAGAATGCTAAAATTTGCCCATTTTGTCCTTTTTGGCCTGTTTCTTGCTCTTTTCACTTTCCAATGCTCACCTAAGTATAAAACATGAAATTAAAGGATTAGAAGCATCAAATTCATTAAATTATAAGGTAAATCATCCAGAAATATACCAAGCATGGGTTAAATATATGTTCTGTTTATGGTTTATCAAATATCTCCACACTTAAGCATTTACTTGTCCTCAAGCAAAATTCTTAACTCACAATTAAAATTAATTCTTCTCAACTTATAATCTTTATCAATAATGTTGCAAAATAATTCACGAATAATCATACATTGAGAATTCAACTAAAATATCATCAAAGTTTCAAACAATCCAAGTTGAACATTTTATCACGAAAACATAGGTATTTCCCTTTATCTAAATAGTTACCTTTAATTCAAAATTACACAGAGTTGACATCCTCATGAAAGATTCACTCATGGTATTTAAGGTTCAGAATTAAGCACTCAATTGTCAAACATGAAAAATTATTACCATAAGCTTGCATAAAAATCAGATCTCCACCACTATAAATTGAGATGATACACCAATCAAAAGGTCTTCAAAAGGTTGTAATGGGCTTTGGTTAGGGGTGTAGACGCAAGCTGAAAGAGAAGGTTAGAATCAAGATTGATTGAAACATTACCAAACTAGAAAAATAACTAATACTGAGAAATTACATCACTAAATAAATAATTATAAAATTGAGCTTCTCCTCATGGATAACACTATTCAAGTTCAAGCACTATATAAGAAATAATTAATTTTTTTAAGAACCAATCAAGTATGAAAATTTACTAATTGATAGAAGAACATAGCCTGGCATTAATTCAAATCAAATCTCGACAAAATAGGGATCAAATTAAATAAGGGAAATTCTTAAGGAATCAAAGATAGGCTTATAGGTTAATATTGAGGGTAAATTAAAGAGGGGGTTTAAGCTCAAAGGGGGTTCACTAAGTGTTAATTATGAGGGTAGGTTTTTTACGGAGTGAGTGAGTTAAAACCTAGGTGCCTTTATCATCTCGGTATATCAAATCAATGGCGTGGTCTTGACATGTATAATCGAAGCAAGTTTTAGAATAACAAATCAGTATTGACACACTCATAAGCAACAATAAAAGTGAGCAAGAAACAATATATGCTCTAAGGGATCAAGATCTCACAAAAATTATGGCTTTTGATGTCAATCCTATGAATTTCAAACTTCAAAATAATACCTCAATTTGGGGAAACAACCTAGAAAATTTTTAATTCTTAAAAATCAACTTATCATGCTCAATTCTCTAATGTCTTAAAGTTTAAACAATCAATGCACAATTTCCTATGATTTAATCCAAAACATAACAATAAAAATCATAAATCAATCAAAATTCATTGTAATAGCAATAAGAATATAAGCATAAATCAATCAATTTGAAACTCCCCTGAATTTTGGATGAAATCCTTGGAATAGTGAAAGCAAAATTGGAGAGAGAGCGAATGAAGTGTATGATTCTGAGCTTTTTAAGAAAATAAACACAACTGTGGAAGAGAATTAAAGTATTACTCGATAAGAACCATAAAGATAAACATAGTTCAAAATATAAATGACAATTCTTTAAAGGAAAATTAAAAACATAAGGAATAAAGAAAAATAAAAATAAAAATAAAAATAAAAATAAAAATAAATAAAAATAAATGGACTCAAAGGTCTTCATCATCGGATGTCTCATGAGTCGACGGTGCCGAAGGAGAAATGTGTAGGTGGTGGCAAATCTGTTGAAGAGTGGCATCGATGCTATCGAATCACTCAAAACACTGCTGCTTGAGGCGAGTAAGTCACTCGGAGATATCTGTCAATGTGGCAGCAGTAGGTCAGTGGCTCGATGGTGGTGGTGGTGGGTGTGGGTCTTCGCGAGGGGGAGGAACATCATCAGTGATGTCCTAAGGGTCATCCTAGTTGTCAGAACAAGATAACCAGTATTGAAGAGGGTTGAATCCACAGTGTTTCACTATCATCCTCATGTGTAGCATGCTTGAGATGCCTTGTGGGGACATCTGGTCGATGAATGTAAGTGACGAGGACTGTGCTACTGGGTTCAAAAGGCCAAAGTGCCTAGCTAGACGAGTCACATAAGGACCTAAACAGATGACTCCCTTCTTTTGATGTTTAGTTTGATGGCGAAAGGCAAGGCCGATGAAGTAGGCTAGGTCGAAGGTATACCGCTGCGCCATGCTCCATAAAAAGTATACGTCATGGGTGTTGAAGACGCCAGTACTCTCTCTCCGCTTGGTCAAAGCATGAGCTAGGAGGGCGTGGAGGTATCGTAAGGCTGAAGAGAGGGATGATGCCTTCGATCGACTAGGATCATAGAAACCAGTAGTTGCATGAAGTTCTACCCAACAAGAAGAGGGTGAGCGATGAATGTGGCAATGGAGATATGGGAAGTTCTCGTCATCCATGAACTCCTTGATATATAGCCCTAAGGCGACGCCGAATTCTGGGACACTTAGTTGGCGTACTAAGCAGCCAAGACAGAATTTCACTATACCGAGCTTGTCGAATACGGACATGACTGGCTGCAATTGAAATGTCGAGCAAAGTTCTAAGGTGAGCTCCAAGTATGTGGGCTCGACAATCTCGAAGAAGCGGTCCCATGGGGCTGTAGTCAGGAGTGCCCGAATGGAGTCCGCAAGGTGGACATGCTCCAAAGCGGCCTAATTGATGCACTGGCCCACGCCAAGCGGTCGTGCACGAAGAAGCTAGAATAACTCCTCTTAGGGTTCGGCTGGGAATTAGAGAAAAGGATGGCGCACCTCAATGAACGCACTCGATGAGGTAGCGCCAGGCCCCTTCTACTTTTTTGAAGGGGGAACGGCAATCTTTGTCTTACCGCTTGTGTTTGTCATGGTGAATCTACAGAAACTTAAGTAATCCAATTTTAGTAAAAAGAGAAATAAACAGCGTTAATCAATACATCAGAAAGTCAAAAGTAGTCATATGAATAAGCCAAGGATATGATGATGATAGGCACGAGTGGGTCTTTATGGCATTAAAACTATTAGTTTGCTAATATCATCAGTGAACAATATATTAAAGAGAGATAACATGCTAGGCTAATCATGGAGAAATTATCACACTATAGTAATGTAAGTAATAGAGGAATCCTAATATAATAAACAACTAAACAAATTCAAAAGAAATCAAAATGTCAAAGAATTGCAAAATCACTAATCTAAGTTGTTCTAAACAATCAATAGAATGACAAAATCAAGAATCAACAAAATAATAAAATAACAAAATAAAATGGATTAAAAAGAATGAATAGAATTAATAGAATGATAACCATTAGCAAATGTCAAGAATCAAAGGAATTTAGAAATAAATAGTAAAATAAAATAAAATAAATAAAATAAAAAACAAATAAAGAAAAACCGATTGGTGGGTGGCCGGAGTATAAACGACGGTGGCGCGGCGAGAGGGGTTCTGGGGCGGTTTTGGGTGTGTGTGAGGATAGAGGAATAGGGAAAGGGAAATGGGAAGGGGAAGAGGGAGATGAGGGAGGGGAAAAGGGTGTGGGTTGGTTTGGGGTGCTGATAAAGGAAGGGGAGTAGAGACAGAAGAGGGAAGAGGAAAGAAAAAGAAAAAAAGGGAGAGGGGAAATTGTGGTTGGATGGTGGTCGGAGTAGGGTGCGAGGGTCGACGGCTGGGTTTTTGTGGGGGAGAATAGGGTGGATAGAAAAGGATAAAATAAAAGTAAAAGGTTTGGGTTTTGAGGTTTTTATATGGGCACAGTCATGCAACAACCCTGTGTTGGGCTACATGGTCGTGTCGCACACCCTTGTGGCTCGAGTCTAGCCCATGTTCATCATGAAATTTTGGTCAGGATCTCACATGGCTTGTGGACACGCCCGTGTGTCTTGGTCATGTCCTTCACATGGCTATATTGCACGACCATGTGCACTCTCCTTTATTTTTCCCACGTCCGTGTACTGTTCCACACGCCCGTGTGCATCAAGTAAGTGAGTCAAGATTTCACATGGCCATTTCGCACAGTCGTGTGATGTTCCTTACGCCCGTATAATACTCCCCACGGCCATGTAGCTGGTTAATGAAGTTAGGATCGCACACGGCTGTTGGGCATGGCCGTGGGTTCTACCCGTGTTCTATCCTGACTTGGGTCAAAATTGGGACATATATCTCAGGTTCAAACACTGCCTTAAACATGCTCGTGTGTCTAGCTGTATGGACCACACGGCTGTCTCACATGGCCTGAGAATTTATCGCATCCCGTGTGGCATCCCGACTATTGGGAAAATTAAGTTCTGCTTCCACACGGCCAAGGACACACCCGTGTGTCCAGGCCGTGTGGGTTATTTTCAAGTTCCTTGAAATTTTAACAATAAGTCTTTTAAATCCACACGGTCCAAACATGCCCATGTACCTATTTCGTGGTGGTCACATGGCCAAAGGCACGCCCGTGTGCCAGGCCGTGTGGGAAGGAAAACCTGCATTTTGTAATTTAATTAGTTTTTGTTAAATACTACGAACTGAAAATAGGAAAATTAGTTAAATTAGTGCTCGGGTTGCCTCTCGAGAAGCGCTTATTTAGAGTCTAAGTTCGACTTACCTCTTGTTCACGTAGTCATGGTGGTTTGAGGAGTTGAAACTCCTCTCTCCTGCTATCAATTTTAATATCAAAATAAGGTTTAAGTCGAGTGCCATTTACCTTAAACGTACCGAATTCATTATGTGTTATCTCGACTGTACCATATGAGAGGACCTTTAGGACCGTGGAGGGAGTTGCTTCATTTGCATTGGGCTTTGAAGTGGCAACTCGAGGGTCTGCTTTGTCCAATAGTACTTTGTCCCCCACCTTAATTTGATTAACCCTAGGTTTGTCATGGCGTTGTTTCAGTTCTGCGTGGTGTATCCTAGGTTCCTCTTTGCCATAGGTCCGCCATTTGTCTAGTTCATCTATCTGTACCATTTGCTCTTCATGGATGGCTCCCTTGTTGTTGCATGAACTAGAATATGGCTCATTTGTGCTTCTTGAAAGTGTTTCCTGCAAAAAAGGTTGAACCACAAGATTAATCTCATTAACAGGTTTTATAAAGTCATCTTCTTCACTCGATATCTCATTTGAATCACGAGCCTGAAGGATAATTATTTCATCACCTGCACGAAGTGTAAATTCACCTATACCTACATCAATGATAGTCCTAGTAGTTGCTAAAAAGGGTCTACCTAAGATTAAGGGCACGTCACTATCCTCATCTATGTCTAGCACAACAAAATCAACTGGGAATATAAATTTATCAAGTTTTACAAGTACGTCATCCACAATACCCCTAGGAAATCTAATAGTTTTATCTGCCAATTGTATACTCATCCTAGTTTGTTTGGGTTTCCCAAGACCTAGTTGTTTAAACATTTTATGAGGCATTACATTAATACTAGCCCCTAAATCAGCCAATGCTTTATCAACAGTTAAACTACCAATTAAACTGGGTAGTTTATTTTGCAAAATGGCCGAGCAAACTGCATTCAGCTCCACATGCTACGAATCATCTAACTTCCGTTTGTTTGCTAAAAGCTCATTTAAGAATTTAACAACATTTGGCATCTGCGAAAGAGCTTCAATAAACGGTAAGTTAATATGTAATTTTTTTAACAGTTTAAGGAATTTACCAAATTGTTCGTCTGTGCGGTCTTTCCTTATCACTTTTAGGTATGGCACATGAGGTTTATACTCTTTACCTACTAGTTCGTTGTGGTTTACCTCAACCTTACCTTTACTTACCACATCTTCTTGTCTTGGTACTGATTCGTCTTTAACTAGCCCTCTTTCATCGAGCACAGTGATAGCATAGAGTTGCTCCCTTGGGCTTGGCAAGCTACCTTGTGGCCATTCTGAAAACATCTAGGCAAGTTGACCAATTTGATTTTCCAGCCCTTGAATCGATGCTTGCTGATTTTTGAGAGCAGTTTCGGTGTTTTGGAAGCGAGTCTCTAACACGAGATGAATTTCGTAAGCATATCCTCTAGGTTTGGCTTCTTTTCCTGTTGGTAAGGTGGTTGAAAGCCTGGGGGAGGTTGTTGCCTTTAGTTTCCTTAACCACCCCACGAGAAATTGGGATGGTTCCTCCAACCTGCATTATAAGTGTTACTATATGGATTATTCTGAAGTCTAGAATTGTTACCCATATAGTTGACTTGTTCGTCCTCTGTGCTAGGATTGTAGGATCAATAGTCTGTGTTGTACACCCCTCCTCCCAGTGAATCACACTGCACCACTAGATGTACCTGCGTAGAACCATACAAACCATCAATTTTCTTGTTTAAAAGCTCTACTTGGTTAGATAGCATAGTGACCGCGTCAACTTTAAAAACAACGGTGGCTTTTGTCGGCTTTGTCCTCATGAGTTGCCACTGATAATTGTTCAGTGACATCTCTTCTATGAACTTATAAGCCTCCTCAGGTGTTTTATTATTGATCATTCCATCGACAGTTGCATCGATCATTTGCCTCGTTGAGGGGTTCAAACCATTATGAAAAGTCTGAACCTATAGCCACAGAGGTAACCCATGGTGAGGGCACCTTCTCAATAAATCCTTGTATCTCTCCCATGCATCGTAAAGAGTTTCTAAATCCATTTGCACAAAAGAAGAGACATCATTCCTCAACTTTTCCATTTTAGCCAGCGAAAAATATTTCAGTAAAAATTTTTCGATCATTTGGTCCCAAGTAGTGGTAGACCCTCGTGGTAGAGAGTTCAACCATTGTTTAGCCTTATTCCTTAAAGAAAAGGGAAATAACCAATGACGAATGGCATCATTAGAAACACCATTAATCTTAAAGGTGTCGCAAAATTCCAGAAAGTTTGCTAAATGCGTATTGGGATCCTCGTCCTGCAAACCATTAAACTGAACAAACTGTTGTATCATTTGTATACTGTTAGGTTTCAGTTCAAAATTATTTGCAGTAACAACAGGTCTAACAATACTCGATTCAGTTCCAGCTAAATTAGACTTAGCATAATCATACATAGTATGAGGAGCAGGATTTTGATTTACAGGAACTGCAGCTACCACAGGAGGTAGCAGATTATTTGTATTTTTCGCCAGCTCTTTGGTAGTGTCAGTCACGTCCTCTTGATCTTCCTCTATGTACTGTAGGCTCCGCCTTATTTCTTTACGGTTTCTGCGAGTTGATGCTTCGATCTCACTGTCAAATAGCAAAGGTCCTAACGGGTTCCTTCTAGTCATAAATTAGAGACACTTGTCAGAAACAAATAATAGAGAGATAAGAAAACAAAAATTAAATTAAAAATAAAAAGTAAATTGCAATAAAAGTAAAAATGGCTAAAGTAATAAAAATCAAGTGTTTCTAATATCTTAGTCCCCAGCAACGGCACCAAAAACTTGATTGGTGATCCCAAAACTAACTATGATCACGATCAAGGCAAGCGCACCCATCGAACAGTAGTATAGTTATGGTAAGACCGTAATATCCTATCCACGAAGACTAAGAGTACTAGTATTAACTATCTTTTTATTATCTAACCTAAAGATTAAGGGGATTTGTTTTAAACTAAAAACTAACTAAACTAAGAATGCGACAGAGAGTAAATTGAGAAAATACTTTTAGAAAATCGATGAGAGAGACAATACCCCAGGAAGAATCCACCTAGACTTCACTTATTATTTGACTCTAAATTAGACAATTTATTCACTTGATTTGATCCATAAAAATCCCTAAATTATGTTAATATCTCTTTCAAGACTAAAAACAACTAACTCTAGGTTGATTAATTGAAATTTCTTTCTAATTAATACTCCTATTGTTGCATTAACTCAATTAATGAATTCCCTTATTAGATTTGACTCTAATCCGACAGATTTTTGTCGTCCTATCTCTAGGATTACAATCAGCTCCGCTTAATTATGTTGGATCTACTCCTAAACAGGGACTTTTGCTCCACTGAATAAGCACATTCAACTTGAATTAATATCCTGAAATGCTAAAACAAGAATTAATAAACATAATTAAGAACAAATCAAGTATTTATCATATAATTCAGAAAATAATAAGATTCATCTTAGGTTTCATCCCCCTTAGGTATCTAGGGGATTTAGTTCATGCTTATAAGGGAAAACATCTCAAAATTTGGAAAATAACAAAACATAAAGAAACCCAAAAACTTCGAGGAAATTGAGGGGAGATCTTCAGTCTTGAAGGAGATTCCTGCTTCCGAGATAAATCCAACGGCTTTCTTCGAGTAATTCTCTGCTTTTTGCTATGTGTTTCCTCTTTAATCATCCCCTAGTGTGTTTATATAGACTTAGGAGTGCCCAAAATACCTGAAAATTAGCCTTTTTCGTGTGAAATTGAAATAGGACTCGACAGGGACACGGACGTGTGGTCTGCCCGTATGGGAATGCTCAGGTCGTGTGCAATACTGGCTTGATTGATCGTCGACACGGCCGTGACACACGGGCGTGTGGCCATCCCGTGTGTTACACACTGGCGTGTGGTGAACCTGTGTGGAGGTGCCTAGGCCGTATGGAATGCTGAAATTAGCCCATTTTGTCTGTTTTGGCCCGTTTCTTGCTCTTTTCACTTTCCAATATTCACCTAAGTATAAAACATGAAATTAAATGGTTAGGAGCATCGAGTTCATTAAATTATAAGGTAAATCATCTAGAAATATAACAAGCATGGGTTAAAAATATGTTCCTTTTACGGTTCATCAGCAACAAATTCTTTAAAACCATGCCAAACTTGGAGCTAGCCGCCCCTTGGAAATTCCAACAAATAATTTTGATATCCATAAAATAAAGAAAGAAATAAAGCACCCTTACTAATTGGATGATAAAGTACTACCCGGTTGAAACTCTTCATTCCTTTGTATGGCCTCACCTTCCTGTTGCCTACGATCTTCCACCTCCTGGCCGTTCGATGAGTCAAATTCCAATCTCTCAAAACCCCCATAAGCTAATTCATTGAAAGCCATCTTTTCGAACTCTAATCGACAAGTCTTAGTATTATCGAGCTCTTTCGACATTGATTCAACCCATTCTACCAAGACTGGCTTGAAATGCCATTTTTGTTTCATTCGTTTGCGCACATTGTGTCCCTTTTTGTCATTTCTTTTATGGATAAAGCTTTTTGTTTCATGGCTGTTAAACCTTTATTTTTGCATCGTTCATGCATGCCACGATCATCTCCCTTTTTTTCATTATCTTCAACAATTATCATTGCTCTATGACATGCATTTTTTAGGCTTGTAGGCTGCTCAAGAATAACTGAATTATGGCAATCCAAACTAGCTGCTTTTAACCCAGTTGGGCCACCTGACGCATCCACCATTGGTCCAAGCATCTCAGTTGACCTAGTTATTAATTCTGTCCTATCCATTCCTTGTCCCACTTCTATGGTTTCATTCCCTATTTGCTTGGCTGCCACCTCTTTAGGTTAAGTCAACTCCATGATTTTTACAACGGCTCCCTCCTTGAACTGAACACCTTTCCCTTTTTCAATTTTCCTCCCATTTACATTTTTTGTGAATTTAGCCATCTTCTCAGTCCCAATCCAGAAGATTCCCCAATGTTCGGCTCCTCCATATCAGCAAGGATGTTGAATTGAGTATTCTTCGATGTTGCCTTTTCTACGACAATACTCTTTCCATATTTGTGTATGGCTATTTGTTTCGCCGATCGACGTTTCCGGCCTGTTGCTTGCATCCATGGGGCAAAACCATTGTGTCTTACAGCCATATTCTCAGCCTTTGGTGGTGAAGGTCTAGACTCATTCAGTATGGGATATGGTAAATCTATGTCTTTAACAAACTCCGGACATTTTTCTTGATAGTGTCCATAACAGCTGCATTTATAGCATATCGACGACAACCCCTCATATTTGATACAATAAGGGACGCCATTAATACCAATGAAGGCTTTCAGAGGATGCTTAAGGTCCACAACAATGGCAAATCTCGCAAAATTCCCTCATCTCCTAATTGTTGTATTATAATCCACTTTGACCACTCTCCCCACCGTCTCGGCTATAATTCTCAAAAGCTTTTTGTCGAAACCATTTTTTGAAAAAAAACGGATGTCGACTTAAAAAATGAAAAAGAGGAGTCGCCACCAATCTTTTTAGGTGTGATTGGATCACCTTATAAAATGTTTTGGCCTACGAAGAATTAGAGAAAATGGATTCGGGAGTCGGTTACACGCGGGGAAGGATTAGCACCCCCGCGACGCCCAAAATTGGTACCAGATTGAGCAATTTTCTGTCTTAAGTTGAAATTTTGGAAAGATTTAAAATGAGATTCCTTTTTTTTGAAGCATGGATGACTTGAGTAGAAAAGTTGAGACTCCTTTGCCTCAGAAGAATACGAACGTCACATCCAGCACGATTGGACACGAGGTTCTTAAATTCCTCGAGACCGAAGTCGTCTCGTGAGTCACAAAGTTTTGCTTAAAAGGGTATCTTAGGTATTTAGATGAGCGAGAAATTGCAACCCAGCACGTTAGGGCACTATTTCCCGTATCTCTAAACACAAAAAATATTGCCTCGTTTTTGAAACATTTTGAATAAATTTTGAGGTGATTTAGGTTGAAAAATCGAGATTCTTTCGCTTCAGAAGAATACGAATATCACATCCAGCACGATTGGGCACGAAACTCTCAAATTCCACGAAACTAAAGTTATCTCGCTAGTTGTGAAATTCATTTAGGAGGGTGTTTTAGGTATTTAGATGAGTGAGAAATCGCGACCCAGCACGTTAGGGCACTATTTCCCGTATCTCTAAACACTAAAACATTGCCTTGTTTTAAAAATATTTTGGATCAAAATGAAATATATACATCTTTAAAAGCAATGATGCAATTGAAAGATCACGTGATATCGATACTAAGTTACATAATTCACATGATATAAAATTCTAACAGCGCATATGACATTTGACATGACAATAATAATATTAAACACGAAATGAAACAAAAATAAAAACATATAATAATAAGTAAGATTACAGAAACATAAGAAAACAGATCATACTATATATGCGACATGTAACATACGTAATATAAAAAGATATAATATAAAAAAAGGACATATACAAAGATATATATATATATAATACATAAAAATATACGATATATATATGAAAATGATAGTATAAAAAGCATATGATTAATAGGATATTAAAATATATATACAATATGGTTAAAATATATACATGAGATAATAAAATATGTGGATAAAATATATATATTCATAGAAAATATAATATTAAAGTGTATATTCATAATATCTATATGTACATAAAATAATGCTAGGTATATCTAGGGTAGTATGAAGTTTATAGTAAATACAAAAATATATGGAAGAAACATAATATAGTATTAGGAATACATATATAATGTATAGCGTTAGATATATATGCGAACATAAGAATATATACACCAAATACGCATAGGTTTAAAATATATACGATATATATATATTAGAAATAGAATATTGCGATATATATACATGAGGTAGTAAAACGTATATGATATAATAAAAATATGTACGTACTATAAAGAAGACCTATACATAATATGAAATAAATAAAATATATACACAACGTATAAACATATATATAACGGTATTTAAAAGATATAGCGTTAAGAAAATGATATACATACGTATTATTAACATATATATGTAGGACATATTAAAAGAGTGTATAGCTATGGCGTACAGATTAAAAATAAAAGTAAAAATATATAATATATATATATATACATATTGGAAATATTAATACTAAGATATAGCTAATAATATTAAATATATACATATATACGAGTATATTAAAAATATATAACTAAAACTAATGCTAATAAAAAAATATAATAATGATAATTATTATTATGCTAGCAAAAATAAATAAAAAAATAAAATAAAAATAAAATAAGTAATAATAATAGTAGTGGATATAGTAAAATCGTAAAAAAATAATAATAATATTAGATATAATATAGTTTAATAATATATATAATAATAATAATAATAATAATAATATAATAATATATTAAAAAAATGAAAAAACGAAACAGAAAATAAAGAAAAAGGACAAAATTGAAATAAAAGGCAAATTTTCGGGGCAAAATCGAGAGGAAAACAACAGAGGAGGGTCTATGCGAGTACGGGTGAAACGTACGGGGGCCTGAAGAGCAATTTTCCCGTGCCCTTGAAACGCAGCGCATTGAAAAGGGTCGAATTGCAACACGGGATAAATCTCAGGGCTACATTCTAATAAAAAAAAATTCGATTGCAAAGTCTGGAAAAAGCGGAAGGACCGCGTGCGAAATTATCCCATTACCTCAAAAACACGCGGATCCTTGGAACGGGTCGGGTCCGTGCGCGGGTTGGCTTAAAACGACGTCGTTTTGGGGTTAAAATGGAGCCCCCAAAACGACGTCATTTTGAGGGGCTATATAAAGCCAATTTTGGCTAAAAAATCATTTGGGTGTGGGGGAAAAGAAAAAAAAGGGGGAGAGAAAGGGAGAGAAAGAAAAGGGGGGAAAGAGAGAGAGAAGGCTCCGGGGAAGGAGCCGGTCACCGGACCGGTCTCCGGCGTTGACTCCGGCCGCCGGCGTCGACTCCGGCCACCGTACACGGTGGCCGGAAAAGGTAAATTTTAGTTTTTTTTTTTGTTTTTTTTTTTAGAATTTTTAGAAATATATATATCAAGTGTATTTAGCCAAAGAATAGGAAAAAAAAGAAAACCAATTTCGAAACAGGAAAGAGAATAACCTCTGTTTTTGTTTGATTTTTTGTTTCCGATTCTTTGATTTCCGTTCTGTTCCTCTGATTTGGTACGCTCTGTTACTATTTTGCTTGTTTTCTTTGTTTGTATGGCGAAGTCTAAGAAATTTACCGAATCTGCTTCTATTATTTTTTGAATCGGGGACCCCGTACATTGTTTTCGAATTGGCTTTATATAGCCCTTACAAATTATTTTTTATTGCCTTCTGTCCCGTTTATTTATTGTTTGCAGGAGCCACTTGCTGGAGTCGGTGGCTGAGGTGACCCCGAGGCGGTGGAGCAGCTGCTGAGTCAGGGGGTGGGTCGATTTGGCAGAGCAAGTGGCTAGGGTTAAGGGTTTGGGTGCTGATTTGTAACGGGTTTGGGCTAGGGTAGTTGGGCTTCTGTTTGGGTAAGTGGGTAGTTAGGTTTTTTTGTTTAATTTGGGCCTTTGTAAATGGGCCCGGGCAAAGTGGACCATGTACAGCTGCCCCTCTTTGCTCATTGTCATGTAACGGGAATAGAGCAAAGACTTAAAAGGGCCAATTTGCCTGGGCCAACTGAGTCTTGGCTTCTTTGGTACTCTTCTTGTTCCGGTAGTCTCTCTCTAGCCCACCGCCTCTTGAAGTTTTAGTTTAGTCCACTGCGACTTCAAAGATATATCATGTAGCTCTCGTCTGCTTGCGTCTTCAGAGATGTAGTTATTCAGAGAGAAGAGATTTATGACTTCAATCTTTCTCTGCTAAACAATACAAAGATTGTCAAATCTGTTTTTCTGATCTGCTATCTGCTAGTACAGAGGGATAAGATCTGCCAAAGCTTGATCTGTTACCCTACTGCTTAGGGGGTTAAGATCTGCTAGAATTTCGCCCATTACCCTACTGCTTAGGGGGTTAAGGCGAGCGACTAGAATCTGCTCCATTGCTGATGTATGATGAGAAAGTTCGATCTGTTACCCTACTGCTTAGGGAGTGAAGATCTACTAGAATGTGATCTGCTCCGCTCCTACTCAGCGAAGATAAGATCTGTTGTGATTTGCCTGTTACCCTACTGCTTAGGGGGTTAAGGCGAGTGGCTAAAATCTGCCCCAACACTATTGTATGGAGATAAAATCCACCGAAATTTGATCTGTCACCCTACTGCTTAGGGAGTTAAGATCTGATAGAATGTGATCTGCTCCGCTCCTGAACAACGAAGATAAGATCTGCTGTGCTTTGCCTGTTACCCTACTGCTTAGGGAGTTAAGGCGAGTGGCCGAAATCTGATCCATCACTGTCGTATAGAGATAAGATCCGTCAAAATTTGATCTGTTACCCTACTGCTTAGGGAGTTAAGATCTGTTGGAACTTGCTGTTTCCGTCCATCTCGCTACATTGTCCACTGGGGAATCTATCTGTAGAATTGATTTCCTTGGGTTTATGCTTATGCAAATGATTAGGATGCCATGATCGAAATGAGTCAAATGTTTCCTAATTGTGCGTACTATGATGCAAAAATGCTATGAGAGTGATCCTATTTCGACTATCACTACTCATTCATCCGAGTTTCACTCGAGGTGTCATTCACACTCTGTTTGTATGCCTCAAATCAAGTTGGTCTTGTTATGACCTGCTAAAATCCTTTCCTCGGATCAAATTGTTTGCGTTTTCTAATCATCACTTCGAACTGAAAATGAAGTTTCCTTTGGGCATCCCCAATCTTTACAAAAGGGGGTTTTTTTAAACAATCGTTCTGTTTTAGTTTCTTGCATTGTCAGGAGATTTTACAGAGCAACATGCAGAACTTCATTTGTAAAGATATTTTAGTTCATCAATCTTTATTTCAATGTGACACACTTTGTGTATAGTGAAAGGAAAAAACTTTGAAGATAGTCAGATTTGAACAAAGTTATCAAAGATACAAAGGAAATTAATTTGACAACATATCTTTGAGAGGATCAAAAGATAGTGAACAGGACAAAAAGTCAGACGCCCTAGATATCGCAGCTTGAGCCTCTGTAAATAGGTTCCATGAAGACTGCTTTGGGTTTGTTATGTGTTCAGAAGACCCAAAGTACTTTGCTGATGCCTCGGTATGTAATGTACTCTGCTTTTCGTCAGGTCGAGCACAGTGAGATGCTTGTCGTTTGAAATTTGAGCCGCCCTTTCGGGTTTTCGACTCAAAACCCCTTTAGTCTCAAGGCGCCCTTTGCGGGTTTTCACCTTGGCTTCTCCATCATTTTTTTCATCATTCATTTTTTTTTTGAATAGAAGTCCCAAAGCGCCCTTTGCGGGTTTTCACCTTGGCTTCCCTCCTTTTAGACAAAGTACTTCTTGACTGAGTCCGAATTCACTGGATTGGGTAAGCTTTTCCCATCCATTTCTGTCAAAATTAACGCACCGCCAGAGAAAGCCTTTTTCACGACATACGGCCCTTCCCAATTTGGCATCCATTTTCCTCTGAAGTCCTTCTGTATGGGAAGGATCTTTTTCAATACAAGGTCCCCTTCATAAAATTCTCTTGGACGGACCTTTTTGTCATAAGCTCGCATTATTCGCTTCTGATACATCTGACCATGACGAATGGCCTTTAGCCTTTTCTCTTCAATCAGGTTTAGTTGATCGTATCGCCACTGAATCCATTCCGCCTCATCCAACTTTATTTCTGACAAGATTCGAAGGGAAGGTATTTCCACTTCGATGGGTAACACTGCCTCCATCCCGTAAACTAGTGAGAATGGAGTTGCCCCGATAGAGGTTCTAACAGATGTTCGATAGGCAAATAGTGCAAACGGCAGTTTCTCGTGCCAATCTCGATAAGTCTCAGTCATCTTTCCAACTATCTTTTTGATGTTTTTGTTGGCCGCTTCTACTGCCCCGTTCATCTTTGGGCGGTACGGAGATGAATTATGATGCTTAATCTTGAATTGACTGCAAACTTCTGCTATCGTGTTGTTATTCAAATTCAGTGCATTGTCTGATATGATTCTCTCAGGCATCCCATATCGACAGATGATTTCTTTCTTCAAAAATCGACTCACTGCCGATTTGGTGACGTTAGCATATGAAGCAGCCTCCACCCATTTCGTGAAGTAATCAATGACCACGAAGATGAAACGATGCCCGTTCGAAGCTTTCGGCGAAATTGGGCCAATTATATCCATGCCCCACATGGAAAAGGGCCATGGGGAAGTCATAACATGTAATGGTGAAGGTGGAACATGAATCTTGTCTCCATAGATCTGGCATTTATGACACTTCTTGGCATAGCTGATACAATCTCCTTCCATAGTAGACCAATAGTATCCAAATCTCATAATTTGTCTTGCCATCGTGAAGCCGTTAGCATGTGTCCCACACACACCTTCATGCACTTCTTCTAAGATTTTCCTAGCTTCCACAGCGTCGACGCACCTTAAAAGCACCTGATCTTTTCCTCTTTTATAAAGGATATCTCCATCCAATACATAGTCGCAATCTAACCTTCTCAAGGTTCTTTTCTCATTCTCCGTTGCCTGTTCAGGGTACTCACGATCCTTTATATATCGTAATATATCCTGATACCAAGGGTTGTCATCCTTTTCTTCACCTTCGATGTTACAACAATGAGCTGGAGCTTCAGAAATGCTCATTTGAATCGGCTTCATATCCTCCTTTTTGTTTACTTTAATCATGGATGCCAGGGTTGCCAAAGCGTCTGCCATCTGGTTCTCATCCCGTGGGAGATAATTAAAAGTGATATCGTCAAACTCCTCAAGTAATCCTAAAACTACCCTCCGGTAATTGATCAACTTGGGGTCTCTTGTCTCCCATTCTCCTTTGAGCTGGTAGATCACCAATGCGGAGTCCCCGTATACTTCCAGTACTCTAACCTTCCGTTCTAAGGCCGCTCGAATCCCCATGATGCATGCCTCGTATTCTGCCATATTGTTGGTACAGTCGAAATCCAATTTGCATGTGAATGGATAATGATCTCCATCTGGTGATATTAAGACTGCCCCGATTCCATTTCCTACTGCATTGGACGCTCCGTCAAAGTTCAATTTCCATGGACACCTTTCGGCAGTTGCCACATACATCAATTCCTCGTTAGGAAAATCAAAGCTCAATGGTTCATATTCTTCCAGAGCCCTGCTAGCCAGAAATTCCGCTATCGCACTTCCTTTTATGGCCTTTTGACTCACATAGACTATATCAAACTCAGAAAGTAGTATCTGCCATCTTGCCATTCTTCCATTCAGGGCTGCTGACTCCATCATGTACTTTAATGGATCCATTTTCGAAATTAGCCACGTTGTATGATACAACATATATTGCCTCAACCTTCGGGTCGTCCAGATCGAGGCACAACACAACTTCTCAATCGGTGGGTATCTCATTTCACAATCAGTAAATTTCTTACAGAGGTAATATATCGCCCTCTCTTTTCTTCCTGACTCGTCATGTTGACCTAGCACACATCCCATAGAGTTGCTGAACACCGACAAGTACAGTATCAGCGGTCTATCTGGACTAGGCGGAGATAGTACTGGAGCGTTTGACAAATATTGCTTGACCTTATCAAAGGCATTCTGACATTCTTCATCCCAGGTACCCTGGTTGTGTTTCCTAAGAAGGCGAAATATGGGATCACATTTCTCGGTCAATTGTGAAATGAACCGAGCAATGTAATTCAACCTCCCAAGAAAACCTCGTACTTCCTTCTGAGTATGCGGTGGCGGTAGCTCTTGTATGGCCCTGACTTTGTCTGAGTCAACTTCTATTCCTTTTTCACTGACTACAAAGCCCAATAGTTTCCCTGACCTGACTCCAAAGGTACACTTTGCTGGATTGAGTTTCAACTGAAACCTTTTCAATCTCAAGAATAATTTCCTCAAGGCTTCGATATGTTCCTTTTCAGTTCGAGATTTGGCAATCATGTCGTCTACGTACACCTCGATTTCCCTGTGCATCATATCGTGGAATAAAGTCACCATGGCCCTTTGGTATGTCGCACCTGCGTTCTTTAGGCCGAATGGCATTACCTTGTAGCAAAAGGTGCCCCACAATGTTACGAAAGTGGTCTTATCCATGTCCTCAGGATGCATCTTTATTTGGTTGTACCCCGAGAAGCCGTCCATGAAGGAAAACAATGAATAACCCGCTGTATTATCTACCAGGGTGTCAATGTGTGGCAAGGGAAAGTTGTCTTTTGGGCTAGCTTTGTTCAAATCTCTGTAATCGACGCACATTCGTACCTTCCCATCTTTCTTAGGAACAGGCACAATGTTAGCTACCCATTCTGAGTACTTGACCTCTTGCAGGAATCCAGCATCAAACTGCTTTTTGACTTCCTCTTTGATTTTCAGCACAACGTCAGGCCTCATTCGTCGTAATTTTTGCTGGACTGGTTTGCAATCTTGTTTTATAGGAAGACGATGCACCACGATATTTGTATTCAGCCCCGGCATGTCCTGATACGACCATGCAAATACATCTTTAAATTCTCTCAGTAGCTCGACAAGATCTTGCCTTGTTTCCTTGGTAATGTGCGTCCCTATTTTCACCTCCTTCCCTTCTTCCAACGTTATGTTCTCCGTTGCCTCTTTCTCGTGGGGCAAAATTTGCTTTTCTTCTTGCGTCACCATTCTCAATAGATCTGGAGATACATCACAATCCCTGTTATCTTCAAAATCCTGAGGTTCCTCTGAACACAAGTCTTGCTCAAAGGAGACTTCAGGGTCTGCAGTATCGTCGCCCATATCATTGATATCTAGGGACCTGCGGGGTATGAGAGAATGTGCAAAGAATGAATGAATTTAAGAATGATTATTTTTATGTTATGAATGAGTTAAAAAATAATGAAATTAGAAGGTCAAAAGAATGTTTATAGAAGAATGAAAGAAGTTTGCTCGATCTGACAAAAGTGTTCTTTATTGAAACCAAAATATCCGAACATAAGCCTATTTCACAAACGAAATCTTATTACTCCTAGGCTTTAGAGCAACGAGAGTGTTCTGGAAAATTACTCTGTAAAGTTCCTAAAGGTTACAGGAAGTTCTTCAGCAGTCCAATTGTTTAAAGAGCTCCCCGGTTCGTAAGGACGAATGTCTTCCAAATTCTTTTGCTCAGTCTCTTTATCGTGTATGGCGTTGATGTGATAGCTTCCTTCCTCGAGCGACCCCACCTCGGGGTAAATTATCCCTCCTGACACAAAAGTATGGGATATGTGAGGGAATGTCATCGGTTCCCACTCAAATTCTCTTCCGTTCAGACGCGCTTTCCTTCTTTCTTGACGCTTTTCTATCTCCTTCTTTCTCTGTCTGTGGTCTGGCCTAAAACCTAGGCCAAAACGGTCTCTTTTCTCGCTTAATTCAGGGACTCGAATCCCACCTTGGAGGTATCGGCCTAAACCTTTTCCGGGCAAAGCTCCTTTTCCCACTGTCATCCGCAAGCCCATTCTGGTAGTTTTGGATATCTTGGGTAATGGCACCTTATTTCCTTCCGAAATAAAGGTTGTATTGACAAATTCTAGGGAGCGAAAAGAACACTCAATAGACTCTCCATCTGCCTCCACATAAG
This sequence comes from Gossypium stocksii, assembly GCA_020496765.1. Classification (NCBI taxonomy): domain Eukaryota; kingdom Viridiplantae; phylum Streptophyta; class Magnoliopsida; order Malvales; family Malvaceae; genus Gossypium; species Gossypium stocksii. The sequence continues at coordinate 43,365,591 of CM035621.1, forward strand.
GTGCGTTACTGGTGACTGTTGCTATGATGTCTTCCTCCGCGTTTATGGTCGCCAGTCGTCCGTCAGTCACTAATTTCAATTTCTGATGTAAAGAGGAAGGCACCGCTCCTGCCGAATGTATCCAGGGCCTCCCCAACAAGCAATTATAAGAAGGCTTAATGTCCATAACCAGAAAATCCACTTCATATGTGTTCGGCCCGATCATTAAAGGGATATCAATCCTTCCCATAACCTTCCTCTCCGTGCCATCAAATGCTCTCACTATATTGTGGCATGCTTTCATGTGAGAACTGTCTATTGGCAGTCTATTTAACGTGGATAGTGGTAAGACATTCAGGGCTGACCCATTGTCGATAAGCACACTTGGCAACGTATACCCTTTGCAGCGAGTGGTGATGTGTAGGGCTTTAGTTGATCCCATGCCCCCTGGTGGGATTTCATCATCATTGAAGTAGATGAAATTGTCAGCACTTATGTTACTAACAAGACGATCCAACTTATTGACGGATATGTCTTTAGTAACATAAGTCTCATTAAGCACTTTCATCAATGCCTCACGATGCACTTCTGAACTTAAGAGCAATGCTAACACTGATATGCGAGCTGGTTGCTTACGTAACTGTTCAACCACGCTATACTCACTGTGTTTTAAGAATTTCAGAAACTCTTTAGCCTCCTCCTCCTTCACTGATTCATTAATGAGTGTTTCAGCATCCTGCTCTTTCTCCGGGTCTATGGCTTTTGCTTTCACGGGTGCAATCCTAATGCCCCCCGCGTCATAACGCTTTCCATTACGTGTATAAGAACCTTCCGCTTGGGTCTCCTTGGAAGCGTTAGCTATTTCTCCTTCTTTTGGCATCGTTATGTTGCAGCCATAATTCCAGGGTACCCTTTTGCTATCCGTATATGGAAAGGAAATAGGCTTGCGGATAATGACCTTTGGTGTTATCGGTGTCTCAATCTCGTTATTTTTCGGTAGAGAGATGATGATTCTCGGCCGATTGGTCCCTTGACTTGTTGGAGTTCCTTCTAATACGCATACGTGCCCCTCATTCAAGCTACCTTCGTAAAATTCTAGCTCCTTGTTATCCATGAGGCTTTGTACCAGAGCCTTAAACTCGCCACATTCCTGAATCTCGCGGCCTTCTTCTTGGTGGAACTCACAATAGTCCCTCGCTTTTTCATCTTTCTCTTTGGAGATCAACATTCCTCTTTCTATCATTTCTCTCCAAATGACCTTCAGTGGTGTCCTTACTTCAGCGATGTCCTTTTTTACCCTTCTTGCATCGATTTCCCCGATCGCGTTCACCCATTGATTGCCGTGGTTTGGCAGCGGGTTTTCCGTACTGGGGGTATCGTCAAATTTCACGACCCCCATTTTAATAAGTCTTTCCACGGCCTTTTTGAAACTAACGCAATTTTCGATCGAATGTCCCTGTACTCCGGCATGGTAATCACACTTGGCATTAGCATCATACCACTTGGGATATGGGGGCTGCAAAGGTTTCAAGTGATAGGGAGCTATTGCGTGGGCATTATATAAGCTCTGATAAAGCTCCCCATACGTTACCGGGATGGGTGTGAACTGGATCTTTTCAGTATTCTGTCTTGAACTAGATTCCTGCTTTTGGGACCCCCGTTGCCCACCTGTAGCCGCTCTCGGTTGGCTAACCGTAATTGCCTTCGAGTTGTAATTACTCGCGTTGTTTACTTCGTTGTCCTTCCTTCTTGGTGCTGGCCTTTTGGGGGTTTCTCCCTCTATTTTACCACCTCTGATGGCGTTTTCAATCATTTCCCCGACATAACCATGTCCGCAAAGCTTTTAGTGGTACTTCCGATCATGTGAGTAAGGAATGGGGCTTTCAAGGTATTTATGAATAGCATGGTAGTTTCCTTCTCTAGTAGTGGTGGTTGAACTTGCATGGCAACCTCTCTCCACCTCTGTGCGTATTGTCGGAAGCTTTCATTATGCTTCTTTTCCATGTTCTGTAGAGTGATTCGATCGGGCGTCAAATCGGCCACATGGCTATACTGTTGCATGAAAGCGTGTGCTAGGTCTCTCCAGGAGCCAATCCTATCGCGACTCAGTTGATTATACCATTTAGCTGCGGCCTCGACTAGACTGTCTTGGAAACAATGAATTAGCAGTTGATCATTGTTCACGTACCCTGTCATTCACCTACAGAACATAGTGAGGTGGGCTTTGGGACAGCTAGTCCCATTGTATTTTTCAAACTCTGGCATTTTAAATTTATGGGGGAGGACTAAGTCTGGGACCAAACTAAATTCTTTGGCGTCCATCCCTTGTCGCCCATCAGCACCTTCTAACGCTCTAAACTTTTCTTCCAGCCACCTGCAGCGTTCCTCTAATTGTCTTGAGGATTCAATTCTTTCCCTCTCCTTCTCAGCCAAGTCCAAATCAGGGGTGAGTGAGTTGATAGGATTATCCAACGGGTTAGACCCCGAACCATCTTGTAAGTTCACAGGCATCCCAATATCAATTTGCCCCTGTTGAGGCCTAATGGTAACAGACGGCCTTCGCAGGGGAGCCTCTGTCTGCGTTTGAGTGCGGGGTGGTGTGAAACCTGGCGGATAATCTTCATTATCTTCCGCGGTGGTAGCCATAGGGGCCTTTCCCTTATCCATTGCCCCTTTTAGCAGCTGAGCCATCTCAGCCACCATACTTCTCTGAGCTTCCATCATCTGTTCACGCATATCGTTTTGCATTTTTACCAATTGTTCTTGCAATTGCTCCTGCATTTCCTTTTGGAGTTGCTCGAATCTTTGATCCATATTCTTGGTTTTAGCACGTGTACCGTAGGGATGTGGAGTTTCCAGATTCTTTTCTTCTCTCTGTAATAACTTTCACTAATCAGGGTTTTTCGGTTTAAATGCATGTGATGTGATGCAATACGAATGCATGAATGCAAAAGATATCGATCCCGATTCAGTTTCAATTTAGAAAACGTTGTTTAAGGAACAAAAATCCTTACACAAAACGGATTACAGACACTTTCATCATTAGGTCCAGAGTTTCAACCCTTTTAGATAATAGGAACAAAAGTTTTTACAACAAGCTAATTACAGATATGCCTTTGCCTTTAAGCCTAGAGTCTTAATTTTCCTAAGCAACGCGGCCAATTCTCGACCTCGGTTTGATTCTTGCTCGTATCTGACACCTAGCACATTGGCTTGCACTGCCAGGTCCTGCAGATGGTCGGCGACTTCTCGAATCTGGACAACGGCCTCCCCCATAAGGTAATCCCTATCTCTGACTTGATGTTGGAAATGGTGAAGCTCTCCCTTCCAGTGTTCTTCTCGCGCCTCAAGTTGCTCAACCCGGAGTCCGCAGTCCTGTAATGTTGCTTCTAGTCCCTCGATCTGATGTTTCATTTCTTCAATCTTGTCTTGACTTGCTTTCAGCTCGGCCGCGGAGTTACGACTTCGGTGGAGATGAAGAGACCGTCCGAGTTCAGTTACCTTAGCCTTTAATCTTTGACTTTCCTTCCGATTCTCTGCTAAGTTCCTTTCCAAAGCTTGATTCTGTGCCTGCATTTCTTGGAACCTCTTCTCCCAATGGTTTACTTTGGTTTTCTCTTCCCGAACCTCTAGCTGCCATTGTTCAGAAGTCTTTCCTAATCCGGCTCTCTTTTTTGACAGTTGCATTTTCTTATATCGTTCTTTCAGGTCGTCTCGGTCTTCTTCTATTTTCCTCTTTTCTTTCTTCACCTTTTCGACCTCCGTTTTCTGTACATCAACGTCTAGGCTCAGGTACATCTTCTCTTCTTCTAACTTCTCTATCCGTTTCGCGAGCTCCAGACTCTTCCTCTCAAACTCTAACTTTACGAGTTCTAGTTCTGAAGGAATTACCCGCAAGCTTTCCTCTATTGATCGAGCAGTCTCCCAACTTGGCCTCGGGATGTTGTCATTGGTCCTCTTGTTAAACCATTCTTTGTACTCAGGGGTCGTCGTCGGGCCATCAGTCAGAACCTTCATGCAGTAGATCTTTTTCCAGGCGTCAGAAATCTCTCGTATCTTCTTTTTATAATTGTCGCCTTTGTATGAGAATTCACTTTGGGCCAGGCCATATGTTACCGGTATAAACTGTTCCGCTTTATATTGCCTCAAAACGAGCAATGGCGCGTAACCGAAAACTCCCCAAATTCCAGGAAGAGGTACCCAATCAAAGGTTCCGCAACGATAAATGATTTCTCCAGGAGCCATCCAAGGAGCTTTCCATACAACATCTTCTTCTCGGAGATTTCGCAGTATCTCTATCCATCTTTCCTCTATGATGTCATCTCTTCTTGAGGTAGTCGCTGCTTCTTTTAAAGGAGAATAGTCCTGTAAGAATACTCGGCAAGGACCTCTATCAACACTCCAGAAGTGACTATGGAACCACACTAACAACAACTGTGCACAACCGATGAATCTGCCTTCACCAGTTCTCCTACATGCATTCAAGGACCGAAATGTTTCTGCTAGGATCGCGGGTACGGGTGTGACTTGTTTGCCGAGCCGATCGAATAAATCTGTGACCGCCTCATCTATATGCCCCATAGCCTTCGGGAATATCACCAATCCGTAGATACTTAAGGCCAAGACCTCCACCTTCCTTTTCGTGTCGGGGTGTGTCAATATTAGATCCCTCAGACTTGCCCACGAAATACATTTGCTATCACCCTTTTGTTGGATTCGAGCTGATGCCCACTGTTCACTCATGCCCGTGATGATCATTAATTTCTTCACGAAAGTTGGAAGATTGACAACCCTGACATAAGCCTTGTTATCTTGAATTCTCGGACAGCGGAGCAAGATGGTATATTCTTCCACAGTGGGTGTCAAATCTACCTCACCGAATGTGAAACAGCTATAAGCGGGGTTCCAAAACTGTGCCATAGCCCGAAACAGATGTTTGTCCACCTTAATATCTAGCAGATAGGGGAGATCTCCGTAACTCTGATAGAACAACTGTTTAGCTTCATTATCCCATTGGGTCCAAATATCCTTCAATTCCTGAAGCTCGTTTTGTGCCGAACTAATACGAGTAAAGTCCCACAGCTCCGACGTATACCCCTCGGCGATACTATCTCCTTTTTCTAGCTGGGCTTTCTCTGACCATGTTCGTATGTTAGCGTTGTCTTCCACTTTGTCAAGATATCCATTCCCCATTACAAAACTTTCTAACTTAGAAATAGAACCGTGAATCGATACCTTTAGATGCTGGATGACATGCAATGATGACAAAACAGAAAAGGTTAGTGTCACATATAACAGATATCATTTTAAAGAAAAACGAACAAGCACCTACGTAGGTAGTCACTAAAGGTCATCTCCGTACTACCTAGGGCAAGCACTTAAGGCGCACTATATGCGTTTCGGTTCTAAAGAGAAGGGTACCTGAACCAGTAGATTCCTCGATCCTCCCCCATTATAGGTTCATATGGACCAAGTTCAGTTCAGGGGGACACATTTCCCTACTGCCATGCGGAGATGAAAATCTCACGAAGCACATAGGTACGGATGTATCCCGGAAGCGATTCACTAGCCCATGCGGAGGTGAAAACCTCACAAAAGCGTAGCTCCTCACTCCCACTTAAGGGTGTGACCACAACGGTCATGCAAATGCAATGTGTGCGAGGAAAGATAACAAACATATTCAATAAACGCACGTAAAATATTGTATTAAAAATGTACCAAATTTCTAACATTAAGACAGAAAATGTTCAATTTTCGGCTTGACTCACTTAACGGGTCCCCAGCGGAGTCGCCAAGCTGTCGAAACCATTTTTTGAAAAAAAACGGATGTCGACTTAAAAAATGAAAAAGAGGAGTCGCCACCAATCTTTTTAGGTGTGATTGGATCACCTTATAAAATGTTTTGGCCTACGAAGAATTAGAGAAAATGGATTCGGGAGTCGGTTACACGCGGGGAAGGATTAGCACCCCCGCGACGCCCAAAATTGGTACCAGATTGAGCAATTTTCTGTCTTAAGTTGAAATTTTGGAAAGATTTAAAATGAGATTCCTTTTTTTTGAAGCATGGATGACTTGAGTAGAAAAGTTGAGACTCCTTTGCCTCAGAAGAATACGAACGTCACATCCAGCACGATTGGACACGAGGTTCTTAAATTCCTCGAGACCGAAGTCGTCTCGTGAGTCACAAAGTTTTGCTTAAAAGGGTATCTTAGGTATTTAGATGAGCGAGAAATTGCAACCCAGCACGTTAGGGCACTATTTCCCGTATCTCTAAACACAAAAAATATTGCCTCGTTTTTGAAACATTTTGAATAAATTTTGAGGTGATTTAGGTTGAAAAATCGAGATTCTTTCGCTTCAGAAGAATACGAATATCACATCCAGCACGATTGGGCACGAAACTCTCAAATTCCACGAAACTAAAGTTATCTCGCTAGTTGTGAAATTCATTTAGGAGGGTGTTTTAGGTATTTAGATGAGTGAGAAATCGCGACCCAGCACGTTAGGGCACTATTTCCCGTATCTCTAAACACTAAAACATTGCCTTGTTTTAAAAATATTTTGGATCAAAATGAAATATATACATCTTTAAAAGCAATGATGCAATTGAAAGATCACGTGATATCGATACTAAGTTACATAATTCACATGATATAAAATTCTAACAGCGCATATGACATTTGACATGACAATAATAATATTAAACACGAAATGAAACAAAAATAAAAACATATAATAATAAGTAAGATTACAGAAACATAAGAAAACAGATCATACTATATATGCGACATGTAACATACGTAATATAAAAAGATATAATATAAAAAAAGGACATATACAAAGATATATATATATATAATACATAAAAATATACGATATATATATGAAAATGATAGTATAAAAAGCATATGATTAATAGGATATTAAAATATATATACAATATGGTTAAAATATATACATGAGATAATAAAATATGTGGATAAAATATATATATTCATAGAAAATATAATATTAAAGTGTATATTCATAATATCTATATGTACATAAAATAATGCTAGGTATATCTAGGGTAGTATGAAGTTTATAGTAAATACAAAAATATATGGAAGAAACATAATATAGTATTAGGAATACATATATAATGTATAGCGTTAGATATATATGCGAACATAAGAATATATACACCAAATACGCATAGGTTTAAAATATATACGATATATATATATTAGAAATAGAATATTGCGATATATATACATGAGGTAGTAAAACGTATATGATATAATAAAAATATGTACGTACTATAAAGAAGACCTATACATAATATGAAATAAATAAAATATATACACAACGTATAAACATATATATAACGGTATTTAAAAGATATAGCGTTAAGAAAATGATATACATACGTATTATTAACATATATATGTAGGACATATTAAAAGAGTGTATAGCTATGGCGTACAGATTAAAAATAAAAGTAAAAATATATAATATATATATATATACATATTGGAAATATTAATACTAAGATATAGCTAATAATATTAAATATATACATATATACGAGTATATTAAAAATATATAACTAAAACTAATGCTAATAAAAAAATATAATAATGATAATTATTATTATGCTAGCAAAAATAAATAAAAAAATAAAATAAAAATAAAATAAGTAATAATAATAGTAGTGGATATAGTAAAATCGTAAAAAAATAATAATAATATTAGATATAATATAGTTTAATAATATATATAATAATAATAATAATAATAATAATATAATAATATATTAAAAAAATGAAAAAACGAAACAGAAAATAAAGAAAAAGGACAAAATTGAAATAAAAGGCAAATTTTCGGGGCAAAATCGAGAGGAAAACAACAGAGGAGGGTCTATGCGAGTACGGGTGAAACGTACGGGGGCCTGAAGAGCAATTTTCCCGTGCCCTTGAAACGCAGCGCATTGAAAAGGGTCGAATTGCAACACGGGATAAATCTCAGGGCTACATTCTAATAAAAAAAAATTCGATTGCAAAGTCTGGAAAAAGCGGAAGGACCGCGTGCGAAATTATCCCATTACCTCAAAAACACGCGGATCCTTGGAACGGGTCGGGTCCGTGCGCGGGTTGGCTTAAAACGACGTCGTTTTGGGGTTAAAATGGAGCCCCCAAAACGACGTCGTTTTGAGGGGCTATATAAAGCCAATTTTGGCTAAAAAATCATTTGGGTGTGGGGGAAAAGAAAAAAAAGGGGGAGAGAAAGGGAGAGAAAGAAAAGGGGGGAAAGAGAGAGAGAAGGCTCCGGGGAGGGAGCCGGTCACCGGACCGGTCTCCGGCGTTGACTCCGGCCGCCGGCGTCGACTCCGGCCACCGTACACGGTGGCCGGAAAAGGTAAATTTTAGTTTTTTTTTGTTTTTTTTTTAGAATTTTTAGAAATATATATATCAAGTGTATTTAGCCAAAGAATAGGAAAAAAAAGAAAACCAATTTCGAAATAGGAAAGAGAATAACCTCTGTTTTTGTTTGATTTTTTGTTTCCGATTCTCTGATTTCCGTTCTGTTCCTCTGATTTGGTACGCTCTGTTACTATTTTGCTTGTTTTCTTTGTTTGTATGGCGAAGTCTAAGAAATTTACCGAATCTGCTTCTATTATTTTTTGAATCGGGGACCCCGTACATTGTTTTCGAATTGGCTTTATATAGCCCTTACAAATTATTTTTTATTGCCTTCTGTCCCGTTTATTTATTGTTTGCAGGAGCCACTTGCTGGAGTCGGTGGCTGAGGTGACCCCGAGGCGGTGGAGCAGCTGCTGAGTCAGGGGGTGGGTCGATTTGGCAGAGCAAGTGGCTAGGGTTAAGGGTTTGGGTGCTGATTTGTAACGGGTTTGGGCTAGGGTAGTTGGGCTTCTGTTTGGGTAAGTGGGTAGTTAGGTTTTTTGTTTAATTTGGGCCTTTGTAAATGGGCCCGGGCAAAGTGGACCGTGTACACTTTTCATTATGGAATCTATAAGGAAGACCCAATATACGCATCTAAACAACGATCTTAGAGGGGTGTCGCTCTTTTGTGGAAAATTCCTGGCTCCATGGTTGAACCGTGAGGTAATTACCATAAACCACCCAATGACCCTCAGTTAATGCTTTGTTATAATCCTGGTTCATGGAAAACTTAACTAGAAAGTAATCATTCTCAATGTCAATCACTTGGAAAGAACCGATAGGTTTCCAAAGCGACTGGATTCTGTTAAGAAGTGCTCTATAGCATATCTTTCTTCCCCACAGTATCACCACCACTGTCTGCTCCATGCTTTTGTCTAAAATCGCTTGAATCTGGTCAGAAAAAACTATTTCTAGATATGGTCCGGCTATTGATACTCTAATGTCATTCTCAAATATTTCAAACTCGCCATTAACCAAATTTGCATGTCTCTCCCTCGTTGTTTACACCATATTGGCCATAAGCTTTTCTTTAAACGATACTTTTCCGAGAACCGCTCCTTCCATGGCCAGATCCCCCGGAATATCCTCTTCTAATTATTTATTCCTGACTTTCTTGGTCGCCTGCTCAATCCCTGAAAGAATCGCCGAGTTTGGTTGTTCCATGTCCGACATCATTATTTTTAAAATTTTTTAACAAATATCAAATAATATTTTTTTTGAATGATAACCTTTTACAACAAATTTTAAACCAAATTAATACTAAACGTTGTTACAGTGAATAAGTAATTTTGGGTTGTCAGCATGTTGACTTGTCCAAGGTGGGAAGTTTCAACTACAATTGTATCATCGTCTTTCGGCACTGCCTACTTCTATGGTTCCCCATCGATACTCATATAAGTATGGTCAGCAACACTTTTGTCTAACTCAAAAACATATTTTGTGTGCCTATTTCCTACAACAAAATAAATCAAATTCTACCAAATAGTTGTACATTGAATTCAACACCTAAAGAGATTAATACCAATAAAAACAAATATGTCCATGACAGTGCGCACATAAAAAGTATTGTTTTTTTTTTTTATCAATTCAAATACTAATTTTACGATCCTATAATGTTTTTTCACACACATTTAGGTCCTTGTTACAATGCATGGAAATAAAGAGAAGCATAACCATTGGTTTGGGGAGAAAGAATTCAACCATGTTAAAAAAATCGGTTTAAAAAATAATGCTATTAAGTATAGTGTAAGTTAAAATTTTTTTCTTTAAAATCAAGCTTTTGTGGTATTAATTGAAATAGACATATTCTTTGTATGAGATAGTCTAAATTTAATCCTCACTTTCTATCGAAATGACATTCTTTATTATTCTTGAACTGCAAACCACTTTGGGTGTGGGCTCAAAGTGTCACAATAAATTGCACAAAATGAAAATTTTATTAACTTTCGGTAGGAAAGTTGATTATCTCTTTAACAAAAAACTATATGTTTTTCACAAAAAATAGACTTTATTCTATAAAATAAATTTCCACTAGATAATGGGCATATGTGCAATACCTCTATAGTACAACACATAATTCCTATTTATAAAGAATCAGTAAAAGAGTTCTATTCAAATAATGTTCGATTAAATAATAATATCTAAATGGAAACTATAACTTATACTCTAAGTTAAAGTATAGGGCGGCAATCACATGCCATTAAAACTACTAGGGTATGCCGCCTCATGTATCTCATAAGGCCTAGTTGGACTTTTATGTATTATATCTAATTATATGTGTTATCTTAACTTTTATTCAACACTAATAATTTATCCAACCTAATGTTTATTTCCTATTTCCCAAACTATTTTTTTATAATTAAATTAATTAAATTAATTTTTTAATTAAATTATTTTTTCAACCCAATTCTAATTTTGTTGAAGTCATGACAATTTTACCTTAATAGAATCTATGAGAAAAATATATTTAAATATCTTATTCAACAAATTCATGGCGACTAATTAATTTAATCCTCACTTTGAACTTCAATTATTAAATTATAATTAATTAAATAATAAACTTAAATTAATTCTCAAGTCATCTTTTGTACTTGGCGAGAAAACGCATTCACGGATAGTTATTCTTGCGATCTATTTATCTTACTTAATTGTTTTTTTTTTCATTTCATATTATTGATTTTATATGAAATTCGTTTCTAGTTATCTCGAGTTAGCGGGGGGATTAATTGGACTTATATAATTAGGGTTCAAAAAATTTAGTCATAAAGTGATTCCATTAAAGCATCATGATTGAGCTCTCCTTTATTATATACCATACGAAAGCTGCTTATCAAGTGCTTGTCCAATGATCTGGTCATAAGTGTGTTATCCTTATAGGATATGCTTAATTTCTTTGGGATAAATCAGTTTTCCTAATATGATTTTATTTTATCTCATGGTAATCATTATATCTTCCTTCATGAAAGGTCAATTACTAACAAACAGTAATTAAATAATTTATCACAAAGAAAAATAATTTGTGGCCACATTACTTTCCATCTATCATGTAATGCCAACGAGAGAATATCATTTACCCTTTATTGGGCTTTAAATTCCACTGTGTGGAATGATGCCACATATTGTAGAACTCGCATACCCAACGTACCAACTTTCTATTCTTTACCTATTTGAACTTAGACTTTGATTTACATCAAAGTATATAAGTCACACATACATAGTCATTCTTCCACTTAACATTAAAGTATGTCACTCTATGAATGTCACAAGTGAAGAAATCTATAAACGAATCTAGGATCTATTCTACTTGGGTCCTGTCTAATGTACTGTCAATCCAGTCAGTCACATCTATGTTATCTTTTGGGAGTCATATGTTTTGATACTCAAGGCAAATTTTCTCCCGAATTAGACTTGATAAATGACATATTAGTCTTTAATCAATTTGCTCAATTCCAATTAGATTAAGGAGGTGTTTAAATTATCTACTAATATGAGTTGTCTTTCCGTATTATGATTAGACCATCAAAACCTATAATTATAGAAAATTCAAGTCAAATTTGAAATTATTGCAATTTAGTCCCTATGTTCAAAACTAACAATTTTACCTTTTCAAATTAGTCCTTTTTCATTTTAATACTTAAAGTCTAACAATTTAGTACCAAAAGCTTCAAGATTCAACAACGGTAACTTTTAGAAATTTTAAAAGTTTTACAAAATAGTCCACTGGTTATCTAAATCAAGCTCCTGGGATCTCAAAAAATATAAAAATTATAAGAAGCAAACTCAAAATCACTAACCAATTAAATGATTAAAATTTGGAAGCTTAGGAACCTTATTTCTCCTTGTTCATACGATGAAGAAGATGAAGGTACGGAAAATGTTCTAATTTTTCTTTTTAATTTGTCTTTTATACTTAGCTTAAAATTAATAAACTTAATTAATTTAATTTAAACCTTAATTAACTTATGTCTAATCATCATTAAGAAAAAATAAGTAGATGACGTCATTACCATCCATCTTTCATAATAAAAAATGGGTCTAATTATTCAATTGGTCCCTAAATTAAAAAAAACTCACAGTGATAGAACTTTTACCACTTTTACAATTAAGTCATTGTACCTTAAGCAACTATCTAAATGACAAATTAAAGAACCAAAATTTAATTAAACCTTATAATAAATTTAATATTTATGGACTCACTCATAAAAAATGGGGTTCTAAAATGCTATTCTCGATGCTATTGAAAAAAGGGTTGTTATACTTTATACCCGTAAAAGAGACGAAAACCAAAAGAAAAAACTAGAGAATGGGAACGAACAAGGAAAAGAGAAGACTAGTGGAAGACGGGGTTGGAATCATAAAATCTCGATTGGCGATGGAAAGAGGGAGTGTGACAGCCTAAGAGTGTATTTTTGTGGTTTTTTAGGGCGCTTTGAAAGTGACATTTAGGGTAAAAATCGTTTGGTATATATAGGAAATCTGACGAGCCGCATGTAGGAATGAACCTGAAGTTGCAGAATCCCGATAACATGTAGTGTGTCGCGACACGATGCCCTAATTTCCAGGTTTTTAAGTTCGAAGCTACGTGTTGTGGCACGGTTATACTTGTCACGACACGACCCTAGGATTTTCAGTATTTTTATTTCGAAGTTGCATGTCACAACATAGGGGTCTGTATTGTGACACGACCAGAAATTTTCAAAATCTTGAGCTTCAAAGTTTTGTGTCGCAACACAAGGGAATTTGAGTCGTGACACAGCTTGAAAGTCCCAAAAACTACTTTTTTTGGGTCGTGTCAGACTCTTCAGTTTGTGCTCAATCAGTCTAGACAACCTTTAAGAACACTTTCACTCTCGAAAACCTTATTCCTAATCTAACTAAGACTAAAATTCAAAAATTATAACTCAAAAAATTCTAAACACACAAAACTTTACTATATTTACAAAGTTATTAATAAAGTTGGGACTTGGTTGGCTCGTTATGACGACGCGATTTTCCTCGTCACGATGTGACAGACTGATTTGGATCTTTCCGTGCAAAGTTTCACTTATTTGATTCTTTGATTCATTTACTTTACGAGTTGAACAACTCCTAATAAATAAAACATATAATTCAAAGCTTAAAATAAGATAACGAAAAATAAAACTAAACACATGAAAATAAAATCTAAAACCAAAATAAATTTAAAAGAGAAGTTCTTTTTCAGAACCGAGAAAATCCGTATCACCACTGAAGAACTTTCAACTGATCTTCGGCACTTTGATCCTTTGTTTGTTCCATTGTCGATGTATCTGAACCAACAACTTTGGTCGATTCCAATGATATTGTCTTATTTTCGACTGGTGGGATGTCCACATTACAAGCTATTTGGTGCTAAATCCAAGCCAATCCCAAATTATGTTTCGAGGTATGATTGGCTTAAGCTTCCTCACCTCCATGTTGCGTGAAGCTTTGGTTGCACAAATTTAACCTTTATCGTAGTATGAGAATAGTATAAACCAACTGAATCTTCCGGCTGGCACCTCTTTGGTTTTATCCAAAAAGTGTATTAGCTCTTCTACACCTTAATTCAGAATCAGTTGCAACTGAATGTTAGTTGTCAATGTTACCTCCACCTCTACTGCTAAGTCTAGCTCTATGTCAATTGGATTGAAGACATCTTTGGCTATTTTTAACTCATCTTCATGGTCTCTAGTTACAAATTCTTGTTGATTATTATCACCTATTTCAAGATGATCGATGACAATGCTGTGGTCTACATGATCAAAGTTGGGAACATCATGCATGACCTCTTCCAATGGAGTTATTGCTTCCTACCTTCATTAGCGTAGCTTTATCATGAGTGACATTTGGTTTGACATAACCTCCCATCGATTGGATATTGTCTCCAATCATTCGGATATTGGCCGCTTAATTGCTTTGCATGAGATATTTCATGAGAATTACAAGAGTGCTCATTTAGATAATTGAGCATAACATTTTCTTGGTAATACAAATCATAAGGTGCTTTGCATGAATAGTCATTTTCTCCACATCCTCCCTCATAATTCTATTGGCTAGTTGAGGCTTTGATTAATCGTCTTAACCTTTGATCACTCATATGTTGTTCATACCAGTGCCTATATATATCATCATCCATGATCAAGTTTAATTCTCATTGAACGACATATTCGATCATCTTGAATTCTCCATAACTCCACTAGCTCGTCAAAGGTTCGAATGTCTGACTCAATTGACTGCCTCCAAACGTGCGGATGTTTAGAGTTAAAAACATGGAAATAAAAATATAAATATTTAAGTGTGATATCTGCAAGCGTACATGTTAAATTATAATATAGATTTGTGTTACAATAGAACATCGGTAAGTATTTCGAGGATTTTACCCAAGGGATTGCAGATTGGAGAAATTATTATTAAATTAATTACAGGAAATAATTTCTAATATATTCGATTCATGAATTAGTAGTTTTAATCCAAATGAAAATATTAATTAAACTAATTAACTTAATTAACCTAACTAACCTAATGGAATTTCCTACTCCTAATGTTGACAATGCAAGCCTTTAGACTATGATTGATTAAATCCCTAATTATTTAATAAAATAATTAATTATCCCCAATTGAGTTATTTATCACCCTTAGCTAAGAATACCCTTCGGTCTCATCTTCGCTAAGGATTACCACCTAAGTCACCCTTTCAATCTGTTCCTAAGCATATGGATACTCTTTCGGTCTCACCACTTGGCACAAGTTATACATGATAGGATACCCTTCCGGTCTCTCCTGTCTCAATATTCTATAAGGAGCATCACTCCCTAATATACTAAGTACTATTGAATAAAGAACTAGTTTTAGATAAATAATTACCTAACTGATATATCAGTTTAATAATTGAATCATGCGAGATATGAATAAAGTATAAGATTTATTCTAATATTCATACAAACATTAATTGGCTAGAGAAACAAAATATAAAGAGAAAAATAAAATAAAAAAGTAAAGAGAATACACATGAGTATATATTGAAGCGCGGCTCTAAAGCAATCTCCACTCGCAAATGTCTTCACATTAGAATAAGAATAATTTTGACTAACCAAACATGAAAAGAAAATACGAAGAAAATTGAATAGGAAAAATTGCCTGTCTAAGTCTGCGCACTAATTCCGGTGACCCTAAGGTTACTTATATAGGCTACGAGCTACTTGGTGCCCACACAACTTAAGATACATTTAGATACCAATTAATACAAGATACTCTTAAATGCCTAAGATCAATATGGAAATATCTCAAGAGTGCTGGAAAAGGATTCAACTCATTTTGACTTGCCTCTGTCGCGTTGTCGTGACGTGGGAAGACTCCTTATTACGACATCATTATCATGCTTTCCTTCCCATGATCATCATGTCAACGTGACGGGAGAAAAATTCTCATCACAATTGGAATGCTTTTCCAACCTTGGTATTATCATTGTTCCATGTTGTAACATGGGCTTCCTTGTATCACGGCCTGACGATTATTCCTTGTATTCTTGGACTCGAATTGGCACCCTACACACTCAATTAGCCCATTAGTCACTCTTAAGGCTCGAGTTTGCCTTATGTATCACACCCAGATTCTACAAAGACTGAAAATTAAGAGCCAATTGAGGGATGCAATTGGAAGAAGCAAAGAGTTGGTGATCATTATTTGAAAATCAAAAAAAATGTAGAAACAAAATTGGACATGGTTGGAATCCAATTTCGGTTTTGTTAGGTTAGGTTAGTCGGAGATAAAATGATTATGAATGAATGATTGTTATGTGATGGAAGATCGAGCATGAACAACTATATATATAGTTGGGAAATGACTTTCCAAGGAAGATTCAACTCCATTATGTTCCATTTTCCTCTATTCTTTATCTTTTTCCTTAGTTACTCTAAAAGAAAGATAGCCAATGAAGCTCTACATGGGGCGATGATCGTGAGCTTTAATTTAGAAAGGAAAAGAAGCCAATAAGTTGGTAAGGTTCTAAGCCCTTCGATGTATGTAAGACTTAGAAAGCAAAGTTAAGAGTTTCCAAAATCCATTTTTAAGGGTTTTGCATGTTTTTGACAAACTAAGTTTTAAACTAGGATTGCTAAGTTTAACCTAGGGATCGGTTATCTTGCTTAGCTACTGACCAGCTATGCTTGATTGCATTAAAACAACTAATTTAAGAAAGAAGTTTTAAATCCCGATTTTACTACAAGCATACAGGTCAATTGTAATATTTATAGTGTTACAATGAAACACTAAAGTATTCCAAGGATCGAACCCAAAGGAAGAGGCGATTGAGAATAACTAGCATACACGATAGAGGCTAAGTGGCTACTAATACGATTTCATATTACGACAATTCATAAAAGATGAGTTTGTAAGAAAATTAAATATTCTATGAGTTTGCAAGAAAATTAAATATTCTACTCTAGAGACTAAATTGCAAGAAATGTAAATTAGAGGAAATATCTAGCAAATGACTAATGGAGGTTCATTGACTTCGATGGGGTTCACCAAATCTCGGACAAGGGATATAAATCGTGTAAGTTACCAAGTGGCTCTATTTTATCTCCTAATATCAATTTTACCGACTTAGATGGATTAGGTCCAGTTTATCTTCCAATCTTGCCGGTTAATCCGAGACTAACAAATGAGTCTGCGATAGGACAACCTTCTGGTTTCATTTTATTTTAATATCCCTTAGGGGCATACTACCTAAGTTCTTAGTTCTATTCAAATTAGTCCAATTTGTTATGGTTTATTCCTTTGTCCAAAGATTTTAGTTTATCCACATCTCCATCAATCAACCTCTTTAAGGGTTTAGCAACACTTGCTCAAAGTCAAGAAAATAAACATAACGATCGAAAACAAAGCAACCATTAAAGTAAAACTTGAGAAAAATGTAAAAGTTAAGATATTTGAGCAAGAAACTTAAATATCATGAAACCAAAAGCATTTAACAAAGAAATCTAAAGTAAGAAATGTAAAAGGAACAAGCTTTAACAGATTTGAAGTAAAGTAAACTGAAATTGCCGGTCCTCAGCAATTTGTGCCTCTTTCCTCCTCAACAAATTTTGGCTATTTTGAAGGGTATTCTGATGACTTTTTGATGCCAAATTGCCCCTACATGGGCTTTGTGTGATTGGTGGATCAGGTAGACAAAGGTTGCCCTTTTTGTCCGTGTTTGTCCCTTTGACGAAGGCAATATAGCGATACCCAGAAGAGGATATCACGATATCTTGGGTAGTATTAAACTTGAGGGTCTTCCTCGAGAGTTGGATATTGCAATACCTATGGAGGATGTCATGATACCACTAAAGTGTCCACTTGGTTTTCTATATTACTAGAGGTATCGTGATTCCAGAGGTTGGATATCGTGATACACTTGCCCTAGATGCTGTTCTCACTTGTTTTTAACCTCTAACATGTCCCTATGTCACTCAAAGACATGTTAGACCTCCTAATGACATTATCAACCAATTTGGGTAAAAAAAACAAAAATGGGAGATTTTCACTTATTGCCTGAAAAATATAAAAATACAAAAATATTGAAAAACTAAGCTAAAAAATCTATTTTTCTCAAGAAAAAGTTCCTTAAGTATGTCGAAAAAGCCTAATTTGCCACATTGATTTGTGGCAGATCAGCTGCAAAGAGAATGTAAGCTTTGGCATTTGAAAAGCTAAGCTGGAAAGACAAAAGAGTATCTCGTGAGTTTCTACACTCCAACCCAAAAATGCTAAGTATGTTGAGAGTCTGTATGGGTCTATTATGAGTATCCACTATTTTAGCTCTACGAGCATGAATTAACTATAGTTCTATAACAACCCAATTTTCTGTAGTGTTGGAAACAGTGGTTCGAGACCACTAAATCCAAAGAGAGAGTTTAAAAAAATTAATAATTATTATTTACGAGTCAAGTATAATTTTAGGAAGACTTTTGAATTAATGATTTTTGATTTAGGAGAATTTATTAGGTAAATCAGGTTGAAAACAGAGTATCGAGACCTCGATTTTATAAATCAAGCCGTAAATTTTTTTATAAATATTTATGAAGTGTCATTAAGTTAGTACTAAAGTTTTGTTAGGAAATTTTAATGTTTGGATAGTTAAATAAGTAAAAAGGACTAAATTGAAAAAGGTGCAAAACTTGCTAAAATGATTAAATAGCTCAAGTGTTAAATGAATGAGGAGTTAAAATGAAAATAAGCCTAAAAAAGATGGCTTGGGCGGCATTGACAGAGAAAAATCACTAAAATCAGTGTGAACTAAGGGTAAAATTGTAATTTTGGCAAAATTAAAAGGAAACAAATTGAATATAAAGATTTCTAGATATTTCTTTCTTCAATTTTCTGCTCAAAAATGCCATGGAAGAAAGCTTAATCTGGTTTTACCTATTTTTGCTCCATTTGAGTTTATTTCTTGCCCTTTGGTTGTAATTTTTGTGTTTTTAAGACTTTTGCAATTACGTCCAACTATCTAATTCATTAGTTTTTGATTATGGGTGATTTTGAAAGTTACCATTGATGAGTTCTAGATATTTATGATGAGTTAGCATGGATTCGAAGCTTCAATTTCATTATATGATGATTTTATCAAGTAATTTCAATAGAATTTGATTTTAGGACCTAATTGTGAAAAAAGTTAAGAATTAAGGTTTGGTGTTGAAATTTTGAATATAAAAGCCTGCATAGTAGCCTAAAATAATTGAATAAAGTGTTAATTGAGAATAATTAGATTAATAGATGGGTTAATCAATTAGGGACTAATTGTAAAAACTATAAAATTTAGGGTAAAAGTGTAATTTCAAAAATTGAAGGGTATAAATTGTAAAGTGAATTAGGATTTAATTAGATGCCAATAAATGAATAATTTTACATTATAGATCAAGAACCTGAAGATAAACGTGGAAAATAGAAAATAACAGACTAGTCCCTAAACTTTTACAACTTCTACGAACTAGCTCAGGTAAGTTCGTATAGTTGAATATTTATATTTATATTGAATTGATGGATGATATTATGTATTTATTTATATTTTTAGTTAAAAAAGGAATACTATTATATAATGAATTTAAAATGATTGTTCGGGTTAAATGAAATACAAGATTTGAGTACCATTGTTTGTGACACAGGATGAATTGATAGATAAGACCATGGTTGGACCATGGAAATGTTTAAGTGTAAGACCATAGCTGGGCTATGGCATTTTAATGAAAAGACCATAATTGGGTTATAACACTACAAATGTAAGACCATGGTAGGGCCATAGCAATGCATGTGTAAGACCATGGTTGGACTATCATATAAAGAAAATGATGTATTTATATCCGTAAGTCATTCTTCGATTTGGAAAGACTTGACTAGTGTCATGGAAAAAATTATGTATATGAAACTTGGCTGATAATTATATATATAAATGATTATGAATTGTTATCGAAATAAATATACACGAAATTCATAAAAATGATGGTACATGAAATATTAATTGTTGTAATTATTATTTAATGTGTATGGTAAGTGGAATGAGGCGAGCATTTGATATTATGATATCGAATTGAACTGTTGAGGATTTGTGATTATCGAATTGAAATGAATATTGGTTGAAAATGAAAAGTGATTTTAAACTCTATTAAATGTATCAGGCTAAGTCGGATATAGTTGGCATGCCATAGGATTAGAAGTGTTCAAGGATTACTTCGACTTTGAGTCGATGAGACACTGGGTGTCAATTGTTATTTCGGATAAATTCGATGAGGTACTGGGTACTAAATTACTTCAGCATAGCCAATGAGACATTGGGTGTCAAACTATTGCTTCGAATTATCTGATGAGGCACTGGGTGCCAAATTGGTGTGTTTTGGTTGGATCCGTGTATCCG
Source organism: Gossypium stocksii (assembly GCA_020496765.1). Classification (NCBI taxonomy): domain Eukaryota; kingdom Viridiplantae; phylum Streptophyta; class Magnoliopsida; order Malvales; family Malvaceae; genus Gossypium; species Gossypium stocksii. The sequence continues at coordinate 43,385,901 of CM035621.1, forward strand.
TTAGTGTCTGAGTTGTGTTAATAGGGGAAATTAAATGAAATGATATTATGAATGGTAATTGATTAGACCAAATGTGAAATCAAAATGAGATATATGAATTGGGAATTAAATTGTGAAAAGTAATTTGAGATAGTAAATTAATGAGAATTGAATTTGCTATGAATGATCTATAAATATATGTGAAATAATATTGAAAGACTTATGATTATTATTGGTATATACTTGAAATACTTGGATATGATATTTATTGATATATTGAAAAGTGTCTTGGAAATAATATTTACTTGATATATTGAAAAGTGACATGTAAATATATGGATATCATTGATATATTGATACAAGGAAATTAAGTAAATGGTGATGAGTAAAAAACCAAATGTGATATGTCGAGAAAATAACTCTATCAATATTGAATTTATATGTAAGATGTGCAAGTACACTAATTATTGTTGTTGCTTGATGTTTAGGCAAGTGCCAGGCTATTGACTGAATAGAAAGTTGTTTATTTATTTGTTGCATTGAAATGGTAAGTATTTAAGTGAAAATAAGTTACTACTCATGAATAAATGGTAAGGTTTAAATTATGCAATTTCTCATAAAATGAATTCTTTTGTGTTCAACCCGAAAAAGGCTTTGGATAAATGCACTAATTTGTGACCATTTCTGAATGTTATGCATATGACTTGTATGACATGTATATGGAATAAGTGTGGAAAAGTTAAAGTTATATAAAATTTTACTAAGCTTGGGTAATAAGTATATGTCTGATACTATAGATTTATTTTTTTTGTGAATTAATGAATATAGAATTATGAGTATTATGGTAACAATATTAGATTATTTTTGAATATGTATAAATTTTACATTTGAAATGAATTATCATGATTAAGATTATACGAGCTTACTAAGCATTCATTGCTTACGTATTTGTTTTATTTACATACTTTACAGATTATCAGAAGCTCTAACGGGTTAGAAGCTTATCAGAGCTATATCACATTATCCATTGGTTCTATCGGTAATTATAGATGACTTGATTCTAGTTAAAATGATATGTATAGGTTATTTTGACTAAAGGTTAGTCTATAGGTGTTTGTTAAAATTAGTCATGTATTTGACTTGTGTTTAGTATTGTGGTGTTTGAATGATTGCCTTAAAATGTTGATATGTTTAAATGATGAGAGGTAAAGTAATAGTAGAATAAACATAAATGTGCATAAAACCATATTGGTTATGTGTGAACAATAGGTATAATGATAACTGGTTTCAAGAAGATTATTTAGTAAAAATTTGCATATACGTGTTTGAATAAATTAGATAGAATGCCTATGAAGGTACAATCGTTAGGTGCTTAGAATGTCTATTTTGACATGTTTAGAGTGTTTAACTGAGTTTTAAATTGGTTGAATAAATGGTTTTGAGTTGTTTAATGTGTAATATTTCAGGGAATGGTAACCTTAATGTTTAAGGCTCATATTAAGTCCACATGGCCAGACACACGGGTGTGTGACTAGACCGCGTGAGACACACCGCTAACATATGGGCATGTGAATTGGCCGTGTGTCCACTGCTACTTAAAATTTTCAAAACTGAATGCTCAGGAATTTACACACGGGCAGAGACACGGCGTGTGTCTCAGCTGTGTGAGGCACACAGCTTAGCACACCGGTGTGTGGCTGCCATGTGTCCTAAGTCAGAGAGTTACATGGGGTAGGACACACTTTGAGACACAGGTGTGTCCCAGAATCACACGGGAGTGTGTGCCCTGCATCTAGGAAAAAAATTTGAAATTTCTCAAAATCTTTCCTTGAGTGTTCGAATTAGTCCTGATTTGTTTCTAACATGTATTTTGGGCCTCGAGGGCTCATGAAAGTGACAATGTGATTATCTCAGATGTGCATGTTAGTTGGTTGTGTAATGTACGTATTTGATTTGAAATATCTGGTAATGCTCCGTAGCCCCTATTCCGGTGGCAGATAAGGGTTAGGGTGTGTAACAAGTTGTAACACCCCTTACCCATATTCAACGCCAGAACAAGGTGCGAGGCATTACTGACTTATCACACAAATAAACACACAATTCTGAGACATAAATTTTCGTCCAAATTAAAACCATTCACATTTAATCATAAAGTCCCTAAAATGAGCCTACGAGGCCTAAAACATACATTGGGAGTGGTTTGGGACTAAACGAGAACGTTAGAAAATTTTACAAAACTTAGAAAATTTTCTACTATATAGGGGTCACATGCTTGTGTGGTTATGGGACATGCCCGTGTGGGCAGGCCGTCTGGTCACACACTCCCGTTTCCTTAACCCATGTAACTCTCTACTTATGATGTCATCAACATTTGAAGGTCACATGGCCAAGTCTCACGCCTGTGTGCTTTGGCCGTGTGGTCAATTTAATTTTCATAATTTTTCATAAAAATAGGTGCAGACTTCACACGCCCTGGGCACGGATGAGAGACACACCCGTGTCTCTGCCTATGTGCTTAATTCTGAGCATTCTATTTCTCAAAATTAAGGTGCAGGGGACACACGGCCTATCCACACGTCCATGGGGCTGACCGTGTGTCACACACGGCCTAGACACACGCTCGTGTGTCTACCCGTGTGGACAAAATAAAGGTTATTTACCAAGCCCTTTTCCACCCTTGTTCACACATACACTTACACCATTTCAAAGTCACCAAATACAATATACTTAAGAAACCAAAACATCCAAACGTTATCACATTATAGGCCATTTCAATATGACCACCACTATACTCAACATTTACCATATTTCACTTATCAAACATACTCAAATCTTGTAACAGCTCGAATTAGGGGCTAAACGAAATAGTGGTTTTGAAACCATGAATCCGAAGTTTAAAATATGTTTTTGATTGAGTTTTGATGTTTACTGGGTGTTTGAATAATTATGTGAAATTTTGGTGCATGAATGTTATTGTGTGCTTGTCCAATTTGATAGGTTGGACTAAATTGTAATAGGTGAAAAATATGGGTTTTAATCCATAAAGGTACTTGATTGACTTGGGTTATTAAATTAGGGGTCCTTATATGGTAATTAAACCATTTTAACTTATGTTGGACAAAAATTCCCAAGGAAGGATGGAATACCAAAGGTTTTAAATGAAAAGGCATTTTGGTCATTAGTTAATAAAAGAAATAAAAAGGGAAAGTAAACCAAAATTTTATCCATCTTTCTTCCTCCTTGGCCGAATTTTTGGTGGAGCCATAGCTAGGGTTTCCTTCATCTTTCAAGCTTGATTGTAAAAGACTCCTAGCCTCGTTTTAATGTTCTTCGTATTTCTAAAATCCTCGTAACTTGCTCTAGCTATTTCTACCACTAATTCAAGCTAGAGTTGATGTTTAAAATGTTACCCATGAATGACATGCATGTATTTTGATAGCTAGTGGCAGAATATGAAAGTTTAAAGTGTGATGAACAACTTTTAGTAGGTGATTTTTGATGAAAATTGTAAAAAGGACTTATGAAACACCCCAAACCCGGCCTAGACGTTATGGCCAGATCTGACATGTCACATTGGAACATTTTCGAAAACACATGATCTGATCCCAAAAATTTCCTTAAAGAAATTAACGATAATTTTAAAAGACTAAAGTGAATGGAAGCTGTGCACCAGGTAGGTATCCAAAACAGAGGAGGTGAGCCATGAAGGCTGCTTAAGTACCAAGCTCTTGATTGGATCCAATCCTCGACATGCCCACAACCATTGCCACACTTTAGGTTGCTGATAGTTTTGAAAATTTCTCGAGATGGAGTTTGTTCAAAGTGATGTTTTAGTTAAAACGTTATAATTTATCTTTGTAGGAGTTGGAAATCAAGAGTTATTTAAAACGTAACCTAGGTCTAGCCCATTTCAAAACATTATTAGTAGCCCAAAATATAGAGTTTTAACCCAAACAATCCCAAAAAGAAAATAATTAAAATGGCCTTATTACAACCCAAAAATAGATAATAGTATGTAACTAAAACTCATTTAAAAGAAAGTCCAACTGAACATCATGGCCACTCTGAATCCCCACCAGCTCCAAGTCTCCACATCAAGGCTCACCTGCAAGGTTTAGAATAAGGGGTGAGTTTGGAAAACTCAGTGTATAACAAGCCCTTTCAGAGCCCAAATCCAAACATGCACAACTCATTTTCAACATATACTGGGCCGAAGCCTTTACTTTTTACAATAACTGGGCCGAAGCTTTTCATAGATCATATCACTGGGCCGAAGCCTTTATTTTCTGTAAACGGTATGGCCCTTAGGCCCATTTCAATATCACAACTGTCAAGACATACATATATGCAGAAAACCCATTTTGGGGAGACTACTCAACCCACCGACCGCTACTCTCCACCCGTACCATCCAACACACCATGTGGGGAATAACTCAACCCACCCAACCAACACACCACTGGCAGCATCGCTATTTAATCATATAACTGGAGGCCAAGCCTCTTTCGGTAACTGGGGCAAAAGCCCTTTTCGGTATACTGGGGCAAAGCCCTTTAACACTTCCTCCAATCATATATACCCAACCCATGCATGTAATGATTATAACATGGCATATCGTATACATATCGTAGCATATCATGTGCATATCATGTGCATATCATACCATAGCATAAAATATCAATATCACAATCATCATATCCAGAATGAAACCCTAGGGGTATACTGGTCATTTTCACCTAGGGGCAAAATAGTCATTTTCCATGTTTAGGGGTAATTTCGTAATTTTGTAATTGTATCGTTTATTAGGGTTTTCCATGTTATTTATCCATTCCACGTGTTTAAACAGAAATTTTCAGCCTATATTAGTGCAACCAAGTTATTGGGCCCAAAACCCCTAATGGGCCCTACGTAACTGATTCCGTCATTTAGGCTCTTTTAACCTATGTTACGCAACGGGTCTAATAGTTTTAACATGCAATCTAACCAGGTTCCATTTTTCTTACCAACTTTACCCAAATGGGCCCGAAAGTCCATTGGGCCCTATTTTAGCCCAACGAGGCCCAACTTACCAAATTTGCTCTAAATCGTGCTCTTACCTGTTCCATCAACTTTGTTTACTGCGTCCATCGTGAACGTACTCATCCACATACCATCTCGGGTTTCCAAGTTACAACAACAACAGAATTTGATATTTCGGCTTTTAAACAATATGGATCTAAACTATTACGGGGTATGTTACACACCTGCTTAATAACGATTGACTTCCCAAAATCCTCCACGCACTCGTCTTATATTCATATACTTAATGTATCAGATCTTAAAAATCCAAAAGAATAACACAATCTTATTAATACTATTCGGCCACTACCCCTAATGCCGTAGATTGCTTACCTCTGCAAGATTCGACAATTCGAACTAAACTTATTCACACCGATTCTCCAATCCTTGCTGCTCCTCCAAAGTAGTCCTCTTTGCTACCAAAAGATCATAAAACGAATGAATAAGGCCTAATAATGCCCATACCACAAATCGACAACCTCCCTAAGCTTTAGGGGGTTTCGGTTTTACTTAGCATCTAAAATATCGAATAAAATAGAGACACGAGTACTTACCACGCTACTCTTTTTGAACTACCCTTGACTCTAAGCGAACCCGGCTCTCCCAACGCCAGCAACAAACACCCCTTACAAAGGTCTTAGAATTCGGCCACCAAGCCCCCTAGGGAAGATGTGTTTCGGCTTTTTACTTTAAAAGAGAAGATAGTGATTTAATTTGGTATTTTTGCAGTGGTATACTCGACATGGAATTGGGGTTTAGAGGTTACTAAAATCGGCTTCAAAAGATGGAGAAAGCTTGAGGGTTGTGGCTTAGAGAAAAACGGCATAAAAAGGACTTTCGGGATTCGGTTTCCTTGGCTATTCGGCTAAGTAAAGAAAAAGAAGAGATGAAGAGTAAGAAAAGAGTATAGGGGAGTATGTGAAGAAAATGAAAGAAAAGAAAGAGGTTATGGCTTATGGGTAATCGGCAATAATGAAAAGAGAAGAGAAAATATGCCAAATAAAATTCAAAAGCCGAATTAGCACCAAAGAACACTCCCTTGGCCGGCCAACACTTCCCTACTTTCAAATTCTCCTAAAATCCCTCCTAGATATGCTCCCCCTTATCTCTCCACTATCCATGCACTTGACCGATTCAAACTCTTCTCACACACAGTTATAATTGACTTCAAACTCTCACATGCACAGGACATAAAAATAAACACACATTTGTTCCCTCAGTGAATCGATCCTTGGCCCTCTCTCCTCATTTACACGCCACCTTTTTAGGAGACTAGTGGCGTCACTTAGCCACTCTACCAAGGCTCCTCTTGAGATACATTTTACCCACATATTTTGATAAGGCCTCCTAACCAGAGCCCCTAATTCTTTAAGTCCAAAATTCAAAAATTCTACCGAGTTTTGGTCAACTCATGGGCCTTCCATAAGCCCATTTACACACTCTAAACATGAATTTCAAAACCAAAAACCAACATTTAACATTTCACCAAACATCTCACAAAATTACTAAGCCCCAAAAATCAGGATGTTACAACTTAATTGTAAAAGGTGAAATATTATGTGCATAAATTGTGAAATGATGGAAATTAAGGGCTTCTATAAGAGGAAAAGTGGTTCGGCTAGGCTTGAAACACAAGAAAATTGAATGAAAATCATAAATCGAGCCTAGGGACTAAAGTGTAAAATTGAGAAAGTTAAGGGTCAAATTACAAAATTTGCTATAGGAAGATTTTGGGCTATTTTGAATAATGTGATTATTAAACGAGCTAAATGTGTTGTTATAGATCGAGAAGATCGAGGAATCAACCTTGACCGAGGCAAGGGCAAAGTTTCGGACTAAATTACAAATTATTGCTTTTTGTTATCAAGGTAAATTTATATGTAAGTAATACATTGATTTTAATTCCATAATAATAATTTATTATATGTTATGGACAATGATGGATAACTTCTATGATTTAGAGAATTATGGAAATTTGGTGTTCCCGATTGAACCTTTGGAAAAACGAAAGATACGGATAATGTGTAGCTAGGTCACATATGCGATTCTGAGGGTAGGACACCATGTGTACAAGAGAGCTACGAGAACTATGTGGTAGCTAGGTCACATGTGTTATACGGTATGTATACCATTTGTACAAGAGAGCTATGAGATAATAACTTCATAAGTAGCTAGCTCACATGAGTAATACAGAGTGTATACCATGTGTACACGAGAGCTATGGGTTAAAAATAACTAGGTCGCATGTATGTTACCGAGGGTACATCATGGAGACACGAGAGCTATGTTATATGTAGCTAGGTCGCATGTGTGATGCCGAGTGTTGGACACCATGTAGACACGAGAGCTACGAGATTTAATGGTTAGGTCACATGGGTGATATTGAGAGTTCACCATGTGTACAAGAGAGCTAGATTATGTGTTGGTGAAGCTATATGCTGAAACCACCGAGTATCGGGTGTTCTTCCAAAGGGTTCAACGGGAAAGCTTACTAAAAGAGATTGTGTGGTTATGTGGTGTGTAAGTGCAGGTGTATTTATGAGCTAGTGAAAATATGGGCAAGTGTATATGTATAAAACGGTGCATGTGAACTTAAGTGTAGGTGAATAATGTGCTTGGTATGTATATGGAATCGGTAAGGTTAGGTGGTAAGTTAGTATGTGATGATATTATTTTTGGTTATTAAGAGAGTTGGTATGATGCTAATTATTTGCATATAAACTTACTAAGCTTTTTTTAAAGCTTACTCCTGTCTCTTTTTCTCTGTTTTATAGAGTAGTCAAGCCAGCTCAGAGATCAGGAAGTGTTAGAAGATCACCCACACTATCCACAACGTTCTTTTGGTATTATAATATGAATTCTTTTGAACTATGGCTTGTATAGGGACTTAGTGGTGTTGTAAGTGTCATATTGGTTTGGCTATTATGAGGCATTTTTCTTTTGATAAATTATTTTGTAATTAAGGCCATGTGATATGGCCAATGTTGACATTGATTTATATATATCTTTATGAGGTAACTCATGAAATGCTTGGTGTGCTTGTGTGTGGATGAGTTGAAATGGATGATTGATGGTTAAATGTGGTCACTTAGATGCCTAAAAATGTATATGGTGTGTGGTGTTAAAAGTGGTAAGTTTGTATGTGTTTTGGGGCAAAAGATGGCTTGGAAAATAGCCTAACTTAGGGCCACACAGCTGGCCACCACGGCCATGTGTGTAGGGTGTGTGAAACTTTCATAAATTTTTCAGAGAATAAATATGTCACACGGCCTAGTCGCACGGGCGTGTCCAGTGGCCGTGTGACCAAATTTGTGTGCTGACGTCATAAACAAAATACTCCAGTTTTTCACACGGGGTGACCATACGGGCGTGTTGAGGCCGTGTAAAGCACACGTGCGTGTGCTCGGCCGTGTGAAAACCTCTGTAGGTTCGAAATGAAAAATAATTTTCTAAAAATTCTACACGGGTTAGGGATACGGGCGTGTGTGGCCATATGGCTTGCCTACACAGGCGTGTCCTTGTCTCCCACGGGCATCTGCCCTGTTTTTGACCTAATTTTCCAAAATTTTTCTAAGTTCTCGGTTTGGTCGCGAACCATTCCCAAATGATTTTTGGGCCCCGTAAGCCCATTTTAAGGATCGTTTGATATATTATGAAAGGGTTTTAAATTGGAACAAAATTTATGGCTCGCCTTTGTTTGATTGGTTATGATATTGTCCGGTAATGCCTCGTACTCAGTTCTGGCATCAAACCTGGGTAAGGGGCGTTACAAATCACAAAGCATAATATATACTTCACATGCATAAACCACGATCTTAAAATGAGCCAACTTAAATGGCCAAATACACACCAACATTTACAAGCCAACTTAAGGTCAAACACCTTACTAAATGAACCAAATGACTTATACACTTAATACTCAACTAGACTATTCATGCCATATAAGCAAATTCACAAGCTTTTCAGTACCGATATGGTAGCTGGATAGTGTGATGAGATCTCTGATGGCTTCCAACCTGAGCGAGTCTTTGAAATCCTATAAGTATAGAAGAAATAACACAAGTAAGCTATAAAGCTTAGTAAGCTCATATGAAAATAAACACAACATATCGAATAAACACTTATTAAGAAATTTCATTACTATGGTGTAAACTCATTTGATTTCGCCTTTATACCATAATTCCAATCATGTAATTAACCAAAGGTTTCACAAGCTTATTCATTCCTATGTTCGTATGGATCAAATACCTTTGTATCAATTTGTCCACATGTATACATACATAATCGAAACATCAATATAATTTGATTCAATCCAATATCCATCAAAATTACTTTAGCCAAGATTAACCATGTAAAATCTCATCATATAACGGTACTTTGCACACTATGTGCCATACTTGCGTATAATTAAAAACAATTATAACTCATATCTCATATATCCTTTGATTCATATTCCAATATAACCAATATACACATTATAGCATGAAACATACTCGTACACAAATCTTTTTCTCGTCTTATGTACATGATATGCTATAAGCTCACCACTTTACCTTCATTCTATTTTCACATAGATTTGATACATACTTGGTTTACTTGATTCAGTCTCACTTACATTCTCGTCTTGACTTTGTTTGTTAAACACTTGGAACATTAACAGATATTTAGAAATCTTGAACATAAGTGCCACATATGTAGCCAAAGCTACCCCATATCTCATAACACATATAGGCTCGCTCTCGAGCTATCCATGGGTCTGCTCACACAAGCTGACGGTCGAGATCTAACTACTCAGTGTTGCTCACACAAGCTATCGGGCATCCGCAACACATGCTGGAGTACCCAGCCACTGGTAGGATGTACAAGACCAGCAGCCGGATCACATATGAATAGTACAATGCCATATCCTAGATATGATTTTACATGTAATCACACACCGATGCCATAGCCTAGCTATGGTCTTACACGGAAACCACATATCTCACTAATGCCATATCCCAGATATGGTCTTACGCGGAAATTACATATCTCACCGATGCCATATCCTAGATATGGTCTTACACGGAAATTCACATATCTCATATTTCCATTATCCAACTATGGTCTTTTATCGTCAGTTCATATTTTGCTATGAAACGAACGTGGTCGATCCTGCGTTTTTACTCATTTTGAATATTTAATTTAAATTTCGCAATTCAATCAAATATATGATAGTAATGCATAATTAACACAATTCTATAACATTTATTAACATACGACTCTTACCTTGGCATAAAGTGGCAAAAAGGAACTAACCGTCTAATACTCGTTTTTCCTCCATTCTAATTCTGAACCTCATTTTTCTCAATCTATAACATTACATTTAACTTATCTAATCATTAGACTATCCAAAATAGCTCAGAATCAAATTATAGCAAAAATTATATTTTTGCCCCTAAAGTTTCACATTTTTACAATTCAGTCCTTAGACTCCTAAAATGAAATGTACTCAATTTCTTTGATATCCAAGCCTAGCCAAACCTTATACATGCTTATAGTAGCTCACATTTTTCATTTATTCACTTTTTCTACTCATATGTTACAACTTTTACAAATAGGTCCTTTATGACGTTTTTACTGAAAATCACTTAGCAAAAGTCATTTATCTTACGACTAACATGCATTTTCTACCCTTAGAGATCAAAATAAATGCATGTCCAACATGGGTAAAATTTTAAAATTTGATAACACTTCAAATAAATCCTTGGAAAAGCTAGATAAGGTGACAAGGATTTCAAAAACATAAAAATTATTAAAAACGGGGCTAAAACGGACTTACAATCGAGGTTGGAAGCTTGAAAACCCTAGCCATGACTTCCCCCTTGTGATTTTTGGCCATGAAGAAGAAGGTGGACAAAAATTGGGTTTTAATTTGACTTTTTAATTCATTTAATTACCGAATTGCCAAAATGCTCTGAATGAAAAACTTTGGAAACATACCTAACCAGGTCCATTTTTGTCCACCAACTTAACCAATGGTCTAATTACCTTTTAAGGAGATCCAATTTAAAATTTCATAACAATTAGACACCTCTAACCCATAGAACTCACATTTTGCACCTTTTACAATTTAGTCCTTTTGACGAAATTGAGTGCCTAGACGTCAAAATTTTCAAACGAAATTTTCACGAAATCATTCCATAAAATTGTAGACCATAGAAATCTATTAAAAATAATTTTTTTGCGTCATATTTGTTGTCTCGAAACCACTGTTCCAACTAAACCCAAAATCAGGCTGTTACACAAGTTCCATGTGTTGCGTGTAAAATGATGTGCGCTTTTGTGAAAGTATACACATTAGTTCTAGTAATAATGTGATGATTGAGTATCATTCCCACGAGTATCAAATCGAGGCACAAAAGTGGTCAAGTTATTGCAATATGGTTAATGCTATGGCAAGACTGATGAATAATATGCTATAGTAAACTAAGATAAGTATGTAATGGGAATTCAAAGGAATGATGATGTATGCGATAAACTGAATTGATGAATAATATGATGATTTAGGCGATAGATGGAATTGATGAATAATTGTAAATGCTATGGCAAATGTAAGAGTAGAAATGTAATGGCAATAACAAGAGTGATTATCCAAATATATTGTAAACAAAGAAATCAACAACTACATATGCTGTGGCAAAGTTACTACGGCAAAGAATAAGAATGGAGTGATGTTGATTCAGAAGGTTGGGATTACCCAAAATCGACCCTTATTGTCAATAAAGCCTTGGCAAAACTGTATCTACTTTATTGCACAAAAGAGTTCTAAAATGCCCTACCTCTCGCGAGAGCAAAACCTCAAGTTACCTTACCCGTGTCTACAAGATTTTTAGATATCTTGCATGGGTTCCTTCTTTATGGTTGTGACTCTATGTGTAAGGTTGACTACAAGTGTCTATCAAATACTTGCTCATTTCATTTAATTTTAATCCAACCAATCCAACCTTTTCAGAATTAGAATCAATTTATAAGTGTACGAATAGTCTTCTATGTCTAGAGATCGTTTGAATTTTATTTAAGAAATAAAAACACTCAAATGAAAGAGTAAAGTAAATTAGGTATATACTGCATCCATAAAAATAGTTTAACGTTTCATCGGAAGTAATCCCAATTCTATGAGATTTAGCTCATGGGCTGAGAAATAAAATTCCAAACCAAAATATTATCCGACATTATGTTCAACTACTTCAACTCAATCTTTCAAAGGAACACCAATGGAAATAATGGAAAAACTTTGGGAAATAGCTTTTGCTTGCCCAATCCACATTTCGGTAGCACAACGTCCTGCGATGGCTTAGAAGGACTATCTTCAACTTCTTTTCCTTTGCACAGTCGAACCCTTATTCACGCCTACTTTTTTGTTCGCCATTTGTAAGGTCCCTTTTATCAATTTTTATAGATAGATTAGGCTAGGGTCGGCTAACTGGAAACACAAAAATTTATATATTTTTTCATGCCCTTTTTGACTTAAAATCATGCTATTCCGGTTAAATTCTTGTCAAAAAATAATTAAATATTATAAAATAGTTAAATTGTGTTAAAAATATGAGCATTATGAATTTTAATTAATTTTATAGTTAATTTTGGTTAAATTTGGTTATTTTTGACAGAATTGCACAAAGGGCGAAAAATGGCCCGGCGGACATTGCGAGAAGAACAAACTGAGAAGCAATTTGAAGTATCGAGGCCAATTAATTTCCAGACTAAAACGGTCCAAAAATGTGTTTTTATTCATAATTTAATTAATTTTAATTTATTCCCCATTTAATTTGGGTTAAATAAATTATTTTTAATTAAGTATGGAGAAAGGGTCTAGTTGAACCGCGCTGGTCAAACCGTATGGAGTGAACCAAACCAACCACTAATTGGGCTGATCAGAACCGACCATAGGCTGACCCAAATTAACATTTTAGCTGATTAAATATGTTTGCAAAAAGGCCCTTGAAAGACCTCCAAATTGCATTCAAACCCCAACTTAATTTGTGGCTTTGTAGATTTGCCCCATGCCTAAAATAGCAAAGTTGAATTTCTCAACTTTGTCATGTGTGTGGCCGGCCATAGGGGTGCTCTTTGGCTGCTGGAATTTTATATTTTTAGCAGCCACAATCAGCTATAAAAGCCACCCCTTGCTGATCATTTTCATCATCCCTCATTCCACAACATTCTCTCATCCTCTCTTCTCTTCTCTCAAATTCTTTCTCTCCATTTTTCCATTCCATTCCGCCTTCCTCTTGTGCCGATTTCCTCTCTTGAAAAAGAGGTGTTATTCAGCCATCTTGGGCAGCAATCAAGGATTCATAGAAGCCTTGCTCGGTGAAGAAAACGAAGACGTAGAATGGAGCAATCAGTTAAGCCACGGAGAAACACCGGATTTGCCTTCTTGTTCCCTATCTTTTTAATTTCTGTTGTTTTTATGATGAACATATCTATGAATATTATTGTTGTTGAAATGGTTATTTTAATCAATTTAGCTTGAATTTAATTCGTGTTGGGTTGATTATATTTTGCCTACTTGAATTATTAAAATAGGGTTTATGCTGTTATAAGTCTCGGTAAAAATGCTTGATTAAGGAAAAACATGCCTAAGTTATTCTTGCATTAAATTTGTTAGATAACTAATGAATTAATTGTTTAAACGGATTGAAATTGCAGTTAATGGACACAGTACTTAATCAGTGCATGTTTAATTCTTCTAAGGTAGCTGAAAATTAAATTAGAATTTTATGTGGCGATACATATGCCTTGCATAACTTGCAAGATTGTTGTGATTAAATTGTTTCAAGGTATGGCTACTTTGTTACTTCACATAATCTTTTATATGTTTATTAAATTGAGTTAATTGTTTGAATTGACATGGGAACATGCAAGAGATTAGTTGAATTTAATAAATATGTATGAGCAATAGTTAGCAATTTTTCCGAGTTGCCATGAATTTATTCGTAACAGCATAAGCATGAATTTAATAATTCTAAGTTAAAAGATGTAATTAATCCAACACAATTAAATCATCTTGATTAAATCTTTTTGAAATCGTGCATTAGAACTATTTTATTTTATTTAAATTGTTTACTTAGTTTTAAAATCTTAGTTTATAAATCAACTTTTTAAACAAAATATTTTTCCATCACCAAAGTGTTTTAAAATTAATTTCATAAATATTGCTTTTTACAGTCCCTGTGGGTACAATAACTCGACATTTACTTGTCAGTTTATGACTTGTTACGACTGTGTACACTTGCACATTTCCACCGTTCCAAGTTTTTGGCGCTGTTGCCGGGGACTGTTTTGAAAAACATTATTTGTGAATTTATTTTTACATTTTGGTTTATTTATTTTCCTGTTCAATTTTACTTACTTAATTTTTATTTGATTATTTCAGGTGTTTATGAGTATTGACCGAATTATCGACTTACTCCCTGTGGACCCTGAGATAGAACGAACTTTTCGACAGCGAAGAAGACAAACGAACCAGAGAAGGACCGAAGAGATGAATCTTGAGAATATCAATCAAGGAAATGGAGCAAACCTAGCTCAAAATCCTATCCTTATTGCTGATGATAGTGATAAAGCTTTACAACATTATGATGTGCCAGTCTTCAATGATCTTAATCCGGGTATTAGAAGACCCGAGATCAAGCCACAACCATTTGAGCTGAAGCCAGTCATGTTCTAGATGCTTCAGACAGTAGGCCAGTTCAGGGGAATGCCTACTGAAGATCCTCATCTTCACTTGAGATTGTTTATGGAGGTGAGCAACTCTTTCAAGCTAGCCGAAGTACCCGAAGATGCACTACGATTAAAGCTATTCCCGTATTCACTGAGGGACGAGCTCGAGCCTGGTTGAACTCACTGCCACCAAACTCAATTTCCACATGGCAAGAGTTAGCCGAGAGATTCCTTATGAAGTATTTCCCGCCAAGCAAGAATGTTAAATTGAGGAATGAGATTACTGCTTTCCAACAAATGGATGATGAGTCCTTGTATGAGGCATGGGAAAGATACAAAGAATTATTACGAAAATGCCCTCATCATGGAATCCCACATTGCATCCAACTTGAGACCTTTTATAATGGTCTCAATGCTCACACAAGGATGGTAGTGGACGCCTCCGTTAATGGTGCTCTCCTTTCTAAGTCTTACAATGAGGCCTACGAAATCATCGAGAGGATTGCCAGTAACAACTATCAGTGGCCAACTAATCAAGCAGCATCAAGAAGATGAGTCGATGGAATCCATGAAGTGGACGCTCTCACTTCACTCGCATCTCAGGTATCTTCGATATCTTCAATGTTAAAGAATCTTACCACTAATGGTTCTAATAGTTTTGCAGCTCAGCCACCTAACCAATATGAGAATATAGCTTGTGTCTATTGTGGAGAAGGACATTTGTTTAAAGAATGTCCATCAAACTCAGAATCTGTATATTACATGGGTAACCCGAACCAAAACCGAGGAAAGCAAGGGCTGCAATCCAACTTTTACAACCCATCGTGGTGAAATCACCCCAATCTTTCCTAGAGTAACCAAGAGGCTGGGGGCAGTAACAACTACGCCCGACCTAGACTGACCCAGCTGTCTAGTTTTTCATAGCAAGTTCAGAAACCAGTTCAGGTTGAATCGTCCAATAGCCTAGAGAACCTACTGAAGGCTTACATGGAGAAGAATGACGCCTTGATTCAAAGCCAAGCTGCTATATTGAAGAGTTTGGAGAACCAGATGGGCCAGCTTGCAACTGAACTCAGAAACCGTCCACAAGATGCTCTACCTAGTGATACAGAGAATCTGAGAAATCCAGGGAAGGAACATTGTAAAGCACTAACATTGAGGAGTGGAAAGACAGTGGTGCCCAACATCATTGAAACTAAAAAAGAGCATGCTGAAGCTCAAGATCTAGAAGAAGTTCAACCGAGTGTTGAAGTTCCAGTTCCACCTAAACTAGAACCTGCAAGATCTGATAAGGTAACCTCAGAACCAGTTAATTCTGATAAACTAACAACTCCGTTAGGTGCAAAATTATCGCCAAAGACAAATGAACCAGTACCAGTTCCAGTAACAAAACCTCCACCACCCTACCCTCAAAGACTTTAGAAGTAGAAACAGGAGGTCCAATTTAAGAAGTTCCTTGACATACTCAAGCAACTTCATATCAACATCCCGTTGGTTGAAGCACTTGAGCAAATGCCGAATTACGTCAAATTAATAAAGGATATCCTATCCAAGAAACAAAAACTTAAGGAATTTGAGACGGTAGCTCTGACGAAGGAATGCAGTGCATATCTTCAAGACAAATTACCCCCGAAGTTGAACGATCCAGGATGTTTTACCATACCGTGCAATATTGGAGCAACATATTGTGGTAAGGCATTATGTGACTTGGGCGCAAGTATTAACTTGATACCTATGTCGATATTTAAGGAGTTAGGGATAGGTGAAGTTAGACCTACTACAGTTACACTTCAGCTAGCAGATCGATTCTTAGGCACATCCAGAAGGAAAAATCGAGGACGTATTGGTACATGTAGATAAGTTTATCTTTCCTGCTGGTTTTGTAATTTTAGATTTTGAAACAGACAAAGAAGTACCAATTATCTTGGGAGACCATTCTTCGTAACCGAAAGGACCCTGATTGATGTGCAGAAGGGTGAACTTACTATGCGTGTTCAGGACGACCAGGTAACATTTAATGGTTTTAGGTCTATGCGATTTCTTGACACAATTGATGATTGTTCTGCAGTATCCGACTTAGAGGAGTTAACAGTAGAAAAGGAACTCAACTCTGTTGAGGATCCTCTGGAAAGAATTCTAACATCAGACCCTCCAAGTTGTGAAGAGGAGGATGAAGACTTAGCTTTTTTAGAAGCTAATCAAAAGGGATTTAATCCACAATCCTGTTTTGGATCTTTGGATTTAGAGAAGAGAGATTATATTCAACCAAAAGCGTCAATCGAGGAGCCACCTAAATTAGAACTCATGGTATTACCTTCTCATTCAAAATATGTTTGTTTAGGTGACGCTTCTACTCTGCCTGTGATTGTTTCAGCAGAGTTAACTACTGAGCAAGAAGAGAAACTTATCTTAGTTCTGAAACAATTCAAGAAGGCTATTAGATGGAGCATAGCCGATATTCACGGTATTAGTCCATCTGTATGCATGCACAAAATCATCCTGGAAGATGGCGAAAAAGGGATGATCGATGGACAACGAAGGTTGAACCCCATCATGAAGGACGTAGTAAAGAAAGAAATTATCAAGTGGTTAGATGCGAGTATCATTTACCCCATTTCAGACAGTTCATGGGTAAGTCCAGTCTAGTGCGTGCCAAAGAAAGGAGGTATCACTGTAACACCCCAAACTTGGCCCAGACGTTACGGCCAAGTCTGGTGTGTCACATCAATGACAGATTGAGACATATTCTAAAGTTATTACGATCAGGGTGAGTTTTCCAAAACCGTTATTAAGGTTTGAAAAGAAAATCAAGGTTTAGCTTGTGAACGTCCTATCCACTACCAGTTTAAAGTTATTCCATTGCAAGATCTTATTTGTCTTTTTGTTATCCATTTGATACGTGTGTTTTTGTGACAGCCTTAAAACGACCCTAGTCGGAATGTGGTTTCGGGACCATAAAACCAAGGCATAAAATATATTTAATGTTCATTTAGATGCCTATAATATGTGTTAATTCATGTGTGACATGTTTGGTGTGTCAATTTAGAGTTATAAATTTGAATTTCACTTAAAAGGGCTTAGTTGTGAACTTTGAAAGTAAACTAGCTAGATGTGTGATGACTAATAAATGCATGCATGCAAAATAAGGGACTTGCATGTCAAATTACCCACTTTTATGATAGTGGATGGTAATGATGACCTAGTTTGTCATTTTGTGCTTTGTTTGTTGCTAATTAATAATAATAATGATGAAAATAAATTTGTTTATATTAAATAAAATAAGTTGTCATAAAATAGAAATAATATAGTTAATAAAATAAGAAAAAGATGGTAAAAACAATATTTTTCTTCATCTTTTTCCCTTCATTGCTGAATTTGACTAAGGGAGAAGAGAAATAGGGTTCAAGCAATTTGGTTGGGGGAAATCTTGATTAAGGTACAATTTCTAGATGATTTTCTTTGCATTTCATGAAATCTAGTTGGTTTTGAAGCTCTCTTCTTGTCCATGTTTGAATTTCTCGAGCCCTAAATGCTAGAAGCATTCGGTCATGATGCATGTTTTCCTTGGTGATGTTTTAAAAATTTTTGTTGAAGAAATTGAGCTTTGTAAAACATGAAACCTTTTGTGTGATAAACAAGATGGAATATTCGGCCATGACCAAGTGTAGGGTAAATTATGCTTTCCTTAATGCTTGTGTTAAATAATGGAAGATAGGTGTTGTTTGAGCTTGTTTAAGAGTCCTCTCCTTTGTTAATGTGAAAATTTCTTGAGCCTTATAGGATGAAGGCATTCGGCCATATCAAGCTTTGGTTAGGAAGTCTTGTTTGAGATTTAAGAGCTTATTAAAGCTTGTTAATAGACTCTATGATGTTAAAATTCATAAGGGTTGGATTTGTGAGTTCAAATTAGTAAGATTAGAATTTTAGAGAGGATTAAAGCCTAAGGGACCTTCGGTTCTTTGAATGATTGAGTTGTTTTGCTTTTGATTGTATTTTGATCTTGAATTTGATAAATTGATTATGGAAATTATGATACATATTTTGCAACATGAGCTAATTGAACATTGCTCATAAGTTCACTAAGTAATCGGCTAAGGAAAAAAAAAATTATACATGAACTTAGTATGTGTTATCTTGATTGATTGGGACGGTTGAGATTGTGATTCATGTTGAGTAACATTCGGCTAGTGTATCCTTGTGCCAATGATTTCCAATTTTGGACTCAAGCATTTAGTTGTAAAATTGTTAAATGAACAAAGATGAATGAAGTTGCTAAATGCCTTATGTGTATATGCATGCATTCGGTTAACTTGGTGATATTGATTTGATTGTGGATGTAATGAATATGAAATATGTATATGGTGTTAAGAGCAATGACTACTCTAAATGGTGCCTTAGGAAATGCTATGTTTAAAGTATGTGCATAAGAACATTAAAGAATGGATTTTGTATAAAAATCTGCTTGGTACAGTAGCAGTAACGTGTTTTGGAAAAATCACCATAAATTGTGTGAGTTGAATTAGAGGCTGAATAATTTGTGTGATTGAAGCTTAATGAGTCTAGTTTCTTATAAAAGAAACCTTGCAAGCAAAGGAATTTCCGATAAATAGATTTTTAGAGTAGAGTGAGACAGTGTCAGATTAACTTCGAAGTCCCCTGCTCTGTTTTTGGAAAATCACTATAAATTGTATAAAAATTTTTATGAGACAAAATTTATATTCTTAGACTCCTTAATGAGTCTAGTTTCAAATAAAATAGGTGAGGACGTATTTGGAATTCTGTATAAGGAGAAATTCGGTTCGTGGTATAGAGTGGTCAGTCCAATCAAGCAGTGAAATAGGGAAACTTTAAGAAAATTCTGGTATTGATTGACCAAACCAAAAATTATGAAAATTTTATGGATTAAAGATAAATGAGTCTATTTTCATGCAAAATTTACAGCACTACATTTGGAGGTTCGTAGCTCCAGTTATGAGTAAACTATTGAATGCTGGTCAGAAAATCAGCTTGTTGTGGCTTATGATATGTATGTGAAATGCTCCAATGTCCATGTGTGTTGCAATGAGAAGAATATGCATGTATGATTTGACTATGAGTGTAAATGATTCATTGAGGTGCTTGAATAAGGATTAATAGAATTAAATGTTTTATTTAGCTCAAGAGCATAGAGGGATGAGTTTGGATAAAGGGAAGGCTAAAGTGGTCGAATAGCCAACCCGTAATTCCTCGTGAAAGTTCAAGGTAAGTTTTGAGTAATCGAATTTGGTATTTAAGTTAAAATGCCATGACATACATGCTGATATTTGAATGATGTCCCATTGAGAAAGACACCTTATTTATGTTTGCTAAATAGCCGAATGGCTCATAGAGAAAAAAAAAAAAGACCGAAATGAGATTTGAAATGCATTGCTCATGTATGTTTGATCTTTGGGCCGAAAGTCTAGAAAAGAAGAGTATACGTGTATAAGTTTTGAATTATATGTACATTTATGATTTAAAGTCGAGAAGCATGTTATCTGTTTGTATGCACATGAATTGATTGAATTGTAAATAAATCTGGCTATGTGAAACTCGGCTACATGCGAATATATATATGTATGAGAATTTGTGATGCGAATCCGGGATTTAAGTTCCGCTGACTATATGTGGAGACTATGTCCGGGTTAAGACCCGAAGGGTATATGCAGAGATGACGTCCGGGTTAAGACCCGAAGGCTATATGCGGAGAGTATGTCCGGGGTAGAGACCTGATGGCTATGTATAGAGTTTATCCGAGCTAAAGATCTCGATGATGATGAGAATAAAGCCTAAGACTAATGGTCTTCAAGGTAACGATCGCTAATGAATTACGCTGAAAGTGTTACGCTATACACGTATGTACCCTTGGCTTATAAGCAAGCTGGATTTTGGACCGAATACTAAGGTCATTATGTGATTTCATATGTGTACATGAAATGAGATTATTAATATGATCAAAGTACAGTTGGCCTATGTGAAATGTTATGTGACTTTTTGTGACATGTATATGTTATGTGAACTTACTATGAGTGGAAGCTATCCATTTTCGTATGTGATGTGAATGTCTATGTTTGGAAAAAGGGTGACTTACCCAAAAAGGAGAGGGAAACAAAGATATAATCAACTATGTTAGAATTTAATGCTTTATCTGTGACATTGCTCAAAACTTACTAAGCATTGTAATGCTTACTCCGTTTTCCCTTGTTTCCTCTATTTTATAGATCTCATTTTGGAAGCTACGGACTCGAGGATTGAAGCCTTAATCACCTACACTATCGCTGTTATTTTGGTACATTTGATGGTTAATTTTTTTGGGTCAATGGCATGTATAGGCTATTTTCCTTTGGTAGAATCAAACTTCATTTTGAGTTGTAAATATTTCTAGCCATGCGAAAATGGCTTGTTTAGTCTTCGAGTTTGCTTATATGGGTTTGAGTGATTCTCATACTATTTGATGTTGTGGCATGAAATTTAGTTAGTACCTAATATGCAATGACTTTTCTAATATGATGTTTGGTTATTGAATTTGTTCGATTTACCCAATTTGTTAATAGTCACAAGGTAAAGATTTGTTAGTATGCTTATAGAACGATTTTAATGAGATACGATGTTCTAACCGAACCGACCTAAGTGTTAAATTCAACTATTGAACTCAGTGAATTCACGTCTAGCTTTGTATCTATGAACCTCGGTAGTTGTATTTTGATTTTGTAATACCTTAGACCCTAATCCGGCGACAGACAGGGGCGTAGGGTGTTACATTTTTATTGGTATCAGAGCCACGGTTTAGTCGATTCTCGGACTAACGTAGCGCGTGTGAGTATAGCTATACATGCCATTTTGTGAAAATGCGATAGTGTGGTGATTTCTGACATTTGAAATGTGTTTTCCCTATAGTAATGGATTTCGATCCCGATCGAGCCGTAGCGGAAGATATTGAGAGTGTGGCGGCTGCTCCCGCGCAAGGGACCGCACCGGTCGACTCTCAGCCGAATGCTAGTCATCGAGATGATGACGTGAGGCAGAACTTCTATGAAATGATGAATAATTGGTTCACCCAATTTCTTCGAACTAATCTGGTTGTTCCATAACCTCCTCCCCCGAATAACCCACTTCCGACTCCTGTGGCTCCTCCTAAGGCCGACCCTGTGAGGTCGAGTAAACCCCCGGTCGATAAAATTAGAAAATATGGGGCTGAAGAGTTCCGGGCTACAGTTGATGACGATGCTGAGCGGGCTGAGTTTTGGCTCGATAATGTAATCCGTGTGTTTGATGAGTTGTCGTGTACGCCCGAAGAGTGCTTGAAGTGTGCTGTATCTCTGCTGCGTGATTCTGCATACTATTGGTGGAACACATTGGTTTCCGTTGTACTGAAAGAGCGAGTTACTTGGGAGTTTTTCCAAGTTGAATTCCGGAAAAAGTATATTAGCCAAAGATTTATCGATCAGAAACGGAAGGAATTCCTCGAGCTTAAACAAGGCAGAATGTCGGTGACCGAATATGAGAGGGAATTCGTACGACTCAGCCGATATGCTCGCGAGTGCATAGCATCCGAAGATATTATGTGTAAACGCTTCGAGGACGGGTTAAATGAATACATTAAACTCCTGGTTGGCATTCTGGAAATTTAAGAGTTCGTTGTTCTTGTTGAGCGAGCCTGCAAGGCCGAAGAGCTTCGAAATGAAAAGAGAAAAGCTGATAGCGGAGCCAGAGAGTTCCGTAAGAGATCTTCGGGGAGGTCTACTCAAAAATCCTCAAAGAAGTTCTGAAGTGAATCGGAGAGACCATCTGCTACTTCGGGTTTTTCTAGACGAGACCGTGATCGACCCCCTATGAGTACACGTGCCACTTCTGCTGCTAGTGTTGGAAACGACCGTCGGGATAGAGCCGAGTGCAAGTATTGTGGAAAATGGCATTCGGGGAGCTGCAGATTTCATTATCGCTCCTGTTTTAAGTGTGGGTCGGCTGATCACTTTATAAGAGATTGCCCCAGATGGTCCGAGCAAAAGGTTAACCCGAGTGGGAAACTGAGTACTACTTCAGCACAGGGTAGACCACCGAAGAATCTGGGAAATGCTAGCGGCGGACAGAGAAGGTTTAAAGATGCTACAACAAGATCCGACGCTCATGCTCCTGCTAGGGCTTATGCTATTCGTGCACGAGAGGATGCCTCTTCGCCCGATGTTATCACCGGTACTTTTACTCTCTTTGATACTGATGTAATTGCTTTGATTGACCCCGGTTCAACTCATTCATATTTATGTGAAAATTTGGCATCCAGTAAGACTCTCCCTATTGAGTCTACTGAGTTTGTGATACGAGTGTCCAATCCCTTGGGTCGTTGTGTCTTAGTTGATAGAGTGTGTAAGAAATGTCCCCTTAGGATTCGAGATTTCTGTTTTCCGGCCGATTTGATACTTTTGCCATTCGATGAATTTGACGTTATACTCGGAATAGATTGGCTGACTGTGCACGATGCGGTAGTGAGCTGTAAACGAAAGACTATTGATTTACGATGTACGACTAATGAGATAATTCGGATTGAGTCTACGGATTTAAATGGGCTGCCGGCGGTAATATCTTCTATGTTGGCTCAGAAATTTTTGAAAAAGGGTTGCGAGGCTTACCTTGCTTATGTTTTAGATAGCAAAATATCCGAACTAAAGCTTGAGACTGTTCCTGTGGTTTGTGAGTATCCGGACGTGTTTCTCGAAGAATTACCGGGATTACCGCCTGTTAGAGAGGTTGAGTTCGGCATTGAGCTAGTTCCGGGTACAACTCCGATCTCAATTGCTCCATATCGTATGGCTCCGACAGAGTTGAAAGAGTTGAAATCCCAGTTGCAAGAGTTGACCGATAGAGGGTTCGCAAGACCGAGCTTTTCTCCCTGGGGTGCACCCGTCTTGTTCGTGAAAAAGAAGGACGGGACTTTGAGAATGTGTATTGACTATCGGCAGCTGAACAAGGTGACCATAAAGAACAAGTATCCATTGCCTCGTATCGACGACTTATTCGATCAGTTAAAGGGAGCCTCAGTGTTTTCAAAGATTGACTTGCGATTCGGTTATTATCAGTTGCGAGTTCGAGACTCAGACGTGCCCAAGACTGCCTTCAGAACGAGGTACGGGCACTATGAATTTTTAGTGATGCCGTTTGGGCTGACTAATGCCCCCGCTGTTTTCATGGATCTGATGAATCAGTGTTCAAGCAGTACCTAGATCGATTTGTAGTCGTATTTATCGATGACATTTTGGTTTACTCTCGCGATGAGATTGAGCATGCCGAGCATTTAAGACTTGTGCTACAGGTTTTGCGTGATAACCAGTTGTACGCGAAATTCAGCAAGTGTGAGTTCTGGTTGCGCGAGGTCGATTTTCTGGGACACATTGTATCTGCTGCGGGTATCCGAGTTGATCCGAATAAAATCTCTGCTATCCTCGATCGGAAGCCTCCTAAAAATGTCTCGGAAGTCCGAAGCTTTTTAGGACTTGCCGGGTACTACCGACGGTTTGTGAAGGACTTTTCGATGATCTCAACCCCGTTGACGAAGCTATTGCAGAAGGATGTTAAATTCGAATGGTCCGAGAAGTGCCAAAAGAGTTTCAACCAATTGAAAGCCCTATTGACGGAAGCTCCGGTCTTAGTTCAGCCTGAATCCGGTAAAGAGTTTGTAGTATATAGTGATGCGTCCTTGAATGGCTTGGGGTGTGTTTTGATGCAAGAAGGCAAAGTTGTTGCTTATGCTTCGAGGCAATTAAAGCCTCATGAGAAAAACTATCCGACTCACGATCTCGAATTAGCTGCTATTGTTTTTGCTTTGAAGATTTGGCGTCACTACCTTTTTGGTGAGAAATGTCATGTCTTTTTCGACCATAAAAGCCTCAAATACTTGATGACGCAGAGAGATTTGAATCTGAGACAAAGACGGTGGCTTGAATTGCTAAAAGATTACGAGCTTGTCATTGACTATCATCCGGGAAAGGCGAATGTAGTTGTTGATGCTCTTAGCCGAAAATCATTGTTTGCTTTACGAGCCATGAACGTGCATTTATCAGTATCTAATGACGGCGTGATGATAGCGGAATTAAAAGCCAAACCGGTATTTCTCCGACAAGTTTGTGAAGCTCAGAAAGCGAATGAAGATTTAATTGCCAAACGAGCTCAATGCGATGTAAATGCGGATCCTGAGTTTCAAGTTGACGACAATGATTGTTTGAGGTTTCGAGGCCGAGTATGTATACCGAGAAGTTCAGAGTTGGTTTCGGTGATTTTAGATGAAGCTCACAATAGCCGAATGTTAGTTCATCCGGGAAGCACAAAAATGTACAACGACTTGAAACGTCAGTATTGGTGGCATGGTATGAAACGAGACATCTCAAATTTTGTGTCGAAGTGTCTGATATGCCAACAAGTAAAAGCGGAACATCAAGTGCCATCGGGTTTGTTGCAACCTATTTTGATTCCCAAGTGGAAATGGGATAGAGTCACGATGGATTTCGTATCTGGGCTACCGTTGACACCGAGCAAGAGGAATGCGATTTGGGTTGTCGTAGACCGATTAACCAAATCCGCTCACTTTATACCTGTGCGTACGGATTACTCACTTGATAAGCTAGCGGAGTTGTATGTTTCTCAGATCGTCAGATTGCACGGGGTCCCTATCTCTATCGTGTCGGATAGAGACCCGAGATTTACATCGCGGTTTTGGAAGAAACTACAAGATTCATTGGGTACTAAGCTACATTTTAGTACCGCGTTCCATCCTCAGACGGACGGTCAATCAGAACGAGTAATTCAGATACTCGAGGATATGTTGAGATGTTGTGTCCTTGAGTTTAGTGGTACGTGGGAACGATATTTGCCTTTGATCGAATTCGCTTACAACAACAGTTTTCAATCGAGCATTAAGATGGCACCTTACGAGGCCTTGTACGGTCGAAAATGCCGTACCCTGTTGTTTTGGACCGAGCTTGGTGAAAGTAAGATCTTTGGAGTCGACTTGATTAAAGATGCCGAGCAGAAAGTAAAAGTGATCCGAGATAATCTTAAAGCAGCCTCAGATTGGCAAAAGTCATACGCGGATTTAAAGCGGAAAAATATCGAGTATCAGGTCGGAGATAAAGTATTCCTTAAAGTATCACATTGGAAAAAGGTGCTCAGATTCGGCCGTAAGGGCAAATTGAATCCGAGGTTCATCGGACCATACGAAATATCTGAACGGATTGGACCGGTAGCATATCGATTGATTTTGCCTCCCGAACTTGAAAAGATTCACAATGTTTTTCATGTTTCGATGCTCCGATGATATAGATCCGACCCATCGCATGTGATTAATCCGTCTGACATTGAGATTCGATCTGATATGAGTTACGAGGAGGAACCAATTCGTATTTTGGCACACGAGGTTAAAGAGTTGCGGAACAAGAGGATTTTGTTAGTGAAAGTGCTATGGGTCAAACACGGGGTCGAAGAAGCTACTTGGGAGCTTGAGGAGTCGATAAGAGAACGTTACCCAAACTTATTTTCCGGTAAGAATTTTCGGGGACGAAAATTTCTTAAGTGAGGGAGAGTTATGACAGCCTTAAAACGACCCTAGTCGGAATGTGGTTTCGGGACCACAAAACCGAGGCATAAAATATATTTAATGTTCATTTAGATGCCTATAATATGTGTTAATTCATGTGTGACATGTTTGGTTTGTCAATTTAGAGTTATAAATTTGAATTTCACTTAAAAGGGCTTAGTTGTGAACTTTGAAAGTAAACTAGCTAGATGTCTGATGACTAATAAATGCATGCATGCAAAATAAAGGACTTGCATGTCAAATTACCCACTTTTATGATAGTGGATGGTAATGATGACCTAGTTTGTCATTTTGTGCTTTGTTTGTTGCTAATTAATAATAATAATGATGAAAATAAATTTGTTTATATTAAATAAAATAAGTTGTCATAAAATAGAAATAATATAGTTAATAAAATAAGAAAAAGATGGTAAAAACAGTATTTTTGTTCATCTTTTTCCCTTCATTGCCGAATTTGACTAAGGGAGAAGAGAAATAGGGTTCAAGCAATTTGGTTGGGGGAAATCTTGATTAAGGTACAATTTCTAGATGATTTTCTTTGCATTTCATGAAATCTAGTTGGTTTTGAAGCTCTCTTCTTGTCCATGTTTGAATTTCTCGAGCCCTAAATGCTAGAAGCATTCGGTCATGATGCATGTTTTCCTTGGTGATGTTTTGAAAATTTTTGTTGAAGAAATTGAGCTTTGTAAAACATGAAACCTTTTGTGTGATAAACAAGATGGAATATTTGGCCATGACCAAGTGTAGGGTAAATTATGCTTTCCTTAATGCTTGTGTTAAATAATGGAAGATAGGTGTTGTTTGAGCTTGTTTAAGAGTCCTCTCCTTTGTTAATGTGAAAATTTCTTGAGCCTAATAGGATGAAGGCATTCGGCCATATCAAGCTTTGGTTAGGAAGTCTTGTTTTGAGATTTAAGAGCTTATTAAAGCTTGTTAATAGACTCTATGATGTTAAAATTCATAAGGGTTGGATTTGTGAGTTCAAATTAGTAAGATTAGAATTTTAGAGAGGATTAAAGCCTAAGGGACCTTCGGTTCTTTGAATGATTGAGTTTTTTTTCTTTTGATTGTATTTTGATCTTGAATTTGATAAATTGATTATGGAAATTATGATACATATTTTGCAACATGAGCTAATTGAACATTGCTCATAAGTTCACTAAGTAATCGGCTAAGGAAAAAAAAAAAATTATACATGAACTTAGTATGTGTTATTTTGATTGATTGGGACGGTTGAGATTGTGATTCATGTTGAGTAACATTCGGCTAGTGTATCCTTGTGCCAATGATTTCCAATTTTGGACTCAAGCATTTAGTTGTAAAATTGTTAAATGAACAAAGATGAATGAAGTTGCTAAATGCCTTATGTGTATATGCATGCATTCGGTTAACTTGGTGATATTGATTTGATTGTGGATGTAATGAATATGAAATATGTATATGGTGTTAAGAGCAATGACTACTCTAAATGGTGCCTTAGGAAATGCTATGTTTAAAGTATGTGCATAAGAACATTAAAGAATGGATTTTGTATAAAAATCTGCTTGGTACAGTAGCAGTAACGTGTTTTGGAAAAATCACCATAAATTGTGCGAGTTGAATTAGAGGCTGAATAAATTGTGTGATTGAAGCTTAATGAGTCTAGTTTCTTATAAGAGAAACCTTGCAAGCAAAGGAATTTCTGATAAATAGATTTTTTAGAGTAGAGTGAGACAGTGTCAGATTAACTTTGAAGTCCCCTGCTCTGTTTTTGGAAAATCACTATAAATTGTATAAAAATTGTTATGAGACAAAATTTATATGCTTAGACTCCTTAATGAGTCTAGTTTCAAATAAAATAGGTGAGGACATATTTGGAATTCTGTACAAGGAGAAATTCGGTTCGTGGTATAGAGTGGTCAGTCCAATAAAGCAGTGAAATAGGGAAATTTTAAGAAATTCTGGTATTGATTGACCAAACCAAAAATTATGAAAATTTTATGGATTAAAGATAAATGAGTCTATTTTCATGCAAAATTTACAGCACTACATTTGGAGTTTTGTAGCTCCAGTTATGAGTAAACTATTGAATGCTGCTCAGAAAATCAGCTTGTTGTGACTTATGATATGTATGTGAAATGCTCCAATGTCCATGTGTGTTGCAATGAGAAGAATATGCATGTATGATTTGACTATGAGTGTAAATGATTCATTGAGGTGCTTGAATAAGGATTAATAGAATTAAATGTTTTATTTAGCTCAAGAGCATAGAGGGACGAGTTTGGATAAAGGGAAGGCTAAAGTGGTCGAATAGCCAACCCGTAATTCCTCGTGAAAGTTCAAGGTAAGTTTTGAGTAATCGAATTTGGTATTTAAGTTAAAATGCCATGACATACATGCTGATATTTGAATGATGTCCCATTGAGAAAGACACCTTATTTATGTTTGCTAAATAGCCGAATGGCTCATAGAGAAAAAAAAAAAGGACCGAAATGAGATTTGAAATGCATTGCTCATGTATGTTTGATCTTTGGGCCGAAAGTCTAGAAAAGAAGAGTATACGTGTATAAGTTTTGAATTATATGTACATTTATGATTTAAAGTCGAGAAGCATGTTATCTGTTTGTATGCACATGAATTGATTGAATTGCAAATAAATCTGGCTATGTGAAACTCGGCTACATGCGAATATATATATATGTATGAGAATTTGTGATGCGAATCCGGGATTTAAGTTCCGCTGACTATATGTGGAGACTATGTCCGGGTTAAGACCCGAAGGCTATATGCAGAGATGACGTCCGGGTTAAGACCCGAAGGCTATATGCGGAGGGTATGTCCGGGGTAGAGACCCGATGGCTATGTATAGAGTTTATCCGAGCTAAAGATCTCGATGATGATGAGAATAAAGCCTAAGACTAATGGTCTTCAAGGTAACGATCGCTAATGAATTGCGCTGAAAGTGTTAAGCTATACAGGTATGTACCCTTGGCTTATAAGCAAGCTGGATTTTGGACCGAATACTAAGGTCATTATGTGATTTCATATGTGTACATGAAATGAGATTATTAATATGATCAAAGTACAGTTGGCCTATGTGAAATGTTATGTGACTTTTTGTGACATGTATATGTTATGTGAACTTACTATGAGTGGAAGCTATCCATTTTCGTATGTGATGTGAATGTCTATGTTTGGAAAAAGGGTGACTTACCCAAAAAGGAGAGGGAAACAAAGATATGATCAACTATGTTAGAATTTAATGCTTTATCTGTGACATTGCTCAAAACTTACTAAGCATTGTAATGCTTACTCCGTTTTCCCTTGTTTCCTCTGTTTTATAGATCTCATTTTGGAAGCTACGGACTCGAGGATTGAAGCCTTAATCACCTACACTATCGCTGTTATTTTGGTACATTTGATGGTTATTTTTTTTGGGTCAATGGCATGTATAGGCTATTTTCCTTCGGTAGAATCAAACTTCATTTTGAGTTGTAAATATTTCTAGCCATGCGAAAATGGCTTGTTTAGTCTTCGAGTTTGCTTATATGGGTTTGAGTGATTCTCATACTATTTGATGTTGTGGCATGAAATTTAGTTAGTGCCTAATATGCAATGACTTTTCTAATATGATGTTTGGTTATTGAATTTGTTCGATTTAGCCAATTTGTTAATAGTCACAAGGTAAAGATTTGTTAGTATGCTTATAGAACGATTTTAATGAGATACGATGTTCTAACCGAACCGACCTAAGTGTTAAATTCAACTATTGAACTCAGTGAATTCACGTCTAGCTTTGTATCTATGAACCTTGGTAGTTGTATTTTGATTTTTGTAATACCTTAGACCCTAATCCGGCGACAGACAGGGGCGTAGGGTGTTACATTTTTATTGGTATCAGAGCCACGGTTTAGTCGATTCTCGGACTAACGTAGCGCGTGTGAGTATAGCTATACATGCCATTTTGTGAAAATGCTATAGTGTGGTGATTTCTGACATTTGAAATGTGTTTTCCCTATAGTAATGGATTCCGATCCCGATCGAGCCGTAGCGGAAGATATTGAGAGTGTGGCGGCTGCTCCCGCGCAAGGGACCGCACCGGTCGACTCTTAGCCGAATGCCAGTCATCGAGATGATGACGTGAGGCAGAACTTCTATGCAATGATGAATGATTGGTTCACCCAATTTCTTCGAACTAATCCAGCTGTTCCACAACCTCCTCCCCCGAATAACCCACTTCTGACTCCTGTGGCTCCTCCTGAGGCCGACCCTGTGAGGTCGAGTAAACCCCCGGTCGATAAAATTAGAAAATATGGGGCTGAAGAGTTCCAGGCTACAGTTGATGACGATGCTGAGCGGGCCGAGTTTTGGCTCGATAATGTAATCCGTGTGTTTGATGAGTTGTCGTGTACGCCCGAAGAGTGCTTGAAGTGTGCTGTATCTCTGCTGCGTGATTCTGCATACTATTGGTGGAACACATTGGTTTCCGTTGTACCGAGAGAGCGAGTTACTTGGGAGTTTTTCCAAGTTGAATTCCGGAAAAAGTATATTAGCCAAAGATTTATCGATCAGAAACGGAAGGAATTCCTCGAGCTTAAACAAGGCAGAATGTCGGTGACCGAATATGAGAGGGAATTCGTACGACTCAGCCGATATGCTCGCGAGTGCATAGCATCCGAAGCTATTATGTGTAAACGCTTCGGGGATGGGTTAAATGAAGACATTAAACTCCTGGTTGGCATTCTGGAAATTCAAAAGTTCGTTGTTCTTGTTGAGCGAGCCTGTAAGGCCGAAGAGCTTCGAAATGAAAAGAGAAAAGCTGATAGCGGAGCCAGAGAGTTCCGTAAGAGATCTTCAGGGAGGTCTACTAAAAAAACCTCAAAGAAGTTCTGAAGTGAATCGGAGAGACCATCTGCTACTTCGGGTTTTTCTAGACGAGACCGTGATAGACCCCCTATGAGTACACGTGCCACTTCTGCTGCTAGTGTTGGAAACGACCGTCGGGACAGAGCCGAGTCCAAGTATTATGGAAAATGGCATTCGGGGAGCTGCAGATTTCATGATCGCTCCTGTTTTAAGTGCGGGTTGGCTGATCACTTTATAAGAGATTGCCCCAGATGGTCCGAGCAAAAGGTGAACCCGAGTGGGAAACCGAGTACTACTTCAGCACGGGGTAGACCACCGAAGAATCCGGGAAATGCTAGCGGCGGACAGAGAAGGTTTAAAGATGCTACAACAAGATCCAAGGCTCATGCTCCTGCTAGGGCTTACGCTATTCGCGCACGAGAGGATGCCTCTTCGCCCGATGTTATCACCGGTACTTTTACTCTCTTTGATACTGATGTAATTGCTTTGATTGACCCCGGTTCAACTCATTCATATGTATGTGAAAATTTGGCATCCAGTAAGACTCTCCCTATTGAGTCTACTGAGTTTGTGATACGAGTGTCCAATCCCTTGGGTCGTTGTGTCTTAGTTGATAGAGTATGTAAGAAATGTCCCCTTAGGATTCGAGATTTCTATTTTCCGGCCGATTTGATGCTTTTGCCATTCGATGAATTTGACGTTATACTCGGAATGGATTGGCTGACTGTGCACGATGCGGTAGTGAACTGTAAACGAAAGACTATTGATTTACGATGTACGACTAATGAGATAATTCAGATTGAGTCTACGGATTTAAATGGGCTGCCGGCGGTAATATCTTCTATGTTGGCTCAGAAATTTTTGAAAAAGGGTTGCGAGGCTTACCTTGCTTATGTTTTAGATAGCAAAATATCCGAACTAAAGCTTGAGACTGTTCCTGTGGTTTGTGAGTATCCGGACGTGTTTCCCGAAGAATTACCGGGATTACCGCCTGTTAGAGAGGTTGAGTTCGGCATTGAGCTAGTTCCGGGTACAACTCCGATCTTAATTACTCCATATCGTATGGCTCCGACAGAGTTGAAAGAGTTGAAATCCCAGTTGCAAGTGTTGACCGATAGAGGGTTCGCAAGACCGAGCTTTTCTCCCTGGGGTGCACCCGTCTTGTTCGTGAAAAAGAAGGACGGGACTTTGAGAATGTGTATTGACTATCGGCAGCTGAACAAGGTGACCATAAAGAACAAGTATCCATTCCCTCGTATCAATGACTTATTCGATCAGTTAAAGGGAGCCTTAGTGTTTTCAAAGATTGACTTGCGATCCGGTTATTATCAGTTGCGAGTTCGAGACTCGGACGTGCCTAAGACTGCCTTCAGAACGAGGTACGGGCACTATGAATTTTTAGTGATGCCGTTTGGGCTGACTAATGCCCCCGCTGTTTTCATGGATCTGATGAATCAAGTGTTCAAGCAGTACCTAGATCGATTTGTAGTCGTATTTATCGATGACATTTTGTTCGCGATGAGATCGAGCATGCCGAGCATTTAAGACTTGTGCTACGGGTTTTACGTGATAACCAGTTGTACGCAAAATTCAGCAAGTGTGAGTTCTAGTTGCGCGAGGTCAGTTTTCTGGGACACATTGTATCTGCTGCGGGTATCCGAGTTGATCTGAATAAAATCTCTGCTATCTTCGATTGGAAGCCTCCTAAAAATGTCTCGGAAGTCCGAAGTTTTTTAGGACTTGCCGGGTACTACCGACGGTTTGTGAAGGACTTTTCGATGATCTCAACCCCGTTGACGAAGCTATTGCAGAAGGATGTTAAATTCGAATCCGAGAAGTGCCAAAAGAGTTTCGACCAATTGAAAGCCTTATTGACGGAAGCTCCGGTCTTAGTTCAGCCTAAATCCGGTAAAGAGTTTGTAGTATATAGTGATGCATCCTTGAATGGCTTGGGGTGTGTTTTGATGCAAGAAGGCAAAGTTGTTGCTTATGCTTCGAGGCAGTTAAAGCCTCATGAGAAAAACTATCCGACTCACGATCTCGAATTAGCTGCTATTGTTTTTGCTTTGAAGATTTGGCGTCACTACCTTTTTGGTGAGAAATGTCATGTCTTTTCCGACCATAAAAGCCTCAAATACTTGATGACGCAGAGAGATTTGAATCTGAGACAAAGACGGTGGCTTGAATTGCTAAAAGATTACGAGCTTGTCATTGACTATCATCCGGGAAAGGCGAATGTAGTTGCTGATGCTCTTAGCCAAAAATCATTGTTTGCTTTACGAGCCATGAACGTGCATTTATCAGTGTCTAATGACGGCGTGATGATAGCGAAATTAAAAGCCAAACCGGTATTTCTCCGACAAGTTTGTGAAGCTCAGGAAGCGGATGAAGATTTAATTGCCAAACGAGCTCAATGCGATGTAAATGCGGATCCTGAGTTTCAAGTTGACGACAATGATTGTTTGAGGTTTCGAGGCCGAGTATGTATACCGAGAAGTTCAGAGTTGGTTTCGGTGATTTTAGATGAAGCTCACAATAGCTGAATGTCAGTTCATCCGGGAAGCACAAAAATGTACAACAACTTGAAACGTCAGTATTGGTGGCATGGTATGAAACGAGACATCTCAAATTTTGTGTCGAAGTGTCTGATATGCCAACAAGTAAAAGCGGAACATCAAGTGCCATCGGGTTTGTTGCAACCTATTTTGATTCCCGAGTGGAAATGGGATAGAGTCACGATGGATTTCGTATCTGGGCTACCGTTGACACCGAGCAAGAGGGATGCGATTTGGGTTGTCGTAGACCGATTAACCAAATCCGCTCACTTTATACCTGTGCGTACGGATTACTCACTTGATAAGCTAGCGGAGTTGTATGTTTCTCAGATCGTCAGATTGCACGGGGTCCCTATCTCTATCGTGTCGGATAGAGACCCGAGATTTACATCGCGGTTTTGGAAGAAACTACAAGATTCATTGGGTACTAAGCTACATTTTAGTACCGCGTTCCATCCTCAGACGGACGGTCAATCGGAACGAGTAATTCAGATACTCGAGGATATGTTGAGATGTTGTGTCCTTGAGTTTAGTGGTACGTGGAAACGATATTTGCCTTTGATCGAATTCGCTTACAACAACAGTTTTCAATCGAGCATTAAGATGGCACCTTACGAGGCCTTGTACGGTCGAAAATGCCGCACCCTGTTGTTTTGGACCGAGCTTGGTGAAAGTAAGATCTTTGGAGTCGACTTGATTAGAGATGCCGAGCAGAAAGTAAAAGTGATCCGAGATAATCTTAAAGCAGCCTTAGATCGGCAAAAGTCATACGCGGATTTAAAGCGAAAAAATATCGAGTATCAGGTCGGAGATAAAGTATTCCTTAAAGTATCACCTTGGAAAAAGGTGCTCAGATTCGGCCGTAAGGGCAAATTGAGTCCGAGGTTCATCGGACCATACGAAATATCTGAACGGATTGGACTGGTAGCATATCGATTGATTTTGCCTCCCGAACTTGAAAAGATTCACAATGTTTTTCATGTTTCGATGCTCCGATGATATAGATCCGACCCATCGCATGTGATTAATCCGTCTAACATTGAGATTCGATCTGATATGAGTTACGAGGAGGAACCAATTCGTATTTTGGCACACGAGGTTAAAGAGTTGCGGAATAAGAGGATTTTGTTAGTGAAAGTGCTATGGGTCAAACACGGGGTCGAAGAAGCTACTTGGGAGCTTGAGGAGTCGATAAGAGAACGTTACCTAAACTTATTTTTCGGTAAGAATTTTCGGGGACGAAAATTTCTTAAGTGGGGGAGAGTTGTGACAGCCTTAAAACGACCCTAGTCGGAATGTGGTTTCGGGACCACAAAACCGAGGCATAAAATATATTTAATGTTCATTTAGATGCCTATAATATGTGTTAATTCATGTGTGACATGTTTGGTGTGTCAATTTAGAGTTATAAATTTGAATTTCACTTAAAAGGGCTTAGTTGTGAACTTTGAAAGTAAACTAGCTAGATGTGTGATGACTAATAAATGCATGCATGCAAAATAAGGGACTTGCATGTCAAATTACCCACTTTTATGATAGTGGATGGTAATGATGGCCTAGTTTGTCATTTTGTGCTTTGTTTGTTGCTAATTAATAATAATAATGATGAAAATAAATTTGTTTATATTAAATAAAATAAGTTGTCATAAAATAGAAATAATATAGTTAATAAAATAAGAAAAAGATGATAAAAACAATATTTTTCTTCATCTTTTTCCCTTCATTGCCGAATTTGACTAAGGGAGAAGAGAAATAGGGTTCAAGCAATTTGGTTGGGGGAAATCTTGATTAAGGTACAATTTCTAGATGATTTTCTTTGCATTTCATGAAATCTAGTTGGTTTTGAAGCTCTCTTCTTGTCCATGTTTGAATTTCTCGAGCCCTAAATGCTAGAAGCATTCGGTCATGATGCATGTTTTCCTTGGTGATGTTTTGAAAATTTTTGTTGAAGAAATTGAGCTTTGTAAAACATGAAACCTTTTGTGTGATAAACAAGATGGAATATTCGGCCATGACCAAGTGTAGGGTAAATTATGCTTTCCTTAATGCTTGTGTTAAATAATGGAAGATAGGTGTTGTTTGAGCTTGTTTAAGAGTCCTCTCCTTTGTTAATGTGAAAATTTCTTGAGCCTTATAGGATGAAGGCATTCGGCCATATCAAGCTTTGGTTAGGAAGTCTTGTTTTGAGATTTAAGAGCTTATTAAAGCTTGTTAATAGACTCTATGATGTTAAAATTCATAAGGGTTGGATTTGTGAGTTCAAATTAGTAAGATTAGAATTTTAGAGAGGATTAAAGCCTAAGGGACCTTCGGTTCTTTGAATGATTGAGTTGTTTTGCTTTTGATTGTATTTTGATCTTGAATTTGATAAATTGATTATGGAAATTATGATACATATTTTGCAACATGAGCTAATTGAACATTGCTCATAAGTTCACTAAGTAATCGGCTAAGGAAAAAAAAAATTATACATGAACTTAGTATGTGTTATCTTGATTGATTGGGACGGTTGAGATTGTGATTCATGTTGAGTAACATTCGGCTAGTGTATCCTTGTGCCAATGATTTCCAATTTTGGACTCAAGCATTTAGTTGTAAAATTGTTAAATGAACAAAGATGAATGAAGTTGCTAAATGCCTTATGTGTATATGCATGCATTCGGTTAACTTGGTGATATTGATTTGATTGTGGATGTAATGAATATGAAATATGTATATGGTGTTAAGAGCAATGACTACTCTAAATGGTGCCTTAGGAAATGCTATGTTTAAAGTATGTGCATAAGAACATTAAAGAATGGATTTTGTATAAAAATCTGCTTGGTACAGTAGCAGTAACGTGTTTTGGAAAAATCACCATAAATTGTGCGAGTTGAATTAGAGGCTGAATAAATTGTGTGATTGAAGCTTGATGAGTCTAGTTTCTTATAAGAGAAACCTTGCAAGCAAAGGAATTTCTGATAAATAGATTTTTTAGAGTAGAGTGAGACAGTGTCAGATTAACTTCGAAGTCCCCTGCTTTGTTTTTGGAAAATCACTATAAATTGTATAAAAATTGTTATGAGACAAAATTTATATGCTTAGACTCCTTAATGAGTCTAGTTTCAAATAAAATAGGTGAGGACATATTTGGAATTCTGTACAAGGAGAAATTCGGTTCGTGGTATAGAGTGGTCAGTCCAATCAAGCAGTGAAATAGGGAAATTTTAAGAAATTCTGGTATTGATTGACCAAACCAAAAATTATGAAAATTTTATGGATTAAAGATAAATTAGTCTATTTTCATGCAAAATTTACAGCACTACATTTGGAGTTTCGTAGCTCCAGTTATGAGTAAACTATTGAATGCTGCTCAGAAAATCAGCTTGTTGTGACTTATGATATGTATGTGAAATGCTCCAATGTCCATGTGTGTTGCAATGAGAAGAATATGCATGTATGATTTGACTATGAGTGTAAATGATTCATTGAGGTGCTTGAATAAGGATTAATAGAATTAAATGTTTTATTTAGCTCAAGAGCATAGAGGGACGAGTTTGGATAAAGGGAAGGCTAAAGTGGTCGAATAGCCAACCCGTAATTCCTCGTGAAAGTTCAAGGTAAGTTTTGAGTAATCGAATTTGGTATTTAAGTTAAAATGCCATGACATACATGCTGATATTTGAATGATGTCCCATTGAGAAAGACACCTTATTTATGTTTGCTAAATAGCCGAATGGCTCATAGAGAAAAAAAAAAAGGACCGAAATGAGATTTGAAATGCATTGCTCATGTATGTTTGATCTTTGGGCCGAAAGTCTAGAAAAGAAGAGTATACGTGTATAAGTTTTGAATTATATGTACATTTATGATTTAAAGTCGAGAAGCATGTTATCTATTTGTATGCACATGAATTGATTGAATTGCAAATAAATCTAGCTATGTGAAACTCGGCTACATGCGAATATATATATATATGTATGAGAATTTGTGATGCGAATCCGGGATTTAAGTTCTACTGACTATATGTGGAGACTATGTCCGGGTTAAGACCCGAAGGCTATATGCAGAGATGACGTCCGGGTTAAGACCCGAAGGCTATATGCGGAGAGTATGTCCGGGGTAGAGACCCGATGGCTATGTATAGAGTTTATCCGAGCTAAAGATCTCGATGATGATGAGAATAAAGCCTAAGACTAATGGTCTTCAAGGTAACGATCGCTAATGAATTGCGCTGAAAGTGTTAAGCTATACAGGTATGTACCCTTGGCTTATAAGCAAGCTGGATTTTGGACCGAATACTAAGGTCATTATGTGATTTCATATGTGTACATGAAATGAGATTATTAATATGATCAAAGTACAGTTGGCCTATGTGAAATGTTATGTGACTTTTTGTGACATGTATATGTTATGTGAACTTACTATGAGTGGAAGCTATCCATTTTCATATGTGATGTGAATGTCTATGTTTGGAAAAAGGGTGACTTACCCAAAAAGGAGAGGGAAACAAAGATATGATCAACTATGTTAGAATTTAATGCTTTATCTGTGACATTGCTCAAAACTTACTAAGCATTGTAATGCTTACTCCGTTTTCCCTTGTTTCCTCTGTTTTATAGATCTCATTTTGGAAGCTACGGACTCGAGGATTGAAGCCTTAATCACCTACACTATCGCTGTTATTTTGGTACATTTGATGGTTATTTTTTTTTGGGTCAATGGCATGTATAGGCTATTTTCCTTCGGTAGAATCAAACTTCATTTTGAGTTGTAAATATTTCTAGCCATGCGAAAATGGCTTGTTTAGTCTTCGAGTTTGCTTATATGGGTTTGAGTGATTCTCATACTATTTGATGTTGTGGCATGAAATTTAGTTAGTGCCTAATATGCAATGACTTTTCTAATATGATGTTTGGTTATTGAATTTGTTCGATTTAGCCAATTTGTTAATAGTCACAAGGTAAAGATTTGTTAGTATGCTTATAGAACGATTTTAATGAGATACGATGTTCTAACCGAACCGACCTAAGTGTTAAATTCAACTATTGAACTCAGTGAATTCACGTCTAGCTTTGTATCTATGAACCTCGGTAGTTGTATTTTGATTTTGTAATACCTTAGACCCTAATCCGGCGACGGACAGGGGCGTAGGGTGTTACAGTTTTATTTTGAAAACTTGATTAATTTAAAATAAAACCCGCACAACCTTAATCTACCCATTTTAATCAAATTATAAATTAAGAAATAAAAACGAAATTAACAATACTTAAGAGCGACCTTATTACAATCAAAACCAAAATGAAAATAATTTAAATAAAATACAGAAATAAATACTTAAGTAAAAACCACCATGTGCAGTCCAAGTGGCCACTCCGAATCCCTCCAGCTCTAAGTCCACTAGTCTAGGGCTCACCTGTATAGATGAAAGGGGAGGGGTGAGTTTGGAAAACTCAGTGTATAAACTAAACCCAACTAGAGCCCAAATCAGTTCAAGTTTACTGGGCCTAAGCCTTATCCAGATTTAGTATTAACTAGGCTATAGCCCTATTCAGTAAATAGTGTTAACTGGGCCTTAGCCCTATTCAGTAAACAGTGCGACCTTTAAGCCCATTTCAGTAACAGAACAGATATTATGCATGTATGCAAAACTTAGCCCAAATCCAGCCCTACACACCACCCGTACCAGCCCTACACACCATGTGGGGAATAACTCAACCCACCCAGCCCTACACACCACAGTCGCAGCATGGCTGCTTAATCAGTAAACGTGGCCAAGCTACTAAACAGTAAATTGAGGCAAAACCCCTTTTAGTAAACGTGGCATTGCCACTTAGCACTTCCTCCAACAAATAACCCAATCCCATGCAACAGTATAACATGTCATGGCATACAGTGAACATATAAAATATAACATACATTTCAGTCAATTTAACCCTAGGGGTATAATGGTCATTTTGTACCTATGGGTAAAATAGTAATTTTCCACCCTTAAGGGGTATTTCAGTAAATTTACCAGTTTTTAGGGTTTTATGCACATCTCAGTTATTAACAGTTCAAAAATCATCTAGACAACTTATTTAGCCCATTTAGTCAACTTAGAGTTATCGGGCCCTAAAAACCCCAATGGGCCCTACGGTGTCCGCTAACTATTACGGCCCACTAAGCTTAAATTTCATATTTATTTTAGCATTCTTAACATTTAGATTACTAGGATCCACTTACCGCTCGTTTTCACCCATATGGGCCCGTAAGCCCATTGGGCCCGAATTCAGCCCCTCGAGGCCTAAATTCACCAAGGTGCACGAAATCGCGCACACATCAACCTTACCATTTACGATCACAGATTTTATAGAGTCAACTGACCCACGAGTGCTCGTACACTCGCAAGCCCATGAAATGCCAGAATTTTGGCATTTCGGCTTTTCGGCTTTTGCCGATCTAGTCTACAAGTGGGTGTTCGTTTACACACCTGATTTGCGATTACTACAGCGAGATCCCCCACGTGATTATCCTATAAGCGGTTACTTAAAATATTAGACTATGAATCGATGATAATCAATGTAACCACTACTTACCACATTCGGCCAACAACACCTTAGGCCATTGAATACTCACCTTTGCCGAAACTAAAGACTAGATCTAGATCTAGTCGCTCCAATGGTCCTAGCCTCGAATACTTCTTGATCAACAGCCTCCAGTCCATACTAACACATAATAAACTGATAAGTAAAACCAATAAACCATTTTAGCCCCAATCAACAGCCACCCTATGCACATAGGGTTTTTCGGCTTTTCTTGAATTACCAAATAATGGATAGAGAGGGGATTTCGAGCACTTACCAAAGATTTACTTGCCAAAAACATTCCCAAGTACCTTCCTATTCTCGATCTATTGTAAACTTAACCCAAAGCACGAGTAGAGAATAGATCTAAGAGATCTAAAGGCTAGGTTCCCGAATCACTATGAATATAGAGGTTTCGGCTTTTAGAAGGGAAAAGAAGAATTAAAAGAAGTCCTGTTTACTTGCACAAATCAGTAAAAGAAACAATGCATGGTTTACGTTTTCAGCTTTTAGAACATATGAGTAAAGAAGAAGAAGTATACGAATGGGTAAAAGAGGTGTAAGTTGTGACTTTTTGGCAAGGAGAAAGGACCCTATATTCGGCTATAATGAAAAGAAAATCAAAAGGGAAAAATTAAGAATAGGGGTAGAATATTTGGCGAAGAGAAGATGAGAAAAAATAATAAAAAAACAAAAACCAATTAAAAAAAACAAGAGTATGTGCGGATAGCCCCAACCAAAGTCGGCTAATAGGCTAAGAACATCCCAACTTAAATCTCGTGCTTATAACCTTGTTTTTAGCCAATAGCACAGTTTGAATTTCATTCAAACTTCTTGCACCCATCAGTAGCACACAATCCACTGCTTGGCCGACTCAAATTGCTTCTAGGAAGAGTTTCGGTCCAATTGAATTACTCTTCCCACGCGTGTAGCAAAAAGGTAGCCCATTGTGCACACAGTAGCTCGAAATCGAGACCTCCAGGCACCCACACACGCTATTTGCCACTGCGACGCGACTTCTCTTTTGTTATAATGCAGTTACGATTACTTATAAGCCCTACCTGCTGAAGCCCCAGCTTACTTAAAATAAAAATAAAAAATTTGCCTGCGCAGGGGTTCAAGGCGGAAGCATATCCAAGTGGGTCAAGGCGGAAGCATATCCAACAAATGATGCAA
Source organism: Gossypium stocksii (assembly GCA_020496765.1). Classification (NCBI taxonomy): domain Eukaryota; kingdom Viridiplantae; phylum Streptophyta; class Magnoliopsida; order Malvales; family Malvaceae; genus Gossypium; species Gossypium stocksii. Next base: position 43,427,364 of record CM035621.1, read on the forward strand.
AGGTTGTAATGAAGTTCTTGCAGAAACATGTGTTCATAAGGTTTGGAACCCCACGAGCCATTATCAACGATGAAGGGTCCCATTTTGTGAAGAAGTGGTTAAAATGGTTGTTAGACAAGCATGTAGTGAAATAGAAGGTTGCTACAACTTACCATCCACAGACGAATGGGCAAGCTGAGTTGGCAAATAAGGAGATCAAAGGCATACTCGAGAAGGTAGTTTGCCCGAACTGACGAGATTGGTCCAAAAGATTGGATGACGCTTTATGGGCTTACAGAACAACATACAAGACACCTTTAGGGATGTCACTTTATAGGCTGGTCTTTGGGAAAACATGTCATCTACACCTGGAGTTAGAGTTCAAAGCTTACTGGGCTCTTCAACAGCTTAATTTGGATCCTAAGCTCGCGAAAGAAAAATGGATGTTCCAACTCAACGAGTTAGAAGAATTCCGAATGTTCTCATATGAAAATGCCAAACTACTCAAAGAAAAACTCAAGAAATGGCATGACAAACACATCTGAGTTTGAGGATTTGAAGCAGGTCAGCAAGTATTGCTGTTCAACTTTAGATTGAAGTTCTTTCTAGGTAAGCTAAAATCACGTTGGTCTGGTCCATTTACAATTCACCAAGTTTATCCATACGGAGTTGTTGAACTTCAAGGTAAAGGAGGTAATTTCCGAGTTAATGCTTAGCATTTGAAACATTATTGGGGGGATAAAATCGAACGGGATAACATCTTGTTTATTTTATCAGATATTTAATATTTTGTGTTTTGTTTAATAAATAATTTAGGGTCTATTTTTCGGGTTTAGTATGTTTAAATAAATTCTGCCTAGGAGGTTGGAACTTAAGCGGGACCGTTTTGTGACCCCTCCAATCTTTTCTGGGAATTTATTAGGGAATAATTCCCTAATAAATTATTCCCTAATCAACAAGATAAATTTTTTTTGCTTTCCAAATAAAAGGGTCAATTTGATCAAATTTTTATTTTGCAACTTAATTTTTAATTTTCATTAAGTCAAGGGACTTAATTGAATTATTTTTAAAATTTGATTACTCTTTTTATGAATAATAAAAATTAGGTGCCTTGATTTGTAAATATATTTTTAAGGCATCTAGAAGAAATATTTTTTATATATTTATATACTATTAATAATATGATAAACTTTAATATATAATTATATTCATTATAATTTATATATTAATTTTTATCAACTTAGATTAGAATTAGGATTAATTTAATTTCAACTTTTATTTTATGTTTATCTTAAAAAATAATAGCAATTGATAATTTTGTATGCTTATATTTAATTATGAATTGTTGTTAAACTTGAGTAAGATTAGAATTAAACTCTTATTTTTAATTATTAAATTAGACTAAGAGTTCTATTTTAAGTCCTATTATGCATGCTATAAATACTAACTTATTTCTCCCATCCATGCATCAACCAACCTTCTCAAACACCAAACCACCTTGTGCCGCAAGCTCCCTAGCTCCAGTAGCCTAGTCGGCAAGCACGCCCAGCAGCATCGCGCCAACACGACCTGCTCAACAGCCCACACACTCAGCGCCCCACCTGTGCACTTGCTGCTCTTGCCTAGGTCACAACACATGCATGCCCCAACTGCCCAGGCCGAGCTTCCATGCGCACTTCAGGCCTGCCCGATCGACGTCCTACGCGGTCCAAGTTTGCTCGACGAGGCTCCACACGCTGCTTGCTGAGCCAACCCCCTGCTACATACTGCTGCCCACTCCAGCTCCATCAGCCGCACGCCTTGTTGCTGCCAAGCAATTGTGCGGCACTCCACCTTAGCCAAAATTCTTCAACCCTCCTCCTTTTAATTTATCATCTATTCTTCATTATTTTAAGAGTTTTTATATTCTTGCAAAAAGGTGGTAAGATTTAATTTCCTTTTAATTTTTAATTTTTAATTTTTAATTTAATTTTTCAATTTGTTGAATTATTAATAAATTTTATGAATTAAATTTTTGGGGAAATATAATTTTTTTACATCTCATGTTCAGGTGAATTATGCCTCGCAAGAGAACTCGTGCCTCCGCTCAAATCGACGAAACACAAAACAAGTTCCATTGTGTTGAAGCTAAAGTGAGATACGAAAGTATCTACAGAAATCAACAGATACATCCTGAGAAAGGCTTCACACTGAAGGAGAGCAACTACAGAGACTTTATGGCACGTATTCATCAAATCGCTGAAGCTCTTAATTGGGAACTATTTTGTGAAAGGAAACCTAGTGTGGATGAGGAGCTAGTTCGTGAGTTTTACGCAAATTTAACTTCAAGCGAGATAACAAAAGTCCCTATTCGTGGAATCAAGGTACCTATAAATTCGAATGCTATTAATGAGTTCTTTGAATTACATGATTTCGAGAACGACGAGTATTCATCTTTGATGAGCAACATCAAGCTGGAACTTCTACAAGAAATTCTCAAGGAGCTTATAATTGAAGGGTCCAATTGGGCTGTGTCAAAACAAGGAACCCACACTTATCGAAGAGAATACTTAACACCTATTGCGAAGGTATGGTTCTATTTCATCTGTTTCAGCCTTCTGCCTAGCTCACATGGGACTACAATTTCATTGGAGTGAATGGTCTTACTATACTTGATTTTAACTGGTAAGACCATTGATGTGGGAAAGATCATCCTGAGAGAAATTCAAACCTGTGCCATTAGACGTTCTGGCCCTGCTTACTTCCCCTTTACAATAACTATTCTATGCTTGAAAGCAGAAATTCTTGCCAATGTACAGAAGATAGGGTACACCCAAGGCACAATTACAGATTGGGACCTCTACCGAGTAGCCGGAGACTTAGTTCTACAACAATGAGTTGAAGAAAGTGAAGAACCTGAGGACCCTGATGAAGAAGAAGATCCTAAAATGCAGTCATTTGAAGTCCCTAATAAGGTGGACCCAGTGGAGCCAAAAGCTAAATCAGATGCTGAAACTCCAATGTTTAGAGCTCAGCCGCCTAGCCCAGACTTTCGAGATGAGCTATCAATTTTGATGGACTTAATGCAACGCATGCAGTGGTAGCAACAAGCCTACTGGAGATACTCAAAATTAAGGGATGACTCAATGAAGAGTGCCTTAAAAAAATTTACAATGACCCATTTATCTTTGTGCCTGAATTTCCATATTTCATATTTGAGCCATGGACTCCATTCTCGAAAAAGGAGCGAAGCGATTCGTGCAGAGGCAATAATGATGGAGCAAAAGATGAGCCCAATCTGGAAGGATCTGCAAATAAATAAAAGGGAGGGATCTTGACTTTATTTTATTTTTGTTTTTAGGTTACTTTAGGATTAGATTAATTAGGAATTTTTACTTCCGCATAATAAAACAAGAGAAGGAAATCCTGAATAAATATGGAAAAGTCATAAAGTATAAAGTGTGGCAATAGATATATACATGTCTAGGATTGGATTTTGAAAGAGCTTGGTACTTAAGCAGCCACATTGACTCACCTCCTCTTTTCTGAATTCCTACCTGGAGTATAGTATCTATTCACTTTAAACAATGAGGACATTGTTCATTTTAATTTGGGGGGACCAAAATTTGAAATTATTTTCATCTAGAATAAAAATTTTCTTTTAATTATAATTAGTATATATTTCTGTTCAATAAATTTAAATTTTGTTAAGTATGCTAAACTTAAGTATGAATAAAGTTATATTTTTTTCAATAAATTATTATGTAGCTTAATGATGACATGAATGTATTTTTTAATAAAACATGCAACTTCATACCATAAAATTTTTACCTCTTTAGGAAAGTTAGGTATGCATGAAAGTTTAAGTCTTTAGAATTGACTTAGTAGTTTCTTGAGGCGAAATCCTAGGAAGCATGGAACATTGGAAATGATTTAGGCAACTATTATTTGGACCGTTTGAGCCTTTCAAGCCCATCTTGGTAAATTTTATCCTTTGAAACCCAACTTTGAGACTATATGGCCTAATTTTATTTTGGAACCTATACAAATTTAGCCCATCACGTTTCTCTTAATTATCTTTAAATTGTCCCAAACACTAGACTCAGTACTTTCAAGAATATCGTTTGAAAATAAGTTTGGGGGAGTTGAAAAGAAATATCAAATGCTCAAAAATTGTATGCAGAAAGTAAGTGCTCAGAAAAAAAAGAAGAAGAAGAAAAAAAAAGAGCATATGTATTTGAAAAAGAGCATGTGAAAGTTGGTGGTTGAAGGTAAAAAAATTCTCAAAGGTTCGACTTACACTGAGTCTAGGGTTTTTAGTCGAAATTTATCTATCTTTGTACCTACCCCTAAGCCCAGCCACGTTACAACCTTGTTAAAGACCTATTGATTTGAAATTCCAATGTTACCTACATTAGTGGAGAGAAATTGCCTTGTTCAACATATGAAGACATAAGTTAAGCTTAATGATTGCAGCTTAATCTTGAATAAGGGATTAAAAAATTAAATTGGTAGAAATTAGCATGTCTTTATTAAGAAACATTTAGTCTAATTTTGCTATTGTAATAATTGTTGAGATTAATTTGAATAATATGAACACTTGAGTAGCATAATGATCAAATTTCTTATTTTTGTGCATGAGTATATCAAATTCATAATTTTGAGAAAAATGTTGTTCTGAAGAAGGTTTTCAAAAGTGTTTCTGAGAAATTTTTCAAAACTTATGCATTACTCGGGACGAGCAATGACTTAAGTTTTGGGGTGTGGAAACACAAAAATTTATATACTTTTTCATGCCCTTTTTGACTTAAAATCATGCTATTCCGGTTAAATTCTTGTCGAAAAATAATTAAATGTTATAAAATAATTAAATTGTATTAAAAATATGAACATTATGAATTTTAATTAATTTTATAGTTAATTTTGATTAAATTTGGTTATTTTTGATAGAATTGCACAAAGGGCGAAAAATGGCCCGGCGGACACTGCGAGAAGAACAAATCGAGAAGCAATTTGAAGTATCGAGGCCAATTAATTTCTAGCCTAAAATGGTCCAGAAATGTGTTTTTATTCATAATTTAATTAATTTTAATTTATTCCCCATTTAATTTGGGTTAAATAAATTATTTTAATTAATTATGGAGAAAGGGTCTAGTTGAACCGAGCTGGTCAAATCGTATGGAGTGAACCGAACCAGCCACTAATTGGGCTGAACAGAACCGACCATAGGCTGACCCAAATCAGAATTTTAGCTGATTAAATATGTTTGCAAAAAGGCCCTTGAAAGACCTCCAAATTGCATTCAAACCCCACCTTAATTTGTGGCTTTGTAGATTTGCCCCATGCCTAAAACACCAAAGTTGAATTTCTCAACTTTGCCATGTGCGTGGCTGGCATAGGGGGGCTCTTTGGCTGCTGGAATTTTCTACTTTTAGCAGCCACAATCAGCTATAAAAGCCACCCCTTGCTGATCATTTTCATCATCCCTCATTCCACAAAATTCTCTCATCCTCTCTTATCTTCTCTCAAATTCTTTCTCTCCTTTTTTCCATTCCATTCCCCCTTCCTCTTGTGCCGATTTCCTCTCTTGAAAAAGAGGTGTTCTTCAGCCATCTTGGGCAGCAATCAAGGATTTATAGAAGCCTTGCTCGGTGAAGACAATGGAGACGTAGAACGGAGCAATCACTCAAGCCACGGAGAAACACCGGATTTGCCTTCTTGTTCCCTATCTTTTTAATTTCTGTTGTTTTTATGATGAACATATCTATGAATATTATTATTGTTGAAATGGTTATTTTAATCAATTTAGCTTGAATTTAATTCGTGTTGGGTTGATTATATTTTGCCTACTTGAATTATTAAAATAGTGTTTATACTGTTATAGGTCTCGGTAAAAATGCTTGATTAAGTAAAAACATGCCTAAGTTATTCTTGCATTAAATTTGTTAGATAACTAATGAATTAATTGTTTAAACGGATTGAAATTGCAGTTAATGGGCCCAATACTTAATCAATGCATGTTTAATTCTTCTAAGGTAGCTGAAAATTTAATTAGCATTGTATTTGGCGATACATATGCCTTGCATAACTTGCAAGATTGTTGTGATTAAATTGTTTCAAGGTATGGCTACTTTGTTACTTCACATAATCTTTTATATGTTTATTAAATTGAGTTAATTGTTTGAATTGACATGGGAACATGCAAGAGATTAGTTGAATTTAATAAATATGTATGAGCAATAGTTAGTAATTTTTCCAAGTTGCCATGAATTTATTTGTAACAACATAAGCATGAATTTAATAATTCTAAGTTAAAAGATGTAATTAATCCAACACAATTATATTATCTTGATTAAATCTTTTTGAAATCGTGCATTAGAACTCTTTTATTTTATTTAAATTGTTTACTTAGTTTTAAAATCTTAGTTTATAAATAATCTTTTTAAACCAAAATATTTTTCCATCACCAAAGTGTTTTAAAATTAATTTCATAAATATTGCTTTTTACAGTCCCTGTGGGTACGATAACTCGACATTTACTTGTCAGTTTATGACTTGTTACGACTGTGTACACTTGCACATTTCCACCGTTCCACTAACAACTCGTGATTATTTTCTCATCTTTTAGGGGGATTTATCTGGTATAAGTTTGAATTTAAGCTGAGACTATTGCGCGAAAAATGTTGACTTGGTCTTCCCGACATTGCCACGACCTTCATGCTGGCAAACTATCTACACTTTTCCCTGACAAAGCTTCACTCCTTTTGTAATAGCTCGTTTTTCAGTGGTGTCAGAAACAATGGTTCCGGGGCCACAAATTCGATGAGTAAGTTCGTAAATATTATTATTCAATATTTATGAGTCAAATATAGTATTAACATAAATTTAAATAAATTTTGAAGTTCCAGTTTATGCTATTTGAATAAATAATTAGGTTCAAGTGGTATGATCCTAAAGTCATGTGGACTACGGTTCATAAAAAACCCAATAAGGGAAAAGCAATAAATCCTAATCAAGGATTTGTGATAGTACCAGCACAAGTACCATTTTATCCTAATCAAGGATATTATGTACCATATTCAATGGTAAGACAACCAATTGGAAAACAATTTTCATTGACTCCAAAAACGATAAGTCAATCACAATGGTCTCAAGATCCAAATTCAGCATTTCAAGCCAGTTATGCTGAAGTTATTTCAGGAGCAGAAAATTTGTTAAAACAACAAATGTTTCCTGTAATAAAAGATTTTTATAATCCAGTATTACCACTGGAATATTATAATTTTATTAACGAAATATGGAAAACTCATTTTTTGGAACAAAGAGCAAATTTTAGACGAGCTCTTACTAAAATTTCTCAAATTTTAGTTGAAAAAACAACTCAAGAAAATAAAGCCCATGATCTTTTACAAAAATCTATTTTATACCAATAGGAATGAAAATAGTTTATATACCTATTTTCCCTACGGAACCAAGTAGGAATTCTAGTTAATTCTGATGAAGAAAAAACTTCAACAGATGAAGATGAAAATATAAAAATTCCAGAATCTATGGATACTGACAAAACAAATCCTTATGATTATGAAATTCCAAAACCTAGGGAAATTGGTAAAAAAGATCCTTATGGTAAAAGAAAAATAGAATCAGATCTTCAAAAAGAAGATTATTTTAGATATTTTAATAAAAATTATGAACAAGTAGAAAACACAACTATAATTTTCAGTAATCAAACTGAAATAATAGCTACTAATGATATAAAACTTGAAAACCCAGGAGAGGCATCTACTCAACCTATACTATATAGGATAGATGACCTTAATAAAAGAAATGTTGCTCAAGGAGGAATATATTTAGATTTAACTAAAATTCCTTTATCTGACTTGAAAAAACCATAGATGATTGGGCACAATCAATGACTATTGTTGTTAACAATAACAACAATATTTGGTCAAAAAAATTTTTTAAATTAATTTGTAGGAACATTTCAAGGAGATGTTTTACAATTTCTCAGAAGATGGGAAGAATCTGAAAAAGGTAGACAACAAAAGTAACAAGTTATTAACCAAATAGGTACTCCTAAAGATCTACTAAAAGGATTAACTTTAAAATATTATCTCAAAAATAGACTCTGAATCTGATAATGAAGAATATATATTCATGTTAGGAAGTAGTTCTAATAATCAATTAGAAGAAATTCCTAATAATGAAAAACAAGATATAAAATTAGGAAGTTTAATTGGAGAAGAAAAAGATCTTTCTGATGAAATAATAGAAAAGATTAATAAAAATCATATTTCTAAAGAAGAAATATACAAGATATCTAAGTTTAAAATTTGGTCTCAAAGACATATAGAAAAAATTAGCAGTAACACAGTTGCTAAAGATACTAAAGGTGGATTAACAGAAATCCCATTATTTACAAAAGATAAAATTAAGTGGATTAGAAATTTTACAACAATTCTTATTCTTTACATGCTTTATTAGATACAGGAGCTACAACAAGTAGTTGTAAAATGAATGCTATTCCTATAGAAAAATGGGAACCTATAAAAAGACCAATAAAGGTTAATGGCATAAATGGTAATAAAACTCTAATCTATTATAAGGCTAGGATTATACCAATTTACATAAATAATGTAAGATTTGTAATTCCTAAAATATTATGTTTTCCTGATATGTATGGGGATTCGTTAAAGAAATAATAGTACAAAATCTTTCTTTTCATTTATTAAAAGATTTTCCTACTATAGTAAAATCTAGATTAATAAATATTATCAATATAGATGATTTTCTTTATTATTTCTATATTGAAATTAGCAGTCTTATTGGTATAGCTAAGAAAGAAAAATTTTATCGGCCATATGAAGTTTGGACTATACATAGAATGCTTGGAGGAAGAAACCTCTCAGTAGTCAATGAAAATAAGGAACACTTCGCAAAAACTATTGACAAGTGTTATAATAATTTCTCTTATTATCAAGTCCAAACTAGAATTGATTTAATGTCCAAGGTCCAGTATTTGCTTCAACAAAATATTATGTTTTCTGGACCGATGGATAAAGAATATTAGCATATGACATGGGACACCCCCAGAAGAAAAAAAGATGAAGAATCAGTACAGCTACTAAAAAAGATAACTGAAATGGAGATTGATGATTTCCCTATAACAACGAAAATCAAAGACACATGGGAAAGATGGAATTCACTAGCACTTTCACCAGATTCATTACATCTGGATGAGATAGAAGAAATGAATCTGACAAATATCCAAGAAGGATAAAGACAAGACAAGACACGTGGAAGAATGACATCCAAAAAAGGAGCATTCAATTTTGGTGGTGCCTTGCAAATAGGGAAAAATCATCATAAATGTCTCATTAAACAAATAAGACAAAGATGATGAAAGTAAGATGATGGAAGCAACCATTAATGAAAGTGATATGTGGAAACAACCATAGAAAACGACAAAACAAAAGAAGACTACGTGGAATCCACCATCAAGTCAGCATTTATATCGTCTTTATCAAGACATTGTTTGGACTTGAACTGTAAATAAATTAGAATTCAAAAATTGTATTATAAATAGGCATTGTTGTAGAATAAGAAAGGCATCGAGTTTTAGAAATTCACGGAGTGTTTCTTAAGGTTGTACTAAAGTTTCGTTAAGAAATTTTAACCTTTAAATAGGTAATTAATTAAAAAGGACTAAATTGTAAAAGGTGGAAAGGTTGACTTCTATTAGTTAAATGGATCTAATAGTTATGAAAAGGTAAATTCATGGACTTGGGTGATAATTATTCCATGTTTAAAGTTAGTGGATGATATTGGATTGGTTTTGGTGTAATTTAATAGATTTTAAAAGGTTAATTTAGTAATTGAATTATAAAGTTAAAAAGATTTAATAAACAAAAAGATGAAATTTTGTCATCTTTAATTTAGCTTAGCCAAAACCAATTCATCAATGGTTGTGGAGAAAAACAATCGGCCAAGCTTCCATTTCATGCATGGTATGTGTTTTGATCGCGTTTCTAATGATTTTTATGTTTTTAGGCTCTATTAGCTTAGTCTAGCTAACACGGGGGGTCAATTTGTTAAATTGATAAATATTTAGAATTTTACCATGGATGAAATTGAAGTGCTCTTGAAATTTTATGATAGATTATTAAGCTTTGTTGTTAAATATAAGTATTTTGTTATGTAATTTTTTATGATTTTCAAGTTTATGGATTGATTTATGAGAAAGGTAAAATTCAACGAAAATAATGTAAATTGTGGATAAATATGGGATGTAATAGGGTTCCAAACAATTCGGCTAAACATGAAAGTGAATAAAAATGGTTAATTTGCATGTTTTGGGCTTAGGGACTAAATTGTATAAAAGTAAATTGTTGGTGGTAATTTTGTAAAAATGTCAAAAAGACTTAATTGCATAAATTGAATTTAATTTTCTTTTAGAATTATTGAATTGAATGGAATTATTATTTAGATCAAGAACGAGTGGAAAATTGAGGTGAAGAGAAAATTACCAAATAGCCCCCTATACTTAGTCATTGCTGCAATTTAGTCTTGTAAGTTAGTATGAACTATAATCACTTAAATATTGTTTAAATTGAATGTTTATTATGTTGTTTTGATGTAAATGAATAAAAATATAAATGTATCAAAGCTATTATGAATTGACAGATACCGAGTCCCAGTTGAACCTTAGGAATTCTCAGGATACAAATGACATGTCATTAAGGATTTCATGTTTCAGGTGCTGGTCTTGAATTTCCTACCAATGGCTGAGGTCCTGCAATTGTTGTGAATTCTCCATAGCTCATGTGAGCAGTATCGTGTAGCTTACATTTTGACCCACAACTTGTGTGAGCAGACCCATTTCACAGCTCGTGTGAACACTGATGTAAAGGAATGGTCACAATTATTTGTAAAGGCACACTTCATGGAGCTTTCCCGAGTATCCAATGAAATTCTAAATTGTTCAGTAGGTAAGAAAAGGAATGGAACTGTAAGTGACTGAATGGAAAGGTTCATGACTCTATGAAAAGGGTTGATGCTTATGTAGTGTATCTTATGAAATTCTATTTATGATGTAAATGAATTTATATGTGTTGTTAATGAACCTATTAACATGTGAGTTCGATGATGTTTAAATAGGCTTATACTAAACTCATGACATTGGTAATGGTTTATGTTTAATCTCTAAATTGTAATATTGGATTTCTTAAGTAAGCAAATGGAATAAATCATGATCGTATGGTAACGATGATGGATTAAATGTTATGTTTATACCTGGTTGATTTCATATGTATCATGAACAAGTATACTAACTTGTGAGTTTGATGGTATTATATAAGCTTTTATTAGGCTTATGGCATTTGTAAAGGTTTGTACTTATTCTATAAATTTCATTATTGAAATGGTAAGTTATGTTTTAAGTTTATACAAGCTTATGAAGCATTCATTGCTTACGTAGTTTTCTTTCATTGCTTTATAGATTTTCGAAAGCTCGATCAGTTTGGATGCTCGTCGAAGACCTATCACACTATCAATTAGACAAATCAGTAGTTTTTAAGTAATTGGGCTAAGGTTTACAATGGCATATATAGGGTGATTTGTAATGGTATTACGGTGTATGTGTTAATGGTGTTTTGGCATGTATAAGCTTTGGAAAGCTATGTTGGTTTGGTATACTTTGATGCCTTACCAAGTTATGTGATTTTGGTTACTTTAAAGTGCTTATTTGTAAGGTGATCTTGGCATGTTGATGATGACTTGAAAATGATTACTTGTGACATGTTTTAATTCATATTTGAGCTAAGTTATGATGTATGGAAATGGCAATATTATTATATATAGGTTTTTTATATTGATAGCTTATGGATGTATTAAATGGTTGATTTAGTAAGTTTATGTCTTTGAAGTTTATGTTTAGTTAAAGAACTTATATTGCTTGTTAAGTAAGGTCTTTTTGACTACTTTATGGTAATTAAAAGGTATGGTATTTTGGTATGTTAGTGCTGGCTTGAAAATGGTAAATGTGATGTGTTTTCGTAGGTGTTTGAATTAGGTTATTATGTTTGAACAAAATGACATGTATTGATAGTTGATGTTTTGGTATGTTTGTGGTACCCATGAATGGTTTATTGATTAGGCAAGTTAAGATGTTTTGAATGGTATGTTTAAGTGTATTTGCATGATGTTTCAGTCCTTTGAAAGTGTGCACAAATGGATTGAATGTTTATGCATGGTTTGCTTATGAAATGGTTTGATCTTAGGTGAATTTTGGGTTCACACGGCTTGAGACACAAGTTGTCACATGGATGTGTTAGACACACGGCCTAGTGACACGGTCGTGTGTCACTTGTGATTCCTTAGGGTGCCAAGTTAGTGAGTTACACAACCTAGCACGTGGGCATATGGGGAATCTTAGAGAGTTACATAAGTGAAGACATGGGCTAGAACATGACTGTGTGTCCCTTGTTCGAAAGTTACATAGCCTGGGGTGATTCCACATGGTCTGGCTACACGGCCGTGTGACTCATGTTTCCATTTTTTGCATCTTTTTCGTAAACTTTTTGTTTTGTTTCATATTAATCTCAAATTGTTTCTAAGCTATTTTTAGGGCCTCGAGGGCTTGATTTAAGGACAATATGCATGTAAATAAATGATTTATGATATTATTAATATGTTGAATGATGTGATGTTTAATTGTTTTCGATTGTATGGTAATGCTCTGTAACCCTAATCGGGGGACGAAGACGGATTAGGGTGTTACACGTTCCAAAACCTGTTCCTACCACACCAGCACATAATAATCCACCTGAAGCGATTAAAAGCACCTAATTCCAACACAACCCAAGTCCTAATACAATATTAAAAATACTAACTAAGAAAACCTAAAATGCAACAAAATGTACTTAAGTACAAGCAATTAGCTAGTTCTAAAGGCTTGAAATATAACTCTTTTCGAGAGTTACTACACCCCTAAACCTAAGTTATTGCTTGTCCTTAAGAAAAATACACCTAAATGAATGAATGTACCCACTTTGCCTAGGGAAAAATATCCTTCTTGTACTACCTAGCTATTTGAAAAATAGTTTATAGCTCCGTTCTCAGTAATATTCTCCTTTCCTAAAACTGATTCGAATGTCAAACGTTTTTTTAACAAAGGCAATGCAAAATGTTTTCCCTGAAAACAAAATTTCCTAAGTACCCATGCATTCTTTCTATTGTCCTATAGCAATTATGTTTTTGTTCACTTACTTCATTTTTTACCTAAATATGAGTCTCTTGCTTTAAGCCCATATAAAAATATATTATTCACATTTTCATATATTTATTCTCTTTTTTTTTTCTTTCTTTTTTCCCTTTTTTTTTCCTTTTTTTTTATGAAAACCATATTAAGGGATTTAGTCATGTCACAAAAATGTTTTTGACTTGACAATCTCGATAGAACATACACCGAATTTCTGAGTACCTCATCATGTCACAATTTAAACCAAAAGTCACTCATGAAGCTAAGACCTTTAACTAAAAATATGGATGCAGCATACAACTACCCCCTTAGCTGCTCAGTCCTTTGCTACAATGGAATGCTCCTAAAATTATATCACACACTCTTGTTTAGACCCTCATTTCTAATCAATAGCACGATGGAACAAAGAAAGTGATGCTGACCTATTTATCAACTCTAAGCATTTGAGTGCATACTTATTTAAACAAAATGCAGTAGCAATTTAACTAATTTTTGGTTTAAAAAATCCCTAAAGGCATTAAAAGATACTTTCGAAAAACCAAAAAAAAAAAAAAACAGAGTATAGGACATCCCATTTTTAGAAAGCAATTTCCAAGTAACTTAGCTTAAGCTAACTTCACCCAATCTATTGTTACCTATTGTAGGTATATTAAAAAAAATTTAAGTTCATCATCGAATATCATAAAGAAAAATTGTACTTCTTATAAACAAAGCAGTATTTCAATAGTTATTATGCCATGGCAAAATATCCTATATACCAAAATGAACATACTAAATATAAAATGCAACTTAGATGCACAATACACCCCCAAACCTAAGGGATGCATTGTCCTCAATGCATGTAAAATCATGAATAGTATATATACAAGTATGAATATGCATACAAACAATAAATAAAAATTATACAATGCATGAAAGAAAAATAAAAATGAAAACTTAACTTTCTTGGACTGGAACGTTGGCACTTCATTCAATTCTTTTTTGTGGACTTGCGAGCACTGACTTTGTATCGCATATTTCTTTTTTGTAGGCCAACTTCCTCACCTTCTTTTTTAGTATTTGTTAGTTCATCGATCAGTTGATCAATTGCTTGATCTTGTGCAGCCATGGAGGTGGGTGAAGATGTCGGTATAGGATTTTTACCTTTTTCAATGGTAGTAGTTTGTGCAGTGGCTGGTGCAGTGGCTGGGACATTTGTTTCTTCCTTTCCTTCTTCTACATCCTTCTCTAGTTCGGTAGAGGTTGACTTTTCTATCTCCTCTTCAACAGCTTTTCCTTTATCTGCAGTAGCTATTTTAGTCACGGACTCAGTTCTGGTAGCAGATGGAACTAGCTCTTCTCTACACTTATTAGACGAGAGTAAAGTAGGTAGGAAATTAGGAAATTCTGGCATGAGTGTCGAAAAATTTTTCTGGAGTGATCTTCTTAATGCCAAATCCCTATCTTTCACATACGACTAGTACCAAGCCTGGTGTCCGTTGCATTGTTCTAACTTTTTCATCATCTAGTATTGCTGCACCTCAAATAGAGACAACCTCTGTTCTAACTACTTTAGAGAAGTCAAGATTTTTAGGTCATGAGAGGTGAAAGATGTTGCATTGGGAACATGTGTGGTAGACGAAGCTTGACTGTGCTGGGATGTTATGGCAAACTCAATTCCTCGTAGCTTGGCAAAAATTGCTTGTGTGATCCTACCCTTATTATGGGTAACATCCTCAGCATAATCTAAAGGCACATTTGCCGTTTTACATAGGGTAGAAATAAGGGAAGGAAAATTCAAACTCCTGACATTCTTATGAGCACACCTATGGACCTCTTAGAAGATAATATTCCCTACATTTATCTATCTTCCTTGTAAAATAGAATGCAACAGCAACATTCTTTGGAAACAGTCGTGTTATGTGTAGACGATAAAAGAGGACTCCATAAAAAGTGGTACCACACCTTCCCAATTGGTTATGATGTAGCTCTTTCAACTATGTAACACTCTTGGCTTGAAATAATCCACTGCGTTCCTTCAGTACATAAATTTTCCAATACTTTTGCCAACCCCTCCGGTGTAATATTCTTGCAATTCAGAATGCTCATCTCTAACCTCTTCGATGTCGAACTGGGCATTAATATAATCTTCATTGAATGGCACAGATTTACCCCTTATATAAATAAGGGAGAATTTTGGGAATTTACATGAGCGTAAAACTCTCTTACCACTTTACCCACAACATCCCCTGGGTGTAGACAAAATCTGCTCTAGTTGTTCTTTTCTATAATCGAGGATACCAATTCATCGTACCTCATGCGCTTTAGAATATTAGTTGAATTTCTCGTGGTAGTAGTAGCATTGAAGAATATATTCAGTTGCAGGGCACCAACACTCTAAGATTTTATTGTTTTGAAAGTAGTCTTTACACGAGCCATGAAGAGAAAGTCAGGGAAACAGAAAAGAAAAAATAATGGAATAAACAACAAATAGTAGAGAGGTTGAAAATGAGAAAATAGTAAAAATGTGAACTTTGTAAGAAGTTGGAAACATGAATAGTTTGAAGAAAATAAAAGGGGATAATGATGACAGTTTTTAGGGAATGGAAAACGTGAGGAAGAAGGGTTATGACGTGGAGGAAAACTTAAAACAAAAAAGGCTTTTAGGGGGAATAACCAAGCCTTACATTGTAGGCTTCATACTTTGGGTTTCCTAATATTCACTAAATGCAACTGCCTAAAAATCTTTCCTTTGTAATTTTCTAACTGATCAACTCTTTTATTAACACCTCATCATTCAGTTTGTCACGGCATAACGTTTTTTTATAATGATGCGGCAAACTACTACTCAATACACACTAACAAATCTCACTTCTTTAATTCTACTCCTGTTCATAATAATAAAAAATAAAAATGAAATTGTATTAAAAATAAAGAGAATTAAAATAAAAATGGGAAATAAAACAAAAAAAATGACTTATTGACAAAAACAAAAAATTCAAATATCACGAAGGCTAACGCTTTGTTTGTCACACTCTATAGGAGCACCCCCAGTAATGCTTCAAGTGTTGTCTATTAACCTTGAATGTAGCCCCTGTTCTTAGGTCTTTAACAATAAAATCACGATACGAATACACTTGAATTACTTCAAAAGGTCCTAACCATCGAGATTTTAACTTACCAGGAAATAGTTTGAGCTGGGAATTGAACAATAATACCTACTATCTATGCAACAACCCGAATTTAGGCTTAGCTGGAATAGTGATTTCAAAATCACTAACCTGAGGTTAGAGAAATTATTTCTAATATTATTTTATGTGTTATAGCATTTTTATAAGGGTGCATGAAAATTTTGGTGAATTAATTTCAACGATTAAAAAGGACTAAATCTCATAAAGGGAAAAAGTTGTGATTTATTAGTAAATTGTGTTAAATAGCTAGAGAGTTGCAATTAGGGGACTTTAAAGGGAAAATAGACCCATATGATTTAGTTTGGCCGGCCATGAGACAAGAATAAGCAAGAAAATCTATTTTTGTCAACATTTAATCAAAATTAGGTGAGATATTTATCACTTAAATAATACACCTAAGGCTAGCTTCATCTTTTTCATTTTCTTTTTCTCACCACTGAAAATCTTAGCCAAATAAGGGGTTTTGAAGCTTCAAAATTTTAGCCACCCATCATCTTTACAAGTAAGTGATTTTGATGGTTTTTCTTTATAATTTTTGTACTTTTGGGACCCTTGTAGCATGGGCTACCTATTGAGGGGACTAATTTGCAAAATGATAGAGAGCTTAGAGATTCACCATGGGAGCATTTATGTTATTAGTTGGAATTTTATGGAAGAAAATGAATCCTAGTTGCTTAATAAACAACTTTTGTAAAGAGGTGTTCATGAAAAACACCTATAAAGGACTAGTTTGTAGAACTTGTAAAATAGTTAGTAATGTTGTGAAATAATGGAAATTTGGAGTTGCTATAAGAGTAAAAGGGGTTCGGTTAAGTATAAGAAAAGAAGAAATTCGATAAAAATCAAATTTCGAACTTAGGGACAAAATGGTCATTTTGCTAAGTTATGAATTTTGAATTGTCTAGATAAATATTGTGATTAAATTAGTGAAATTTTGTTATTTTAGATCAAGAAGTACAAAATCTGGACCTAGACCAGAGGAAGGCCAAGCAAACGGATTAAATCGAAAATCGTTCACCTTTTGTATATCGAGGTAAGTTGTAGGTAAATAATACAACTTTACTATAATTATGCATGAAATCATTATTTTGGCATAAAATGATGAATTGTGAAAATGAGTTATGTATGAGAACATTTATTGAGCATGAATTGATAATTATGATTTGTAGTAATGATATGATGAGAACTTATGCGATAGAACCCGATTGAACCTTAAGAATCGTCTGGATATTCATGCCATGATACTAGGGTCGATACGAGTGCTAGTGTAAGACCATGTTTGGGACATGGCATCAACCTCGTTACGTGTTAGTGTAAGACCATGTTTGGGACATGGCATCGACACAGATATGTGCTAGCTAGTGTAAGACCATCTCTAGGACATGGCATCGATGTTGATATGAGTGCTAGTGTAAGACCATGTCTGGGACATGGCATCAGCCTCAATAGGCAAGCTAGTGTAAGACCATGTCTGGGACATGGCATCGACTTAGATAGATGTCAGTGTAAGACCATGTCTGGGACATGGCATCGGCACGGATGGAGGAGAGTCAGTGTAAGACCATGTTTGGGACATGGTGTCAGCCTCGATACATGAGAGTCAGTGTAAGACCATGTCTGGGACATGGCATCGACTTGACATATGAGCCAGTGTAAGACCATGTCTGGGACATGGCATCGGCTTGATACCCTATGTGAGGCTTATTGAATATCCTTTCGTATTCTAAATGGTTCAACGGGAAATTTAAAGTTTGTATCAAGATCGAGAGATATTATGATGACCTTGTGAGTAGTGCAGGTACTTATATGAAATGTGTGAAATCTGAGCCCGATATTATGTTGTATGATTAGTAAAAGATGAAAATGAGTAAGTTATGTCTATAGCCATTCTTCCATATCATGCAAAATTTGTGATGTGTTGAAAGCATCTTGTATCATGGTAAATTGCTGTTGTTATTTATTTACTTGCAACTTACTAAGCTTTGTGCTTACTCTCTCTTCTTTCCATTTTCTTATAGTGCCGCCTAACTAGCTCGTGGATCAAAAGACGTCAGAGGCAAAGATCACACTATCAAAAGAAACCCTTGGTATAGTTAGTTTTAAATGTTTTGAGTATAACATGTATAGGGACTTATTCTTTTTGTCAAGTGTCATATTGTTTTGGTGCCAATTATGTTGGCTTGATTTTGAAGTACCTTATTTTGTACAAGGCCAAGGATATTGGCCAATATTTGCTGCTGGTTTATAAATGCAAATGTTGATGTTTTCATGAATGTGCTAGTAGTATGGATGAAATAGAGTATTAGGAGTAAAATGAATGCTTGGTTGGATTGGTTATATTAAGTTGCGTGGATGCCAAATTATGGCTTTTGATTGAGTATTGGTACCTTGTGATGTTTTGGGTTGTGTTTGATCTTGTTTCAAGGTGGAAAAAGGGCTTGGTAGGTGGCCTTATTTTTGTCCACACCGGTAGAGACACGAGCGTGTGTCTAGGCCGTGTGTGACATACGGTCGCCCCACGAGCGTGTGGTTAGGCTATGTGTCCCCTACACCTTAGGTTGGCAAAACTAAATGCCCAGTAGTTTACCACACGGGCTTGAGACATGGCCGTGTGACCTTTAAGAGTTGCTGATGTCAGAAACAAAATGCCAAGCTTTTTGCAGACAGGCTGCGACATGGGCGTGCCATGGCCATGTAAGGGACATGGGTTGAGCATACGGGTGTGTGCCAGGTAGTGTGAAAACCCTTGTAGGTTCAAAGTTAGAAAATAAATCCATAGGGACGAGGGGCACGGGCATGTCCCTAAATGCTTAGGCCGTGTGAACCACACGGGCCATCAGCACGGCCATGTTTAGGGGCCACACTGTCGTGTTGCCCTTCCACACAGGCGTGCGCCCTATTTTTAATGGATTTTCTTGAAAGTTTTCTAAGCACTTGGGCCTCCTAGGTCTATGTTAAGGACCGCAAGACAATGTTTGAAAAAGTTTTAAATTGGGACGAATTTCATTGACTCGAGGTTGAATGTTTGCATGTATTTTAGTAAGGTAATGCCTCATACCCTGTCTCGGCATCGGATGTGGGTAAGGGGTGTTATAGTCTAGATTAAATTGCCTTGGAAAAATTCTAGCATCATGCAATCGCTTGCTCTTTTCCTCATACAAACGAGCATTCTCATATGCTTGTGCTCGAAACTCGTCCATCTCATTCAATTCGAGCAATCTCTTGCCGACAACAGTATCCCAATCCATGTTCAGCTTCTTAATCGCCCAAAACGCTTTATGCTCAAGTTCAACAGGTAAATGACATGGCTTACCGTAAACAAGTTTAAAAGGTGACATCGCTAATGGCATTTTAAATGTAGTTTGGTATGCCAATAGAGCTTTATCAAATCTAGTAGACCAGTCCTTTCGAGATTGATTCACCATCTTTTCTAGAATTTGTTTAATTTCTCCATTAGAGATTTCAACTTGGCCATTTGTTTGAGGGTGATATGCCATGGCAATTTTATATTCTACCCCATACCTACGCAAGGCATTGGCCATCAGTTTCCAATCAAAATGGGATTCCTCATCACTAATAATGGCTCTCATTGTACGAAATCGTGTGAAAATGTTTTTATGCAAAAATTTCAATACCGACTTAGCATCATTAGAGGCTAGGGCTACTGCTTCGACCCACTTAGAAACATAGTCTACTGCCAAAATTATGTATAGCTTGCCCATAGATGGTGGAAACGAACCCATAAAGTTTATTCCCCATACATCAAACAATTCAATCTCCAATATACTTTGCAACAACATTTCCTATCTCCTAGACACATTTCCTATTCTCTAACAACAGTCAGACGACCTATAAAATTCATGAGCATCTTTAAATAAATTTTTCCAATAGAATCTTGACTGGAGTTGTAACACCCATAACCAGTTTCTGTTGCTAAAATAGGGTTACGAAGTATTACCGTATAAAATGAAACATTTTATAGACAATAATAATTAATTTTCAAATTAATTTAATAAATACATAAGAAATTCAAAATGGAATAAATCATGTATTTACAAGCCTTAAATCAAGCCTACGTGGCCTTAAAATAGCTTTCGAGCAATTAGGGACCAAATTAAAATAAATCAGAACATTTCAGGAAAAAGTAAAAAAATTCACCTATAGAGGTTACACGGCTGTGTGTCCAGGCCGTGTAATAGAGCCCAGACCTTGTGGCTCCAAACATGGTCGTATGGCTATACCACACGCCCATGTGGCTAGCTGTGTGCTCACACGCCCGTGTTATAACAACCCGTTTTTAGTGATGTTGGAAATAGTGGTTTCGGGACAACAATTTTGACGAGTGAATTATTATTTTATTATTTATTATAGGTCTACAAGATTATATTAAGGTCGTATTAAAGTTTTTTTGCGAAATTTTGAAGTTTCCATAGTTAATTAAGTAAAAAAAAACACTAAATCGTAAAAAGTGTAAAAGTTGAGTTCTATTTGTTAAAGGGGTCTAATGACTATGGAAAGGAATGTTAATGGACTTATTTGGTAATTATACCATTGAGAGAATTAGTGGACAAATATGGACATGGATTTGATGTTCTGTTTAGTTATTAAGCAAGGTTAAAATGGTAATTTAATAAATTAAATTAAACTAAAGTAAGACTACAATTGCATCATCTTTCCTAATTGTTTTTATCCACTTAAAAATTTAAGAAGAAATACCATTTTTGGTGCTTTGAGGGTTTATCCAACATAGTTCATGCATGTTGATGTTTTGAGGTTAGTTTTTAGTGATTTATATGTTTTTGTGATTATTTTAGCTTAATCTAGCTAGCCCGGGGGTTAATTTGTAAAACTGTTAAAGGTTGAGGGACTTGCTGTGAATGTTTTTGAATAGGTTTTGATTTTAGTTGATGGATTATTTATCTTTGTTATAAGATAAACAAGTTTTGTTCAATGATTTTTCATGAATTTTGGAATTAAGGATTAAATTGTTAAAGGTGGAAATCTATAGGTTTTGTTGTGAAATGTTGGTATTCATGGGTTAATTCAAGGTCCCTTGTAGCATTGGTTAACATGTATTTAGGTTAAAATGGTTAGATTTGAAGTTATGAGCTTAAGGACTAAATTATGAAAAATTAAAATGTTAGGGACAAATTTGTAATTTTTCATAAATATGAGTATTGGGTTAAATTGAATTTTGAAATTACTTAATTAATTGAAATTATCTATTTAGATCAAGATAAACCACATTCGAACTTAAATCGAGGAAAAGCCAAAGCTTTGGATTAGTTCGACTATATTACTATGCCCTAGTTATCGAGGTAAGTTTGTATGAACTATAATCGTTTTAATGTTAGCTAAATTGATTGTTTGTTATATTGTTTTAATATAAATGAATTAAAATATAAATGTATCAATGCTGTGATGAATTGACGGATAACGAGTCTTGGTTGAACCTTACGAATTCTTAGGATACAAATGATATGTCATTAGGGATTTCATGTTTCGGGTGCTGGTCTTAAATGTCCTATCGATGAATGAGATCCTGCATTTGTTGTAGATTCTCCACAGCTCGTGTGAGTAGCATCATGTAGCTTACATTCTGACCCACAGCTCGTATGAGCAGGCCTATTTCACAGCTCGTGTGAGCATTGATGTAAAGGAAAGGTTACGGTTATATGTAAAGGCACACTATGTGTGAGCTTTTTGAGTATCAGATGTAACTTTAGATGGTTTAATGGGTAAGAAAAGGGAAATGAAACGGTAAGTATGCAAATGGAATGAACCATGATCTTATGACAACATTGATGAGTTAAATGTTATGTATGTTTATGGTAAACTACATATCTTATGGTTGATTTCATATGTATCATGAACAAGTATACTAACTCTTGAATTTGATGATGTTGTATAGGCTTTTACTCAGCTTATGGCATTGGTAATGGTTTATGCTTAATCTATGAATTGTATTATTGGAAGTGAAAAGTTATATTTAAAGTTTATAAGAGCTTACGAAGCACTAATTGATTACATAGTTATTTTCCTTTGTTTTATATATTATTGGAAGCTCGATCAGTTGGAAGCTCGTCAGAGACCTATCACACTATCCAACAACTAATTTGGTAGATCTTGTGTATTTTGGCCAAGGTTAATAATGACATGTATAGATTGTTTAGTGATGGTACTTTCTAAATGTGTTAATGTGTATTTGATATGTATGAGCTTTGAATTTCATGTTTGGTTTGGTGAGCCTGATCTTCTCACCAAATTATGTCATTTTGGTCATTTTCAAATGCTTGTTTATAAGGTTCTTTTGGCATATTCATGATGGTTTGAAAATGGTGTTGTAGCGCCACAAATTTCGTATGTGTGTGATTTGTTAAGTTTTGTGGTAAATGAGTATTTGTTTTAGTGGTTAAATGATTTGTATGTGTGGTTGAGGTCTTGGGTTCAAGTATCACTTTTGGAAATTCAGCTAGTTTTGTTCCTAGCCTTGTCCTTAATTGCTTGGTTTATATTGTATTTTTGGTCAACTCGTGTTAGAATGAACCTGGTGGTTCAAGTGGTAAGGTGTTGGCTTGCCCTGAGATCTTGTGTTCGAATCCCTATGTTGGTGGATGGCAATCATTTTTGCTTCTGGGTGTTTGTGTCGTTTATGTAGTAGATGTTGGGTGGAATTGATATTCTGTGGTAGTTGGATGAGGATTAGTGGGTCATATTTTGTGGGATTTGGTTGGCAATAGGGGTGGAGGGGAGTTGAGAGTGTTATTTGGAATTTTATTTTATTTTTGATTTGTTTCCAAATTCCCATTTTTCCCACGTTTTTGTTCTTTGCAAATTGTTTTCTTTTGACATTAATTTGTTTTGGTCTTTTCCCCTTTTACTTTCTTCAATTTTGACTTCTTTCTGCTCGATTGAATCATTATGGCTTGGTTTCCTTTTGGGTTTTCTTGCAGTTTGGTAAGTAGGGTTTATGTGAGTTTGCATGGTTTAGGGATTTTGGGAGTGACGAAGTTCTAGCAATGGTTTTTGCAATAGGAAATTAAAAGTTGTGAATATTCTGGTTTAAGTAGGAATCATGAGTTTGACGCTCCTCCAGGGAATCAATCCTTGTAGGCAATTGCTGTTCGTTTGAGGATAAGTGATTTTGTCAAATTGGAATAATTGTGGTTGTTAAAGTTTTGATTATTTAGAAAGTGGTTGGCAATTAGTTTCATAAATTGGAGTGTTCCTAAGGAATGATTTGTTAAGTTTGTGATGTTTTTAGGTACTGGTTGTCTTGTAGGGGTGTTCGTATTGGATGTAACACCCCTATCTCGTAACTGTCGCTGAAATAGGTAAGGGGCATTACCAAAAATGTAACTCAAATCGGAACAGTAAAACTTTAAGCTTTCAACAATCATTTTGTCAAATCAATAATATTAATCATTTATAAACATAGCATGCTTAAACAAACATATGAAGCTTCAATCATACAATAGGGACTAATTTGATAACATATAAAAGATATGAGAAAACTTATGAAAATTTTTGGAATAGGGTGACATGGTCGTGTGCCTCACACGGTCGTCAGACACACCCATGTGTCCAGACCATGTGAAAATAGGGCATCCATACTGACTTGTGTACACGACTACAAGACACGCCTGTGTGTCTAGGCTGTGTGAAAATTTAGAAGCTATTGACTTGCGCCCACGGGTATAAGACACACCCGTGTGTCTAACCCGTGTGGCATCTTGACCAATTTAACTAAGATGCAGGGGTCACACGGTCAAGTCACACACCCGTGTGCTCTGGCCGTGTGGCACAAAATAGGCTTGGTTTAAGCCATTTTCACACCCCATTAGGTCATGTACCTAAAACATCAATTGTATAACAATTTCATATACTCAATGAGCAACCAAATTAGCCAAAATAAACATATTTATACCGATTCATAAACAATCATATTTCACACCAATTTGCATCATCCAAACATGTACTCATATGAACCAATCTAATATCTATATCGACTTACCAAATCAAACCTGAAACTCATCATATCATTTATTCCAAATTATACCAAATGGTCATTCATCCAAGACAATAACGTAAAACATTTCCATAACAACCAAATCAAAACATTTACCTCAAGCATGCACCAAAATACCATTATCAATACACACTATAACATATAAAAGACATGTCATATAAAGTCCTCATGTCAAAACATTCATTACCAAAATCAAGCCATATAGCTTAAGCATATGCCAAAATCAAACCACATATATTAACTTAGATAGCCATATACATCAACTTATAAACTAGCCTATACATGCCATATTTATAACATTTACAAGGATCCAAAAGTACCAAAAGCTTGTTTGGATAGTGTGATGGCAATCTCTGACTTTGTCTGAATCGAGCTAGCTTTCAAAATCTATAAAACACTGGAAATAAAGAGAGTAAGCTTTAAAAGCTTAGTAATCCGGTATAATATAGAATTTAACTTACCAAATTAGCATTTAAAACGTTAACAACATTACCAAACCAAGTCATATATCCCTAATGCCTATTCAACCAATATACACATGTTAGTAATATAACAACCATATATTTATCCATTCCAAAGATGTAACAAATATACAATATCCATGTAACCACAATTCATGTATCAATCCATTTATTTACCTTATACTCATATATCATACAATCATGTAATCATGTAACAATTCATCTATACATATCATATATCTCATATAACATATAAGTCAATTAACATATATCTTGTAAGCATATTCTCGTAACATGTAATACATGAAAACATGTACTTATAATCCATGTAACTTATACCTCATTTATCATATAGTTTCATATGAATCATGTAACATGTGTTTCTTATATTACATATCGGTATAATGCTCGTTGAACCTTTGGAAACATCGAGGGATACTCAGGTGATGCACACACAGTGTATATATGTAAACCTATATATCCGTCAAGTCATCATATATGCTCTTTCGAGCCATGTACACATGCTCCTCCTGAGTCGATAACGATAAGCCTTAAGGCTGAACATGTAAGCCCGAAGGCTGAATGGCATGCTTGAAGGCTAAACATGTAAGCTCGAAGGTTGAACAGTCAGTCGAAGGCTGAACATGTAAGCTCATGAGCTGTGGTGAGTCAGCAACGAATGTAAGAGCTCAACCAACTGTAGCCCTAGTGACATGTCCCTTGTATCCTACGAATTTCTATAGTTTGAACGGGACTTAGAAATCACTTTACACATATAATCAATAGGCATTTCTATCCTTTACCTCATTTATACAATCATTCAATATTCAAGTAAAAAATTTAAATAAAAATATAACTTAATTCTAATTATACGAACTTACCTCGATTTAGCTCGTATACCCGATATCTACTCGTCTACCTTTTGTTTCCCCCGATCAAGTTCCGGGATTTGTTTGTCTTGATCTATATTAATTCAAACTTAACTCAGTTATTCACTAGCACATTCAATTTAGTACGAACACATGTATTTTAGCCATTTTGCAAAATAGCCCTTGTATTTCACATTTTGACAGTTTAGTCCCTAATTCATAAATACCCAAAATACTCTAAATTCCAATAAACATGTACATAGCCAAATATTCATGCATTCGAAACAAGCCCAATTCTTTCATTTATTCACAATTCTAACCACAAATTTTTATCTTTTTTCAATTTAATCCCAATTACTCAATTTATCAAAAATCACTTTATAAAACTTGTACAACTTTTAACAACGATCAATAATCTAGCATAAAACTTGAAAAGACACATGTATTCAACAATGGCACATTTCAAAATCTTCAATAATTTTTGAATTTAAGGCATAGGCATGATAGATTACTAAGCAACGATATTAAAAACGTAAAAATTATCAAAAACCAAGTTCAATACATACCTTAATTGATGCTTGAACTAGTTGAACCCTAAATGGTTCTTTTCTATCTTTTTCCTTTGTAATTTCGGCAAAGATGGTGGATAATAAACCATTTTATGCTTTTGTTTTAACTAAATATAACTTAATTAACAAATGACAATTTTATCCATAATTAAAACCATTTTCTAACTTTCATTTAATGGCCATTCATGTAAACTTCCACTATGTATGGTCTAATATCAACATAAGGGCTTTCACCTTTAATTCTAAAGCCAATTAAGTCATTTAACTTATAGAACTCCTATTTATCGCTTTATGCGATTTAGTCCTTTTTACGGAATTAATATAATTTCTTTATGAAATTTTTACACATGATTCTATCATGCTGTAAAACTTATAAAAATAATAAAATAATATTTTGATTCAGTTAAGTGGTCCCGAAACCACCTGTTCCAATCAGACTCGAAATTGGTCTATTACATTGGATCTAGACCAGGTGTGTAATGAGAAACTCAAAAAAAGTGAATGGTGAAAGCCAAAATTGGGGCGTATCAGCCGTGTGAGCCATACGAGCATGTGGGCCATACGGGCATGTGGACCTAATATTCATAATTTTTCCCTAGGATCGTATATGTCGTCTTGACCGGCCGTGGGCCTTCTGTGGGGTCGGTATGTGGTTATATAAGCCTTAAAGCATGAATTTTGTTAATTTGTTAGTATGAAACTTGATGTAAATTACGCTTAAGTTCATGTAATGTGATGTGATATATATGATCTTCTATATACAAAGCATGTTTTGTATCTGTTATACGAGCATGTATGAAATTTAAATTCAGTATCTATTATTTCTATTACTATTCTTATATCTAGCTATGAGGTAGGACATATGTTATGGGGAGGAAGTGTTTTGTGTAAGACGATATCTCGCCATTATACTGATAGCACTGTTGCGATTATTCTAAAAAGTACTGTATGGACATTAAGTGGTGTGTAGGGCTGGGTGGGTGTTTTATACACCACGTGCTGTGTTGGGATGGTCGGAGCTTGTGTGTAGAGGATGGGGGTAGGATTATATATTTCTTCATTTGTATTACTCTGATATGATTCTGGTTCTGCATGAGAAGTATATTTGTATATGTTCTGCCATGTAATTAAATTTGAAATTTTGTTTCTTACTAGTTAAACACTGAGTTATAAAAGGTCATTGTCTATTTGTCTGGTAATTTCAGGTAATCCTCAGACTTAGGCGGTTTACTGCAATGGAGCTTGGTTACGTTCATTCTTCCATAAACTAATTTTACTTAAAGTAAACTTATTTAAAATTCTAGTTTTAGAGTTTTGTAAATTTTAGACTCGCAAGACTTTTTGGGTTTTATTTCTAGTTTGGATTTTATTTTGGGATTACTAGCATGACGTTTGATAAAATTATTTTACGAAAATGATTGTCTTTTTGCTATCAACTATTTTCAAGAAAACAAACTCGATTTTTCAAAATACAATGTTTTGAGAAATTCCACTGCAAAATATTCAATTCATTTAGAAGATGCAAACAAACAACGGTTTTAATTAAATAAGTATGACAAACACGTTTCTGAATAAAGTGGGCTTTTAAGTAAAGATACACGATGTTTTTTGAAAAAAATTAGTTTTATAACTATTTTACGTAACATTTCCATATTTGGCTATAACGTCTTGGCTAGGTTTGGGGTGTTACATTTAGTGGTATCAGAGTCAGGCTGCAAAACATAGACTGTGAAATTTTGGGTTCAAAATTATGTGTGTAAAAAAAAATTTCGAGTAAAGTTTATTTTTAAATCTGAAAAGTAAGTTTGTGGAATACCAAGTTTCTAAAACCGATCCTGTAAGTACTTCTAACTTAGAAATACTCTAGTTAGGAAACTCTAAAATGATTAAATCTATACTGAGTTAGTTAGAGACTAAAAATTCCTGAAATTTCTGAAATTCCTTCTGATACCTATTTGAAGCATAAGATACTTACTAATAAACGCTGAAACTGATGCATAAAACTTTGTAATGTAGATAAATCTGTAAATACAATGAGTGCTGGTAGAACACGTGGCTGAGGGTGGTAGGCATCGTAGAGGGACTCGAGCTGAGTCGTCCTTGATGGGCAGTATGCCTAATTTGGATACGAGTGGGACACCGGCTACACCTACTGCTGAGACTAGATTTTAAAGTAGCTCATCTGAGGATGACGCATTATCCCAAGCCATGCTTAAAGTGTTGGAGAGGGTCGCTGGGCCCCATTTTAGTTTTGGGAGCCATGGGTCAATAATTGACCAACTCTAGTCTAATGGCACTGAGTTTTTTAGAGGCGTCATTGGAGTTAACCCTATTATCGGCTACACCCCTTAGCAGAAATTTAAGAGTGCAATATCTTTGTTTCGCGATGAGGTGTATCAATGGCAGTTAACGATTTAGGAGGGTACTCAGTCAGATTGGGTTACTTGGGATTATTTTACGACCACCTTTCAGAGTAAATATGTTGGGACGAGTTGTGTGGATGCTCGTAGATGCAAAGTTTATGAATCTCACTTAGGGGGATAGGACTGTGCCTGAGTATGAGGCTAAATTTCTAAGACTGAGTCGTTATGCTCAAGGGATGGCGGTGACTAAGTATGAGAAGTATGTCATCTTTGAGGAAGGATGAGGGGATAATTTGAGAGTTCTAATAGCTCCATAGAGAAAGCGGGAATTTATCATCTTGGTGGACAAGGCAAAGATTGCTGAGGAGGTTAAGTGCGTTGAGCGCCAGGATAGAGATCGTTAGAGGGGTAAGAATAAGAGGGATTTGGATCCCTCTAATTCTATTCAGAAGCCTAAGGAATGGGCCAGGTCCGATGGGCTTTCGAGAGTTGGGGTTCCAGTTACTTCTATTGTGGCTTAGTCGTGTGGGGGCTGTGGTAGACGCCATTCAAGCGAATGTTAGAGGAGTTTAGGAGCGTGTCTGCGATGTCGGTCAATGGAGCACTATATTAGAGATTGCCCACGACATTTTGATTAGATGCAATCTCTAGCTTCGGTTATTTCAGCCTTAGTGGGCAGTTCAACAACCATGTAGGGACCATGGTTCAGCCAAGAGTGGTAATGGTATGGGTAGAAGACAAAGAGCACCGGGCAAAGGTGCTAATTAGACTGAGGTGAGGCAACCTCTATTGGTTTATGTTTCTAGACGTTGTCAGGACAGAGATGCCACTGATGTGACTACCGATACGTCCTTTATTTTTGATGCCTCTTATTTTGCATTGATAGACATAGGGTCAACACATTCCTATGTAGCTAGCTCTGTTTTTGTAAACTTGAGGATTTCTATTAAGAGAACTTCTAGTGAGATTACTGTATTTAGTCCGTTGGGCCAATCTTTTCAGGTTAGTAAACTGTATAGGAATGTATCGTTGGAGATACAAGGGGTTGTGTTTCTGGCTAATCTGATGGGGCTACTGTTTGGAGAATTTGATTTGATTCTTGGAATGGATTGGCTTATAGATCATCGATTCGGTTTGGATTGTACTTCTAAGAGGGCAATTTTGAGATCAGAGGATGATGTGGAGGCGGTTATGATCGGCGAGTGTCAAGATTACTTATCCAATGTGATCTCCGCTCTTGTGGCCAAAAAACTAGTTTGAAAAGGGTGTGAAATGTACTTGGCTTTTGTGAGTGATTGACTTTTGTGGATCCTTCTGTTGGGAACATTTGAACGGTTGAATAATTTTTAGATGTTTTTCTCAAGTAGTTACCGGGTCTGCCTCTGTATCGAGAAGTTGAGTTTGGTATTGAGCTTCTGTCGGGTACAGCTCTGGTGTCCTTCACTCTTTATCGTATGGCACCAAAGGAGCTTATGGAGTTAAAGGCTCAGCTTTAGGAACTCCTTGATCGTGGGTTCATCCATCCTAGTGTGTCTTTAGGGGGCACCGGTGTTATTTGTAAAGAAAAAGGACGGTACCATGAGAATGTGTATAGACTACCAACAGTTGAATTAGCTAACAATAAAGAACAAGTACCGACTTTTGAGGATCAGCGACCTGTTTGATTAATTTTATGGAGCTTCTGTATTTTCTAAGATAGATATCTGTTCTGGGTACCATCAGCTTAAGGTTAAATAGGTTGATGTCCATAAGATTGCTTTTAGAACTTGTTATGGGCATTACGAGTTCCTAGTCATGCCCTTTGGTTTGATGAATGCTTTAGCTGCATTTATGGATCTTATGAATCGGGTTTTCTAGCCATACTTGGATCCATTCATTGTGGTCTTTATCGATGAAATTCTAGTATACTCTAGGACCGAAGATGATCATGATGAGCATCTTAGAGTAGTTCTTCATATTCTTTGAGAGAAACAGCTACACTAAGTTGAGCAAGTGTGAATTTTGGTTTAGGAAAGTAACTTTTCTGGGGCCTATGGTTTTTACATAGGGGATCCGAGTTGATCCTAGGAAAATTGAGGTTGTGCTTAAGTGGAAACAACCTAGGAATGTTTTTAAGATCCGTATTTTTCTTAGACTTACGGGTTATTATCAGAGGTTTGTTGAGGGGTTCTTGTTAATTACAACTCCTTTAACTAAGCTGCTGCGTAAGAACACCCCATTTGTCTGGATTGATGAGTACCAATCAAGGTTTGAGAAGCTCAAATCTATTTTAACTCAGGCTCCTATTTTGATACAGCCTGAATTCGATAAGGAGTTCGTGGTATACAGTGATGCATATCATGTCGATTTCGATTATGTACTGATGCAAGATGGTAAGGTCGTGGTTAATGTGACCCGACAGCTTAAGTTACACGAGGGCAACTATTTGATGCACGATCTTGAGTTAACTGCAGTTGTCTTTGCCTTAAAAATTTAGAGGCACTATTTGTATTGTGAGAGGTGTATCATTTACACCGATTAAAAGAGCATCAAATATCTCCTTACCCAAAAGGAGTTAAACCTTAGGCACTGTAAATAGATTGAACTGCTTAAGGATTACAACTGTACGATTGAGTATCATCTTGGCAAGGGCAATATGGTGGCTAATGCTCTTAGTCGTAGGGAAATGTCTGATTTGAAGGTGCTGTTTGCTCGCTTAAGTCTATTTGATGATGGGAGTCTGTTAGTCGAGTTGCAAGTTAAGTCAACTTGCATTGATTAGATTCGGGATAAACAGTTGGGGGATGATTCTCTGGTTCTGCAATTCCATCTGGTGGAGGATGGTAGTACGTCTAATTTTGGCCTTGTACGAGGGCCATCCAAAGTCTAGTAGGCCCACTCGCACATCAAGTTGGGCTATCCACAGTGACTGGCACTCGACATGGGCTACAATGTACCTGAACCAATTTTTACTTGTAAGATCCTCTGGAATCCTCTAAGGTTGCTTACCCGTGGTAGTACAGGTTGGGGTGCTTCCTTCAGTTCCAAGAGCCCATGATCTCTGGAATACTCCTGATGTGCTCCTCCTATCCACTTATCTAGCTTGGGTGTTACACAACCTATAACACCCCATACCCAGCCTTAGGCTCGAATTTGATGTGTCACATTGAAGTGTTTTTCGAAAACCTTGTTCTCATTGAAACCCTTCTTGATATTTAAGAACTTGTGTAAAGACTTAGTTTATTTTTATTGAATTTCAAAACGTGGTTCATTGAAAAGTTAATCACCGTTAAAAACGTTATCGATCTCGTTGAAAAATACTTTATAGTTGCGGAAGCTAATTTGAGGTAAAGAAGTTTAAACTGTATGTTTTTGAAAACAGAAATTGGTTTGAAAACTCGTCTACTTCTAACAGATATAAAGCGTAATAAAATCCCAAACATAAATCAAAATCCAGAGAGGCCTTATTACATAAGTTAAAACCCAAATCGAAATTTAAAACATAGATAAACTCAAACATAATAACTGTAATCGTATGGTCACCTCCGAGTTCCTCGCAGCACCGATCCTTCTAACGCGGGGATTACCTGCACAGTTAAAAATGGGGTGCGTTTATGAAAACTCAGTATGTAATCCCCTTACTAGAGCAACAGTCAGTATACAGAAATAAAAATAGAAATAGTCTGGGCCAGAGCCCTTTAACAGTAACAGTACAGTCCAGTTCAGAGCATACATGGGCCCAAGCCCATTACAATATCATTGGGTCATAGCCCATAATAGAATCAATTGGGCCTAGCCCAAACCAATAACAGAACAAATGGGCTTAAGCCCAATACAGTGACAGATCTCATAAACAGATATGCAACAGTATGGGTATGCATCCCAACCCAATCTAACCAGCACACCACCCGTGCCAACCAGCACACATTATGGGGATTAAATCGACCCACCCAGCCAATACACTAATAACGCAGCAAGGCTGCTAATAACAGAAAATGTGGTGGAACCACTAGAATCAGAATTCATGGCAAAGCCATTAGCACAAAACTTCCTCCCAATCAAGCCCAACCACATGCAGAATGCCGTGTATGTCATGCTCAATCATCACACATGTATGCATAATGGCCATCCTTAGTAACAGTCATTTAAACATATATTAAAAACATATCTATCATGCAACCACAGTCACGTCAATTAAAACACTGCCATACGATCACATGAAATTAGTCAAGTTCATAGTCCAAGTCAGTCACTTGCCCACAAGGGCAAAATAGTCATTTACACTCTAGGGCCAAAACAGTCATTTTACCCTATAGAGGTATTTCGATAATTCTACCCTACAGGGGTGTTTCGGTAATTTTACCCTACAAGGGTGTTTCGGTTATTTTACCCTATAGGGGTATTTCAGTAATTCTACCCTACAGGGGTATTTTGGTAATTCTACCTTATAGGGGTATTTTAGTAATTTTACAAACTGGGGGTATTTCAGTAATTTTACAAACTGGGGGTATTTCAGTAATTTTACAAACTAGGGGTATTTCGATAATTTTACAAACCAGGGGTATTTCAGTAATTTTATAAACCAGAGGTATTTCAGTAATTTTACAAATCAAGGGTATTTCAGTAATTTTACAAACCAGGGGTATTTTAGTAATTTTACAAACCAAGGGTATTTCAGTAACTTTACAAACCAGGAGTATTTTAGTAAATTTTCAAATCAGGGGTATTTCAGTAATTTTACAAATCAGGGGTATTTCGGTAATTTTACAAATCAGAGTCTTTAGGTAATTTTACAAACCAAGGGTCTTAACGACCTCACTGAAAGTCCATCGTTACCTCAAGCGATGATCACAACCTAAACCGACATAACGATGCAGATGGGCCTGAGGCCCACTACTCGACCCAAGTGGGCCCACACACTTGTGTGGCCCATTTAGCCCAAAACGATTCTAGCCGCGTGCACTACACAACTCGGACTAAAATCCACCACAACATACGAATTTAATCTGTGTGGGGCCCAAAGGCCCATTGGGCCCACACAACCTATTTCAGCCCGGTGAGGCCCAAAACGGCCTATGCCATGTACGCGACTTGACAAGCCACACTATTTTCCACCTAATAGTTAGATTTACACCAATAAGCCCATAGGCCTATCGGGCCCATTCGGCCTATTCTAGCCCAAATCAACCACAGCCATGTGATTTACAAGGCCCAGTTCAATATTTGCCACTTATCAAGAATTACGTTCGTGTAGGCCCACGAGCCCATTGGGCCCACACGGTCCATTTTGGCCCAAGACCGCGAGGACACCCTATGGTGGCCTCTACAGCCTATAGCCCATTCTTGTGGGCTCGAGTCGTCTCACGCGTGCTTGCACGCTCGTGGGGCCTCGAATGCTGAAGTTTCGACATTCGGCCTTTTGGCTTTTGCCAATTCACATTTAAACAAGGGTGTGAATACACACCTTTTGATTCACAACGATAGCGAGCTGGTGGATAGTTACACACCTTTGTCATCTTTGATAGTAACAGACTAGGTACGACTACACACTTTGTTGCAAAATAAGAAAACTACTTACGAACCCCAAAGCCTACATTTCAATAAGGCATAATGCTAGCCCTCATTAGCTAAGATTTACAAACCACACTTCCAACCGATCGGTGCCGCTAACCTTAGAAGATAGTAAACCACCTATCGCTTTCAGATCGTTTGACAAGAATCCCAATGGATGCTCCACTTCGATTATTAGAACAACGAACGATCTGCTAAGACAATACTAATTAGAGATGTAATCTAAACCCCCCAATTATACTACTATAGAACAAAGAGACATTCGGCCCTAACCCAAAATAGAGTATCGTTGTTACCTTACTAGGAGAAAAAGCGAGAGAGTTTGATCACTCCCGAAGCCCCAACGTTTCTTTACTCCACTGATAACCCTAGCACCCTACGCACACCAACACGGAGGGAAGATACGAACTAACTTAGATTTGGTAAAGGCAGAAAAGGAGACAGAGAATAGTTTTACCAAAAGTGAAAAGTGTACTCACCCACCAACCAACAAAAAATTCTGCCAATATCCACAAAAGAAAATAGAGAACCCAAAAGTGGCTAGACATAAAGGTGAAGATATTTGACCTAACCAAAATATGAATTTATCAACAAAAGATCAAAAGGAAAAGGAGCAACAAGATGAAGAGAAGTTCGGCTAATGGAAGGAACCGAAAGAAATTAAGTAGAGAGGAAAGAAGAGAAGAACTGTCGACCAAGATTAAGGGAAAAGAGTGACAAAGGTTCGGCCAATAGTAGAAATTTGGAAAAGGAAATTATGCATAAAATGCCAAATTGGCTGAGAAGCAAACGAGAAGAAGAAAAGAAGATTTCTTAAGGTAATTCAGCATTAAAAGCACGAAATGGTCACCTGAGAAACGCACTAGGAAGAAAAGAGGCACGGGATGATGAAAAGAATAAACCCAAAACACTAGAGGAGAAACTCGGCACCTAAACTCTCACAATTTGCCGAAAAAGCACATGCAAACTCCCAATCCCGAAATTTTCAATAGTCCCCACTCACATTCGGTACAAATGACTAAATATGCACCCCTAAGGAGTTTCAGATTCGGCCAAACCTCCTCCCTTAATAACTCCACAATTTTCTCCCTATATCTCTCCTTGATACAATCCAACTCCCCCCAATTCAAATTCAATTCAACCACTTGCCGCCCCCATGTATCAAAATAGAAGTCCATTACTTGCAGTGGGATTCGAACCCTTGCCCTCTCACATGCTCCACACGGCACTTTGCCACCAAGCCACAAGCTCTCTTTGTGTCCCATTTTGTCCACAATTACTTATAAAGTCTATAGACCAAAGTCCAGGTTCCTCTAAAAGAAAAAAAAAATTAATTGCAAGAGCCAAGACTTGAACCCTTGCTCCCTTGCAACCTTAATGATGCCACAACCACTAGACCACATGCTTCCTTGTGTCATAAACCCACCACAAATATTAATAAGGCCTTCAACCTAATGCCAAGTTCACTTAAGGGAAAAACTAAAATTTTTGCTAAAGCCCAAGTTTGAACCTAGGACTTCTCAGACACCTTAACTACTCCTAAATCACTTAGCCACTAAATTAACACACAATTTGTGATATTTTTCGCACACATAAATTTTCATGTGCTCCCACGCTCAAGGCCCAATCCTTCTAGGCCCAAATTCAGGGAGTTACACAACCACTCATAGATAAGGTCGTTTAGTACACCTTTTGGTGGACAAGTCAGTTTTTCAGGATCAATTACAACACCAGCCCTTCGGCACATCTCTGTGATCAGGTACGGGTATGGGAGTCCTCGTATATGCCCTCCGTTAAATTGTTGCATGTTTTTGAGGATCTAGTCTCCCACATTAATCTATCAACCCTGCAAAATAATGTGTATAAAAAGATCACGATCACTGATAACTCCCATGACATGTTGAGCAGGTAATAATCTTACAGTAATAAATTATATTCACATCTTAGCTTCCGGGGTCATAATTGATTGTTGGAATCACAATGGCTCCTAGGCCACCTGCTTCAAACTCAATGGCCTCGACCCTCAGTTTAGAAGTTAATTATTTCATCATAATCCGCTTTATCCTTATTTAAATTTTCATAAAAATCATAGGCATCGTAAGGTGTCTTATGAATGGCTTCGATTGTGATTAAAGAGACGTCTATGTACTTGCCTCTTACAAAGACTTTGTTGTCTTAAGCTTCAAGAAAATTCATGTAAACTTCTTGAACGATCGATATTATAGCCAGTTTAAGTAGTTGTCGGTAGAATGTGTTCCACCGTAACCGGTCGACCTTAGTAAAGAATGCGTGGCAAAATCGAAGCTACATTCTGGGATCATCAGTTTATCAAAATTCCCTATTCGGGCTGTGACATTATCGGAGACATATCATCTTCTTGGTTCATCCGCAATATCATGTTCCTCAATTCGCTGAGATGCCAGTAGTTTACATGGGGCCATAATGTGCAATTTTAACAATCAACCAATATAATGTTATGTTGAGTTTGTCTGTGTTCGGTATATGCCATTGAGTGTATTATGTGATACAAAATCTTAATTATAATGTTAATTAAAATATTCTGTTAAGAAGTTAATTATCCATGAGAATGGACTTGTTTGAGTTATGTTGAGTTGGCGTACAAAATACGCCTAAGTGATAAGTAAGTTGGCATACTGAGTCTATCTGTGTTCTGTGTACACCATTAAGAGTACTATGTGAATGTGTGTAAATCCTTCAGAAGGTTCATTTGTACTATCAGTATTGTTATGTATGATTTTTCTTTGGAACTCACTACGTTCTTATGAACATACTTTGTTACCTTTTCCTTCTTAAGCTTTCTGATTGAAGGAAGGTTTTGTTAGAAGGATTACACTTGAGTGTTACTGCTATTGTGAGCTAACTATTTTGTTTGTATCACATATGACTCTTGGGGTGACGCATAAGTGTATTTAAAAATGAATTGTAATAAGAGCTTCTATTTTGATAAGACACTATTTTATGAGATTTCTAGGAAGCATGAATGCTTGGTTTTAAATTAAAATATTTTGTTTAATGAGGTTATTATATTTGTATACGCCATATGGTTTGTATATTATTTTTTAACTGTTGATGTTTTTATTCAAATCTTGGTAAAGTAACAACTAATATATGTCTTATATTCATAACTTTTTAAGAATTATATAAAGCTTTCACCAAAATGTTTTAAAGTAAGTTTGATTTTAAGTAGTGACACACCATACTCGGATCTTATTTTAGGGTCGGGTCTATCGTGTTATATGCTTAGCACCTACCCCTAAAATTTTTCAGAGTTAGTTTTCTTCATCAAGTTCCTTATTGACCTTGTCAATAACTTGATTCTTGTTGAGGATTTATTTTCCAATGGCTTCCCTCTAAATTTTAAAAATACATACCTCTTCACATAGATCTTCATTAATTTCACACAACATTTCCATCTTTCTTAACAAATGAAACTAAGCCTTTTCTATCAATCCTTCATCACTTTCATCCTTATTATTAGTTTCTATTTTGGTAGTAAATGCCACATAACTACTTAATTTTTCATCAGACTCAAATACATCACCTTTCATTTCTTCATTGCTCGATGTAGTAACCAGTGACTTTTGCTTCTTTTTTGTATTCATGTATTTGGATTGTATGTAATCATATCTTTTACGTTCATAGCATTGAACAAATTTATTTCTCATGGACTCACCTCTAGCCTGATTCTTACTGGCATTTCTTCTTCATGATTAACAATGACCATTTTTTCTTTGCAAACTATTTTAGAGTCTTATTAATTTTTTTTAAGTAATACAATTTGCTCCTTAATGGTTTCCATGGATTTCTTATTTATAGTGGCTAAATTTTGGACATAGAAAGCTATATTTTGTTTACTTTGTCCTTATGAGTCTCCAATAGATTCATCTAGAATGTTATGAGTGATCCAATCAGCTCGTCCAGCCTAAGCGAAGTGATGCCTTTTGCTTCTTCTATTGATGTCACCCGTTGGAGAAATTGGTTAAGAAAATGATTTTTAGTTACAACGAAAGTTTAAAAACTTTGAAAAATAGAGTCGGTTAGTGATCTTTATAGTAAGAAAATTTTCCCAAAAAGTACATGTGCTTTGAGTGAGATGAATTTAAATTATTTTTTACTTTCAACTGAATGACCTTCTTCATTATCCTCGTGTAACACCTTGTTTTGGCAAATCTTGAATTTGGCAAGAAAACTGAAAGTAATCTGAGTGGCATAGTGCTATCCGTCTAATTGTTGTTTTTGGCGTATAGGTTTAGAGCATAGTTGACTTTATAGTATTATGAAATGATTGTTCTCTGAATGTGTTGAGTTGTAAAGAAGAAGAGATTTGTAAGAATAATGAGGATTTTTGGGTGAAATGGGTTATCGTCAAAGGTATTGTTCACCCAGTTTATTGGGTTATCAAGTTAGTTATGAACTAACGAGGTAGTGAGGATGGAACAAAGGGTTGGACTAGAAATATAGAATATTAAATTTCCATTTAAAGTTGTAAGCCATTTTATTAAGGCAATCTTAAAAGTTTAAAGTACATGTCAGGTTCCAATAAGGGCTTGGGTTATTTGTATGGATACTTAAGTTGGACAAGAGGGAGTTTTTCTTCTTCCTTCCACAAGAAGTATTGTTGCCTGAATCTTAAAGAACTTACAATGTTTCTTTCTCTCTCAAGCTGGAGTTGTAGATCTAGGTCTCTGTCAATAGTTACTCCATGTCAAGGTAAGTTTTTATTGTAACCGCCCGATTTAGACCCTAATCGAAACGGTGGCTTTCGGGACCACGAATCTGAGTCAGAAAAATATTTTAAAATTATTTCTTGTGTTTATTATGTGTGAATTTATATGTGTGAAATTTTCGTGACTTAATTTTATCGTTTGAGTGCCCGATTAAATAAAAGGACTTAATCGTGAAAAGGGGAATTTGGTGGTTATTTCTAAAAAGGGTCCATTTGTTAATGGCTGTCTAAGTGGAAGTACTTATGTTGTTAATAATCCTTTTAATTAGTGGAGGCCGAATATGTCCATATCATATGTGTTTAAATTATTGATTTTAAATGGGTAAATTAGGAAATTAAAATTATAAACTTTATAGTATAAAATATACGTCATAAAATGAAGCATAAGTGCTTATAATTTATACTTTCCATTATCGAAACAAAACAAAAGAAGAAGAAAAGAGAAGAAGCTAGGTTCGGCCATCTCCAAGCTCAAATCCAAGGTTCGTTTTTAGTCAATTTTTGATAATTTTTACGTTTTTGAGATCGTTGCTTCGAGTACTACAAAACTCGTGCTTAAATTTTAAATTTTGATGAATATTTTGAGTTATACCAATGATGAGAGCTTGTGATTTTTAT
Source organism: Gossypium stocksii (assembly GCA_020496765.1). Lineage (NCBI taxonomy): Eukaryota > Viridiplantae > Streptophyta > Magnoliopsida > Malvales > Malvaceae > Gossypium > Gossypium stocksii. Next base: position 43,466,956 of record CM035621.1, read on the forward strand.
TGTTTGATGATGAATTATGAAAGATATGTATTGGGTTAACATATTGTGTAAAGGAATTTTTGATGATTTTGAGTAATTAGGACTTAATTGCAAAAATAAAAATTATAAGGGACTAAAATGTGAAATTGATGAAATATATGGACTTGCATGGATGTTAGGAACATTCAGCTAACATGGGTGTTGTCAAATTTTGCATATTTTGTGTTTTGTGCCATAGGGACTAAATAGTAAAAAGTGTAAATGTCAGGGGTAAAATGGTAATCTACCCATTTGTGTGTTTTTGGTCTAAATTGAATGAAAATATGTTTGAATGAGCTTAATTTAAATATGTTTAGATCAAGAATCAGAGAAATCAAATTTGAATCGGAGAAAAACGAAAGTCGTCAATTAGTCGTCCTATTCCGTTTTTCATCGCCCGAGGTAAGTTTATAAGCAAATAGACGTATTTAATTCCTAATAATGTCAAAGTTTATATGCTAAAATGAATGTATGAAATTATATATGTAATAACCGAACATGATAAAAATCGACAATTATATTTATGACTTCGCTTCGACCGAGTTACGACGTTCGAAGGCCCCGTTTGAACCTTAGGAATAGTTAGGATACATATGTCATGACATAGGATTTCAATTTATGTGTGCGAGTAAGACCATGGCATCGATATGTGATTCCGATATATGTGTGCGAGTAAGACCCTATCTGGGACAGTGGCATCGATCTGTGACTAAATGAAAGAGCACGTCTGGGACGTTAGATTGTACGATGTGTGCGGTTATCCAAGTGTCCTATCCAGTTCCAAATGGTTCATCGGGCAACTATAAGTTACGATCAAATGTGTTATACGAGCTAAATGGACTAGGTATGAATTAGCCCATTGTTCACTTGAAATGAAGTAAATAAATTACTTGATGGTTATGGTAAATCATACCTAGAGTAAGTGAAGAACATATGTGAAAGTAGGATGAATATTTGGCTTGGATAAATGACATGAATATTCATGAAATAATTTTTGAATGACTGTATAAGGAATTATGTGAAATAGATCTTCCAATAAGTGTTTGAATATAATGTTGTGCTTTAATTCATGATTTTGTGAAAATATAAGTAAGCATATTTGTCTTATAATGACACTTGGGACTTTGAAAATGGAATGAGATATTACTAATATAAATATATGAATATACTGCTAAGATAATATTTATGTACATAAGTGCATATTATTTATGACCTAATATGTTTGTGGTTAAAGGTGATAATGAGATATAATATAAGCTTTAAAATTTTAAATCTAAGTGTGTTTTGATTATATAATTTGGTTTATTTTAATGAAGAATGTATGTGTTTGTGATATATATATATTTATATAATCGGCTTGTGAATGAACAATTCGTGTATCATTGAAATGTTCTAGAATAGGTGATGTTAATATATATATGATTATCGAGTTGTGTATGTGAATAACTGTGCACACGGGTTATTGTGACTAATTGGTTTGGCAGATGAGTAATAATATGTTGAATGACCATGTGAGTATTCGGCTTTGATGGTAATTGACTATGAAAATGTGTAAGTTATGAAACTGTAGGTTTAAGGTCAAGTATGATAATGTCAATGCATTTCGCTTGGTTAAACGCTATTGAGTTGTTTATTTGCTTATAACTTACTAAGCTATGATAACTTACTCTGTGTTTTCCATTTTTACTCTATTTTATAGATTTTGAATTCAAGTTATGAGTCCGACAAAGGAGCTTATCACGCTATCGATTGCCTTTGGTATTTTTATAAGTGAATTTCTGAATCTATGGAAAGTATAGGCTGGAACATACCTTTGAAATGTTAAATTTTAGTTATGTAATTAAAGCCATACGAAAATGGCTTAATCTCTATGCTTGAATTCGGCCTAATTTTATTTAGGTCTTGAGTTTATTTTGGCCATTATGCCGTGTGCTAAACATGTTATAAATCAAGTTATGTGATAGTATACTAAGGTTAATTGCTGAGTTCGGTTGGAGTTGAATATATTTTAGTACGTTATACACATGTTAAATTTTGGTTTGAGCTTATGTGTAAAATGTAATTAATGCATATAATGTTTGTTATGCTACTTGATGCTTCGGCCAAATAGAGCATGATAGGTAAGATATATTTTCGAAAATGGTAAATGTTTTGGATGAATAAATGGTCGCCATTGATGAGGTATACATGGAATAAAGTATATGTAAATGGAGTGGAAGTATTAGGACAATGAATTGCTTGGGTTTTGGCATTTCGTGTTGGCTGTTTATGTTTGAGCATGTGATAATCTTGTCTTGAAGTGTTCATTATAATATGGCAATATTCATGTCATTAATATAGAGGCTACATGTATTAGTCAAATAATTGTGAATAAAGTAATGACATTTGGTCATGAAATACTTCTTTTTGAGTTATCTATTCTGTGGCAAGTATAATGGGATAGGAAATAAAGAAATTGATGCATCCTTTGAATTATATGGCTATTCGGCAAAATAATTCAAAGTGTGGGAATTGGGAACTTGATTGTGGCCTATGTTCTGTGATAAATATGAAACTTATATATATATATATATATATAAAAATTTAAGTGCCTGTTACCATGACATAGCATGCTTTTATGTCATAAATGTTGGTTTTATAAATGGACTAGGAAATGTCATTAATATGCATAAATGTACAGTAAAATCATATGACCTATATGATTGTTATCTTTTGAATATAGATATTCGGTACTAATGGGTTTAGTCATTCTGCAATATTAATTAAGTTATTTGCTTGTATAATGAGTTAACATGTGACTTGAGTAGAAATTCAACTCATGTCTAATTTTATATTATATATTTGTTAAAGGTCATAAATGTTTTAATATTTGAATGTTATACTTCTTTTTTTTGCCAGTGAATAACATGATTGTAAGTATATGTAGGATAGGTAATGCTTCAAATTAAGGGTTATCGAAGTACGAGTTATATTTTTTATCGGTAATACTCGTAACCCTGTTTCAGCGATGGATGCGGGTTAGGGGTGTTACATTTATGACTTTACATGTTATGCTATGAAAGATTAGGATTGTAATGGTCTAAACAATAAGAAGAGGAAGTAAAGCTTTATATGAGGGAGTAAGCTTTATATGAGGGATTATATGGGTTTGTGTTTATGGAAAAAGGCTAAGAATGAGTTTTAAAGGTGTTATTTTGTTTCTTAAGCAATGGTAGCGGTAGCTTCTCGTTAGATCTGAAGTTCAAGCTGCTATTTGTGGATGTCATGTGAGTCCTTAAACTAACTCTTGCATGTATACTATGTATGCTAGATATTTCTGTAAAAATCAAATGAACTGTGAGACCGACATTAGAAAAGTATATTATGAAAGTTATACTATTGTACTAATGTTTGATGGGTCTTGCATGTGTAATCCGTATGGAATCTGACAAGTTAAGCATGTGATAAGCATTCTAATGATGAAGTATGATTGTATGAGCATAAATGGAATATACGTTATGAGATGTGCTGTTAATGGATCAAAGTGTGAAGTCTTAAATGGTGTTAATACATAAAGAGTCAGTCAAGTGTGTTTATGTCAGTTCACTACAGTGGAGTTTAAAGGAGTCTGTTGGGGCTTTAAACATGATCTCTAAAAGGAAAGGTCCATGGCCATGACACTTTGTGAAAGGAACTAAAGGAAGGTTATTACTCAATGGGGTTCCCTGCATGTCTCAGGACGATGATGGGCAAACCTCACATAACATAAGTTTAGACAAATACATATTGTAAACACATTAGAAAAGAGGCCTTTGTGGCATAATATGAAAGAAAGCCCTTGTGGTAGAATATGGAAGGAATGCCTTTATGGCAAAACCTATAAGGAACACCTTCATGACACACTTTTAAGAACCGCCATCGTGGAAAACTATGAATAGGTCACCTTAGTGGCGTGTTCTATCTGATTACTGTTAAGGAGTATTTTACTAAGTTAAAGTGGCATGGACTGTCAGGAAATTTGGTACGTTATGAATTTGAATGTTTGTCTCTATGTTAAGATATGAGTAAGTTCTAGTAGATTTGTAATATATATAACCATGATAATGTATTGATATTCTTTGGAGTATAAGTTGAATGAAGTCTTAAGGGATTTTCATGAAGAAAGATGTATATCTGTCTATCAAAATGGGTGTTAGTTGTGATAGTCAATGAATATGAAAAGTATGGGATATCAGATCTTCTTCCCAATTTATTTTGAATCCAAGTTAATGTTGTTTGAATTATAAGATTTTTTGTAGCATGATATGGAGTTCATCTAGATGTTATACACAGTGAATTATTAGTATGAATATATGTATGCACAGAATTAAATCAGTGTAGGTCTGAGATTGAACCACAAGTATGAAATATTGTGTAAGTGTTCGCCATGTATATGCATCTGCCCAAGATAATGGCAGTGAGCAGTTGATTTGAAATAAGAGATTCATGAATTGAACAGAAGTATTTCCTCAGTAACAAGATATGGAAGATTAAGTATGATAAGGGTATGACAATTAGCGCATATGAGAGTGATAAGATGTAAGGTATCAGCCGTAACAAATAGCGTAAAGTAGAAGTCGATATATGGAAAGTCTTAAAGTATTACAAGACTCTGCCAAGGTACTGTCAATTAGCTCACTTAGTACTTTTGCACTTACAAGGTTATTACTTCTTTTCAGGTTTGTTGAGAAGAGGCTTCACTTGGAAGGACAATGCTAGGAGTACGCCAAGCTGGTGGCAGATTGGGCTATTATGCATACAGAGGACTGGTGTCACAACTTTTCAATAATTTTCTAACTTGTGGAAATCTAAATCAGATGAGTTGTAATAAGATGTTTAACATGTGCTCCATTTTGAATCTTTAAAGATGTTGAGATTTTCTTTTGGGATTTCAAATAACAGTTTTAAAATAAATGAGAAAATTTAAATTGCTTTTTGTTAAATTTTTGTATCGTCTAGTAACACCTGAGATTCAGACTCGGTAAATTGGGTCGGGTTGAGGGCGCTACACATCGTACCTTGAATTGCATCAAGTATGGGTTCAAGAAACATGAACCAAACATAAAACAAAAAATGAATTTATTACTTTTAGTAGGAAAGTAATTCTCTTAGAAGAAACTAGTAGGAATTGGAATTCCCAGAAAGTAGAATTTATTCTAAGAAAGTAAATTCCCACTACTTTCTAGTAGAATAACAATATATGTAATTTGTGTGTAAATAGCTCTACTAGTGTCATCTATATATATGCAGAGATAGAAGAATCTTAGTTGAATAAGAATAACACAAATAATATTTATTTAATAAAAAACACTCCTCTAGTCTAACGAGGAGAGTGATGGGCGGCACACCCTAGTAAATATTACTAGGGTTGTCGCCCCTCACTTATCATATGAGGGGGATTGGGCCTTTCATGTATTGGGTCCAATTATATATGCTTCATGAACTTTTGACCTAGCATTTTATAATTTAATCCAACCCAATATTTTTTTCTATTTGCCAAAATAAATACTATTTATTTATTTAATTTACTTAACTAAATTAATTTATTAGTTAAATAATTTTTTAAACCCAATTCTAATTTCGTTAAATTCATGACAACTTTACCATAAACGAATCTATGAGGAGCTATATTTAATTTTCATATTCAATGAATTCATAATGACCAATTAATTCCATTTAATAACATAATAATTCAAAAACCTTAAATTAATTCTCAAGTCACCTTTATACTTAATGAGAAAATTCATTCATTTGTGAATATGACTCATTTCTTGAACTTCATCATTTCCATTCAATTCCACTCCTTTGATTCTACATGCAATTCATTTCTAGTTTCAACGAACTAGAGAAGGGATCGAGTGGACATATTTAATTAAGGGTCAAATAATTTATAATTAAGTTTCAGCTTTTTACCTATTAATTATAAAGATATTTAGTTACAAAGTCATTCAACTATAGTATCATGACTGAACTCTCCCTAATTAAATACCATTACAAAAGCTACTTAATAAGTGACTATCTAATGACCTTGTTATAAGACTGTTACCCTCACAAGATATCTTTAATATCTTTAGGATAATTCGGTTCTCCTAATATGATCCTATTTAACCTCATAGTAACCATAACATTTTCCTTCATGAAAAATCAATTACTATCAAATAGTAATCAAGTCATTTATCACAAAGACAAATGACTCATGACCACATTTACTTTTAATCTATATGTAATGCCAATAAGAGGATATCATTTACCTTTTAGTTGGGCTAGGAATTCCACTATTGTGAATGACGTTACATACTGTAGAAGTTGTATACCTAATACACCAGTTTTTGCTTCCTTTTCTATTTGAATTCAAACTTTTACTTATATCAAAGTATATGAGTCACACATATATAATCTATTATCTACTCAGGATTAAGGTATGCCACATTATGAACATCACAAGTAAATAAATCCATAAAAAATCTAGGATCTATTCTATTTGGGTCCTATTCGATATATTGTCAATCCAATCAGTCACATCTATATCTCTATCTTTTAGGAGTCACCCGTTCCGATACTCAAGACAAAACATCTTCCCAATTGGACTTGATAGACAACATATTAGTCTTTCAATCAGTTTGCTCATTTTCGATTACACTAAAGACATATTTAGGTTCATCTACTAATACAAGTTGTCTTTCCATATTACAATTCGACCATGTAATACCTCTTAGTATTAGTTAAACATTAGATTACTGGTGAGCCAATATTTGCTTCCATTTTGCTTTGCGTGCAAAAACATTGAGGATAATATATAAAAGGGATTAATGTAATTAATGGATAGTTTTATTAAACCAATTTGTTAGAAAACTACAAGTATACAAAATGAATATACTACATTTAGGGTACTAGATCCAACATCACCTTAATGGCAAATTATTTTGGCATTGAACGTAGAACCTTTCTCACCAATTTTGTTTTTGAAAAACATTTTCCAAGTTAAAATGTCTCATTTGAGATATCATTCAATCGAGCATAAAATTCTGAAATTATCTCTTTTTCGTCGATTTTCATGTTTTCAAACCTTGAAGTTAACATTTGTAACTTTGATATCCTTACAAATGAGTTTCCTTTATGTTGATTTTGAAGTATTGTCCAAGCTTCATTAGTTTTTTCACACATAGATATTATTTTAAATTGCTCCATATCCACATAGATGAATATGGCATTTAATCCCTTGAAATTTCCAAAAGCCATTATTTTCTCTTCACTAATGCACTATGCTTTCCCTTTTAGCTGCGAAGTGTCGTCTACTCTAGTCGTAGTACGTCAAGTCCAACCTTCTTCAATAGCCTTCCGAGTAATATCGTCTATCGACATAATGAATGCTTTTATATGAGCTTTTCAGTAAGCATAATTAGAAGATCCTACAAGAAGTGGGGCTCGTGATATTGAATTTTCTTCTTTCATTGGTTCTATAACTATAAATACGCAACTAGATCCTCTTCAAACACCTCGTGAAATCATGCTCTGATACCCTAATAAAAACAAAATTTGTTTGCAAATATGATAAATTCTACTAAGGTGAGAGTTAATTGCTACAACACCCCTTACCCGAGTCCTACGTCAAGATGCGGTACGAGGGATTACCGTACTTAATCATTCTTGAATACATAAACTCGGGCTATAAAATTTCTTTCTTATTAAAAATTTTCACACTTTCTCTTAATATCCCTATCTTAGGCCTACGAGGCCAAAAACGTACGTTGAGTGTGTTCCAAGACTAATCCGAGAACTTTCGGGTACTTAGAAAAATTTTACCTAAAACAGGGCCACATGCCCGTGTGAGATGGGACATGCCCATGTGGGCAGGTCGTGTGGTCACACACGCCCATGTCCCTAGCCCGTGCTGAATTGATTTTTATTTTGAACCTACAAGGGTTTCTACACGGTTAAACTACACGCCTGTGTCTACAGCCTGTATCCTTCACACGGCATAGACACTCCCGTGTTATCAAACCATGCTAAATTCTGACTTTAACCCAAAAATAAATTAGAATTAACATGGCCAAAGCACACGTCCGTGTGCTCTGCCCGTACGCAACACTGACTTATCTAATTTGGATGCAGGGGACATACGATCTATCAATACACCCTTGAGGCTGACCCTGTGTCACACACGGCCTAGGCACACGCCTGTGTGCCCAACAGTGTGGACAACTATAAGCTCTTTTCCAAGCCTTTTTGCCACCCTGAAACTGAATAAAAAACAATACCATTTCAATATCACATATCATGGCACAATAGAACATCCAAACATTCACAACATGACATTCAAACCATAACCTTATAATATATTCATCAATATCTATTTTCCTCATCAATTCATGAAATTTCATGCTAGTACCATTGACGTTCACTTAGCACTTAACTTGATCAATATTAGCCTCTTTTTAAAGGCCATTACAAAATAACTTGAGCAATACTAGTAACCAACATATTAGGCTAACAAAATGACACATCTCAAAGCAACAAAGTTTCCTATACATGCCATACACAAAAATAACTAACTATACAATACCCAAAATGGATGACTTGATAGTGTGACTCTAAGCTCAAACTTTAATTATCCCCGAGCTAGTTTGGCAATCTACATGGAAAATGGGAAAGGAAACATAAAATTGCATAAATTTTCTTACTCATTTCAAAACTTACTAAATCTCATGAATTTCTCATTCTCATAACTTACTCATTCTTATGGCTTGCGTGTTCTCATAGTTTATAAACTCGTAACTTACTCGTGCCTTTCTTGCTGTATTACTCATAAAATTATACTTTCAATTTATCGTAACTTATTCATGCACACATATATCACTCATATCAAATCTTTAGTCTTTATCCATAACTCATTAATTTACATACTTTTCTTATTAAATTGACTTATAAAATCGAATGACACCTGAATGTCACTCTCATGATAGGATGCCAAAGCCATATCCCAGATATGGTCTTACATAGGATCTCGAATCGATGCCGAAGCCATATCCCAGATATGGTCTTACACGGGATCGTAATCCGATGCCAATGCCATGTCCCAAACATGGTCTTATACGGGATCTAATATCGATGTTGATGCCATGTTCCAGACATGGTCTTATATGAGATCGTAAACTGATGTCGATGCCATGTCCTAAACATGATCTAATAAGGGATCTCCCTTAGATACCAACACCATGTCCCAGACATGGCCTTACAGGGGATCTAAGTCTCATAGCGGTGTCGACGCCATGTCCCAGACATGGTCTAATACGAGATCTCTCTTAGATGCCAACGCCATATCCCAAACATGATCTTACAGGGGATCTAAGTCTCATAGCAATGCCGACGCCATATCCCAGACATGGTCTTACACGGGACCACATGTCAATGCCAATGCCATGTCCCATACATGGTCTTACATGGGATCTCAATTCGGTGCCGATGCCATGTCACAAACATGGTCTTATACGGGACCTACATAACTCATGTCATGACTTCGGTATCCCTTGTATTCTTTAACATTACTAACCAATAATTCTCATCTACAATTTCATCATTTCTTGATGATAATCATGTTAAATAACTTCATGGAATTTGCATGGTTACATAGAATATCATCATCATAAATTTACATGATGCATATGGCTAAATTATTACATACAACTTACCTCGAATCCAAAATGTGAGTGAATGCTCGGTTTAGTCCACTACTTTACTTTTCCCCCGGTTTCGAGCTTCGTGTTTCTTAATCTAAAATGAGAAATTTAGCTTATTTAGAATCCATATTGACTAAATAGCTCATAATTCATATTTTGACAAAAATTATAATTTTTCCCCTAAACTTTTACATATTTGCAAAATGGTTCCTAGGCTCGTAAAATGAAATGCACTTATTTTCTTAGTTACCCAAGCCTAGCCGAACCCTATATGTACTCATAACAGCCCACATTTCTCATCAATTTATACTTATACTACACATTTTACTAACTTTGCAATTTGGTCCCTATTAGGGACTTTCATGAAAAATCACCTAGATCAAGGTATTTACACTTTCATTTTCTGCCACTAGGCATCAAAATACTTGCATGTCATGTATGAGTATATTTTTGTATATAAACCCTAGCTCAAATTAGTGGTAGAAATAGCTAGATTAAGCTACGAGGATTTCAAAAATACGAAGAACTTGAAAATAGGGCTTGGAGTCACTTACTTGGAGCTTGAAAATGAAAGAAACCCTAGCTATGGAGTCCCTTGAAGTTTTGACACAAGCATGGAGAAAATGGACACTTTTTGCTTTCCTTTTCCCTTTTCATTTCATTAATTTACCAAATGACCAAAATGTCCTTATGGCATTTCTTTAAAATTTTACCCTTCCATGGGCATTTTTTTCCATAGTGCCAAAAATTGGTATAATTGCTAAATAAGGACTCCTAATAATTTTTCTAATGTCAATTCATCCTTAAAGCTTCTAGAAACTCAATTTTGCAACTTTTTGCAATTTTGTCCTAAAGGACAAATTAATCACGTTTACTCAAAATTTCCTTCATGAAATTTTCTCACTATCATGCAATCATATCATAAACTCAAAAATAATCATAAAATATATTTTTCTACTTTGAATTTGTGGTCTCGAAACCACTATTCTGATTAGGCCCTAATTCGAGCTATTACAATTCTCCTCCTTAGGGATTTTTGTCCCCGAAAATCTTACCAGTGAATAAGTTGGGATATTGGTTTCTCATGTTTTCTTCAAGCTCCCATGTTGCCTCTTCTACCCCATGTCTTTTCCATAGTACTTTCACAAGGGCTACACTCTTATATCTCAACTATTTGACTTCCCGAGCCAAATCTTAACCGGTTCTTCACCATAAGTCATGTCTGGTTGAATCTCAATCTCTGTCGAGGTAACCACATATGAACGGTCCGATTGTAGCATTGTAGCATGGAAAAATGGAATACATCATGAATCCTTTCCAATTTGGACAGTAAAGCTGGCCGATAAGCTACTGGCCCTATCTTCTTGATGATCTCATATGGTCCGATAAACCGTGGACTTAACTTGGCTTTTTGGCCAAATCTAAGAACTTTTCTCCACAAAGATACTCTTAAGAACACTTTATCCCCGATTTGGAACTCTGTTTCCTTCTTTTTTAAATTAGCATAAGACTTTTGTCTATTGGAAGTAGCTTTCAAGAAATCTTGAATCACTTTTACTTTCTCTTATGTTTCATTGACTAGATCAACTCCGTGAATTTGATTCTTCTTGAGCTTAGTCCAATATAAAGGCGTTCGACACTTGCGCCCATACAATGCCTCATAAGGCGCCATTCTTAAGCTCGACTGAAAACTGTTGTTATACATAAATTTAACCAAAGGTAGGTACTTTTCCCAACTACCTTGGAATTCCAATACGCAACATCTGAGCATATCTTCAAGCACTTGTATTACTCTCTCCGACTAGCCGTTGGTCTGTGGATGGAAAGCGGTGCTAAAATTCAAATTGGTACCCAAAGCATCTTACAACTTCTTCCAAAATTGTGATGTAAACCTCGGATCTCTATCTGAAATGATTAATAGTGGTACTCTGTGTAGCCTCACAATTTCTGAAATATACAAGTCGGCCAACTTATCAAGTGAATAATCCATATGTACAGGTATAAAATGGGCCAACTTTGTAAGCTTATCAATTACAACCCAAATGGCATCCTTCTTTTTCGGTGTCGTCAATAAACCCATTACGAAATCCATGGTAACACAGTCCTATTTCCACTCGGGAACCATGATAGGCTGTAGTAAACCAGAGCGTACTTGGTGTTCTGCTTTTACTTTCTGACAGATTAAGCATTTCGAAACATACTCAGAAGTATCTCTTTTCATATTCGGCCACCAATACCATTTCTTCAAATTATTGTACATCTTGGTACAGCCAGGGTGGATAGACATACAACTACTATGTGCCTCACATAAAATTCTCCTAATAAGCTCCTTATCTTTTGGTACACAAAGTCAATCTCAGAACCTTATACAACCATCTGAATCAACCTGGAAGTCTGAGTCGGAACTTAAGTTGCACTGAGCTTTCTTGGATTGCAATTCTTTGTCTTTTAACTGTGCTCCACAAATCTCTTGAATAAACATTGGTCTAGCTCTCATCTCTGTTAAAACCAAACCATCATCGGTTAGGGACAACTGCGTGTTCATGGCTCTCAAGGTAAATAGCAATTTCTGACTTAAAGTATCGGCTACTACATTCACTTTCCCTGGGTGGTAATCAACAACAATTCATAATCCTTTAGCAACATGAGCCATCTCCCCTGTCGCAAATTTAACTCTTTCTGTGTCATCAAGTACTTAAGACTTTTATGGTCTGTGAACACTTGGCATTGCTCACTATATAAATGGTGTCTCCAAATCTTTAACGCAAATACTATTACGGCCAACTCCAAGCCATGAGTCAGATAATTCTTTTCATGAGGTTTTAGTTGTCTTGAGGCATATGTGATCACCTTACCTTCTTGCATAAGTACAAAGCCCAATCCATTTAATGATGCATCGCTGTAAACTACAAATTCCTTTCTGGGTTCTGGTTGTACTAAGATAGGGGCTTTGGTCAGTTAAGTCTTCAATTTCTCAAAACTCCATTGACATTTATCTGTCCACTCAAAATTAACATCTTTTTGTAGTAGCCTTGTTATTGGAGTAGCAATCATGGAAAATCCCTTGACAAATCTCCGGTAATACCGGCCAAACCCAAGAAACTTCTTACCTTAGATACATTTCTCGGTGGTTTCTAATCAACAATTGCCAAGATCTTATTTGGATCTACTCTGATGCCATCACCCAAAATGATATGGCCCAAGAATCCGACTTCTTTTAGCCAAAATTCACTTTTACTGAATTTGGCGTAAAGTTGCTTGTCCCGTAAAGTTTGTAAAACTGTCCTCAAGTTTGGCATGTTCATCCTCATCATGTGAATAGATCAAGATATCATCGATAAAGACTACAATGAATCTATCTAAGTATGGCCAAAAAATATGGTTTATTAAATCCATGAATACGGCAGGGGCATTAGTCAAGCTGAATGGCATGACAAGAAACTCGTAATGACCATACCTTGTTTGAAATGCTGTCTTCGGCACGTCGGACTCTTTAACTCTTAACTGATAATATCTTGACCTCAAGTCTATCTTGGAGAACACTGTGGCTCCTCACAACTGATAAAATAGATCGTCGATCCTTGGCAAATGATACTTGTTCTTTACGGTCACCTTGTTAAGTTACCGATAATCAATGCATAACCTCATCGAACCATCTTTTTTCACGAATAATACGAGAGCACCCCACGGGGAATGACTTGGTCTTGCAAAACCTTTATCAGTCAATTCTTGTAGTTAAGCCTTTAATTCCTTCAGTTCGGTTGGAGCCATTCTATAAGGAGCAATAGAAATGGGTGTGGTCCTTGGAGCCAACTCTATACCAAATTCTACCTCTCTGACTGGAGGCAATCCGGGAAACTCTTCTGGGAATACATCTTGATACTCACACACTATTGGCACTGATTCCATTTTCAACTCTGAGTCTTTTGTATTCATCACAAAATCAAGGTAAGCTTCATACCCTTTTCTTATACACCTTTGAGCAATATATGGAAGAAATCACTGTAGGCAACCTCTCGGATTCATCTAATTCAACTCAAAGAGTTTTACCATTCTCACATTTCAGTTCAATAGATTTTCTACTACGATTCATTACCACATAATGAGTGGTTAACTAGTCCATGCTAAGAATTACATCGAATTCATTGCATGGTAAAAGCATAAGATTAACTGGGAACCAATGACCCTTAAACATCAAAGGGCAACCTTTATATACTTTGTCTACCAACACACATTTACCTAGGGGATTGGAGACTTTTATTACAAACTCTATGGACTTTACAGGTATCTCATAATAGAGACTTATTTCAAGTAAATATACAAGTGGGTAGATTCAGGGTCTATCAAAGAAATAACAAAAGTTTCATGAAGAGAAAATGTACCCGTTACAACATCGGGTGATGACGCCTCTTCGCGAGTGCAAATGGCGTAAGTCCTCACTGAGGCTCTACCCTCGGGTCTCGCAGTCTATTCCTTTGGTGTGCCTTTACTACTCGCTCTCGTACCTGGGTTTCTTCGTGGTCTACCACTAGAGGGAACATTACTTGACCTTGGACTCTGATCTTTATCTTTTTCAATCATCTCAGGGCACTCTCTAATGAAGTGGTCTTGAGAGCCATAGTTGAAGCAAGCCCTCTTATGTGCTCAGCATTCGTCGAGGTGGTGTCTACTGCACTGGGGGCACTCAGCCTACTGGGTCGAGTATTAGCCACGCTCGCAACAGAGGTAGTCTAAGCTTTGGAGACTAGATACTGTATACTTTTACCTTTACTTGAAACCCCTGCTGAAGTAGATGATCGCGTGCTAAATTCCTTTGACCTCTTGGAGGAGGGTTAAAATGATTTGCCTATTTGTCACTTTCTTGAGTCACGAGACTCCATCTTAGCTTTCTTCTTCTCTTTGGCCAATTCCTCAGCCTTACAAGCTTATCCACGAGTACCACAAGCTCCTTTATCTTAAGAATACCGACGAACATTTTAATATCCTCATTTAAACCATCTTTGAATCTTTTACACATAAGAGCTTCAGTAGATACACATTCTTGAGCGTATTTACTGAGTCCTACGCACTCTGCTCATATTTGGCAACGATCATCTGACCCTATTTCAACTCTAAGAATTCATTACGTTTCTGATCGATAAACCTCGGACTGATGTACTTCTTGCGAAACTCCTCTTGGAAGAACTCCCAATTAACTCTTTCCCTTGGTACTATTGACACAAGGATGTTCCACCACTAATAGGTGGAATCTTATAGGAGAGATACGACACACTTCATGCACTCTTCAGGGGTGCACGATAATTTATTGAATACCCTGATGGTATTCTCTAGCCAAAATTCCGCTATTTCCAAATCATCATCTTTAGTAGCCCGGAACTCTTCTGCCCCTTATTTCCAGATTTTATCAACCGGGGGCTTTTCTCGCCTTACTACCTCTACTATCTAAGGAGCTGCTGGGGTAGATTGAGAAAATTGAGGTGGTAGAGCTTGGTGTTGAGTGGCCAGGTTTGTTCGGACGAACTACTTTACCCTCTTGCATTAACACACAGCCCAAGCCCACGTGCGAAGTGTCACTATAGACCGTAAACTCCTTCCCAGGCTCTGGCTAAATCAAAACAAGGGCCTCAGTCAACACCTTTTTAAGCTTCTCAAAGCTTTCCTGCTGCTTATCAGTCCACACAAATGATACCCCTTTACGCAACAACTTAGTTAATGGTGCAGCAATTAATGAAAACTCCTTAATGAAACACCTATAGTATCCAGCCAATCCTAGAAAACTTTGAATTTTTTACACTGTCTTAGGCAGTTTCCAGTCCAACATCGCTTCAATCTTCCGAGGTTCAACCCTAATCCCCTTAACTGAGACTACATGACCTAGAAAAGTGATTTTTCTTAATCAAAATTTGCACTTGCTGAATTTGGCATACAATTGCTTCTGCCTTAGAACCTGTAACACAACCCTTAGGTGTTCATCATGCTCATCTTTAGTTTTTGAGTACACCAGGATATCATCTATGAATACTACCACGAACCGATCTAGATAAGGTTGGAACACCCTGTTTATAAGGTCTATGAAAGCAGCTGGTGCATTCGTTAGTCCAAACGGCATCACCAGGAACACATAGTGTCCATAACGAGTTTTGGAAGCTGTCTTATAAACATCCGCCTCCTTAACTCTCAGTTAATGGTAACCTAAACGTAGATCAATCTTTGAGAAAATCGAGGCTCCTCTGAGCTGATCGAAAAGATCGTCTATTCTCAATAGAGGGTACTTATTTTTGATGGTCAACTTGTTTAACTATCGATAGTCGATGCACATTCGTATGGACCCATCTTTCTTCTTCATAAATAATATCAGTGCTCCCCATAGAGACACACTCGGTCGTATAAACCCTCGGTCTAATAATTCCTAAATCTGTGCTTTACGTCCACCAGCTCCTTCAGTGCCATTCTATAAGAGGTGATGGACACCAGAGCTGTACCAAGTACTAACTCGATTCCAAATTCCACTTCTCTGTTGGGAGGTAGCCCAGGCAGCTCGTCGGGAAAAACATCAGAAAATTCCTTAACCGTTCTCAAATCCTTAATGGTAGGACCCTTAGAATTCGTATCACTTATATAAGTCAAATACGCCTCACAGCCTTTACGAACCAACTTTTCATCCCTTAATGTCAAAATTACATTTGACAGATAATCCTGACGTTCCCCAATTACCACCACCTCCCCATCCTCTACAGTTCTTAGTACCATCTGCTTTGCAGCACAATCTAGCATTGCTTGGTGTTTCACTAGCCAATCTATGCCCAAGATTAAGTCGAATTAGCCAAAAGGCAATTCCATCAAGTCCGCTAAAAAGGTAACCCCTTGAACTACTAAGGGTACATCCCTAAGTAACCCCATTTACAGTAGTTTCAAACACATCACCCAAGGTTTTAGTCATGTTGCATGCAATGTATGAATGCGTCAACCCAATATTAATAAATGTAGTGTAAGGTAGCTCATGAATAAAGAACGTACCCATTATCACATCTGGGGCATCTTTGTCCTCTCAGCAACAAGTAGCATAGAGCAAAGTTGGCTGCCTCGCTTCAGCATGTCCTCTACCTTTGCCCAGTGTACCACGACTACGTCCTAAACCGTTCTACCTCTAGCCTAACCATGATCCCTTGGCGGCTGCTGACCACCCCTCAGGGGCTGCACATTTCCTCTGCCTATGGCTTGCACCTGATCTGCCCTTTTGGGACATTCCCTGATATGATTGTCCATTGATCCGCAGCTCAGATAGGCTCCCGTCTTCCTCCAACACTCACCTAAATGACCTTTTCCACAGATAGCACAAGGTGGCACCCTAGTAGTAGTAGCAGGGAGGGCCAGCTCTGACTGGCACATCCACTCTGGCCCTCTTCCTAGGTCTCTGCCCAGCACCGAAAGGCTCTGCATCTCTTTTATTTTTACCCATTTCCTTTTCTCAATTCAAGGGCTGAGTGCGCTTCACATCCTCAGCTATCTTTGCTTTTTCCACTAATGTTGCAAAATCTCGCTTCCTCTGCGGAGCTATCAGTACTCGAAGACTATCTCTGAGGCCATCCTCGAACCGAACACAACACTCATAGTCCGTTGCTACCATCCCTTTTGCATAACGACTGAGTCATAGAAACTCAGCCTCATATTTTGCCACAAATTTGTCTCCCTGCGTCAAATTCAAGAACTCCCTCCCCCTGGCATCCATATAGCTTGCGCCCACGTATTTCCCCTAGAATGTAGATTTGAAGAACTCCCAAGTGATCCAATCAGGTTGAATGCCCTCTTTCACTGTCAGCTACCACTGATAGGCTTCCTCTCTTAACAATGACACCACACCTTTTAATTTTTGCTCAGCAGTGTAGTCCAGATCGTCTATTATCCTTTCAATGACCTCCAACCAGTATTCAGCCACATTCAGAGCCACTCTCGTGACTCCCTTGAAAATCTCAGCCCCACTGGATCGAAGTCGCTCCAAAATTGATCCACGGCTCCCAATGCCATTGTTGGGCCCAACGACCCTTTCTAGAATCATCAGTATTGCCTGGGACAATGTGTCATCCCCGACAGCCCGGTCATATGATTTTGCCTCAATAACCGATGAAGCTGGAGCCTCTCTTACTTCCTCATTGAGCATATGGCACGATGCTGAAGACTCAGCCCTAGCGCTTCCACGTCCTCTGCAGCGGCCTCTTGCACCTCTTCTAGTGCTTATCGTCGATTCTCGTATTATTTGAATTAAAAATTTTATGAAATTAAACTCATAGTTCAATAATTAAGCAAATGTCTTATGAAAGTAGTAGTTTAGGAGTTGTTTTCACAGTCGTAAATCTACTACAGTTTCAATTTTCTAAAGTTTCAGTCCTACTCTAACTAAAAAGTCTCAGTATTTTCCTATCTAAAGTAATCTTAGTGGTTTTCTACAGTATAACAGTTTACAACAATTTCAGCATTAAGAGTACTTACTTGGCTCGACGTCGGAGACTCGGTGTGCCACACAGTAAAAATCTTTCAAAACCACTTCAAAATCATTTGTAAACAATTTTAAAACCCTAAAATTAAGACCCATTCATAGCCCAAGTTTTACAATCGGGCTCTGATACCACTAAATGTAACACCTTAAACCCGGCCCGGACATTATGGCCTAATCTGGCTACGTCACATTAAGGGTGAATCACAATTCTGATTTTGTTGGAAAATCTTGAAAATGTTAGGTTATTTGTGATTTAAAACAGTGTTTAAAATGAAAACCGGTGGAAGCTTGCATGTTTGTAAGCTTGGAGTAAAACCTTGAGTTGTCTTTTGAAATCCTTAGTTTTCATATCCAATGTTGTTTCTCATATTTCAGTTATAGCGAAAGCTCATCTTTGAAAATGTTCGCGTGTTTAATTTGGTTTGCAAAATGTTATATTAGTTTCTTTTCAGAAAACAGGTTCAGCTTAAAGTTAATCAAATATGATAATAAAATCCAAACCAAACCACACCGGAGAAAAGGCCTTATTACAACTAAAAACCCAAAGGAAAGTAATAAAATAATATAAAAGGAGATACTAAAACATCAAACAGGTTGTAATGTGGCCACTTCCGAGTCCTCCCATACGTCAAACCGCCTACTGAGGATCACCTAAAAAATTAAAAAAAAAAGGGGTGAGTTTTCGAAAACACAGTGTGTATAACCTTCGTCAATCATATAACATGCATCAATCAATTTGGGCCTAAGCCCATAACAATAACGGTGGCATTTGGGCCTTGGCCCATAATAGCCTCAATTGGCCCTGAGCCCATATCACAATCAATATCATATATGCAACGCTTAATTACCCCATCCAACCCTACACTTCTGTGGGGATTTAATCAACCTACCCATCCCTGCACTCCCGTTGTAGCACCGGTTGCGGCACTACTCAATGTTACAGCAGAGCTGTCAATATATATTAGGCTTAAAAGCCACCGGTGGATTCACAATCGTCAAGCGACCAGGCGACCCTCACATATCAAATCTTCTTCCAATCCATAATCTCATCCCTCATGCAACATAATAATACAAGGATGCAACATATCATACATGGCATACAAAAATAATCATAAATCATGTAGGGGTATTTTAGTCTTTTTTCCTTTTAGGGGCGTAGCGGTCATTTTTCAATATGGGCCTAGGTACACAAATCGGCCCATTACTAAGCCTACAATCATTCAGCCCGACTTATGTTACTTTTAGCGATCAATAATACCCTAGGGTACAAAAGCCCAATATGTGGCTCGAGTGGAGCCCATACTCTTGTGTGGCCCACTGAACCCAAATCTGCCCTTGGCTATGTGGACAACATGACCGGCTTGTTATTTCATTACCATCCATGAATTTCACTCGTGTTGGGCCCTCAGGCTCGTCGGGCCCATATGGCCCATTTTAGCCCATTTGGCCAAATAACAACCCAAGTCTATGAGATCGCTCATAGGGCCTCAGTCGTCACATTGATCTTTCCACATGAGTGTTCGTACACTCGTGTGGTTACCGTGGCCAACCTTTCAACTTTTCAGCTTTTTGGCTTTTCGATATTTCGGTATTTCGGGATTTGTCGATCTATAGTGTGTGTGGTTTGTATACATACCTTGATGAAGAGAAATGTAATAGCCCAGAGCGTAGAACCTATATTTGAATGAGATACTTGGTTAGCCCTTCGATTAATAAGATTTGATAGCCTTTCTAATACCGAACCCGAATCCTAAGATTAATACTTACCTTGACTGTATCGGCTTATACCTCCTGAATCGATTGATTAAGAATCGATTTTCCTTCTTTGTGGTTTATATGTACCACATCCATCATTAAATTCCACATCGCATAACTAAGGTTAAACGAATATTAACTAAAGAAGACATACGACCAATCAATACTTGCCCTCTAAGACCGATTGATTGCCGAAGAAAAGATCCTGACACTTGAGAACCCAAATGCTAAAGAATCCCTATGAAACGAACATAACAATTGGGGACATGAGAAGATTACAATCTATCAAAAGAATCACCACCAAAATATTGTCCCAATTTCAAAAGAATAACATGAGCCATTCGGCTTTTACCCATAACCACCTAAAAGGAAAGAATACAATTACTTACCAATATTTAATCCTCGATCCTACGAACTTGGTAGCCTAAAGGAGATTCGACTTATGAGAACTCAATTGAGAAAAATTGAAGACAAGAATTAATTTGGGCAAGGTTGAAGAAATAGAGGCGACACAAAAAGAATTCAGTAAAGAGAGGGTAGAAATATTCGGCTTTTAGAGACTAGTATCGAGGAAAGGATGTTTGGCACAAAGAAAAAAAATTGGGAGTAAGAAGATTCGGCTAGAAGCCAAAAGGAATGAAAAGGGTTTGATAAGAGGGAAGAAAAGAAGAATAAGAAGAGAATTCGGTTTTAGGGAGATAGCACTAAGTGAATAATAATAAGAAGGATTGCCACAACCTTATGAGCTAATATTGCATTCGGCTTTTGAGTAATAAGGGAAAAGAGTCACGATTAAGCAGAGGGAAGAACAATATCAAGTGGCATAAAAGAAAAGCTAAAACCACATAAAGAAAATGCAGAAAATGACAATGAGAATTCGGCAATACCCCCTACAAGACCCCAAAAACAGAACTCATAACCTACCTAAGCTAAATTTTGGCTTACCCTAATTCCCAAATCGGCTCCAACTCTTCAACACACCTAATCCCCTTAATTTTCTCCAAGATTTGCTCCATGATCCCCTCCTTAGATTTCTCATTTGACCAGTTCAAACTCTCTCCTTTAGAGTTCAATCCAACTCAACCACTGGCTGTCCAAAGGTGCAAAATAAATACCTAACAATATACCACGCCAACACTCGAACCTTGGACCTCCTTACAACCCCTATAACGCCATCCCTTTGCCTTCCATATGGCGCCACTTTGCCACTACACCACAACTCTCTTTATGTCTTATTTTATCCCCATTTATTTAAAAGACTTACTTCTTGAAGTCAAGGTTCCCTTAAGGCTAAAACCAAATTTTTTTCTTATACTCTAACTTGATCCCAAGACTTCCTAGAAACCCCCTAACACTCCAAAACACTAACCCAACAATATTATCATACATTTAATGCCACATTACACAAAATTAAAACTTAGGATTTTCGGGGCGTTACAAAAACATCAAAACATTTACAACATGACATTCAAACCATAGCCTCATAATACATTCATCAATATTCATTTTCCTCATCAATTCATGAAATTTCATGCTAGTATTATTGACATTCACTTAGCAATTAACTTGATCAATATTAGCCTATTTTCAAAGGCCATTACAAAATGACTTGAGCAATACTAGTAGCCAACACATTAGACTAACTATACAATACCCAAAATGGATGGCTTGATAGTGTGATTTCGAGCTCCGACTTTAATGATCCCCGAGCTAGTTCAGCAATCTACATGGAAAAAGAAAAATGAAAAAGGAGTAAGCATAAATGCTTAGTAAGTGCATGGAATAATATAGCAACATAAATCATGAAACATCATTCAAATTTAAATATCATAAAATGCCATAAATACTCTTACTCATTTCAAAACTTACTAAATCTCATAAATATCTCATTCTCATAACTTACTCATTCTCATGGCTTACTTGTTCTCATAGTTTATAAATTCGTAACTTATTCGTGCTTGTCTTGCTATATTACTCATAAAATTATACTTTCAATTTCTCGTAACTTATTCATGCACACTTGTATCTCTCATTGCAAATCTTTAGTCTTTATCCATAACTCATTAATTTACATACTTTTCTCATTAAATTGACTTATAAAACCGAAGGATACCCAAATGTCATTCTCATGATAGGATGCCAAAGCTATATCCCAGATATGGTTTTACACGGGATCGTAATCTGATGCCGATGCCATGTCCCATACATGGTCTTATACGGGATCTAATATCGATATCGATGCCATGTCCCAGACATGGTCTTACATGAGATTGTAAACTGATGCCAATGCCATATCCCAGACATGGTCTTATACAGGATCTCTCTTAGATGCCAATGCCATGTCCCAGACATGGTCTTACAGGGGATCTAAGTCTCATAACGGTGCCAACGCCATGTCCCAGACATGGTCTTACACGGGACAACATGTCGATGCCAATGCCATGTCCCAGACATGGTTTTACATGAGATCTCAATTCAGTACCGATGCCATGTCCCAGACATGGTCTTATACAGGACCTACATAACTCATGTCATGACTTCGGTATCCCTCGTATTCTTTAACAATACTAACTAATAATTCTCATCTATAGTTTCATCCTTTCTTGATGATAATCATGTTAAATAACTTCATGGAATTTGCATGATTACATAGAATATCATCATCATAAATTTACATGATGTGTAACACCCTGAATTTGGGCCTAAAAGAATTGGGCTTTGAGTCTGGGTTAGGAGAAGAAACCTGAATAATTGAGAAGTTTAAAAAATTATTAGTTAAGAAAAAAATTTTGAATTAAATTGCTATTAGAAAATTTTTACTGTATTTATTATTACTGAAATTTTAATTATATTTTAATAGAAAAATATTACTGTATCTATTGATGATTTTAAACTTTTATGAAAATTCTTATGGAAATTATAATAATTATTATTATATTACTGTATTTGAAATTTTTATATTTATAAAATTATTATTGTTATTATTATTTTTATTTAAAAATATGTAAGATATTATTTTTGTTAATTTATTGTATAAATAAATTTTAAATGATTTATAGAAGGGGAAAAATTTTGGGTTCAATGAAAAACTCTAGAAAAAAAATTAGTAATTTTGCTTCTTTAGGGGAATCTGGGAAATAGGAGTTTTATATATTTTGGGCAAGTTTAGGCACAAAGGAACGTGCCTGGCTCAGTGGCTTAGCACGCTAGGAAGGAGGAGGGGAGGAGCAGGTTCGACTCCCAGCATGCGCATAGGTGGGTTTATTTTTATTTAGTAAGCAGGGGTGTGGCTAGAAAGGGTTAAGAATAGTTGCAACTAAGTTATGCCACAAAAAGGCTTGTGGCGCAGCGGCAGCGGTGCGTTTGGAGTCCCAGGGTAGCACGGATTCGAGTCCAGGCGCTGGTAGAATTTTGGATTCATTTTTAAAGGAGCAGGGCTTCAGCAGGTATGGCTTATAATTAATTGAGACCGTACACTACTGAAAGCAACAACGCGCCCTAGTGGCCAGCAACGTGCTGAGTGACCTGGGGGTCCCAGGTTCGAGCAGCGTTGCACGCAGGAGGAGTGGATTTTTGCTGGGCGCACGTGGGAAGGTGCCATGCTGGACTTGGGCGCTTCTTAGCAGCGTGCCGAGGCTGATCAAGCGGTGATAAGGCTCTGATCAAGCGGTGATAAGGCCTGCCTGTGGAAGAGTTTGAATTTAATTCAAACTTTGCTTAGCTAAAATCAAGGAAGAAATTAAGTGTAATTCAAATTTGTTTGGATGGAATTTAAATTTGGTGGTAGCTTAACTTAAGGAGCAAGTCATGGGATTTGATTTAAGGAAGGATTTTTGTACCGAAAGGGCTTTGGAAATTTTGGTTTTTCTTCATTCTTTTTTTTTTTATTAGTTGGAGTATTTTAGTGTTAGCCGATTGTATTTTTATTCTTTCTTCAATCGGTTTTTGTTTTTCTATTTTCTTTTGTTCATCTTTTCTTTGCCAAGCCCTCGACTTCTATTCTTAACTTTTCCCTTGTTATTTCCTTTCCATAATAGCCGAACCTCACCCATATTTTTGAACATCCTTTATTTGTCCATACAAAAGCCAAAATTATTAAATCTGTCCTCTACTCGTATTTTGGGGATTAGATCTACAACAGATCTGAAAAAAGGTGGTGTTTGGGAACGTTTTTGGCGAATAGATCTTTGGTAAGAAACTGAACTCTCTCTCATTCGTTATTTTGGAAATTAAGAGAAGTCGAAATCCCTATATATTTAGGGAGATTGTCGACTTGGCTAGGGACTAATCTTATCTTGGAAATCGATTTTGTGTGTTAAAGGGTGATCAACAAGGAACATTGGATTAAGGGCATTGGCACAGTTGGATCTGGATCTAGTAGAGCTAAGTCGACAAAGGTAAGAACCTTAGGGCCATTATGGATGGTGGCCGAATATGTAAGCAGTGATAATAGAGAGTTTTCGATTTGGTTTAAATATTAGCATGATCTAATCTATAAGTGGTTGATTATAGGAGAAATCGCGTAAGAGATCTCGTCAAGGAATATCGCAAAACAGGTGTGTAACAAACCCTCTTTAGTAGCTTAATCGATATTTGCTGAAAAGTCAAAATACCGAATTTTCGGTATTTCGGGAACTTGTGATTTTACAAATGATTTTAGATGTGACAAATGCGATGAGATCAGTGATTGGATCGACGGAATCGGTAAGGGCACGATTTCGCTCACGATGGTAAGTTGGGCCTCGAGGGGCTGAAATTAGGCCCAATGGGCTTACGGGCCCATATGGGTAAAAATGGGCAATAGACATTTCTTAATAGACTATAGGCTTAAAACTGGTTAAATTAGTAGTTAATTGTAGGATTTGGACTAAGTGGGCTTAGACGACTGAACTGGCTACATAGGGCCCATTAGGGGTTTTGGGCCCAATAATTCGGTTTTACTAAAGTGGGTTAAAATTGCTGTTTAAACACTAGGAATTGATGAATGAGCTTGGAAAACCCTAATAAATGATAAAATTACGAAATTACCCTTATAACATGAAAATGACTATTTTGCCCTAGGTGAAAATGACTATTATACCCCTAGAGTTTTGTTATGACTATGATGCTTGAGATATTATTTTATATATGATATGCCATGATATGCACATGTTATGCTATGATATGCACATGATATGCCATGATATACTCATTATATGCATGGGTTGGGTTTTTATGAAAAGGAGGAAGTGCAAAAAGGGCTTTTGCCCCAGTTTACCGAAAAGGGCTTTTGCCCCAGTTTACTAAAAAGGGTTTTTGCCCCAGTTATTAAAAGAGGCTAGGCCTCCAGTTATATGTTAAAGCAGCTATGCTGCCAGTGGTGTGTTGGTTGGGTGGGTTGAGTTATTCCCCACATGGTGTGTTGGTTGGTACGGGTGGAGAGTAGCGGATGGTGGGTTGAGTAGTCTCCCCAAATGGGCTTGCATACATTTATTATTATTGCATGTGACAGTAATATGAATTATGAAAAGGCTTCGGCCCAGTAAAATGACTTGTGAAAAAGGCTTCGGCCTAGTAATATGAATTATGAAAAAGGCTTCGGCCCAGTAACCATTACATGAAAGGCTTCGGCCCAGTATGCTTGTATTGATTTGGGCTCTGCAAGGGACTTGTTGCACACTGAGTTTCCAAACTCACCCTTTCTTTTCCCATCCTTGTAGATTAGCCTTAGTTCGTGGACTTGGAGCTGGGAGGGATTCAGAGTGGCCACACGGACTGGACTGATGGTTGTTAATTAAGTTAATTATTTCAATTTAATCTTAATTATTTATTTTTGGTTTTGGGTTGTAAAAAGGCCTCTTTAAGTATTTTTATTTTGGGTTTTTAATTCTTTACTTAATTAACTTGTTTTTAGCTAAAGTATGATATCGTTTAAATCATTTTTGAATTCGGTTAGCTCTAAGGCGTGCTTTTATAAAGGTTATTTGTTTTCAAAATGTCATGATAACATAGCAAAGCTTCCGCAAATGTTTTCATAAATGTTTTAAATAGACTTAAATCTGATTTGTTGACAAGTCATAAGGATAAAGTGTGGCAATGGGTGTGTGCATGTCTAGGATTGGATTATGGAAGAGCTTGGTACTTAAGCAGTCTAATTGACTCACCTCCTCTTCTCTTGAATCCTACATGCTGCGCAGTATTCATTCACTTTAAGCCATAACAAAGAAGATCTAATTTTTCGATACTTAAATTGTCTTTCAAACTAACATGTTTTCGCAACTATAAAGGTTTTCAAGCTTTCATGAGATTTTACAAAGTAGTAATGTTTTGATTATTACAATGAAATCACATTTTGGACCAATAAACAAACACAAAGCTAAGGTTTTATACAAGTTCAACGGTAGAGGTTTCTAAAAATTAAGAAGGGTTTTTAATGAAAACATGGTTTTCGAAAAACACTTCAATGTGACACACCAGACTTGGCCGTAACGTCTGGGCCGGGTTTGGGGTGTTACATGATGCATATGGCTAAATTATTACATACAACTTACCTCAAATACAAAATGCGGGTGAATGCTTAGTTTAGTCCACTACTTTACTTTTCCTCCGATTGTGGTCTGGGCTTCGTGTTTCTTGATCTAAAATGAAAATTTTAGCTTATTTAGTACCTGCATTGACAAAATAGCCCATAATTCATATTTTGGCAAAAATTATAATTTTTCCCCTAAACTTTTAGATATTTACAAAATGGTCCCTAGGCTCGTAAAATGAAATAAAATTATTTTCTTAGTTACCCAAGCTTAGCCGAGCCCTATATGTACTCATAATAGCCCACATTTCTCATCAATTTATACTTCTACTACACATTTTACTAACTTTGCAATTTGGTCCCTATTAGGGACTTTCATGAAAAATCACCTAGAGAAAGGTGTTTACTACACTTTGAACTTTCATTTTCTACCACTAGGCATCAAAATACTTGGATGTCATGTATGGGGTCCCTTGAAGTTTTGGCACAAGCATGGAGAAGATGAACACTTTTTTCTTTCCTTTTCCCTTTATATTTCATTAATTTAGCAAATGACCAAAATGTCCTTATAGCCTTTCTTTAAAATTTTACCCTTCCATGGGCATTTTTGTCCATAGTGCCAAAAATTGGTATAATTGCTAAATAAGGACACCTAATAATTTTTCTAATGCCAATTCATCCTTAAAGCTTCTAGAAACTCAATTTTGCAACTTTTGCAATTTAGTCTTAAAGAACAAATTAATCACATTTACTCAAAATTTCCTTCATGAAATTTTCTCACTATCATGCAATCATATCATAGACTCAAAAATAATCATGAAATATATTTTTCTACTTCAAATTTTTGGTCTCAAAACCACTATTCTGACTAGGCCCTAATCGGGCTGTTACAATTGCAACGATAAATAGAACAAAAATTGAACCTGTAAGGAAGTAAGAAAAAGAAAGAAGAAATGAAAAATCCTTCTTTGTTTATGCAGTTCAAACACAAAGGTTTTAAGTCTATGGAGCCTCACTTGGGATATACTCTTATTCGATCACCAAATGAAACAACCGTTACAATTTGTCTCTATCAACTAAAGCCTATAACTACTTACAAGCCAAATTCATGTGACTCGAGTAAAGAACATTATTTCAATCAACATACATCAAAGGTGACTCTCAACTCCACTAAAGAGTTTTCACCAATAATCAACCAAATAAATGAAACATTTAATATAATAAAATAAGCAAAGGTGAAAGATACTTGGGAATTTGTAGATTTTCCATCTCTTCAAGTCGTGTAGCATCACTGTAATGACCTAAATTTCAGTGGTGTTAGAAAATATGGATTCAAAACCTCATTTCCATAAGCTGAGTTCGTAAGAATGAAAAATAATGGTTGAGGAAGTTATATGAAAGTATATTGAAGTTCGATTAAGTAATTTAACGAGAAAATGGTTAATTAAAGTTTAAAGACTAAAGTGTAAAAGTTCAATCACTATTAAGTTTTAATTAAGAAAAGGATTGGGGACATAGATAGCAATCATCCAAAAGATCAAAATGGTAAATAAACCACCTCATAACATGAGATAGTGGATATTGTTAATATTTCCTCTTAGTTTAATTAAGAGTTAGATTAGTATAATAAAATCTTAATTAAACTAATTAAACATGCTTAATTAAATCTAAACTAAGTATAAATAATAAAGTAAGTGGGATGACAACCAAATTTTCATATTCTTCAAGTCTTCATTGTCCATTAGAGAGAAGAAAAGAAAGAAAATACCATTTTGAAGCATACATTTGGCCAAGTAATTAACCAAGTTAATTAAGCCATTTTCTTATAATTTTTATAAAATTATGATCTAAGGAGTTTGATTTAGCTATCCCATGTATCAATTTATTCAATTTTTAAGTTTTTAGTAAGTTACCATTATAGAGAAATTGATGAATTTAGCTTGAATTTCATAGTTAATAAACTTAGGTTATGATAATGACTAAATTGTAAAGCTAATTAAACTTATTAGATAACTTTGAAAAATTAGGGACTAAATTAAAAACCTATCATGAGATTATGCTATTAATAGATATTATAAGGTCCCTAATGAAAGAATGTGAAATCAAATTTTGCTCTGATGCTAAATATCGAAAAATATGCATATCTCAACTATAATGACTAAATTGAATAAAATGAAAATATGTTTGGCTTAGTGTGTGAATGTTAACTAGATGTAAATTGATATTGATTCTATTATTAAATTATTGAACGTAGCTAAAGACAATGTCGGGCCATCGCGAGAGAAAGGAAATGTAACAGCCCATTTTTAGTGAAATTGGAACTGTGGTTTTAGGTTTTATGAAAAACTTTGTCTGTTTAAAATATTTAATTATCATTATATGTTAAATTATGATACTACAGAAAGTAGTAGTAGCTCTAATGATGATAATAAATCAGATGATAATAATTCTATAATTTCAGAGGAAATTAATGCTACTAGCTATAATTCTGATGAAGAAAACACTTCAACAGAGGAAAATATAGAAATACCGGAACCTATAGATACTGACAACACAGATCCATATATACCGAAACCTAAAGAAAAGGATAAAAAAGATCCTTATGGAAAGAGAAAAATAGAATCGGATATTCAAAAAGATGATTATCTGAGATCTTTTAATAAAGATACTGAGCAGGTCGAAGAAACGACTAGGATATTTGAGACTATAGCTACTAAAGATGTAAAACCTGAAATTCCAGGGGAATCATCTAGTCAACCTATACCATATAGGATTGATGATTTAAATAAAAGAAATGTTGCTCAAGGAGGTATATATTTAGATTTAACTAAAATACCTTTATCAGACTATGAAAAAACTATAGATGATTGGGCACAGTCTATGACTATTGTTGTTAATAATAATAGCAGTAGTTGGACAAAAGAAAAATTTTTAAATTATTTTGTAGGAACTTTCCAAGGAGATGTTTTGCAATTTCTCCGTCGTTGGGAAGAATCTGAAAAAGGTAAACAACAAAAGGAACAACTTATTAATCAAATAGGTACTCCTAAAGAACTATTAAAAGGTTTAACTTTAATTCTAAAAACAGAATTTTGTGGTTATACTGATAAAAAAGATCAGGATGGCCAATCTAGTTATATTCTATCAAAAATAAAATTATGTGATATTAGATATTTAGAAGAATTTCCTAAAAAATTTCTTCATGAATATCAAAAGTTAAAAAATAGTAATATAGAATTTTGGAAAAACCAATATTTCCATAAATTACCCCCACCTTGGGATGAAATTTGTATAAATAAATATGCTTCTTATCTAGATAAACACAGTAAAGCAACTGGTATAGATAAAGAAAATATAGATAGTATAGGTAATAGGATTAATTTTGCTAAAGAAAGAATTACTTTACATTGTTTACAAAGTAAAGCAGCTAAACAAGTTAAGAATAAATTAAGTCATAGATATTGTACAAAATTATTAGAAGGAGAATGGGAGTTTGGTTGTAAACCCATACAACCTAAGACTTATAAAAATTATAAAAATAAAAAATATAAGATGATAAAATGGAAACCAGGAAATAAAAAATATACTGGTAATAATAATAATAATAATAATAATAATAATAATAATAATAATAATAATAAATTTGTAAGAAGAAAAACTTCTAAAAAACCTATAAAACAAATTTGTAAATGCTTTATATGTGATGAAAAAGGTCACATAGCCACAAACTGTCCTAATAAAGGGAAAAATGCCAGAAAAATGATTAAAAGTCTTGAAGAATAAGATTTAGAAATATGTTTTAGTGAGGAAATAAATACTACAGAAATATTATATGAATTAATATCAGAAACCGAATCTGACACTGATAATGAAGAATATATCTTTATGTTAGGACATAATAATCAATTAGAAGAAATTCCTAAAACTGAACAACAGGATATAAAATTAGGAAATTTAATAGGAGAAGAAAAAGACTTCTCAGAAGAAATGATAGAAAAAATAACTAAAAATCATATTTCTAAAGAAGAAATATATAAAATATCTAAGTTTAAAATATGGTCACAAAGACATATTGAAAAGATTAGCGGTAATACAGTCGCTAAAGATACTAAAGGAGGATTAACTGAAATCCCTTTATTTACTAAAGAAAAAATTAAGAGGATTAGAAAGAAATATCCTCAGGTAAGATATATACATTTAGGTATAATTATGATCACAATTAGAGCTTTATTTAGAAGAGGTCATGATGTACCTATAATAGCAGTTTAATTAGATAAAAGATTTGAAAATCCAATAAAAGCACTTATTGGGGGAATTCAATCAAATTTATATAATGGGGTAATAGGATTTAAGGTAAAACCAAATTACTTTATATCCATTACGGACCCTCTAATAGAAGTGTGTCTATGTTTAAGAATTCAGACAAAAAATTCTGATATTAAGGATTTAGCAGAAGACCTTGCAATAAGCTGGACTGCTATAAATGAATACACTAATACTGCAGAAGTAGAAATAAAAGAAGTCAATAATAAAAGTATTGAACTTTTTGAACCGAATAAAATTACTACAGAAATACAACTTAAATTATTACATTTAAAAGATCTTTCTATTCCAAAAGACTGGATAATAGGAGATATTAATAATGCGAGTACTTCAAAACCTGTAAGTACTATTGAATATATGGCCTCAGGTGATAAGTTATATTTTAAAAATAATCTGTTAACAAATACAGAAGATAATTTAGTTCTACCTTCAACTTCTCAAATAGAGGAAGAAGAAGATAATAAAAGTACAACATCCTCTACACCAATAGGTGTGAAAACAGTTCATATCCCTATCTTTCCTACTGAACCTAGTAGTAATTCTAGAAATACTAGAATTGAAGATATACAAACTTTGGCAAAAAATATAAAAAATTGTATTTATATAGAAATAAAAATTAAGGATAAAATTCCTTTATATGCTTTAATAGATACAGGTGCTACAACAAGTAGTTGTAAGATGAATGCTATTCCCAGTGAATATTGGAAACCTGTAAAAAGACCAATAAAGGTTAGTGGTATAGATAGTAATAAGACTTTGGTATATTATAAAGCTAGGAATATACCAATTTACATAAATAATGTAAAATTTGAAATTCCTAAAATATTAGGCTTTCCTGAAATGAAAGGAGATATATTATTAGGTAATGATTTTATAAAACAATATTTACATTTTCTATTTATAAAAAATCAGTTATATTGTCTATAGACATGACTTCTATAGAAATACCAACTGTTAAAAATCCTAATTTTATTTGCTAATTTTCTTAGCAGCCATTATGGATAGAGGTAAAAAACCTCTAATGTGAGAATGGAATACGGTCCATAAAGTACCCAACAAAGGGAAAATAACAAAATCCAACCAAGGATTTGTTTCTATGCCTCCACAAGTACAATTTTATCCTAACCAAGGATATTATGTACCATATTCAATGGTAAGACAACCAATTGGATCTCATTTTTCATTGACGCCAAACCTGGTAAGTCAATCTCAATGGTCACAAGACCCTAACTCGGCATTTCAAACCAGTTATGCTGAAGTTATTAAGGGAGCAGAAAATTTTTTATCACAACAATCGCTCTCTGAAATAAATGATTTTTCTAATCCAGGATTACCACTTGAATATTATAATTTTATTAACAAAATATGGAAAACCCATATTTTAGAACAAATAGCAAATTTTATTGGATTCCCCCAATAAAAGCCTAAAGATTTTATCTAATAAAACTGCTATTATAGGTACATCATAACCTCTTCTAAATAAAGCTCTACTTGTGATCATAATTATACCTAAATGTATATATCTTACCTGAGGATATTTCTTTCTAATCCTCTTAATTTTTTCTTTAGTAAATAAAGGGATTTCAGTTAATCCTCCTTTAGTATCTTTAGCGACTGTATTACCACTAATCTTTTCAATATGTCTTTGTGACCATATTTTAAACTTAGATATTTTATATATTTCTTCTTTAGAAATATGATTTTTAGTTATTTTTTCTATCATTTCTTCTGAGAAGTCTTTTTCTTCTCCTATTAAATTTCCTAATTTTATATCCTGTTGTTCAGTTTTAGGAATTTCTTCTAATTGATTATTATGTCCTAACATAAAGATATATTCTTCATTATCAGTGTCAGATTCGGTTTCTGATATTAATTCATATAATATTTCTGTAGGATTTATTTTCTCACTAAAACATATTTCTAAACCTTGTTCTTCAAGGCTTTTAATCATTTTTCTGGCATTTTTCCCTTTATTAGGACAGTTTGTGGCTATGTGACCTTCTTCATCACATATAAAGCATTTACAAATTTGTTTTATAGGTTTTTTAGAAGTTTTTCTTCTTACAAATTTATTATTATTATTATTATTATTATTACCAGTATATTTTTTATTTCCTGGTTTCCATTTTATCATCTTATATTTTTTATTTTTATAATTTTTATAGGTCTTAGGTTGTATGGGTTTACAACCAAACTCCCATTCTCCTTCTAATAATTTTGTACAATATCTATGACTTAATTTATTCTTAACTTGTTTAGCTGCTTTACTTTGTAAACAATGTAAAGTAATTCTTTCTTTAGCAAAATTAATCCTATTACCTATACTATCTATATTTTCTTTATCTATACCAGTTGCTTTACTGTGTTTATCTAGATAAGAAGCATATTTATTTATACAACATGGTATAGATATTTTGGGACACAAGGCGGAATATGGTTTACAAAGAGAGTTTTATTATTAGTAAAGGGATTTTTACAAAAGGCTATTGAAAGAAAGTTTACAAAAGGCAAAAGCTAAGAAAACTATACTATGAATTGGTGTAGGAATCGATGCCTTCTTTAGGCTACAACAATGCCTATTTATAGTGTAAAAATTGAACTCTCATTCATTTACAATTCAGATCCGAATAATATCCTGATAAGGATGTAATAACTGCTGACTTGATGGTTGCTTCCACGTAGTCATTTTAATTTGTCCTTTTCTTGGTGGTTGTTTTCACCTATTGATACATTAATGGTTGCTTCCATCATTTCTGCATCATGGCTTGCATCATCTTCCATCAACATCTTTTTAATGAGATAGTTGCAAGTCACCATCAAAATTTAAATGCTCCATTTTTGGATGACATTTTTACCCGTGTCTTGTCTCGGTTTTATCCTTCTTGGATATTTGTCAGATTCATTTCTTCTATTTCATCCAGGTGTAATGAATCTGGTGAGAGTGCTGGTGAATTCCAACTTTCCCACGTGTCCTTGATTTCCATTGTTAATGGATAATCATCAATCTCCATCTCAGCTATCTTTTTTAACAGCTGTAAGGACTCTTCATCACGTTCTTGATGAGGTCTTTCTGTATTGTATGCCAGTATCCTTCTTCCATCGGTCCATAGGACATAAGTATTATGTTGAAGTAGATACTGAGCTTTAAGCATTAAATCAATTCCTGCTTGGACTTGATAATGAGAAAAATTATTATAACACATGTCAATGGTTTTTGACAAGTGATCTTTATCTTCATCAACCGATGAGAGGTTTATTCCTCCAAACATCGTTTGAATAGTCTAAATTTGATATGGCTGAAAAAATCTTTCATGTTCAGCAATACCAATAAGACTGCTAATTTCTATGTGAAAATAGTAAAAGAAATCCATATTTGAAAAACTTGCTAATCGTGATTTTACGATAGCTGGAAAATCTTTTAATAAGTCAAAAGAAAGATTTTGGACTGTTATTTCTTTAACAAATCCCCATTCAATACTTGTTATATCAAATGGTTCATGATTAAGCCTAAATTTTATAGTAGGAAAATTTTCCCCTATATGATTTGTAAAAACATAGGCTTGTAGAAGATATTCAGAAAAAGTTTTTCTAAATTGAATTTGCTGGTTGCAAATTATAGAATTTATTTTTGTAAAAATATCTACAGGTAATATTCTTCTAGCTTTATTAAATAAACACCTTCTAAACATTTTATTTATAACAAGACTGTTTATCCCATTATCAATAAAAAATTGGAATATATCTAGAAAATTATTTATTTCCTTGATATCCATATATTCTATATAGCATTCATCCCAATCTCTGTATAAAATAGATTTTAATAAAAGATCATGGGCTTTATTATTTTTAGTTGTTTTTTCAACTAAAAATTGAGAGAAATTGGTAAGAGCTCGCCTAAAATTTGCTCTTTGTTCTAAAATATGGGTTTTCCATATTTTGTTAATAAAATTATAATATTCCAGTGGTAATCCTGGATTATAAAAATCATTTATTTCAGAGAGCGATTGTTGTGATAAAAAATTTTCTGCTCCCTTAATAACTTCAGCATAACTGGTTTGAAATGCCGAGTTAGGGTCTTGTGACCATTGAGATTGACTTACCGGGTTTGGCGTCAATGAAAAATGAGATCCAATTGGTTGTCTTACCATTGGATATGGTACATAATATCCTTGGTTAGGATAAAATTGTACTTGTGGAGGCATAGAAACAAATCCTTGGTTGGATTTTGTTATTTTCCCTTTGTTGGGTACTTTATGGACCGTATTCCACTCTCCCATTAGAGGTTTTTTACCTCTCTCCATAATGCCTGCTAAGAAAATTAGCAAATAAAATTAGGATTTTTAACAGTTGGTATTTCTATAGAAGTCATGTCTATAGACAATATAACTGATTTTTTATAAATAAAAAATGGTAAATATTGTTTTATAAAATCATTACCTAATAATATATCTCCTTTCATTTCAGGAAAGCCTAATATTTTAGGAATTTCAAATTTTAGATTATTTATGTAAATTGGTATATTCCTAGCTTTATAATATACCAAAGTCTTATTACTATCTATACCACTAACCTTTATTGGTCTTTTTACAGGTTTCCAATATTCTCTGGGAATAGCATTCATCTTACAACTACTTGTTGTAGCACCTGTATCTATTAAAGCATATAAAGGAATTTTATCCTTAATTTTTATTTCTATATAAATACAATTTTTTATATTTTTTGTCAAAGTTTGTATATCTTCAATTCTAGTATTTCTAGAATTACTACTAGGTTCAGTAGGAAAGATAGGGATATGAACTGTTTTCATACCTATCGGTGTAGAGGATGTTGTACTTTTATTATCTTCTTCTTCCTCTATTTGAGAAGTTGAAGGTAGAACTAAATTATCTTCTGTATTTGTTAACAGATTATTTTTAAAATATAACTTATCACCTGAGGTCATATATTCAACAGTACTTACAGGTTTTGAAGTACTCGCATTATTAATATCTCCTATTATCCAGTCTTTTGGAATAGAAAGATCTTTTAAATGTAATAATTTAGGTTGTATTTCTATAGTAATTTTATTCGGTTCAAAAAGTTCAATAATTTTATTATTGACTTCTTTTATTTCTACTTCTGCAGTATTAGTGTATTCATTTATAGGAGTCCAGCTTATTGCAAGGTCTTCTACTAAATCCTTAATATCAGAATTTTTTGTCTGAATTCTTAAACATAGACACTCTTCTATTAGAGGGTCCGTAATGGATATAAAGTAATTTGGTTTTACCTTAAATCCTATTACCCCATTATATAAATTTGATTGAATTCCCCCAATAAGTGCTTTTATTGGATTTTCAAATCTTTTATCTAATAAAACTGCTATTATAGGTACATCATGACCTCTTCTAAATAAAGCTCTAATTATGATCATAATTATACCTAAATGTATATATCTTACCTGAGGATATTTCTTTCTAATCCTCTTAATTTTTTCTTTAGTAAATAAAGGGATTTCAGTTAATCCTCCTTTAGTATCTTTAGCGACTGTATTACCGCTAATCTTTTCAATATGTCTTTGTGACCATATTTTAAACTTAGATATTTTATATATTTCTTCTTTAGAAATATGATTTTTAGTTATTTTTTCTATCATTTCTTCTGAGAAGTCTTTTTCTTCTCCTATTAAATTTCCTAATTTTATATCCTGTTGTTCAGTTTTAGGAATTTCTTCTAATTGATTATTATGTCCTAACATAAAGATATATTCTTCATTATCAGTGTCAGATTCGGTTTCTGATATTAATTCATATAATATTTCTGTAGGATTTATTTCCTCACTAAAACATATTTCTAAATCTTGTTCTTCAAGACTTTTAATCATTTTTCTGGCATTTTTCCCTTTATTAGGACAGTTTGTGGCTATGTGACCTTCTTCATCACATATAAAGCATTTACAAATTTGTTTTATAGGTTTTTTAGAAGTTTTTCTTCTTACAAATTTATTATTATTATTATTATTATTGTTATTATTACCAGTATATTTTTTATTTCCTGGTTTCCATTTTATCATCTTATATTTTTTATTTTTATAATTTTTATAAGTCTTAGGTTGTATGGGTTTACAACCAAACTCCCATTCTCCTTCTAATAATTTTGTACAATATCTATGACTTAATTTATTCTTAACTTGTTTAGCTGCTTTACTTTGTAAACAATGTAAAGTAATTCTTTCTTTAGCAAAATTAATCCTATTACCTATACTATCTATATTTTCTTTATCTATACCAGTTGCTTTACTGTGTTTATCTAGATAAGAAGCATATTTATTTATACAAATTTCATCCCAAGGTGGGGGTAATTTATGGAAATATTGGTTTTTCCAAAATTCTATATTACTATTTTTTAACTTTTGATATTCATGAAGAAATTTTTTAGAAAATTCTTCTAAATATCTAATATCACATAATTTTATTTTTGATAGAATATAACTAGATTGGCTATCCTGATCTTTTTTATCAGTATAACCACAAAATTCTGTTTTTAAAATTAAAGTTAAACCTTTTAATAGTTCTTTAGGAGTACCTATTTGATTAATAAGTTGTTCCTTTTGTTGTTTACCTTTTTCAGATTCTTCCCAACGACGGAGAAATTGCAAAACATTTCCTTGGAAAGTTCCTACAAAATAATTTAAAATTTTTTCTTTTGTCCAACTACTACTATTATTATTAACAACAATAGTCATAGACTGTGCCCAATCATCTATAGTTTTTTCATAGTTTGATAAAGGTATTTTAGTTAAATCTAAATATATACCTCCTTGAGCAACATTTCTTTTATTTAAATCATCAATCCTATATGGTATAGGTTGACTAGATGATTCCCTTGGAATTTCAGGTTTTACATGATTAGTAGCTATAGTCTCAAATATCCTAGTCGTTTCTTCGACCTGCTCAGTATCTTTATTAAAAGATCTCAGATAATCATCTTTTTGAATATCTGATTCTATTTTTCTCTTTCCATAAGGATCTTTTTTATCCTTTTCTTTAGGTTTCGGTATATATGGATCTGTGTTGTCAGTATCCATAGGTTCCGGTATTTCTATATTTTCTTCTGTTGAAGTGTTTTCTTCATCAAAATTATAGCTAGTAGCATTAATTTCCTCTGAAATTATAGAATTATTATCATCTGATTTATTATCATCATTAGAGCTACTACTACTTTCTGTAGTATCATAATTTAACATATAATGATAATTAAATATTTTAAACAGACCTTTATGTTTTTCATAAAGTTCTTCTATTAACTTTAAATATTCTACTCTTTCATAACTATCATTAGTAGTAGAAAATTTTATTTTCCAATGTTCTATTAACTCCTTATAACACTGGAAATCATGTTTTTGTTGTTTTGAATATTCTCTTTTTTGTTTTTCTTTTTTGATATTATTATTATCAGACTCGTCCGAAGAAGTTTGGTCTTCCTCAGATAAAGCTAAGATAACATTACTATTACCATAGTATAATGGACCTAAATCCATTTCTTGTTCTTCACTTTTGTTAGTGAAAACATTATCTAATTTATTATTAATGTCTGTTAAAAGTTCCTTAGACTCGTTGTTCAAGTCTAACTCAGTTACTTTACTTATATTATCAACTTTACTTTCAATATTATTAACCTTATTATATAACTTATTAAAATAGACAGAAGTTATATCTACAAGACTATTGATACCTTTACTAAGAGCCGAAATGTTGTTTTCATTTTTTGGTTCAATATGCATAGTATGATTACAAGTTTTATCTTTATATAAACAATCTATCTCTTCCATATTATTTATCTTTGGTACCTAAAACCGTCCGTTATCTTAATATGTCTTTAACAAGGCCTTAAACACGTCCTCCCTGGACTTAAACAGGCAAACAAAGACACAACAACAGATATATGGGTTTCAAGATAAATAACTATGAAATAAACAGAACTGTGAATAAAAGAAATAACAGTCCAAAATCTTTCTTTTGACTTATTAAAAGATTTTCCAGCTAACGTAAAATCACGATTAGCAAGTTTTCCAAATATGGATTTCTTTTACTATTTTCACATAGAAATTAGCAGTCTTATTGGTATTGCTGAACATGAAAGATTTTTTTCAGCCATATCAAATTTGGACTATTCAAACGATGTTTGGAGGAATAAACCTCTCATCGGTTGATGAAGATAAAGATCACTTGTCAAAAACCATTGACATGTGTTATAATAATTTTTCTCATTATCAAGTCCAAGCAGGAATTGATTTAATGCTTAAAGCTCAGTATCTACTTCAACATAATACTTATGTCCTATGGACCGATGGAAGAAGGATACTGGCATACAATACAGAAAGACTTCATCAAGAACGTGATGAAGAGTCCTTACAGCTATTAAAAAAGATAGCTGAGATGGAGATTGATGATTATCCATTAACAATGGAAATCAAGGACACGTGGGAAAGTTGGAATTCACCAGCACTCTCACCAGATTCATTACACCTAGATGAAATAGAAGAAATGAATCTGAAAAATATCCAAGAAGGATAAAACCGAGACAAGACACGGGTAAAAATGTCATCCAAAAAAATGGAGCATTTAAATTTTGATGGTGACTTGCAACTATCTCATTAAAAAGATGTTTATGGAAGATGATGCAAGCCATGATGCAGAAATGATGGAAGCAACCATTAATGCATCGATAGGTGAAATAATATGGGTCTAGACAATTACTGACTTTTAATGCATGAAAATATAGCATATTCGTCCCAATCTATAATTACATATGTCTAATAGAATATATGGACAGAAATTTTGATGTTTGCATGCTTAATTAAGTAAAAAAGGATTAAATCGAAAAAGGTATGAAAGTAGAGTTCTAGTAGCTAAAGGTATCAAATAGCTATGAAACTTTAATGTAAGAGGACTTAGATGGTAAATAGACCATTTATATGGTAAGTGGATATTTATGGATTGGTTTTATTGAAATTTTGAATGTTTTTAAAGGTTATTTTGGTAATTAGGTAAATAAAGGTTAAAAATTAAACAAAACCAAAATTCTTCATTCATTCATCTTCTCCACTGATTTCTCTAAGGGAAGAACACCATTTTTAGGGCTTTTTCATTCAGCTACTACAAATGCTAGCATGTAAGTGTATTTTAGTCCGGTTTTTAACAATTTTTATGTTTTCGAGATCGTTGTAGCTTAATCTAGCAAGCCCAGGGACTAATTTGCAAAAATGTTAAAGGTTTAAGGTTTTTCCATGAGCATGTTTGTATGGTTTTTGAAGTTTTATTAAAGATTATGGGTCCTTATTGTTAAATAAACAAGTTTTGTAAAGGGATTTTTGATGAAATTGTTATTTAAGGACTTATTTATAAAAATGATAAAAATACATGGTGAAATTGTGAAATAATGGTTTGTATGTGTTTGTAGATGTCTTTTGTGAATTCTGCTAGCATGAATGGTGGATGAAATTACTTAGATTTCATTTTACGAGCTTAAGGACTAAATTGTAAAGAAGTTCAAATATTAGAGGCAAAAATGTAATTTAAAAAAATATAAATTTTGGACTGAATTGAATAGTATAAATATTCAATAGATTGAATCTGCTTATTTAGATCAAGATAAACTCATACGGATCTAGATTGAGGAAAAGCTAAAGCCTTGAATTAGTTGATCTTATTTTAGCATCTTTGTAATCGAGGTAAGTTCTTATGTTTAAATAATGATTTAATGTTATTTTGATTCATATGCCATTGTGCTATTTTCCATACAAGTAAATGTGGGAATCCAATGACGTTACGATAATTATCAAGCCCTGTATGAACCTTAGGAATATATAGGACATAAATGACCTATCATTAAGGTTACCATGTTTCGGGTGCTGGTCCTGAATGTCTTACTGATGGCTAAGGAGTGACATTTTTTATCGATGCTCACCAACTTGTGTGAGTAGCATCATGTAGCTTGCATTCAGATCGTCAACTTGTGTGATCAGACTCATTATACGACTCGAGTGAGTAACGATGTAAAGGAAAAAGAAATGAAAGGTCATATGATTAGCACACTTAGTATGAGCTTTCCCGCGTATCCAATGTTATTCCAAATGGTTCAATGGGCATAAAAAGGGAAGGAATGGTAAGTGTTCAAATGACTTATGTCACGAATCTGTGAAAAGGAATGAAACGGTAAGGTTCAATGAAAGTATATCTATGTTCATGAAAATGATGATTTCATGCGATGCTGTTCATGTATAATGACTTACCTTATATTAATTCAAGTGAATTATGAATTGATGCACTAGTATGTGTTGTGTATGATGCTTAGGCTTGTGCCAAGCTTGTGGCTGGATTGTATCATGTTTAGTATTAAAGTTATGCATTGAAATGGTAAGTTATATTCATGTTTTACGAACTTACTAAGCATTATATGCTTACATAGTTTTCTTTCAAATTTTTTTTAGATATTGGAAGCTTGATTAGTTTGGAAGCTCGTCAGATATCTATCACACTGTCCAGCGAATATTTTGGTAGATTTTGATGTTTTGGCCAAGGTTATAGTGTCATGTATAGGTGGACTTATGTTTAAATTTTGGGTTGAATACTAAGTGTTGATTTTTATTTGTATATATATGTTGGTTGTTTGGTACCATTTGGAAATGGTTGGCTTGTGTCACTTATGTGATTCTGATGCATGTGAATAATGGTCCAAATGGTAAGTTTATATTGACATGGTATAGGTCAAGTATGGTATGTTTTGAAATGGTAGCAATGTGATTAAATATGCTTATGTTTAGGCATGTTAGTTTGATTGTGATTGATGTACCTATACAGCATATTGGTTGAATGGAATTTGGTAATTTGAATTGGTTATTTTATGCATGTTTTGGTATGTTTTGATAACTTGGTCAGGGGTGCAAATGGCTTGTAGGTACATGTTTGAAATGGGTGATGGAAATGGCTTAAATTTGGCCAATTTCATGTCCACACGGCC
This sequence comes from Gossypium stocksii, assembly GCA_020496765.1. NCBI lineage: Eukaryota > Viridiplantae > Streptophyta > Magnoliopsida > Malvales > Malvaceae > Gossypium > Gossypium stocksii. Next base: position 43,508,750 of record CM035621.1, read on the forward strand.
TAAGACACGGGCGTGTGTCTCAATCGTGTATCCCCTATAGGTTTCAAAGGTTTCAAGTTAGGCATTTAAACAGCTGGCACATGGGCATGTGAGGCTATTTCGTGAGTTATACAGCTTGGCGCACGGGCGCGTGGCTTGGCCTTGTGACCCAAGTCAGAAAGCTACACAGGCATGGACATGGGTTGGGACACGACTGTATGTCCCTATTTCAAATGTTACACGGCCTAGCTACACGGCCGTGTGTTTCAACCATGTGTCACATGGCCGTGTGACCCCTAAAGTTCAAAATTTTCTAACTTTTTCTTGAACTTTTTGATTGATTTCAATTTAGTCCCAAATTGTTTCTAAGTGTTTTTAGGGCTTCAAAGGCTCGATAAAAGGATGATATACATGTATATGAATGGATTATGATATGTTTATATTATTTTTTGGAAATGTATGTTTTTAAGTTATGTTTTTGTGGTAATACTCTGTAACCCTATTCTGACGACGGATACAGGTTAGTAGTGTTAAAGGAAAAGCGATAGTCATTGACGAGTGATGAGAGAAATTCGATTTGTACTTTTATGATTTGAGATCATTGAATATATACATGTCTATATATGTTGATTACATAATTTACTATCGAGGTAAGCTTATATTGTCATATGAATTGATTCGTATTAAATGATATTGAATATTGAGAAATGGGACTAAAGTGAATATAGTAGAAAATAGTATAATATAATCAATATATGATATGTGATATGCATATGGTATGATCCATGTTATGTGATATTAGACATATATGAAGTGAAAATGAATTTGAAATGAAATTATGATATATGTATTGGTTATGAAACTGGATCATTGGTACTCTATTAACTGTTCGAGTAGAGTTGGATATAGTTGGCATGCCATAGGGTTAGGTTGTGTACGGGTTATACTTTTACTATATGCCAATGATCGCTGGGTGTATATTACGTGGACATTCGGATGAGTTCTGGGCATAGCTTTTAATTCAATTATACTGATGTGCACTGGGTGCAATTTATATACTTTACACGTTCTGGTGAGTGTTGGGCATACCTTTTACTTCGATTACTCCTATGAGTCTTGGGCGTATTATATATAGTTCTGATGAGGCACTGGGTGCTAGATTGGTGTACTGGTTGGATAATTCGTGTATTATTCTTGGGTCCTAGTTAGGTTATTAGGGAATATAAAATGTGAATTAGTTATATAATATTGAATTGATTTGATAATATGAAATAGCACTACAAGTGCATATACATGAAATGTGAGTATTGATAGCATGCATAAGACCATATGAACTTGTTTATACGAGCCTAGAATGTCGATATGAAAACTAAGCGAATTAGTAGATTCAATATGAAAATATAATATTGGTATAATCACATAGTATGATTTGAAATGGTAACACTTATTCCCTTAATGGTAGAAAATTGTCATGTTATGTTTATATTGAATTGCTAATTGAGATAATGAATGAAATTGGCATATGAATCATGAATTAATGAATTGAATTGGTTAAAACTGAATTATGCATTGGTTGTATTCTTATGTTAATGATTTTGTTATATGGCTTGAATCATGAAAGTATTATTGAGCTTTATCGCTCAGCATATAGTTTGTTTATTCCGTGCGCAGTTATAGGTGGATCTCGAAGTTCCGAGAAGTAACTCAGCATCAAATCCGTAGACTTCAGCTCAACGATGTTTGTATAGTCCCTTTTTATTTTTACATATGGCATGTACCTAGGGTTCTAATTTGGTTTTATATCGAAATGGTCATTTTGAATTCCAAATTGGCAATGTGGTTTGAGTTAAGTTTATAACTTGTTAAATGTACATATATGAATATGTCATAAGTAGTTGAGATAACTTAAATGGTTGAACATGTGGAAATTGTTAATTGAATTGAAGTTGAAACGATAAATTTGTGTAATGCATATGTATGTATGATGCTGAAGGATAGAAATAGTCATATGATAATGGTTTAATTGCTAAAATGGTTGAATTGAGATATTTGATTGTTTTGTTTAGCAGTTATAAATTTGTACCATTTGGACCTTTTGAAAACAAACAGTTGTGTCATAACGTTGGGCCCTTAATGTCGTAATAGGGACAATTCAGTAAATTACATTGCCACCTATAACTCTCGAAGTTGTGACGTCAACCCAATAGTTTAAAAATTTTACAATTTGGTCTTTATTTGACCTTGAGTTCTCCAAAGAGCTTTCGTAAGCTCGTATAAGGTTTGTATATGATTGTATCACATATAGCAATGATGTTTTGAACTTAATAATATGTATTAAATATTAAATTGAATTGTAATAGATCATAGTTGCTCCGACAACAAATGTGACATCCTATAGCTCGAACCTGAAGACTGGGTCTGTTATGGGTGTTATAATCATGGGAAAATGACACCTATTTGTGTCAAATAGCAACTTGAGATCACAAGATAATCTCCCCTAAAAGAATAGATATTTCTCTTAGAAAATCCCTTGGAAAAATCTAATAAAAACCCCTTAAATAACTCTTCATTCAACTAAGGTGATACAGATAAGAACTCAAACATTATCCAATAAATTCACGGCCTCACCAATAGGATTGGTTGAAGAATTAGAAAGTCCTAGCCGAACACCAATTGTTTTTTTGTCAAACATGCCACAACTTTGTAGGTCATAAACATCAAAACATCAAGGAGGTCGGAAAACTTCCCATGGTGCAAGCATAAATTCATACTTGTTGTAACAGAACATGGAATGAGCTATGTCAAAAACTCCAACAAATACTAATGATAATAATAGTAAAAATAAAATAACTATAATAATAAAGAAAAATCAAATAAAATGAAACAAAATAAATAAATGAGGGATTTAAGTTTGAAATTGAAAAAATGTAAGAAACATGAGGACTTAATTGGTAATAAATTTGCCTCAAATTTTCAAAATTAAAAGAAAAACAAAAGTAAAAGAGGCTAAAATTGTAAATATCTCTTGCGGTGCCCTATGTTTGCAGTTGTTAAACATGCAAGAGGACTTAATTGTAATTTTCCCCCTTTGTTGTGACTATAAAAGCAAATCTTTTTTTTAAAAAAACTTCATTTCCATCATTGTTTAAATAAGCTGTTTCCCTTTTTTTATTTCTCTGCTTCTAAGTTTCCTTTCTTATCCAGTGAGCACCGCCTCTAGCCTCCAGCCTTCAACAACAAAACACGATGGACGATAAAAATGTTTCATTTCCCTTTTTTTTTCGAAAATCTTATTTGGCTTCTCTCATTTTTTCAAAAAACAAAAACAAAAAACCTTTTGATTTCCCTCCCCCCTTTCAATGGCTTAGGTCTAAATTAGTTCTAAACTTTTTAAATCCAATAGCTATTTTTCTATGAAGCTTACATCTAGCTTTTTTTTATTAGCTCTTTTGTATGAGATTATGCTAGAATTTTTCTGATGCTATATTAATAATTGTGTTACAATTTGTGAGAATTGAATCAAATTAAAATTTAATGTATAAGATTACACAAAATCACAATTTATGTATAAAATTACATATTAGGTCAAATTTTATGTATAATTTTGATATTTATCTCTATAATATATTACAAACTTAAAAAACGGATTGAACTAGGCTTGGGTCTTGAATGCTTGAATCCAAGCCTAGTTTATATTTTAAACAAAAATAAATTTTACCAAAACTTATTTTTTAAGTCTAATAAACTCTCTCGAATTTTGAATTAAACTCTTTCTTAATTTTCTTGACACTTTTGTGCAATTCATTTCCGTCTTCCAAGGATAGAGTAGGTTTCGCTTCGCTTTCGTTTATACAAAACAAATCATTATGATGCCGAAGAGATTCAATTAAAATGGAACAAAGGAATAAACTTAGGAATTAATGTATAAATTTACAAACCATCATCTCATTGAATATTGAATTAAAGTAGGAATACCAGTTATGATATTATCCCAAAATAGAATAAATGGAAGAAAACTGAAAACTAATCACTTTAAATCATACAAATGGAAGGAACATGCATAAGCATGAAGTTAAATTAGCAGTATTATTATTATTGCAAAACTAAAGAAAACTGAATTTAAGTGCGTTTTCCTCCCTATTTAAAGAATTATTATCATCAATTTTATTGAAAAAATTTGACCGAAATTAACGATTGTGATTCAGAAAGGTCAACATTTTTTTTAAGGATTTAATTATTAATTAAAGTAAAGTAGAGGTTCACCAATACATTAACATTAGAGAAAACAAAAAACAATCCTCCGCATTTGGTCCTTAATTATCGCATCAACTCCTTTTGGCAATTTCCTCTCTGTCGTCCAGCATTATCTCACCTACTACTACTCCTGTCCGTACTGTCTATTTCGTCGGAGATTTTTTAATGGACGTTCGACGGCGACCTTCTAAAGCACTTCGACCAGCTCCGAAGGAGCCGTCATCCGCACCGGAACCTACAGGCGCCAAGGCATCGGATGCCCTCCCTCTCCCTCTTTACTTCACTAACGCTCTTTTCTTCACGCTTTTCTTCTCGGTGGCGTACTACCTCCTCCTCCAGTGGCGGGACAAGATCCGTAACTCCGTTCCCCTTCACGTCGTCACTTTCTCCGAACTGGCAGCTATTCTTTCCCTCATCGCCTCCTTTATATACCTCCTTGGTTTCTTCGGTATCGACTTTGTCCAGTCGTTCATTGCTCGCGCCTCCAACGAGGCCTGGGACCTCATCGACGAAGAAGAAGGCGAGGATCATCGTCACCGGCTGATGTCTTGCTCTCCTTCTATCGCCGACCATATAATTCCGGCGGTTTCCTCCGCCGAAGACGAAGAAATAGTGGATTTGGTTGTCAAGGAAACAATCCCTTCATACGCGCTGGAAGAACAACTCGGAGATTGCAAGAGAGCGGTTCGAATTCGAAGAGAGGCGTTGCAGAGGATTACTAGGAGGTCGTTGCAAGGCTTACCTTTGGATGGCTTCGATTATGGCTCTATTTTGAAGCAGTGCTGCGAAATGCCAGTAGGATACGTTCAGATTCCTGTGGGGATTGCGGGGCCATTGCTCCTCGATGGTTTCGAGTACATTGTGCCAATGGCTACCACTGAGGGCTGCATTGTTGCAAGCACCAATAGAGGATTTAAGGGTATTTATGCATCCGGTGGCGCCACCAGCACTATTCTGAGGGACGGTATGACCAGAGCTCCAGTCGTTCGGTTCCCTTCAGCTTCTAGAGCTTGCCATCTCAAGTTTTTCCTCGATAATCCTTCAAATTTTCAGACATTGGCCGATGAATTCAACAAGTAACGTAAACAAAACTTAAATCTATTCACCCATTCTTGTTTTCTTTGCTTAGGTATTGATTTCGTCTGCGTTCATAGAAGAAGTGATGTATGTTGCTCTGTTTGCCAGGTCAAGTAACTTCGCAAGACTTCAGGGTGTCCAATGTTCCATTGCTGGTAAAAATCTCCATATGAGATTTAGCTGCACCACTGGGGATGCTATGGGGATGAACATGGTTTCAAAGGGAGTCGAGAACGTCCTTGCATACCTTCGAAATGAGTATCCGGACATGGATATTATCAGTATCTCTGGTAAAGTTCGATTCTCCTATGCATACAGTTCTAAGTTTCATCAATGGTAATTCAATCCGGTATTATCATGGTGCCAAACTTTGTATGCTTAGAGTTGAATTTTCATTTATGTTTGTTTGCTAGGAAACTTTTGTTCCGACAAGAAACCTGCCGCTATTAACTGGATTGAAGGGCGAGGGAAATCGGCGGTGTGTGAAGCAGTTATCAAAGAAGAAGTACTGAAGAAGGTTTTCCGAACCAATGTCGCTACACTCGTAGAGCTCAACATGCTCAAGAACCTAGCCGGTTCGGCTGTCGCCGGTGCTCTCGGTGGATTTAATGCCCACGCAAGCAACATCGTCTCTGCTATATTCATAGCAACCGGACAAGACCCGGCCCAAAATGTCGAAAGCTCCCATTGCATTACCATGATGGAAGCTGTCAATGATGGGAAAGATCTTCACATATCTGTGACTATGCCTTCCATTGAGGTCGGAACCATAGGGGGGGGAACTCAACTTGCATCACAGTCTGCATGCCTGGATTTGCTTGGAGTAAAGGGCGCTAGTAAAGAAGTACCAGGCGCAAACTCGAGGCTCTTGGCAAAGATCGTGGCCGGCTCCGTCCTGGCGGGGGAACTTTCCTTAATGGCTGCAATAGCCAGTGGTCAGCTTGTCCAGAGTCACATGAAATACAACCGGTCCACCAAAGATGTATCCAAAGTTGGATCATAACAAGGTATAAAGATTATGTTGGAGTTGTAAGTAGCATTAATCGGCATGGTTTGAGGGTACGAATCTTTTAGCCTTATGGCAGAATCACCCTCCAAGATATTTGGTCCTTTTTATTGCGTCCACACTGTGAATTCTTAATTGCCCCTCTCTTTTAGTTTCTGGCATGGGTGTGTAGTTTTGCTTTATGAACTTGCTAATCAACTCAATTGAGTAGGCAACGGTTTATTCCTATGATGTGAGAAAATAACTAAACAACCTTTCAAACTTTATATGATACATGAATTGTTAGATATAATTGGAATGGTTTCTTATGGATATTAAGAAGTTTAAAGATATTTTCAAAAATTAATTTGAAAGAAAAAAAAATTAATCACTAATTATTAACGGATATGAGTTTTGAACATGAACTGTAAAATAAAGATGTAAAAAAAGTTTATAAAAAATGATATGGTACAATATGTTGCTTATATGTAATTTTATATTTTAATTAAGAGAATGGTCTTAAAAACTTGAAATAAAATTTTAAATCATCCATTTTTAAATATATAAATATGAATAAATTATTCCATGGCATATCTAAAATCTAAAACTTTTAGAATGGTCCTAGCATAAATTATTCTGTCTTTCCAACATCTTATAAAATATAACTTTAAATTGTACCTTTTTTTAATTATTTTATTATTAGTACTAAAATTATAATATATTAGGTTTACGTACACAATAATATCAATAATGCTAATTCACAATTAATTCTGTACTAAATAACTTATTTTCCATCAATTTGCCACTATAAATATAAAAGGAAAAGTAAACAACATTTGTAATTAACGTCACTAAATTATAATCATCTAATTATTCAATTTGAGGGAACATCGACATAGTAACTTTTAAAATTGACATAAAAATAATTTTAACTCTCAATATTTATGTATTATATTAATTTAATCTTGATTCGAAAAAATTAACCCCCAACAGTTACACATTATGTAATTTGTTCTTAATCATTTTAATTTTGTGACTATTTTACCTAAGAAGCTAAAAAAACAAATCTATCAACTAATTCAATTGAAAATATATCAAAAACAGAAACACCTGAAAATTTAAGATAATAGTTTTTATCTTTTCTCATTTTGTTAAAATTAACAAATAAAAAAAATCAAATTACATAATGTATAAATGTTGATGGTTAAATTTTTGGAATCAAAACTAAATTGACATAAATATAAATATTGAGTATTAAAATTTCTATTATACTAATTTTAAAAACTGCCAAATTATCTTCCCATTAATAATTTATTGACTGATAACCAAAAAAATAATTCAAAGAGTTGGGTGACTAAAAAAATTAAATAGTTTAATAATAATTTTATAATTTTTGATAGATAAAAAAAATTAATAACAAAATTACTACCAATTTAGTTTACCTAAAACAAAGTTAAAATCAAATTGTATGCTTTTGCAGGTAAATCCACGTCGAGGGGAGTCAAGTAGTTTAAATTATTCCTAATTTTTTTATTTAAATTAAATATTATTTTTATATAAATATTTGTATAATTAAATATAAAAAAAATTGACATTTGGAAAGACCGGATAAAATCGTGGATTGTCTGTTTTAAGAGTGTAATGAGGCGCGCTTAATATCGGCAATATAGGTGCTGGAAATCAGCAAGTCAGCCTTCTATTTTATCCAAAACTATTGACTTAATAACGTTGAGATTTTTCTTTCATTTTTTTAACAATTTTATTATAAATTTTAATTATATCTATTTTTTTTACACAATATTTAAAATTATTCATAGTCTTTCACAACTTATAAATAAGAGGATAATGTACTTCAACATACTTAAATTCATATCCTCTTATAAAAATAACAATGTTCATATCAGATGAATCAATTATAAACTTTTGATTAGATGAAATTGTATGAATGTAAGTGTGTAAGGTCTCAAATGTTGCATAGCACAAATTGTGGAAACAGTTTTAAGACATGTCGTAAGAAGGTATGAAAAGTAAAAGTTGTCTGATTGTTCAAAGCTTATGTTATTGTTATTTATATATCCCTAAAACGGGGAACCATTTGCCACTAATTTATACCAGGAAACATTATTTGTTGCTCAAATTAAACTGTTGAGATTTCTTTATAGAATATGTTTTAAAATAATATTAGTTAAGGCGAAAATATATGCGATTCAAATTCAGATTAGATTTATAAATCATATTTATTTGTTTAATTTTGATTTATTCAATTTTTGTCTAAATTTATAAATGATTAATTTAAATTTATTTTAACTCTACACATACTTTTTTTTTATGTTATTTTTAATTTAATAGGTAAAATTTTAATATTTTTCTTTCCCTATTTTATTCAGTACTAGTAATAGTCATTTATGTCACATTTACATTTCAAAAGAAAAAACACCATTTACGTATCAATGTATCATTTCCTTTCTCACCTATCAAGTATCGATGCACTTTCAGGGGATGTGTATCTCATTTTCAAATGCTTTAGTTACATTTCATTTTCATACTTTAGCTCTTAATAACCAATTTTTATCTCATAGATGATTATATATGGATTAAGAAATCAAGTTAGACTCATGACCTAACAAAAAATTAGAGTTACATGAAATTAGAGAAATATTCTTGACCCAATAGGGAATTAGAGATAATACTGTATTCTCGACCAAACAGGAAATTAGAAAACTCTCCTCGACCCAACAAGGAATCACTACAGCAAAAGTGACTTTTAGCGGCGTTTTTAGTGGCGTTTTTATAAAAAACGCCGCGAATATTATCTTTAAAAACGCCGCTAAAGATCCGAGAAATAGCGGCGTTTTTAAAAAAAGGCCGCTAAAGGTTAGATAAATAGCGGCGTCTTTTCAAAAGCGCCGCTAAAGATCAGAGAAATAGCGGCGTTTTTCAAAAAACGCCGCTAAAGGTTAGAGAAATAGCGGCATTTCCAAAAAACGCCGCTAAAGGTCAGAGAAATAGCGGCGTTTTTTGAGAAACGCCGCTAAAAGTCAGAGAAATAGCGGCGTGTTTTGAGAAACGCCGCTAAAGGTTAGAGCAATAGCGGCGTTTTTCGAGAAACGCCGCTAAAGGTCGGATTAATAGCGGCGTTTTTTGGAAAACGCCGCTAAAGGTCAGAGAAATAGCGGCGTTTTTCAAAAAACGCCGCTAAAACTGAGCAATAGTTTTTAAATGTTTTCATTTAAGTTACGTTCCAAGCTGTTAAAATTAATGCCGTATGACTTTGTCTCAACCTTAAATTCTAAAAACATAAACCCTAAAAAATTTCGTATGGATGGTGTTTGGATGGTGATGTGTAACTTAATATATATTAATGTAGAAGCTTATGTATAATATTAAACTTTGTGGAAGTAGTACTTAATATTGATTAAATTTATTTTTAGGTTTAGGGTTTAATATTTAATGAAATTGTATTTAAATAAATTGTATTTAAAGTATTATTTTTAATATTTGATATTATTTTTATTATGAAAAAATATTTTCAATATATTATTTTATTTTATTTTTAAAATACCTAATTAAATAAAATTATTTTTAAAGTTTCAATTTAAATATATCATTCTATTTGAATCAATAAAAATATTTTCAACATTTTTATTTTATTTTAACATTAGTTAATTAAATTTCAACCATTACATCGATATTTTAACATTGCTGATTAAAAGTTCAAATTTACATAACTTATATAATTTACATCACTTGCATAATACATAACTTACATAATTTAAAGATCAAATTCTATAACTTATATAATTTACGTAACTTACATAATTTACACCACTTACATAATACATAATTTAAAGTTCAAATTACTATTTTTTTAATATTAATAATGTTTGATTTTAAGATTTAATAAATTGTATTTAAATTATTATTTTAAATATTTTATATTATTTTTATTATGAAAAAATATTTTCAATATATTATTTTATTTTAACATTACTAAATTAAATTAAATTGTATTTTAATATTGCTTTAACAATCTATCTCATTTTCTTCCCCCCAATTGCCTTTTAGCTTAATTTAATCACGAAAAATATTTTATTTTATTTTTAAAATACCTAATTAAATAAAATTATTTTTAAAGTTTCAATTTAAATATATTATTCTATTTGAATCAATAAAAAGATTTTCAACATTTTTATTTTATTTTAACATTAGTTAATTAAATTTCAACCATTACATCAATATTTTAACATTGCTGATTAAAAGTTCAAATTTACATAACTTACATAATTTACATCACTTGCATAATACATAACTTACATAATTTAAAGATCAAATTCCATAACTTATATAATTTACATAACTTACATAATCTACACCACTTACATAATACATAATTTAAAGTTCAAATTACTTTTTTTATATTAATAATGTTTGATTTTAATATTTAATAAATTGTATTTAAAGTTTTTTGTATATAAAAAAAAGATTCAAAGTATATAGGCTGGAAACCTGATGGGTTGCCTTATATCTCACTGTAAGATATAATGGATCCTCCCTAGGTGTAACAATGCCATGTATGACGAATCTTAAAAAATTTAAAATGACTTGAAAAAAGTTCTATCGAGCTCAAAATATTAATAATATTGATCATTCTTTAAATAACTTACATAAAACATAAATATATATCATATCAAAACTTACATAATAAACAACTTACCCGTGTAACTTATTGCCAACTTTAGACTTCAACAACTACGAAATGGATAGGACTTGGATGAATTTGTCAAGGGCAAGCAACGAGTACCGAAATGGAGTGCAAACTTTTTTAGATATTGCATTTCACAATTCAAGCCAAGAGAATATGATTCTTTGCCCATGTAAGAAGTGTGGCAATATCTATTGGCATTATCGTGAAGTTGTCTACGAACATCTAATTGTTGATGGCTTCCTTCGGGGGTATAAAAAATGGATTTTCCATGGTGAGTGTACATCTAGTGAAGCCTCTTCGATGACTAATCCGGGTTATCCTTATAGTGGTCACCGTCAATATGTTAGTGAAGATGACATGGAAGATATGATGCGGGATGCATTTAATATGCGGAGCGAAGGTTTCCAATCATTTCCATCAAACTATGTTGCATCCAATGATTATAATATCGGTGGAAATAGTTTCATGGAAACGGGAAGAAGTGTACCAGATGAACAGCCGAATGAAGAAGCGGCAAAGTTCTACACGTTACTTGGTGAAATGAATGAAGAACTTTATGAGGGATCAAAATTTTTGAAAATGTCATTCTGTATTCAGCTTTTTCACTTAAAATGTTTGGGAGGGTGGACTGGAAATTCTTTGACAATGCTGTTAGAGTTTTTGAGAGAAATGTTCTCGTTTGCAAAAATCCCGCAGTCATGCAAAGACATGAAGAAAGTTATAAAAGATTTGGGCCTTGGGTACAACAAAATTCATAGTTGCCCAAATGACTGCATGTTGTATTAGGGTGATCGGAGAAATCAACAGTCTTGTCATGTTTGTGGTAAATCTCGTTGGATGAATAGAGATGCAGAAGATGTTAATGATGATGAATATGAGCCACAGTCAAGAAGGAAGCCAAACAAGATTTTGCTATATTTCCTTCTAATCCCAAGGCTTCAAAGGCTATTCATGTCGTCAAAGACAGCCGAGTTTATGACGTGGCATCATGATCAACGAACGAATGATGGATTATTAAGGCATCCTACAGATTCTTTAGCATGGAAATCATTTGACAATAAATATCCAAGCTTTGCAAGTGATCCTCGGAGTGTGAGGCTCGGGTTAGCATCTGACGGATTTAATCCTTTTAAAATCATGAGCACCTCGTACAGTACTTGGCCTGTGGTCCTTGTTCCTTATAATTTGCCTCCATGGCTCTGCATGAAACAATCTTCTTTGATCTTATCTATGATTATCCCCAGGGAGAAAGGTCCTGGAAATGATATTGACATTTATCTGCAACCACTTATTGATGAGTTAAAACAATTATGGGCAGGCGTTGAGACATATGATGTATTGAGAAAGGAGAACTTTTTTCTACGTGCTGCTTTGTTGTGGACAATTAATGATTTCCCAGCATATGCGAATTTATCTGGTTGGAGTACTAGAGGACGTTATGCTTGTCCTTGTTGTGCTGCGCAAACGTGTTCACAGTGGTTATATAATGGAAAGAAGTTCTGTTATATGGGGCATCGTCGGTGGTTAGATGCAAATCATAGATATAGATTTTAGAAGGCTTTATTTGATGGTACTGAAGAGTTTAGAGAAGCTCCTGAGCAGACTATTGGATCTGAAATTTTATTCATGTTAAAAGATATGGATTTCAGTTACGGAAAGCTGAATCAACCCTGCAACAGGCAAATAAATAGACGATCGAGGGATGAATCTGATGGTGAATCTGATTTGGAGGATGACCCTAATGAGGCAGACTTGTGGAAGAAAAGAAGTATTTTTTTTTAGTTGCCTTATTGGGAGCATCACATGTTACGCCACAATCTTGATGTGATGCATATTGAGAAGAATGTCTGCGAGAACATCATTGGAACAATTTCAAACTTCGATGGAAAATTGAAAGATAATCTTCAGAGTCGACTTGATTTAGTTGACATGGGAATTCGACGTGACCTTCATCCACAAGTACTTCCAAATGGAAAATATCGGCTGCCGCCTCCAATTTTTGCAATGTCGAAGGAAGAGAAAGAAATGTTCTGCACGGTGTTGAAGGATATAAAGGTTCCAGATGCATATGCATCAAATATATCTCGATGTGTAAGTCTTAAAGATCGAAGACTATATTCATTAAAATCACATGACTATCACATCTTGATGCAAGATCTACTTCCAGTTGCTTTACGGTGCTGTATGTCAAAGAAGGTAACGCCTTGTATAATTGAACTATCCAATATAATGAAAGCAATTTGTGGCAAAGTTCTGAATGTTGAAGAACTTGAAAAAGTACAAGATCGAGCCGCTTTGACATTATGCAATTTGGAGAAGATCTTTCCACCTTCCTTCTTCACTATTATGGTACACCTAGTAATTCATCTCCCTCGTGAAGCAATAATTGGTGGACCGGTTTTTTATCGTTGGATGTATCCTATAGAAAGGTGCTAATTTATGTCAAAGGTATTCATTCATTCGCCTTTATACCTGTAGTTACAACTTTTGATAATGTTGTATATCGTGTTTAGGTTCCTGAGCAAATTGAAGTCTTATTGCCGCAATAAGCGTTATCCGGAAGGATCAATTGCTGAAGGCTACTTGGCAGAGGAATGTATGACATTTTGTTCTAGATATTTAGAAGATGTTGAAACAAGATTGAATAGACCAAGTAGAAATGCTGGGCTCAATGATCCTAACTTGGCCGAAACTTATTTATTTCAAAGTTATGGAGAACCAATCAGCAAAGTTGAAATTGCATAATTAGATGACAGATCTTAGATACAAGCACATAGATATGTTCTTTTCCACCAAGATGCAATTGAACCATTACGCAAGTAAGTTCTAGAATATGATAAATATTAATATTTTTTATCTGTTTATTTTCTAACGAATTAAACCTATTTTTAACATAGTGAGTACAAACAAATCTTAAGATCTCGTTCACGCTCAAGAAGATTACAACATCGAGAGATAAATAGGTTATTCACAGAATCTTTTCATGAATGGTTAAGCCAAACGGTATGCAACTCAACCTTTTATTGACAAATAATAATGTTTTCTCATAACCTTTACAATGACTCAATTTACTTTCGATTCAATAGGTTTGGAGTGGGAACGGTGTTAATGACAAAGTTAAATGGCTTTCCCAAGGTCCGAATCGAGTAGTAAAAAGATATAGTGGCTTCATCATGAATGGATTTAGATTTCATACCAAAAATCATGAGAGATTAAGGAGAACTCAAAATTGTGGAGTAGTTGTCAATTCTTTAATTACAAGTTATGCTAGTGCTAGGGACAGTAATCCTGTCGAGGGAAGTGTGGATTATTACGGACTTCTGACTGACATTATTGAGTTGGATTACTATGGAAAATGGAAAGTTGTCTTATTTCGATGTGATTGGGCTGATGTTAATACTGCTCGCGGAATTAAAAACGATCAGTTTGGTTTTACAATGGTGAATTTCAGGCGTTTGATTCAAACTGGAGAACAATTGATAGACGAGCCATATTTGTTTTCTTCTCAAGTTAAACAAGTTTTTTACTCGAAAGATCCAATTGATGAGGGTTGGTACGTTGTACTCCGAAATACCCCTAGAGACTTGTTTGACATGGGAAATGGAAGTAGAGATGACATCGTTGAAAGATCAGAAACTTTGCCTTTTCCAGAACAAAACTTAAATGAAAATATCCCTAGTACTAGTACACAATTTCAATGGGTTCGTCAGGATGTAGACGAAGATATTTACGAATTATGATCTAGTAAGATTTTACGATTTTTTATTTATATGTAATGTTGTAATTTTACGAATTATTTTTTTGTTGTTTGTTACTAAAATTTCAACGATTTTATATGAATTGCAGGAAAAATGCCTAGAAGAAGATTAAGAGATTTTAGTATTGTACAGAATACTACTAATTTGGAGGAATTAAATAGTGAACATCAGACAGTTATTGGATCTTCGAGTGTGCCGGAGACACTTGACGAGTCTGCGGAATATCAAAGTAATGTTAAGTTTATTTTATAAATTGTATTAAATTTTATTACTGATTTATTTTTCAATTTCAATATAGTAATAATATATTATTTTTTAGCTGAAAATACTGGGACGCGTAGAGGTCGAGGACGTACTCTTCTAAAACATTTATATGACTTAGCTCCCGCCGAGCGTGTCAAAGTAACTAGAAACTGCCATGGTCAGCCTGTTGGAACTGAAGCTCGACTTTTTACAGGCTATTTGGGCATTATAGCACGAAATGCCAATATGTTGCCCATCAACTACGAATCATGGCATAACATGCCTGATAGCAATAAAAATCAAGCTATCGATAATATTAAGGTAACAAAACATGAATGTAATTTATAATACTTTGGTTAAGTTTCATTTATATTTACTTTCTAAACTTCTGTTTTTTAGGAGAGATTTGCTTTGGAGGTCACCGACGCCTATATCAAGAAGGCATTGGGTAAAAAATGGAGAGACAATAAAAGCATTTTGAAAAAAGAATATTTTAAAAAACCCTTAACCCTCGAAGAGAAATTGCAAAATGTCCCACCGGGTATGCTGAGGTACCAATGGGAAGATGCAGTTCGATTTTGGAATTCAAAGAAAGGAGAGGTATTATGTACTTGCAAATTATTATAAATTTTTCAGTTTAGAGTATTCACTATAAACGTAATAATAATTTCATTATGTAGGACCGTGAGCGAGTTGGAACAAGCAGCAGGCAAAAACAAAAATTCACGCACACGACAGGGTCGAGAAGTTTTGCTTGTGTAGCTGAGGCTGAGGTATTATGAATTTATTATTTTTGTCAAATATTAATGACTTTCTATTATTAAACAATATTTTTACTACTATATTGTAGGAAGCCTCGTCTGGTCAAAAAGTTGGAAGCCTTCAGCTTTTTGACATTACGCATAGAAAAAAAGATGGATCTCCGATGACGTCCGAAGCTGGAGAGCTTCTGGTATATTTACTTAATAAACTTTGATTAATTATAAATATTTATAATGTTTAATTATAGTGGTTTATTTCGTCGTTTTTATTAGTTTTAAATAATGTTATGTTACATTCATTTTTATTATATATTTCGTTTCTAACTTTTTGATTGATATAATAGGAGAAATTGAAAGAGAAGAAGGCGGAGTATGAAGCATCGACTGATATTTCTGCTAATTTTGTGGACATTGATGACAGAATTATTAATGAAGTCGTGGGTCCTGAAAGGTATGGCCGGGTTCGATTTCAAGGATCTGGTGTTAACCCGACCCAATATTTTGGATCCAGCTCGCGGGAATACATGCCTTTCGGGAGTCAATCTCAAGGTAAAGTTCAGAGGTTGAGAGACCAGATAGCTCATATGCAAGCTAGCACAGTTGAGCAAATTTCTCAACTTAAAGCGGAGGCAGAAGCGAGGGAGGCTCAGATACAAGCTAGCACAGTTGAGCAAATTTCTCGACTTAAAGCGGAGGCAGAAGCGAGGGAGGCAGAGCAGAATAGAAAGTACAATGAACTCCAGCTACAACTTCAGACTATGATGACGATGTTCCAACAGTCGCAAAAGCTGTCATCTTAGACATTTGTTTTCTTGTAACTTTTTACATTATTTGTTAGAATATTTTGAATTATATTTCATTTATAATTTATATCATATATTTTTCTCATAATTTTGTATCATTTTGAATTTTTAGTTTTTGGTTGGATTTCATGTTATATTTGTTGCTTTTGGTTGGTTTTTGTGCAGGAAGGGTAGGATATTGCAGCAAAATTGTATACTGCAATCTGTTCAAATTAGCGGCGTTTGTAGAAAAGCGCCGCTAAAGACCAAGACTTTTAGCGGCGTTTTTACTAAAAAGCACCGCTAAAGAACAGGACTTTTAGCAGCATTTTTAGCAAAAGCGCCGCTAAAGAACAGGACTTTTAGCGGCGTTTGTCCCAAAAGCGCCTCTAAAGAATAGGACCTTTAGCGACGTTTTTACTAAAAGCGCCGCTAAAGAACAGGACATTTAGCGGCGTTTGTCCGAAAAGCGCCGCTAAAGAACAGGACCTTTAGCGGCGTTTTTACAAAAAGCGCCGCTGAAGAACAGGACTTTTAGCGGCGTTTGTCCTGAAAGCGCCGCTAAAGAACAGGACTTTTAGCGCCGTTTTTTCTAAAAGCGCCGCTAAAGAACATGACTTATAGCGGCGTTTTTAAAAAGCGCCGCTAAAGATCATTACCTTTAGCGGCGTTTTTAGTAGAAGCGCCGCTAAAGATCATGATCTTTAGTGGCGTTTCTTCCGTATAGACGCCGCTAAAATGTAGCGGCGTTTTTTGCGGCGCTTGTAAAAACGCCGCAAATACTTTTAGCGGCGCTTAAAAACGCCGCTAAAGGTAAAAAAAGCCGCTAAAAGTCTATTTTCCTGTAGTGAATAAGAGAGTCAAGTAAAGTGCGCCTAACGCTAATTGCATCAAAGTGCTAAAATGGTTCTCAACCCCAAGTGATCTAGAGAACTATCAAATAATATGCACTAAAAGTGAGCAAAACCCGATTTGACTCAAAAAAATAAAAATAAAAATCGAATTTTGAGTTAAATGAATCGAGTTATTTGAGTCAACACAATTTTTTTTTTGAATTTAAAGTTCAAATCAAGTTTAATTTTCGAATTCGAATAAACCGAATACCAAACTATAATATTTTACATTTTTATTTGAAAACCCCAAGCCTTTTTACTTCCCCCAAAACTTTTACTTAGACCTGTTCATGGGTCAGTCTACTTGGCTCGGCCTAAAGGCCTACTCGAAATGTAGGAGGGTTTGGGCAAAAATATAGACTCGAAAAATAGACTTGGACAAAAAATAAGGCCTGTTTAAAAAGTGGGCCGGGCCTCGGGTAAGTCATTTTTGGTCCAGGCCCGGCCGAATTCGCTAAAGGACCAAAAAAATCTGTTTTTTTTTTAAATGTTATTTTCTTATTGTTTTCTTTCTATTTTGCTACCATTTTACTATTATGTTGCTACTATTTTGTTGTTATTGTTTGGATATTGTATAAAACTTATTTTATTGTTAATTTTGTTATTATTTTAAAGACATTTGTTAATTTTGTTATTATTTTAGAAGCACTTGCTCGTTAAGTTGCATCTATCTTAGTGTTATTTAAATATACATATTTTTTAAAATTTATTTTCAATTTGTTGGGAAATATTTATTTTGATGTTTTTAGAATTTTTGATATATTATATATATTTTAAAATTATATAAAAATAATATAAAAATTAATATGGGTGGGTCGGGTCTGGCCCAGGTTTTAACATTTTTATCCAGGTCGGGCTTGGGTAAAATTTTAGGCCCAGTTTTTGGGCTGAGCCGAGCCCAGGCCTAACAAATAGGCCTAAATTTTTAGTTGAGCCCGGCCCAGCCCAACCCATGCACACCTATACTTTTACTCCCCTCCCATCACACCCCCATCTACCCCAAACCTATTTTCCTCCCATTTTTTTTTGAATATTTCCCCCTATTTACTTTCTCCCCAAAATCTTTTTATTTTCCCCTTAAACTTTTACTTTTCACCCTTTATCCCCAAATAAAAAATCATCCAAAAAAACTCCTTAAACCTAAATAGTAATAATTTTATTTATATATACTATTTATATTATTGAATTGTTTAATCATATTAAATCTTTATAAATTTCTGTTAAAATTAAATTATTGATGATGTCATAAAATATTTATGTTAAATTTTTATCAATTTCACATTTTATCTTTAATATAACTTTTATTAAAAAATCACATTTTTATATTTAATAAATTTTTAATTTCAAAATATATGAAATCAGAAGATGATTAAAGTAACTAAGCAAGCAAAGAAGTTAACATATATATAAAATATTAATAAATAAATTATGAGGAAATGAATGTTAATAATAAATTTGATTACGGTGGGTGACAATAGTTACAAGGATCCAATCATTTTTTTAAATTTAACTCGAACAAATATATTTGTTTCGATTTGAATTTCATCTCACTCTACTCAATTCAAGAAAATTTCAAATTAAATTTAAATAATAAAATAAGATTTACCAACTCAATTAACTTAAAATTTTTTATTTAATTTGATTTGATTTCGTTTTATCAATTCATCATTGTAACATAAGCAAAGTGG
The DNA here is from genome assembly GCA_020496765.1 of Gossypium stocksii. Classification (NCBI taxonomy): domain Eukaryota; kingdom Viridiplantae; phylum Streptophyta; class Magnoliopsida; order Malvales; family Malvaceae; genus Gossypium; species Gossypium stocksii. The sequence continues at coordinate 43,527,875 of CM035621.1, forward strand.
CTTACTCATATTTAACATCTTACAAACATAATTACGCATCTCACACGTACTTATCATCGTGTCAACTCTTTTATCATAAATTCAAATTTTAAAAACTTACTAGAGCACAGTTTTCATTATAGTATCAAGATCACAAACATATAAATATATATATATATCCAACATTATGTTATTCTTTGTCAAGTCATCAAACATAAATGCATTTTCATATCTTCAATTATCATTATCCATTTCTTAAATTAATTACTTAATAAGTTAGGTAATGAAAATAAATTATGCATGTACAAATTGAAGTGGTCGCTCGTCCGTCGCCTTATTCCTTTCCATTAGCTTTTGAAGTCTCAATTTCGTTTTTAGCCTCGTTGAATAATTTAAATATGGAACAATGTTAGAACCATAGATAAAATTTAAATGAACCATGTCATATATATATATATATATATATATATATCAACTTGTTTACTTAGAACCCTATGTTGAACAAATCAGTTGAGAAAATAGTGTGTTTAGGCATAGCGAAAGTTTAAATATTTTTTTAAAACTAAGCTTTTGTGATATTTATAGTAATAAATTTTTAATTAAAATTATACATGTGCTTTGTACTAAGGTGGTCTAGGTCGTTTCCAAGCTCTCAACCGATCGATCTTCTCCACTATCCTCGAACCTAAAATTGTTTTGAATGTGGACTTAATAAAATCGAATTAGTGCACAGAATGAAAAATTTTACTTAACTTTTTCAAAGTTAATTTTCTTTATGACCCATAAATTACGAGTAATATTGCAAAAAAATAGAATTTATTCATAAAAAATAAATTGCTCCTATTTTTCGATAAAATGTCAGTGCTTAAAAAGTGCATGTTAATAGGTTAACTCCTAGTTCTTATTTGTAAAGAAATAGTACAAGAGTTGTAACCTCCCCAACATGGCCTAGACGTTAGACCTGAATTCGAGAGACTACATCAGCCACCGAGATTGTCTAGCAGGGTTATCGGAGTTTTCTAAAAACAGCTATTATAAAACATTTATTCAATTTGATATAAAATCATAGTTTAAATGTCGGTTTATTATTCTTCAGTGTTCTAGTTATATTCTAGCAGCGGAAAAGATGATATTTATTTAAGTTTCTATTAAAAACCGAGGTTTAATTATATTATGTAATAATCATAACCTAATATTTGAAAATTTCCAATAAAATGTCATGCATAATAAAAACAAACCTAAGTCCTAATTCCCATGCCACAGTTCAAATAAAACATTACAATTTTTGAATAATAAAATAAATCAAAAGATTAATCTTAAAATAACTAAAAATCAAAAGGATTGTGCCAAGACCCTCCAGATGTGAGCCCATTTACAACAAAATCAATGCTAAGTTCATAGGAACTTAGTGAGATAATCCTTAAATACCTGTTTCGTTATATTAGAGTATGATAATTACTTAGTATGTCCTTCATGTGTCCTTTGACTTTTCCTTATCCCTTTGAATGGTTACTTTACTAAGGTTTCCATTAACATATTGAAACTACTTCTTTCTATTTTTTACCTTTGTCTTCCTTTCTGTGCCTTTAATGATTTATCTTTCTTTCATATTCATTAAGCTTTCACTCTACAAGTTCTAGATTTGAGGTCCAAACTCAATGACTATTTCTTTTTTTTTGAGCATACTATATATCCTTCACTTCTTATGCCCCTCTATAAATCTTCTCTACATAGTGCTTAACCTCTTCATTTATCTTACTTACATATTTAAAATGTTATTTCATACTTATTGACTTTTCCACTACCTTCGGGCGAGGTAGACTACGCCCATTACTTAACACAGAGTTCGCCTAAGTCTTCCTTACTTCAAAATACTATATATACATGCCTATAACACTTAACTCAGATTCACCACCTATTCTGGTGCGCTTTAACTTCACTATTCATTTCTTGTCACTATGCAGAGTTCCCCATTTCATTTACATACAGTGCCTTTCTTTCTGAGTTCAATAGATACTTAGTTTTTTTTATTTGTCCATACATTATCTCTTACACTTACCTTACTTTCAAAGTCCTTCTTTACCTTGCCTTTAGAGGACCATTCATGACATTCTTTCCTAATTCCTTATGTAACACCTCAAACCCAACCTAGAAGTTAGGCCCGAATCTAGCGTGTCACATTGAAGTATTTTTGCGAAAAACCTTGTTTTTCATTGAAAACCTTTCTTAAGAAATTTGAGTAAAATTCTAGTTTAAAGTTGTTTTTCAAACGGCTTGTGTTTAAAAATCAATATGTCTTTCTATAAGTTAAAAATTATTTTTAGAAAGATCTTTTTATGCGTGGAAGCTTAATTTTGAATAAAACCCCCCAAAAAATTGAGATAAACTTAGGAGAAATAAAATAAAGCGTTCAATGTAACAAGTAGCAGAGGTAAAGCCTTATTACATTCCGAAATCAAAATACTTAAGAAATATAAAGAAAAACGAATAAAATAAAACGTCTTGCTAGCTGTCCACCTCCGAGTCCCTCCGTTTGTCGAACCGCCTACTAGGGATTTCCTGAGAAAATAAAATAGGGGGTGAGTTTCGAAGCTCAGTGTGTACAACCCTCAGCAATCATTAACATACAAGTAATCAATTGGGCCTAAGCCCTAATCACAGTATCATCATAAATATATCACATATGCAATGTAGTAAAAACCCTCCCCAATAATCCATCCGCTACACAACATTTCCTGACCAACCTTATACACTTGTGGGGATTTCTAAATCGACCCACCCATTCACTACACAGTAATGGTAGCCCGGTTGCGGTATTACCTAACGTTGCAGCAAAGCTGCTAATCACATATTGGGCTTTAAAAGCCAACGGTGGATCCACGGTCGTCAAGCAACCATGCAATCCTCAAATTCTTCCTCTGTACCATAATTCCCACCCATATGCAACCTAAACAGAATATCATATGAATGCTGTAATCATACATGTAACATAAATCCTACATTTAACACATAGGGGTATTTTAGTCATTTTTGTTCTTAGGGCATTTCGATCATTTTTAAGTTTTATGGACTCAGTACCTACCTGGTCCGTTAACAAGTCCCCGTTGGCCAAAGTGAACAAGCACTATGCACCAGGTAGGATTCTAAAGAAGAGGAGGTGGGTCATTGAGACCGCTTAAGTACCAAGCTCTTCCTAGATCCAATCCTAGACATGCATATACCCATTACGACACCTCAGCCTTATGACTTGTTCACGGTTGCATTTGTGTTTTTAAGTTTTATGAATGTTTGGCAGTTAACAAATACTAAGCCCAAACCCATATATAAAGCCCATTCTCAACTATATGGCCCATTAGGCCCAAATCCAATTTAAATCATGTAATATGCATGACTAACTTAATTCATATAACCAAATCAATAAATTTTACAAAACTTAGCCTTAGAGCCCACCGGGCCCATTTAGCCACTTTCTGTGACAGCTCAAAATGGGGCCTAATCGGAACAGTGGTTTCGTAACCATAAAATCTGAATTAAAATAGTTAAATTCTGAAAATTTTATGTTTTTCAATTTATTAAATATGCTTTGTTTGAAAATCGTTTAGAAAATTCATTGATTTAGTGCCTAATTTTATTTTTGGGACTAAATTGCATTAATTGCAAAATGTGAGTTATAATGTGTAAGTACCTATTTGAAATGGGGGTTTGAACTAGAGGTCTTTAAATGGCAAATAGACCATTACAAAATAGCATGGACACAAAAGGGTATTTCTAGAAATGTTCATGAGTAATGGCATTAAGGGCATTTTTGTCCATTTAGCAAAAAGACAAATAAAAGATGAGAAAAAGATGAAAAGTGTTCATCTTCTTCTTCTTTGAGCTGCCGAAATTTCTCTTCTCCATAGCTAAAGGGTTTGAGCTTTTTCAAGCAAATTATCAAGAAAGAAGAGAAAGCGATCGAGATCGCGAAAAAGAAAAGATAGTAGATTAACTCGAGATTTAGTCATTTTGTTATCGAGGTAAGTCATGAGTAAATTATAGCACATTTACCTTATTGTTATTCATTTGATGATTTCTATGTGAAAATATGTGGATATGAATTTTGAATTATGTAATGGTATGATTGTAAATATTTTGGTAAATCCCGTTTGAACAGTAAGAATGATTCCGGATATGTGTGACATGTCACTTGAGAGCTTCTGATTCTGTCTGATTTCGTATCCCGAGTGCTGGGTGTAATTGCATGTGTTGCAGTCACCTGTTAGCTTATGTGAGCCGGCCCGTGGATTACGTCTGTATTTCTGTGATCCGAGGTAACTTCGGCTACATATTCTGGTGGATTCGGCTACATATTCTGATGGCTATTGCAATATCTTTGTACTGGCTTCGGCCACATATCTGTGAGGCACTTTGGTGCTAACCTCCGTATATCCATTTCTGTTCTGAATGTTCAACGGGAATTAACTTGGCTATGTGAAGCATTTGTGCAAGTTAAGCAATTGAAAATGAATTGAGCATGATATGTGTATGAATGTCTATATTTGGACATTTTGGTAAGAATATGCATGAGTAAGTGTATGAATGTTTCAGTTATGTTATATGGAAATTAAATGCCTTAGTCAATTAATGTGCATTTGCTATTAGTTTACTTATGACTTACTAAGCTACTTGTAGCTTACTCCTCTTCTTTTTCCCTTCCTTTTAGATTATCGAGCATAGAGCATATTGGGATTGGTAATCGAAGGAGGCTCATTTCACACTATCAAGCTACCTTGGTGTATGTATGCATGAATTTGATATTTGAGTTTGGCATGTATAGATGGCTAGTCATTGCACAAGATTTGTTTTGTAAGCTCAATAGATTAGGTGTATATGTGATTCTTGTTTTGTAAATGGTGGTATAAATGTAGTTATTTTGAGAATGTGACATTGGAATTGGTTAAATTATGTGGTATGTATGTGAAAGTGTGTTTCAGAGAGGTCAAGGCTTGGTAAATAGCCTGGCACGGCCTACTTAGTAGGGCACACGGGCATGTGCCTAGACTATGGGCGACACACGGTTTGTCCCCACAGGTGTGTACTCAGACCGTGCATCCCCTACACCTTGATTTTAAATTTTAATGTACCACACGGGTAGGAAACACAGTCGTATGTCTCAACCGTGTGGGGTACACGGCCCCCAAACTACCGTGTGGGGTGACCATGGCCAATTTGATAGTTTCGACCACGGTCGTTAGACGTGGGCGTGTGGAGGCCACACGGCCTTATCACACGGCCGTGTTATGTGTCACACGGGCATGTGAGGTAGTTTCAAAAGTGAACATTTTTTCGGGCTTCCGATACGATAGGATTCGAATCCTAATCATCCAAGATGTTAGTATTGTGATAGTAAACCCTCGATAAGGGTAAAATTGTAATGATTTGGTTGTAAACATGAGTCTGTACTCCAGTAAGTTCGGTAGCGCTCATTACTCGATTCTGGTGACGGTTTCGGGCAAGGGGTGTTACATTTTTATTGGTATTAGGGCTACAGTTTAGTCGATTCTCGGACTAACGTATCAAGTGTAATAGTCAGTCTATACATGCCATATTCAAAACTTGATAGTGTGACGACTCCTAATGATTTTGAAATGTTTTCTGTTATAGTAAATGGATCCCAATCGAGATACTGCTGATGATGCTTAGAGTAATGTGCCTGCTCCTGCGCAAGGGACAGCGCCTGTTGAGAGTAGACCCAAGACTCAGGGTTAGGGAGATGGGGCTCGGGAAGCCTTTCTCCATATGATGACCAATTGGCATACGGAGTTCATTCGGGCGAATCTGAATGCTTAACCTCTTCCGTCCCCTTCAGTTTCTCAAGCCGTTCCCATAGCCTCTCCGCGAACAGAAGTGATAAGACTGTCTAAGCCTCCGGTAGATAAGATCAGAAAACATAGGGCTGAAAAATTCCGAGCCAATGTGGATGATGATCCAGAGAAAGCTGAATTCTGGTTAGAGAACACTATGTAAGTGTTAGATGAATTGTCTTGTACCTCAGAAGAAAGTCTGAAATGTGCCACTTCATTGTTACGAGATTCTGCTTATCACTGGTGGAAAACTTTGATATCAGTGGTTTCGAAAGAAGAAGTTTCGTGGGATTTCTTTTTAGAAGAATTTCATAAAAAGTACATCAGTCAGCAGTTTATCGATCAGAAGCGGAAAAAATTTCTGGAGTTAAAGCAAGGGCAAATGTCAGTAGCTGAGTATGAAAGAGAGTTTGTTAGATTAAGTAAGTATGCCCAAGAGTTTGTAACTACTGAAGAAATACTCTGTAAGAGATTCGAAGATGGACTGAATGAAGATATCCGATTACTTGTGGGAATCTTAGAAATAAAAGAATTAGTAGTACTTGTTGAATGGGCCATTAAGGCCGAGGCATTGAGCAAAGAGAAAAGAAAAGTTGAAGGTGAAGCTAGAGATGCAAGAAAGAGATCAATGGGCCGATCATTTCAGTCGCAATCAAAGAAATCAAGAGAGATGAGTCTCGATCAAATATTTCAGTAAGTTTTTCTCAAAGAGATCGTGGTAAGCAACGCTCCAATCTGAAGGGTCAAACCACTTTCGTGACAAGTGTAGGTAGTGTTAGATCTGATAGATTCGAATGCCAACATTGTGGAAAGAGACATCTGGGTGAATGTTATCTGTATAACTGAGCTTGTTTTAGATGTGGGTCTCAAGATCATTTCATCAAAGATTGTTCTGAAAGAGAAGGGTTTGAGAAATCTCAGAATGTGAGACCAAGTAATGTGAGTAGAGGAAGACCACTAAGGAATGTGGGATCTGGAAATAGTAGTAAAAATGAAAAGAAAGATACAACTGCAAGATCTGAAGCAAGAGCTCCAGCAAGAGCATATGCTATACGGGCTCGTGAGGAAGCGTCTTCACCTGAAGTGATTACTGGTACATTTTCTCTATATGATAATTCTGTTCTTGCTTTAATTGATCTAGGATCAACTCATTCATATATATGTGTGAAATTAGTGTCTAATAAGAATTTGTGCATTGAATCTACTAAATTTATGGTTAAAGTGTCGAATCTATTAGGAAAACATATGATAGTAGACAAAATTTGTAAGAACTGTCCTTTGATGATTTGTGGTCACTGTTTCCCTGTTGATTTAATGTTGCTTCCTTTTGATGAGTTTGATGTCATTTTGGGAATGGATTGGTTAACCGTGCACGGTGCTAAAATAGACTGTAAACAAAAGATTCTTGAATTGAATTGTGGTAATAGTGAGATACTTCAAATTGAAACAGATAAGTCAAATTATGTTCCGACTGTGATCTCTGTAATGTCTGCTTATAAATGTTCGAAAAGTGGTTGTGAGGCATATTTGGCCTATGTGTTGAACACTAAGGTGTCTGAAAAGGAGATTGAATCTGTGCCTGTGGTATGTGAATATTTAGATGTATTTTCGGAAGAATTGCCAGGGTTACCTCTGGACAGAGAGATTGAATTCGGTATTGAATTGCTTCAGGGTACTGCTCTGATATCGATCACTCCATATAAAATGGCGCCAATTGAATTGAAAGAGTTAAAAGTGCAGTTGCAGGAATTGACTGACAAGGGATTTGTGAGACCTAGTTCTTCTTCGTGGGGTGCTCCGATTTTGTTTGTTAAGAAGAAAGATGGGTCGTTGCGGCTTTGTATTGATTATCGTCAGCTTAATAGAGTAACAGTGAAGAATAAGTATCCATTGCCTAGAATTGATGACTTATTTGATCAGCTTAAGGATGCTTCAGTGTTTTTTTTAAAATTGATCTGAGATTCGAGTATTATCAATTGAAGGTTAAGGAATCTGATGTGCCTAAGATTGCTTTTAGGACCCGGTATGGTCACTATGAATTTTTGGTAATGCCATTTGGATTGACCAACACTCCGGCCATTTTTATGGATTTGATGAATCGGATTTTTAGGCCTTATTTAGATAAGTTCGTAGTGGTTTTCATCGATGACATTCTGATATATTCTCAAAGTGAGTCTGAGCATGGTGAACACTTGAGAATTATACTTCAGACCTTGAGAGAGAAGAAACTGTATGCTAAGTTCAGTAAAAGTGAGTTCTGGCTTAGTAAAGTCGGGTTTTGGGGGCATATTATTTCAAAAAAAGGTATTTGAGTAGATCCGAATAAGATCTCAGCAATTGTAAAATGGAAGCCTCCTAAGAATGTGTCTGAAGTCAGGAGTTTTTTGGGCTTAGCCAGGTATTACCGTCGGTTTGTAAGAGGTTTTTTGATAATAGCTTCGCCGATTACGAGACTGTTACGGAAGGAAGTTAAATTTGTATGGACTGATGAGTGTCAGCAAAGCTTTGAAAGGTTGAAAAAGTATTTAACTGAGGCACCAGTGTTAGTGCAACCTAAGTTGGGGAAAGAATTTATTATTTACAGCGATGCATCTTTAAAGGACTTGGGTGTGTTTTGATGCAAGAAGGAAAAGTAATAACTTATGCCTCTCGGCAATTAAAGCCACATGAAAGGAATTATCCGACTCATGATCTGGAGTTAGCTGCTATAGTTTTTGCCTTGAAGATGTGGCGACATTATTTGTACGATGAAAGGTGTAGAGTGTATACCGATCACAAAAGTCTGAAGTACGTAATAACTCAAAAAGATTTGAATTTGCGACAATGCAGATGGTTGGAACTATTAAAAGACTATGAACTTGTGATTGACTATCATCCGGGTAAAGCAAATGTGGTTACTGATGCTTTAAGTAGAAAATCTTTGTTTGCTTTGAGAGCTTTGAATACGGATTTGTCGTTGTCTGATGATGGTTCGTTGATAGCCGAGTTGGTGGTTGAGCCGTTATTTTTGCAAAAAATTTATGAAGCTTAGAAATTAGACAGTGATTTTTTAGCAAAGTGAACTCAGTGCGAAACAGGTAATAGTTCTGATTTCCGGATAAATGCAAGTGATTGTCTACTATTTTGTGACAGAATCTGTGTGCCGAGAAATACTGAACTGATTTGGAAGATTTTGCATGAAGCTCATGATAGTCGTTGGTCAGTACATCCTGGTAGTGTGAAAATGTATCAAGATCTAAAGAAAATGTATTGGTGGTCGGGCATGAAACGAGATATTTTCAAATATGTAACAAAGTGTTTAGTATGTTAGAGGGTAAAAGTAGAACATCAGTTACCTTCGGGACTACTCCAGCCAATTATGATTCCCGAATGGAAATGGGAAAGAATTTCCATGGATTTTGTCTCCGGATTGCCTTTAACACTGAGAAAGAAAGATTCTGTTTGGGTGATTGTTGACCGATTAACTAAGTCCGCTCATTTTATTCCGGTAAGGATGAACTTTTCTTTGGATAAATTAGCAGAGTTATATGTTTCTGAGATACTTAGATTGCATGGTGTGCTTGTATCCATTATTTCTGATAGAGATCCGCGTTTTACTTCGAGGTTCTGGAAGAAGTTACAAGAGGCGTTGGGTACTAAATTAAATTTTAGTACTGCCTTTCATCCTCAATCAGACGGGCAATTAGAAAGAGTGATTCAAGTGCTTGAAGATATGTTAAGATGTTGTGTTTTAGAGTTTGAAGGTAGTTGGGATAAATATCTGCCGTTGATTGAATTCGCGTATAATAATAGTTATCAGTCAAGCATTAGAATGGCACCATATAAAGCTCTGTACGGACGGAAATGTCGGACTCCATTGTATTGGACTAAACGTCGTGAGAAATATATTCATGGGACTGATTTGGTGAAAGAGACCGAAGATAAAGTAAAGATAATTCGAGACTGTCTGAAAGCTGCATTTGATCGACAAAAGTCGTATGCGGATTTGTAAAGAAAAGAAATTGAGTTTCAAGTGGGAGATAAAGTATTTTTGAAAGTGTCTCCATGGAAGAAAATTTTGAAATTTGGCCGAAAAGGTAAATTAAGTCCGCGCTATATTGGTCCGTATGAAGTAATCGAAAGAATCGGTCCAGTAGCCTATCGGTTATCTTTACCTCCGAAGTTAGAAAGGATTCATAATGTGTTTCATGTCTCTATGCTTCGTCGATATCGGTCAGATTCATCGCATGTGATTTCACCGACTGAAATTGAAATTCGATCAGATATGTCATATGATGAAGAACTGATTAAGATTCTGGCATGAGATGTGAAACAATTAAGAAATAAAAGAATTGCTCTGGTAAAGATATTGTGGCAATGTCATAGAATGGAAGAGGCAACATGGGAAACGGAAGAGACTATGAGGAATCAGTATCCCCATCTGTTTACTGGTAAGATTTTCGGGACGAAAATCCCTAAGGGAGAGAATTGTGACAGCCCAAAATGGGGCCTAATCGGAATAGTGGTTTCGTAACCACAAAATCTGAATTAAAATAGTTAAATTCTAAAAATTTTATGTTTTCCGATTTATTAAATATGCTCTGTATGAAAATCGTTTAGAAAATTCATTGATTTAGTGCCTAATTTTATTTTTGGGACTAAATTGCATTAATTGCAAAATGTGAGTTATAATGTCTAAGTACCTATTTGAAATGGGGGTTTGAACTAGAGGTCTTTAAATGGCAAATAGACCATTAGAAAATAGCATGGATACAAAAGGGTATTTCTAGAAATGTTCATGAGTAATGGCATTAAGGGTATTTTTGTCCATTTATCAAAAAGACAAATAAAAGATGAGAAAAAGATGAAAAGTGTTCATCTTCTTCTTCTTTGAGCTGCCGAAATTTCTCTTCTCCATAGCTAAGGGGTTTGAGCTTTTTCAAGCAAATTATCAAGAAAGAAGAGAAAGCGATCGAGATCGCGGAAAAGAAAAGATAGTAGATTAACTCAAGATTTAGTCATTTTGTTATCGAGGTAAGTCATGAGTAAATTATAGCACATTTACCTCATTGTTATTCATTTGATGATTGCTATGTGAAAATATGTGGATATGAATTTCAAATTATGCAATGGTATGATTGTGAATATTTTGGTAAATCCCGTTTGAACAGTAAGAATGATTCCGAATATGTGTGACATGTCACTTGAGGGCTTCTGATTCTGTCTGATTCTGTATCTCGGGTGCTGGGTGTACTTGCATGTGTTGCAGTCACCTGTCAGCTTATGTGAGCAGGCCCGTGGATTACGTCTGTATTTCTGTGATCCGAGGTAGCTTCGTCTACATATTCTGGTGGCTTCGGCTACATATTTTGATAGCCATTGCCATATCTCTGTACTGGCTTCGGCCACACATCTGTGAGGCACTTCGGTGCTAACCTCTGTATATCCGTTTCTGATCTGAATGTTCAACGGGAATTAGCTTGGCTATGTGAAGCATTTGTGCAGGTTAAGCAGTTGATAATGAATTGAACATGATATGTGTATGAATGTCTATATTTGGACATTTTGGTAAGAATATGCATGAGTAAGTGTATGAATGTTTCAGTTATGTTATGTGGAAATTAAATGCCTTAGTCAATTAATGTGCATTTGCTATTAGTTTACCTATGACTTACTAAGCTACTTGTAGCTTACTCCTCTTATTTTTCCCTTCCTTTTAGATTATCGAGCATAGAGCATATTGAGATTGGTAATCGAAGGAGGCTCATCTCACACTATCAAGCTACCTTGGTGTATGTATGCATGAATTTGATATTTGAGTTCGGCATGATAGGTGGCTAGTCTTTGCACAAGATTTGTTTTGTAAGCTCAATAGATTAGGTGTGTATGTGATTCTTGTTTTGTAAATGGTGGTATAAATGTAGTCATTTTGAGAATGTGACATTGGAATTGGTTAAATTATGTGATATGTATGTGAAAGTGTGTTTCAGGGAGGTCAAGGCTTGGTAAATAGCCTGACACAGCCTGCATAGTAGGGCGCACGAGCGTGTGCCTAGACCTAGGTGACACACGGTTTATCCCCACGGGTGTGTACTCAGACCGTGCCTCCCCTACACCTTGATTTTAAATTTTAATGTACCACACAGGCAGGAGACACGGCCGTGTGTCTCAACCGTGTGGGGTACACAGCCTCCAAATGACCGTGTGGGGCGACCGTGGCCAATTTGACAGTTTTGACCAGGGTCGTTAGACATGGGCGTGTGGAGGCCACACGGCCTTATCACACGGCCGTATTATGTGTCACACGGGCGTATGACGTAGTTTCAAAAGTGAAAATTTTTCTGGGCTTCCGATGCGATAGGATTCGAATCCTAATCATCCGAGATGTTAGTATTGTGATAGTAAACCCTCGATAAGGGTAAAATTGTAATGATTTGGTTGTAAACATATGTCTGTACTCTGGTAAGTTCGGTAGCGCTCATTACTCGATTCTGGTGACGGTTTCGGGTAAGGGGTGTTACACTTTCAGCATTTTGGCTTTTCGTCATTGCTGATATCGTTTGTGTAGTGTTTGTACACACCTGGCAATAGAGCGTGCTGCGATTTCCTCTTAGTCACGAACCTACAGTTGATATTACTTAACAATTAATCATAGGCTAAATACAAACTTTATCTATAAAATTCTGAAGCCTCACCGTAACCTTACCGTGTGCAAAGCCTTAATAGCACCTTTTCTTATCACCAACCGCGATTAGACCCTAGATCTGTACCAACTTGATCATAAAACCCGAGTATTAGGTGACTGGCATCCAATCACTAGTCAAGACCAATATTATAACAACTAAAACAATACTCAAAACCGGCTAAAAAGGGACTTTTAGCCATCCTTACCAACCCCTAACGTTACCTTAATTTCGCAAACACGATAGCCTAAATGAGAAATTCAGCTCTTCCTGACAAGCTTCTAGTCGACTTTGGAGTTTCAAGATCTAGCGAAAGTAGGTAATAAAAATCAAAGGAAGAAGGAAAAGGGATAAGGCTGAATGTAGAAGATAGCAACCGGTTTTATGTTTAAGAAAAGAGGGAGAAAAAACAAAGAAGAGAATGAAAGAAGGTTTAGGGATATTTCAATGGGGATTCGGCTTTAACTAGAGAAGGAAGAAAATACAAATCGACACTTGAGGAAAAGATGAGAAATTTGGCATAAGTCTAGGATCTCAAATTCGACACATATTTATAGCCCATAGCCTCAACTCCTAATTCAGCTCCATCACTTCCCCCTTCTCATCTCCTTGTTTTTCTCCCTGATAACTCCCCAATCTATTTCCTAAATTTTCTCTTCTGATTACCTCTTTGAGAGTCCAACTTTACGCCACTACCAATCTTCTAGAAGCCTAAAATTAAACTCCAAAATAAATTTAATAGTTTCCCTTTTAAGCTTGGACCCAAACTCTACTATGGGCCTTCTAACACCTAAATAATATTTGCCTAAGACTACTAAGCACATATTCACATAAAAACCACCTAAAAAAGAGTTCGGGATTTTTGGGGCGTTATGCCTTACGCGTCATTCATTCAAAATTTTCCATGAAGCGATTCCTTTATATTCGCCATAAGGGCTCTCTTTTACAGAATTGCCACCAAGGCATCATATCCTTAGGCTATGCCACAAAGGCGTTCCATTACTGTTATCTTGAATGATATAGATTCTCCTAAACTCACACTTAGTGAGGTTTGCCCCTCATCATTCTGGACACATAGAGAACCATGTTAGGTAATAATCTTCCTTAAATGTTCCCATATGATGCCATAACCCACCAGTTACGATCTTACATGATATGGTCTTCTTCACATATGATGCCATAACCCACCAGTTACGGTCTTACACGATATGGTCTTCTTCCCATATGATGTCGTAACCTACAAATTACGGTCTTACACAATACGGTCTTCTTCCCACATGATCCATAACCCACCAATTACGGTCTTACCCGATATGGTCTTTCATTGTTATGACCATGTACTTGTCCTTTTAGAGATTCATATTTTTAGTCTCGACAGACCCCTTTAATAACTCCAAAGACAACACAAAATCCTCATGCAAATGACATGTTCATAACAGATATATTCATGCTTACCAGACACACATGCATTTCACATCAAACTCGTCCATACTTGAAGTGTCTCACCGAGATGATATCTGATAATTCTCACTACCTTTGAGATAGATCATAGGTTATTTCTATTGAATTTTGCTTTAATAGTGAGTGTTACATGAACAACTTTAGGACTTAATAATTGTTATGTGTTTTTTGGTGATGGTGTTGTGTACTTTTGAGTGAGTTCAGTAGTAGTCTTTGAGGCTTTTCTACCATGTATGTCAAAATTATTGCTAGCTTTGCAGTTTAGATTTTAGTTTTGGTAAGCATCAATAATGTTTTCAAGGAAAAGAATTTGACTGGAGATGGTAGAATGAGAATTATAGCATAGTTCTGTGCTTTGGACCCAAGCAGAACGGGTTGCCCAGTAATCTATGAATATGATTCTCCATTTCTTCAAATTTTATGTTTTCATGCACTTGGTAATATATGTACTTTTATTTATATGTATGTTTAACCATGTAAATGGTTTTTTTTTTTAATGTTAATGTCAATGGAGAAAAGAGTCATGGGTGTGTGAAGGATTAAAGCCCAAAAAAAATTTATAAAAGTATATATTATTATTATTATTATTATTATTAATGAGATGGTTCAAGAAGATGATCACGAAGATCACGAACTGTTACAAATAGATTTATGTAGATCAAGTAGAATAGGCATAAATCTGAAATCTTGTTTGATGAAAGCTCAAAATGATTTGAGTTTGAGAAAAGTTAAGTCAATAATAGATTTGAACTTAGGAAAATTTAAATTTGAATAAGTCTGAGTTCGAGATAAATTCAACCTAAAATTCATAAAAACTTAAATTTATAATCGAATAATTATAATAGAGATTAACAATTAATATAATTTTATAATATTAAATTAAAAATAAAAAATTATAATGATTTATTTTACAAAAATATGTAGATAAGCATTGGAAATTTATATTAAAATGTTATTAATAGAAAAAGTAATTAATAATATTTTTATGTTAAATTATGCTAAACAAATTTTTTAAAACATTAATTGAATTATAAAATATTTTTAACACTATAATTATATATGTATAATAAATATATAAAATTAATAATTATTAAAAATATAAAAATTAAATTAAATGATAATATAAAATATATAATGACATTATTCATTTAATAATACAATAACGAGTGTTATACTTATCATAAATAATTAAATATGATTTATTATACAACAATAATAACATTACTAATAAATTTAATAACAATGATTTAGAAATTTAAGTTTTACTTTCTTTTTTATGATTTGGGAATGTAGGTTTTACTTCTTCTTTTTTTATGATTTGGGAATTTATGTTTTACTTTTAAATTTTTTTATTGATTAATGTTTAATATTATATTTATATTAATTTTGAATTTTGAATAAGTTTATTATTATTCATATTGAGTTTTGAATAAAGTTTAAATTGGATCCAAGTTTAAGTTTGGATTTAATTAGTGCTGGATTTGAATTTAGATATATATTATATGTTTATATATAAAAAATTTAAAAAATGTGGAAAAGTCAATTAAGTCCATGTATTAAATTCACATTTAATAAAGTTCCTATTGGTAATAAAAAAAAAATCAATTAAGTCCCTCCATTAATAGTTTCTGTCATTGACATTTTGACCATTAAAATAAATTGACAAACCAATCAAATGGCGAATGTGGCGGCTTTTGGTTTAATCTAATATTTTCCCATAAAATGATTAAATAATTAAAAAATTTATAAAAATTAATAAATATTTAACAATATTAAAATTGATATAAACTTATAAATATTATAAAATATAATAAATATAATAAATTCTATAAAACTAATAAAATATATTTAAAATTTTATAAAAAAATATAAAATTTCTTAAAAACTTTATAGAAAATCATAACAAACCATAAAAATTTGAACTAGATCGGATCAATCGATTGGATTGATTAGATCAAAATCGGCAAGGGTATCGATCTAGAGAAAGCCATTAGACTGGTTGACCTGGGAACCAAGCGATTGAACCGGGTTTTTTTTTTAATGTTTTACTTAATTGAACTGGACGTGTAACCTCCCCCGACTCGGCCTAGACGTTAGGCACGAATTCGGAAGACTACATTGGCCACCGAAATGGTCCAATAAGCTATTGGAGTTTATAAAACAGTTATTTTAAAATATTTTTTTATTTTAAAGGAAAACTTAGTCTATTTTCAAAAAAATTCCCGAGTTAACAAAACCTAATTAAGTTTAACATTTTCCTTGTAACGGTGACAACTTTTGAAAACATAGTTAATTCTCAATTTATTTATAATCTAGTGGCAGAAAAGTGATATTTAGTTTTAAGCAAAATCAAAATAATTTTATGAATAATTAACTTTGAATCCATGTTCCAATATCCTAAATTCAAATTCAATACCATGCATGAATAAACCCAAAATCGAGGTCTCATGCCATAATTCAAATAAAGCGATATAGTTTTAAACTAATAGAAATTTCAAATAGTAAACTTTAAATACTTTTTAATAAAAAGGTCAATTTGAGTCGAGCCCTTCGTATCCGGTATCCACACCCTAACCTGGTGGGTTATCTGTAAAGATGGGAATAATGGTGGAATGAGCTTAAGAAGCTAAATTGCATCCAATCACAAGAAAATCAATGTGTAACAATACGCATAACATACAAGGTAACAAATCTTAGCATAAACACATTCGTATAACAATTCACAATTTCCTAGTATCGATTTACAAGAATAACGCGTCACTATAATATTTTAGAATTCATCATTTTGTATGTACATGCTTATGAATGGCAATGCAATTTCAGTTTGTCAAAAAAAGTCCTACCCACCGCTACACACCATACTATAAGTTCCCTAGAACTCATCCAGCCTTTTAACTTCAGGTTGTGGATTAACCACTACTAATTTGCAAATAAACTGTTACTTGTTATGGATACACAACATAATTGCAGATAAAAGCTCCCACTGGGTTTGAAAAAATTGTGGGTAAATCACCAATATGTTTAGATAAAAACATTTACACACAAGTTGTCACTTGATTCGTGATCGAACCACATATTTGCAGTTACTGCCACTTGTTGTGGGTGCAAAACATATTTGTAGGTAAAAAAAATTGTCACTTGGTTCATGAACGAACCATACTGTTTGCAAATTATTAAATTGTCATTCTTCCTTCATATATATCATCTCACCCCATGCAATGCAATATGACATACTTTGTAAGATAATAAATTAACACAAGAAGTAATCATGCTTAACATGTTTTCGGTTCATCACTAGCTTAACATGCTTAACGTGTATTCAGTTCAACATAAGAAGTAACCATGCTTTAACAAGTGTTTAATAGGGCGGTGACAATATTAACACTAATAGATTATCTGTTTCACAATGACAATAGCATGTAATATACACATCACATATGATATAGCCATAAAACTTCAGTCATTAAATCACAATATAACAACCCATTTTTCAATAGTGTTAGAGACAGTGGTTTTGAGCCATAAATCTGACGAGCAAGTCTGTAACGCCTCAAACTTTGGGCCTAGATGAATTGGGCTTTGGGTCTCATAAATATTTTTTTAGTAAGCAAGAAAATGACAAATGACATGTTGGCTTTAAGGGTTTAATAAATTTGGAGTGTCTGGGGGTGTTGGAGAAGTTCTGGGTTCGAACTTTGAGGTGAAGGAATTTTAATTTAATAATTAAAGGAACCTTGATGGCAAGTAGCTTGGCTTTTAAATAAATGGAGATAAAATAGGACACAAGCATGGCTGTGGTGTAGTGGATAAGTGACACCACTTAGGGTGTAGGGAGGTGGCGTTAGTGGCAAGCAAGGGGATCTTAGGTTCGAGTGCTGGCTTGGTATTTTTAGGAATTTTATTTTTGCCTTCTAGATGGTTGGTAGTGGCATGGAACTGGACTCTAAGAGAAGTGATGAGAAGAGAAATTTTTGGAAGAGATTGAAGAGCTTATCGTGGAGAAAAGTTAGGAGATGGGGATAGAAGAAGTGGTGGAGCCGAATTAGCAATTAAGGGAAGGCAATTTCAACTAGTATATATATAGGTGTCGATTTTGGGGTTCTAGGCTAATGCCAAATTCTTTCTTCTTATTTTTCCGAAAACTACTTTTCTCTCCAAGTACCCAAAAGCCGAAAAACCCTGATCTTTCCCTCTAAGTTTGTGCCGATTTCTTCCCTTCCTTTCTCATTAAACTCTTCTCTTTCTTGCTCTTAGTTCACCTTCTCTAAGCCGAATACTTTGTTGGCTGAACCTTCTCTATGCCGCACTACTCCTCTTTTGGGCTGATTGCTTCTTGGGTAAGTGTTCTTGATCTTAGTTGGCCAAATGGTCATAGTTAAAGGAAGGGGGACTTGTGTTGGATACAAGTCACCTGTTATTCTGGTTTTAATAGTTAAGACTGGTGCAGATCTAGGAGTTGATCATGGTTAGTGATTAAAGAACGGGCTGTTATAACTTGTCACGCAAGGTAAGGTGAAATGTGAGGTTTCGGTTTTGGTAAAGATATGTATTAAGCATGCGATTAATTGAAGGGTGATATCAATTTTAGGTTCGGGGATAAGGAGATCATAACACGTTTCGATACCAGGTGTGTACATACAGTTCACACACAATAGATCAGCAAATCTCGAAATGCCGAAAAGCTGAAACTTGGCTACGGCAGACTCGTGAATGCGCGAACACTCATATGAGGGTAACCGATATGATAACAGAGACCCCATGAGCGATCTCATGATCTTGGGTCACATTTTGGCCAACTGGGCTAGAATGGGCCAAAATGGGCCCGACGGGCTCGTGAGCCCAAATAAGCAAAAGTTGATAAATTGGTAATATAGGATGAGTTGATTAAGTATGTTGAACGATTTGGCATGGATTTGGGCCTAATGGGCCACATAAATGTGATTGGGTGTGATGGGCCATATAAATGTGATTTAGGCCAATGGGCCAAAAAGATTGGGCCTAGTGGGCAACATGCATGTATGTGGACTTGTTTGAGCTTTGTAAGGGGTTTTAGGCCTAGTATCTGATAACTGCTTTAACAGACATAAAACTTTAATAATTAATTAATTGCAACCATGGACAAGTCATAAGGTTAAGGTGTGGCAATTGGTATATGCATGTCTAGGATTGGATCTAGGGAGAGATTGGTACTTAAGCTGTCTTAATGACTCACCTCCTCTTCTTTGGAATCCTACCTGGTGCGTAGTGTCTGCTCACTCTAGCCAAGGAGGACTTGTTGATGGGCCAAAGTTTGTAATTAAGACCCATATGTTAGTAAATTACTAAAATACCCCAGTAGGGTAGAATTAATAAAATACCCCTAAAGGGTAAAATTACTGAAATACCCCGGTGTTATAAGTATGACTTATGTATACTATATGCTATATGTTGCACTCATGTGTTATGATGTTGCATGTGGGTGGGAATTATATTGGAGGAAGTGTTATATGAGGGTCGCACGGTCGCTTGACGACTGTGGATCCAACAAAGGCTTTTAAGCCACGAGCAGCTTTGCTGCAACGTTAGGTAGTACCGCAACCGGCGCTACCATTGATGTGTGTCGGATGGGTGGGTCGATATAGCTATCCCCACAGGATGTGTTTCGGTTGGACAGAGATGACGTGTATCGGTTGGATGGGTTGGGCATTGCATTATTGCATACATGATTGCTCAAGATTTTGTGCTATTATTGTATTGGGCTCACGCCCAAGATGATTTGTGTTGCATGATATAAAAAAAATTACTGAGGGTTGTACACATTGAGTTTCAAAACTCACTCCTTCTTTTATTTTTCTCAGGTGAACCTTAGTAGGCGGTTCGATGGATGGAGGGACTCGGAGGTGGCTAACTAGCAGGACAACTTAGACTTGATTCTTTTTCTTTATTAAAAGTTCTAGTTTTTTAATTGTTTAAGTCCGAATTGTAATAAGGCATTTTCTCTAGTTATTACTGTTCATTATGATGCTTTAAGACTGGAACATGGATTTATTCGTTTTAAACACATTTTAAGTTTTTTTCTCTTTTCTGAAACCACTTGTTGTTTTTTTTTTAAATAAGCTTCTGCAGTTAAAGTAAAATTTTCCAAAGTAACTTTTAACATGAAGTAAAGAGTTAAAAAATGACTTCTGAATATACCTTATTATAAAAGAATTTACAAACTGGGTTTTTACTTAAAATTTCTTTAGAAGGGTTTTTTAATGAAGATAATATTTTCGATAAAACAATTCAATGTGACACGCTGGATTCGGCCATAACATCCGGGCTGGGTTTAGGGGTGTTACAAAGTCTATAAATATTATTATTTAAGATTTAAGAGTCAAATATAGTCTTATTATAAATTTTGATTTGATAATTTATGTTATTTGAACGAATAATTAAGTTCAAGTGGTAAATCTTTAAAGTCAAGTGGTTTTAGAAAATAAGCTACAAGGACCTCGTTTTTATAAACCTGGCTAGTAAATATTTTATTAAATATTTATGGAATGTTATTAGCACCATATTAAATTTTGGTTAATAAATTTTAACGTTTAAATTATTAATTGAGTGAAAAGGATTAAATTGTAAAAGATGTAAAAGTTGAATTCTATATGTTAAAAGAGTCTAATTATTATGAAAAGATGAATTGGTGGCTTTTTATGGTAATTGTACCAAATGAATTGTGAGTGGACGGTTAGGTGAAGGTTTTTATGAAATTTTATTAAATAATAAAGGATAAACTTGTAATTACATAAATAAAAAAAATTAAAACATGAATAAAAAGATGAACAAAGTCATCTTTATCATCTTTTAAAGGGGAGAAGGCGAAAACTCCATAGAAGCTTCAACCAAGCTTTCGTTCAAGTTTATTTCACACGCTTGGTATGCATTTTTTTACTCGTTTTTCATTATTTTTATATTTTTGAGTTCATTTTAGCTTAATTAAGCCAGTCTGGGGATTAATTTGTGAGATCATTAAAAGTTTAGGGACTCACCATGAATGAGATATGTGTGTTTATGAACTTAGTTGGTAGATCCTTGAGTGTACTGGTTGATTATAAGTATTTCGTTAAGTGATTTTTGATAGTTTGTGTTTAAGGACTTATATACGATAATGATAAAATTTAAGGAGAATATTATGAATTGATGATAAATATGGGTTGTTATAACACTAGGTAAAAACCGGCTAACATAAATTTTAGCTAAAAAAAAGGTAAATTTTCAAGTTACGGGTTAAGAGTGTTACACACAAATTCCATAATAACATAATATCAGGGACTAAATTAAGAAAATAAAAACTCTAAAAACAATTTAAGGAATATATAGGGACTAAAGGGCACATATCATAAATTTCTAGGAAAAACTATAAAACAGGGGTCACACAGCCGTGTGAGAGGCTTTAGGCCTTGTGGAAGGGTTACACGACCCTGTGGTCAGGCTGTGTAACAAACTATGGTCGTATGTCAAACACTAAAATTATCCCACAGGAAGGACACGACCATGTGGCAAGTCGTGTGGGAGAGTTGTGGCCATGTGGTTGATGAACTAGTTTGGGGTTTACAGGAGCACTTAGTCATGTGGTCTACATGCCAAGGCGATTACTTTTAGATCGAGGATTGTGGTTAAGGAACCTATCCAACCAACTAGTAGGGAGAAAGAAGTGAGTGAGAAGGATGAGAGCACCTAAACTCCTAGTGTTAGAGATAGGGTGGAAGAGAAGGAAGGACCCCAGAGTGAACCCACATGAACTAAACTGGATGGTAGAACCAATCCAATACCATAACCAAATCTGACACCCACACCCTTTCCAAGTAGACTAGAAGAGAAAATGAAGCAAGACAATGAGAAGTTTCTAGACTTCCTCAAAATGTTTGAAGCTTTGAATGTCAACCTCTCATTGCTTGAGGTTCTAGAAAAAGTGTTGAAATATCAAATTCCTTAGGGAAGTTATGTCTAGGAGAAAGAAGATTAGGAGAGAAGAGCGATTCGCTCTTAATGCCAAGTGTAGTGTTGTTGTGTTTAGGAGAGTCCCACCAAAACTCAAGGACCCCGGTAGTTTCACCATTCCCATAGAGATCAGGGGTGTAAATTTTGCCAAGGTTCTTTGTAATCTTGGAGCAAGTATAAACTTAATGCTCTAGTCCATCTACCGTAGGTTAGGTCTAGGACATTTTATTGAGAGTTAGACAATTCATTTTACCGATTGACTTCATAGTTCTTGACTTTGAGAAGGATTTAGAGATACCAAATTTATTAGGGAGATCATTCCTAACTACCTCTTTGGCCACAATAGATGTAGGTAAAAGAGAGATGATGATGTAAGTAGGTGAAGAGGTAGAGATCTATAGGTGTGTGGAACTAGAACCTAAGATGAAGGAAGTGTCCCCTGATAATGAGCTAGAATGTCAAGTCGTTCAGGTAGTGTTCGATCATGTGACTAATAATGTGAAATATTTAGAGTGATGCATGTTTACAGGTTCGAGACCGAGGGTATGAGGCATTTGAGTGATGAAACGAGGCATCGCAAAGAGACGATAAGTGAATCAACTCGTAGGGTTGAAGAAAACGATACGTGTGTTGGTGCCCGAAACCTTATGCAAGCATCATTATGGACTCTATGTACTTTCTGCATTTAAATTAGGATATTAATTTATGTTGGTTAGATTTTGAACTTCGTAGCTCAGATTTTTGAGAGTTGAGAGAAAATTTGACAATTTTGTAGGGTTTGTTCAGTAAATTCACGAAACATAAGGCGGTATCATGATTTCTCGAATAGTCTCAATTGGGGTACAAAATTTTTTCTACGTATCATGATACCACTGGAATTTCAAAAGTAAAAAAAAAAATTGATTTTACACAGTGGTATCGTGATGCCTTAAACAAAATGGAATTTAAAGGGTCTAAAAATAGAGGATATCACGATATCCACCCTTAGGTATCATGATACTCGTGTCGGGTAAGGCGATACCCTAATAGTGATTCATGTGTTTTGGAAAGCTTCCCAACACCCCAAACACCTCATTCTTTTCATTTTCTTTCGAAATTTCTTGATCTTAACCCCTAAACACTCTCCCCTTCTCTATCTTCTCTTAATCTCCCTTTCAATCTCTTCAAATTTCTTGCAAATTATCTTTTCTTGTTCATTTGTTTTGGTTATTTCCCTCATTTTGTAGGTTTTTCTTTTTCCATTACTTGGGGAACACAAAGCTTTTTCAAATCAACCAACTCGGCTAAGGTGATCAAATCGGTTTATGTTCTCTTTTCTTTTATTTTCTTATAATTTTCTTGTTGCTTTTACTTTTTATTTTTAGTATATTTAATGTCATTTAAATTTTAGTTTTAGTATCGCTAGTTTAGTTTGTTGGTTGATTACTTGTGACTAGTTGGTCAATTTACTATTGTTTGTTTAAAATTGAGAAAATTAAAAAAATCTGAGAAAAATAAACCAATATTGATCCAAAACTGCCTCGGTTCCATCATCAGAATTTGATGGCATTAAATTTGCGCAAAAAGAGGTCACAGACTTTTATCAGACGATTTAGGGACGAACGTTCATCCTTAAACACGGTTTTGATCTGGCCTCTTTTTGTATGCTTCCTAAGCAACCTACCATAGTGCTCGTTGTATTGGAGTTTTACTCCAATTTCAAAATTTTTGAATGCAACCGGGTGCACGTCAGGCATGCTAGTGTCGATATTTCCCCTTAGGCCATTTGCGTATATTAGGATGTCTTGTGTTACAAGGAAAATGATCTATCATCCCTCGATTTAATCCACTTTACTAATGTAGGCACGAACGCAATTTTGAACTACCTTATGAAAGGTAGAGGCAAGTGGAAGTGGGAAGCTTCATCAGGGTGACCTCTCTCTTTTAAACAAACAATTATGTTCCTTGTTGCAAAAATCTAGATGCAATTTATACGTACTCATCTTTGCCCGGCACTCGACACTAATAACATTAATGTTTTTAGAGCAACCTTATTATACTCTATTTTGCAACGCAAAAGAATTTGGATAAATCAACAATTGAAGCATTGCATTACAGGCGACAAAATGGGTATTAATTCCTCTCAATTGATCATCGATCTTTTTCGTAGGGCTAGCGTAGACATCATGTGCACCGAGTAGACTCACCATCCCATTCGCAGCATCATGAGTGATTCCTTTCTCTACCAATTCTAAGAGCTTCATAATAAGAAGATTTAAGAGTGGAATCAATATCACAAAAACAAGATAGACGTGCCTCAAGTAACAAAAAAGCCAAGTGTAACACCCCCCACCCGGGAGTAATGCCTTACCTGAGCACAAGGCATTACCAAAACAATATCGCAACCATCCATACACAATTGAACCACGAAATTTCGTTCCAATTTAAAACTTAATCATAAAATATCATACAGCCCTTAAAATGGGCTTACAAAGCCCAAATCATGGTTTGGGAGTGATCCGAGACCAAACCAAGATCTTAGAAAAATTTTGGAAAATTAGACCAAATACAGGGCACACACTGATGTGAGACAGCGGCATGCCCGTGTGGGCAGGCCGTGTGGTCACACACACCCGTGTCCCCTACCCGTGTTGAATTATTGGAAAATTATTTTCATTTCGAACCTACAGGGGTTTTCACACAGCCAAACACACGCCTGTGTCCTTCACACGGCCTCAACACGCCCGTGTGGCCTCCCCGTGTGAAAAATTGGGACATTCTGTTTATGACGTCAGCATGCCATTTTGGTCACACGGTCACGAGACACGCCCGTGTGACCAGGCCGTGTGACGTCCCTAAACTCCAAAAATCCCATGCAAGGTTCACACGCGCTACACACATGGTTGTGGGGGTTGGTCGTGTGGCCTTAAGTTAGGCTATATTCCAAACCATACTTTGCCCTAGAACACATGCCATCACTACTACCTTTAACACCACATAACAACACATCTTTAGTCATCTAAAAGACTCGATTTACTCATCTATCATCTATTTCAAATTAAACACACACAACCATACCAAGTATTTCATGAATTTCCTCATAATAATAGATAAACAAAATATTATTCATCAATGGCTAAATCACTTAGCCTTTGACTACAAAATCACTTAACCCATGACAATTACCATAACATAATCAAACCAACTTAAGACTAACAACCTCACTAAGTCCCTATACATGCCATAGTCTAAGAGTTTGTTTCACTATACCAAAAGATAATATTGATAGTGTGGGTAATCCTCCGACTCAAAACGATCCCGAGCTGGCTTGACTGGATCTATAAAATAAGGGAAAAGAGAAAGTAGTAAGCTTCAAAAGCTTAGTAAGTCTATATGCAAATAATTAACATCAAGATAACAATTTAACCACACCAAGGGTATCTCTTACATGTCAATTTACCACCAAAACTTACCAACTTTCCCATACAATTCATACACATTATTTACACCTAATTAAGTCCACATGCACTCTCACAACCACATGCATATTTCCACAATTTCATTTGCCCAAAGATTTCACCTGCACACACATATCGAACTACCACACCAAGTCTCTTTAGTGAGCATTCCCGTTGAACTTTTCAGATTAACATTTAATACTCGGTGGATTTTTCATTCATGATTCCATCAACACATAAGCTCGGCTCTCGAGTACACATGGTGAAGATCACTTTATCATCCATGTGACCTAGACATTCATTCTTGTAGCCCTCGTGTGCACATGGTGAAGGTCACTTTATCACCCATGTGAGTTAGCTACATATGACATTGCTCTCATGTACACATGGTGAAGGTCACTTTATTGCCCATGAGGTATAATCATTAAGTCCCATAATTATCATTGCACATGGTGAAGGTCACTTTATCACACATGTGGCTTAGCCATTGAGCTCCATAGCCCTCAGGTCTACATGGTGAAGATCACTTTATCACACATGTAATCAAACCATATTTTATCTGCATCACCTGTTATTTCGAAGGTTCAACCGGGAACTCTCATTTCCAACACATCCAACATCATAGATGATTTTCAATATCAACATTTCATAATATCCATTATAATTACCAATGTACAAATGAAACAGACACATTACTTACATATAAACCTACCTCGACAAGAAAAAGCGATAATTTGGAACTTAATCTGACACCTTGCCCTTGCCCCGATCAAGATTGATTCCTTGATCTTCACAATTATGAGCTTGAGAAGTTGTCAAAACCCTAGCTATGGTTTCCTACCATGTTCGGCAAAGAAGAAGAGCTTATGGACACATTTTGGCCTTATTTTTCCCTTTTTATTCTTTTATAAACCAAATGACCAAAATGCCCTTCATTAAAAACATTTAGTATTCCACCATTCCTTGGGCATTTTTGTCCAAACTAAGTTAAAATGGTTTAATTACCATATAAGGACCTCTAATTTCAAAACCTAATTCAATCAAATACTTTATGAAATAAAACCTATATTTTCCACCTATTGCAATTAAGTCTAACATACCAAATTGGACGTGCAACCAATAAAATTCACACACCAAAATTTAACATATTTGTCCAAACACCCAATAAACATCAAAACTAAATCGAAATAATATTTTAAACTTTAGACTCATGGTTTCGAAACCACTTTTCCGTTTAGCCCTTGGTTCGGCCTGTTACAACTTTCCCTCTTTAGAGATTTTCGTCCCCGAAAATTTTAACAGTAAATAGGTTTGGGTACTGTTTCCTCATAGCTTTCTCCGGTTCCTACATAACCTCTTCCACACCATGCTTTTGCCACAACACTTTCACCAAAGCTATACTCTTGTTTCTTAACTATTTAACCTCTCGAGCCAAAGCCTTAATCAGCTCTTCTTCGTAGGTCATATCCAGCTGAATCTTAATATCCGTAGGTGAAATCACATGAGAGGGATTTGAACGATACCGTCGTAACATTGACACATGAAACACATTATGTATTTTCTCTAATTCTTATGGTAAAGCTAGACTATATGCCACTGGCCCTATTCTTTCCGTAACCTTGTACTGTCCAATGAAACGCGGACTTAACTTGCCTTTTCGGCCAAATCTTAATATTTTCTTCCATGGGCACTTTCAAAAATATTTTATCACCAACCTGAAATTCAATCTCTTTCCTTTTTAAATCAACAAAAGACTTTTACCGGTCAGAAGCAGCCTTTAAAGCATCCCGAATTATTTTTACCTTTTCCTCAGTCTTTTTAACCAGATCAACACCATGAATCTGTTTCTCACTCAACTCAGTCTAATACAAGGGAGTTTAAACATTTTTGGCCATACAATGCCTCATAAGGCGCCATCCTTATGCTCGATTGATAACTATTGCTGTAGGCAAATTCCACCAAAGGTAAATACTTTTCCCAGCTACCTTCAAACTCTAGAACACAACATTGAAGCATATCTTCAAGAACTTGAATTACCCTCTCGGATTGGCCATCTGTCTGTGGGTGAAATGCAGTACTAAAAGTTAACTTCGTACCTAGTGCCTCTTGTAATTTTTTCCAAAATCTCAAAGTGAACCTCGAATCCCTATCTGAGATGATAGACATAGGTACTCCATGTAACCTCACAATTCTAACAACATATAATTCAGCCAATTTATCAAGTGAGTAATCAACACGTACCGTATGAAATGAGCTGACGTTGTCAATCTATCCACAACGACCCACACAGCATCTTTCTTTTTCAGTGTTAAGGGCAATCCTGTCACAAAATCCATGGTAATTCATCCCACTTCCACTCGGGAACCATTACTGGTTGGAGCAAACCTGAAGGTACCTGGTGCTCCGCCTTCACCTATTGGTAGATCAGACACTTTGTTACAAATTTTGATATGTCCTTTTTCATGCCCGGCCACCAATACAATTTCTTCAATTCATTATACATTTTTGTGCTACCAGGATGTACTGATAAACAACTACTATGCGCCTCAAGCAAAACTTCCCGAATCAACTCCTCATCTCTAGGAACACGAATCCTATCATGAAACATTAAGCAACCATCTGACCCAATTCAAAAATCAGAGTTACCATCCATCTCACACTGAACCCTCTTGGCTTACAACCCGTCATCATTCTTTTAAGCTTCACAAATCTGCTGTAGAAATATGGTCTAGCCTTCAACTCAGCTAATATGGAACCATCATCCAACAATGTCATTCTTGTGCCTATAACTCTCAAAGCAAACAAAGACTTTCTACTCAAAGCATCTGCAACCACGTTTTCCTTTTCGGGATGATACTCAATTACTAGCTCGTAATCCTTTAACAGTTCAAGCCACCTCCGTTGACTCAAATTCAATTCCTTTTGGCTCATCAAGTATTTCAAACTTTTATGGTCGGTAAAAATCTGACATTTCTCACCATACAAATAATGGCGCCAAATCTTCAAAGCAAAGACAATAGTGAGCAATTCTAAATCATGTGTCGGGTAGTTTCTTTCATGTGGTTTTAACTGCCTCGAAGCATAGGCTACCACTTTGTCCTCTTGCATAAGTACGCATCCAAGGTTATTTAGTGACGCATCACTACAAATCACAAACTCCTTTCCCGATTCAGGTTGCATTAGCATTGGTGCCTCAGTCAATTTAACTTTCAACTGATAAAAACTTTGTTGACATCTTTCGGTCCACTCAAATTTTACATCCGTTTAAAGTAGCTTGGTTATAGGAGAAGCAATCATAGAAAAACCCTCGACAAATCATCGGGATTAACTAGCTAAACCCAAAAAGCTTTTAGCCTCGGTTACATTCTTCGGTGACTTCCAATCAACAATTACTGAAATCTTGGTTTTATCAACCCGAATACCATCACCCGAGACTATGTGTCCCCAAAATCCAACTTCATGTAGCCAGAACTCACTCTTGCTAAATTTAGCAAATAATTTTTCTTTTCTGAAAGTCTACAATACCATTCTAAAATGCTCAGCATGTTCCAACTCATCCTGAGAATAGATCAATATGTCGTCTATGGACACCACTACAAACTTGTCCAAATATTACCGAAAAATTCGGTTCACCAAATCCATAAACATAGCCGGCACATTAGTTAAACCAAAAGGCATAACAAGAAATTCATAATGGCCGTACCTTGTTCTAAAAGCAGTTTTTGGCACATCGGATTCCTTAACCCGTAACTGGTAATAGCCAAATCTTAGGTCAATTTTAAAGAACACCGTTGCTCCCTTTAATTAGTCAAATAAATCATCAATTCTCGGCAATGGATACTTGTTCTTGATAGTCACCTTGTTGAGCTATCTATAATCAATACAAGGCCTCATCAACCCATCCTTCTTCTTTATGAACAATACAGGTGCACCCTAAGGAGAGAAACTCGGCCTCACAAATCCCTTTTCTGTTAACTCTTGCAACTGAGCCTTTAACTCTCTCAATTCTGTCGGAGCCATCCTATATGGAGCAATAGAAATAGGTATAGTCCCAGGTAACAAATCAATAGCAAACTCAATTTCTCTAACAGGAGGTAACCCGGGTAACTCTTTCGGAAACACGTTTGGAAATTCACAAACTACGGGCACAGATTCAAGTCTCAATTCTGACACCACAGTATTCAACGCATATGCTATATAAGCCTCACACCCTTTTATCATACATTTTTGAGCAAACATGCAAGAAATTATCACCGACATTTTAATCAACTCATTTGTTCCAACCAACAGAATTTCACCACTTTCACATTTCAAATCAAGACTTTTCTGTCTACAATTTACCTTAACATCATGTAATGTCAACCAATCTATGCCCAAAATAATATCAAACTCGTCAAATGGCAAACATCAGATTAGTCGAAAAACAGTAACCCTAAATCATCAAAGGACAGTTCCTACAAACCTTATCTACCAATACAAATTTGCCTAACGGGTTTGACAACTTAATAACAATTTCAGTCAACTCAGCAGGCAATGTCATACTATGCACTAATTTTTCACAAATATAAGAATGAGTGGAGCCTGGGTCTATCAATGCAATAACATCAATATTATAAAGTGAGAATGTACCGGTAATCACATCCGGAGATGATGCCTCTTCACGAGCTTGCATAGCATAAGCTCTACCAGGTGTTCTCGTCTCGGATCTCACTACTGTATCTTTCACTGTACCCTTACTATTGGTTTCACCTTTAACGTTCCTTGGTGGTCTACCCTTACTAACAGTGTGACTTGATCTAAAACCTTGAAATTTCTCATCTCTCGCTCCCTCAGGGTAATCTTTAATAAAATGATCTATAGAAACACACCTGAAACAAGCCAGGTTAGGTCCCCAACACTCACCGGTGTGTTGTTTGCCATAGCTCTGACACTCAGGTCTATTAGTCCTCACATTACCCACACTAACCATCGATGTAGCTTGGGTTTTAGAACCTGAATATGCTTTACCCCGATCTCGGTGTGACTGTCTAGCTGAAACTGTCATTCTAGGATTCAATTCTTTAGACCTCTTTGATGAAGATGGAAGGACTTACTCATCGGTCTCTTCTGAGCATCTCAAGCCTCCATAATTTCTTTTCTCTTCTCTTTGTTTAGCTCCTCAGCTTTGCATGCTCTATCAACTAACACCACAAGTTCTTTTAGTTCCAAGATTCCCACTAGCACTTTGATATCTTCATTGAGCCCATCCTCAAACCTTCTACATAACATCGCCTCGGTAGAAACACATTCTTGTGCATATTTGCTAAGTCTGACAAATTCACATTCATACTCAGCCACAGTCATCTTACCTTGTTTTAACTCGAGGAACTCTTTTCGTTTTTGATCCACAAACCCTTGGCTTATATTCTTTTTATGAAATTCCTCCAAAAGAAATCCCATGTCACTTTCTCCCTCAAAACCACAGATATTAATGTTTTCCACCAACAACAAGCCGAATCTTTCAACAAGGACACGACACACTTTAGGTACTCCTCAAGTGTACAAGATAATTCTTCAAATACTCTGATGGAATTTTCGAGCCAAAACTCCGCTCTCTCTGGATCATCATCCACACTGGCTCTAAACTCTTTGGCTCTTTGTTTCCAAATATTATCCAACGGAGGTTTTGCCAACCTTACCATATCAACACTCTATGGGGCTACGGGAACCGATTATGGTATAGGTGGGCGAGGAGGGGGTTAAGCATTAGGGTTCGCTTTAATAAAATCAGTGTACCAATCATTTATTATTCTAAGAAAGGCATCCCGAGCCTCGTCCTCTTGATTCATAGTCTCATTTTTACTTTCTACCGGTGCGGTCCCTTGCGCGGGAGCTGGCATATTGCTAGCATCATCATCAGTCATAGCTTGTTCGGGATCCATTACTATATAAAACAAAAACATAGTTTAGAAAACTCAAGAGTCACCACACTATCACAATATATATCTATGGCATGTATAGCTAGACTCATCCCCCACGCTATGGTAGTCTAAGAATCGTCTAAACCATAGCTCTGATACCACTAAATGTAACACCCCTCACCTGGGAGTAACTCTTTACCCAAGCACGAGGCATTACCGAAACAATATCACAACCATCCATACAAAATCGAACCATGAAATTTTGATCTAATTTAAAACTTAATCATAAAATATCATACAACCCTTAAAATGGGATTACAAGGCCCAAATCATGGATTAGAAGTGGTTCAAGACCAAATCGAGATCTTAGAAAAATTTTAGAAAATTAGACCAAATACAGGGTACACGCTCGTGTGAGATAGGGGCATGCCCGTGTAGGCAGGCCGTATGGTCACACAGGCCCGTGTCTCCTATCCGTGTTGAATTATTAGAAAATTATTTTCATTTCGAACATACAGGGGTTTTTACACGGCCAAGCACATGCCCGTGTCTTTGGCCTGTGTCCTTCACACGGCCTCAACACGCCCGTGTGGCCTCTCCGTGTGAAAAACTGGGACATTTTGTTTATAACATTAGCATGCCATTTTGGTCACACGGCTACGAGAAAAGCCCGTGTGACCAAGCCGTGTGACGTTCTTAAACTCCGAAAATCCCATGCAAGGTTCACACGCCCTACACACATGGCCATAAGGGCTGGCTGTGTGGTCTTAAGTTAGGCTATTTTCCAAACCATACTTTGCCCCAAAACGCATGCCATCACTACTACCTTACACCATATAACAACACATCTTTAGCCATCTAAAAGACTCCATTTACTCATCTATCATCTATTTCAAATTAAACACACACAACTATACCAAGTATTTCATGAATTTCCTCATAATAATAGATAAACAAAATATTATTCATCAATTGCTAAATCACTTAGCCTTTGATTACAAAATGACTTAACCCATGGCAATTACCATAACATAATCAAACCAACTTAACACCAAGAACCTCACTAAGTCCCTATACATGCCATAGTCCAAGAGTTTGTTTCACTATACCAAAAGATAATGTCGATAGTGTAGGTGATCCTCCGACTCGATCAGATCCTGAGCTGGCTTGACTGAATCTATAAAATAAGGGAAAAGAGAAAGGAGTAAGCTTCAAAAGCTTAGTAAGTCTATATGTAAATAATTAACATCAAGATAACAATTTAACCACCCCAAGGGTATCTCTTACATGTCAATTTACCACCAAAACTTACCAACTTTCCCATACAATTCATACACATTATTTACACCTAATTAAGTCTACATACACTCTCACAACCACATGCATATTTCCATAATTTCATTTGCCCAAAGATTTCACCTGCACACACATATCGAACTACCACACCAAGTCTCTTTAGTAAGAATTCCCGTTGAACTTTTCAGATTAACATTTAATACTTGGTGGATTTTCCATTCATGATTCCATCAACACATAAGCCCAGCTCTCGAGTACACATGGTGAAGATCACTTTATCATCCATGTGACCTAGACATTCATTCTTGTAGCCCTCGTGTGCACATGGTGAAGGTCACTTTATCACCCATGTGAGTTAGCTACATATGACATTGCTCTCATGTACACATGGTGAAGGTCACTTTATCACCCATGAGGTATAGTCATTAAGTCCCATAATTATCATTGCACATGGTGAAAGTCACTTTATCACACATGTGGCTTAGCCATTGAGCTCCATAGCCCTCAGGTCTACATGGTGAATATCACTTTATCACACATGTAATCAAACCATATTTTATCCGTATCACCTGTTATTCCGAAGGTTCAACTGAGAACTCTCATTTCCAACACATCCAACATCATAGATGATTTTCAATATCAACATTTCATAATATCCATTATAATTACCAATGTACAAATGAAATAGACACATTACTTACATATAAACTAACCTAGACAAGAAAAAGCGATAATTTGGAACTTAATTTGAGACCTTCCCCTTGTCCCGGTCAAGATTGATTCCTTGATCTTCTCGATTATGAGCTTGAGAAGTTGTCAAAACCCTAACTATGATTTCCCACCATGTTCGGCCAAGAAGAAGAGCTTATGGACACATTTTGGCCTTATTTTTCCTTTTTATTCTTTTATTAACCAAATAACCAAAATGCCCTTCATTAAAAACTTTTAATATTCCACCCTTCTTTGAGCATTTTTGTCCAAACTAAGTTAAAATGGTTTAATTACCATATAAGGACCTCTAATTTTAAGACCTAATTCAATCAAGTACTTTATGAAATAAATCCCATATTTTTCACCTATTGCAATTAAGTCTAACATACCAAATTGGACGTGCAACCAATAAAATTCACACACCAAAATTTCACATATTTATCCAAATACCCAATAAACATCAAAACTAAATCAAAATAATATTTTAAACTTCGGACTCATGGTTTCAAAACCACTTTTTCGTTTAGCCCCTAGTTCGGGCTGTTACACCAAGCGCCAAGAAGAAAACTAAGGATGAGGCTACACAGTGGCAACGTAGGCTAGGCCAAGACATGCGCTACAATACTCGAATGTTAGAGGAAATGAAACCATTTATGGATATGTTTGTGGTGAGTCAAGAAGGAGAAGGCATACAATGGCCCATGTAACACCCCAAACTCGGCCCAGATGTTATGGCCGAATCTGGCAGTGTCACATTAAAGGGTGACTCGTACAAATCGAAGTTGTTGAAAAATATTTGGTCAATCGTAATTCTAAAACCGTGTTTAACAAAACAAGATTCTTATTTTGCAATCATGCTCCGCAGATGGTTTTTAAAGCAAATCCAACCCGTTGAAAACTTGTTTAATAGTGAGCTTAGAAAAAACTTTGAGTTCGCAGACCTTTGTTAATTAAAAATCTGAGTTTGAAAATCTTTGTTAAATTTCTTATTTAATTACAGTGGAAGCTCATTCTTTTAAAAATCATTCCAGTGTTTATGTTGATTTCAAGGTATCATTTTAATTTAGAAATCTAGTTTAAGTTTCGAAATCCAGCAATTATGCTGATAATAATAAAAACCCAAGTAAAAATAATAAAAAAACAAACCAGAGATAAGAGGCCTTATTACAACCCAATAAAAATAATTAAAAATAAAGTAAATATATATAGCTACTAAATCATTATTTAACTTGTAGTGTGGCCACCTCTGAGTCCTCATTTATGTCGAACCGCCTATTGAGGATCACCTGAAAAAAATAAAAGTGAGGGGTGAGTTTTAGAAAACTCAGTGTGTACACCTTCGTCAATCAAACAATATGCAGCAATCTATTTGGACCTAGCCCATTACAGATACAATATAGCATATCACAATCAATGGGCTTGAGCCCGTTATAGTAACAGTAGGGCATGCATTAAGAATCCTACCCAACTATCCTCTACACTCCATCTCCGTCCAACTGATCACACCATGTAGGGATATAATCAACCCACCCAACCCTACACTCCACAGTGTAGTACCAATGTGGTACTATCATTAAAATGCAACAGTGCTGCTAGAATATTAGGCTAGAAGCCATCAGATTAATACAGCGAAGCTGCCAGTACAGAACACTTCCTCTATAAGCATATACTCGACCTCATGCAATGCAACATACTCAATGTCATGCCAACATGATACAGAACATAAGCGCATATATAACATTTCACGGCATAAAATATTATTCAGAAAGTATACAGGTTTAAATTAGTCATTTTACCCTTGAGGGGTATTTTAGTCATTTTGCCCCTAAGGGCATATCGGTCATTTTTTATTATGGGCCTAAAAACACAACTACGGCCCATTAACAAGTCCATAATTCAATCTGCACGTTTTATGTCATTTTTAACAATTACAAATACACTAAGGCTCGCAAGCCCAATACATAGCCCAGAGGGCCCACATACTCATATGGCCCATTAGGCCCAAATTTACCATAAGCCATGTAATTAGCCTGACTGGCTCGCCAAAACTTACCAATTTATCAATTTTACAGGCGATGGGCCCACGCGCCCATCGAGCCCATTTAGCCCATTCCGGCTCAGTTGACCAAAAGGCGGCTCGAGTCCATAGAATTGACCATGGAGCCTCTGTCATCGAATTGGTCTCCCTACACGAGCGTTCACACACTCGTAGGGTTGCCGACGCCAACCTTTCAGTTTTTCGACTTTTTGAGATTTTGACTTTTACCGATGTGTCATGTGTGCGGTGTATGTACACACCTTCGGCTCTATATCGATTATCAAACGAGGGGGTAAAAGTACACACCTTGATGAAGAGACACATAATAGCCTTCTATCGTGGCACCTTATCCAAATCGATGATCTATGTATCGATCTCCCCTCCCAGTCAATAGATAAAATCTATAAATCGCTTGCCCAAAGTAAGTCTAATAATTAGAGGGTGCCAGACAGAGAAGTAAAGAATCGATTTGATCAGTCAAAAACCGAAAGAAATCTGTGATGGGAGAGTAGTGTGGTTGTCGACTGAAGCAACTCAATTGGCAACAAGGACATTCAGTTTTCAACTAGACAAGAGCATTGTTCAGCTTAAAAAAGAAAGCAAGAGATTAAGAAAATAGAGGGATTTCAGTTAAATATTTCGAAGAAGAAAGTGGAGATGGTGACGGCACACACAAGATTCAGTAGAAAGGGATTTCATTTTAGATGACTTGTAGGAGGAAGAAACAATGATGGCAATAAGAAAGGGGATGGAGGTAATCGGCTTAAGAAGCTAATGTTGGAGATAAGGAATTTCAGCACAAATAATGTTGAGAGGAGAGAACTCAAAGAAATATTTGCCAGTAAATGCCCGAAATAGTTTATAGTTTCGGCCTAGAATGGTGCAACTTTGAAAGCCAAAACGAGAATTGCCAAAACTCCAAAACAAATAATGAACACAAAAACAATATATATTTTTTTCCATTCGTCTCAACCTCATCTTCCAAGTAAATTCAATCCAAATCCTTGATTTATTCCTAAATTTAAGTCAAACTTTTGGTGTTTCAATCAAACACCAATTCTTCCCCACGTGAGCAGCAAAATTAAATCTCTTTTACGCATGGGACAGCTCGAACTCCTACCCTCCAAGCTCCCTACATGCCGCTTGCCACTGCACCGCAACTTATTTTATGCTATAATTCAGTCACAAATAGTTATATGGCTTACTTGCTGAAGCCACGGTTACTTAAAAGAAAAAAAATCAAACCTTTACCTACCTTGGGGTTTGAACGTACGCCCTCTCGAATCCCATAGCACGCTACCTGCCACTGCACCCCAGGTGCTCTTGTGACATATTCCATCCTCAGCTCCTTTTAAAGCCTATTAACGTGCACCCAGGTTATTCGAAGAAAAAGCTAGAAACATTGCTGCTATCCAGATTTGAACCCCTAATATCTTGGCTATGCTACCAGTCTCTTGCCACTACTCCACCTACTTTATTTGTGTCATTTTTTCTCCTTAACTAATTAAGAAGCCTACCTGCCACAGCCTAGGTTGTTTAAAAAAAACCCAACGTTTTTGCGCATACTATGACTTGAACCCTGCTCTCCTCCCTGCCCCTAACGCCTTTTGTCACTAGGCCAGGCGCGTCCCTTGCGTCGAGTTTCACCAGGCTTAATTAATAAGCCTTTCACCTAATGGCCAGGGTCCTTTGGAAAAATATAAAATTTTGCTAAAACCCTAGATCGAACCCAAGACTTTTCCCACACTACCAACCCTTCCTAAATCACTTAAATATTAAACTAAATGTGCAATTGTAAAATTTTTAAACACATTTAAATTATTCAAGCCACCTTCTAATCGATCCCAAACTCAAGGCCCAAAATTCGGGGCGTTACAACCCAACCAATCGAGTGATTTATTTGTGGATGAGAAAGAAAAGGAGGAGGAAGTCGATGAGGAGGGGAGTGACGAAGGTGAAGTAGTTGATGACGAAGAGGCAGAAGATGATGATGTGACACCTTATGCTAATACCACCGAGGACGTATTCACCCCTGCACATCCGATGACCGAGGGTGTTGTCATCCAAGAGTAGAGCATGCCGATCACCCGAACGCACACCAAGAGAACCGTTCCTAAGAGAAGAAATAGGCAGATAATTGAGGAAACTCACTCAGAGGACAACACGTCCAATGCATAGTTACATGTTTTTGCATTTAACCTTTAGTTATTTGTGAGACATGTAAACTATTAAACTACACTATCTTTGGACTTATTTTTCTATTTTTAGATTTAGTATTTTGGTTGTTTTTTGTTTTATTTTTGTGTGTTTGTTCTATGTGTAGTGAGTTACCATGAAAGACTACACAACATTTGCGGGCTTCAACGAGGAGGTGAACCCTCGAGTTAGTCCGGCGCTCCATTCTAGGGAAGTCCAATAACCTCCTATCTTTTTCGGGAACGCATTAGGGACAATGTGTATTCTAAGTGTGGGGAGATGGACATAGTTTTATATGTTTTATTTTTCTTGCTTTTTTTATTTTATGTTTATTTTTAAATCTTTGCCTTTTTCAAAAAAATTCAAAAATACCAAATTTATTTTTCATTTTTTGTCTTTTATTTTATGTAATTGCATGGTGATTGGGCTACAATTAGGTAATAAGTCATTATTTGTAAATATTTAATAAGTACATAGAATTGTTGAACTTGTAAATTTTAAATGATACTAGATAATTTGTTTTTCTTAATTGTAGACTAGTTAGTTCAATTAGTTAATATGTATAATAGGGTGAAGGCAATAACCTAAATGAAAATGTATAAAGTGTACCATAGAATGAAGAAAGTATACAGATCCTTGTATATAAATAATTTGAATTGTTAATTGTTTGTTTAAATAGATTTATGCTTGAAAGAATTTGTGTATGTGATTGATTCAAGAAAGACCTTAGCCACTGTTTGTAATAGCCTAGAGCCTAAAAGCTTACCTATTGCTATATACCCTTAGTTCTCATATCTTTGAGCCTTGAGTACCCTTTTCTTGTAAGCCTTATTATCAAAGCCTCAAGCTTAAATGCGTCAAATACTCAATCCTTCTTGATCCCATTCTTTAAAATGCATTACGCAATGGACGTCGGGTCATAGACATTTAGGGCTAAGTAGAAACATTATGGTGGCTTTGTGCGCGAAAAAGAAAATGAAGGGATTATGTGAGTTAGTACTTAATAATAATAATAAGGTGAACGAAAGAGTGCAAAATAAAGAAAAAGAGATATAAATCAAAATTAAGCTCGAAAAAGAAAATATTTCATTTCACAATTACAAAATTTTGTTCATGCTAATCTCACGTGTTACCTTCTATTATTTTGGAGAAATAAGAAAAGTGAGGGAAGGACAAATAAGGTGATAAACTCGTAAATAAATTGGGGTTGAATAGGGAACAATGTCATGTTTATAATCATTTCTGGTGCTTGAACTTGTTATGAGTGCCTATTGTTTCAATTTCGAATTGTCCTAAGCCTGAGAATGCTACAAGCCTAGAAGACCTATGGGACCCAAATAAGTCACCAACACAATAATTCGTCAGTAGCTTGCATTTTTTTGAACGAATATGACCATCTCTTTTTAAGTATCTATGAGCAATCCACATAATTTATTTTGATGGATAACACTTGTACATATGTTTATTTCCATTGCCTCGACATCTATTGACATTTTAACCTGGTGAACTAATTATGTTTGCATTAGGAATAAACAAGTTAGCCAGATATCACTCTTAATTTACATGTCAGGTAGTTCTCATACGAGTTCGATGTCTTACCGCTATGTGACTTAATTGTCTAATTTAGTCTAAGAGTCATATTTTCTTTTGCATGTTTGGTGTGTTTGCTTGAGGATCAGCAAAGAGTTAAGTGTGGGGGAGTTTGATTTGGCATAATTTGATATGGAAAATTTGGCTTTTCCTAGTATATTTAAGGAGCTTATTCTCAACCAAAGGAGCTTCTTTTTCGTAGTTTTTTGTAATTTTTAGATTTTAAGGTAATTAGTGTAAATGTCTTATTTTTACTCATTTTGAGACCCAAATTGGTCAATAGTGTTATTGGGGGCCT
Source organism: Gossypium stocksii (assembly GCA_020496765.1). Classification (NCBI taxonomy): domain Eukaryota; kingdom Viridiplantae; phylum Streptophyta; class Magnoliopsida; order Malvales; family Malvaceae; genus Gossypium; species Gossypium stocksii. The sequence continues at coordinate 43,567,248 of CM035621.1, forward strand.
TAATGTATTTATGAATGGTGTAGGAACGTGTTGGAGTTTGAAAACAAGCGAGAACGACACCAAAGGAGAGGGTATTATGATATCCAAATCATAGAATAGCGATACCTTCAACAAACTCGAGATTGGAGACCATTCTTTAGTGGTATCACGATATCCACCCTCCAACAAAACCCCTAAGTTTGAAATTGCCCTAGGTATCGTGATATCATCTTCTTTGGTGTTACGATATCGATATACTGAGGGGACAAAATTGGACAAAAAAGGTAGTCTTTGTCCACCCGAAGCACCAATCATTGAAGGCTCATTCAAGGGTATATTAGGCACACAAATTGGATTAGAATAGTTGTTATATCAACCAAATTTTGGCTGAAAGATAGGAGAGGCCACATTACCTTAGTTTAGGCTTAGTTTTCTCTAGGTTTTCTCTTAGCATTTCTTCTTCTTCCTCTAGGGTTTTTTATTTTCATTTTCTTAGTTGTAGATTTTACATTTCCCCGCAACTCTCCTTCTTGTTTTAGTTGTTCTTAGTGTTAGTTAAGTTAGTTATCAATCTAGCTTAGGTTTATTTGCACCTTTAGTCCATGTACCTTTGTTGTATGAAATTTTCATATTTAGTTTAATGTATTGTAGTTTCTTTTACTTTTCTTTGTTAAAGTTTGTTCCTTTTATGTTTATTATTTTAGATTTTCTTGTTGAATGCTTTTCTTTACATGTCTTTTAAGTTTTCTTACATAAAAATCTCAACTTTCATATTTTTCTTAAGCTTTGCTTTAATGGGTTCTTTGCTTTTTATTTTTATGGTTGTTAGTTTTATTTTCAACATGAGTAGCTAAACTTTTAAGCAGATTGGTTGATGGAGATATGGTAAGCTGATTGTTGGATGAAGGACCAAATCATAATAAATTGAACTAATTTAAATGAACTTAAAAACTTAGGATTTACAACCCTAATGGAACATTTAGGCAAGTGAGACAGAGAGATCTTGTTGGGAACCAATTCATTAGTCCCGAGTTAACCGGTGAAATGAAGAAATAATCTAGACTAATTTTTCTAACTTGGTAAAGTGGAGACTAACAGGTAAAACAGAGCCATTTTGGGAGTTTAAGTAATTTAGATCGCTATTTCAGGGATTAGTAAACCACATTAATGTCAACCAACCACCATTTCTCATGTAATTGTTAATTTCATAGGTTTGCATGTTTTACAATTTAGTCCATACTAGTTAGATAGTTAATTAGATTAATTTATCTTGATTTTATGATTTTTCATGACATAATTTTTTGTGATTAGTTTGTTAGACTCTTTATTTTACACACGCATTATTTAGAAATTGTTCAATCCACGATTCTCTTAGGTTCAAACTTAGTAGTACTTTAGTGTTCCATTATAACACTACAAATATTACAACTGACCTGTCACACTTGCAGTCAAGTCGCGATATTTATATTGTATTTTAATTCCCGAGTGTTGATTTCCTATCTCTCTCCTATCGACCAAATGAGAGGCAGTCACTTACTATGTCTTGGGTTGTAACACCCCAAACCCGACCTAGACGTTATGGCTGAATCTGGCAATGTCACATGATAGTGTGTCGTGAAAACCAAGTTGTTGTAATAAAATCATTTCCATGTTATTATATTTCTTTGGCTCTTATTAGTTCTAAAAGAAAATGTTTTACTATTTTAAATTATTTGTTTAAAAACATCTCTCATTGTGGAAGCTTTTCTAAAAATAGTTTATGTAATTGTGAGTTTAGAAAATACTTTAATTTTTTGAAAACCGGATATCCTACGACTAGCAGTTATAAATCCATAAAATAATTAAATAAATAAAATCCCAAATTTAAGCAAAAGTCTCCCCAAAAAAGTCCAAAAATTACATGAAAATAACCTAAAAAAATAATAAAACCCAGGCATAAGTTAAAAACAAAGAAGTTAAAAAATTGTGGTCATCGTCGAGTCTTCCGTCGCACCGATCTGTCTAGGTCTGGGTATTACCTATGCACATTATATAGAGAGGGGTGAGTTTATGTAAAGCACATTATATAGAGAGGGGTGAGTTTATGTAAACTCGGTGTGTAATCCCGCATAAAAAACAAACAAACAACAATCATAGTGCATAGTCAAAAGCAGTCTTGGGCCTAAGCCTCTTTTAGTATCAGTATTAGTTTGGCCATAGCCCAATTCAGTAACAGCATCAGTATGCACAAGGGCCTTAGCCCATCACAGTATTAGTAATAGATATACAGTATTCAGTAGCAAAGTTCTACCCAACTAGCCTTTACACACCATCTTCGTCCAACCCTACACTCCATGTGGGGATTAAATCACCCACCTATCCCTACACTCCAAGTAGTACCAAATGTGGCAAATAAACTATAACACCCCTTACCCGTATTCATGCTGGAATAGGGTACGAGGCATTACCAGACTTAAACACAAGCACTGATACAATTTTGAGCCATAAGTTTCCACCCAAATTTTAAAACTTTTCACATTCTTTCACACTATCCCTAAAATGAGCCTATGAGGCCCAAAACATACTTTGGAAGCAATTCGGGACTTAACCAAGAGATTTGGAACACTTAGAAAATTTTCCATCAAAACAGTGGCACATGCCCATGTGACTTGGGACATGCCCATGTGGGCAGGCTGTGTGGTCACACACGCCCGTGTCCCAACCCGTGTGAAAAATATTGAGAATTCTATTTGTGACGTCATCAACAATTTAGGGTCACATAGCCAAGTCACACGCTCGGGTGCTAGGCCGCGTGGTGAATCTAATTTTCAAATTTAAGGTGCATGTAACACCCCTTACCCGAGTTCAACGCTGGAACTGGATACGAGGCATTAAGGACAATAGCACAACCAATCACTCAAAGTCGAACCATAAAATTTCGTTCTAAATTAAAACTTCTTCATAACAAGTCATACAATCCTTAAAGTGGGCCTACAGGGTCCAAAACATAATTTGGGAGTGGTCTGGGACAAAACCAAACTGAGAACTTAGAAAAATTTTGGGAAATTTGGCTAAAAACAGGGCATACGCCTGTGTAAGATAGGGGCACGCCCGTGTGGGCAGGCCGTGTGGTTGCACACGCCCATGTCCCCAACCCGTGTGGAATTATCGCAAATTTATTTTTCATTTTGAACCTACAGGGGTTTTCACACGGCCGAGCACACGCCCGTGTCCCTCACACAGCCTTAACACGCCCATGTTCTTACCTCGTGTGGAAAAACTTGGGTATTCTGTTTATGACGTCAGCATGCAAATTTGGTCACACGGCCACGGAACACGCCCGTGTGGACAAGCCATGTGACGTACTTATTCTCTGAAAAATTCATGCAATTTCATATGCCCTACTCACATGGCCATGGTGGCTGACCGTGTGGCCCTAAGTTTATGCCATATAAGTTTATACCATTTCATCACAACTCACCAAAAATCTTTTAGACACTCATTATAGCCACATTTAAAATTTAATCATCACATATCAAATAATCCATACACAAACAACCCAACCATTTCATGAATTACCTCATATAGGGATACAAACCAATAGCATCATTAGCCATATCACATGGCCTTAATACAAAATGACTTATCAAGAGACATGAACCCACATGATAGCCAAACTACTTTGACACCTATAAAACAACAAGGTCTCTATACATGTCATAATTCAAAAATACATTTCAATATACCAAAAGGGGTATTAATAGTGTGGGTGATCCTCCGTCGCTTCCTGAAATCCGAGCTGGTTTGGCAACACTATAAGACAAGGGAAAAAGAAGAGGGGTAAGATTTAAGCTTAGTAAGTCTATATGCAAATAATTAGCATTATAATAACATACTCAAATTTAAGCTCAGAATTTAACCATAACACAATTTCAATGCTCATCATGACTTTATTTACTCGCTTTAAACTTACCCATATTCACATACACCACATACCATTTGTCTATCCATGTACATACTCACATACACTCTTTCTCACATATACACTTGCTTACATATGCACTTACTCACATCCCTGCACTTATACATTACGTATTGATACCAAACATTATTTAGTAAATTTTCCCATTGAATCCTTCGGAATATCCATCGATACTTGGTGGTTTCAGCACAAAGCTCCACTTTTCATGTAATCCGGCTCTCGTGTGCAAATGATGTACTTTTAGTACCATGCATGTGACCTAGCCCACATAGTCTAGTAGCTCTCGTGTCAACATGGTGTCCTACACTTAGAACCATTCATGCGACCTAGCTACATATCGTATAGCTCTTGTGTCAACATGATGTTCTCTCGGTAACATTCATGTGAGCTAGCTATTGTTAACCCGTAGCTCTCGTGTACATATGGTATATACACATGTGACTTAGCTACCAGATAATGCCTCGTAGCTCTCGTGTCAGCATGGTGCCCTACCTCAAGACCACACATGTGACCTAGCTACATTTTATCCATATCTTTCGGTTTCCGAAGGTTGAACCGAGTCTTTCACATTCCCACAACTTTACGATAACAATATTACTCAAGCATTCTTCACAATATACAACCATTTATAATGACATTAATAAATTCAATACATTACTTACATATAAACTTACCTCGATACAAAATATGTCAAATTTACGGTTTAGTCCAAAACCTTGCCATTGCCTCGGTCAAGGTCGATTCCATGTTCTTCTCGATCTATAATGACACATTTAATCCATTCAATATTCACATTACTCAATTCAGTCCAAAATCTTCCTATAGCAAATTTTACAATTTAGTCCCTAGGCTCAATAAATGATTTTCATCTCATTTTCTTGTATTTTAAGCCTAGCCGAACCATTTTTCCTCTTATAGTAGCTCACAATTTCCATAATTTCACAATTTATGCACACAATATTTCAACTTTTACAGATAAGTCATTTTTTACAATTTTTCACCAAAATCACCTTGTAAAAGTTGTTCACCACACTTCAAACTTTCATATTCTACCACTAGACATCAAAATGCATTTAGGTCATCCATGGATAAAATTTTAAAAATAAACCCTAGCCAAAATTAGTGGTAAAAATAACTAGAGCAAGTTACGAGGATTTCAAAAATACGAAGAGCATTAAAAACGGAGCTAGGAGTCACTTACTTGGAGCTTGAAAAGATGACAAAACCCTAGCTATGGTGCCCTTACAAATTTCAGCCAAGAGTAAGAAGATGGACACCAATTTTGACTTATTTTCCCTTTTTATTTCTTTAATTATGCAAATGACCAAAATGCCCCTCATGCCTATCTTTAAAATTTTCCCTTCCATGGGTATTTTTTGTCCAAACACAAATAAAATGGTCTAATTACCACATAAGGACCTTAGATTTAAATCCCCATTTCAATCAAGTACTTTTATGAATTAAAATACATACTTTTCTCTTATTACAATTTAGTCCAACCTATTAAATTGGACATGCAAACAATAAAATTTATCTACCAACATTTCACACAAACATTCAATCACCTAATTAATATCAAGACTCAATCGAAAAAATATTTAAGGCCTAGGATTCATGGTTTTCAAAACCACTATTCCGTTTAGCCCCTACTTCGGGCTGTTACAACTCTCCCCCTTTAGGAATTTTCATCCCCGAAAATCTTACCGGTAAATAGGTTTGGGTACTGTTTTCTCATGGCTTCCTCCGGTTCCCACGTAGCCTCTTCTACACCATGCTTTTGCCACAACACCTTTACCAAGGCTACACTTTTATTTCTCAACTGTTTGATCTTTCGAGCCAAAATTTTAATTGGCTCCTCATCATATGTCATGTCCGATCAAATCTTAATCTTTGTAGGAGAAATCACATGTGGTGGATCCGAACGATACCGTCGCAACATTGACACATGAAACACATTATGAATCTTTTCCAATTCTGGCGGTAAAGATAGCCGGTATGCCACTGGCCCTATTCTTTCTATAACCTCGTACAATGAAACGTGGACTTAATTTGCCCTTCCGGCCAAATCTCAATATTTTCTTCTACGGTGATACTTTTAGAAATACTTTATCACCAACCTGAAATTCAATCTCTTTTCTTTTCAAACCAGCATAAGACTTTTGTCGGTCTAAAGCAGCCTTCAAACAATCTCGAATTATCTTCACTTTTTTCTTGGTCTCTTTAACCAGATCAACACCATGAATCTATTTCTCATTCAACTCAGTCCAATATAATGGAGTTCGACACTTACAACCATACAATGCCTCATACGGCACCATCTGTATACTCGTCTAATAACTATTGTTGTAGGCGAATTCTACCAGATACTTTTCCCAACTACCCTCAAACTCTAAAACACAACACTGAAGCATATCTTCAAGAACTTGAATTACTCTCTCGGATTGTCCATTGGTCTGTGGGTGAAATGCGATACTAAAATTCAATTTGGTACCCAATGCTTCTTGTAACTTCCTCCAAAATCTATTGGTGAACCTTGGATCTTTATCCGAAATGATAGATATAGGTATTCCATGTAATCTCACAATTCTAGTAATATATAATTCAGCCAATTTATCAAGTGAGTAATCAACACGTACCGGAATAAAATGAGCTAACTTCATCAATCTCTCCATGATAACCCACACAATATCTTTCTTTTTCGGTGTTAGAGGCAACCCTGTCACGAAATATATTGTAATCCTGTCCCACTTCCACTCAGGAACCATTACGAGCTGAAGTAAACCCAAAGGTACCTAATGCTCAGCCTTCACTTATTGACAAATCAGATACTTTGTCACAAACTCTGAAATGTCTCTTTTCATGCCTGGCCACCAATACAATTTCTTCAAGTCATTATACATATTAGTACTATCGAGATGTACTGATAAACAACCACTGTGTGCCTCATGTAAAATTTTCTGAATCAACTCATCATTTTTCGGTACACAAACTCTATCACGAAACATCAAGCAATCATCTGAACCAATTTGAAAGTCAGAATTATCACTTGTTTCGCACTGAACTCTCTGAGCTTGCATTTCACTATCATTCTTTTATGCTTCACAAATTTGTTGAAAAAACAATGGTCTAGCCCTCAACTCGGCTAGTATGGAACCATCATCAAATAATGTCAAACTCGTGCTCATAGCGTGCAGAGCATACAACGATTTTCTACTCAAAACATCTGCAACTACATTAGCCTTCCCAGGGTGATACTCAATCATTAGCTCATAATCCTTTAACAGTTCAAGCCACCTCCGTTTCCTTAAATTCTATTCCTTTTGATTCATTAAATATTTCAAGCTTTTGTGGTCATGAAAGATCTAACATTTCTCACCATACAAATAATGATGCCATATTTTCAATGCAAAAATAATGGCGGCTAACTCCAAATCATGTGTCGGGTAGTTTTTCTCATACGGCTTTAATTGCCTCAAGGCATAGGCTACTACCTTGCCTTCCTACATCAATACACACCCAAGGCCATTCAGTGAAGCATCACCATAAATCACAAACTCTTTCCTTGACTCGGGTTTCACTAACACTAGTGCTTCAGTCAATTTTGCTTTCAACTTTTTTAAAATGTGCTGACATTTTTTAGTCCACTCGAATTTTACATTCTTTTGTAGCAAGTTAGTCATAGGTGAAGCAATTATGGAGAAACCCTAGACAAAGTGTCGATAATATCGGGCTAAACCCAAAAAGCTCCAAACCTCTGTCACATTCTTTGGCAGCTTCCAATCAACAACTGCTAAAATCTTACTCGGATCAACCTGAATACAACCACTCGAAACTATATGTCCCAAGAATCCGACTTCATGAAGCCAAAATTCACTTTTACTGAATTTGGCAAACAATCTCACTTTTCTCAAAATTTGCAGTACCTTTCTCAAATGCTCAACATGTTCGAACTCATCCCAGGAATAAATCAATATATCATCTATGAACACCACCACAAACTTGTCCAAATATTGCCAGAAAATCTGGTTCATCAAATCCGTAAACATAGCCGGTGCATTAGTTAAACCGAAAGGCACCACAAGAAATTCATAGTGTCCATATCTTGTTCTAAAGACAGTTTTTAGCACATCCGACTCTTTAACCCTTAACTGATAATAACTGGATCTCAAGTCTATTTTCAAAAACACAATTGCTGCCTTTAATTGGTCAAACAAGTTATCTATCCTTGAAAATGGATACTTATTCTTTATAGTCACCTTGTTGAGCTGCGTATAGTCAATGCAAAGTCTCATTGATCATCATTCTTCTTTACAAATAATAAGGGAGCACCCCAGGGAGAGAGACTCGGTCTCACACCTTATCGGTCAACTCTTGTAACTGAACCTTTAACTCTCTCAATTCAGTCGAAGCCATTCTATACGGAGTGATGGAAATAGGTGCAGTCCCAGGTAACAAATCGATGGCATACTCGATTTCTCTAACATAAGGCAATCCAGGTACCCCTTCCGGAAACACATCTAAAAATTCACAAACTACTGGCTTTGGTTCACCTTGGTGTCCTACACTTAGAACCACTCATGCGACCTAGCTACTTATCGTATAGCTCTCGTGTCAACATGATGTACTCTCGGTAACATTAATGTGACCTAGCTATTGTTAACCCGTAGCTCTCATGTACACATGGTATATACACATGTGACCTAGCTACCAGATAATGTCTCATAGCTCTCGTGTCAGCATGGTGCCCTATCCTCAGGACCACACATGTGACCTACCTACATTTTATCCATATCTTTCGGTTTTCGAAGGTTCAATCGGGACTTTCTCATTCCCACAACTTTCTGATAACAAAACGACTCAAGCATTCTTCACAATATACAACCATATATAATGACATTAATAAATTCAATGCATTACTTACATATAAACTTACCTCGATACAAAATATGTCAAATTTACGGTTTAGTCCGAAACCTTGCCTTTGCCTCGGTCAAGGTCGATTCCACATTCTTCTCGATCTATCATGACACATTTAATCCATTCAATATTAAATTGCCTCAGATTCATGGTTTTTGAAACCACTATTCTGTTTAGCCCCTAATTCGAGCTGTTACAGTGCAGACTTCACACGGCCTAAGCACACGTCCAGGTCCTAAGGTTGTGTCCTTCACACGGCTGAGACATCCGGCCATGTCTCTGCCCATATGTTTACTACTCGACATTCTGTTTTACAAATTAAGGTGCAGGGGACACACAGCCCATTCACAAGCCTTTGGGGTTGACTTTGTGTCACACATGGCCTAGACTCATGCCCATCTGTCTACCCATGTGGACAAAAATAAGGCCATTTACCAAGCCATCTGCCACCCTGAAACGTAAACACATTCATACCAATTTCAACAACACATAGGAAGGCATAATTATACAACCAAATATTCATAAATTAAGACATCCACACATCAAATACATTCTAAATTCATCACACATACACATCGCACATTACTTAACTTAATCATGCAAGCTTGCACCTTCATAACCACATTAACATGTGAAGTTTAGACATAACTAATATTGACCAATTCCAAATGGCCTTTTACAAAATGAATCATCACCATTAGTAGGCCAACATTTTTGGCCAAAACAATTATAACGCATAACAAAATGAATAAGTCACAATACATGCCATAATCTCCAATGTTAAAATCAAAATACCAAATCAATTGTTGATAGTTTGTATGGAACCCCGTTGATCTCCAGACCTTGAGCTAGCTTTACAACTCTATAGGGAAAAGAGAAAAGAAAGGGAGTAAGCTACATAGCTTAGTAAGTCTATATGCAAATAATGGACCTCTCAAACATATAAATCATACAATTAATATGAAAGAATTTGCATAAATCACACTAATGATTTATGTTCACAACTTACTCATTTCAACCTTGCCAAAGGTCCAATATACACATTGATCACATTGCTTACGAATTTCACACTCATACCTGCATCAGCTCATAACACAACCATTTCCACTTGCTTTCGTACTATGCCATGTCATTTAACTACTCGCTGAACCACTTGGAATACTAAGGATACTCAGAAGTTTTGCACATAAGTGTCACACTTATTTGTAGCCAAAGCTACCACTTATCACTTATCACTTAAGAGCTCACTCTTGAGCTAATCACGGGCCTGCTCACACAAGCTGACGGTGGTGATGTAGCTACATAGTGCTGCTCACACAAGTTAATAGGTATCTGCAACACATGCCGGATTACCTAGCCACTGGTAAGACGTACTAAACTAGTACCCGAATCACTTAATAACTTAAACACTTGGTTTACAAGTGACAAGTCACTTGTATCCTATTCGATTCTTAAGGTTCAATTGGGATTTTCTCACTTGCCGATACTTGGTCGATACACATATTTAGATAGTTATCCACAATGCATACAATATTAAAGCATTCAAAACATAAATATAACAACGCATTATTTACATGCAAACTTACCTCGATACAAAAAGATTATTCTTGCGATTTAGTCCACGACCTTTTCTTTCCCCCGATCAAGGTCAATTCCACGTCTCTCTTGCTCTATAATAACACATTTAACTTATTTAATATCACATTTCCCAATTCAGTCTAAAAAATCACACTATGGCAAAATTACATTTTTACCCCTAAAGTTTGAGATATTTACATTTTAGTCCCTAGGCTCGTATAACGAAATGTACTCATTTTTTTGTTACCCAAGCCTAGCCGACACACATACATGTTCATATCAACCTACCTTTTACACTAAATCACATTATGTATTTCCATCAAAAATCACTTAGTAAAAGTTGTTTATTACACCTCAAACTTCATTTTCTACCATTAAACATCAAAATACATGCATGACACACATGGGTAAATTTTTTAATATGAGCCCTATAGAAATAAGTAAATCAAGCTACGGGGGCTTCAAAAATGTAAAGAACATTAAAAACAGGACTAAGATGCACTTACTTTGAGCTTGAAAATGAATGAAACCCTAGCTTTGGTGTCCTTAGGGATTTTCGGCTATGGAGGAGGAAGATGGACAACATTGTTGACTTATTTTTCCCTTTTTATTCTTTTAATAACCAAATGACCAAAATGCCCTTCTCTTAAACTTTGAAATTTTTAACCCTTCTATGTCCATTTTTGTCCAACTAAAGTATATTGGTCTAATGGCCACATAAGGACTTCCAATTTAAGAACACATTTCAATTAGATCCCTCTATCAATTAAAATACACATTTTGCAACTTTTGCAATTAATCCTATAAATCAAATTGGACAATTTATCAACAAAATTTCTTAACCAAATTTTGACACATGCATTCAATCACATATTGGACCTTAAAACTTTATCGCAATAAATTTTTATACTTTGAATTTGCGGTTTCAAAACCACTATTCCGTTTAGGCCCTAAATTGAGTTGTTACATAGACAGTAATTTGCAGCTGAGCTGCCAGATATTAGGCTTACAAGCCTTTCAGTACACTTCCTCCAAATATCTATATCCCAACCCAATACAATGAAACCATACAGTAAATGACATGCTTATATGCAACTATCAGTAAACATACATATACATATGTATCAGTAGGCAGGCATACATTTATCATGCTCAGTCCAATCATCCTTTATTCAGTTTATATAATTAAGGGTCTAAATAGTGCTTACCGACCCTACAGTAGGTTCACAGTCGACTTGGGCGACCCATGCAACCTTAGCAAACAATTTAGTAGAAATAGGCTTACACGCCCATATGGCCTACCCATGCGGGCCCACACGACCTGGCCTAAATCCTACACGCCCGTGTGGACTACCCGTGTGGACTCATATGGATTGTGGACTCACACATCCGTGTGGCCCACATAGCCCAATTCAATCCAGCCCGTGTGTCGCACATAGTCTGCCTGGCCATCCCACGGCCGTATCCTTCACGCACAACCTGGTCTCGTTGTTCACACGCCCGTGTTGTGGTGCACAACCTATCACATAGCCTACCACATAGGCGACCACACCCCGTGTGGCATCGACAGTGGGGTTTTTTTGGCTTTTTTGCCGAACTCTATTTTCTATTTTCGAGTACACACCTGTATCGATTTCGATATGTAAGCATTCTTAAGCCTCCAAAACCTAAAAATTGACCAACATATCTCCAGATTAGTCACTAAAACATCGAATTAAACTGAAACTGAGACAAGATACTCATCTATTGAGTGGCTAACACTTACCCTAACACCACGAACCAATTTGGCTATGAAACAGCACGGGAAAGGCCTTAATCATCGCGATCAGCTTCTACCAAAATGTCAATAGTCCCCAATCAACAACTTAGTATTCACAACTTACAAAGCACAAAACTTATTGAGACGCGTGACAAGAATCAAACTAGCGAAAATGATGGCGATAGTCAACAAAAAGAAACAAGTCAAAGAGAAGATGGAAGGAAGAAGAGCAAAAGTCAAAAATGGAAAAGAGAAGAAGAGAGAAATTTCGACAGTAAAATTGGAACAGAAAGAATTGAATTTCGGCAAAAAGAGTCCCCAAATTAGATTTTCTGATAACCTCCCACAATTTCCTCAACTCCCACATATTCTACTATATCTCAACTACTCAACATTAAATTCACTTCAAATTCATTCACAGCACTTATGGCAAAAATAATTCTCCCCGCTTATATAGGATTCGAACTCAGGACTTCCTTTACAGCAACACTCCACCTAACCACCAGACCACCGGGCCTTTTTTGTTAATTATTTACCATCTTTTACTTAAAAGCCTACTAACCAAAGATAGGACTTTATCCATAAAAATACCAAAATTTGCCCAAGTCATAGCTTGAGCTTAGGACCTCTCACACACAACCAGAGCACTTAACCACTAAAGCAGATATATATTTTTGTCACATAATCACAAAATCAAAAATTAAAAGTTTTGGGGCGTTACATAGGTTTCTATAATAACTGCATAACCCTCGATTGGTCTATCATCTCTCGAATATTCATATTGTTATGTATCCGAGTAGAATTCGATTGACCTTTTAGCTTGTAATACAACATAATATACAGTACCAACTCGAATGGAGCACTCGAGATAGGCAACCACATACTTTTATTTGAGACCAATAGAATTTTAGATTTCCATACTTTATATTTACGTTTTAGTTTGTAAACTTCGTCAGCATAGCTCATGCAATCCAGACATGTCAAAGCACATGCAGTAATTACATGTGCGAATGGGAAACAAAGTGCTTGAAATCTCCCACAGTCACAGGTTTCCATCCCAGGTATACACAGTACGATCCCCTGATAATACCTTCGTCGGGTCTATAGAGCTTTGTAACCTGAAATATTTGATTTGGACGCAAGTGACACACTATAGACATAGAGTTCACTCTTTCTGCAGTTTCTCTAATATATTTCATTACCTCCTCGTACCAAATATGACGGCCCTTTATCTTTCCAACATATTTTTCCGCTCACTTTGGAAATAAGGCTACTAAACAAAAATATGTTTCTTTGACTGCCGACGTTATTGAGAAATGACACGTGTCCTTCAATACAAAATTTATTATTCCACTAGGTTTGTTGTTATGTGCTTGTGTTGTACACCTTCATCATATGATTAAGTCCACTGCTCATTGGATATCCCATCGAGGTAATTCGAACAATGTTCATTTACAGCCTACAAGTTCACCAACATTTCATGGAATTGATGTTAGATGAGCTAGTACATTGCCAAAGAAAAAAAAAGAGTATATCTATGAATGCAAATAACGTATATGTTAAAGCTAGTATATAGAAAATAATGGCTACTATGTATCCATGTTAATAACATGTTACTGCTCAGCATCTTTATGATATCGACCCATGTAATTTGCTGCTAAATAACGTATACAATACTTACAGTGTGCACAATCCCAAAGACTTCCACATCAATTAATTGCAACCTGTATTTTGAGTCCCCTATAAAGAATTGCGCATTTATCATGTTGCGGCACAACATGCTTTCTCGAGTTAGTCAAGAAGAAATTCCAAGTATCAATGGTTTCTCTTCAACAATTACAAAATCTTTTGGCAGGATTTATCGATCATCATTTTGTGCAACAGCCAACAAAAAATGATGCTCATATCTTTCATACATGAATGAGTCTTCAATTTGGACTAATGGCTTACAATACCAAAATATTGTGATTAAAGAACTCACTAATGACTACAACCGTTGTCACCTCAACTCAAGTTTCAGCTTTTTCTCCACCGTCACAATACTCCCCTTAATAGTCTTCAATTTGAGACAACGACGACAGATTAAGCTTATTAAGGATTATGATTGTGTTATAGATTATCATCCTGGTAAAGCTAATGTAGTAGTTGATGCCTTGATTAGAACAACAACAATTGAGTTATGAATAATGTTTTCACAGCTTAGTGTTCACGATGATGGAAGTTTGTTGGCTGAGTTAAGAGTTAAACTAGTCATGTTTGATCAAATCAGGACAACATGACTAGAAGATGAAAAGTTGGTGAAGAAAAGAGAAATGGTACAGAATGGCACAGTAGAGAATTTCAATATCGATGATCATGATTGTTTGAGATATCATGATCAGATTTGTATACCAACTATTTCTGAGCTAAAAGATTTGATACTTGGATAAGCTCATGATAGTTCTTTTACTTTGCACCCCAAAGGAATAAAGATGTATCGAAATTTGCGAGAATTTTACTGGTGGCTGGGAATGAAAAGAGACATAGTTGAGTATGTGAGTAAATATTTGACTTGTCAATGAGTAAAGACAGAGCATTAGGTTTCTACTAGACTACTTGAACCCATTAACATTTCTGAGTGGAAATGGGATTGTATCACTATGGATTTCGTAACGGGGTTACCATTATTGGTAAGTAAAAAGAATACTATTTCGGTGATTGTTGATAAGCTTATGAAATCGACTCATTTTATAGCGGTCAGAACTGACTGGTCACTTCAGAAACTTGCTGAAGTTTATATTCAAGAAATTGTGAGATTGTATGGTGTCCCTATGTTAATAATCTCTTATCGAGATTCACGATTCACATCAAGATTTTGGAGACAATTCCAATAATCATTAGGAACTCGACTCAACTTTAGCACAGCTTTCCATCCACAAATTGAGAGACAATCTGAACGAGTGATTCAGATCTTAAAAGATATGCTTCGAGCTTGTGTCATTGAATTTGAATCATGTTGGGAACGTTATTTACCTTTTGCTGAATTTGTTTATAATAATAATTTCTAATCGAGTATTCAAATGGCTCGATATAAAGCTTTATATGGTCGTAGGTGTTGGTCACCAGTGTGTTAGATGAAATTAAATGAAAGAAAAATAATAGGGCCAAAGTTAATTCAAGAAACAGAAAAATTGTCAGGAAAATTTGAGATAGACTAAAAACAACATTTGATAAACAGAAACCGTATGCGAATTTAAAACGGCAGGATGTTGAGTATTTTGTCGGTGATAAGATATTCGTCAAGGTGTCTCCTTGGAAGAAAATATTGAGATTTGGCCAGAAAAGGAAATTGAGTCCTCGTTTTATTGGGTCGTACGAGATTGTGGAAAGAGTTGGGCCGGTTGCCTAGCTGTAACAGCCCGATTTAAGGCCTAGTCAGAATAGTGGTTGCGAGACTACAAATCAAAAGTAAAAATATATGTTTCATGATTATTTTAAGGTCTATGAGGTGATTGCATGATTGTGTGAAAATTTCATGAAGGAATTTTATGAATAAGTGATTAATTTGTCTTTTAGGACTAAATTGCAAAAATTGCAAAATATGAGTTTCTAGAAGTTTCAAGGATCAAATAGCATTAGAAAAATTATTAAAGGTCCTATTATAGCAATTATACCATTTTATGGCATGATGGACAAAACGCCTAAGGAAGGAAAAATTTCTAAAGAAAGGTCATAAGGGCATTTGGGTCATTTGGTTAGTTAATGAAATAAAAAGGGAAAGAGAACCAAAAATGTGTCCATCTTCTTCTCCAAGGGTGGCAAAATTTCTAAGCCACCATAGCTAGGGTTTTTGACATTTCCAAGCTCAAAAGTAAGTGCAATCTAGCCCTGTTTTTAATGTTCTTCGTATTTTTGAACTTATTATCAAACGATTTAGCTATTTCTACCATTATTTTGAGCTAGGGTTTATGTTCAAAAATTCACCCATGTATAACATGGTTGTATTTGATGTCTAATGGTAGAATATGAAAGTTGGATGTGTGATGAACATCTTTTTCTAGGTCATTCTCTATGAAAACACCTAATAGGGACCAAATTGTCAAAGAGGAAAAATGTGTAGTAAAAGTATAAATTGAAGGAAAATGTGAGCTGTTATAAGCTTAAGATAGGTTTGGCTAGGCTTGGGTAACCAAGAAAATGAGTACATTTCATCATACGAGCCTAGGGACCATTTTGTAAATATGTGAAAGTTTAGAGACAAATTCATAATTTTTCCAAAGTATAATTTATTGACTGTTTTAGTTAATGTGATGATTAGATAAGTGTAATTTTTCATTATAGATCAAGAAACACGAAGTCTGGACTTAAACCGGGGAAAGAATAAGGTGGTAGATTAAATCAAACACCTACGCATATTTTGGATCCAAGGTAAGTTTGTGTGTAATAAATCAACATTATGATATTATGTATTTAATGTTTTGATGTTGTATGAAATGTATGTTGTTTCCATGAAATTTGTTAATGAGATTTCAATAAAGAAATGATAAAGTTATAGTATATAGAAATCCCAGTTAAACTTTAAGAATATGAAAGATACCATTGTCATGACATGAGACTAAGGAGGTCTTGTATAAGACCATATCTGGGATATGGCATCGACACCGAGTTGAGATCCCGTGTAAGATCATATCTGGGATATTGCGTCGGCATTGAAATGTGATCCCATATAAGACCATGTCTGGGACATGGCATCAACATCGATATACAATCTCGTATAAGACCATATCTGGGATATGGCATTGACATCGAGATGAGATCTTGTATAAGACTATATCTGGGATATGGCATCGACATCGACAGTAATCCCATGTAAAACCATATCCGAGATATGGCATTGGCATTCTATTTTATGAATGACATTTCTAAGTATCCTTTGGTATTCCAAGTGGTTCAACAGGAAAAAGAATTAAAGTTGATGTTAAAGATGAGAAAGACTAAAGTTACGTGATGAGTGATACAGGTACACATTAGAAATTCATGAGAAATGAGCCTGGTATAATATGAATTGTCAATAAGAAAGAACATGAGTAAGCTATGATAATGATCAATGGAAATTATATGATAATCCATGATGTGCTTGTGGATGTTAAATTCAAGTCTATGTTTTTATTTATTGCATGCAACTTACTAAGTGATAAACGATAAATTATACAAATTTTTACCTCATGTTTAGCCTATATTTTAGATGGATTATCATTAATTTTGTGAGAATTGATGCTCTTAATCTTTCTTTTTCATATCTTATACTCAGGAGAGCATAGGGAAGAGAAAAGAATGGAAAATGGACCAAAAACGGAGAAAATGGGCCAAATTGTGAAAACGACACAGTCCAAGAAGTCACCACACTGTCGTGGCACACGACCGGGCCACACGAAGACCACACAGTCCAGCCCCCGACAAGCACGGCCAGGCCATACGGCCGTGCCTCCATCGATAAACTCTCACACGGCCTCTTGTCAAAACCACACGGGCATGGCACACAGGCGTGTCCCTATCGTGAGGAAGTTTAATTCCACTCGAAAAAAGATACTTAGGGGCTAAGAAAGCCATTCTAAAACTCTATATAAAGACCCTGGGAGGCAACTTCAAGGGGGTGCTTATTTCCCGCTAAGGGAATACTCTTTTCTCTCAAGAAAGAGCGCCATAATTCTGCTAACACAAGGAGTGAATGCAAGGGATTACTCCAAGAGAAGCCGATTGATTCATCCCAGAAGCCAAAGTTCTACATCAAGACAGAGGATCTCCCTAAATTCCTTTAAGGGTTTTTGGGTTCTTTATGTTTTGTTATATTAATTCTTCTGAGATGTTTTCTTTCTTTATTATGAGCTAAACCCCTCAAATACTTGAGGGGGATGAAACGTAAGACAGATCTTCTTATTATTTATTCTTGAATTATTTGATAAATACTTGAATTGTTCTTAATTATGTGTTCTTCATTCTTGATTTAATAGTCCTAGGTATTACTTCAAGAACTTGATGTGCTTAGGCAGAGGAGCAAAAGTCCCTGTTTTAAGAGTAGATCTACCATAATTAAGCGGAGTTGCATGCAACCCTAGACATAGGGCGACATAAATCTACTGGATTAGGGTCAAACCTAATAGAGGGATCCATAGATCGAATTAATGCAACCTAGGGGTGTTAATTAATAAGAAAACTTTAATTAACCACCTAGGATTAGTCGAAAAAGGTATTAACATAAGTTAGGGATCTCTACGGATCAAGTCAAGTAAAGACATCATCTAGTTCAAGAAATTAATAACAAGTGAAGTCTAGGTGGATTCTCCCTTAAGTATTGCTCATATCAATCAGCTTTTCCCTAAAGCTTTCCCCAATTTACTTTTTGTGCACTTTTAGTTAGTTTTAGAATTAGTTTCAATCAATCCTCTTTTATTTTTAGGCTAGATAATAGAAAGGAAGTAAGTATTAGTACTTTTTGTTCCCTTGGGTACGATAACTCTGTCTTGCCGCTAAACTATACTACTGTTCGATAGGTGCGCTTGCCTTTAAATCGTGATATTAGTTAGTTTTTTATGTGATTAGTTTTTATAAATTTTATTACTTAATATCGCAAGCATATCAAGTTTTTGGTGCCGTTGCCGGGGAATTGAAATATTAAGAAAACTCGATTTTTATTACTTTAGCCATTACTATTTTTTTTATTTTCAGCTTTTATTTTTTTTATTTTAATTTTCTTTACTTTTTCCTTTCTAGGTATCTCTAGTTTATGACTAGAAGAAACCCAGGAGGACCATTACTTTTTTATGACGATTTAGAAGCGACAGTTCATCGAACTTGCCAAGAGATAAGAAGTTTGCAATATCCAGAAGAAGGACAAGAAGAAGAACCTGAACCTACTAAAGAGATGGAAGCAAATCAGGATAATCAACTACTTTCTGTAGTAGCCACAAATCCTGTTGAGCAAAATCCTGCTCCGCGTACTATGTATGATTATGCTAGACCTAATTTAGCAGGCACTGAATCTAGCATTGTTAGGCCTACTATTGCTGCAAATAATTTTGAACTGAAACCTAACACTATTCAAATGATACATCAATTTGTTCAGTTTGATGGTTTGCAGGATGAGGATCCTAACTCGCATCTAGCCAATTTCTTGGAAATATGCGATACATTCAAAATAAATGGCGTTTCTGATGATGCCATTCATCTTAGGCTATTCCCATTCTCTTTGAGAAACAAGGCTAAACAGTGGTTAAATTCTCTACCATGAGGCTCAATCACTACATGGGAACAGATGACTGAAAAATTTTTACTTAAATATTTTCCTCCAGCTAAAATAGCTAAATTGCGAAACGATATCTCTTCTTTTGTACAGATGGATCTAGAGACACTTTACGATGCCTGGGAGAGATACAAAGATCTTTTGAGAAGGTGCCCTCACCATGGGTTGCTTTTATGGTTACAAGTTCAAACCTTTCACAACGGTTTGAATCCATTAACAAGGCAGATGATCGATGCGACCGCCGGAGGAACAATCAACAATAAAACACTAGAAGCAGCTTATGAGTTTATAGAAGAGATGTCACTGAATAACTATCAGTGGCAAGTCATGAGGACAAAGCCGACAAAAGCTGCAGTAGTTTATAATATTGATGTGTCACCATGCTTACTAACTAAGTAGAGCTTTTAAATAAAAAGTTTGATAATTTTGTTGGTTCTACGCAGGCACATCCAGTAATGCAGTGTGACGCAAACCAGGGAAATATGTTCAATCCAGATTACTCCTCTTATGGAAATGGCATGGAAACTGAGCAAGCCAACTATATGGGTAACAATTCTAGACCTCAAAATAACCCTTATAGTAATACTTATAATGCAGGTTGGCGGAGTCACCCCAATTTTTCATGGGAAGGACAAGGAAATCAAAGACAACCGCCTCCTCTAGGATTTCAACAGCCACCACCACAACAGGAGAAAAAGTCGAACCTGGAAGAGATGTTCACCAAATTTATAGCCATGTCAGAAACCCGTTTCCAAAATACCAAAACGGTACTAAGGAACCAGCAAGCATCTATTCAAGGAATTGAAACTCAAATAGGCCAGCTTGCCAAGCTAATCTCTGAAAGACCGCAAGGTGGGTTATCAAGCAATACTGAGACTAACCCCAAAGAGCAACTTAATGCCATAGATACTATAGATAATGAGAGGTTAACCAAAACCAACCTAGAGCCATGCAAGGAGCCTGGGGTAAGTAAAGGAAAGAATGAGGTAAGTTACAAAGATGAAATTACCAAAGAATCTGAACCTCGTATCCCATACCCAACCGCACTAAAGAAGGACCGCACAGATGAGTAATTCGATAAGTTTCTTAAACTCTTAAAGAAATTACATATCAACTTACCATTTGTTGAAGCAATTTTGTAGATGCCGAAGTACGCAAAATTTTTAGAGGAACTTCTCACAAATAATAAGAAGTTGGAAGAACTGTCCACAGTGGAACTCAACGAGGAATGCTCAGCTATTCTCCAAAATAAATTGCCAACCAAACTGAAAGATCCAGGGAGTTTTACTATTCCTTGTTTATTTGGTAGCCTAGACACCAAAAATACTTTAGCTGATTTAGGGGCTAGTATAAATGTCATGCCTTATAGACTATTTAAACAACTAGGTCTTGGAAAACCTAAGCAAACTAAGATGAACATTCAACTGGCTGATAAAACTATTAGGTCTCCTAAGGGAATAATTGAAGATGTGCTTGTCAAAATTGATAAATTTATATTCCCTGTTGACTTTGTTGTTTTAGACATTGATGAGAATAGCAATGTACCCTTAATTTTAGGGCGACCCTTTTTAGCAACTACCAGAACAATAATTGATTTAGGAACAGGTGAACTTACACTACGTGTAGGTGATGACAAAGTTACTTTACAAGCTCAAAACTTGATTAAGACTGTTGATAATAATATAATCATGAGTCCTTGTAAAAACACTGAACTCACCACCCAACCTTCTGTGTAGGATACACTCTACATAAAGGCAAACCAATCACGGACAAGTCCATCCAAGGGAGATGCACCTGAAAGGCGAATGCTTCAGATCGAGGAATTAGATGAATGGCTGAACTATCATGAGAAACCCAAAGTATGCCAAACCAACCCAGAGCATCACCAAGACAACCCTCAGGTAAAAACGTACCAAATCAAGATAGGGGATAAGGTAATCTTAGGGGAAGACGACCCTCAAATCTTGAATTCGAAAGAACATACAAGTGACATTCCCTACTTCACGGTAATGAAAATCTTCCCCTATGGTACAATAGAGGTAAAACATCAGTCACTCGGCACTTTCAAGGTAAACCACACTCGACTCAAATTTTACGTTGATAATAAAATTTTAAACAGGATAGAAGAGTATCAACTCTTCAAGCCGCCATGACAGAACAAACTTGAGAAAAGTCGAGCTTAGACTATAAACAAGCGCTTCTCGGGAGGCAACCCGAGCACTGACTTAGTAAATTATTTTATTTCAGCTTTCTAAATACATCAACTAACCCTTTGAATGCAGGATTTTTCGAGCCACACGGCCATGCCCACGGGCGTGCCTCAGGCCGTGTGTACACTTTGAGTAGAGACACGGTTGTGCAACTTGGCCGTGTACAAGCAGGGTAAAATATTCCCTAAGGCACGGGCTACAATAAATAGCCACGGCTGTGCGATATAGCCGTGGCCAACACTGTCAATTCCAACATGGGCGTGTGACCCCATACACGACTGTGGGAGAAGCGAACATCGAAGGACACGGGCGTGCGACACGGCCGTGTGTCTCAACACGCCCTCGCAACACGGGGTGTGTCTCGAGCCAGGTGCGCCAAAATCCCTGAGATTTTTGTTTTTCCATTTTATTTTATTTTATCTTTTTCTTTATTTGAATTTTAGTATTCTCAGAACTAGTTTATGTTATTTCAATTATTTTATATCGGTTATTTCCTAACTAGTAATTGTTCTAATCCTGAAATACCTAAAATCCCTTAAGTGCTATCGCAGTTTCAAAACCATGAACTTCAAGTATTCTTTCCTCCAAGACAACTTTCACAATTCAAAGGTTCCATCCAATATTCAAGGAGTTTTACTTCTCTCCCTAACTTATGATCTTGTGCTTCTATTGCTATTAATGTTATCTTTGTACATTGAGGGCAATGTACATCTTAAATGTGGGGGGAAGCTTACTTGCATTCTTTATATTATCTTCGAAATCCCTAAAAATTGCTCTCAAATTTCAAATTCTCTGTATTATCTTCAAATCTCTTGTTAGGAATTAATTCTGATTGATTTATAATTTTTATTGATGTGTTAAGAATTAAGACATAGGTACTTATGCTTTGATTATTCAAACTTTAAAACATTAGGGAATCAAACATGATAAGTTGAAATTTTTGAGAATTTAAATTTTTTCTAGGTTGTTTTCCCTAATTTTAAGTATTATCTTGAGATTTGAAATTCACAGGATTAACGTCAAAAGCCATAATTCTGGTGAGATTTTTGAGCCTTTTGAGCATACATTCTTTCATGCTCACTTTATTATTGCTTTGAGTGAGTCAATACTGATTTGTTATTCTAGAACTTGCTTCGATTATACACGTCAAGACCACATCATTAATTTGATACACCGAAATGATAAAGGCACCTAAGTTTAACCCACTTACTCCATAAAAAGCCTACCTCCATAAATTAACCCCTAGTAAACCCCATTGAGCCTAACAACCCCTTCTTTGACTTACCTTTAATATTAACCCATAACCCATTTTTGTTGAATTCCATTCAATTATTTTGATCCCTATTTTTGTCGAGATTTTAGTTAAATTATTATCTAGCTTTGTTCTCTTTTTTCAGTTGTAAAGTTTGTCAATATTCAAAGTATTGTATTTGAATTAATCTTAAAAAAGAAAAACAAAAAAAAAGTGTATATACAGTTAATTCAGTTGTAATCTGTAAGGGTTCAATAGTTTTTGCATATTTCTACAAGCTTCCAAATCCAGAACGATGTCATCATAAGGCTTAGCTCTAGGAATATGTTCCAGTGATAGAGATTTCTCTAGCTAGATGATTTTTCAATTCAATCTCGATTCTAACCCTCTTTTTCAGCTTGTAATAACACCCCTAACCAAGCCCCGTTACAACCATTACAAGACCTTTTGATCGATGTGTCATATCAATCTATAGTGGTGGAGATGTGATTTTCTTGCAAGACTATGGTAATAACTTTTTAGATTGACTAGAGAGTGCTTAAATCTTGAACCTTAAGCACTTTGAGTAGATAGAGTGAATCCTTAGTGAGGATGACAACTTCTGTTAATTAAGATGGAGAGATAATTACTTAGGAGGAGGGAAGAAACTTATGCTTCAATGATAAAATTCTCAACTTAGAGTGATTGAATCTTTAACGTTCTTCTGATTGAATTTTCATTGTATGATTACCTGTGGATTAGTTTGAAACAATATTAATAATGATTTTAAATTAAGAGGAATGATTCTTAATTAGGGATTGAGATTTTTGCTTGAGGAGAAGCAAAGGCTTAAGTGTGGGGGTATTTGATAAATAATAAATTATACATATTTTTTAGCCTATATTTTGGATGGATTATCATTAATTTTGTGAGAATTGATGCTCTTAATCTTTCTTTTTCATATCTTATACTCAGGAGAGCATAGGTAAGAGAAAAGAATGGAAAATAGACCAAAAACGGAGAAAATGGGCCAAATTACGAAAACGACATGGCCCAAGAAGTCACCACACGGCCGTGCCACACGGTCGTGCCACACGAAAACCACACGGTCCAGCCCCGACAAGCACGGCTAGGCCACACAGCCGTGCCTCCGTCGATAGACTCTCACACGACCTCTTGTCAAAACCACACGGGCGTGTCCCTATCGTGAGGAAGTTTAATTCTACTCGAAAAAGGATACTTAGGGGCTAAGAAAACCATTCTAAAACTCTATATAAAGACCTTAGGAGGCAACTTCAAGGGGGTGCTTATTTCCCGCTAAGGGAATACTCTTTTCTCTCAAGAAAGAGCGTCATAATTCTGCCAACACAAGGAGTGAAAGCAAGGGATTACTCCAAGGGAAGCCGATTGATTCATCCCAGAAGCCAGAGTTCTACATCAAGACAGAGGATCTCCCTAAATTCCTTCAAGGGTTTTTGGGTTCTTTATGTTTTGTTATATTAATTCTTCTGAGATGTTTTCTTTCTTTATTATGAACTAAACCCCTCAAATACTTGAGGGGGATGAAACCTAAGACAGATCTTCTTATTATTTATTCTTGAATTATTTGATAAATACTTGAATTGTTCTTAATTATGTGCTCTTCATTCTTGATTTAATAATCCTAGGTATTACTTCAAGAACTTGATGCGCTTAGGCAGAGGAGCAAAAGTCCCTGTTTTAAAAGTAGATCTACCATAATTAAGCGGAGTTGCATGCAACCCTAGACATAAGGCAACATAAATCTATCGGATTAGGGTCAAACCTAATAGGGGGATCCATAGATCGAATTAATGCAACCTAGGGGTGTTAATTAATAAGAAAACTTTAATTAACCACCTAGGATTAGTCGTTCTTATCCTCGAAAGAGGTATTAACATAAGTTAGGGATCTCTACGGATCAAGTCAAGTAAAGACATCATCTAGTTCAAGAAATTAATAAGAAGTGAAGTCTAGGTGGATTCTCCCTTAAGTATTGCTCATATCAATCAGCTTTTCCCTAAAGTTTTCCCCAAGTTACTTTTCGTTTCAATCAAAGAGGATTAGTTTCAATCAATCCTCTTTTATTTTTAGGCTAGATAATAGAAAGGAAGTAAGTATTAGTACTTTTTGTTCCCTTGGGTACGATAACTCGATCTTGCCGCTAAACTATACTATTGTTTGATAGATGCGCTTGCCTTTAAATCACGATATTAGTTAGTTTTTGGTGTGATCAGTTTTTATAAATTTTATTACTTAATATCGCGATCATATCACTAAGCTTTAAGCTTACTCCCTCTCTTTTCCATTTTCCCGTAGTATTGCCAAGCTAGCTCAGGAATCGAAGGACATCGGAACTCGATTCACACTATTAAGCATTTCTTTTGGTATAGTAATGTTGATCATTTTGAGTATGGCATGTATAGGAATTTGGTCCTTTTGGTATGTGTCATATTGCGAGCCATTGTGTTGGCTATTAAAGTTACTCAATTCATATTGTAAATGGCCATTGGAATGGACTAAAGTTGTTTAAATGTTAGTTTTGTAATGATGATGAAGTTCATGAGGGTAAAAGTTTGCATGTTTAAGATGAAAATGGGTGATAAATATGCATGATGTATGTAGTGTGCTTGATAAATGAATGACTTGGTTATGGATATTTGGAGGTGCATTTATGTCATGTTATGTGATGTTGAAATTGGTATATGATTGGTTGTGTTTCAGGGTGGCAAATGGCTTGGTAAATAGCATTATATTTGTCCACAGAAGTATACACACGGGCGTGTGTCTATGCCATGTATGACACACGGTCTGCCCCATGGGCGTGTAGTCCGGCCGTGTGTCCCCTGTATCCAAATTTAGCCAAAATAGGATGCCCAGTAATAAACACCCTGGCAGAGACACGAGCATGTGTCTCAGTTGTGTAAAAGACACGGCCTTAGGACATGGGCGTGTGCCCAGGCCGTGTGAAGTCTGCACGTAATTGCAAAAATTAAATTCGCCACACGGTCTAGCACATGGGCGTGTGATTTGGTCGTGTGACTTTAAATGATTGTTGACGTCATAAGTAGAGAGTTACATGGGTATAGATACGGGCGTGTGTGACCACACAGCCTACCCACACGGGCGTGTCCCATATCCACACAAGCGTGTGACCCTTGTTTAGGGTAAAAATGTTATCAGTTTGTAAAATTTTAGAAAGTTTACGATTTAGTCCCAAACTATTTCCAAAGTGAGTTTTGGGCCTCATAGGCCTATAATAGGGACGTTATGAATATGAATGAAAAGTTTCATGTTGTAATGAAAATTTATGGCCTGACTTTGTACTATTAAGTATGTTTAAGTCCGACAACACCTCGTACCCTGTTTCAACATCGAATGCGAGTAAGGGGTGTTACATTTAGTGGTTTCAGAGCTATAGTTTAGTCATTTCTTGGACTATCGTAGCATCTGTGAGAGTCTGGCTATACCTGCCATACATATTTGTATGTACATAATGATAGTGTGACGACTTCTGACGATTTAAAATGTGTTTTCATTTAGTAAATGAATCCCGATAGAGCCGTAGCAGATGATGTAGAAAGTAACGCACTAGCTCTCACCCAAGGGACAGTACCCGCTAAAACTAAAAATAGACCAGTGACTGTGAGTCAGAAAGGAGAGGCTTGGGAAGCCTTCTTCCAAATGATAAACGAGTGGTTCACGGAGTTTATTCAAACAAACCCGACCACTCAACAACAAGCTCCACCCACTCCAAACCCTCAACCTACCCCTGTAGCTCCCCAAGTAGTAGAAGTGGTAATAAGAGAAAAGGCTCTGGTTGATAAAACCCGAAAACAAGGAGCTGAAGAATTTCGAGCAAATAAAGATAATGATCTAGAAAGGGCAAAATTTTGGCTTGAGAATACCATCAGGGTATTCGATGAATTATCTTGCACACCCGAAGAGTGTATGAGGTGTATAGTATACCTTCTGAGAGATTTGACCTATCAGTGGTGGAACACCCTTGTGTCGATCATACCAATGGAGAGAGTTAATTGGAAATTTTTTCAAGAGGAATTTCGTAAGAAGTACATTATCCCGAGATTTATCAATCAGAAACGCAAGGAATTTCTCAAGTTGAAGCAAGGTCAAATGACCGTAACTGAATACGAGCGTGAGCTTGCGAGACTTAGCAAATTCGCTCGAGAGTGTGTATCCAATGAAGCCATCATGTGTAAGAGGTTTGAAGACGGGTTAAACAAAGACATTCGATTACTAGTTTGAATTCTCGAACTGAAAGAATTTGTGGTGCTTGTGGATAGAGCTTGCAAGGTCGAGGAATTGGCCAAGGAGAAAAGAAAAGCTAAAATTGAATCTCGTGACTCGAGGAAGAGACAGTTGGGCAAGTCATTTCAATCCTCGCCTACGAAATCGAGAGGATTCACCACTCGATTAGCTGCTTCAGTTGGATTTTCAAAAAGAAGTAAAGATAACTTGTACTCAGTCTCTAAAGCTCAGACCACTTCAGTTGCAAGTGTTGGTAATGCTCGACCGATAAACCAGAATGCCCCTAGTGTGGTAGACGTCACCTCAACGAGTGTCAAGCAAATGAGAGAGCTTGTTTTAAGTGTGATTCCTAAGACCACTTCATTAGAGATTGCCCCGAGGTGGTTGAGAAAGATAGAGATTAGAGTGTAAGATCAGGTAATGCTCCCTCTAAAGGTAGACCGCAGAGAAATTTGGGAATTGGGGCAGGTAGCATGAGTACACCTAGAGAATCAACTACGGGACCCTAGGGTAGAACACCCGCGAGGACATACGCCATTCGCGTTTGCGAAAAGGCGTCATCACCTAATGTGATCACGGGTACATTTTCTCTCTATGATACTCATGTTATTGCTTTGATTGATCCAGGATCTACCCACTCATATGTTTGTATGAAAGTAGTGTCTAGTATGAACATGCTCGTAGAGTCCATAGAATTTGTGATAAAAGTATCAAATCCCCTAGGCGAATGTGTGCTAGTTGACAAGGTATGTAAAAGTTGCCCTTTAATGATTAGGGGTCATTGTTTTCCGGCTAATCTTATGTTATTGCCGTTTGATGAATTTTACGTAATCCTTGGTATGGATTGGTTAACTACTCATGTGTGATAGTGAACTGTAGGAGAAAATTTATTGAATTGAAATGTGAAAATGGTGATATTCTTCGGATTGAATCAGATAAATCGGATAGCTTGCCTACAGTGATTTCTTCTATGTCTGCTCAAAAATGTGTAAGAAAAGGGTATGAAGCTTATCTTGCTTTTGTGATGAATACAAAAGAGTCTGAGATGAGAATTGAATCAGTGCTGGTAGTATGTGAGTATCGTTTCCAGAAGAACTGCCCGGGTTGCCAGGTTGAATTTGTAACACCCCTAACCTGTATCCGTCGTTGGACTAGGGTTAAGAGGCATTACCAGAGAAATCAGAACTTATTACAAACATTTCACAAACATATAATACATCATCATCATATCATAGTCAAACACCTTCACTAAGTCCCTTTAGAAGGTTTACGAGACCTTAAACATGCATTAGAAAGGGGTCAGAACTAAACCTAGCACATACAAAAAGTTACCAAAACTTAGAAATTTTTCAAAGGTACAGAGGTCATACAACCGTGTGACCAAGCCGTGTGCCTTACACGGTATTAGATACGCCTGTATGCCTAGACCGTGGCATAACAGGGCATACATTCTGACCTAGGTCACATGGCCAAAGACACGCCCGTGTGCCAAGCCGTAAGAAAACTAAAGGGTATACTAACTTGGGTCACATGGCCAACCACACATCCGTGTGCAAGCCCATGTGCCCTTTCGAAATGGCCCACATGCCGGTGTATCAGGCCGTGTGTTAAGACGTGCCAAACTTGTAAGTTATACTGACTTAAGCCACACAGCCTACCACATGCCTGTGTGTAAGGCCGTGTGGCACGCCCAGGCTCAATTCGAATTGGCCTTCGAGCAACACGAAAAAGACACAAGTCCGTGTCCCTGCTCGTGTAGGCCCAAAATAGGCCATTTACAAGGCCAAATTGCCACCCAATTTTGGGTCATCCCTACAAGTTTAAAACCAATGCATTTCATACCAAATTTTTAGCCAATTCACAACTAAATCATGTACAATACATATCACATATTCATCACCCCAATTCATACTCAATTTCTACACAAAATCACACCAAATCATAAACTAAATTCATACTAAAACATTCATGATCATTTTACCAATTTAAGACATTCATTTACAAGTCAAAATGTACCAAATTCTCATTCAAGAACATACCACATTGACCATTTCATTTGATCTTTCATTAGCATCAAAACTTACCATTTTCTCATCACGTTTCTATACCAAAACCAAACCATATTCAGATCCACTATCAAGCCATATCACATGGCAAGACATATAAACATTTTAAAACATAATCAAATACTTCTAGCTTATACATGCCATATTTCAATATGTACATTTTCAAAAGGTACCAAAATCAAATTTGATAGTGTGGTGATAATCCTCGACGATCCCCGAGCTTCTGGTAGCTTCGATATCTATAAAACAATTGAAAACACACACAAAGAAAGCTATAACGAGCTTAGTAAGCCATATAAAAATAAATTTAACACATAAACATTTATGAACCATTTCATTCATAGAAATCATATCACAAAACAATAACAAATTCATGTTTCTCATATAGCTCAAATGTTCATAGTCACTTCCTTATAAACTTATCACACTTTCAAGTAGTTCACATATCAATTGTTCATATACATACATACCTTTCATTTCCAAAATTTCGTATACAATCATACGTACCAGAATATGGATGCACATTCATATATTCATTCATTTCTCGTACTGCGCATTGAACCATTCAGAAATCAAATAGGATACGCAGCTAGCTCAGAAAGCTCGTACAATGCCAACATCCCAGACGTGGTCTTACATGTAATCAAATATCGATGCCACTATCCTAGAAAAGGTCTTACATCAAATCAAATACGATGTCGATGTCCTAGACATGGTCTTACATGTAATGCTCAAATCGATGCCAACGTTCCAGACGTGGTCTTACACGATAACACATATCGGAATCCTATGTCATGACATATGTATCCTAGCTATTCCTAAGGTTCGTACGGGACTTCTTGGACGTTATCACATTGTTGGAACTTTCTAAGATTTCACATATGCATCTTTCGTGATCACTTATCACAATTCAATATCATATAAGCATAATTAAATCAATTCAATGCATTTAGTTGTATATAGACTTACCTCTTACGGATTCGGACGGAAATGAACGACTATTCAACGATTTTCGACTTTCCCTGATCTAATTTTGTTTTCCTTGGTTCTTGATCTAAACACATTCAAATTTAATTCATTCAATCTCACATTCATTTAAATTAATCCATGAACACATATTTAGGGCATTTTACAAATTAGCCCTCACATTTTCACATTTTTGACATTTTAGTCCCTATTTCACAAAATCACAAAATACACATAATTTAACAATATCATAGCTTGGCAAAATGTTTATAAAGCTTATATAAGCCCACAAAATTCATTTATTTCACATTTTAGTCCTCTAATTTCTTATTTTCATAATTTAACCCAATATACTCAAATTCATCAAAAATTCAAATACGAAACATGTTAACCCACCACATATCTTTCATTTTTCATCAACTATCATCACGAAGCTCACAAAATCATCCATGGCATAACTCAAATTCATCATAAAATTCAGAAATTGATACATGGGCTTGACAGAATGCTAAGCAACAATCTCAAAAACATAAAAATTATCAAAAATGGATCAAAACACATACCTTAATCACCAAATATCAAAGTCGAACCCTAGCTTAGACTTTTTTTTTTCTTTTCTTGTTATTTTTGGCTAAACAAGATGATAATGGCTATTTTCACACATTTTTTCTATTAATCATTCATTAATTTATCCATTTACCATATTAGCCTTATTCATTTCATTTAAAATCCACTAAGTAATGTCCATTTAAGTCATTTAATGCATTCAATGGTCAAATAGCTACATAAGGACCTCTTAATTATAAAGACACATCAATTGAGAAATTTAACAATTTAACAATTAGCAAGCCACTTTTGTATTTTCTGCGATTTAGTCCTTTTTGCAAATTAAGCACTCAAATGGAAAAATTAAATCACAAAAATTTCACGAATATCAGTTCACATACTATAAGCACAAAAAATAATATTTAAATATTTTTATGACTCAAATTTGTGGTCCCAAAACCACTGTTCTAATTACGGTCTAAATCGGGCTATTAAAACTCTCCTCCCCTTAGGGATTTACGTCCCCGAAAATCTTACCGTTGAACAGATTCGAATATTTTTGTCTCATAGCGTCTTCGGGCTCCCATGTAGCCTCATCAACTCCTTGTTGATGCCACATTATTTTTACAAATAGAATTTTCTTATTTCACAATTCTTGAACCTCGTGAGCTAAGATACAGATCGATTCTTCCTCATATATCATATTGGACTGAATCTCTTCTTCTAATGGAGAAATTACATGCTAGGGATCAGATCTATAACATCAAAGCATTGAAACATGAAACACATTGTGTATCTTTTCTAACTCAGGTGGTAGCATCAGTCTATAAGTGACCGGCCCAACTCAGTCAATGATCTCATACGGTTCGATGAACCTTGGACTCAATTTTCCTTTTCTACCGAATCGGAATAGTTTCTTCCATAGAGACATTTTCAAAAACACTTTGTCACTGACTTCAAATTCAATGTCTTTTCATTTCAAGTCCCTATATGATTTTTGACGATCAAAAGCAATTTTCAAGCTATCTCGGATCACTTTCACTTTTTGTTTTGTTTCTTTTATCAAATCAATCTCGTATATCTTGTTTTCACTAAGCTCAGACTAATATAACAGAGTTCGGCACTTTCTACCATATAAGGCTTCGTACGGTGCCATTTTAATACTCGATTGAAAACTATTATTATAAGCGAATTCAATCAATGGAAAATATTGTTCCCACGTACCTTCAAACTCAAGAATGCAACATCTCAACATATACTCGAGAATCTGAATAATCTACTCAGATTGACCATCCCTCTGTGGGTAAAAAGTAGTACTGAAATGTAATTTCGTACCTAAAGCTTCTTATAGTTTCTTCCAAAACCGTGAAGTAAATCTTGGATCTCTATCAGACACAATAGACAATGGCACCCCATGCAATCTCACAATATCGAAAATGTATAGCTTAGCTAATTTATCAAGTGAATATCTGATTGTACTGGAATGAAGTGGGCTGATTTCGTCAATCGGTCAACCACAACCTAAATCACATCTTTCTTTTTCGGAGATAAGGGCAAACCTAAAACAAAATCCATCGTTAATCTATCCCATTTCCACTCAGTAATCATAATCAGTTGTAACAAACCAGATGGCGCTTGATGTTCAGCTTTAACTTGCTGACAGATCAAACATTTTGAAACAAAACTGTAACATACCAAACCCAGTCTAAAAGTTAGGCCCAAATCTAATGTGTCACATTGAAGTGTTTTTCGAAAACTGCGTTCTCAATGAAAACCCTTCTTATATAAAAATTGTTGCTAACTAAAAACTTTTGTTTGTTTATTTTCCAAAACGTGGTTTATTAAAAAGTTAATCCCTTTTAAAAAGCCATTATTACCTTTAAAACCTTATTTGTTGTGGAAGCTTAATTTAAACCGTTGCGAAAATGTGATATTTGAAAAACAGTTATTGTTTTGGAAAAACCCGTGTCCTACCTCTAACGATTATAAAACCATTAATAAATTCCAAAACTTAAAATCTAGAAATCTTAAAGGCCTTATTACAACCCAAATCAAAATACTTGTATGTAGATAATCAAAACTGAAAACAAAAACAGTGTGTGGCTCTCACCGAGTCCCTCGCAGCTTCGATCCATCTAAGGCTGAGGATTACCTGAAAGGTTAATAAATAGGGTAAGTTTATGAAAACTAGGTGTGTAATCCCCTTACTAGAGTAACAGTCAGTATACAGAAATAGAAATAGAAACAGTCTGGGCCAGAGCCCTTTAATAGTAACAGTACAGTCCAGTTCAGAGCATACGTAGGCCCAAGCCTACTACAATATTGTTTGGGTCACAGCCCATAACAGAATCAATTGGGCCTAGCCCAAACCAATAACAGAACAAGTGGACCTAAGCCCAATACAGAACAGAACAGTATGTGAATGTAACTCCAACCCACTCCAACCATCACACCACCCGTACCAGCCAACACACCATGTAGGGAATAACTCGACCCACCCAGCCCACACACCAATACGCAGCCATGCTACTAATAACAAATAACGTGACAGTGCCACCAAAATCAGAATACGTGGCGTAGCCACTAGCACAGAACTTCCTCCCAATCAAGCCCAACCCCATGCAGAATGTTGTGTATGTTATGCTCAATCATCAAACGTGTATGCATAATGGACATGCTTAGCAACAGTCATTTAAACACATATATTAAAAACATATCAGTCGTACAACCACAATCAAATCAGTTAAAACATAGCCAAATCAATTAAAACATAGTCATACCATCACAGTCAATTTAGTCAAGTTCATAGTCCAAATGAGTCACCTACCTACAAGAGTAAAACAGTCATTTTACACTCTAGGGCAAAACGATCATTTGCTTAGTCAGGGGTAAAATAGTAATTCTACCCTACAGGGATATTCCGATAATTCTACCCTACAAGGGTATTTCGGTTATTCTACCCTACAGTGGTATTTCGATAATTCTACCTTACAGGGGTATTTTGATAATTCTACCCTACAGGGGTATTTCGATAATTTTATAAATCAAGGGTATTTCGATAATTTTACAAATCAAGGGCATTTCAGTAATTTTACAAACCAGGGGTATTTCAGTAATTTTATAAACTAGGGGTATTTCAGTATTTTACAAATCGAGGGCATCTCAGTAATTTTACAAACTGGAGGTATTTCTATAATTTTGCAAGCTGAGGGTATTTCTGTAATTTTGTAAACTAAGGGTATTTCTGTAATTTTGTAAATCGATGGTATTTCTCTAATTTTATAAATCGAGGGTATTTTTGTAATTTTGTAAACTAAGGGTATTTCTGTAATTTTGTAAACCAAGGGTATTTCTATAATTTTGTAAACTGAGGGTATTTCTATAATTTTGTAAATTGAGGTCTTAATAACCCACCCGAAGGTCCCTCGTCGCCTCGAGTGACTTTTGTAGCCTAAACAGACAAAACAGGGTAATTGGGCCTAAGGCCCATAACTCGGCCCAAGTGGGCCCACACTCTCGTGTGGCCCATTTAGCCCAAAAGCAATCACGGTTGTGCGAACAACACAACCTAAATCAGTCGCTTATCACATCACATACATTTTATCCGTGTGGGAACACAAGCCCATTGGGCCTACACGGCCCATTTCTACCCGTCGAGGCCCAATACCGCCAAAGTCATGTGCGTGACATGACAAGCCTCACTATTCCCCACCTAACAATTAGATTTACACCAACAGGTCCACGGGCCCATCGAGCCCATTCTGGCCCATTTGGCCAAAAAGTGACCCAAGTCCATGAGATCACTCATGAGTCATCTACTGTCGAATCAGATTCCCCACACATGTGTTTGCATGCTCGTGTGGTGACCATTGTCGAGCTTTCAG
Source organism: Gossypium stocksii (assembly GCA_020496765.1). Taxonomy (NCBI): domain Eukaryota; kingdom Viridiplantae; phylum Streptophyta; class Magnoliopsida; order Malvales; family Malvaceae; genus Gossypium; species Gossypium stocksii. Next base: position 43,601,911 of record CM035621.1, read on the forward strand.
CTTTCTGGCTTTTCGACATTTGCTGACCTACATTCTATTCAGTAAAATACGTACTTTCTGCTTTTCAGCCGATCAGCAACCAGATTAGTGTATACACACCTTTATACCCTCGAGCGTCCAACCTATTATACAGAAACTTCGATTAAAACCCTATACACGAGTTAGTAGAATTCTAATGAAGACTTGATTAAATAATTATCTACCAAAACCTTGCATGAACAAGCGCTTTCTTAGCCCTTTAAGAATACTAACCGCACTTCACGCAATGAATGTATATCCCCAAATACTGATTGAATGTTGAAACAAAATGAAAATAGTTTAGCCGGAGCAGTGGAATGAAGGAGTAGTCGACCACTTGCCCAAAGCCTAGATACCTAAGCTGAACAATCGAGAAGATAAGAGAAGATCGAAGTCAGTCCACAGTACAAGGACTAAAGGCCAACCTGAATCGAAAATAGAGGAAGAAGATGAGGTGTTTAATTTTTTTCCATCTAACACAAAAGGGAAAAGAAGAATACACTTACCTAAGTTTAGCCCTCGACTTTTACGAAAAAGAATACTTGCAAGCAAAGAGGTTCGTCTTATGAATGAACAAGAGAGAAGTATGACAAAAAACATCAGAGAGGGTAATAGAGAAATGAAAAAGGAAAGGAAATAAAAGGTTCGACTATGGAAGAACAACCGAGAGAACAGCTGAGAGAAAGAAGAAAGCGAGGTTCGATTGAAAAGTGAACTACTCTTAAGAGATACCAAATTCGACTTTAGAAATGAAGGTAAGAAGAAGAAAACAAATGCCAAAATGGTCACCAAATGGAATGCATGAAAGCGTAGTTAAAAGTACCAAAAATGAAGAAAAACACAAACCCAAAATAACCCTAAGAGCATTTGGCAACCACACTCCCCAAAATGCCAAAAATGCACAAAATGAATTCACTTAGCCAAATTTGCACATGCAAGACACCAAATTTGGCTACAACTCTCCCAAAACTACAAACCCCATGATTTACTCCATATTTTGCTCCATACCCCCCATTTGAATTCAATGCAAACAACCAACATCCAAATCCCATGATCCTCTCCCCCTCTTAACAAGTCCACAACCACCTTGATAGAGTTTTAGTCCACCACAAACTCTAGCCAACCCGGAAGCAAAATAAATCACCCCTTTTACTTGCCATGGGTTTCAAACCCACTCCCTCTCAAATGCCCAACATGCCACTTGCTACCACAACACAAGCTCATTTGTGACTTAAAACAACCACAAATATTTATAAGCCTACCAACCAACATCTAGGGTTTTATTACCTAAAACTAAAATTCTGCACATGACATGACTTGAACCCCAGACCACATCCATACTCCTAACACCTTCTTGCCACTAGACCACATGCTTCCTTACGTCACATTTTCAACCAGACATATTTATAAGGCCTTTCAACTAACGCCAATGTCCTCTAAAGGGAAAAACTAAAAATTTTGCTAGAGCCTCGGTTCGAACCCATGACTTCTTTAACACTCCCAAACACTCCTAATTACTTAACCAATATGCCAAACACACAATTGTGATATTTCCATACACAACAAAATATTATAAGCCACCACTAAGGCTCAATACTTCTAGGCCCAAAATCAGGGGCGTTATAAAAACTGGAGATATCTCTTTTCATTCCAGGCCACCAGTAAAGCAATTTCAAGTCGTTATACATTTTCATACTTCTCGGATGTACAGATAAATAGCTATTATGAGCTTCTTTTAAAATCATTTGAATCAATTCTAAATTCCTCAAAACACAAATCCGATCTCAGAATCTCAAACAATCATTATCATCAATTTGGAATTCAAAATCAGAATTCAAATCACATTGAGCTCATTTCACTTGCATTTCATTATCCACTTTCTGAGCATCAATAATCTATTGTAAAAAAAAAGGCCTCGCTTTCAATTCAGCTAAAACTGAACCATCATCAGACAGATTTAAACGAGTATTCATTGCACATAATGCAAACAACAGTTTCTGACACAAAGCATCAGCAAAAACATTTGCTTTTCCTAGATGATAATCAATAACAAGCTCGTAATCTTTTAACAGTTCTAACCATCTTCTCTGTCGTAGATTCAAATCCTTCTGAGTCATCAGATATTTCAAACTTTTGTGATCCAAATATATGTGACATTTTTCACCGAACAGATAGTGTCGCTAGATTTTCAAAGTAAAAACAATAGCTGCTAACTCAAGATCATGCGTCATATAATTCTTTTCATGTAGTTTCAATTGTCTCGAGGCATAGGCTATAACTTTGCCTTCTTGCATCAAAACACAACCTAAACCATTCATCGAAGCATCACTGTATATGACAAATTCTTTACCCGATTCTGGTTGTACTAATACCGGAGCTTTAGTCAAAACAGTTTTCAACTGATCAAAACTTTTCTGACATTTATCAGACCATTCAAATTTCACATCTTTCTGAAGTAATCTCATCAACAGTGTTGCTATCATCGAGAAGCCTTTTAGAAACCATCGGTAATAACCAGCAAGTCCTAGAAAACTGCAGACTTTAGAAACATTTCTTAGAGGCTTCCAATCCAAAATAGCTGAAATTTTGCTCAGATCAACTCAGATATCGGATGCTGACACAATATGGCCCAAAAAACCAACTTCATGCAACAGAACTCGCATTTACTAAATTTCGCAAATAGTAGCTTATCACGCAGAGTCTGTAGCACAACTCTCAAATGCTCGGCATGCTCATTTTCATCCCGCAAATAAATCAAAAATGTCATCAATGAATACGACAACAAATCGATCTAAATAGGGTCTGAAAATTTTATTCATCAAATCCATAAAAATAGTAGGAACATTTGTTAATCCAAAAGGCATAACTAAGAATGCATAGTGTCCGTACCTCGTTCAAAAAGCTATTTTCAAAATGTCTGAATCTTTCACTCACAGCTGATAATATCCCGATCTCAGATCTATCTTCGAAAATATAGTAGCACCTTTCAACTTATCGAACAAATCATCAATTCTTGGCAGAGGATATTTGTTCTTAATGGTCACTTTATTCAACTGGCGATAATCAATACACATTCTCATCGTGCCATCTTTCTTCTTCACAAATAGAACCGGAGCACACCAAGGTAAGCAACTCAGTCTTGCGAATCCTCTATCGGTCAACTCTTGCAATTGAGACTTTAATTCTTTTAACACGGTCGGAGCCATCCTATACGGAGCTATCGAAATCGTAGTAGTCCCTAGCACTAATTCATTTCCAAATTCAACTTCTCGTATTGGAGGTAATCCCGAAAGCTCTTCAGGAAACACATCAGGAAATTCACAGATAACAAGCACTGATTCAATTTTCTTTTCAATAACTTTTGAATCAATCACATAAGAAAAGTAAGCTTCACAACCCTCTTTCACATATTTCAAAGCTTTCATCGAAGATATCACAGCAGACAACCCATTTAAATCACTAGATTCAATTCAGAATATTTCATCATTCTTGCATCTCAAATCAATAGTTTTTGGTTTACAATATACAATAGCATTATGCAAAGTTAGCCGATCCATACCCAAAATTATATCGAATTCATCAACGGGTAATAACATCAAATCAGCTGAAAAACAATTATCTCGAAACATTTCTGGGAGGTCTACCTCTAGCTGAAATATTGCTCGGTCTCAGATTTTGTACAATCTCTTACTCAACAGACTCGAGACAATCTCGGATAAAGTGGTCTAAAGATCCACATTTAAAACAAGCTCGGTCATTCAATCTACAACTTCTCGGATGTCTTTTACCACAGTGTCTACACTCGAGTCGATCAGATCAGACATTTCCAACACTTGCAACTAAAATAGCTAGAGCTCTGAAGCTCGAATGCGATCTAATACGATCTTTGCTCGAATGCCCCACATTAGCCTTTGAACGGCTATAATCATCTTGGAATTTCTTTGACGTAGACTGAAATGATTTACTTGAAGACCTTTTTCTCATATCTCGATCAACAAGCACAATAAACTCTTTGATTTCCAGAATATCGACTAACAGACGGATATCTTCGTTCAGGCTATCCTCAAATCTTTTTCACATTATCTCTTCAGTGGATACACATTCTCTTGCATACCGACTCAGACGAATAAATTCTTGCTCGTATTCCGTAACGGACATACGGCATTGTTTCAACTCTAGAAACTCTTTTCGCTTTTGATCAATGAATCCGTGACTGATATATTTCTTCCAAAATTAACATTGAAAAAAATCCCAAGTTATTTGTTCTTTCAGAACAACGAAATTTAGAGTTTTCCACCATTAATAAGCTGAGTCTCTCAACAAAGAAACGGCACATTTCACACATTCATCAAGGTTACACGATATTTCATCAAATACTCTTATTGTATTCTCGATCCAAAACTCGGCTTTCTCAGCATCATCATCATTAGTGGTCCTAAACTCTTCGACCTCATATTTTTGGATTTTATCAACTAGAGCTTTATTTATCAGAATCGGATTCACAACCGAAGGTACAATAGAGGTCTGATCGAGGTTATGTGGGGGTGGAGGTTGTTCAGCAGCCGTATTCGTACGAACGAACTCCATAAACCACTCATTCATCATTCTTGTGGCTACTAGTTACATTTCTCGAATCAGAATGCACTGCCCCTTGTGTGGGAGCAGATGCATTACTTTCAACATCAAACTCATTTGGGATCTATTTACTATACGAAAACACATTTTATTTGTCAGGATTCATCACACTATCACATTTCAGATATATGGCATGTATAGCTAGACTCATATACACTACGTTAGTCAGAGAATCGACTAAACTGTAGCTCTGATACCAACCAAATGTAACACCCCTAACCCGTATCCGTTGTCGGACTAGGGTTAAGCGGCATTACCAGATAAATCAGAACTTATTACAAACATTTCACAACATATAATACATCATCATCATATCATAGTCAAACACCATCACTAAGTCCCTCTAAAATGTCTACGAGACCTTAAACATGCAATAGAAAGGGGTCAGGACTAAACCTAACACATACAAAAATTTTCTAAAACTTAGAAATTTTTCAAAGGTACAAAGGTCACATGCCTGTGTGACCAGGCCGTGTGACTCACATGGCATTAGACACGCCTGTGTGTCTAGACTGTGGCATAACAAGGCATACATTCTGACTTAGGTCACATGGCCAAGGACACGCCCGTGTGCCAGGCTGTGTGAAAACTAGAGGGTATACTGACTTAGGTTACACGGCCAACCACACGCCCGTGTGCCAGCCCGTGTGCCAGCTCGTGTGCCCTTTTGAAATGACCCACACACTCGTGTATCAAGCCGTGTGTTAGGCCGTGCCAAACCTGTAGGGTATACTAACTTAAGCCACACGGCCTACCACAAGCCTATGTGTGAGGCCGTGTGGTGCACCCAAGCTCAATTCAAATTGGCCTTCGAGCAACACGACAGAGACACATGCCCATGTCCATACCCGTATGGGGGTAAAATAGGTTATTTACAAGGCAAAATTGCCACCCAATTTTGGGTCATCCCTACAAGTTAAAAACCAATGCATTTCATACCAAATTTTCAGCCAATTCACAACAAAATCATGTACAATACATATCACATATTCATCACCCCAATTTATACTCAATTTACACACAAAATCATACCAACTCATAAGTTAAATTCATACTAAAACATTCATGATCATTTTACCAATTTAACACATTCATTTACAAATCAAAATATACCAAATTCTCATTCAAGAACATATCACATTGACTATTTCATTTGATGTTTCATTAGTATCAAAACTTACCATTTTCTCATCACATTTCTATACCAAAACCAAACCATATTCACATCCATTATCAAGCCATATCACATGGCAAGACATATAAACATTTCAAAACATAATCAAATACTTCTAGCCTATACATGCCATACTTCAATATACACATTTTCAACAGGTACCAAAATCAAATTCGATAGTGTGGTGATAATCCTCGACGATCCTCGAGCTTCCGGTAGCTCCAATATCTATAAAACCACTGAAAACACACACAAAGTAAGCTACAAAGAGCTTAGTAAGCCATATACAAATAAACTTAACACATAAAAATTTATAAACCATTTCATTCATAGAAATCATATCACAAAACAATAACAAATTCATATTTCTCATCTAGCTCAAATGTTCATAGTCACTCGCTTATAAACTTATCACACTTTCGAGTAGTTCACATATCAATTGTTCATATACATACATACTTTTCATTTCCAAAATTTCATATACAGTCATACGTACCAGAATTCGGATGCACATTCATATATTCATTCATTTCACATAATGCCCGTTGAACCGTTCGGAAATCAAATAGGATACGTAAATAACTCAGAAAGCTCGTACAATGCCAATATCCCAGATGTGGTCTTACATGTAATCAAATATCGATGCCGCTGTCCCAGATAGGGTCTTATACGAAATCAAATACGATGCCGATGTCCCAGACATGGTCTTATACGTAATGCTCAAATCGATGCCAACGTTCCAGATGTAGTCTTACACAATAACACATATCAGAATCCTATGTCATGACATATGTATCCTAGCTATTCCTAAGGTTCGTATTGGACTTTTCGAACGTTATCACATTTTCAAAACTTTCTCAGATTTCACATATGCATCTTCCGTGATCATTTATCACAATTGAATATCATATAAGCATAATTAAATCAATTCAACACATTTATTTGTATATAGACTTACCTCATATGGATTTAGACGGAAATGAACGACTATTCAATGATTTTTGACTTTCCTCGATCTAATTTCGTTTTCTTTGGTTATTTATCTAAACACATTAAAATTTAATTTATTCAATCTCACATTCATTCAAATCAATCCATGAACACATATTTAGGGCATTTTACAAATTAGCCCTTACATTTTCACATTTTAACATTTTAGTCCCTATTTAACAAAATCACAAAATACACATAATTTAACACTATCATAGCTTGGCCGAATTTTTATAAAGCTCATATAAGCCACATAATTCATTTATTTCACATTTTAGTCCTTCAATTTCTTATTTTCACAATTTAACCCAATATACTCAAATTCATCAAAAATTCAAATACAAAACATGTTAACCCAATACATATCTTTCATTTTTCATCAACTATCGTCACAAAGCTCACAAAATCATCCATGGCATAACTCAACTTCATCATAAAATTCAGAAATTGATACATGGGCTTGACAGAATGCTAAGCAACAATCTCAAAAATATAAAACTTATCAAAAATGGATCAAAACACATATCTTAATCACCAAATATCAAAGTCGAACCCTAGCTTAGACTTTTTCTTTTTATTTTCTTGTTATTTTCGGCTAAACAAGATGATAATGGCTATTTTCACACTTTTTTTTATTAATCATTCATTAATTTAGCCATTTACCATATTAGCCTTTTTTATTTCATTTAAAATCCACTAAGTAATGTCCATCTAAGCCATTTAATGCATTCAATGGTCAAATAGACACATGAGGACCTCTTAATTATAAAGACACATTAATTCGGCCATTTAACAATTAGCAAGCCACTTTTGTATTTTCTACGATTTAGTCCTTTTCGCAAATTAAGTACTCAAACGGAAAAATTAAATCACGAAAATTTCACGGATATCAATTCACATACTATAAGCACAAAAAATAATATTTAAATATTTTTTGACTTAGATTTGTGGTCCCGAAACCACTGTTCTGATTTTGGTCTAAATCGGGCTATTACAGAATTTGGTATTGAGTTAGCCCCTGGTACTTCCCCTATTTCAATTGCTCCTTACAGAATGGCTCTAGCCGAGTTAAAAGAATTGAAGGCTTAGTTATAAGAATTGACGGATAAAGGTTTTGCAAGACCAAGTTATTCTCCGTAAGGTGCTCCTGTATTATTTGTGAAAAAGAAAAATGGCTCTATGAGGTTGTGTATAGATTATCTATAAGTCAATAAGGTGACCATAAAGAACATGTATCATTTGCCAAGGATTAATGATTTTTTTGACCAATTGAAAGCAGCCACAGTGTTTTCCAAGATAGATTTGAGATCCGGATATTACCAGCTGAGAGGAAAGGAGTCTAATGTGCCGAAGACTGCATTTTGAACAAGGTATGGCCATTATGAATTTTTTATCATGCCTTTTCGTTTAACTAATGCCCTTGCTATGTTTATGGATTTAATGAACCGTATCTTTTGGCCATATTTGGATAAATTTGTTGTAGTTTTTATTGATGATATCTTGATTTATTCTCGTGATGAGAACGAGCATGCCGAGCACTTAAGGACGATTTTACAAATTTTACGAGATAAACAGTTATGTGCCAAGTTTAGCAAAGGTGAATTTTGGCTTAAAGAAGTTGGATTTTGGGACCATATTGTTTCGGGTGATGGCATTAGAGTTGATCCGAGTAAAATTTCGACAATTGTTGAATGGAAACCGCCGAGAAATGTATCCGAGGTTAGAAGCTTTTTAGGCTTGGCTGATTATTACAGACAGTTTGTCAAAGGATTTTCCATGATTGCTACCCCGATGACAAAATTGTTGCAAAAAGATGTTAAATTTGAGTGGACAGAAAAATGCCAACAGAGTTTCGAGAAATTAAAGACATTGTTGACTGAAGCTCCTATTTTAGTGCAACCGAAACTGGGAAAAGAATTTGCGATATACAGTGATGTATCCTTAAATGGATTGGGTTGTGTACTTATGCAAGTAGGCAAGGTGATAGCAAATGCCTCGAGACAACTGAAACCTCATGAAAGGAATTATCTGACACATGACTTGGAGTTAGCTGCCATTGTGTTTGCGTTAAAAATTTAGAGACGCCATTTATACGGTGAGAAATGTCGAGTATTAACCGAGCACAAAAGTATTAAGTACTTGATGACACAAAAAGACTTGAACGTACGGCAGCGGAGGTGGCTTGAATTATTAAAAGATTATGAGTTAGTGATTAACTACCACCCGAGAAAGGTGAACGTGGTCGTCGATGCTTTAAGTAGGAAATCTTTATTTTTATTGAGAGATATGAATACATGGCTAGCCTTATTTGATGATGGTTTGATTTTAGCAGAGATGAGAGCTAGACCGATGTTTCTGCAAGAGATATGCGAAGCTCAAAAGAGTGACAGTGATTTACAAGCCAAGAAAGCTCAGTGTGAGTCAAGTATTGAATTGGATTTTTAGATTGGTTCTAATGGTTGTGTAATGTTCCAAGATAGAATTTGTGTACCAAAAGATGGTAGGCTCATTCAGAGAATTTTACACGAGGCACATAGTAGCCGTATGTCTATTCACTCTGGTAGCACCAAGATGTATAATGATGTGAAGCAATGGTATTGGTGGCCAAATATGAAAATAGATATTTTTGAGTTTGTATCGAAGTGCTTGATTTGTTAGCAAATGAAAGCGGAACACCAAGTACCTTCCGATTTATTACATCCCATCATGGTTCCCGAGTGGAAATGAGACCGTATTACCATGGACTACGTGACGGGTTTGCCACTAACACCGAAAAAGAAAGATGTTGTGTGGCTTGTGGTTGATAAGCTTACGAATTCAGCTCATTTTATACCAATACGTACTGACTATTCGTTTGATAAGTTGGCTGACTTGTATATTTCTGAAATTGTAAGACTACATGGAGTACCTTTATCAATTATTTCGGATAAAGATCCGAGATTCATGTCACAGTTTTAGAAGAAGTTACAAGAAGTGTACCACCCCAAACCCGGCCCAGACATTACGGCCAAGTCTAGTGTGCCACATCAACGACGGATTCATAATGTTCCTTAGTTATTACGATTAGGTTGAGTTTTGCAAAACTGTAAATATAGTTTGGAAAGAAAATCCAGGTTTAATATGTGAACATCATATCCACTACCAGTTTAAAATTTATTTTGTTACAAAATCTTGGTTGTCTATCCGTTATCCATTTGATACGTGTGTTTTATTTTGAAAACGTTGTTTAATTTTAGGTAAAACCCGGGCAGCCTTAGTCTACTCGTTTAAATCAATTATAATAAAGAATTAAAAACCAAATTAAAATACTTAAAGCGGCTTTATTACAAACCCAAAACCCAAAATGAAAAGTAATTTAAATAAATATGAAAGTCAATAACTTAATTAAAACCACCATGTGCAGTCCATGTGGCCACTCTAAATCTCTCCAGCTCCAAGTCCCTTAATCTAAGGCTCACCTGCATAAAGGAAAGGAAGGGGTGAGTTTGGAAACTCAGTGTGTAAAGAAACCCAACCAGAGCCCAAATCAGTTTAAGCTTATTAGGCCTAAGCCCTATCTAGTATTGGTATTAACTGGGCCAAAGCCATATTCAGAATCAGTTTAACTGGGCCTTAGCCCTATTCAGAACATAGTACGACCCATAGGCCCATTACAGTAACAGCACAAAAATTATGCATGTATGCAAAAACCCAACCCAAATCCAGCCCTAAACACCACCCGTACCAGCCCTACACACCATGTGGGGAACAACTTAACCCACCCAGCCCTACACACCATAGTCGCAGCATGGCTGCTTAATCAGTAAACGTGGCCAAGCCACTAAACACTAAAACGAGGCAAAGCCCTTTCAGTAAACGTGGCAATGCCACTTAGCACTTCCTCCATCAATAAACCCAATCCCATGCAACAGTCAAACATGTCATGGCATACAGTAAACAGATAAAATATAGCATGCATTTCAGTCCAATTTAACCCTACACCTAGGGGTAAAACAGTAATTTTCCACCCATAAGGGGTATTTCAGTAATTATACCAGTTTTTAGGATTTCATGCTTATTACAATTGTTAACAGTCCAATTTTCATCTAAGTAGCTTCTCTAGCTCATTTTAGCAGTTTAGAGTTATTGGGCCCTAAAACCCCTAATGGGCCCAAAGGTGTCCATTAACTATTTCGGCCTAAAAAGCCCAAATTTTACATCTGTTTTGGCAGCCTTAGCATACAGATTACTAGAGCCCACTTAGCTCTCATTTTCACCCAAATGGGCCTATAAGCCAATTGGGCCCAAATTCAGCCCCTCGAGGCCTAAATTTACCGAGGTGCACAAAACCGCACACCCGTCATCCTTACCATTTGCTACAACCGATCTTACCAGTCTCAACCGACCCACAAGTGCTCGTACACTTGCAAGCCCATGAAATGCTAGAATTTCGGCACTTTGGCTTTTCAGCTTTTGCTGATTTAGTCTACTAGAGGGTGTTCGTTTACACACCTGATTTGTGACAGACGTTGACGAGATCTCCCACACGTTTATCCTACAATTGGTCACTAAAATGTTAGTTTATGAATCACCGATAACCAACGTAACCATACTTACCATATTTAGCCAACACCATTTAAGGCTCTTAGTCACTTACCTTTGCCAAAAATGGTGACTAGATCTAGATCTAGTCATTCCAATGATCCAAGCCTTTCATACACCCCTCGATTGGTAGCCTTTAGTCCACAGTAGCACAAAACAAATCAAATAATAACACCAATAAACTCTTTAGCCTTAGTCAACAGCCACCCTATGCATATAGGGGTTTTCAGCTTTTTTTTTAATCCTAAAATAACAAATGAAAAAAGAACCTAAGCACTTACTAAAGATCTCTTAGACAAGAACACTTCCAACCCTTTTCTATCTCAAATCTGATGTAGATCTAACTTAGAGTGCAAGAAGAGAATAGATCTAGAGATTAATTCCCAAATCACTAAAAATAAGGAGGTTCGGCTTTGATGTGAAAAGAAGAAGATGATTCGAGAGTTACAAGTTGGAAAAGTGATGTCGACAGGGTTATGGTATTGGGTTTTGGCTTTTGAAAAGGTTAAATTGAAGAGAAGAGTAGGGTCTCAGCCAAGGGAGAAAATGACAACCCCTTTGGTTTCAGCTTTTGGTGGTAGTCGACAAGAAGGTTGGAGAAAAGAGATTACTCAATAGAGAATAGGGGAGAAAGGAAAAGAAAAGAAGAGAAAAGAGAATAGCTTTCGGTTGAGGAGAAAAGAAAAGAGAGAAAGGGAGTTTGGTTTACTTGCTTACTTGCACAAATCGGCAGAAGAAAGAATAGGTGGTTCACATTTTTGGCTTCTAGAACAAGTGAGGAGAAAAGAAAGAATGTAAGAGTCTAATTCCTATACCAATTTGGCAGCCAAGAAAAGATCAACAAAAGCCGAATGAACACCCTCAAAACAATCAGCACACACTAACTCCACTTGCCGAAATTGAAACCTCAAAACCCCAAATGCCGAATTTGCTTTCCAAGAACTCGACAATCGGCCACCACCAAATTCTATTCAAAAATCCTAAAATTTATCTCCCTTATCCTACCTGGTCTAATCTCATGAGCAAATCAAACTTTCCTTAACAGAGTTCCACTTGAACCCCATCACATGACTAGCACATGCAATAAAAATAAAATACCATACTACCTACCTTGAGACTTGAACCCTGCCCTTGCATAGCTCTCACATGCCACTTTCTTAAGCTCTAAGTGGCATCACATTGCCACTTTACCATGGGCTCACTTGAGTCTTAAATTACTTACTTTTTCTTAAAATCCCACCTATTCGAGTCCCCTTCACTTTAAGTCTAAAATTCGATAATTCTACCGGGTTTTAATTTAGGCTTGGGCCTTCTAAAGGCCCACTAACACACTTAAAACATAAATTTCATAACCTAACAACAAAATTTTATGCTCGCACCAAAATTACAAAAATCTCGAAAAATCCAGAAAATTAGGGGTTATAATAAGCTTTAGGTACAAAGTTTAATTTTAGTACCGCTTCCCATCTGCAAACTGACAGTCAGTCGGAGAGAGCAATTTAGATACTTGAAGATATTGCTCTGATGTTGTGTATTGGAATTCTAAGGTAGCCGGGAAAAGTACCTACCTTTGGTTGAATTTGCTTACAACAACAGTTTTTAGTTAAGTTTGAAAAATGGCACCTTATGAGGCATTATATGGGCGTAAATGCCGAACACCTTTGTACTACACGGATTTGAAACGAAAAGAAATTGAATTCGAAGTCGGGGATAGGTATTCTTGAAAGTGTCTTCGTGGAAGAAATTCTCAGATTTGGCCAAAAAGGCAAATTAAGTCAGCATTTCATTGGACCACATGATATTACTGAAAGGATAGGATCGGTAGCTTATTGGCTAGCTTTGCCATCTGAGTTGGAAAATATTTATAACATGTTTCACGTGTCCATGTTGCTTCGTTACTGATCAGACCCTTCACATGTGATTGTGCTGAAAAAGGTTGAGATTCAACCGGACATGACTTATGGTGAAGAGCCGATTAAAATTTTGGCTCGGGAAGTCAAACAGTTAATAAATAAAAGTATAGCCCATGTGAAAGTATTGTGGCAAAGACATGGAGTAGAAGAGGCTACATGGGAGCTTGAGGAGGCCATGAGAAACCAATATCCAAACTTCTTTATTGGTAAGATTTTCGGGGATGAAAATCCCTAAGGGGGGAGAATTGTAACAACTCGATTTAGGGCCTAGTCAGAATAGTGGTTACGAGATTACAAATTTGAAGTAGAAATATATGTTTCATGATTATTGTAAGGTCTATGACGTGATTGCATGATTGTATGAAAATTTCATGAAGGAATTTTATGAATAAGTGATTAATTTGTCTTTTAGGACTAAATTGCAAAAATTGCAAAATATGAGTTTCTAGAAGTTTCAAGGATCAAATAGCATTAAAAAATTATTAGAGGTCCTATTATAGCAATTAGACCATTTTATGGCATGATGGACAAAAATGCCCAAGGAAGGAAAAATTTCTAAAGAAATGTCATAAGGGCATTTTGGTTATTTGATTAATTAATGAAATAAAAGGGGAAAAAGAACCAAAAATGTGTCCATCTTCTTCTCCAAGGGTGCCAAAATTCCTAAGCAACCATAGCTAGGGTTTTTGACATTTCCAAACTCAAAAGTAAGTGTAATCTAGCCTCGTTTTTAAGGTTCTTCGTATTTTTTAAGTTGTTGTCAACCGATTTAGCTATTTCTACCATTATTTTGAGCTGGGGTTTATGTTCAAAAATTTACCCATGTGTAATATGGTTGTATTTTGATGTCTAATGGTAGTATATGAAAGTTGGATGTGTGATGAACATCTTTTTCTAAGTGATTCTCCATGAAAACACCTAATAAGGACCAAATTGTAAACGAGGAAAAATATGTAGTAAAAGTCTGAATTGCAGGAAAATGTGAGCTATTATAAGCTTAAGATAGGTTCGGGTAGGCTTGGGTAACCAAGAAAATGAGTACATTTCATCATACGAGCCTAGGGACCATTCTGTAAATATGTAAAAGTTTAGGGGTAAATTCAAAATTTTTCAAAGTATGATTCATGGACTGTTTTAGTCAATGTGAGATTAAGTAAGTGTAATTTTTCATTATAGAACAAGAAACACAAAGTCCGGACCTAAACTAGGGAAAGAATAAGATGGTAGATTAAATCGAACACCTACTCGTATTCTAGATCTGAGGTAAGTTTGTGTGTAATAAATCAACATTATGATATTATGTATTTAATGTTTTGATGTTTTATGAAATGTATGTTGTTTCCATGAAATTTTTTAATGAGGTTTCAATAAAGAAATGATAAAGTTATAGTATATAGAAATCCCAGCTAAACTTTAAGAATACGAAGGATACCATTGTCATGACATGAGACTAAGAAGGTCTCATATAAGACCATACCTGGGATATGGCATCGGCACCGAGTTGAGATCTTGTGTAAGCCCATATCTGGATATGGCATCGGTATCAAAATGTGATCTCGTATAAGACTATGTCTGGGACATGGCATCAGCATCGATATACAATCCCGTATAAGACCAATCTGGGATATGGCATTGACATCGAGATGAGATCTCGTATAAGACCATATCTGGGATATGGCATCGGCATTGACACGTAATCCCATGTAAGACCATAACTGGGATATGGCATTGGCATTCTATTTTATGAATGACATTTCTAAGTATCCTTTGGTATTCCAAGTGGTTCAACGGGAAAAAGAATTAAAGTTGATGTTAAAGATGAGAAAGATTAAATTTATGTGATGAGTGATACAGGTACACATGATAAATTCACGAGAAATGAGCCCAGTATAATATGAATTGTCAGTAAGAAAGAACATGAGTAAGCTATGGTAATGATCAATGGGAATTATATGATAATCCATGATGTGCTTGTGGATGTTAAATTCAAGTCTATGTTGTTATTTATTGCATGCAACTTACTAAGCTTTAAGCTTACTCCCTCTCTTTTCCCTTTTCTTGTAGTATCACCAAGCTAGCTTAGGGATCGAAGGAAGTTGGAACTCGATTCACACTATCAAGCATTTCTTTTGGTATAGTAATGTTGATCATTTTATGGCATGTATAGGAACTTAGACTTTATGGTATGTGTCATATTGATGAGCCATTGTGTTGGCTATTAAAGTTACTCAATTCATATTGTTAATGGCCATTGGAATTGACTAAAATTGATTAAATGTTAATTTTGTAATGATGATGAAGTTCATGCGGGTACAAGTTTACATTTTTAAGACGAAAATGGGTGATAAATATGCATGATGTATGTAGTGTGCTTGAGAAATGAATGACTTGGTTGTGGATATTTGGAGGTGTATTTATGTCATGTTATGTGATTTTGAAATTGGTATATGATTGGTTGTGTTTTAGGGTGGCAAATGGCTTGGTAAATGGCTTGAAATCTATTTCTGGATGCTTAAATATAATTACGGTTTTCACAAATGGTTTTTTTTTCAAATAACTCTATCAAGGTTATAATTAGATGAGCAATTGAACGAATCTTCGCTGATTTCGTGTTGAACTAAAGTACTTTTTCTTTTTTAAGCTGGTTTTGAAATATAAAGAAAACACAAGTGGGTTTACATCACAATCTGCTTAATGTTTTTAAGTTATCAACAACTTCGATTTGTACGAGTCACCCTTCAATGTGACGCCGCCAAATTCGGCTATAACGTCCGAGCCGGGTTTGGGGTGTTACAGTATGGGTATACCCAGTAGTATTACCAAAATTCAAATTATATTAACAATAATAAATTATATGCATCCAACCTATAACAATATAATCATGAATATTAATTTTTACATTAATTTCATATTATAACAATAGCATTTTATCAATTGACATCATATATCATTAATTTGAACTTCAACCATTCCATGAACCTTTTATTCATGCTTTCAATCTCATTTCTCAATTTCAATTCACAATTAAATTTTTTCATTTCAATTTGATAGATCGATTAATCAAATTTATTTGATTTATCAATTCATTTATTTTCCCCTATTAACAAGACTCGGACCTTGGCGAATACACGGATCCAACCAAACGCACCAACACGGCACATTGTGCCTAATAAATATTGTCGAAACAAACGGTACTCAGTACCTAATCAATATATCAGAAGCAATAATATGACACATATAGTGCCTAATACGGCACAAATAGTGCCTAATCGACTTGAACTCGAATATCCCTGAACACTTCCAATCCTATGGCATGCCAATTATATTCGACTTAGCCTGACTAGTTAATAGGGTTTTCAAATCATTTTTCAATTTCAATTCCACTTTCAATTTAATCACAATTTCACTTTTTTCACTTTCTCATCAATATACGATTCAATACCAATACATATTCATCACTCAATTCAATTTCCATTCAATTCAATAATGGTACTTACCTCATAATTTACTTACCATACATATAATTTAAAATTTAACATTTACTAATAAATTACTTGAATTATAGTAATACAAACCCAAAATTCTTGATTTACTCCTCAGTGATCTTTTCCTTTCCCTTTTAAGCCGATACGTTCGGTTCTTTGTTAGCTACAAAAATTAAAATAGATTTACAATGATTAATACAATACTAATTCACATTAAATACTTGAATTTCTATTCAATTTCTACCTTAATTTCAATTTAGTCCTAACTAAATTCATCCATTTTTCTAGCTCAATTTATATCTTATTTCTACTCAAATTTTAACTAAACTTAAACTTAACAACAAATTTTCAACATAAAAATCATAATTTCGAATTTCTTTCAATTTAGTCCCTATTATACAAAATTTATAACTTATTCTAAAATTTAATCTATCTCCCACTTCTAGTTAGAAATTCTATTAATTCAATCCCCAATTCACACTTTTACTCAATAAAATTTAATACCTAAAAATCAAATATCTTCTAAAATTTCAGCACATACTTAATAATATTTTGTTCTAAGTTCATAAAAACTCAAAAATTACAAGAAAAGGACTTAATTTAACTTACCAATTTGAAATTGAACCTTGAAAACCCTAAATTTCCTCTTTTCTTTTCTCTTTTTCTTTTCTTTTCTCTCTGTTTTGTCCCCTATTTTGTTTCTATTTCCTTTCTTTTGTTTCTTTAGTTTATATTTATATATATATAATATAATATAATATTTTATAATTAAAACATAAAATATCTTTATGATATAATAATATAATAATATATATTAAACATAAAAATCTTAGATTTTACTCATGATAAACCACCTCAATTTATACTTTTAGCATAATTGCTCTTTTAGTCCTTTTTATTTTCTTTCAATTTATAATTCAATTTTTACCCTTTATTCAATTTAGTCCTTTTTTACTAATTACTCCTAATTAAGTCAAATTCACCTATCTAAAACCTAATTAAACACACAACTAATCTTGTAAATATTTCTAATAAATATTTAAGAACTTATTTCGCTAAGACGAAGGCTTGATAATGTATTTTTCTAATGCCTGTGAATTTTGGGTCATTACATTTCTCCCCCTTAATAAATATCATCCTCAAAATTTACCTGAAAAGAGATGGGGATACTAAGCTCTCATTGTTTCTTTCGATTCCCAAGTTGCTTCCTCCATATTATGGTTTCTCTATAACACTTTCACTAAAGGAACCTGTTTATTTCTTAACTCTTTTACTTCTCAAGCTAATATCTGAACTAGCTCTTCTTCATAAGACAAATCAGGTTAAACTTCTATATCTTCAATGGAAATGACATGAGAAGGATCTGATCTATATCTTCAAAGCATGGAAACATGAAAAAACATCATGAATCTTCTGTAATTCCGAAAGCAAAGCTAGCCGATATGCAACTAGCCCAACTCTTTCCACAATTTCATACGGCCCGATATAACGAGGACTAAATTTTCCTTTCCGACCAAACCTTAAAACTTTCTTTCAAGGTGACACCTTCAGAAAGACTTTATCACCAACAGAAAATTCTATGTCCCGTCTTTTCAAATCCGTATAAGATTTATGTCTGTCGAAGGCTACTTTTAATCTCTCTTGAATCTTCTTAACTGTTTCCTTTGTCTCTTGAATTAACCCTGGCCTCATTCCTTTTCTTTCATTCAATGCCATCCAACATATAGGCGATCAACATCTTCGACAATATAATGCTTCATATGGAGCCATCTGAATACTAGATTGGAAACTATTATTATACACAAATTCAGCTAATGGTAAATAACGTTCCCAACCTAATTCAAAGTCAATGATACAAGCTTGAAGCATGTCTTCTGAAATTTGAACTACCCGCTCAGATTGTCCGTGAATTTGAGTATAGAAAGCTGTGCTGAAATTGAGTCAAGTACATTAAGAATCATGTAACTGCCTCTAAAATCTTCAATGCAAAAATTACAGCAGCTAATTCTAAATCATGTGTCGGGAAGTTGCGCTCGTGTGGCTTCAATTGTCGAGATGCATAACTATTACCTTTTCGTCTTGCATCAATACACAGCCCAGAGCACTTAGAGAAGCATTACTGTATACAACAAAATCCTTTCCCGACTCTGGTAAGGTTAAAACAAGTGCCTCGGTCAACATTTGCTTCAATGTCTCAAAACTTCTCTAGCACTGCTCATCCCAGATAAAAGGAACATTCCTTTGTAGCAGCTTTGTCATCGACAATGCTATTTTTGAAAATCCATTAACAAATCTCTTGTAGTATCCTGCTAATCCCAAAAAACTACGTACCTCAAGTACTTTCTTTCGTGTTTTCCATTGAACAATTGCCTCGATCTTCTTTGGATCAACTCTAATCCCTTTAGCAGACACAACATGTCCCAAAAATACAACTTTTGATAACTAGAATTCACACTTATTCAGCTTCTCGTACAGCTATTTTTCCCGCAAAATTTGTAACACTATTCTGAGATGCTGATCATGTTCAGACTCTAATCTCGAATAGACCAATATATCATCAATGAAGACCACCACAAATTGTTCCAAATATGGCTAAAAAATACGGTTCATGAGATCCATGAAAGTAGCTGGGAAATTGGTCAATCAAAATGGCATCACCAAGAATTCATAATGACCATACTGAGTGCGAAATGCTATTTTTGGTACATCACTTTCTATTACTTTCAACTGATAATACCCATACCTCAAATCAATCTTTGAAAATACTGAAGCTCCTTCAAACTGATCAAACAAATCATCTATACGAGTTAGCGGATACTGATTCTTGATCATCACTTTATTCAACTGTCGATAATAAATACAAAGTCGCATTGAGCCATCTTTCTTTTTAACAAAAAAAACTAGTGCACCCCATGGTGAAATGCTCGGTCTAATGCATCCACAATCTAACAGATCTTGCAACTGTACCTTTAATTCTTTCAATTCTATGAGCGACATATGGTACGAAGGTATAGAGATTGGAGCTGTACCCGGATAAACCTCAATTGCAAATTCAACCTCTCTGTCTGGTGGCAAGCCCAGTAATTCTTCAAGGAAAACATCAAGAAACTGACACACAGTTCTGATCTTGTTGCATTGACTTCCAACTTAATCTAAATTAATAACATAAGCCACGATACTGTAATACTCTGCTGAAGCAATTTATTAGCCTTTACTGTCAAAATAATACGTGTTGATCCTCTAGTACGAATGCCATTTACCTCGATCTTGTCTCCATCTTCTATCTAAATATTGAACTTCTTTTTATAACAAGCCACAACTACCCCATGCTCAAACAACCAATCTATTCCAAAGATTATGTCAAAATCACCAAATGGCATAATCAATAAATCAACGGGGATAGTTTTACTGTATATCATTAACGGGCATCTTCGACATACTTGATTAACTAACACAGTTTGTTCCAACGGACTAGACACTTCTATAGCTACTCTAGACATCTCAGATTCTAATTTCCCTAACTCAACTAGTTTTGAATTAATGTATGAATGTGAGGAACCCAGGTTAATTAATGTAACACCCCTTACCCGGGTTTATCGCTTTACCCGAGCACGAGGCATTACCAAACAATATCATGTCTAATCATACAAACTCAAGCCATAAAATTTTGTTCCAATTTAAATTTTTTACATACTATATCATACGATCCTTAAAATGGGCCTACAGGGCCCTAAACATACTTTAGAAGTGGTCCGAGACCAAACCAAAAACTTAGAAATTTTTTGAAAAATTTGCCTTATTATAGGGCACACGCCTATGTGAGACAGGGGCACGCCCGTGTCCCTTACCCATGTTGAACTTTTGGAAAATTATTTCCATTTCGAACCTACAGGGGTTTTCACATGGCCGAGCACATGCTCGTGTCCTACCACACGGCCTCCACATGCCCGTATGGCTTCCTATGTGAAAAACTTGGGACATTCTGTTTATGATGTCAGCATGCCATTTTGGTCTCACGGCCATGGGACACGCCCGTGTGACCAGGTCGTGTGACGTCCTTAAGCTCCAAAAATTACAAGTAGGGTTCACACACCCAATGCACATGGCCATGGGATTTGGCTGTGTTGCCCTAGGTTAGGTTATATTCCAAGCCATTCCTTTCCCCAAAACACATACAAACACTACCACATTTAGCACCACATATCAACACATCTTTAAACATCAAAATATCACCTAGCATACCATGAACTACCTTAAAAGACATATATAAACCATTATCATCATTGGCCATGTCACATGGCCTTGTTTACAAAATGATTTATCAATTGACCTTTGCCCACATTATGGCTAAACCAACAAGACACCTACAATTCCACTAAGTCCCTATACATGCCATAGTCCAAGAGTTTGTGTCACAATACCAAAAGATTTTGTCAATAGTATGGGTGATCCTCTGACTCGATCCGATCCCGAGCTAGCTCGAATGAATCTATAAAACAAAGGAAAAGAGAAAGGAGTAAGCTTCAAAAGCTTAGTAAGTCTATATGTAAATAATCAACATTGAGACAACATTCAACCACAACAAGGATATCTCTCATATACCAACTTACCACCCAAAACTTACCAACTTTCCCATACAATTTATACACATTATTTTCACCTATTTAAGTCCACATGCACCATCATAACCACATGCATATTTTCCATAATTTTACTTGCCCAAAGAATACACCTACACGCACATATTTAACTACCACACGAAATCTCTTAGTAAGTATTCCCGTTGAACTCTTCGGATTAACGCTCGATCCTCGGTGAACTTTTTGATCAAGATACCACCAATCCATAAGCTCAACTCTTGGGTACATATAGTGAAGATCACTTTATCGCTTATGCAACCTAGCCATTTAGTCTCGTAGCCCTCGTGTGCACATGGCGAAGGTCACTTTATCGCTCATGTGCCTCAGCTACATAGGACATTGACCTCATATACACATGATGAAGATCACTTTATCATCCATGTGACATAATCATTAAGTCCCAAAATTCTCATTTGCACATGGTGAGGTCACTTTATCACACATGTGGCTTAGCCATTGAGCTCCTTAGCTCTCGGCTCTACATGGTGAAGATAACTTTATCACACATGTAACCGAACCCTATTTTATCCGTATCACCCGTTATTCCGAAGGTTCAACCGAGAACTCTCAATCCCAACTAAACCAAACATCATAGAGAATTATCATCATCAACAATTCATCATAACCATTAAATATCATTAATACATAATTAAAATAATTAAATTACTTACATATAAACTTACCTCGATAACAAAATATGATAATTTTTAATTTAATCTAAAACCTTGCCCTTGCTTCAGTCAAGGTCAATTCCTCGATCTTCACGATTTATGATGACACATTTAACTCTTTTAATACACAAATTGTTCAATTTAGTCCAAAATCATCCGACAACAATTTTTTTACCATTTTACCCCTAACTTTGTCAATTTTTACATCTAAGTCTCTAGGCTCGTAAATTGAAATGTATCAATTTATTTGATTACCCAAGCCTAGCCGAATATCTGTAGTACCCAAAACAGCCCACATTTCTCATTATTTTATACTTTTTCCCCTTCAATTTCTCAACTTTGCAATTTGGTCCTTTTTAGGGACTCCATGAAAAGTCACCTAGAAATCATAGTTCACTACACCATAAACCCTCATATTCCACCATTAGATATCAAAATACTTGCATGTCATAAATGGGTAAATTTTTAAGCATCAACCCTGACTCAAAATAAGGGTAGAAATAGCTAGAGCAAGCTACGAGGATTCTAAAAATACGAAGAACATTAAAAATAGGGCTTGAATGTACCTTAAATCAAGCTTGAAAGTGACCAAAACCCTAGCTATGGTTGGCTTCTAAATTTTGACACCAAGGAGGAAGATGGACACCAATTTTGACTTCTTTTTCCCTTTTTATTTCTTTAATTAACCAAATGACCAAAATGCCCATCATGCCCTTCTTTAAAAAATTTTCCCTTCCTTAGGTATTTTTGTCCAAACAAGGTTAAAATGGTTTAATTACCATATAAGGACCTCTAATTTAAAAACCTAATTCAATCAAGTACCTTTATGAAATAAAACTTATATTTTTCAACTATTACAATTTAGTCCAACCTAACAAATTGGACGTGTAACCAATAAAATTCACTCACCAAAATTCCACCTATTTATCCAAACACCTAATAAATATCAAAACTATATCAGAATAATATTTTAAACCCCGAATTCATGGTTTCAAAACTACTTTTCTGTTTAGCCTCTAATTCGTGCTGTTACAATTAATACATAAACATGTTCAGAATACAGTAAAAATATACCTGTCACGACATCATGTACATCACCTTCTTCCCGAGCCTGAACCACGTATGTTATAGCCGGTGCCCTAGCCTCTGACTGCTGAGTAACTATGTCACTGCCTCTTCTTGCACCTTCACCTCTAGAAATAGGACTGCCTCGACCTGAACCTCTACCTCTAGCAGTAGATACATATCTCTGTGGTGTGACGGGTGTAACATCTTTATTTTTTGGGTAATCCTTAACAAAATGCTCAATCGACCCGTAACAAAAGCAACCACCAGTCATTTCCAACACTTACCCAGATGTTTCTTCCTATAATGTTCACATTCCGTGTATTCAATTTCCCATGATGGACCTTTTACATTACCAGTAGAGAGAGTCATCTATTTTCCTCACCCTCTATCTCCTCTATCTAATCTAAAACTCGATCTCCAACCACTATGAAATTCCCTTGATCTTTTTTGTTGCAGACTTGAACTAACAGCCCCAGATCGTTTCTCAATCGAACGGGTAATTTCAAGCTTTCTATCAAGACCCAAAACTTGCTCAACCATCTTAGCTCTTTCAACCAACTCTATGAATTCAATTATTCTAAGGGATACCAATTGTACTCTTATTTCATCTCGTAAACCTTGTAAGAACCGCTTGCAACTGTTGACTTCTGTTGGTATAAACTCTAAAGCATATCGACTGAGTTTAAAAAATTTCCATTCATAATCCACAACTGATAGATCACCTTGTTTCAACATCAAAAACTCTTGCTTTTTGTCTTCAATATATAATTCCCCGACATATTTCTTCTGAAACTCTTTTTGAAATAAATCCCATGTTACCTGTTTTGTTGGTAGATGCCGAATTAAAAATTTCCACCATAAATATGATTCTCTTTGTAGTAGAGAAACAGCACAAATCAGACATTCTCGGGGGGGTACATTCCAATTGTTGCAGAACTCTTTTAGTTGACTATATCCAATTTTCTACCGTGGGTGGATCAACTCCTTTTACACCTAATAATTTAGTGGCATCGTATTTTCTTAATTCTTTTATTGGGGCCCATCTCAGAGTAGGTACGGATGTTGTAGCAGGAGCAGTCCTCACTACTCGTTGCAAAGCATCAGCAAAAACTCGTAATAAGTGGGAATCATCTCTATTTCTATCATTTCCCCTATCCACACTAGAGGGTTGATTTCTCATTGGGTTTACACTAGGTGTGACTGATTCAGTTTCATCTAATCAATATCATTCATCGTCTCTGGAATACATTTCTTGATCAGTATCATTTATGCATTCATCTGACATCTTTAATCTATAAAAATGAAATAAACAAATAGGTCAGCATCCAAATCCTGACTCAGTTTCGACTCAACAGTGACATGTATCTTTAGATTCAATTTCAAGCTCAATTTAGCCCGAGAATCGGCTAAACCTGAATAGCTCTTATACTAATAATTGTAACACCCTCTAACCCTAAACCGTCACTAGAATAGGGTTACGGAGCATTACCGGACATTTCAGACAATTTACTATTAATATACAAATAATTAACATATATACAACAATTAATTTGTTTAAGTCCCTTTGATGGACCTTCGACGCCTAAAATATGTGTTAGATGTAAATCGGGACCTACTTGAATACTCTGAATTTTTTTTAACTCAATATAACCCTTTTATAAACATCTAACCTTCCCTGCAATTTCGAACCGCAACCAATTCAAAACCAATATCACAATCCATACAATTTTATATTCAAATACACCTAAAACATGCCCTAAACATCAACTTAGTAATTTACTAAATAAACATTCGCATATATCATTTGAATTAAATTAATAAACTTCATTCATTCTATTTCAACTTGTCACCAAATATACCAAACATATCATGATAATTCTATTTCCATTTCATTAAACCAAGTATTCAAACCATAATTTTACATCATTTACACCCAAACTATAATTATCTTGACTTTACACCCAAACTATAATTATCTTGACTCATACTTTTAACCTAGGTACATGCCACATTTATCAAAAAGAGAGATACATCACCGAGTTGTGCTGAGGTCGGGATTACTCTAGATGTTAAATCTGGACACTTGACTTCTACTAACCTGTGCACAGAAAACAACCGTACGCTAAGTATGGGTATACTCAGTGGTATTACCATAATTCAAATTATAATAATAATACTAAATTATATGCATCCAACCCAGGCTATGCTAAGGATACTGGAGAGGGTCGTTATGCCCAATACTAGATCTAGGGGCCGAGGGTCGGTTACAAAACGATTCTGGTCCAATGGAACTGAGATTTTTAGGGGTGTCACTGGAGTTGCCCCTAATGTGGCTGAATACAGGATAGAGGCCACTGAGTGGATTATGGATGATCTACATTGCACCCTTGAGCAGAAATTAAAGGGTGCGGTCTCGCTGCTTCACGATGAGGCGTACCAGTGGTGGTTGACCGTTAAGAAGGGCTCTTAACTCAAACGAATGACTTGGGAGTTCTTTAAGACTGCCTTCCAAGGGAAATAGATGAGGGCGAGTTACGTGGATGCCTGTAGGAAGGAGTTTATGAACCTTACACAAGGGGATTGATCAGTAGCTGAATATGAGGTCGAATTCCTAAGACTAAGCTGCTATGCACAAGGTATCGTGACATCTGAGTATGAAAGGTGTATCCGCTTTAAGGATGGCCTCAGAGATAATATGAGGGTGCTGATAACTCCACAGAGGGAGTGAAAGTTCTCAGTTCTGGTAAAGAAGGTGAAGATAGCCGAGAAGGTTAAGCGCGCTGAGCGCCAAAATAGAGATCGAGAGAGGGGTAAAAACAAGAGGGATTCAGAGCCCTCGAGTTCTATACAGAGGCCTAAGAAAAATCTCAAAGCTTATGGGCCGGTCAAAGTTGGGCCCCCTGTTGTTGCTACTGGACTGCAACCATGTGTTGGTTGTGGTAGACGCCATCAGGGCGAGTGTTGGAGGAGGATTGGAGCTTGCTTGAGATGTGGGTCATTGGAGCACCGCATTAGGGAGTGTCCGCTGAGGGTCGATCAGATGCAAGCTCCGGGTACAGGTACTGCACAGTCCAGAGGGTAGTTCAACAGCCATCGAGAGGTTGTGGATAGGCTAGGGGTGGTAATGGTATAGGGCATAGACAGAGAGCACCGAGCCAAGGTGTTGGTCAGTCTGAAGCAAGGTAACCTGCTCTTGTTTATGCTGCTCGTCACCGAGAGGTGGAGATGCTCCAGACGTCATTACGGGTACGTTCCTTATATATGATGTACCTTATCTTGCATTGATAGATATAGGTTCCACACATTCCTATGTAGCTACTACTGTGTTTAGAAACTTGGAGATTTTGTTTAAGAGTACTTCTAGTGAGGTGACGGTACTAAGTCTACTAAGGCAATCGATTCAGATTAGTAAGCTATATAGAGATGTTCTGCTAGAGGTTCAAGGGTCGGTATTTCTGGCTAATCTGATGGAGCTTCTATTTGGGGAATTTGACCTCATTCTGGGAATAGACTGGTTGGTCAAACACCGCGTCAGCTTGGACTGTGTGACTAAGAGAGTTATTTTGAGAACTGAGGAGGATATTGAGGTAGTCATGATTGGAGAGCGTCGAAATTATTTATCTAATATGATTTCTGCACTGGTGGCTGAGAAACTGGTTCGAAAGGGTTGTGAGGCATACTTAGCCTATGTTAGTGTTTTTGCTTCTGGGTCTCTACTATTAAGGGCATCAGAACTGTAAGGTATTTTCTGGACATCTTTCTTGTTGAGCTACCGAGTTTACCTCTGAATTGTGAAGTAGAGTTTAGGATTGAGCTTCTACCTGGTGTAGCTCCGGTGTGTATCGCTCCTTATCGAATGGCACTGAAGGAGCTTATAGAGCTCAAGGCTCAGATTCAAGAGTTATTGGATCATGGTTCATCAGCCCTAGTGTGTCTCCATGGGGAACACCAGTACTATTTGTTAAGAAGAAGGATGGATCCATGAGGATGTGCATTGACTACCGATAACTTAATAAGTTGACTATTAAGAACTAGTACCTACTTACGGGGATTGATGACCTATTTGATTAGTTTCAAGGAGCTTTGGTTTTCTCTAAGATTTACCTCCGATCTGGGTATCATCAGTTAAGGGTTAAGGAGGCTGACATACATAAGACGGTATTTAGGACTCATTATGGTCACTACGAGTTCCTAGTGATGCCATTTGGACTGACTAATGCACCGATAGCTTTCATGGACTTGATGAACAGAGTATTTCAGCCTTATCCAGATCAGATTGTGGTGGTGTTCATCGACGACATACTGGTTTAATCGAGGACTGAAGATGAGCATGATGAGCACCTTAGAGTTGTTTTTCAGGCTTTAAGGGAAAAGTAGCACTATGCTAAGTTTAGCAAGTGCGAGTTCTAGTTACGTGAGGTAACATTTTTGGGTCATGTAGTCTCTATTGAGGGGATTCGAGTCGATCCTCGAAAGATTGAGGTTGTGTTGGAGTGGAAGTAGCTTAGAAGCGTGTCTGAGATCCGCAGTTTTCTGGGACATGCGGGTTATTATCGGTGGTTTGTGGAAGGTTTCTCATTGTTTGCAGCACCCTTAATTAAGCTGCTACGTAAGGGTGTACCATTTGATTGGACTGATGCGCAACAAGAGAGCTTTAAGAAGCTCAAGACTGTACTGACTGAGGATCTTATTTTGATACAGCCAGAACCTAGAAAGGAGTTCACGGTTTATAGTGATGCGTCACATGTCGATTTGGTATGTGTGTTGATGCAGGAAGGTAAGGTGGTAGCATATGCATCTCATCAACTTAAGACACATAAGGAAAATTATTCAACGCATGACTTGGAGTTGGCCACCGTGGTATTTACACTAAAAATTTGAAGGCATTATCTGTATGGTGAGAAGTGTATCATCTACACTGATCACAAAAGCCTCAAGTATCTCCCCACTCAAAAGGAGCTAAATCTTAGGCAGCGTAGATGGATCAAGCTGTTTAAGGATTATGACTGTATTATTGAGTACCACCTTGGTAGGCCTAATGTGGTGGTCGATGCACTGAGCCGTAGGGCTATGACTGATTTGAGGGTGATGTTTGTTTGTCTTAGCTTATTTGATGATGGTAGCTTATTAGCCGAGCTTCAAGTTAAACTGACTTGGATTGAACAGATTAAAGGTAAACAGTTGGAGGACGAGTTTCTAGGTCTTTGGTTCCAACAGATTGAGATGGTAGCAATACAGATTTTGGACTGAATAGTGATGCGGTACTTTGTTTCCGTGGGAGAATCTGTGTCTTGGATGATACTGATTTGAGACAGTCTATACTGAGAGAGGTGCATAGTAGCCCTTATACTATGCATCCTAGTGGAAATAAGATGTACCGAAACCTCCGTGAGTTATATTGGTAGCCAAGGTTGAAACAAGAGGTTGCTGATTTTATGGCTAGGTGTCTGACTTGCAAGCAGGTTAAGAATGAGCATCAGTTACCTTCAGACTTGCTGCAGCCGATTAAGATTCCTCTATAGAAATCGGAGCGAGTGACTATGGACTTCATTAGTGAGTTGCCTCTAACACCCACTGAAAAGGATTCGATGTGGGTCATCGTGGATCGATTGACCAAGTCTGCCCACTTCATACCACTTCGTACTGATTATTCTCTGCAGAAGCTGGTGAAGCTTTATATTTCGGAGATAGTGAGACTGCATGAAGTACCGGTTTCGATCATCTCAGATAGGGATCTTCTCTTCATGTCTCGGTTTTAGAAAAAGTTACATGAGGCTTTGGGTTCGAGGTTGGACTTCAATACTGTGTTCCATCCTCAGACCGATGGTCAATCTGAGAGGGTGATTCAAATACTGAAAGATATGTTGAGGAGTTGTGTTATTGATTTCCGAGGTAATTAGAAGGATTATCTATGTAACACCCATTACCCGTATCCAACACCAGAACAGGGTATGAGGCGTTACCTTTCTAAAACACATGCAATTAATCAATCTCGAACCTTCAAAACTGCATCCCAATTTTAAACATTTTCAAACATCAATCTACGAACCTTCTTATGGGCCTACAAGGCCAAAATCATGGATCAGAGATGATCCGAAACTATTTCGTGCACTTAGGAAAATTTCTTCAAAAACTAGCATAAACAGGGCACACGCCCGTGTGGTCTCTAAACATGGCCGTGTTGATAGCCTATGTACCCCACACAGCTTAAGCACGTTAGGGACATGCCCGTGCCCCTCGCTCGTGTGGAATTAATTTCCAACATTCAACCTACAGGGGTTTTCACACGGCTGAGCACACGCTCGTGTGCTTAGCCTGTGTCCTCTCACACGGCCATGACACGCCCGTGTCGCAGCCCGTGTGTAACAACGTTGACATTCTGTTTCTGACGTCAGCAGACAGACGGCCGTGGCACACGCCCGTGGGCTCAGCCCGTGTGAGAGAACCTAGGTATTATGTTTCTGACATCAGCAACCACACGACTATACGTACACCTGTGGGCTACCCGTGTGGGAAAAAATGGGCTATTTACCAAGCCTTTTTGCCACCGTGAAACAAAACCAATACAAGTCCAAATATACTAAGTCTACTATGCTTAGCCAATAGCCATAAATTGGAATCCAATACATTGATGAGTTTCATCAACCTTTGCATGAACTCATGCTCATTTCATTAATAATAACTATAACCATTTTAGCCAATTCCAATGGCCATTTACAAAATGAACTTAATGCCATAAATGGCCAACACAATTGGCTCACTAATGTACCTTACAACAAAATAACCATTTAACCTATACATGTAATTACTCAAAACACAAAATATGACCATACTGAGTATTTTGGTTGATAGTGTGTACGCTGCATCAGATGCTCTTGGATCCATGAATTAATTAGGCGGCTCTAAAAGAAAATGGAAAGGAGAGGAGTAAGCGTAAAGCTTATTAAGTCGTAAGTAAAAAAATAACAACAATTTACCATAGCAAGTTGACTCTCATTTCATTTCAAATGATGCATTCATTAAGAATAACCACAACATAACTTACTCAATTCCTTCCTTCACTAATCACATAACATGATAGTGAGCTCACATTTCATGCATTACACTAAGTACCTGCATCACATACAGAGATTATCACAATATCTCACAATCAAACATTTAATTCAAATTTTCCCGTTGAATTACTCAAAATAAGAAAGGATATTCATTAAGCCCTCAACGTAAGGTATTTAGCTAATGCCATGTCCCAGACATGGTCTTACACTAGCTCTCATCTATCGGTGTCGATGCCATGTCCTAGACAGGTCTTACACTGAGACACAACAAGTTGTCGCCATGTCTTGGACAAGTCTTACACTAGCTTGCATATCTCGAGGCTAATGCATGTCCCAGACATGTCTTACACTAGCTCTCGTCTCAAAGCCGATGCACGTCTCAGACGTGTCTTACACTAGCTCAAAAATCTCGAGGCCGATGCATGTCCCAGACATGTCTTACACTGGCTCTCATAGTGTAGCTGATGCATGTCCCGGACATGTCTTACACTAGCTCACACATTACCCAAGTCTCAATGTGAATATCCAATCTATTTTGATTACTCAATCGGGCTCAATTACGTATGTTCTTAGTACTTTATAAATACAAATCATCATTTCCACATTTCAAGCTCAACTATCTAGTGCATTCATAGCTCACACCACAGCTCAAGAATTTACAACAAATGAGTGATTTCAAGCATGAAAATTATAAATGTTGTATTATTTACCTACAACTTACCTCGTATATAAAAACGAAAGTGGCTAATCGATTCAGTCAATTTGCTTGGCTTTTCCTCAGTCTAGGACCGGATTCGGCAATTCTTGATCTATGACAATAACGAATTTGTCAATTTAGCCACTAATTCAATACAAACAAACTAAAATTCACAAATTGGTAAAATGACCATTTTGCCCCTAGCTTATGGCAAATTGACCATTTTCACCTTAGGCCCAAAAATCGATTTTTATCGAATTTCCTCAACTCTTATGCCTAGACAACTCTTTTTTTTCCCATTACTACCCTAATTTCTCATTATTTCCAACACTTTCCTCTTTATTTTGCAACTTCTACAACTAAGTCCTATTCTATTTATTCTCATACAAACTCTTTCACAAGTTGTTTATTTAACAACAATAGCTTATTTTCTTCCCAAAAATTTCAGCAAACATCATTTATACACTCATGGAAAATTTTTAAAATTCAAACCAAAATGCTCAATACACCTCTCAATAGAAAGCTTATGCTATATGGGTCTCAAAAGTACAAAATTTTTTGAAAAAGCACCCTAAAATCACTTACCTTTGGAAGCTAAAGATGGTTGAAAATTTTAAACCTTCAAACTTCTAATTTGTTGAGTATTTTGGTGGAAGAAGTAGACCAAAATGAGACAAGATTGAAAACTAGACTATTAGGTTACTATTTTACTCAAATATCTCACCTAATACATAAAGAAAATTTAACTTTTCAATTTATTCATCTACTTGGCCGGCCATGCTATCACTAAAGGGCTTATTGCCTTTTAAAACCTCGATATTTCATTTCTCTAACTATGTAACTCAATTTGCTAGTAATTTGCAACTTTTACCCTTTATGCGATTTAGTTCTTTTTCGTGATTAAGCCTTCAATCGCGTAAATTAAATCGCTAAAATTTTCATGCATACTTCTAAAATCACTAAAACACATAATTTATTGCCAAAATAATTTTCTTAAACCTTGAGAAGTGATTTCAAAATCACTATTCTAACTAGGCCCGATTTTGGGTCGTTACAATATACCGCTAGCGGAGTTTGCCTATAATAATAGCTTTCAGACTAGCATCCAGATGGGACCTTACGAGGCTCTGTATGGTCATAAGTGTCGCACTCCCTTATGTTGGATTGAGTTGGGTGAACGACATGTTCTGGGTCCTGAGTTAGTTTCTGATACTGAGGATAAGGTCAGATTGATTCGAGATCGACTGAAAGTGACATCTGATAGACAGAAATCTTACGCGAATCTGAAGAGATGTGAGATTGAGCATTCAGTGAGGGACTTCGTATTTCTCAATGTCACGCCATGGAAGAGGGTTCTAAGGTTTGGTCGTAAGGGCAAGTTGAGCCCTAGGTATATTAGACCTTACCATATTCTGAAGTAAGTGGGACCAATTGCTTATCATTTAGAGCTACCTCCGGAGTTGGATCATATTCATGACATGTTCCACGTCTCTATGTTGAGGTGTTACTACTCTAGTCCTACTCATATTGCCCCTATTGAGGAAATTGAGTTTAGGCCAGACTTGACTTTTGAGGAGGAGCCAGTTCAGATTCTAAACCGTGACGTAAAGGTTCTGAAGAGGAAGTCTATCCCTCTACTGAATGTTTTGTGGTGTAATCATAGCACTGAAGAGGCCACGTGAGAGCCTGAGGATCCGATCTTAGTATTATCCTCATCTGTTCTGATTCAGTAAATTTTGAGGACGAAATTTTCTTTTAGGTGGTAAAGTTATAACGCCCCAAAATTCCTATTTTTGTTTTTGTGACTATGTGTCACAAATATTTGTCTGCTTCAGTGGTTATGTGTTCTGGGTGTGTATGAGAAGTCCCAAGTTCAAGCCATGACTTGGGAAAATTTTGGTGCTTTTCTAAATTAAGCCTTAACCTTGTTCAGTAGGCTTTTATCTAAATGTTTGTAAGTATATATCAGAATTGGCCTGCTAGTCTGGTGGATAAGTGGAGGGGAGGT
This sequence comes from Gossypium stocksii, assembly GCA_020496765.1. Lineage (NCBI taxonomy): Eukaryota > Viridiplantae > Streptophyta > Magnoliopsida > Malvales > Malvaceae > Gossypium > Gossypium stocksii. The sequence continues at coordinate 43,634,846 of CM035621.1, forward strand.
CTTGTGTTCGAGTCTTGGCATGAGCATTATTTTTGATTATTCGTCCAGAAGAGTTTGTGTTGGACTAAAAATCTAAATAGTGGATGTAGTGAGGAGTTTGGTAGAGATAATTAAGGGGAAAGATTTGGGGTTATCGGATTTTCTGAGCATTATCATTTTTTTGGCAAATTTCAGATTTTTTCCCAAAGTTCTCCACCTTTCTGACGCCATCTCTTCTCCATTCTTCTTCATCTTCTTTTGATTTTCTATTGACAAACCCTATTTTCTATTTCCGTGCTACCATTTTTCATACTTTTGATTCCATATCTACTTCTGAATGTTTTGTGGCTCATTAATTCAGCTATTGCACGTTATCGATAAGTTTCAGTTCTTGCTAATCTAAATGTTTCTGGTTGCTTTCTAAGAGGGGTTCCTTTTTGATGTTTAGGAGTTAATCAAGGAACTGTAAATTGTTTTTAATCGACGAGTTCAGAGCGTGGATTTTTTGTTTCGATCAAAAGTAAGGGTTTTGATAGTTAATGGATGAACGTTTCATTACAATCTTGTTTAATTCTCAATTACGTTATAGAAATTGGGGTTTAGAATTGTCAATTTTAGGTACTGGAATGCTCGAAAATGTTTAGACATCAAAAATGATATAGGTGTGTACCCGAAAACACAAAAAATAGGGTTTTGACGAAAGCCGACAACCCTACTGTCTACGCCACACGGACGTGTGATCGCCCATGTGGTAGGTCATGTGCCCGGACACGAGCGCGTGATAGATAAGGCTCGGACGTACGTGCAAGACATTACCGTGTGATGGCTAGGTAGGCCGTGTGTGACACATGAGCTAGACTAATTTGGGCCGTATAGGCTACACGAGCGTGTGGGTCTACACAGGTAGTCCACACGAGCATGTGGTATTATGGGACAGGCCGTGTGATCCAAATGGCCAATGCCAAATTGGGCTGTGTGGGCCTACACGAACAAGCCACATGGGCGTGTGAGCCTATTTAATGGAATTGTGTTCTAAGGTTGCACGAGTCGCCCAAGTCGACTGTGAACTTACTATAGGGTTGGAGCACTACTTAGACCCGTAAATGTGTAAACTAATTGTATGATTTATGTACTAAGCATGTTAATATTATGTATGTATACTGATCTGAATATATGTACTAATAACCAATTAATAACATGTCATTTGTTGTATGTTTGTATTGCATTGGGTTGGGATGTTGATATTGGAGGAAGCGTACTGAAAGGCTCTTAAGCCTAGTATCTGGTAGCTCAACTGCGATTTACTGATTATGTGCTGCATTCGGTTCTATTTGGAGTGTAGGGATGGGTGGGTGTTTTAAACCCCACATAGAGTGTAGGGATGGACAGAGATGGTGTGCAGAGGCTGGTTGGGTAGGACACTATTTATTTATTACTGATTATATGACTGTTACTATGATGGGCTACGGCCCTAATGCATATCTGATACTAAAACTGAAATGGGCTAAGGCCCAAACTACCACTGATACTGAAAAAGGCTTAGGCCCAGACTATGTATGACTGTTTACTGTTTGTTTGATTTCTGTGGGGATTACACACTAAGTTTACGTAAACTTACCCCTTTATTTAATGTGCACAGGTAATCCCTAGACTTAGATGAATTGGTGTGGCGGAGGACTCGACGGTGACCACGGTTTCTAACCTATCATTTATGACTTATGATTTATGATTTATGGTTTTACTTTTATTGGTTAAATTCTTGATATAATTTGGACTTACCGAATTTTGTTGGTTTTGGTTTTTATTTAATTTTCTTTACGGATTTATAACTTCTAGACGTAGGAAAAACTCGATTTTTTGAAAAGCAAAAGTTTTCAAAACACACGGTTTACTTAAAATGATTTTTAGAGCTTCTACAACGAACTACGTTTAAAACTATCGGTTAAATGAATAAAATGAGTTTTGGAACTAATAAGAGATAAAGAAGAGTAATTAAACGGAAATGGTTTTATCGCAACAACTTAGTTTTCAAACACACTATCATGTGACATCGCCAGATTCAACCATAACGTCTAGTTCGGGTTTGGGGTGTTACAATACACATACAGTTATGGTATTTATACATCTATCACAGAGTATCAAAGAGTGCTCGTTCAGTCAAATTCAGATCATTCATAAAATGGGGAAACCAATATCAGTCTTAGGCAATATTTATGGCCTCTAAAACGGTTTCGGGCATTTTTACATGCCATACGACCTAGACACACGCCCATGTCCTTGCCTGTATGGCTTACACGCCCATGTCCTCTGCCCATATAGTTTTGAAACGTAAACAAAGAGTTACATGGCCTAGACACACGCCCATGTCCTTGCCCGTATGACTCACATGGCCTGGGCTCACGCCCATGTGCTTGCCCATGTGGTCCTAAGTCACAAACAGTGAGTTACACGACCTAGACACACACCCGTGTCTTTTTCCCGTGTGAACCCTGCACTAACATGACCATACACAGCCTAGACACATGCCCGTGTGCCTTACCCATGTGGCTCCAAATTGATGAACAGTGAGTTACACGGCCACTCACACGGCTTGTCACACGGTCATGTGGCGTCAACAGCTATGTTTTCCAGCAAGCGAAATTTGTGAAAAATGAAGTTTCGGCACACACCTGAAGTAGTTTTGATGTAGAAACGACATAGGAAGATTCCAGAACCTAACACGACCATCCAATAATCAATTACACCATCATTCTCAATATTTTACTAAAATCAACCTATCGTCAAAATTATGTTGAAAGTTTCGATGCAACCCCAACTTAATTCGTACACTTACCTCACATGAAACAGAGGAAACTAGGCTAACGCAATGGAGGAGTGTCTCTCGTAATAACCTCACCCAAAAAGTAGCCAATCGAGCGTTTAAACAAAGCGTTCAAGTAAACGAGAACAATCTCGTTTCGACAAAATAACGTTAACAAGACGAAACTCGTAGAAACGAAAAAAGATAACGATAGAACTTACACAATAATTGCACAATCGGCCTCACAAGCAACAAAGAATTCCCAATTAACACAGAATCAAGTATAGCAACAAGCAAAAGGAAAAGAAGAAAAGAAAAAAAAACTAAGAACTGAGAGAAATAAAAAGAGAAGAATGATAGAATTTCTTTCAGAATGTTTTAAGTTAACCACCATCCCACCTTTCGGCATTTAGCAAAAATATTTCCTAACGCATACGATGGGACTTGAACTCAGGACCAAACAGATTATAGATGCTTAACTAGTGGACTAGAAGACTCATTCTTAATATAAATTTACACAAGATTGCATTTAACTACATAACGAATTGATAAGGGTTGTTTTAAAAATAACAAAACTTTTAACGATGTGACTCGAACCTTAGACCTCAAACACAATAGCAGAACATAGAACCACAGATATAGAATTTTAATTACTGTAGATTCTCACAATTAAATTCTAAAATTTTGGGGCGCTACAAATCTCCATATAAAAATCCCAATAAATAAATGTGTGAAGAGTTTTAAAAATTCATAGAATTACAAATAGAGAATTATATAAATTAAACTTCTTAATAGAAATCAAATCAAATTTTAAAAGAAACTGATTAGCCTAACTTAGGTTACCATGGATAAGAAGCAGTTATTATAAGCATTCTTTGTAATGACGAGAATGAGATCATCCCCAAGTAAATATCAAGTAGTCATTGATTATAATGATTCTTAAACCATATAATTCAATTTTAATGCTTGGATCCCAACAAAATTTTGACACAAACTAAGAACATATTAATCATCCTTATATGCATGGCCAATTTTAGCATCATAGTAAAAATTTTCATCTTTTGTCGAAAAATTATCCTCCATTTCATCATTTTGGGATAACGAACTTTATCTCAATATTGTTTCCTTTTTTTTAATGGATGTTTTGATAAAGTTTTGCTAGATGCTTAAACATAAATAGGTACGTGACTAATGCATTTTCATACCACATTGGTAGCATAAATTTTCAATGACCGTCAAATATTTTGACCACCATTTTCTTATTTTTTCTTATTATTTTTTCTAATGGTTAGAAGTATCACTATTATAATCACCATTATAACAATTATTAATACGTCTCCAACCACATCCTCAATTACAACGACAACCATGATCTCTATATTTTGATTTTTCATAATTGTTATGTATTGTTACATTCATTTCAGGAAATGGAACTAGGGGTGAGTAAAATCTGATTCGATTTGAAAAACTCGATAAAATTTTTAAATTTTGAATTAAATAGTTCGAGTTATTTGAGTTAATCAAGTTATTTGGATCAACTCGAATAAAAAATTAAGTTTTTTTGTTTAACTCAAATATGAATTACACAATTCGAGTTATTCGAAAATCTGAATAAGAAAAGGCAAAACTACACCATTTTGATAAATGTTTACCTTTTTCTAAAGTTAAAAGTCAAAACCATTAAGCTAAAAGGCAAAACTATGTTGTTTTGATAAATGTTTACTCATTAAGTTAAAAGGAAAAACCATTATATTGTTTATGTAGTTAAACAATTTTATACTTCGTTTACTAGTTAAATAACCGATTCATGTAAACGCAACATTGAGTATAAATAATAGGATTCGTTAACTCGACTCGACTTGACTCAAAATCTTTTGATTCGATTCAATCCGATTCGAAAAAATTTCAAATTAAGTTCGGTTACTAAAATAAGATTCGTCAACTCGAGTAACTTGAAATTTTTTGACTCGATTCGACTCGACTCGATCGGATACTCACTCCTAAATGGAACTTTTTTCACTAGAAGGCATGAGATAGTTTCAAAATAGTTTTTAAAGCTTTTTTCACAATATTGCTACTGCTAGAACACATAAGGTATTTCAATAATAACAAGCTTTAGAGAGTATTATCGTTTTTTAATGGTCAAATCATTCTTTCAAGTTATTACGCAATTCAAGAGTCAAAAGGATCTTTCGCAATTAGATATTTCACTTTTGATCCTTCATATAGATGATGTTGGACAAAAACAATGGTTTTTGCTTTGTCTATATAAAAAGTCAAATTCGTTTATACTCACAAATCATATGTGGCTCTATTAGAAATAATCTAGTAGGCAATGTAGCTATCATATCAATGATATATGTTATGAAAGAAATACATATTTAAGCAAAAATATTCAAGTTTTTGATACTTTAATATTATTCAAAGTCTAAAAAACATACCATGAAATATATAAAACATAAATTCATACTTAAATACGAAAAAAATTGAGCATCATTTTTAACTTTTTTTTTTTTCATTAAGAATATTGAAATCTCAAAATCTTTCATTCATGCAAAGAAAATCGCATACCTTAGGATTGTTGCTTCAACAAGGATGTTGTACGTCTAGATTACTTGTTCTCCATCGAAATATTGAATAGTATCGAGCAAAATTGTGCTGATAACGTGTTATGAAATAATAATAATAATAATAATGCAAAGAACACAAGAATAATAGACGAGAATATTTGAGATTTCTATTGAATTTCTCTTCTTTTTTATCATCATTTCAATTAGTATACTCCTATATATATATATAGGAAGATCAGACTCTTCATTTTCTAATACATAAATAGGAAATGAAAGGTGAAGAGTTAAGAAAGTAGAAAAATTGTTGAAAAATTGATTATAATAAGCATCCACTTAATAATTTTTACAAATAAAAAATTTGAATCTTATATTTATTATTTAAATCCATTTTATTTTGAAAAATAGAAGGGTGTGAATTCAAATATGGGAATCAATTATCCACCTTACTTCTTAAAACTTTGATTTTAAAATTTCTTTAATCTCACTAAATTTGAATATTTAGCATATCGATTACACAAAAAAGAGAGGAACTAATTTAGATTTTTGGGCTTCACCTATGTCCATTCATAGCTCTTGGTAGGACCATGACACCTTCTTTTTGTCTAAGAGCCCCACTATTGGCATTCGGCCTGACTCTATCTAAAGTCAAGTTGTGTTTATTGAAAAATTATCACTCATTTTCGAACCCAACAAATTTTCTTTTGTTTTTTCTTTTAAATGGTTGCTTTTGACAATTTTGTGTTGTTTTTATCCTTTTTGTCTCTTATGTAATGTTTCAAAAGCAACCTTGGAACCAGCATATCCTCAAAGCTAGAGAAGATGAGATTATGAGTTTGGTCGATTCGTCGCTAAAATTAATATAAAGATTGTACACGTGAAATTTGTTCTAGATTTGTATTCATGTCTTATATCCCCGCCTTTGCCATTACTTCTTGTCGCCGTCTCCGGTCAAGATGGGTGCTAATCGCTCCCCTCCTCCCTTTCTCCTTTTACAATTTTTTTATATCAGATTGGATTAGTCAATTTAATTAGTTAAATCAAAAAATTGATGGATGCATTAATCCGTAAAAAATTATTAAATTGAGTTTTGAGTAAATTATTCAAAGTTATCATGGTGAATTTGAAAATCATAATAGATTAAATTAGTAAAAATAATTGTAAATCCCTTTTAATATATTTTAAATTTTTAGCTCAAATAAAAAGCTGACCTAAAAAATGCAACAAAAACCAAAACAAAGCCTAAATGAATTTATCGAAATTTAAGTTAGTATATTCTTATCATTCATCAGTAGACTGAGTATTAGAGTGAAAAATTTTAAGCTAGATGAGTCATATTGTTATGGAGAATATTTAATTGATATTTATGTCATAATTATTATTTTATTTATGTTTATAATTTTTTTTTTTATTTTTAGACAGTTCAACTAACAGTCCAATTAATTGAATTGATTAAACCTAGATTTTTCGTCCATCATGGTATCACCATGAGATCACTTCCTAACATCCACCTAACATAAGTGAGAGTTCAAATTGCTCAAATCTTTGGTTGGAGATCCTAAACTATTGAAAGAGGGAGAAAGCTCTTGCGCCTTTGAGAGCTTTATGCCAACAATCCTCATGGTCGTAGGGCAGTCGGTCACCATACACCCTCATCGACCATCAACTAATTTTTCGGCTTGAAGAGGCTTAATGCTTTCGAATAATAAAATTACTGTTTCAGATTTAGAGATGTTTCCATTGCCACAACGATAAAGATTTAGATAGAAATTCTTCGTAGAGCAATGATCATCTTGATGGTTGGTTGGCTGAAGTAACGTGCATGAGTCTCTCCTTACTCCAACTTTATTGACGAGAAGGCCTGAATCAAGCAATGGCTACTTGGTTGATTTCTTCATAGAGTGTTAGGTTAGCTTTGTCTTGTACGACACCGAGTTACTCGACTACTTCACCCACTATGTGAATTTGGGTTTGAACTCTTTATTGTATTGAACTTTAGTCCTTGTAACCCTTGCTTTATAAAATGAAATGTCTAATAAAAAAAATAGTCTTAATGAAGTTTTCAGATTCTACATTTAAAATAAAAATATAAAGAAAGAAACGGCATTTGGTGTATTATCAATGCATAAAGTTTCACACATTGTTGGTGAACAATATGTCATCTCATCATAGAATAAAAAAATAGACATTAAACATTTAAATATTAAATATAATTATTACATTTTTCTCTTTCTTGGATATTAAAATATTATTTTTTTATATCAACTTGTTTTTGTTATTTAAGTATAAAATATTTGTTTTTATTAACAAAACCGTAATTGGAACGCAAAGCATGCCAAGCATTTCTTTATTTAAAATTTAGTTCTTAATCCTTTTGTAGATATTTTCTTTCAATTAATGTTGAAGTTGAAATTAAATTATTTTCTTTTCCATTTTTTATATAATTTGAATTTCCTATCCATCTTTCTCCAACAGTGTCGAATGTCTTTTTCTTTAATGTAGACCGTATCAGTGTCTTAAGTTGCTCCTGCCACAATTCATGCATTGCATTTACAAATCCAAACTTGCAGTTAATAAAGACACATACACATACATGCACACACATACGCGTGCACGCACACACACACACACACACACACACACACACACTGTATGACATACAGACACACCCACATACACATCATCCACACAAGCAGAGGCACATAGACACACACACACACACACACACACACACACACACACACACACACATACACACATACACACATACATACATACATTTTGCAGGAGTCATAGAATCGGATACGAACGAGCATTCTCTTATTGTGTGATCCCTAAATCAAGAGTAAAGATCTGTGTTATCCAATACTCAAGTTGTGAGTATTGGATACCCAAATGGGTCGTCTTTAGAAGGTTATGTCTTTATACTTATATTCAAATATGGGTTAGATACGGGTATCAAACATAGCTACTTCTATGAAAATGAAGAGACTTTCATATTTTACCTTTGGGATTCATACAATGATGCAAATTCAGACATATATGCCAATGCAACAAGCATGAGAAGAAGAACAAAACATGTGGGAAACTACTAACCTGTACAAAAAGCAATTCATATATTCATTACCAACTTAATCCATTTTCCAATCGTTTGACCAGATCTTCTTTCTTCATTGTGGAGTATTTCTTTAACTTCTGTGATTTCGCAATGGCCCTCAAATCACGCAACTTCATTTTCATCAAGCTATTTGCATCCAAAGGCCGGGGTACCACACCCTTTGCACCGAGATCATCAACCAAAGCCCTTGATTCAGCAAATTCCGTCTTCACAATGTTGCTCTTATTTAGGTCCCTATGCAACTTTGAGATGTTCATTTGAACAGATGAAGCTCTGAACTCCACAACGATTGGCACACTAGAAAGCTTTTTACATTTCTTCTGAGGCAATGGCATTGTATTCTGGCTAGCATCCAGCATCAAGCTTGTCTCCTCAGCTTCGCATTGGCTATGCTGAACAGTTTTCTTAATGATTTTCCCGGTCAATGAACAGTTCAAACTACAGTTGTTAGCATTCTTCCATGTCCTCTTGCCTTTTGGAAAAGGAGATGAGTTAGAAAGATTTTCCATCGAATTTAAACCAGATTCTTCAGCATCAGCAGCAGTTGATTCCATATTTGACTTTACAGTCTTTACCTTCCCTCTCTGTAGCCTCATGTACAAGTTTGTAACAAGTTTGCCATCACTAGAAACAACTTCAGATATCGGAACTTCCTCCATTTGTGATTTTTCCTCCATAAGTTGGCTGGTTTTATCCTCTCCATTTTCGTCCTGCGGTTCTACAAGCGAGGTCAAGGCAGAATGCTCATTGTCACTTGGAGAAGCTTCTTTCGGTGTCACATCTTGTAAGGTGTCGTTTCTTTTCTCTTCTCCCTTCAATAATGAATTTGAATGCTGATTCTTGTCCATTGAAGCTACCTTACTCTCTTTGATCCTTTGTTTGCGTGCAGATTTCACGGCAAAGTCGCATAGCTTTTGATCCATGTCAAATTTCAGACTTTCTACCTGTCCAAAATCATCTTAAACTAGAATCAAAATAATTTTCCTTCCTATTGAGACTAGATGTATTTCTCAAAGTATCACGACTAATATTTTTAACCCCGGCATTAGTGGCAGACCAGTCCAACAGCCCAGTAGGCCTGGCCTGGCCGGAAAATGTGACCTCGAGCCAGCCCGACTTACTATTTATTAGTTTTAAATTTTTATTTATATAAATATTAATAAACAATATTTTTAAATTTTTTACTATTAAATAAATAATGAATTTGAGCTTCCAGGCTGAGCAAAAACAGTTCCAGGCAAAGAAAATAAAAAGAAAAATTCAGGCCACAGCCGGGCCTATGGACAGACCTAATTTGCAGAGAAGCTGCTTGCAGAAATCAACATTATACGCTTATTGAGAAGCAGTAGTTTAAGTTAGATTCAAACAAATGACTCAAAATGCTAACTCAAATACTCTAATGAAAACAACAGCTTGCCCAAGCCATAGATTTATTTCCCCCTAAGATTGACAATTATATAAATACAACAATTCCATTAGAGGGGAAGAGTTTATTGTACCTTATCTGCTTTCTGAATATTTCCTTCATGTTCAGGATTCAAAAATGAATTTGAAAAATTACTAGTATCTTGTCCTTGCACTTTGCATCCATCAATTTTCACGTCATGCTTGCCAAGTGTTTTCATCTCATTGGAGTCGCCAGTCATCTGTTTATGAGCAATCAAGCCCAAATCGTTGGCAATAATATCTGCAGCCTGCTCTTCCTGAAATGAGAACCAGTAAGGACAGACCATAAAAGGCCCCACAAGAGAGCTAAAAACAGAATCAACCGCTCTCAGACCTTGACACAACATGTGAAGCATCCAATCTAAAACATATTGACAATATGTGGAGAGGCCCAACTTGAACGGAAGACCACAAGAAACCCACAACTTCGTAGATGTAGGATAATTTCACTTAACACTCCCTCTCACATGTAGCACAATAGGGCTTTCAAATGGATAACCTCACATGGGATTAGGTATGAACAACTAAACACATTCAGGAACTCACACCATCTTAAGTATTCAACCCAAAGCCAACAGGTAGCAGGTGTAGAGACCTAACTTGAATGTGAGACCAGGGTCAACATGCTACTAGTTCAAGTGGCAAATGACTGGTTCAAATCCAGTCCAAAGTTGGCACCAAGTTCAAGGTCCAAATCTGGACAACCCTTTCGCCTCCTAGAAACTGGCCAATACACACACACAAACATACATATATATGGCTACGGAAAACCCAAAACTTAGTTAATGTGAGATAAACTTAGTTAATGTGAGATAACATCACTTAACAAAGATATCCAAAGATGAAGCACAATTTTGGTTCTAACGTGAATTTGATAGCTTGCCATACCTTCACTTTCTTTGCAAGATCCCCTGTCATCCCCATTGAATTTGATGATGAATCTAGGATTAACATATCTGCAGCAGATATAGAAGTGTGCATTGTTGCTTCCTCACTCACAATTTTCAAACTAGAAGAACTTGTTTTTTTCTTCTTTTTAAGGTGGCCAGCTGAATGTTTTGAAGCATCCAGATCTGAGTCATTCACACACTGGGCAGCTGCATACTGTTGAAGAGAAGCAAACGCAATTTAATTTACTTGCAACACCAGAGAAGGGCTATAATGCAACACAGTAAATGATTATATACTTAATATGCATAGAAAGCAAGAGTATATTGATGTGACGACATGCATAAAGTTGAAGGGCAGAAAGCTGCAAAAGAGCATTTGCTTACAAATTCTCTGGGTTCTTTTTAGGCCAAATACAAATTCTCTAGCAAATTATTATATACTTAATAAAATAAAGGCAAGCCAAATTTTTATCAAAACCCTAAAAGGAGATTCAGTCTCTCTCTGATGAGTCCTAAGGTTGCAGGCTCCCTTTGATGAGCTTGACTGATTTAACAGTTGCCCGTGGCTTGATCCCAAACTCAAGGTCATAACAATTTGGAATCAGAGCCAACAATCCTCAGCAATGGTTGGCAGAGTGGTGAGTAGAAACACTAAAGGAGCTCAAACATATGCAAAGAAAGATAAAACAAATGCTTGCTCATAAATTGCAGCATTTTATGAAATTATCACTGAAACCAAAACCGAAGTGTTTGATCAAATGCATGAAGGAATGGATAAAATGATTGCTGGTAGACAGGTCAGTAACTCTGGTAGATACGAAAGTAGACCCTCAAACTAAACAAAAGCAAACCATGGCAGTCTCTACCAATCTCTCTTCCCTATCCTATGCACTGAACCCTCCTAAACCCGTCTTGACAATAAACATGAAACAACCAACTTCACTTCCTTGTCTAAACTCTTACCTAACAACTCACCATCCTTTTCTTTAAACCCAATGCACCTTCACCTCTATATCTGAAAAGTTTATTGGGTCTACTAAACTTGATGGTTTACCTAGCAAAATGAATACTAGAGATGAAAGAGACTAGGAGTATAAATGAGACACCGGTTCTTGTAAGTTACTCGAAAAAAACTCGAACTCGATTACCAAGTTGAGCTCGAGCAGCTCAAGCTATCGATCAAGCTGAATTCAAGCTTAGTAATACTTAGCTTAAATAGCTCGCAAGCCTTATCAAGCTTTTTATTTTTTAATATATATTTTGAATATTTTTATATTATTAAATTACATTATTACCCTTAATATATATTATTAACCCTAAGCTTCATAATCGAGCCAAGCTCAAGCTCGAGCTCAAATACGTATGAGCTTAATCGGGCACAAGTTCGAGCTTGAGTACAAAAATTAATCAACCAGCTGAATCGAGCTCGAGTGCAATTAGCTCAGATTATATCTCGAGCCAAGCTCAAGCTTAAAAATAGATGTTCAATTGAACTCGAGCCAAGCATCAAGCTTTGAATTTCGATTTGAGCTTAAGCTTGACAATATTTGGGCTCGGCTTGGCTCGATTTCACCCTTAATAGAGACTCAGCAGTTAGCCATTTTATTGATACAAATGATCAGCTTTTATTACAAAAGGCATGCTTGGGTTTTGGGAGTTGCTAAAAAAGATAGCTCAGTTATTTTTAAAATTGTTACGGCTGGTGAGAAATTTGAACAGGTTTATTTAATGGTGCTGACAAATTGTTAGTACAGGGTTTCAACTATTAGTAGTAGGAAGGAATAATGATGAGGCAATGGTTGTTTTATCTAATACGATCGCCTTTTATTTGACAGTAATGATGACCAATGTCGATTACTCTTTTGGAAGGTGCCTTTCACCAAGTTTATCTTGATTCCGACTTGAGGATAAGCTCTTTCTCCAGGAGGGGAGTATTGTTGTGGATGCTTAGAAGTTGTTAGATAGGACTCTTAGGAGAAGTTGCTAGGTAGGACTCCTAGAGTAAATTAAGTTGTTTAGGACTCTGACAATATAAGTTGTGTTCGGTATGACTTTATTTAGTTTGGTATACTTCCTTTGATTATTTTAACTTCAACTTAAGGGGACGAGTCAACTAATAAAAGAAAGGCAAGTCGAATCTTTATCAAAATACTAAAGGAGATCTGGATCTCACTCTAACAAGTCCTAAAGTTTCATACTCCCTTTGATGAGCTTGAATAATTTTCCTATCCTTTGCCCGTGGTTAAAAAAATCCCAAACTCATGGCCCTAACATCTTATCTTTTAGTATAGACATACTCAAACAGCCCATTTATTATGTACATTTATAACTCATGCAAAATTAAATATGGGCATAAAGTATGTTAAATAATTTGTTGAACTGAACTAGTTATAAGTGAATTAATATTAACTGAAAGTATTTTGTACATCAAGCAGAAGGCTTATAAAACCATGAAAAGTACTTTTGAAGGTTCAAATGCATTAACATTTTTCATTTTAATTACTAGACAGTGTAAAAGATTACTTGCGGTTGAAACTTGCAAGAGAGTATGTGTACCAACAGTGTCAATCAAATCATTTCAACAAAGATTTTCCCCTTCCAATCAGAACTTAATAAATGATATTGAACTTGATTGTTTAGCCAAAAAGAGAGTGAGAGAAATACCTTAACCTTAGTCCTGTATAGATTATTCTTTCTCTTCTGAGCAGACTTGAGAGAAAAATGCCGGACCACATTTTTATCCTTAAGAGCACGACCACTTTCTTTGAGCTTCTTGGTAGTTTCTAAATCAAGTAAAGTTATAATGCTCTTCTCATCAATTTGACCAGCTGCTGGCAGCAGGAAATGTGGCATCAGATCTTTAACATCGGCATTGGCTAGCTGCTAATGAATGATACATTAGGACAGCAAGAGAAGTAAAGCAGGAAGAATATTTCCAAGGTACAGCTAGTACACAGAGAAATCAAGATGCAGCTGCCAAACATAGTATATGGAAATTAAGCATCCATGTAAACCCACAAGGAATTTAGGGCTAAAATCTTTATTCTCATCTCCTTTTCCTGTTTCATATTCTATTCTTTACCATATAGGTATGCTCTTCATATTTGAAGGGTCAAAGGTTGTGGGTCATTAAATTGTACCAAAGACAGATAAGAATAGAGAAAGCATCAAGATGTAACTCCATGCAAGAACATACGCATGCTCAGCTATGATAAACTAATCGGCTGTTATATTGTACCAAAATTTGAGATAAGAAGAGAGCATAATATGAGACACATTGCATGCATGGTCATAAACATGCTTGGAAGATTATATTTTTGAAACTTGGAAAGGAAAAAAAAAAAAGAAAGAGAGGCCTTTACGGCCTAAAATGACTTTGACCATCTATATTGTTACAACCTATCTGCAACGTAAATCTGCATCCATAGGTGCCAAGACCGAAGTAGCTCTGTTTTCCCTTTAAACAAAGAAAAATAGGCACTATATCATTTCTTTTCAGATTTCTACACCCTGGAGTCCACTTCTTTCAGTATCTGAGACTTGAGGGACACATCAGGCATAAACACTATGCATAACACCAAGTTGTTCCATGATTTTGATTTCCTAGATATATTAAGGTTGGATACATGTTTACCATTTCAGCCACAACTACAAGCATGAAACTGTCTATGAATCTCCAGAAGTGTTGGAAACTAGAATCAAACATGCAGGTCCATACACAATATTCGACATGATAAAAGCTACAAGTATTTGAAGGTCAACAATATCACCCACAAAAATCATACTTAGAGCCAGAAAAATGTTAATACAAATCAATCATAGCTTATAATATCAAATAGTGAGCACCAACTCTCTTAAAAGTGTTTGTATGAAGAATTCAAACAAATAAATCAACATTGGGACCATGACAGATCCCACATCTACCACCCAGTTAGAAAAAACAGAGACACAGACAAATGTGAAACATTCAAAGAGACACAAAGGAAGATGCAAAGTAGGAAGATATGGCAAGTTGTCATATAAATATAACAATTACCCTTAATACAGCCCTTAGTGACTGTACTGCAATAATATACCTGCAATGACAGCCCAAAAGTTGGAGTTCTCTACTTGTATTTATATGTAGAGTAGATGAATATTTGGTCATGAACATGTTAAAGCACGAAAGGATAAAGCTTCATCTAACTTAACTGTTTCAGAACTATTTGCCTTCTTCACTTCAAGCTCCATAGATGGATTTGATGAAGTAAAATTTTCTTTGGGAGTAACATTGGGTCCATTTTTTTCCTCCTTTGCAATGAAACATGAATCTGATGAGTTCGATTTTTGGTTCTTATGCAGGGCAGCAGACTGCTCTAGAGAACCAGACCTTGAATCTGGGACAACATCCTGAGATTGCTCATTCTTGAAAGGAAAGTTGTCTTAGTTCATGAAATAATGCATCAAATAAGCAAATATAAGAAGGAAAACTTAATAAACAAATGGTAGGAAGGTACATGAATTACAAAAACAAAACCAATATGCCAACAGCAAGAGGAGTTGACCTTGCTTATCAAGTTCTACATGCAAAAGCACTCCAAATAAATAAAACACTAATCAATATTCCACCTCTATTTCAGTCAATTTATGGTTCTCCATTCTCTTTCCATCCAGAATGACAAAGGCTAGACGAAAAATCTAACATCACTACAACTTTGTGACATCTAGAGAATACTAAACGTCTAAACCTGAACTCAGAACAAACACAACAAATGCATGTACCAGAAAAAAATTGAAGCATCCCGTCAATCTAATGTAAAACCAAGAAACAAAAACCATATATAGTGCACAAGTTTGGTTGAAATTGCAGAGTTAAGAGACGCAATTTTTAAAACTCAACGTGAGGTCACATTCTTCTGGTATTATCCCTTTAAATTTCCGGGTTGAATAAAATTCATGTCAAGTTAGTAAAAGGATATGAAAAATATTCAAAAGTCAAACCTGCTCATGTTTCTCATTGCAGAAACTTTTGAGCAGAGCCTTCATTATTTCATGCAACTTCTCAACAGGTTCAGTATGCATCAATAAATAAACCTCAATGTCATTCTCATCCTTGTTCCTCAACTTCCTTATTGAGATATCAAGGCAGTTGATCTTAGCTCTCAAAGCATTACAGCAAATGTCATGCCATTCTTCATGTTCAGCCCAGACTAATTCACTTTGGAGCAACACCAAATCTTTTTCAAGTTCATCGATTTCAGTATCTGCTTTTGCAATCAATATCCTCAACACTTGAATACAAGATTTCTCATTCAAGGCATTTTCTTCAATCATATCTGTAGAAAAACAACACATTGCATAACTATGGTAATTAAAAAAGACAAGAAAATATCCACCAAAAGTACAACAAAAATAGGACCATTATTATACCGATGCCATAACCAAAGTACAAGTCATACTGCCATTCTGGTTGTATGAAAGAGCTGTTTTCTTCTGCAGATTACAGACAGTTAGTCAAACCACACAAAAAAACAATGATCAAAATAAGACTGCATGCAGGTGCTAATTTGAGAAAAATAAAGCACCTTCAGTGAATGATGTCCCCCAGAGATCGAAAGCCATAAATGATAGGTCCTGCAATACAAACAATGCGACATTATGATTCTCGCAAAACACAAGAAAGCACAATAATGATTCATTACACAATAAAAATTAAAGGCTCATTACAACTATTAAGTATCCTTGTTTTACTGTACTGTTTTCCTTTATCAATTACGGCGGTCAAGGAGCCTTTACTAGGTCCTTAAATTGTCACCAACAAATTCAAGATTCATTTTCTGGTAACAATCACGATAATCCAACATGAAAAAAAGAAAAAGGTTAAAATCAACGCAAAGTAAACATGATTAAAAGGTATCATCAAGAACGTTAACATAACAAATTTATCCATATATACATTAACATATAAGTTACAATAAACAACACGAAATTATTAACTAATAGTAAAACTTGAAAAAAGGAACTCAGTTTTAACGGCCTAAACTAGCTTGTAATCAAGCACTTACACGTAAACTGCGTTCATTCAAATAGATAAATTAATTGAAACACTTCCTTTTTTTCCCATTTTCATCAAACAAAAAAAATTTGAAAAAGAAATTCAAGGCTGAAACAACACTAGAATACTAAATGCCATACAAAACAAAGAATCGACAAAAAGTAGAAAAAGAAAACAGAAACGTAGCATTTTTTTTTTCCTTCTATTTTCTCGAAGGCCAAACCGTACCTCGGCTCAAACAACGAATCAAATGAGAAGATCCCTACAATGGATAACCGGCCATTTTATATAATTTCGAGATCTCAAAAACAAAAACAAATTATATAGAGAGAAAGTGAAGCACTTGTAGTGAGAGAGTGAGCTTAGTGAGCAAAACGTTTTTTTTTTTCTGAGTGCGCGTGTTAGTGAAGGAGAAAAATACTGAGAGTGAAAGCGACGAACGTTTTTCATTTTTTTTTTTTTTCGGCTGATTCCAGGAGGGGGACTAACATGGAAATATGACATTTTATAAGGGTAAAATTTGAATATCAAATACAAGTGGCAATGAAACGCCATCTGTGTCAGGTCACACGTAGGACGCGTAGGAAGTTTTGGGCCCACCCAAGAGATTCCCCCTCTCACCAATTTAGCCCTATTTGGCACAAATGGCTGCCTGTGGACCGTCGATTCGTTGACTTTCTTTAAAACGCATCGGACGGTAGAGAAACGCATCGATTTCCGTGGGGTCCACACGCTTTTACATTTACGCTGCTCAGATACTGCCGTTTCTACGCTGTAACCGTCATTTTCCCCTTTTTTTTAATCTTTGTTTTTTTAGCCGTCTTTCTGGCTATTGCAAAATAGACCGATGCGATTTTGCGTTGAAAAATTTTGACTCGGTAAATTTGTTTTAAAATTTAACCTATGCTAAAAGTTTATATACTTTTTTGGAATTTAAAATTACATACATCATTGAAAAATATATATAAACAAAAACAAAATTTTCAACATATTCGATAATTTTAAATTTAATCCAAAATTTTAATAAAAAATTATTAATTATTTATCATTTAAACTGCGTTAGGTGTTTCTTCATTATGGGAAAGTTACTTTACAACATCTGTTATGAATTCCGCAAACGATGTATTAACATGTTTGCTATACTCAACACTAATGTAATAATACATTACAAAATTATCTTTATTAAATAAAAGATAGTATTCATATATTTCAACATTTTTAATTATTTTTATTATTAACAAATATTTGAATTAATCCAAAAGGTATAATTTACTCACGTTTTGGTCGAATGTGTTACATGAATACATTTAAAAATTCACTTGTATATTAATTTAAGATTGTGAAGATGTAAAATTTGTAATGTGTTTCTCCTCACATTGTAAGTGTAAATTCAAGTGTATTCATATATTGCGTATATGGCTTCAAATTATTTTGATAATAAAATTATACTTTTCTATCCTTTTTTTCTATAGGTATGCTTGGAAAAAAAGATGGAAAAATTGAAACCGTTACTTGGTAGATTTGGAAAATGAAAAGAAAGAAAACGAAACTTTTGAAAAATACATAATTTTAAACTAATTGACACATCACTTTCTTTTTTTTTCTCCTCCCATTATTTTAAATTGAAATACTGGTTTTTATACATTAGGATGGAAAATTATTATCTCTCATATTTTATTTCATCTCGCTTTTTTTTCCTACCAAAAACATTTAAAAGTTATTTTCTTTTTACTTTTCTATTCACTCCTTTCATCTCTTCATTTTTTCATCCAACCAAGCATACTCTTAATGTTGAAAAGATTAATGACTTATTTGATAATCCATTGAAAAAGTTTTAAGCACACTTAACAACCCATAATAAAAAAAAAATAATAGAATTATTTTAACGAAAAAGTGTGAAAAATGATAAATAGATAATAAGCTACTTATCACTTAATGTAGAATTTTTTTAATATTTTATTTTATTTTATTTCTTTTAACATTACTCTTTAAATACTTTACCTTTAAATTTTTAAAATTTACATTCATCAAGCAAACAAATTATATTCCATACAATTTATCAAACAAATCTTATAATTTAATTCAATAATTAAATTTTCGTTAATTTTTTAATTTATTAGACAATACCTAAATTCAATTTTTTTTTTAAAATTATATTTAAAAAAATTATCTCTTAATCTTTGCACTTTAATTTTGATACATTAAATCTTTATATTTTTCAATTTAAAAATCTCAATTCTCCATTCAATTTTGCCGCAGCGTTGTTGACATATCAATTATAAGACAGGTAATATTACTTGGTTAACTCTTAACATTTATAGTTTTATTAATTTAGTCATCACTCTTTAAAAACACAAAAATTCTAAAAAAGAAAAAAAAGTTTTGAAAAGTTTCATGTTTAAAAAAACCTAAAAATTATTTCTTTTAAAATTTTCCAAAAAAAAATCAAAACTCTTTAAAAATCAAAACATGAGAAATAATTTTAAAAAAATAAAAATTATTAAAATATAAGAAAGCCATTTAAAAAAAAAAGTGTTATTTACTCATTGAATGGTAATAAAGTCTCTCCAAATTTAGAAATATTTATTCCATCCATGTTAAATCATATTTGAGCAAGTAATTTTAATTCAATTCAAATAAATTATATATAAAAATATTTATATTTAAATTTAATTATAAAATATTAGTGTAAAAATAAACTTTAAATCCGTATATATTAAATTTAAGCATACTAAATATTTTTTTTCAAAATACACTATAAAATTTTTGAATAGTTAATTATTCAATTAACAATAATTAAGAGTTGTTGATTTGGCTTATTCAAAGCTATTTCTTTATTGTATTTCTCACAGTTTATTTTATTATGTTGCATACTTGTCTTTTAAATAATTTTTCATTTAAAAAAAGAAGGGTGAGAGTTCTCTCTTGACAACTAACCTTATCAGGCGTGGCTCTCCCCCATTAATAGTGGTCAATAGAGGGATTGAGAAGGTCAAGAGTAAGGAAGAAAGCTCAATCTTGCCAGTGAATAAGAAAGTTCTTGTTAAGAGACAACAATCTCTTTCCTTCCGAGGCAAGTTGCTACAGAATATGGTAGAGGATAATGAGATGGTTTTAGAGCTCAATGACGTCTTTGAGTTAAGGGAGAATGATGTTATGGTCTCTCAAGGTGGGCTGGTCTCGAAGATTGTCTTCTCGGAACAAGTCTATGAGATGATAGACAAAAGCATGGCTAGCACGATCATTATCCAGTTACTTGGAAAATTTATTAGCTTCAAAGCACTCCAGGGTCAACTTCAAAATCTGTGGAAGCCAATAGGCGAATTCAAGTTGATTGACTTGTATCGTAAATACTTTCTAGTCAAGTTTACCTCAGCGAAGGACTACGATAAAGCGTTGACTAAAGGACCATGGTTGATCTATGGACATTATCTAATAGTCTAGCCATGGAGCAAAGATATTTCTACGAAGAAAAAGTATTTATCAAAAGTTATTGTTTGGGTTCGATTGCTTGGACTCCCCTACAAATATTACTTGAAGGATCTTATGAGAAGGATCGCCTGTTAGGTGACATTGTGTGAATTGACTATAATACAAATATTGCAAAAAGAGGAAAATTTACGTGCATAGCAATGGTTGTTAATCTTAACAAACCATTTTTTCCATGCATTAGGATTTATGGGTTTTCTTAGATTATCAAATATGAAAGGATGTCGATCATTTGTTATTCTTATGGTCACTATGTCCATAGTAGAGTGTTGGAAAAATCCTAGTTCGAAAACGGTTTCTTGCACAACGAAAATTTAAAATTTTGAAAACCGACCCAGCTTGTGATATTTATAGCAATAAACCTTAACCGAATTCATGCATGTGTTTTTTACTTAGAGGACATTCTTTGTTCCCGGCTTTCAACCAAACGATCTTCTCTACTATCTTTATACCATGAACTACTTCAAGTGTGGGCTCAAACCAATTGAATTGAAACACAGAACTAGAAAATATTTTCTCTCCTTTTGGGATGAAAACGAAAATTCTCTCTTTTTGATAGAAACCAGTAGAATTATTATTCCAGAAAAATATATGTAATAGTTGAGAATAAATTCTCTCTATTTTCGACAGAATAACAATATCGCAAAGTTGTGTGTTAATAGCCCTATTGATGTCATCTATTTATAAGAAGAGAAGGTAGAACCCTTATTGAGTTGTAGTGGTTTATTTCAAATAGGAAAACAACATCCTACTTAGAATAAGACTAGGTTGGACAACAAACCCTAGTATTCCTACTAGAATTGCTGCCCCCTTCATGTCCATGAGGGGTTTTTGGGTCTCTCACATCAGGTCGAATTACGAGTACTTTTTAGGCCTTTTTGACCTAGTATTCTGTAATGTGACCCAAACCGATTCAGTTTTTCTATTTACTAAAATAAACTTTAATATTTATATATAAAACAAATTTCTTATCCCTAGTTTACCCCCAGCAAAATTTTGACGATTTTACCCTAGTAAAATTTCGAAAAAATATGTGCAATATTTTACATCTCAGCATGTTCATTATAACCGAATGGTTTATTTTTATTTTCGGGCTTTAAAATAGTGTTTAAAACATTCATTTCCAAATGATTCCATTTTTTTATTTCGAAGAAAACCATAATCATTCCTGAATGTTTCCCATTTTTCTTTTCATATTCATTCCGTTCATGGACATATGTAACTGAGGCTCAAATAATTTATAATTAAGTTCTAGCTTTTCATCTATTAATTATAAACTCATTTAGTCACAAAGCCATTCCATTGTAGTATTGTGACTGAGATCTCTTCAACAACATACCATTACGAAAGCAACTACTCAGTGCTCGTCCAATGACCTTGATCTCTTTGGGATATATCTGATCTCCAGATATGATTCTATTATATCTCATGGTAACCATTAAATCTTCAATCATGAAAAGTCAATCACTATCAAAAGGTGATCAAGTCATCCATCACAAAGACGGACGACCCATGGCTACGTTTACTTTTCATCAATCATGTAATGCCAATAAGAGAATAGCATTCACCCATGTTTTGGGCACGAATTCCACTATTGTGAATGATGTTACATACAATAGAAGTCGTACACCCAACACGCCAACTTTCAATTCCTTATCTATTTGAACTTAGGCTTTTACTTACATCAAAGTGTATGAGTCACACATACATAGTTCGCCATCCATTCAGGATTTAGGTATGACACACTATGAACGTCACAAGTGAATAAATCCATAAATGGATTCAAAATCTATTCTGCTTGGGTCATGTCTGATGTACTGTTAGTCTAATTAGTCACATCTATGTCTTTATCTTCTAGGAATCATCCGCTCCGATGCCCAAGAAAATACATCTCCCTAATTGGACTTAATAGACGACATATTAGTTTTTTAATCATTTTGCTAATTTTTTATTAGACTAAAGACATGTATAGGTTCATCTACTAACACAAGTTGTCTTTTCATACTACGTTTCGACCACGTAATACCGCTTAATATTAGTTAAACATTTAGACAACCAATGAGCAACATTTGCTTCCATTTTGCTTTGCATGCAAAAACCATGTGAGAACAATTATACAAAGTATATTAATGTAATTCATGAATAATTTTATTAACAAATATGTTCGAAAAAATTACAAGTGTACTTAGACGAAAATACTATACTCTAGGAACTAAATCCAACATTGAAAAGGGTGTCCAACAATTATGGATGGCAAAATGGTGACATAGACAACTAATAAGGGTAAAGCTATAGAATATGTAACTGGCATGAAGACTGACCCTTCAACCTTTGTCCATCGATGCAATTTCGAACCGAATGAGGAAATCGACTAAAGATGAAAGGGGATATTAAAAGGGAAAGAAGTTATGATCAATAAGGTCACTATACAAAAATCTTACTTTGAGATTTTAGCAAATTATAGAGGATAATAGGGTGGAAGAAGGAAGTATTGTCATTAAAAATAAGCCTTAATATAAAGGGGATAGCTCAAAATTGATATAGGCACCAATCAAGAATATCAATAATGAGTTAGGGCGCGTGGTGAGCTAAAGTTTCGTTCGGGTCAAAGAAGGGCAGGTTAGTGATGCTGGGAGTGCTACGATAGACATGCGTGTAGTAAACTATAATGTGGGGCTTGGTGATAATTTCTTGTCACCAAATAAGACATACAATAAGATGACCACTTTGAATACTACACCTATAATAAAGGAACAAAAGACCAGTTCAAATAAGAATAATCACAAGGTTGTAATCATTTTAAAAGACTCATGATGCTATCATATCAGGTAAGGGACCACTGGGAATGTCATTTTAATCCAAATAGATCAATACACATAGTAGGGATAAAGGTGTGTGAATGGAGGACATTACTAAAAAGGGTTCAAGGTAAGGAAAAATAATATGAACCAAAGCTTCCCTTATAATTGATTTTGAAGGACTGGGTCAATACTTTAACACAAAAACTTGATTTGGTGGTCAATGTAATCCATTCAGTAATCAAAAGGGGTATTATTGATGTTCCGATTATAGAAGTTGATAGTGCAAAAACGGTGAACAAAGTGGTGGAGGCTTCTTTCCTCTAGATAGGTTTTGTTTCTATATTATTTCTATATTTTATGGATAGTTTACTCATATGGAATTACAATGGGTACGTAGTCCTTATTTGTAAAGAATCATAAAGACTCAGCACCAAATCCATAAACCCTAGATCCTTTGCTTTTATGGAAACTAAGGTGCATAGAATGATTATGGATACAGTAATTCACAATATAGGGTTTCATTACCTTTTTCGAGTAGATGTTCTTGGATTCTTAGGAGGAATTTGGCCCATGTGGTCGGTGAAGTTATTGTGGATATTATAACAATGAATTTTCAGTTTGTACATGCAACGTGTAGAAACAAGGCTAATGGTGCAATTTCCTTGGTGACAGTAGTTTATGCGAGCCCTAATATAACATTGAACCAGCGGTCTTGGGATTGTCTTGACCAACTACGGTCGAATGTGTCTATTCTTTAAATCTTTGAGGGCAACTTCAACTATATTATTTCTACTAATAAGAGATATGGTGGTTCAAACAGATGGGGAGGTGAAATTTATTTTTTTCAATACACTATTTTTTAGGTAGGCTTAATCAACATGAATTTTATAGGTTCGTGTTTCACTTGGCAAAAGGGAAATTCATCACAATGCCCAAATTATTTTTTTTGTAATGAATAGTGGTTGATGTCATTTTTATATGCTAGAGTTATACATTTGCCAGATGTTGGATTTAACCATTGACCCATTTTAATGATTGTAAGAGATTTCAGGGGACATATGAAGCCTAGGCCATTTCATTTTGTGGCGGCTTGGCAACAACATCCTTATTTTTTTGGAATTTATTTAGAATACTTAAAACTTTGATTTGGATGTTTCTAGGAATTTAGCCTAGTTTATAATAAGGTGCAAACTTGGAACATTGAGGTATTTTGGCACATTGGTGACAGTCCTCGTGTAACACCCCTAACCCATATCCGTTGCCGAAATAGGGTTACAGAGCATTATCAAACTTATCATATAATTAATCATACAATTCAAATTTAATTCACATATCCAAATATAAATCATTCACATACATTCATATAGTCCCTAACACGAGCCCTCGAGGTCCAAAACAAGCATTAAAAACAATTCGAGACTTGAACGAGAACTTATAGTCAAAACATCAAAAATTTTCAAATACAGGGGACACACGCTCGTGTGGTCAGGCTATGTGTCTCACACGGCCAAAAGATATGCCCGTCTCATAGGTCGTGTGGACATTCGACATGGGATCACATGGCCATGTCCCAGACCATGTCTGACCCCATGTAACTCTTTAACTTGTGTCACACGGCCAACCACATGCCAATGTGACTAGCCCGTATAACTCACTGACTTGCTTTCATTAAAAACTATAAGGGACACACGGCAATGCCACCTGATTGTGTGTCACACACAGCTGAGACACACCCGTATCTCTGCCCATGTGGATGAAAATAGACTATTTTCTAAGCCACATTTCTCACCCAATTTTGGTGCCAACCTACACATTTCAGTAGCATATAACCACAACCAAAATAGACATCCAAACCAATCCAAAATCAAGCCTAAACATGCAACATCCATAAGCACATAGATTTGCCCACTTCAACATATACCAAACATGATTCAAAGGTTACCTAAATGGTTAATTACTTATATGATACATTGTACCTAAAACATAACATGCATACTCATCTCAGTTCCAACCATTTGGTTCTCACCATACCAATTCATAACAAGACATTCACATACCAATATATCAACACATCACATAAGGCCAATTATATTTATATGTATACATACCAAAACATATACCAAATCAAGCCAAATCACTTGGCTAAACACATATCAAAATATATATATATAGGCTTCATTAGTCAAAATAACCTATACATGCCATATAACTAAAATACATTGAGTCCAAAAGTACCAAAATAACTTCTGGATAGTGTGATGCGATCTCCAATGACTTCCAATCTGAGGAAAAGTAAACAAGGTAAGCTATTAAGCTTAGTAAACTCGTATGGCTAATAAGTATAACTTACCATTCATTCACAATTTAAAGAAACATAAGTAAATATAGATAAACTTCATCCAATCCAACAATTAGCACATTATCACAACCATGTGAGTCATGTATGAATTCATCAACTATCACTTACTTGTTATACTTCTCGTAAATATTTGAATTGATCCACACCATCTCTTATGTCTTTGTGCTTTTATCTTTGCCCGTTGAACCATTTGGAATAATATTGGATACTCAGGTATCTCACACACTAAGTGCCAATAAATGGTCAAAACCATCTTTATCACGTATCTCATCTAAATGCTCACTCTTGAGCTATCACTGGGTCTGCTTACACAAGCTGATAGTTAAGACGTAGCTACACGGTGCTGCTCACACAAGCTGTCGAGTAACCGCAACACATGCCGAAAAACTCAGCTACTGGTAGGACATACAAGACTAGCACCCAAAACACATAAACATGGTAACCCCTAATAACATGTCATTTGTATCCTATCTATTCTTAAGGTTCAACCGGGATCCATTCACTTACCGATAACTTGTTGAGAATCTCCACAATATCATATTATCACAATTATATCAATTAAAAATTTAAACACATATAATTTAATACTTATTAAAAATACGAACTTACCTCAATATAGTACGGATGAAAACTATTGTCTAGTGGATAACTTTGTCTTTTCCTTGATTTAGATCTGAAGGTTGCTTTTCTTAATCTATATAATCAAATTTAACTACTTTAATTCATATTCTATTCAATTCAATCCAAAAATTCATACTATGGCAAAATTACCATTTTGCCCCTATTCTTTTGACTTCTTTACAATTTAGTCTTTATTTCATAAACATGTAAAGTCATGCAATTTAACAATTAACCCATGCTAGCTGAATTTTACCTAAGCCTATAGCAGCCCATATATATCATTTATTTATACATTTCACCATGAAGTTTACACATATCTCAATTTAATCCCTATTTTGCAATTTCATTCAAAATCACTTAACGAATGTTGTTTATCTAACAACAAGGATTCACTTCATTTCACCAAACACCAAAACATGTACATATTTATCAATGGTAAAACCCTAACTCTTTAATAGTTTTACAAATTAGTCCCTAGGCTAGCTAGATTAAGCTACAACGACCTCAAAAACTTAAAAATCATTAAAAATGAGATAAAAAAATCATACCATGCAAGGGGTTTGAGTAGCCGAATGTTTAAGCTCATTCAATGGAGTTTCCTAGCTCTATTTTCGGTAGTGAAGAAGAGAAAAATCATGATATTTTGGCTATTATTTAGTTTAGTTAACTTATTTATTAAATTACACATTTAACCTTTATTATAAAACATTAAAATTCACCTATTTAATGTCCATCTTTGTCCACTCAAATAAAAAATGGTCTATTTAACATTCAAGTACTCACAAATTTAAGTTCTTTAGTTATTTAGTGCCTTTAACTAATAGACCACCACTTTTGCACTTTACGTGATTTAGTCCTTTTTCACAAATTAAGCATGCAAACGATAAAATTTCTTAACGAAATTTTTATATGACTCTAATATTATATTGTAGACATTAAAATAATAATAAAATAAATTTTTTGACCTCAGATTTGTGGTCCATAAACCATTGTTTCGATTTTACTGAAAACGGGTTGTTACACCTTATGTCGTCTTCGCGAACAACGAGAGGAAATCAACAATTAAAGACAAAAAAAACAAATAATAAAAATATACTAACGTGGTGCCTGCAAGTGTGACAGGTTAGTTGTAATGTAATTGTACAGCAGGGTACGAAGTACTTCGAGGATTGAACCCAAAAGAGTCGGCGATTGAGCAATTATAGCTACAAGCATGCAAAATAAAAAGTCTAACTAATTAATCACTAAACATTATAGCATGAAAAGTCATAAAATCAAGAATAATTACACCAATTTATCAACTAATTAACAAAAATACTAAATTGTAAAGTATGCAAACTTACTAAACTAAGCAATGAATAACAAGCTGTGGTTGATTGATTTTGATGTGGTTCACTAATCTTCAAATTAAAGATCTAAATTGATTAAACTCCTAAAGTAGTTCTGTTTTACCTCCCAGTCTCAACTTTACCAAATTAGACAAATTAGTCTGGTTTATCTCTCGATCTCACCGGCTAACCTGAGACCAATGAATTAATGCTAAACAAGATTACCTTATAGTCCCACTTGCCTAAATATTCCCTTACGGGCGTCAATATTAAGTTTTTTATGTTTATTCAATTTAGTCCAATTTATTTGCAACTTAGTCCATCATCCAAAAATCAACTTACCCATATCTCTATTAACCCACCCCTTTAGAGTTTAGTTATCCGTGCTAGAAACTAAGCTAACAAACATGCAAGAAAAGGAAATGACAACAATTAACATAAAACTTGAGAAAAAGATGAAAGTTTGGATTTTTAATCTATAAAACTTAAAAGAAAAGTGTGGATGAACATTCAATAGTACAATAAAGTACAAGAAACATAAAAGTTGAAGTCTTTAATAGATTAAACTAAAAGAAACTGAAATATATTAAACTAAAGGCTGAAATGTCATTACAAGAAAAGAAATGGACTAAAGGTGCAAAAAACCCTAGCTATAGTGATAACTAACTTAAAGAACAACAAGAACAAGAAGAAAAGTTACAAAAAAAAATAACTCTTCAGCTAAAGAAGATGAGAACTACAAAAGCTTAAAAATAAATAAGAAAATCTAATAGAGCTAAAAAGAAAACTAAGCTAAACTAAGTCTAATTTGTGTACCCTCTATTCTCAGCCAACACTGAATGTTTTTAGCAGCAAAATCTGACCCCATTTTGTGACCAAAATGCCCTTGAACGGTTTTTATCTGATTGGTGTTCAATTAAACAAAGAATACTCCTAGCATAATTTTTTATCCCCTTTACGATGTGGATATTGCGATACCCAAGGTAAGATGTCATGATACCGTAATCAATCTTGAAGTAGGGTCCCTAGTGGAAGGTGGATATCGCAATACCCAGAGTGGATATCACGATGCCACTATAGATGGTCTTCATCCCGGACTTGTTTAAGGTATCGTGATTCTCATGCCCTAATGTCATGATACCCATTTTTTCGATAATGTTTTCATATAATTTCAGGCCACCGTCAAGTACCTACAATAATCAATCAGACGTTAGGCCCCCCAATGGAATAATTGGCCAATATGGGTCTCAAAATGAGTAAAAAGGAGGTATTTACACTTATTAAATTGAGAATATAAAATCTACACTCAACTACAGAAAAGAAGCTAATTTGTCCGAAAACCAGCTCCTTAAGTATAATTGGAAAACCTAATTTGAAATATCAAATTACGATAGATCAATTGGTAAAAAGAAAAAATTGTTAAATTATCTATTGGGAATTGAGAGACATTTAGAGTATAGATACTTGGACCTTTTATATACTCTAATGTTGAAGTTGAAAGTGAAATTGGAATGGGTGTTAGCATGAAAGGAAAACTTTTGCGTAAAAATCTCGTTGTAAACGGATATTGGAAAATGATAGAAATACTAGATACTTTCATTTTACTATTGTTAGTAGATGATGGAGGAATACCATTCACGCTTTGGAATTGGTCAATGGGGATTGGTGTGATGACCAGAGATGTTCAGTCGAATAGTGACAAATTACTACAAAAACTTATTTACCAAGAATGATGAAGCAACTATTGGCATTCTAAGAAAGGGTTGTTTTATAAATTTAGTGAGTGTGAAAGGGTACAGTTACTGGCCATAGTTACCGATGAAGATGTAAAAGTGGCCATAGTTACTTGCAACTTTATTCGTCAAACTTTGTGATAAACGCTAAATTATACCTATTTTTACCTCATGTTTAGCCTATATTTTGGATGAATTATTATCAATTTAGTGAAAATTGGTGCTCTTAATCTTTCTTTTTCATGTCTTACACTCAGGAGAGCATTGGGAAGGGAAAAGAACAGAAAATAGACCAAAAACTAGAGAAAATGGGCCAAAATGTGAAAACGCACGGCCCAAGAAGTCACCACACGGCCGTGGCACACGGCCGTGCCACACGAAGTCCACATGGTCTAGCCCTGACAAGCACGGCCAGGCCACACGGCCGTGCCCTAATCGATAAAATCTCACACGGCCTATTGTTGAAGTACACGGGCGTGGCACACGGGCGTGTTCTATGCATGAAGAAGAGGAATTTCACTCGAATTTAGATACTTAGGGGCTAAGAAAGCCATTCTAAACTCTATATAAAGACCCTAGGAGGCAACTTCTAGGGTGTGCTTATTTTCCCGCTAAGGGAATACTCTTTTCTCTCAGGAAAGAGCGCCATATTTCTGCCAACACAAAGAGTGAAAGTAAGGGATTACTCCAAGGGAAGCCGATTGATTCATCCCAGAAGCCAGAATTCTACATCAAGATAGAGGATCTCCTTAAATTCCTTCAGGGGTTTTCAGGTTCTTTATGTTTTGTTATCTTAATTCTTCTGAGATGTTTTCTTTCTTTATTATGAACTAAACCCCTCAAATACTTGAGGGGGATGAAACCTAAGACGAATCTTGTTATTATTTATTCTTGAGTTATATGATAAATACTTGAGTTGTTCTTAATTATGTGTGCTTAATTCTTGTGTTAATAAGCCTAGGTATTAATTCAAGAAATAGATGTGCTTAAAGCAGAGGAGCAAAAGTCCTTGTGATAAGAGTAGATCTACCATAATTAAGCGGAGTTGCATGCAACCCTAGACATAGGGCGACATAAATCTGCTGGATTAGGGTCAAACCTAATATGGGGAACCATAGATCGAATTAATACAACCTAGGGTGTTAATTAATAAAGGAACTTTAGTTAACAACCTAGGCCTAGTTGCTCTTCGCCTCGACAGATTGTTTAGCATAAATTAGGGGGCTCTACGGATCAAGTCAAGTGAATAAATCATCTAGCTCAAGAACCAATAACAAGTGAAGTCTAGGTGGATTCTCCCTTAAGTATTGCTTATATCAATCAGCTTTTCCCTAAAGTTTTCCCCAATTTACTTTTTGTGCACTTTTAGTTAGTTTTAGAATTAGTTTCAACCAAACCTCTTTTATTTTTAGGCTAGATAATAGAAAGGAAGTAAGTATTAGTACTTTTAGTTCCCTTGGGTATGATAACTCGGTCTTGCCACTAAACTATACTACTGTTCGATAGGTGCGCTTACCTTTAACATTGTGATATTAGTTAGTTTTGGTGTGATCAGTTTTATAAATTTCATTACTTAATATCGCGAGTCGTTATCACTTTGAATGGTAAAAAACTCCAAAACTAGTTTAGCCATACTTTACTAGTGCTTAACCGTAAAGTTGAGCACCTAAAAATAGTACAACGGTTCTACCCTATTAGTATTTTCTTAGTTATTTATAAAAATATTACAAAGACTATTGTAAATAGATTGAAGTCGTTCATGGCAAGGTGGGTGCATCTAAACCAAGTTAGCTTCATTCTAGGATGTAGTATCATTGATTCATTGATAATATTATTATTACTTAATAATTCATTCACTCAATGTAAAGGAAGGTTGAGAGAAAAGGATGGATGGCAATGAAAATTGACCTGGAAATGGCCTATGAAAGATTAGATTGGGGTTTTATAAATGATACTTTAGATAAGTTGGGTATTCCTGATGACCTTATATTTGTTATTATGTAATGTATTTTTCTGTGTTTATATAGGCCATCTGAAATGGTAGCATACTGGAAAGCTTTGAACTTTCGAGGGGTATCAGACAAGGTGACCCCTTATCGCGCTATTGATTCATGTTATGCATGGAATGGTTAGTCCATTCTATTTTATGTATAGTCAATATAGGTAAATGGAAGCCTATTATGTTGTCATAGGGTAGACCATCTATTTCTCACATTTTCTTTGCAAATGATTTGGTATAGGCTTCTAATACTCAAATGGGAATCATCAAATTGATACATGATGAATTTTGTGGTGCCTCTAATCATAGAGTAAATGGTAAAATAGCATAATTTTTATTCTCTATGAATGTGAATATGCAACTTTGACGACATATTAGCTTTGGGTTGGGATTTACTAATGTTTTCAACTTGGAAAAGTACTTAGGAGTGCCTCTATTTCACAAGAAGGTCATAAAACGATACTTTCCAATATTTAATCCAAAGGATGCGACAAAAAATAGCAGGGTGGAAAGCTCGAAACCTCTCATTTGCAGGTCAGGTTACTCTTGCAAATCGATTCTAGCAACTATTCCTATTTACGTGATGCAATCGACTTTTTTGGATATGGAGAAAATTATTCGTAATTTTGTTTGGGGAATAACATTAGAGAAGGGGATTGCATTAGTTAAAAGGGAGAATGTATGCCAACCAGTAGGAAACGGAGGACTTGGCATTAAAGACATTGAGCGCTACAATAAATCCTTTCTGATAATAATTGCCTATAATCTAGTCTCGAAAAAAGATCATCTTTCAGTAAGAATATTAAGATCCAAATATAAATGGGAGGGTCTTTTCTAATGAACTTCGAAACTTGACTAGTTCTCGATTTTGGAAAGGATTGTGCAATGTGTGGAAGGATGTCCGCAAATATATTACATGGAAAATTGGCTTTGGATCGAGTGTTGACTTTTAAAAATATGACAGGGTGTCGGGTTATGTGGTTTTGAGTGATGTATGGCAAGTTCCAACCATTGAAGTGAGTAACTTCACGCTGGTTAAAGAAAAGGTTACACCGTCATGTACTTGAGATTGGGAGTGTTTCAATACTTACTTGCCTGAAGAGGTGGTAACATGAATTGCGACCATTACGCCTTCTTCAAACCTCAAAAGCAAAGACATTACTAGGTGAGCTAGGCATAAGCGAGACCTTTTCAACACTAGAACAACTTATGAGTCATTGGGCGAGGGCAGATCTAGTCGCATAGATACATGTTAGAAAAGTATATGGAAATTTCATGGTCTGCAACGCTTCAAATATTTCCTTTGGCTAGTGGGTAATCATAGATTATTGACCAATGCAAAATGTACTAGGCATCATATTACGATGGATCCAAAATGCTCAATATGTGGTGCAGAAGAAGAATATGTAAGTCATGTTCTCAGAGTTTGTATCACTACTTTATTTATTTGGACTAGACTCATAAATCCCTCAATGCTGTTAGAATTTATGTCCATCAAAATTAAAAAGTGAGTAACCAAGAGCTTAAAACGGCCGCATTATTTTGTTGTTAATGATACTAATCAATACATCAAATTCAGCATCATTTGTGGTACCTATGGTATCGATGGAATAAAAAGGTATTTGATGATAATTGGGTGGAAAGTAAGGGCATATGGGAAAGGAGTATATGATTTTACTAGGAAATTATAAATTGTTTATTTTTATCACAGGTTTCTGGTTCATTAATCTCTACACAGACATGGATAATGGTCTAATGGAGTCCACAGCCTCGTAATTGGTTTAAAGTGAACACTGATGCTGCGGTCAATAGGGAAACTGACTTATCAATGTAATGGGTAGGGGTGCGCAAAATTCGGGTAAAACCGAAAAAATTCGGTTAACCGACCGAATTCGCTTAATTCGATCGGTTAACCGGATTTTTTCTGTCAGTGGTCGGTTAATAGTTTTTTGAGTTTTCAGTTAACGGTTAATTCGGTTTGAAACCGGTCGGTTAATTGAATTTTTTCAGTTTAACCGAAAAAATTAATAAATAAAATTATAATATATAAATAGCCCTTTTTTCGGTTTAACCGAAAAAATTAATAAATAAAATTATAATATATAAATAGCCCACTATTCACTCAAAGCCAATCCAACATAAACCCAATCAAACTAAAACTAATTACCCAACCCAATTACCTAACCCAATCATAAAAATTACAAATAATTTAATAAATAAAAATAAAAATAAAAATAAAAACAAAAACAAAAACAAAAACAAAAACAAAAACAAAAACAAAAATAATTTGGTTAATTCGGGTAATTCGGGTAATTCGGTTAATTCGGGTAAATCGGGTAATTCGGTTAATTTTATACTTATTTTGACCAAAAATAAAAAATATATATATATAAAATTTTCGGTTAATTTGGTTAACTGACCGAATTAACCGAAAAAATATCGGTTCGGTTAATTTTTTTGAAAAAATTTCGGTTCGGTTAACGGTTAAAATTTTTGAAAAGTCGATTAATTTGGTTAATGATGTTTCGGATCGGTTAACCGGTCGGTTAACTAATTGAACACCCCTAGTAATGGGGTGATATTCGTGACCATAGTGGAGCTCGGGTGTTGGGTTTTGCTCGGGTTATTGCTCGATGTACAACATTAGAAACGAAAGCATAGAGAGTCTTTAACGAGATAACTCAAGCATGGAACTTTGTCGTTCGTTGGATACCGTCGAAGATGGATAATCTTGAACTGTCAAGGTTGCTCAAGTCTGAATGTGTTAATGTGGTGCCAAGCAGGGTTGTCCGAGCCATTAAGGATTTGATGAGAAGAGATTGGGAGGTGAAGCTACTCCATACATACAGAGAAGGAAACGAACTTGCTAATGCCATGGTTGCCATAATTTTTGATAAACCAATTGGAGCTTATACCTTACCTAACCCACCAGAAGCTATTTTGTAAGTACTGCAAGATGATAAAATGCAAAGAATGCTACCAAGGTAAATTACTGTGTGATTGATGTTGGACAATATTTGAGTTTCTGTTCTTTTAATATAAAAAAAATCATTTAATTTCAATGGCAAGCAAATTGAGTTATCTCACTGCTATTAGAAAAAGGATCTCCATTTTATTAGCAATTGAGTTTTGAATAATCTCATTATAGATTCTGGTCATATCTATTCTTTTTGACACAATGCTTAGAATTATCCATAGCCTCTCCTCAACCCATAAATAGGGGAAGATTATGCACTTCAGCGCGCTCAAACCCACATCCTCCTGCATTGACAATAATACACATGCCAATTGAGCTAAGACTCAATCGGCAAGTTTTAAAATTTTTATATAGTGTAAAATGATAAATAAAAAAAATACTATGTAAGATATCTCAATCTAATTTAAATCGATTCTAAGTTTGTATTATTACTTAAAATTTATTTTTACACTAATGTTTTATATATTTTATAATTAAAATTGAATAAAATATTTTTTATGTATAATTGATAAATTAAAAAGTATTTCTTCAAATCCAATTTATTTGGACAGAGCAAAGGGTTCAAATTTGAGAGACTTTATTACCCTCCTTTAAGTAAATAACATACTATTTTTTTG
Source organism: Gossypium stocksii (assembly GCA_020496765.1). Lineage (NCBI taxonomy): Eukaryota > Viridiplantae > Streptophyta > Magnoliopsida > Malvales > Malvaceae > Gossypium > Gossypium stocksii. Next base: position 43,669,604 of record CM035621.1, read on the forward strand.
AGTTTTTGTAACATTTTGTATATTTTTAATAAAATTTTATTTTTAAAAATATTTTCCATAATTTAAAATATAACTTTTTAATTTCTATTTTTCATAATTTATTATTTTTTAATATAAAATTTTAACATTTTTTAGGAGTTTTTTTTTCAAATTTGTTTTTCAATATATTTAAAGAGTAAGGATTGATTTGATAGAAATTATAAATATTGAAGGGTAAAAAAGTTATGTTACTTTCTTTATAATTGCCACGCCAACAATGTAATGTTGAAATTGGATGGAGAGACCAATATTTTAAAATAAAAAAGAAGTATATAGATTCAATACTTGAAAATTAAAGTACAAGGATTAAATTTTAAAATTCAAAATAATATAAAGACTTTTGACATATTTAAACCCTTACGTGATGTTTGGTTAGGGGAATGGAATAGCACTCCCTTATTCATTGAATGGTAAACCATTTATTTGTTTGGTTGAAAGAAGGGCTTATTCAATGGAATGGTCATTACTTCTCTATTTCTTATCCTCCAGTAATAACTATTCTTTGGAATCATCAAAGAATGACTATTTCATACAACATTGAATAACAAAATAAAATCTTTTAATATAATTTTAATATAAAATATTATTTTTAAATGTCATGAAATATAAAAATAAAATATTTTAAATATTTTAATATATATTTAAATATTATTCTTTTGATATAAAATATTATTCTTTAATATTAAATTGATGTGAAAAATACATTAAAATATTAAAAGACATATTTGTGAGTTTTTTTTTTTTGCTAATGCATATTTATTCCTCTCAATCGAACGTATGAATACTATTATAATACTCATTTCATTCCATTCCATCTAACTAAACCGCTGTTATGCTTATTCAATTCCATTAAGCCCTATTCTATTCCAATCAATCAATCGTGGTGTTGTTGTTATTGTTATATTATTTGAGTGTTAATATACAAAATTAAATTAATTAATTTACTTATTGAATATATAAATTTGTTCTAGTAGTCGATTGAACATTAGCTTAGTTGTCACTGTTGCTATTGTAGCAACTAAGAGGACGTGGATTTGTGCGTGTTTTTCATCATATTTAAGGTTGGGGAGGGGTTACGGGTTGAAGTAGTTATTGCATAAAAAAATCATTCTAATAAATTTAAAAATATTTTTACCAACAAGTTTGAGTGTAGTGGTAAGTTACATTACACTCTTAAAATGAGAATGTAAGTTCCAATCTTGGAGACGACATTATTCGGAGGGGCAGCCATGAACCCTGAACATAAATTGTAAAACGGATATGAAAAATATCTAAAAAAAATTAAAAATATTTAATAAAAATTAAGAAAGTTAGAATATAATTAAAAAGTTAATACGTATCAACTTCAAATCTTGTATCGATGTAAAACTTTTTCATATATTTTTGTAAAATTTTTATTTTAACAATCTAACAATCATATTTTATATTTCATTCACATAGATCATGCATATCAAATTTGAAGTAAATTTAAAAAAATTTAACTATTTGTTTTATGTGAAAATTTTCAACCATTCAATAAATACAAATATATACATTATTTTAGATCGATATGAAAAAAATTCGATTAATTCAAAAAATTATATGTATGAAAAATACAATTATATTTATAAATTTAATAATTAAATTGTTAAAATAATAATGGTATAATTTTTTTGAATTATTTCTTTATTTATATTCATATTATTCAAAATATTAAAAAAATATATCTACAAATATTTAAATTCACAATATCCATTTTCAATTTTTTTATGGAGGGTAGTAGAATGGGAAAGGGGTGTGGCCGTTTACGTAAGAATATATCTCTCTTGAGTAAAGGTGTGGTAAAATTGTAAATAGGTTGAAAAAGACGTTTATTTTGCAATGTACGAAACTATGCTACCCGCCTCCTTCGGAATTTTTACAGTGAAGACTGCTTGCAATGACTGTTAAGACTTTACCAAAAGAAAAGAAAAAAAACAACTGTTAAGACTTTACCATCAAAATGGGTACAATACTTTTTTTAATATTTAAATTTATATTTTCTTCAAAGTCTTTTTTTTTTGTCTTTATATTATGAGAATGGGATCAAATTAATTTTTCCATTAGATCAATTTAGTATTTATGTATAATATATATATAAAGACGAGTTTAAGTATTTTTTTGAACTCACGAGAATATTTATTATTTTTATCGTACTACTAAAATCACATTTAAAAAATAAAAAAAGTGAAATAAAGTAGAAATTGTGATAATTATGTATTTTAAATAAATTTTAATTTAATAGAAGTTGTGATAATTAAATATTTTAAAATAATTATAATTTAATTTATAATTATTAATTAAAAATTATGCTAATTTTAAAATAGAGTTATTACTTAAATTCAACTCTATGCATAAAATATAGGTAAAAGCTATTATAATTCTAATTTAAATTACAATTATTAATTAAAAATTGGTGTAAAAAAGAAGTGATAATTGTTTTTTAAAGTGATGCTAATTTTTTAATGTAAAATAGAATTATTACTTGAATAAAATTTTAACCATCTTAATTATCATTTAATTAATATTAAAGTTAATTATATGAATTAGTTATTGCTTTAAATGATGTTACATTGCATTAACTATATAAAGTAAAATTATATTATACGTTGAATATGCTAAAAATGATTTATTTATGGTTTGAAAATTTTCTATTATAAAAAAATTAAAAAATAGAAAATTAAAAATGCTCTCTAGTGTCGTGATTGGTGACACAATGGAGGATGGTGGAAGGGAAATCTCAGTTGGAGATCGCAATACTAAGAAAGTCTGGTTTAAAGGCTTGGATTGTGATATGGAGAATGACATGGTTGTGGATTCATTTCCAACACCAAAAATCTCTTGGAAGGATAAAGTCTTGGGTCGAAGAGTCCCTGATTCGGGTAGGGAGGAGGACTTCAAGCTTTTGGATGGAGATGTTACGAGGTCGATGGTGAATGGTATTCCCACAATTAGTTTTTTAGAAAAGGTCCAACAAATTCTATTTAGAGAAATGATGACTATGGTTGTGGTTAAGCTTCTTGGTCAAAATTAATCTTATTTTGTTCTACTTATAGGATTCAAAGCATTTGAAAACTGTCCCAACAATTCCACCTCATAGATGTGGAAAATGGATATTTTCTAGTTAAGTTTCAAAGTCGTGTTGATTATGATAAGGTACTTACCCAAGGGCCTTGGATTGTGTTTGGCCAGTATCTCACGGTTCAACCGTGGACACTAGAGTTTGACCTTCTCTGGGCTTTCCTTAGCAATATGATGGTATGGGTTAGGTTGCTTGGTATTCCAGGTTTCCTCTATAAACGTCAGATTTTGTAGAAAATAGGGGGTTTGATAAGGACGATTATCAAGTTGGACTTTTAAAAAAACAATAGGTCGATAGGAAATTTTGCAAGGATGGTCTTAAGCATTGATCTGATAAAACTTTTGGTCTCTCAAATCATGGTTAATAGGGCAATGCAAAGGGTGGAATTTGAATCGCTTCCATCCGTTTGTTTTTCTTATGGTTGTTTGGGCCACTCAAAAGAATTATGTTCGAGTGAGGGGCCTACGAAAGAGATGGTTGTTGGAGTTAGATCGGCGACGGAGGACTTACACAAGGCAAACAAGGTAGGCGAGGTGACAGAACCGTTTGGCCCTTGGATGGTTGTTGAAAGGAAATCACAATGAAATCTTCGGATTTGTCAAAACTTAGAGACAAAAAGGCTGTGATCAACTATATGTATCTGCTTGGTAGAAAACTGGTCGTGAAGGGTGTGAAAAAGACTAATTTGCTGGGGATCCATTTCCAAAAGGGGGATTTTTCGTCGACCAAATCATGAAGGGTTTTTTAGGGATAAAAAGAATAATGGTGCAGTGGTTGTTAATAAAAACACTTTTAGTGTTTTGGGTCAAAATAATATGGAGAGGTTAGATCTTTTGGATGAGGTCAAAAGAAGAGAGGTTAGTAAGCCTGCTAAAGAAGGTTCAAACAAGCTATTTGGGTCGCCTATAGAGACCCCAAGCTTGGATAAAAAGGCACTAGAAAATGCTGAAAATTAATGGCGGTTGGGCCTGGTTTAACAACCCAAGGCGGTTGGGGCTTGGCTAACCTAATTTTGGTGGACAATCCTTCGACTGGGCAAGAGGATATTTCTAAATCTGTTTCTCCCATGGGAAGCCTAATTTCTAGGAAAAATCAATCCATGATAGGTATTCATTCTTACTTTAATGCAACGTTTAATGGTTCAATTGAATCGATAGTGGTAATAAATAAGGAGATTCTAGATTATAGGAGCCATTCAACTATTATTTTTAAAGAGAATAGAGATTTAAAAAATGTCAACTCTACTAAAGTTGGTAGTTTGAATGGGAGAGGTAAAGGGATTTTGATTTCGAAAGTGAGAGGTTTTGGAAATAAGGGAGATATTGTTCGAAGTGGTGGTGCTATCAGTAAGATAATTTGGGAACGTGGGGGGCGTTTTAAAAATGTTGGGAATATAAGGGTTTCGTTGTCTGATTCAATGAATTTTATGGCTAAACTCATCAACTTACAAATTAATAACGAGACCGAGATAATGAATTTAAGCAGTGATGGACAAGACAGAGATGGTATATGCTAGCCTTAGAGCTATGGTAAGTCTTCTTCCTATTTTTATGAATTTATCCATTTTCTCATGTAATTGTCAAGGTTGCACGAATAGCAAGTTTCTGAGAATCTTTCATGAATATAATTGGGATTATAAACTAGATATTATTGGTCTCTTAAAAATTAGAGTTAGTGGCAATAAGGCTGATTCAATTATTGCAAGTCTTGGATTCCAATATTCTCATCGAGTGAAAGCTATTAGATTTTCTGGGAAAATTTGGGTTGGATAGAAGGATTTGTTACATGTTGACATTATTCGAAGCAACCTATAATTTGAATTGATTCCAGTTTTTTATAAAATGTTCCAAAGGTCAATTTTTATTTTCTTTGTTTATGGTAGTCCTGATAGTTGTAAGTGAATGAGGCTCTGGGAAGCTTTGAAAGAGAATATCCCTTGCTTTGAATCACATTAGATGGTAGTTGGTGATTTAATGCAATTTTGGCTACTAATGAAAAAAAAAGGTCGGCGTTTTATTGGTAAAACATGCCATTTTTTTTGAGAATTTATGGATTCATTTAAGGCACATGATTTAGGGTTTAGAGGTGCTCATTTTACGTGGCAAATGGGTGTAATTTCTAACCGTTTTGATAGACCTATTGGGAATGATGACTGGATCGCGTCATTTTTAAACTATTCATTGACTTGTCTTCCTAGACTCAAATTCGATCGTAAGCCCATTATCTTGTCACTTTAATCGGTAATTTATTTGTATTTGGGTCATCCTTTTCATTTTTTGGCAAAATGGGTTGAACATGCAAATTTCTCTGATTTCATTAAGAAAAATTAGATTTTTTATGGTGATATGTCCAGGTAGCTTCCTTACCTTACAAGTCAACTTAAGGAGTGGAATAAAAAACTTTATGGTTATATTAGGGTTCACAAAAGAAGATTGATTCAAAAACTTGATATGGTTCAAAGAGATTTGGATTTTTCTCAGAATGACCCATTATTTCAGTTGGAGTTAGAAACTAGAGAGGAATTGGAACAAGTTTTGTATTATGAGGAGATTTTTTGGAAACAAAAGGCGATATGTAGCTGGCTTTCTTTGGGGGACCGCAATACTAAGTTTTTCATAGGCGTACTCTTAAAATGTGTAAGTAATATTGAATTTCAGCTTTAAAAATGTGGAAGTGGTGCGAATTTTAGATGAGGAGGATTTACGCCAAGAGGTGATCCGTTTTTCGAGAATTTATATGGTGAAGATTTGGGGCTGATGAGAGAACTTCCATCTAGTTCTTTTATGAGGCTAGAGGATAGTGAGATCTAGTTTTTAAGTAAATTAATCTTGAATGAAGAAATCAAATCGACGATGTTTGATATGGGAACATTAAAGGCGCCTAGAAGTGATGAGTTTCATGCACTCTTTTTCCAGAGCCAGTGGGATCGTCTTGGGGACTTGATTTGTAATTAGGTTTAGAATATTTAAATTCAGAGTTAAACAATGCCTTTATATTCCTCATTCCTAAGGTTTTGAATCCAGATTATTTTTTCCAATTTTGACTGATTAGTCTATGCTCAGTTCTGTGTAAGTTGGTAATGAAAATCATTGCCAATCAGTTTGAATTGGTATTTCCAAGAATAATTGGACAATAGTCGACGGGGTTTATTGCGAGAAGAAGCACTACTGATAATATTATCATTGTTCAGAAGGTTTTTCATTTCATGAAAATTAAGAAGAAGACTAAAAATTGGATGGCCATCAAGATTGAGCTCGAGAAGGCTTATGATTGAGTACGGTGGGAGTTTATCAATGCATCCCTTTATGCGGCAGGTATTCTAGATTTTCTTTATAATGTGATTATGTCTACTATCACTAACTCTACTATATAGATTTTGTGGAATGGTACGCCAACTCAGAAATTTCGATCGATTAAGGGTGTACGTCAAGGGTGCCTACTTTCTTCCCATCTCTTCGTCCTTTGCATTGAATGGATGGGTCATAGCATCCAATCTTGTATTGTTTATGGGTGATGGATACATATCTGCTTAGCTCGTTCGAGACCTTCCTTATCCCACTTATTCTTTGTAAATGATCTGATTCTTTTTGGTCAAGCTGAAGAAGATCAAGCCGCAGTTTTGAAAGAAGTGTTGGATAGTTTTTGTAAGTATTCAGGGTACAAGATCAATGCTCACAAAATGAATGTTTACTTTTTCGAAGGGGTAAATGGGCACTTAGGAGATAGTCTTTGTCATATTTTTGGTTTCTAAAGAGTGAGTAATCTTAAGAGCTATTTAGGAGTTCCTTTGTTCCATGACAGAATAACTAATAGTTCTTTACGGTTTGTGGTAGATAAGGTTCATAATAAATTGTAGGGATGGGATGTAAGGTTACTATCTTTGGTTGGTAGGGCTACATTGGCGTAATCGGTATTATTAGAAATCCCTATCTATTTTATGCAATTAATGTTGATTCCTAAGAGGCTCTGTGAGAAAACCAAATGTATGGTGTGACAGTCTGTGTTGGGGGTTTTAAGCAGTAGTAGGAAAGTAACTTTGGTCAGTTGGGAGGATGTTTGTTAGCCTCGACAGCATGAGGGTCTTGGCTTTCGAAGATTGTAGGATCATAACACTTCTTTCATGATGAAATTAGGGCTTAAAATTGTGACTGATTTGAAAGCTTTTTGGGTACAGGTGCTTCGTGCAAAATATGGGATAGCTATTGGCATTCCAGAAACTCTTTCTCGTAGTAGAGGTTCTTTCCTGTGGAAGGTCATTTCTAAGGTTTGGCCACTTACTTGAGAGAATCTACTTTGGTCAGTCGAAGATACGAGAAATATTAGATTTTGGCGTGATCCTTGGGTTTTGAATGTAGAACCTCTCAATAATCTGATTCCAGGACATGCTAGTCTTGATTTGGACTATCAACTTAATGATATAGTAGTTGACGGCAGTTCTTGAAACCTTGATTTATTCTAGCTCTTGTTGTCTGAGACTATCACTCAGAAAATTATCAGCATACTGACACCTCGTTTGGCAGCAAAAGTTGATAGAATTATCTGGGGAGGAACGATAACCGGTTCATTCTTTATTAAGAGTACATATTACAAAATTCGGGAGGGATTTTGGAATCAGAAGGATGATGTTTGGAAGATCCCTTAGAAATTTAAAGGCCCCCCAAAGAGTTACCTTTTTTATCTGGTTAGTGCTCAAGCAAAGATTACTCATGAACACACAAAGAGTCTGACAAGGATTGGGTCATAATTCAGCCTGTAGAGTATGTGGTCATTCCTTAGAAGATGTGTTGCATGTCATAAGGGATTGCGCTGAAGCAAGGAAAGTCTGGGACCTTATTTTTCCTCCTAAGGAACATCGCAGGTTTTACTCTGGAAATCTTTTGGAATGGTTCTTTTTAAATTTGCAAAATTATTTTGATATATGCTTTGGGGAGGTTGATTGGAAGTGCCTTTTTGGGATTATCATCTATCGTATTTGGAAGAACCGTAATCTTTTCATCTTTTAGGGTATAATTTAGAGCAGTTATGATACTATTAAGGTCTTGTATAGTTGGGCTAAACAATTTTTGTTGACTGAAAAAAGGCCTATGGAAAACAATATTCAGAAACTAATCATTTCCTGTAGTTCATTTGGAAGTGGGTTATACTTGACTACAGATAGATCCGTTAGATTTGAAGATGGTTCGACGGCAGCAGAAACAGAAATGGGTAGTGGGTTACTGGCTTTAATAGGTTCTTGGGTAGTTGCTCAGTGTTCGAGGCTGAACTGTGGGGTATATGGGATGGATTAAACATCCTAATTGATCAAAGTTTAGATAATGTATTGATCCAAACAGATAACTTGGAAGCGGTTACGACCATCAAGGAAAGTCTTACAGAAGAATCTAATTTAGCTCTGATCGGAAGAATTCTTAAGTTTTTGTATCAACTTCGTCATTGGAATATTTGTCACATTCCTAAAAAAGATAACTAGGAAGCTAATAAGTTAGCCAAGTTGGCTCACTTGGGAAGTCAGGGTCTATGCATTTTTGAAATATCCCGTTTGGGGATTTGGGTTTGCCTTTGTAGGCTTTGATTTGTAATTTCTTTTTCATCACCAAATTTTTTTTCTATTATAATATTTGAATTGATAAGTTAATATATTTTAATTATAGGCATAAAGATAAATTTAGCCCTTAACGTTTACTCATTTTCTCATTTTGGCCCTTATACTTTTAGGAGGGGTCATTTTGGCCCTCAACCTTTAAATTTTAGTCAAATTGCTTGCTTTTTAACCGAAAAAATGACTGAACTGTTAAAGTTTAATGGCATTGATGTGATAGATCACCTGGCATTTCATTGCTAACATGGATAAATTTTCTAAAAGTTTTTACGAATTTTTTTATTTTTTATATAATTTTTTTGGATTTTTATGAATTATATGTGGAGTACCATGCTAGTGTGGTCACATCAATGCTATTAAAATTTTAACAGTTCAATCATTTTTCTAACAAAAAGCAAGCAATTTGATTAAATTTTAAAAGTTAAGGGCCAAAATGACCTAAAAAAAAATAAGGGTCAAAATGACTAAATAAGTAAACGTTAGAGGCTAAACTTATCTTTGTGCCTTAATTATATTCAAGAATTTAAATAATACATATTATTTTATGTTAATTATTGTAATTAAAAATATAATATTTAAAAAATTGGTTAAATATTAAACGCATAAGATCATATGCAATGCATGTGCCATTATAAACTAGTACTTTTAAAAAGAATTAAATAAGTTCAAATTATAATAGAGTAACATTTACGGTATAAAAATGTCTTGAAAATTATTATTTTCAATTGTAGTTCAATCTTAAACAAAAAATTTCATTTACAGAACTATAAGATCTTTCAAAATATTAATTCAGTTAAACAGTAAATGTTAATTCTATTTTAATTTGATCTTATTTAATTGTTTAAATAGTAAAAGAATTAAATTAATACATTTAATAATAGAGGAATTATTTTGATTAGGATACTAAAATACAGGGACGTTTTGGGTACATTCACATAATTTTTTCATACAAGAATTTCATTGGCTGTGACTGGAATTTTTCGATACAAATATAAATACAATGACCTAATTGTAAAATTTACATTTATTTATATATTTGTAATCGTTTTTATTTAAGAATAATTTTCTTAATTACGTCAAATAGAAATATTAAAAAACAATCAAGCATAAGAATAATTAAAAAATGTACAGAGAAAGTAGAAATAAATATTGTCGAATTAGCATAATTTTATGTTAATATATTGTATAGATAAACAATTATATTATTCCAATAAAATTATAATATATACATATAAATTGCAATTTAAATATTGTATTTATAATTACACTAAATCAAATTAAATTCATAATTTTCCCTTTAAATATTCTTATAAACCTTTAAACAATAAAATATATTTTTTAGAAAAATACACGATGTAGTGTGCAGTGTAAATTTAAGATTTGGGAAGAGTTTGTAAAATATATATATATATTTTTGTCCAATCATTTTTGGTTGGAAATACTTTTCACATTTTTTTATATTAAATAATGAAGAAAATCAACCACATTTATTTCATTGGAGTATGCTCTTTACCACTAACCTCCATCCACTTGAAGCCAAAGCTTGTTTTCCTTTTCCAATCAGAAGTTTTGAGAGTTTCGAGGTATTTTTAAAATTTATAAAAAGATAAAATAATAAAATATGTTTATTTTGAAAATAAATATTCTAAAATCTTATAAATATTTAAATAAAAAAATTGAACTTGTGGAAATAATAATGCCATCTTCCATTTAAAATAGAAAAATTGATTTCTTCTCATTTATTTGTCACAAAGAGAGAATAATAGGAAGTGACTGTACGAGAAATGTTCTAGAATATTGACAACTATGGTTTTGTTTTTCTTGAGATGAGGGAAAATGTGAAATGGAAAAGAGACACAGCAAAAATTAATATAATTTTAAGTGTTAATATTTTGTGTGTATTTTGATTTATTCATTTATTTTTCCACACATTTCTTTGCATTTTTTTTTTGTATATAACGCCATCAAAAGATTCTGCCATTTCTTTGCATTATTTTCTTTGTATTCTTCAATTATTAGTAGTTAAATTTCGATTCTAGTTTAACGTTAGTTTCAACTGTGATGCACTTATATTCTCTACCATAATATTCGTTAATTTTTTGATTTACCAGATAAATTTACGTTTTAACATCAAAATAAAAAATGTGTCTTAATTTAATATTATGAATTAATACGATTCATAATTATCATATCCGAAATTGAATATTTTAGACATATATTTTACTAATTTTGACATTTAATTAATGTCTACAATAAATAATTATTATACCATTGATAAAGAGAATAAGTTAAAAAAGGTGCATTACATGACAAATTTGACATAGAAGTTAAAAGAGGTGCAACAGACTTTTGGATTTTAGGAATATTTTTATTTTAATAATAATTATTATTATTTTAAAAGACATCTCTTTAAGAGATTAATTAAGATTAAATATATCTTGAGGAGCAAGTAAATAATCATTATATTTTATTTTAAGTGTTATTATTATGTTTTAGGTCATTATTCTTTTAAATTATATATAAGCGTTAGTGGAAAAGCATAGGGACCATCAAAAGATTCTGCCATTTTATTTTGGCTTCTTCTCTTTTTAATTTTCAATAATGTTTTCTTTGCATTATTTCTTTTGTATTCTTCAAATTATTAGTAGTTAAATTTTGAATCTAGTTACAGATTGAGTTTTAGCTCGATTGACAATAACATTGTTACCAGTGTGGAGGATGTGGGTTTGAGTGTGTTGAAGTACATTATACTCCTATTAAGGGTTAGGAGGGACTATGGGTAGTTTTATATATTATATTAAAAAAAGCAGAACCTATAATGAGATTAATATTAAAAAAATCATTCTAGTTTTAGGCCAATAATTAATTCAACGTTCAAACTATGGTACTTCGAAATCACATTTATATTCTTTACGATTGTATTTGTTATTTCTCTGATTTAGGAGATAAACTTAGTCGTCTCACAACATTGTTTTGGCATCAAAATAAAGAGGGGTCCCTCGGTTTAGTGTTAGATGACATACAATTGCTGAATTAGTATGTAATTATTGTATTTGGTTCACTGAAGAACAAATTGACGTGACTAATTGAGTGAGTAGTTGGATTTGTAAAGGGAATTAATAATCAAGTTTAAATGACCTGTGTATTTGAGACCATTGATTTGAGCCAAGTCCTAGTTCGCAAGGCTACCGGGGAATTAAATCATGGAAGCGAATTTCAAGGTTATTCGTTTGGTAAGGGTTAGCTATTGGATTGTTCCTATAGTTAATTTACATATGGAACGACTGGTGGTTTGAGACTATTTCTCGATCACTATAATCAATTTATCAGTTGGATGAGAAAATCCATTATCCGAGATCAGTTCGAAGTTGAAGTCAAAATCGTACTTGAAGTTGGAGCTTTCATATTATTAGTTTATTCAAATCTAATTTCATTTGCTTATTTTAATTTTGTTTTTAATTTTATTTAATTTCTTCTATTTATTTTATATTCATATTTAATTCCCCTTCTTTAATTTCAAAGATTAACCTAATTCTTGGTCATAAGAAATAATAAAATTGATTAGTGTAGTCTTTGTGGGATCAGCCTTACTCTCTAGAATCGTAGTGACAGATTCAATATTTTTTAGCACTTAACGAACTTGGTTTTTAAGCATTTTAATATGTTTTATTGCATTTTCGCATCTTAGTTTAGGATTAAAATATAGCAAAAAAAGTGTTTTTACATATTATTTTGAGTTAGTTGACCTAATCAGGCCAATACCGGCCTTAAGGTGATTTTAACAATTTATTTAGTGTGCAGGACACCTAATTTTAGGCCCAAGAGTATAAGAAATGGAAGTTGAGTTGTAACACAAGCTTTCGGAGTGGCAACACAACCGAGCTAATCAAGAAAGGCACATTTGAAGTTATGTGTGTAATAGCTCGTTTTTAGTGAAATCGGAACAGTGGTTTTGGGACTACAAATCTGAGTCTGAAAAGAAATTTTTGTTATATATTATTTGGTGATTTGCATTATGATAGGAATATTGTATGAAAATTTCGTAAAGAAAATTTAATCAGTTACATGTCTAATTAGATGGAAAGGACCAAATTGCATAAAATGCAAAAGTTAGATTCTAGTAGCTATAGGTATTAAATAGCTATGGAATTTAAAATTTGAGGTTCTTATATGGAAAATAGACCATTAAGAAGGCCAGTAGATAAGTATGCTTAGTCATCAATGGAAAATTAAATAAAGAAAATGACTAAATTGGAAAGTGAAATAATAAAAGATGATAAATGATTAAATAAAGAAAATATCATCATTTTTCCAAAATTTCTTTTATGGAAATCCTAGCTAAGAGAAAAGAACACAAGCAAGCTTACATGGCTTAATTGGGTAAGTAAGTAACCTTGTCTCGTTTTTAGTAATTTTTATATTTCCAATATCGTAATAGCTTAATCTAGCTATCTCAGGAATTAATTTGTAAAGTTATCAAAGTTATCAAAGTTTTAGGGTTTTTCCATGGATGAGTATGCATGAATTGTGAAGTTTTATGGTAGAAAATGAAAGGTTGTTGATAGATAAACAATTTTTGTTAAGAAAATTTTGATGAAAATATGATTTTGTGACTAAATTGAAACGATGTGAAATTTATGGAAAAATTCTGAATTTTGTGAAATACATGGGTTGCAAATGTTATATGTAAAAATTGGCTAGGCTTGGAATAAGGATTAAATTGCATGAATTTCATTTTTCGGGCCTAGGGATGAAATCGTCATTAATTAAAAGTATAGGGGCAAAATGGTAATTTTGCCTAAGTTGTGAATTGGATTGAATTGAGTATAAATTGTATTAAATTGAGTTAGATTTACTCGTATAGATCTGAATAGACCAAATACGGAATTGGATCAAGAAAAAGAAAAAGTGTCAGATTAGTAGATTACAAATACACGAACACTTGTCGAGGTAAGTTCATGTAACTAAATTGTGTATATTTATATGTTTGAATTGAATGTTTTGTATGTGAATTATGTAATTACATATCTGACAATGATCACATATCCGACATGTATATGAAATTGATCACATATCCGACAATGATCAACAAGCATTAAGTCTCGTTTGAATAAATGAAATATGATGGATACAAGGTTCCCGAATTGGTTGTGATCTTACATAAGTTGCGGACACACCATAGCTCGAAAGAGTGTCCCGCTATTAGCTCTCATGAGCATCCTATTATTAGCCCTCTCGAGCTTCCCGTTATATGGTTCTTGCAAGCTTCCCGTTAATAGCTTTTCGGAGCATCCCGATTGGTTGTGATTCTGTATGTATTGTAGACACACCACCACTCTTATGAACGTCCCGATGTATGGCTTTTCGTGAGCTTTTCAATTAAAGGCTCTTTGTGAACTTCCCGATATGGCTCACTTGAACTTCCTGATATATGGCTATCCAGAGCTTCCCAATTAATGGCTTTTCGGAGCTACCTGTTATTGACTCGCATGAGCTTCTTGATTATGGCTCTTATGAGCTTCCCGTTACATAGCCCAGATAAGCTTCCCGTTAATGGTTTTATGGAGCTTCCCGTTATATGGCTTACATGAGCTTCCTATTATATGGCTCGAGAGAGGGCTTCTCGATTATGTGCTCTAATGAGCACCCCTGATAATGAATTGACAGATTTCAGATTTGTACACTTCATGTGTACTATCCTTGTATCCATCGATATTTTAAATGATTCGACAAGTAAAGTTCTGATATGAAAATATATGAGAATGACATGAACTGTTATTGGACTTTATGTGAAATATACGGAAGTGAACTTATATGATATATTGAACAAGAAATGGGATGATACATGTATATAGAACTTGCTTGATGACCTTGATTATCCATAATTATGATTTATTACTTGTGATTACCTGGCTAATGTGATATGGATATGTGTTTAGGTTATTAACCAAGTTGTTTGGAATATTTTGTGTATACTTACCTTATAAGTGAAATAATAGTAAGTTAATTTACTGTTATACGAACTTACTAAGCATTAAATACTGTTATACGAACTTACTAAGCATTAAATGCTTACTCTATTTTATTTACTCTATTTTATAGTACTTCGAAAGCTCGTTGGGTTGAAGGCTTGGCGGAGATATCATCACACTATCCATCAACTCATTTCGGTATATATAGTAATTACAGTTTGGTTATAATGGTATGTATAGGCTAAAAGTGGTCATGGATGATATGTAAATGTTTTGGTTGAAATTAGCCATTTGGGTATGGCTTGTAATTGGACATATTTTGATGTGTATATGTATGTGTGGCCTAGTATGTTTGTTGTGTTTAATGTGGTTGAGATACTATAATTGAAGAAATATGCATATAGGGTTATATGGTCATTTAGGTAAGATTGGATACTTGGATATATGAGGTATTATAATAAGCATAAGACTTGGATATAGCTTGATTCAAATGTTTTATATTGGATTGGGAATGTGTTTAAGTGTTAATGTAGGTGGAAGAAAATTTTAGTGAGAAATAAAGCTTAGAAATGACCTTCTTTTGTCCACATGGTTAGAGACACGGGTGTGTGTCTCAGTCGTGTGTGACACACGACCTAGTACATGGGCGTGTGTCCCCTGCATCTTAAAAATTCAAAACAAAATGCTTAGGTATTTTTCACACAGCTTGGCACACGGACGTATGGCTTGGCCATGTGACCCCTACACCTACACACGGCCTAGCACACGGGCATATGACTTGGCCATGTGATCCAATTTAGAGAGTTACACGGCCTAAGACATGGGTGTGTCTCTTGGCCGTGTGAGCCACACGGCCTGACCATACAGGTGTGTGACCTTGCACCTAGGAAAAATTTTGAAATTTTGTGAAAAATTCCCTGAGTACCCAATTTAGTCCCGACTTGTTTCTAATGCATATTTTGGGCCTCAAGGGCTCATGTAAAGGAAAAAATGATTGAACATGATTGATTTCTGATATGGATGTTAAATGATATGAAACAACTGAATTTGATTTGTAAATTCAGGTAATACTCCGTAACCTTGTTTTGGCGACGGATATGGGTTAGGGGTGTTACAATGTATCATGACATAAGTGCGATGTGAGGCCAAAAATAAGCAAGGGTGTTCTCATCCACACAATACATCTTTTTATGTAATTAAGGCTAGTGTTTACCCTAATTAGAGCTGCTAAACTCTCTTATAAATAGTTAAGTTGTGGAAAGCTTTGGGAGTTTTTTGCTACATTAGTTTTAGGGTTTATTTTAGTAAATTTAGGTTAATTTAGGTTTTATTTTATTTTAATAACATTTTTTGGCACACCTGATTTTCTCTTAAGTCTCGAAATTTAAGGAAAATTAGGATTAAATTGAATGGATTGGCAAGGATTGGTAAATTTATGGGCTTTACCCAGAAATTCAAAAATTTAGAAATTTTAGTGGTTGAACTATGATTAGTTGAATCTCAATTATGGTTTAATTAGATTGGAACCGACTATCTCCCTAATGAGAGACAAAATGATTAGTAGGGGTTGGCTAAAATGGACTAAGGAGACCATGCAAACTTTGGCTATAAATATTTGTGGGTGGAGAGGAAAGAATTCTTTTGAATTTAGCTAGTAATCTCCTTATTGTCTTCAACGTTTTCTTCGGTTACTCCAAAGAAGAAGAAAAGGTTCGAGAAAGCTCTGCGTGATGTGGTTAATGTGAAGTTCATGTTGGGAAATGTGTCCATATTGTAGTAAACATGTAACTATTATTTATTTATTTGAGTGATGAATAAATAAATAAATTTAATTTCACATTTCACTGTTATGTCTTTTGTATTTATGTCTTTTATATTTTGCATGCATAGCTCATTGTGACAAGCAAATATTAGCTCATTAATTGCCTAAGTTCAAATTGAAGATAAGTAGCATTGTAAGAACGTTTACATTGTGAAAAAGGAAACTTACTTCAGTAGATAATCTAAATGAGTCCGTAATCCCATAAAAGAATTAAAGTGAGTATTTGATTCAAATACTGAGAAGGATTATTATGTCGTCTACAATTTCAATAGAGGAGGTGGCTAGTCTTGGTTATCGGAGCAGTTGACTCCACAAAAGAAACCTAGATGCATTCATTGGTAGAATGATATATTGGACTGGACCCAAGCTGAATTAATTCTGAATCCATTTGTGAATTAATTCACTTGTGACGTTCATGGTGTGATTTACCTAAATCCTGAGTTAGTCACTAACCATGCATATGCAAATCATGTGCTTTAATATAAGTGGATGCTTATGTTCTAAAGATGATCGAGCCCATAGCCGGTGTGTTGGGTACATGACTTGTATATGGCATGGCTTTACTAGCAACAATGGAATTCATAGCTCAATTAAAGAGTTAATGATATCCTCTAATTGGCATTGTGTGGATTGATAAATATAGAACGTGGTCACGGGTTGCTTATTCTCGAGCGAGCAATTTATCACAATCATTTGTTGACAAGGGATCATATTAATCATTAAGAAGATACAATGGTGACAATGAGATAAAATATGATTGTATTAAGTGAACGGATTTAACTCAAAGGAATCAAAGGTATCATATAAAGGCAACACACACATGACGAGGTCATTGGACAAAATATTTGGATGAATTACTTTCGTAAAGAGTATACAATAAGGAGTTTTCAATCATGGTACTTCTTGTGAACTGACTCCATGATTAAGTAATTGCGAATTATCGGAATAGTGCTTCTGGACATAATTGCAATCACGAAAGCCTAATTGTATATGTCTGATTGGTCCCTCCGCTAGCTCAAAAAAAGCTCGATCAGACTGCATTTGAATCAGAAAAAAAATCTACGATTTTGAAAATAATTTAATTGAGTCAACTTATTCAATGTGGAATTAAATTAGGTGGTCGTGAGAATTGTTCAACTAGAGAATTTAATTAAAGAAGTTTCTTGAAAAATTAATTTGGAAAATCCAAGTGATTTTTGAGAAAATTAATTTTGAGAAAATTAATTTTGATCAAGTAAAATCAAATCAATCAAATTAATTAAAATTAATATAATATTTTTAGAAATTAATTTTCAAGTCAGACAATTGGTCCAATGGGTAATTAAACTTGAAAATTGGACCTAAGATCGTAAGTTGGGCCTGGGAGGCCAAAATCAAGACCAAGACCCAAAAACAGGTCGAATCGGGCTCGATATGTGAAACTGGGCTGACGATCCAATCGATGGCTGAACCAAATCGGTCGGGTCATCATTGACCCGGATCGAACCTACAACAGCCGAATTGGCTCGATATGCCATAAAGGTGTCGCACCTGCATCACCAAACACAACGATGCCGGTGGCTGTGACGATGGCGTCCCGGTGGCCAGCAATTTGATTTCAATTTAATTATTGGAAAAATAATATTATTTTAATAGTGTAATATTAAATTTAATTTAATACTTATCTTAATAGTATTTTATTAATATAATATTAAAGTGATTATCTTAATATTAAATCTAATTTTAATTTAATGTTTATTTATCTAAGATTTAATATTAAATTTAATCTAAATTTATCTTGATAAATATTAGATTAAATTTAATATTAAAGTAATTAAGTTTAATCATAGTTGAACTCTCTAAACTTTCCCTATATAAATAGAGCATTGGGTCATTATTTACACACACTTGAATACAAGAGAAAGTTGTAGAGAGAAAATTCTCTAAAGAGATTATTCTAGAAAATTTCTAGAGATATTTCTCTAATTTACAACTTGACCAAAAAGTTTAGAGAAATTGTAAAATTACTCCACTGGTAATTTTTGTGAGAAATTTTCTGATTCAAAGCAAGCTTACACTCGGTAGACGTGAGCTTGAGGTAATGCAGAAGACTATTCGGCCGAAGCGCTCATCCTAGACGAATCAAAAAGGTACAATTTTGATTAAGTGTTTATTACTTTAGATATCACAATTAAGATCTTGTTTTGGAAAAAAATTAAAACTCTGATTTTTCCCTACATTTAATATTCATTGCGTTTTTCAAACCCGTTCTTTCTAATAGCTCGAAGCTTGGGAAATCAAGAATTCGATACACTGGTAAGCCTTAAGCCTCCCTGTACTCGTGGATTAGAGGAAAGAGAAGTAAGGATTCTCGAAAAGTTTCTATATAATTATGGATTCTAGGTTTTAATGTTTGAGTACCTTCAAGTTATCTAATAAATGGTTATTATGCTTAGCTGCCAAGACAAATGAGGCTCTGGTGTTTGAACAAGCTAAGCTGGCAAGGAAGAAGGATGTAAGGTGAGTTTTCTATACTCTACCTCTGGGTGGTTATTGAAGTTGAACTGCTTGAATGATCTACGTCTGTAGTTGTTTTGAGTCTGTAAAATTCATAATTGTGTATAAATATGGTAAATGAGTGTGTTGTGAATGCAAGTATGTGAATGCTTTTAAGTATGATTGTTAAATGTCATATGATGGTGAAATGATGTATAAATAAGTGGTGTATTGTATGTTAAGTAATAAATACCTTGATTTGCATGATATGCATGATTATAGTGTATGTGGAGAACAAATATATTTTACCTTGACAAGTTAGATGAAGTTATGAAAAAATTGGTAGAACAGAGGAATGGGTGGATTGCTAAGGGATGAAAAGGAAGCATGATAGTGTTATGGAATATTATCGATTGGCTTACTAAAGCAGCACCATGACGACAGCCTATTGACTCTATGGAGTGACACCGCAACAACGGTAGGGTCCTTCGGGGCGACATCTTGAAAGAGGTATAAGGTGTAAGATCATAGACCAACTATGAAAACCTATAGAGTCTACTAGGAAATTAAACATGGGGTTACAAGGTGTAAGACCATAGCTCATCTATGATAGCTAATAGATAAAAGTCTACCAGGACAGTGAACAGGAAGTTGACAAGACAAGGGAAGGAGAACGTTGTATGATTCTCACGAAGAGTAGTATGATTGGATGAATACGACACGTCTGAGATCACGGGTAAGTAGGATAGTCAAGAATCTGCCAAATTGATACGGAAAAGAAATCAAAATTTGTGATTTTTAACGATGATGAGAAAGTAGAAAAAAGAGTATACTTAGGCATGAAATATTCTATTGGTATGATTCCACAGATTTCAATTAATAAGCTAGAATTTAGATCACAATGAGATGCCTAAATAGAACCTAAATCTAAGGGTCTGCGGGTAGAAAGGGCAGCCAAAGATGGGTAAGTCCACCGAGGTCTACTTGAAGATAATGATCGCTTGAATAGTTTGAATACTAAAGTCTACCAGAGGTCTACAGAGATAAATGATGTATGACTAAAACTCTATAACATAGGATAGTCCATGGGGGCCATCAAACGAGGAAGTCCGCCAAAGGCTACCTTGGGTGGACAGTTCGTCGGGAAGTAGTAGAAGAGGGCTAAATTGCAAGGTACAAATCTGCCAGGAAAATGGGGGCATCTATTCAAATGGATTACCACCAGGCTTAAAATGAAGAATTAGAACAAGAGAAAGTGTCCTCCTTCTTGGATGAACCACAATAAGACTACTTAAAAGTAGGCTCTTGTAAGAGTAAGGTGGAAACCTCCTAAGTTTAGTCTAGTATTGGATGAATAAATTAGGGTAAGTATCCAAAGTGGAGGTGAGTATAAATAAAGATAGCCAATGGTATTCAACGAAATTTAATCCAAGTGTATGGTAAGCATTAGAAAATGGCAAGGCTTTAACCATGCCAATAAATCTGCGGAACGCACAAGGATAAACAGGGAGTTTAAAAATTTTTACTTAAATATTTTATTTCCTGACGGACATGAAATATTGTCATTTCTCTATTCCACAGAGCCTCACTAAGTTCATTTGAACTTACAAATTTATTGCTTATTTGCAAGATAAATGTTTCGTCTTGAAAATCGAGTGGATGGACCAAGCCAGACACTGCCAAACTTGAGGGATGGGAGAGGAAGTCGTTCATGTGTATAGAGTGGCTCCCTTAGAGGCCATGCCTCAGGGATTAAGCTAGATGTATCATTTTTAAAGACTTAATTTATAATTGTAAATACTGCTAAAATTGGTATGGTAATAAATTTGTAAAAGTTCTATTTCTTAATTGGAGAGTGTCCAAATACTTAAATAAATTGTTTTAGAAATTTTGTTACGTTATTGGGTTGTTTGTGACCTTCGGTACTTGGACCTAGTGATCGGGTTGGGTATAGGGTGTTACATTTTTCTTTCTTGTTCTTCGACTTGAATCGATTTGAATCCAAGTCTTTGCAATTTCAATATTTCAGTATTTTTTCTTTTATTATTTGTTTGCAAATGATGAGATTTTGCTATTTCGAACACCCCAAGATATCATATGGACAATTTCTATCTTTTCTCTTTTATATTATTTTGTTTTCTTGCATGATTAATCTAATCGTAGGAAAGATGGTTTTTGAGACGATGAGTGGTTAAGTCTTTCAGGAGATTAATGAGAAGAAGTGAGAGTGATTAACGAAAGAGTTAGGGTTTTTTTAGTAGGATTAATTGGTGTAAATACATGTGTTCTTAAACCTAGGCTTGACAGCCCTAGGAAGTAATATAGGTAAACGGATCGAGAAATGAAGATACCGTGTAAATCATGTATTTATCCTAGTTAGGAAAGTGAGGCTGAGAGGTAAGCGTGTACTGGTTGATTAGTTTGACAGTAGAGGCCGAGAGGTAATACTATCTAGGTAATAATTAATCTTCTCATAAAAACCTTAAGTTTGAAATTGATTACAACCACGGAAGCGAGTTAATCTTTTATCTATGAGTCGAGTGATTTTCGTTTGTTAACATTATTTGCGTAGTTTTGATTTTTTATTTTTTTCCCTTATCTTAATCTTTACTATTTATTGTCGTAATATGATTTTTAATAAGTACTGTTTAGACCTGTTACTATAGATAATAATATTTTTAAATTTAATTCAACCTCCTTTAGGTACGATCCTCAGAATACTTCCCGGTATTTCGTTGTAATACTAATCTATTAAAATTTGATTTATTTGCTTGCAAATACCACATTTAATTTATATTTATTTGCATGATTTTAACTCTAAAAGTTCGCATGTTTGGAAGCGGTCGAAAAACAATCCCCTAGTTGAATTAGGCGAGAGAAGGGAAGCTAACCTTAGTTATTTTACTAGGGTTTTCACCCTTCATACTTGTTATGAAGGGGGTTTTAGGCCTCTCCTGCATCGGGTCCAATTATGTGTGCTTCTTGAACTTTTAACTCAATACTTTATAATTTAATCGAACACAATACATGTGTTTCTATTTTCCAAAATAAATATTATTTATTAAATTAATTTTCTAATTAAATAAATATTACAATCAAATTTTAATTCCGCTAATCATGACAACTTTACTGTAAAAGAATCTATGAAAAAATATATTTAATTTCTACTTTCAGTAGATTCACAATGAATAATTAATTTAATTCCATTTTCAAACGTATTCATTTATGTTCATTTTATTCAACATGCAATTCATTTTTGGTTTCAACGAGCTAGCGGAGGGACCAATTGGACATACACGATTAGGGTTCAAATGATTTAATTGTAACACCCCTTACTCGTGTCCATTGCCGGAGCAAGATACGAGACGTTACCGGACTTAAACGTAAACATTCATGCAAAATCGACCATAAAATTTCATCCAACTTAAAACTTTTCAAACATATTCATAACGTCCCTATTACGGGCTTACGAAGCCCTAAACATGCATTGGAGGTGGTTAGAGACTAAACTGAAAACTTTCAAAACTTTTACAACACTTAGAAAATTTTCATGTTTTGGAGAGTCACACACCCTTGTGGGCAGGCCGTGTGGTCACACATGTCTGTGTGGCTCAGGACACGCTCGTGTCCTCCATCCGTGTAACTCTCTGTTTATGACGTCATCCACAACTTAAGGGCACAGGCCAAGTCACACGACTGTGTGCTAGGCCGTGTGGCGAATTTAATTCTCGCATTTAATGTGCAGACTTCACATGACCTGGGCACACACCCATGTCCTTAGGCCGTGCCTTCCACATGGCTGAGATACATGGCCGTGTCTCTGCCCGTGTGTTTACTACTTGACATTCTATTTTGCAAAATTAGGGTGCAGGGGACACACGGCCTATTCACACACCCATGGGGCTGACCGTGTGCCACACACATGCCCGTATGTCTACCCGTGTAGACAAATATAAGGCTATTTACCAAGCCTTTTGACACCCTGAAAAGCACACTTACACTACTTCAAAGGCACATAATATAACATAGGTGAGCTATCAAACATACTTAAATCAAGTCTTCCACACATCATTCATATACCACACCTATCAAGCTTATAGATCACATAATTAACAACTTAAACTTGCAAGCTATCACTTCCATGAATAACATCATCATGCAATTTTACTTAAAATCAATATTAGCCAATATCAAATGGCCTTATACAAAATGAATCAAGTATTATCTTGAGCCAACACATTTGGCTAAACCAATATGATACATAACAAAAAGACCAAGTCCCTATACATGCCATACTCAAAATGTTAAAACTAGTTATACCCAAATACTTCAAGTGATAGTGTGAATCAAGCTCCGACGTCCTACGATCCCCAAGCTAGCTTAGCGACACTATAAGAAAAATGGAAAAGAAATGGGGAGTAAGTATAAAGCTTTGTAAGTTTGCATGTAAATAGTTAACAACATTAATCATGCAATATCATACACATGACATAACTATAACTTGTCACAATGTCATCAAGTATCATAGATACATCTTAGAACATGTCCTTTACATAATGTACCATAAAACTTATGTTCATGATTCCTTCATTCACTTCTTACCAAAACCTTATCAATACTTAACTCAAGAATTATGAGCTTCGTGTACATACCTGTACCCTTTCAACTTGTTCATACATTGTCACTTCTTTGACATACTCTTGAATTACCCGTTGAACCACTTGAAATACTAAAGGATACTCGAGAAATCTCATACACATAATAGGATGCCAATGCCATATCCCAGATATGGTCTTACATGGGATCACAAATCGATGCCAATGCCATATCCCAGATATGGTCTTATACGGGATCTCATATTGACGCCATATCCTAAACATGGTCTTACACGAAATCTCATAACAAAGCCATATCTCAGATATGGTCTTACACGGGATCTCATAACCCTAATGTTATGACATTTGTATCCTATCTATTCCTAAGGTTCAACCGGGATTTCGAGACATCAAAAATCTTATCACATCGTTATCAAGTCATTGTAATTCAAAATTCATAGAAAAATTATGCAATGTATGCAATATTAAAGCATTAAATACATAATGATGAAATCTCGTATTATTTACACACGAACTTACCTCGGTAACAAAATATGACTAGTTATACAATTTAGTCCGCAACTTTGTTCTTTCCTCGATTTAGGTTCGGACTCCGTTCCTCTTGATCTATAATAGTAAATTTCACTTATTTAATCATCACATTGTTCAAATAAGTCCATAAATCATACTTTTGAAAAATTACAATTTTTCCCCTAAACTTTCACATATTTACAAATTAGTCCCTAAGCTCATAAAATGAAATGTGTTCATTTTCTTTATTACCAAGCCTAGCCGAACCTAACACATGCTCATATCAGCCCAAATTTTCCTTCAAATTAGATTTTTACTAGTCATTTTAACAACTTTTACAAAAAGGTCCCTTTTAGGTGTTTTCATGAAAAATCATCTTGTAAAAGATGTTTATCACACATCAAACTTTCATATTCCTCCGTTAAACATCAAAATACATGCATGCCACACATGGTAAATTTTTTAACATAAACCCTAGCTCAAAATAATGGTAGAAATGGCTAGATCGGTTGATGACAACTTCAAAAATGTAAAGAACATTAAAAATGGGGCTATGATGCACTTACTATTGAGCTTAAAAATGAAAAAAACCCTAGCTATGGAGGGCTTGTGAAATTCAGCACTTGCTTGAGGAAGATGAGTGACTTTTTGCTTGATGTTTCCCTTTTTATTAATTTATTAACCAAATGACCAAAATGCCCTTATTACAAAACTTTCAAATTTTACCCATGCATGCCCATTTTTGTCCAAAATTTTAAAAATTGAGAAAATTGCTATTTAAGGACCCCTAATTAATAATCCAAAGCTATTTCATACTTAAAGCTTCTAGAATCTCATATTTTGCAACTTTTGCAATTTAGTCCTAAAAATCAAATTGAACACTTATTCACAAAATTTCTTCATGAAACTTTCACACAATCATGCAAACATGTCATAGACCTCAAAACAATCATAAAAAAAACATTTCTACTTCAGATTTGTGGTCTTGAAACCACTATTCCAACTAGACCCTATATCGGGATGTTACAATAATTAAATTCCTGTTTTTTACCTATTAATTATAAACTAATTTACTCACGAACTCATTCCATTATAGTGTTGTGACTGAACTCTCCCCAACGACATACCATTACAAAAGCAACTCAATTAGTGCTCATCCAATGACCTTATCATAAGTATGTTATCCTCATAGGATATCCTTAATCTCTTTGGGATAAATTCATTCACTCAATATGGTCATATTTTATCTCACAATAACCATTACATCTTCTTTCATAAAAAGTCAATCACTATCAAATAATAATTAAGTCATCATAAATACAGACGACCCGTGCCTACATTTACTTTTCATCTATCATGTAATGCCAATGAGAGGATATCATTGTAACAATCTGTCTTTTAGTGGTGTCGAAAATAGTAGTTTGAGGACCACAAATCCGACAAGTGAGCCCATAAATATTATAATTTAATATTTATGAGTCAAATATAGTATTATATTAAATTTTAATTTGAACATTTTTACTAATTAAATGAACAGTTAAGAATAAATAGTTTATCCCTAGAGTCAAATGGTTTTGGAAAATGAGATTTTAGGATCTCATTTCTATAAACTAAGCTTGTAAATATTTATATTAAATATTTATGGTATGACTATATATGTGTATTGATATTTGATTTGAATATTCTAGCGATTGAATTGTTAATTAAGAAAAATAACTAAATCATAACAATCGTAAAAACTTAATTTTCATTGAATTTAGTTGTTTAGTGACTTAATTAAATTTTATTAAGGGATTTAAGTGGTAATTTAGCCACTTTCATAATTTTTTGGAAGATGAGTGCATGTTTTGCTAATTATATTATAATGTTATTTTAAAATTTAAATTAAATAAAGGTTAGTTTAATAAAACAAAAGTAGGGCCATCTTCCCCATTTTATTTTCTTCCACTGAAACCATAAAATAAAAAGAAGCTTGTAACACTTTCTACCTGTATCCGTCGCCGAAATAGAATATGAGACATTATCGAGGAGTACGAAACACTTACAGATAATTTAAATCATTTATCGTTCAAATACCGACATTGATTATAAAAGTTCCTTTAATGGACCTTCGAGGTCCAAATCATGCATTAGGATCGGGTCGGGACTAAATCAGAATTGTATGAATTTTTTTCATAAAATCCCAAAATACTTCTCATCTACAAGGGTCACATGCCCGTGTGACTGGGGACACACCCGTGTGGCATAGCCGTGTGGCTCACATGGACATGTCTTTGGGGCGTGTAACTCTCTGACTTGCATCTATAAAGAAACTCGGGTCACACCGCCTTAGTACATGCCCGTGTTGCTAGGCCGTGTGGTAAAGTTAATTTTCACAAATTAGGTTATTTTCCAAGCCATATTTCTCACTCATTTGATCCTTATTCTTCACCCACATTTAATACATACAAAAACCAATTCAAGCTATTCAACTGAGCCTTATACTTAATACCATTTGTTAGTCGTACACTTCATATAAATAAAAAGAAACGTATATGGGCTCAATTCTCATTAAATTTCTCTTGTACTTATACTTTTTCACATTATGTATTCATATAACATAAAACAATCATACCTCTATATTTCATATACATTTTCATAACAATTTGTCATGATTTCAAGCTATTTCTTATTTGAGTTTTACTCATCAAATCATTTGAAACATCATCTTTACACATATAATGCACTTCTGGTGCACAATTCTATAATTATAAATGAACACATTTATCAAACATATTCCATATTTTTATATATCATAGTCTTATATTTCCATGTATCATTTACCATCATTTCCTCGTATTTCAGACAAATACGTGTAACAATTCATAAACATACAATTCACTAACTCTTCCTGCCAATCACATTTTAAATTGATAAATCATTTATTGAGCCCAATTTCAGTGTTCACTAAAATCTATCATATAAATTTAGATGTACGTATCCACCAATAAATTCCATGTACAGGTATCATCATCTCATATTTTCACATACATTTACTTTCCACATTATGAACTCAAATAACATATACAAGACATAACAATGTATTTCAAGTACGTTTTCATAATATTTCATTTCGAATTCAAATTATTTCATATTAGAACTTTTTTCATTAACTCATTTGGAATACTAGTTCATACGGATAATACACTCAAGGTGTACAAAAATATAATCACAAATGAACTCATTCATCAACCTAGTTATATGTTTGTGTCTCATCAACTCGTATTACCTTATATCACATAATTCCATGTAACACTTACCAAACTTTGTCAAAGTAGTGAACGTCTTACAGAATTGGTCTGCACCGGTATGCACTAAATTTTACTGATAATCACTGATGCCATAGCATAGCTATGGTCTCACATTTTCACTATCATTATGCCATGGTGAAACCATGGACTTATCCGTCAATTCATCACTTTTCACTAGAATGTCATAGCCCAGCTATGGTCTTACATCTTATACATGAATCACACCGATGTCAGATCCCAGATATGGTCTTACATGGATCACATATCACACTGATGCCATATCCCAGATATGGTCTTACACGAATGACATATCACTCCGATGCCATATCCCATATATGGTCTTACACGGAAAATCACTTATCACTTTATCCTGATGCCATAGCCCAGTTATGGTCTTATACGGATATCACTTATCACTTTATTTCGATGCCATAGCCCAGCTATGGTCTTATACGGATCACTTATCACTTTATTTCGATGCCATAGCCCAGCTATGGTCTTATACGGATATCACTTATCACTTTATTCTGATGCCATAGCCCAACTATGGTCTTATACGTATATCACTTATCATTTGTTGCCATGGTCCAACCATGGTCTTTTCCATCAATTCATCTTGTCACTAAACTGAAGTGCTCAATTTGACCATTTATTCAATTTTCATGCTTTTACATTATTCACGATTTTATCATCAACACATATGAAATAACACATTATGAAATCCATAAGATTAACAAATGATCACCAAAATTTAGCCATATAAACTTACAAATTTGATTTTTTATATTATAACGATAATCATAATTTCATAATAAATATCCCAAATAAAACATTATATAATTTCTAATTCAACATTTATCGATTATAATCGGGCATGTGATCAATTTATAAACAAGTCATTCATATATTTTTCCCCCTCCTCCTCTCCATCCACATCCTTAGTACAAACAACACACTTGTAAGTAACATTATCTATAATTTTCACTATTTACTTATGTTAATATTCAAGCTATCCATCCGTGTCATAGTCGCTAAATTATTTTTATCTTGAGCTGCAGAACTCTAAATTAAGATTCGCTAATTTTCCCTAAAACTAGACTCACATATCTTCTTACCATAAAATTTTAAAAAATTTTGGTTCAGCCAATAAGTACAGTTTATTCTTTAAAGTTACCACTATTCTGCTATCTAACTGTTCTGACCCTTCTTCACTAAAAATTAATTATCTTCTCGTACAGGATTCGGATGATGTTCTCGTTTGTTTCTCTTGAAAATAGACTCATTCAGGATTTTAAACATATAAATTTAAGCCCATAATTATTTTTCTAAATTTTTTTATGATTTTCCAAATTCAGAATAGGGGAACCTAAAATCATTCTGACCTTGTCTCACAAAATTTATTATATCTCATGATTCACAATTCCATTACTTACACCATTTCTTCTATAAGAAACTACTAGCTTTAATTTCATATTTTATTCATCCTCTAATTTGATTTCTACAATTTTTAATGATTTATCAAAGTTGGACTACTACTATTATCCAAAACTGTTTTAGTGCAACATGTTGATTTCCATTTTGCCCCAAATTTCACAGTTCAGACAATTCAGTCCTTGTTCAATTAACCCCTCAATTGAGCTAATTTTTCTCAATTAATATTTTATTATATCATTTTAAGCTACTTCATAACCTTTGAAAATTAGAACTTTGGCACTAGACCTTAATTCCAAACTCCTTCACAATTAGGTCCTAAAATCAATTTCCATCAATTTTACTTAATAAAATCATCATATATCAAAATTAAAGCTTCATTTCTATGTTTATTCATCATATGCTTCTAGCACTTATTCATAGCAACTTTAAAAATTAGCCATGGAATCAAAAACTAACAAAATAGTAAGTTGGACCCATATGTAAAAGTCCAAAAACAAAAAAAATTCAAGGAGAAAGCAAGAATTAAACATCCATGAAGCTAGAGTATGAAAACCAGCTTGAAACCTCTTCCATGGCTGTTTTCCAACTGATGAAAATGAAGAGAAAATGAAGAGAATTCTAGATATTCCAATTTGGTTCCATTTTTATTTAGCTAATTTTGGCAATTTTCCAATTTTGCCCTTATTTCAACCATTTCCTGATTTTTCTCAGCTATTGCCGCCCAAAATATCTCCTTTGGGCTTATTTGCACTTTAGGTCCTTCTTCATTTGATAATTGAGCTATTTAATCCTTCTAGCAACTTTTACACCTTTTTCAATTTAGTCTTTTTTATTTAATTAACCACCCAAATGTCAAAATTTTCTAACGAAATTTTAATACTACCTTATTGACACTCTGTAAATATTCATAAAAATATTTATGGCTCTGTTTATAATACCGAGATCTCAATACCTCTTTTCTCAATTTCTTGACCAAATAAATCTTTATAAAACACAATTTACTATTTTAAAAATCTTTTAAAAGCTACATTTGGCTCATAAATATTAAATAATATAGTCTACGATTTCACTTGTCAGATTTGGTGGTCTCGAACCACTATTTTCGACATCGCTGAAATTCGGGCTGTTACAAAGCTATAGCCATTTTCTTGAAGCATAATCGACATTTGCATGTGAGTACTCCTTCAACTCGTTTTTAGTGATATTTATGTTTTTGTGATCGTTGTAGCTTAATCTATCTAACTCAAGGGTTAATTCGTAAAGTTTTTAGATTTTTTGAATTGTGCCATTGTTGAGTTTGAGGTATTTTTGAAGTTTGATAGTATATTTATAAGCTTGATAGCTAAATAGGACTATTTTGTAAAGTAGTTTTTACTGATTTTAATGTTTAAGGACTAAATTATTAAAATAGTAAAATTTCATGAAATTATTGTGAAATTGTGAAATATATGGGCTGTACAAGGACTATAAGAAACTCGACTAGTATGATTTGGGCTATATTGTGTTTAATTTGAAAGATTCAAGTTTAGGAGTTAAATTGCATAAAGGGTAAAAATTCAGGGTAAAATTATAAAATAATAATAAAAGGGCTTATATGCATAAGTTTAATTATTTAAGTTTTTTTAAATGTTTAATTGAATTAAAATTATTATTTAGATCAAGAAATGAATCAACTGGACAATAATAATGGAAAAGGAAAGTTAGTAGAGTAAACATTGGTGTCGCGTTCGTAGCCATTTTTTATTAGGTAAGTTCATAAATTGATTAATTAATTAGTTGTTGTAGTTGTGGTTTAATAATTATCTATCTATGTTGTGATTGAGTTTATTTGCTTGATTAATGGTAATTTATGAAATGGATTAAGTTGCAGTGCTAATATAATTAAAGGTTATGATTGAAAATGGAAAACTATATAGATGAGTTCTTGTGATGAAGTAATGTATATAAATAATTAAATGATATGAATATGAAACATGACTCGTATGAACCTCGTGAATGCTTAAAATACAAATGACATGTTGATCTACCACAAATTGATGTGGAAAATTAAGCTTTTCCTACACACTTAAGGAGCTTTTTCTCGAGTAAAATATAATTTTTAGCATAACTTTTCATTATTTTCATATTTTCAAATAATAAGTGAAAATGTCTCAATTTTGTTTACTTTTTACCCAAATTGGTTGGTAGTGCCATTTTGGTGGCCTAACATGTGTCTGAATGTTATAGGGACATGTTAGAGGTTGAAAATGAGCGAGAACGACACCAAGGGCAAGGGTATCACGATATCCAACCCTTGGAATCGTGACATCCCAGACAGTAAGACCAAGGATTCCCTTCAGTGGTATTACGATATACCCTTGGGTATTGTGATATTCACCTCTCAAGGAAGACCCCAAGTTTCAACACTACTTTAGATATTGCGATATCCTCTTCAGGGTATCACAATATCACCTTCGTCAGGGGGCAAACTTGGACAAAAAGGGCAACCTTTGTCTACTCAGCCCACCAATTACACAAGGCACGTATAAAGGCATCTTTTACATCAAAAAGTCATCAAAATACACTTCAAAACAACCAAAAATTGCTGAAGAGGAGGGGAAACACACATTAGCTTAGTTTAGGTTTAGGTTTCTTTACTTTTTCTTTAGTTTTCTCTACACTTTTTCTAGGGTTTTTATTTTTCTCTTAATCTACCTTAAATTAGAGTTTATTTTTCTGCATTTACTTCTTGTTCTTGTTTTTCTTTATGTTAGTTAAGATTACATTTCTTGTCCCTGTACTTTGCTTTTAGAACTATTAGCTTTATTTTAATGTATTTCAGTTTATTTTACTTTAAATCTGTCAAAGCTTGTTCATTTTATGTTTCTTTTTTTAGATTTCTTTACTAAATGTTTTTGGTTTCATGCTATTTAAGTTTTTTTGCATAAAAATCTTGGCTTTCGTATTTTTCTTAATCTTTACTTTCATGGCTACCTTGTTTTTCATTACTATGTTTATTTTCTTTTATTTTCAGCATGTGTAGCTAAACTTTTAAGAAAGTCGGTTGATGGAGATGTGGATAAACTAAAATCTTTGGACAAAGGGCTAAATCGTAACAAATTGGACTAATTTGAATAAAACTCAGCCTAGACGTTATGGCTGAATCTGGCGATGTCGTATGGAAAGTGATCGAAAACGAGTTGTCAAATAAAAACTGTTCCAATTATTAATTTTTATTAAGTCCGAAAAATGTGAATTCGTTGTTAAGTTAATCAAGATATCTCTTTCTTTAGTGGAAGCTTTCAGAAAACATATTGTTTTAGGGAAAAACAGTTCGTGTTGTGAAAAACAGTTGTCTTTAGCAAAAATCCAGTTTTGTCGTGTCTAGCAGTATTAAAATTATAATACAGTTCAAAATCTAAAATTTAAACCAAATAGTCTGAGTCCCAAAAGTTACACAATCGGTCATATTTATATAAAGTTCAGGGCTGAGCCCATTACAGAATCGGTGTGAACCTTAGCCCACTCAGTTACAGAATCAGATATACATGCAGAACATAATATCAGAATTCTACTTACCAGCCTCTACACTCCATCAACCCTACACACCATGTGGGGATTAAATCAACCCACCCATCCCTACACACCATGCTGTACCGAGATGCGGCACATAATCAGATATTTACAGCTGAGCTGCCAAATAACAAGCTTAATAGCCATTCAGACACTTCCTCCATATATCATCACCCAATCCCGATGCAATGCAATATACAAATATGACATGCTAATATGCATTTTATCAGATCATACAATTATTTCAGTAGTCATACTCGGTCATGCATCATACAATCAGATCATACAATTAGGTGTCTAAGTAACGCTTACCAACCCAACTGTAGGTCTACAATCGTTTTAGGCAACCCGTGCAACGTTACAAAACTTCTCAAAAAAATAGGCTTACATGCCCATATGATATGCCCGTGTGGGCTCACACGACCCAAATTGGCATTGGCTGTGTAGATCACATGGCCTGGCCCAGAATCCCACACGCCCGTGTAGCCCACATGGTCCAATTGGTCAAGCTCGTGTGTCGCACATGGTCTCTTTGGCCATCACAGGGTCGTGTTCTTCGTGCACGGCCTAGCCTCATCAATCACACGTTCGTGTCCTTTCATACAGCCGTGTGGCATCAACAGAAAGCTTTCTCTGCTTTCGCTGATTCTTGTTTTCTGTGCAACCGAGTATACACCTTATTTGTTTTCGCTGTTTACGCAATCTCGAGGTCACCGATACCTACAATTAATCAATATTTCACTTCGTTAAACGCTTAAATGATTGGACTAAACCTAGACTAAACGGAGTGCTCATCCAACGAGCGACAAAGCTTACCTTTAACTGAACAACAATAGTTCCCCACGAATCTAAGTCTCCAACCACAATCCCGAGCCCTTGAACCATCTCAGAGCCGACAACAGCGGTACCCATCATTGAAAGTTAATAAAAGTTAACAGTTGCGACAAAACTACTTACTAAGACTTACCATTTAAATTGAAACCTCCAATCGCTCAAATCCCAGATGAAGCAACAATTAATTACTGCTCTTTACCTAAACCGAAAGAACCATAACAACTTCCATTCAGAAAAACATCAATGGTACCAATGAGATATTAACAGAATGAATACTTACCGAGTGCGCATAAAATGATGATGCACAAACCAGAACACTTGAAAACAAAGAAAACGAATGACACCAGGGAAGAGGTGGGGAGGAAATTTTTGGCTGCAAAGTAAGGTGATAAAGAAAAAGCGACAAAGGGTTCTCAGAGAAATAGCAAAAGTGAAAGTTGGAAGAAAAGAGCAAAACAAAAACAAAATTCGGATATTCCTCAATCCCTTATTTCTCTCCCCATCATCCTCCGTTTTCCTCCTAAAATCACTCCTACACTCCTCACCACGCCACTACTACTCAGAAACCCAGTCAAAATAAACTCCTGACTGAAGCTCGCAGAAAAAAGATTCCCCTGCTTACGCGGCAACTCGAACACAAGACCTCTAGCACACTTAACACTTCACCTAACCACCAGACCAGTAAGCCCATTCTGATATGTTTTTACAAATAAAAAAATTATAAGCCTATTAAACCCATTTAAGGCTTTATTCATAAAAATGCCAAAAATTGCCCAAGTCAAGGCTTGAACCCAAGACTTTTCAGACACTCCCAGAACACTTAACCACTTAAGCAGACAGATATTTGTATCAATGTATTACAGAAACATATTTAAAAACTTGGGGCGTTACAAACATTGTGTAGCCTAACATCCCAACTCATAACTCATGTGAGCAGACCAATTTCATAGCTTGTGTGAGCATTTACTGTCACAACTTATGTAAGCATTTACCATCACAACTTGTGTAAGCATTGTTCCCGCGTATCCAACGCTATTTCATTATGGTTCATCGGGTGAAAAATGAGTAAACAGAAATGGTAATATGAAATGGATATATGAAATGTTTATATGAAAATAGATATATGAAACAGTTATATGAAGTATTTATATGAAATATTTATAGGAATATAGATATGTGAAAAAGGACATTTGAAATGAATACTTGAAATAAAGATGTTAAATGTTAAATGAATATGTGATGGTTGGCTTATGTATCAAATGTATTTTTGGGTATATGTTTGATAACATGATAAAGTTACATGTTTTATATATGAACTCACTAACCTTGTGAGACCTGTGATGTGTATAGGTAATTAATGAACTCATAATCAGGGTATTGAATTATATTGTAAAATGTGTAAATTACATCCTTTATGGTAAGTTAAAGTTTTAGTTTATTACTAACTTACTAAGCTTTAAGCAAGCTTACCTCGTTTTGGTTTTCTTCTTCTTTGTAGATTGTTGGATTCGAGTTATCGACTGGATTACTTTTGGAGATCACATTATTCGTCAACACTTTTAGTAGTTATATACTTAATTTGACTAGGTTATAAGTGGCATGTAGATAAGATTTTGGTATAAATATATGTGATAAGTATTTGGTTATGTTTTGAGTCTTTTGATATATGAACCAATATATAAGTAGTAAGAGCATGTTTGGTTAGATGTAATAGCCCATGCATTCCAACTCTATTAAATAGGCCCACTATAAACTGTTGTTTGGTTTAAGGTATAGCCTATTACGGGCTGAATGGAATCAGCCTCTATTACTAGACAACTTGTAATAACAATTCAAGGGTTGGGGGTCTAAATGACTATTCAAAACCACCCATAATAACATTTTCCTTTTTTGGACCAAAATAACCTACCTCTCTTCTTCATCGTTTTCACTTTCACTTTAAATTTCTTCCTCGACATTTATCCCTAAAGTGAACTATAGAAATTAGCTCCTTAATCAACGACAAATCAAGCATCCATTCACCATCTTCATCTATATCTTCCTTCTAGTTGAACCTCTTTATTTACAGTAAGTGCCTTTGATTCCTTTTTTTTCCTCTGATTTTTTTAGTTAAAGTTCTTTCACTTCTTTTAACTTTTCTTTTCCCCTTTTATATTTGGATATAAACTAGCAAAGCAAATTGTAAAACCAGCAAAGCAAATTGTGCCTAAATGAAATATTCTGTGTATAAATTAGGCCTGGAATGATTGAGTCAATCTTATGTTGGATGCATGAATGGAAGAATCTTGGACTGCCATAATTACCATATAAATCCAAATGATTTTATCCTTTTTCTCCCATTCACTATTTATTAGCTCAAATTTTCCATTCTTCTTTTAACATGGTGGTTTCATACTATTTTTATTTTCTTTTAAATCCCCATTTCTTTCAATATATATTGTAACACCCCTTACCCAAGACCGTCACCGGAGTCGAGCACGAGGCGTTACCAAACTTACCTTACTAGTTCGGGACATAAAAATTTGCTTTTTTTAAAAAAAATTAATTCACTCACATTCACCCAATATCCCTAAAAAGGGCCCTCGAGGCCCTAAACATGCAATTGGAATAGTTCAGGACCAAACCGAGAACATTAAAAGTTTTTCGATTACTTACACAAATCAAAACAATTTTATTTCATGCGTAATAGTCACTAAATTAATTATAACTCAAGTTAAGAAACTCAAAATTTAAATCCATAAATTTTCCCTGAAACTAGACTCATTTATCTTCTTACCATAATTTTTCAAGAATTTTTGGTGTAGTAATTATTAGTTAAAATTTCCCCTGTTTCACAGTTCCACTATTCTGATCTCTCCTTACTAAAAATCAATTATCTCTTAGTACAGTTTTCATTTAGTGTTTTCAGTTATTTCTAATGAAAATAGACTCATTAAGTAATCTATACATATAAATTATGACTCATAATTCTTTTTATATAATTTTTAGTGAATTTCTAAAATCAGAAGAGGGGATCACGAAATCCCTCTGAACCAGTCTCACAAGATTTAAATAGCTAACAATACAGACTTCCTTTTCTTGCTTTGTTTATTTCCTATGAAAATAGACTGAATAAGATTTAATTCTAGATATCATTAATCATTTAATTCCATTTCTACAATTATTAAGTGATTTTTCAAATTGTTGTTACAAAACTGTTTCATGACCAACTTTTACTCCTCCATCATTTCTTTGCATAAACTATCATTTAAGCATACATAACATCAAAACATGTTCTTAATTGGCCATTTTAATAGCTAATCATCATCAAGCATTCACATTCCATACTTAAATCATATCATAAATACATACACACAAAATAGCCAAGTCCCTATACATGCCATAACTCAAAACATTTCAAATTACAAAATACCGAGATAGCCTTTGATAGTGTGAGATGAACTCTGATGTCCTTTTGATTCCCGAATTGGCTTGGCTACACTATAAAAGAGAGAAAGGAAAAGGAGTAAGCTACAACGCATAGTAAGTTTACAAGTAAATAAATGGCAACAAACTCTTTATTTTACTTCTCCACTTACTCTTTAACTTTCCTGTTTATCATTCCTTTACCTGGACTTTCTTGTAACATAGCCTGTTTATTAGTCCAATAAACTGTTTGGAATACTAAGGGTACTTGGGTTCTCCTGGCTGATAATAACCTGCCAATGCCATGCTCTAGGCATGGTCTTACATCGGACGTTCCCTGTCCTGCCAAAGCCATATATCTGATATGGACTTACATGAGATGTCCTCTGTCCTGCCAAAGCCATATATCTGATATGGACTTATATGGGATGTTCCTAAACTATCTCAACCTGCCAATGCCATATGTCTTATATGGACTTACATGGGATATTCCTTAACTGCCTCACCCCGAAATACTATACATCCCTAAGGTTCAACCGGGGCTTTCTGATACCTTTTCTCTATTATCTCATCTTTGATTCAACTTGGAATATTCTCATAAAATAAATGTATATATACTGGAAATTAAAAGCATTAATATAAAACATTGAAATATTGCATTTATTTACTGTAAACTTACCTCGAAGCAAAATACGATCAACTCGACAACTTAATCCTCTACCTTTTTCTTTCCTCAGTCTATCCCCAAATTTCGTTCTTCTTGATCTATAATTAGCAAATTTATCTTATTTAATACTCACATTTATCAAAACAGTCATTAACTCTAACTTTAGCAAAATTATGATTTTGCCCCTAAACTTTTGTATATTTACACTTTTGCCCCAAAGCTTGAAAATTAAAATTTTTCCATAATTCTCATGTTTTAGGACATGCTGATCATTTTCCCTTAATGGAAACATCAAATTCTCACTCTAACATGTACTTATGAACATTAGGTATTTTTACCGATTATGCTGTTTTATTCATTTTTACTTAAAATCGAGTAGCACAAGTTGTTCAACATAATTTAAAACCTCATATTCTATCATAAAACATCAAAATAAACACATTTCACCTTTGGGTATTTTTTCCAAATATGAACCCTAGGTTAAATTATTGCTAGAATAAGCTAAATCAAGTTACCGGGACTCTAAAAACGTAAAGAACATTAAAAATGGGGCTTGGAATCACTTACTATAGAGCTTGGAAGCTTCACAAAACCCTAGCTATAGAGAACCCTTTGAAATTTTGGCCTAATGAAGAAGATCGACACATTTTGCCATCTTTTTCCCTTTTTAATTCATTTTAATTACCAGATGACTAAAATGCCCTTCATTAAAAACTTTGGTTATTTCTACCTATGTATGTCCATTTTTGTCCATGAAAACCTAATGGTATAATTACCATTTAAGGACCTCTACTTCAATTATGCTCTTCAATTAAATCCTTTAACATCTAGAACTCATATTTATCAACTTTTGCAATTAAGCCCTAATAGGCAAATTAAACATGCAATTCATAAAATATTCAATCAATACTTTAACGCATGCATCTAATCACTCGGTAAATCATAAAAAATTATCAAAATAAAATTTTCTATCTTGAATTCGTGGTTTCGCAACCACCATTCCGTTTAGGCCCTATTTTGGGATCTACATTTCTCCCCCCTTTAGGATTTCGTCCCTGAAAATCTTACATGTGAATAGATTTGGATACTATTTTCACATAGCCTCTTCGGGCTCCCATGTAGCCTCGTCTACCCTATGCCTCTTCCATAATACTTTTACAAGTGCAATACTTTTGTTCATTAGTTGCTTGACCTCTTGAGCTAGAATCTTTACCGGTTCTTCACTGTAAGTCATATCTAGCTGAATCTCAACCTCTGTCTGTGAAATCACATGTAACGGATCAGAACAGTAACGAAGTAACATGGACACATAGAATACATCATGAATCTTCTCTAACTCTATCGACAAAGCTAACTAATATGCTAATGGCCCAACTCTTTCAGTCATCTCAAATGGTCTAATAAAACGTGGACTTAGTTTGCCTTTCTTGGCAAATCTAAAGACTTTCTTCCACGGGGATACGTTCAAGAACACTTTGTCACCAACTTGATACTCAATCTCTTTTCTTTTCAAATTGCATAAGACTTCTGTCTATCTAAAGCTGCTTTCAAGCAATTTTTGATAACTTTCACTGTCTCTTCAGTTTCTTTAACTAAGTCAACCTCCTAAATCTAATTTTCTTTAAGCTCTGTCCAATACAAAGGCGTGCGACATTTACGTCCATACAAAGCTTCATAAGGTGCCATCTTCAAACTCGAGTGATAGCTATTATTATAGCAAATTCTACCAACGGCAAATATTTCTCCCAACTACATTGAAATTCTAAGACAAAACATTTGAGCATATCCTCAAGTACCTGAATAACTCTCTCTGACTGACCATCGGTCTGAGGATGGAAAGCTGTACTAAAACTTAACTTTGTGCCTAAAGCTTCCTGTAACTTCTTCCAAAACTGCGAAGTGAATCTCGGGTCTCTATCTGAAATAATCGATAATGGTACTCCATGTAGTCTGAGTATCTCTGAAATTACAACTCGGCCAACTTGTCAAGTGAATAATCCATACGAACTGGAAAAAAATAAGCCGACTTCATTAGCTTATCAATCACAACCCATACTGCATCTTTCTTTCTCAATGTCAACAGTAATCCTGTCACAAAATCCATAGCAACTCGGTCCCGTTTCCATTTAGAACTAATACAGGCTGCAATAAACTTTAAGGTACCTGATGTTTGGCTTTTACCTGCTGACAGATTAAGCATCTAGAAACAAACTCTAAGATATCTCTCTTCATTCCTACCCACCAATACATTTTCTTCAAATCATTATACATTTTTGTACTATTTGGATGAATAGACAAGGAACTACTATGTGCTTCCTCTAAAACCTTTCGAATAAGCTCATCATTCTTTGGTACACATACCCGATTTCTAAACATCAAGCAACCATCAGAACTAATTTGAAAATCTAACTCTATACCTGACTCACACTGAGCTCTTTTGGCTTGCAACTCATTGTCATCTTTTTGAACTTCACAAAATTTTTCAAGAAACATTGGCTTAGCTTTTAATTTAGCTAAGATGGAATCATCATCTAATAAGGTTAAACTAGTGTTCAAATCTCTTAATGCAAATAAAGATTTTCTACTTAAAGCATCAGTAACTACGTTTGCCTTACTCGGGTGATAATCGATCACTAGTTCATAATCTTTAATCAACTCTAGCCATCTTCTTTGCCTCCAGTTCAAACCTTTCTAAGTCATCAGGTAATTCAAACTTTTATGATTAGTAAATATTTGACATTTCTCACCATACAAGTGATGTCTCCAAATTTTCAACGCAAAGACAATGGTAGCTAGTTTTAAATCATGTGTCGGATAATTTTTCTCATGTGGCTTTGACTATCTAGAGGCATAAGCAATTACCTTCTCTTCCTGCATAAGTACATAGCCTAGTCTATTCAAGGACGTATCACTGTAAATCACAAACTCTTTACCCAGTTCTAGTTGTACTAAGACAGGAGCTTCAGCCAACAATGCCTTTAACTTGTCAAAACTCTACTGACACTTTTCAGTCCATTCAAACTTGACATCTTTCTATAGCAATCTTGTCAATGGGGGTAGCTATCATGGAAAATCCCTTTACAAATCGTCTATAATAACCGGCGAAACCAAGAAAACTTCTAACCTCTGATACATTCCTAGGAGGCTTCCAATCAACAATGGCTGAAATCTTAGTCGGATCAACTCTAATACCTTCACCTGAGACTATATGTCTAAGAAAACCAACTTCCCGTAACCAGAACTCACTTTTGCTAAACTTGGCGTGAAGCTGATTATCTCTTAAAGTTTGTAAAACTATTTTCAAATACTCTGAATGCTCAGTCTCATCATGAGAATAAATCAAGATATCATCAATGAACATAACTACAAATTTATCCAACTAAGGTCTGAAAATTCAGTTCATTAAGTCCATGAAAATGGCAGGAGCAGTAATTAAGCCAAATGGCATCACAAGGAACTCATAATGGCTATACCTAGTCTGGAAAGTAGTCTTCGGAACATCTGACTCTTTAACTTGCAACTGATAATATCTGGATCTCAAATCTATCTTGGAAAACTTAGTAGCTCCCTTCAATTGATCAAACAAATCATCAATTCTAGGCAGTGGATACTTGTTCTTAATAGTTACCTTGTTAAGTTGCCGATAATCTATGCACAATCTCATCGAACCATCTTTCTTTTTCACAAAAAGTACTGGTGCACCCAATGGTGAACAACTAGGTCTTGTAAAGCCTTTATCTGTTAATTCCTGCAACTGAACTTTCAATTCTTTCAATTCCATTGGTGTCATTCAAGAAGAAGCAATAGAAATGGGTGTTATACTTGGAACCAGCTCAATACCAAACTCAACTTCTCTGATAGGAGGCAAACTTGGTAGTTCTTCTAGAAACACATCAGGAAACTCACATACCAACAAGCATTGATTCAATTTTCAACTTTGGATCTTTAGTTTTCAACACAAAAGCAAGATAAGCTTTATATACTTTCCTCAAGCATTTCTGAACAGACATAACAGAAATCATGGCAATTGAACTATTTGACTCATCTGAATTAACCTGAAGAATTTCACTATTTTCATATTTCAACTCAATGAATTTCTTTCCACAATTCACTAGTACATCATGCGCAGTCAACCAATCCATATCGAGAATCACATCAAACTCATCAAATGGCAATAGCATGAGATCGGCCGGAAAACAGTAACCTCTAATCATCAAAGGGCAATTTTTACATACTTTGTCTACTAATACATACTGACCTAATGGATTCGATACTTTAATCACAGATCCTGTAGACTCTATGGGCATGTTCATACGAGGCATCAATTTCATGCAAACATAGGAATGGGTTGAACTTGGATCAATTAAAGCAATAACATTAACATTATGAAGAGAAAATGTACTCATAATTACATCAGGGGAGGATGCCTCTTCACGAGCACAGATAGCATAGGTCCTTGCAGGTCCTCTAACATCTGGTCTCGCAGCTAAATCTCTAGATGCACCTCTACCTGCCCCTGTTCTCGGGTTTTTTTGTAGTCTACCTTGGACTGAAACATTCCCGGACCTAGCACTTTGTAATTCTTCATTTTTAACCATTTCTAGACACTCTCGCATAAAATGATTTGGAGCACCACACTTGTAACAACCACTCTCATCTACTCGACACTAGCCAAAATGACGTTTACCGTACTGTGGACACTCTGGTTTGCCTGGTTGGGCATTAGCTCCACTTGCAATCAAGAAAGTCTGAGCGTTCGAGCCCATATTTCTGTTATCTCTGTTTCTACTCGAATACCCAGCTGAAAAGTTTGATCTAGTAGAGAACTCTCTAGGCCTCTTGGATCTAGACTGAAACGACTTGCTCACCTGTCTTTTCTTCGTATCTTGCATCATAATTTTAGCTTTGTCTTTTTCTTTTTCTTTCAGCAACTCCTCTGCCTTACAGGCTCTACCAAGTAAAACAACAAACTCTTTTATCTCTAGAACACCGACTGATAATCGAATATCATCATTGAGCCCATTTTCAAACCTCTTGCACATAATAGCTTCAGTTGACACACACTTTCGAGCATAATTACTGACTCTAACAAATTCGCATTCATATTGAATCACTGTCATCTTACCCTTCTTTAATTCAAGGAATTCCTTTCCTTTCTAGTCGATGAACCTCTGACTGATGTACTTCTTACGAAACTCTTCCTGAAAGAAATCCCAGGTAACTCTTTCTTTCGGTACTACTGACACAAGTATCTTCCACCAATGGTAAGATGAATCTCTAAGAAGTGACACCACACAATTTATACACTCTTCTGGTGTGCAAGATAACTCATCAAAAACTCTGATAGTATTCTCGAGCCAAAATTTAGCTTTTTCTACATCATCGTCTTTAGTAGCCCGAAACTCTTCGGCCCCTTGTTTTCTAATTTTATCAACTGGTGGCTTCTCTCTTCTAACTATATCTGTGACTGGGGAAGCTACATTGGTAGTCTGAGGATCATGAGGGGGTGAAGGTCTGATAGCCGGATTCGTACGAACGAACTCGACAAACCATTCATTCATAGTTTGGAAGAAGGCTTCTCGAGCCCCTCCTCCCTGACTAATTGTAACGGGCCTTTCACTACTATCTGGTGGCACCATCCCTTCTACGGGAGCGGGCGCATTACTTTCTACATCATCTGCACCAACTCGTTTGGGATCTAAAACTATAGAAGAAAAACATTTTAAAATCGTCAGGAGTCGTCACACTATCAAAATATAAGTATGGCATATATAGCTAAACTCTTACTGATACTGAATATTCTGAGACCCAACTAAACTTTTGCTCTGATACTAATAAATGTAACACCCATTACCCGAGACCATCGCCGGAGTCAAGCACGAGGCGTTACCAGACTTACATTACTAGTTTGGGGCATAAAAATTTACTTTTTTTTTAAATTAATTCGCTCACATTCACCCTATATCCCTAAAAAGGGCCCTCGAGACCCTAAACATGCAATTGCAATGGTTCAGGATCAAACCGAGAATATTAAAAATTTTCCGCTTACTTACACAAATCAAAACAATTTTATTTCACCATTCATAATAAAACTGTCTACCTGTGTAATAGTCACTAAATTAATTATAACTTGAGTTACAAAACTCAAAATTTAAATCAATAAATTTTTCCTAAAACAAGACTCATATATCTTCTTACCCTAATTTTTCCAAAATTTTTGGTGTGGCCAATTAGTACAGTTTACTAGTTAAAGGTTCCACTGTTTCACAGTCCCATTGTTCTGATCTCTCCTTACTAAAAATCAATTA
This sequence comes from Gossypium stocksii, assembly GCA_020496765.1. Taxonomy (NCBI): domain Eukaryota; kingdom Viridiplantae; phylum Streptophyta; class Magnoliopsida; order Malvales; family Malvaceae; genus Gossypium; species Gossypium stocksii. The sequence continues at coordinate 43,713,227 of CM035621.1, forward strand.
TCTCTTAGTACAATTTTCATTTAGTGTTTCCACTTGTTTTTAATGAAAATAGACTCACTAAGGAATCTATACATATAAATTATGACTCATAATTATTTTTATAGAATTTTAGTGAATTTCTAAAATCAGAATAGGGGATCACAAAATCCCTCTGAACAGGTCTCACAAGAATTTAAATATCTCACAATACAGACTTCTTTTGCTTGCTCTATTTCTTTCTTATGAACATGGACTCAATAAGATTTAATTCTATATCTCATTCACCATTGAATTCCATTTTTAAAATTTTTAGTGATTTTTCAAATTCACATCACTGTTGCTGTTACAAAACTGTTTCATGGCCAACTTTTACTCCTCCGTCATTTCTTTACATAAACTATCATTTAGGCATACATAACATCAAAACATGTTCTTAATTGGACATTTTAATAGCTAATCATCATCAAGCATTCACATACCATACTTAAATCATATCATAAAGACATACACACAAAATAGCCAAGTCCCTATACATGCCATAACTCAAAACATTTCAAATTACAAAATACCGAAATAGCCTTTAATAGCGTGAGACGAACTCCGACGTCCTTTTGATTCCTGAATTGGCTTGGCTACACTATAAAAGAGAGAAAGGAAAAGTAGTAAGCTACAATGCTTAGTAAGTTTATAAATAAATAAATGACAACATTCACTAAATATAAATATAATCATATTACACCATTAACAACAAACTCTTTATTTTACTTCTCCACTTACTCTTTAACTTTCCTATTTATCATTCATTTACTTAGACTTTCTTGTAACATAGCCTGTATATTAGCCTGATGAACCATTTGAAATACTAAAGGTACTTGGGTTTTCCTGCCTGATAATAACATGACAATGCCATACTCTAGGCATGGTCTTACATGGGATGTTCCCTGTCCTGCCAAAGCCATATGTCTGATATAGACTTACATGGGATGTTCCTTGTCCTGCCAAAGCCATATGTCTGATATGGACTTACATGGAATGTTCCTTGTCCTGCCAAAGCCGTATATCTGATATGGACTTACATGGGATGTTCCTCGACTGTCTCAACCTGCCAATGCCATATGTCTTATATGGACTTACATGGGATGTTCCTCAACTGCCTCAACCCGAAATACCATACATCCCTAAGGTTCAACCGGGGCTTTCTGATACTTTTTCTCTGTTATATCTTCTTTGATTTAACTTGGAATATTCTCATAAAATAAATGTATATATGCTGAAAATTAACAACATTAATATAAAACATTGAAATATTACATTTATTTACCGTAAACTTACCTCAGAGCAAAATACGATCAACTTGACAACTTAATCTTCTACCTTTTTCTTTCCTCAGTCTATCCCCAAATTTTGTTCTTCTTGATCTATAATTAGCAAATTTAGCTTATTTAATACTCATATTTATCAAAACAGTCCTTAACTCTAACTTTGGCAAAATTATGATTTTGCCCCTAAACTTTTGCATATTTACACTTTTTCCTCAAAGCTGGGAAATTAAATTTTTTTCCATAATTCTTATGTTTTAGGACATGATGATCATTTTCCCTTAATGGCAACATCAAATTCTCACTCTAGGATGTACTTTTGAACATTAGGTATTTTTACCGATTATGTCGTTTTACTCGTTTTTACTTAAAACCGAGTAGCACAAGTTGTTCAACATAATTTAAAACCTCATATTCTATCATAAAACATCAAAATAAACACATTTCACCTTTGGGTAATTTTCCAAATATGAACCCTAGGTTTAATTTTTGCTAAAATAAGCTAAATCAAGTTACCGGGACTTCAAAAACGTAAAGAACATTAAAAATGGGACTTGGAATCATTTACCATGGAGCTTGGAAGCTTGACAAAACCCTAGCTATGGAGAACCTTTGAAATTTCGGCCTAATAAAGAAGATGGACACATTTTGCCATCTTTTTCCCTTTTTAATTCATTTTAATTACCAGATGACTAAAATGCCCTTCATTAAAAACTTTGGTTATTTATACCTATGTATGTTCATTTTTGTCCATGAAAACCTAATGGTATAATTACCATTTAAGGACCTCTACTTCAATTATGCTCTTCAATTAAATCCTTTAACAACTAGAACTCATATTAATCAACCTTTGCAATTAATCCCTAATAGGCAAATTAAACATGCAATTCATAAAATTTTCTATCAATACTTTAACACATGCATCTAACCACTCGGTAAATCATAAAAATTTATCGGAATAAACTTTTCTATCTCAAATTCATGGTTTTGCAACCATCATTCCGTTTAGGCCCTATTTCGGGATGTTACATTTCTGGTGAAAATTTTATGCTTTGTATGGCTATGATTAAAAAGCTTATTCATGCGTATACCAACATACAAAGTGAAAGGCACGTTGAGAGATGGTTGCAAGCAAGCATTGCTTAGGTAGCCACTATTTTTGACCCATTAATTTTCTTGATTATAGAATAACCAAATGACACAACAAGACAGGATGTTTAACTTTTTCATACATTTCTTGAGCAAATGTTGGCAAGTTGGTCTTTGTTTTTATGCTCTATTCTTGGCACTCTTACTTGTTTAAATTTAACCTTAAATATTCAAAAATAGATCCCTTTTGAACAACACATATGTATGTATAAGAAACAAGCGTCTACAATTGCAAGTTCTTTTACGGGTGCAAACACAAAAAGAAACCACAGCAACAAAAAGAGTGTAACAGTAAGAAAAGAACCACAGAAAGATAAAGGAAAAATAAAAAAGAGTGTAACATGAGTTAAAAGAAACTTGTTTTAAACATCAGTCATCAATTAATCAAATCCACAAAAACACATTCTTTTCTTTTCTTTTCTTTTCTTTTTGTGGATTGATAAAGAAATGAATTTCAAGTTTTTTACTTGCAAAGACAGTTATAATTTCTATTTTGTGCTTTGTAAAGATGCTTAATATATATTGTTCATTTTTCTTTGATAGTTTGTTTTTGCTTCCTCTTTTTCTTTAGCTTGTTTGATTGCTTCCTCCACCCACAGTTTAGCATCTTGTATTCATTGAATCACTGTAAGCTCTTTGGAAATTAAATTCTTTGATTTTGTTTTACTATTATTGAAATTAGTATTGGAGAAATGTGACCCTTTTACTATGATTTGAAGATATGTAACACTTAATATCTTGCAATAATGGCTCGTATGCCTTTAATAGTACAAAGTGAGAAGTGTAAAAGAATTGATCTTGTATTGACAATATGGTTGCAAATGTGTACAGTTGCGAGTTGGTTCTTAGTTATATTGGGTGCCATCCATAGCCTACATACTTATAGACCAAGGATTAGATCCTATATTTTGGATTTTTATGCAAAACGAGATTATGTGAAAGGACTTGTATATGCTAGTGACGAGACCTGTATTAAACAAGTTAGGATGAATAGAATTACCTTTTTTAAACTATGTGAGATGTTACAAACTTCAGGGGGATTGAAGTCGTCGAGGAACATGCTTGTTGATGAGCAAGTGGCAATGTTTTTGCATATCATTTTTGATCACCTTAAAAATCGAGTTATCAAGCATCACTTTAATAGGTCTGGAGAAACTATTAGCAGATAATTTCACAATGTTATAAATGTTGTCATACGCATACAAGATGTGTTATTTAAAAAGGCAGAGCCAATTACAGCTAATTCTACAGACCCAAGGTGGAAATGGTTCAAGGTATTGGAGTGAGTTCTATATATAGCTCGTACATAATTTAGTTGATTTAGATTTAAATATAGTATCCTAACCCAAGGTTTTATACATGTGGTGTAGAATTGCTTAGGTGGAACCCACATCAAGATTAGGGTTCCAATAGTTGGTAAACCTAGATATCGAACGCAAAAAGGTGACATAGCAACAAATATGTTAGGTGTTTGTACACCTGATATGCATTTTGTTTATGTTCTTCTTGGTTGGGAAGGTTCTGTTGCTGATGGATAGGTTCTTCGAGATGCCATTAGTAGGAGACATGGACTAAAAGTTCCTCATAGTGAAGTGCAAAATTAGAGGAATTTGAGTTAATTTTTAAGATCATACTTTTTTGGGAAATTAACCATGATAAATAGTTTCTTTTTTATAGATTGTTATTGTCTAGTTGATGCTAGATACACAATTGTGAAGGGTTTCTTGCGCCTTTTAGAGGATAAATATATCATTTGAATAAGTGGCTTCAGGGTTACTAGCCAAGTACTTCGGAAGAATTTTTCAATATGAAACATGCTTCAGCGCGTAATGTTTTTGAAAGATGTTTTGGGTTATTAAAACTTAGATGGGGAATACTTAGGAGTCCATCATTCTATCCTGTGAGGGTGCACAATAGAATCATTATTGCATGTTGTTTGCTCCATAATTTTATTCGAACCTATATGAGTCTTGATCCTATTGAAACAGAGTTGGGAGAATGATTACCGAGTAATGTGATAGATGACGATAAATCAAATATCATAAATATTCATCCATCGAATGCATGGGCTACTTGGAGGATGGAACTAGCCAACCAAATATTCGATGAATGGCAAGCATCTAGAAATTAGTTTGGTTTAGGGTAAAAATAGTAAAGGTTAATTTGTTTATGTTATTTTATCTATCTAGTTTATGAAACTTTGGTGGTGTTTGAATTTTTTTTTGTATTGTACTAGACTTGTTGAAGTATAATTTATTTTCTTTTGATTCATCATGTGTTATAATTTTATAAAGTGTTGACCTTTTGATTCATAATATTGATCTTAATTTTAATTTGCGTTTTTTCTTAAGATAGTTATGTCGGGTTATGAAATAACCTTTTCGATCTCATCAAGTCAAGCAAATAGATGGTGAAGTTTGAAAACAAAATTAATCGCCAATGTCTCGACCTCAAAAGGTCAAAATTTGAGCATTGCTGATATTGCCCGACACTATAAAAGAAGAAGAAAAGAAGAAAAAGCAAAAAAGAGAGAAAAAAAAAAGAGAGAGAAAAGAAGATTTTTTTTAAATTCGTATGACATGACAGTTTACTATTGATTAGAAACTTATAAATTCATAATTTTGCAAATCACATCCAATAAAATTGAATTGAAAGTATTTCTACCCTATCATGAATCATCCACACTTTTTGTGCTACCAAAACGAGCATTTTCATAAAAAAAAAATTCTTCTTTCACCATCTCTTTTAAGAGTAAAGTTAATTAAAATTGGACTTGAATGCATTGAGGAAGCAATCAAACAATTTCAATATAAATATATAAATTTTAATATAAAAATTTTCATACTGAAATATTTCAAAATTATTCAAGATTTGATTAAGTTCGATTCAATTCAATCATTCCTTTCTTGCATCACTTCCAACTATTTTGTCTTTCATTTTTTCGTCTACTACCTATTCACATATTTATTTTCATAATCGGCAATGATTCAAAATTTTCAATACAATTACCTAATTGTAAAATCTATATATATATATATATATATATATATAAATTATAATTTAATCAAATATTTAGAAATAACAAATACACCTTTCATAATTAAATCAAATAGATATATTTAAAATACAATCAACAATAAGAATAATTTAAAAATTGTAATCAAAACAATCAAATATAACTAAAATAAAAAGTTAATCAAATAACAATTTAATAAAATATCTCATACCATTTTATGACAAATAACCAATATAATTATTTTCAAAATAAATGTATATTATAATACAAAAATATAAATTTTAAGAAACAAATAAATGAAGCAAATTTTTAAAAAATTTAGAAGATGATAAAAACCATTTTTTTATTTCTCAATGTATTTACCGGAACGAACCCAATAGCTAATATTCCGCATTCTATAAACCTATTAAGAGGGTAGATGTTAGCCACAAGTTTTTAAAGCTGCTCTATACTCAGAACGAGAATCAAACCCTTAACCACTGGTTAAGATAGGAGAGACATTTGTTATCTCACCTAACTCTTGTGGTTATAAAACCATTTTAAATATTCTTATCAACCTTTAATCAAGAAAATATATTATCAAAAGATAAATCACAAAAACTATCTATTCACATCAATATTATCAAAAAGATTATTATTATTTTTTAAAATATTGAAACTATATTAAAAAAGAATGTCTCGAATTATTTACAAGACATTTTAGTATAGTAATAAATATTTTATTATTATAAAATGTATGTTTATTATAATAAGAAGTTTGATGTAATTTAACACTTTAATGTTCATTGAGAATAGAATTTTATTCATTTAGACTTAAAAGAATCATAATAATTATTCATATTAATAAATAAAATACATATTTATCTCTTTTTCTTCTTATTCTTTTTAGTTGTCATGAAACTTTAATCACTTCTATTTTAAGTTGTTAAAAAGATTGAGAAGATCACAAATAAAGGAAAAAACATCCGAGGAGAGTGAAACCTGCAACCCTGTGGGTAATTAAAAGCTCTCCAACAGCTCGTCTAATCTGGGATTTTATGTTTTGCGCGTGAAAAAGCAATTTGTATTTAGATTCAAAAAAACCAAAATAAGATATGAGTGAAAAGGACTCAAACCCACAACCATAAGGCCCATCAAAGATTTCTATTATTATGCACCCTTTTTAATGTTGCATGCAAATTTCATTAACTTTATTTTTTTAAAAAAATATTTAGCGAATTTTCCTTATATTTCTCTTTGAAAAACAAATATTAGTTTAGTGTTCCTTTTTTTAATTAAGATTCTTTTTTATTATTAAGTTAAAATACATGTATACAGTGTGTGCTTAAAGATTTAGTTACAAAGTTCTTGGTTATTGGAGATGTTTAAAGACTTGAAATTTGACTTATGTGAAGAGTTGAAAGCAAAATTTTTGGTTATGATTGTGTATGGTTTACTTAAATTATGGAATAATTTTATTTTTTTTAAAAAAGTATGCCCATCAGACAATTATAATTCTACTTAAAATTGGTTATAATTGGAAAATTTTAAAATTATAAGTGAGTATAAATTTATAGTATTTAGGATATTTTCTCAATTACAATGGTGCAGGGAGAATATTATTGACAAGGACTTGCTAGAAAACCTTTTCAAGTTTTATGCTTCGAATGTGCTCTTACAATAACAATGCCGTGAAAAAGATTTTTAAAAAATATTTTGAGTTAATACATGTTTACTTGTGGTTAAACAAAATAATGAGTTATTAATGAAAGATCTCATTCTATTGGATCTACTCCATTCCCTAAAACAAATGTAACAATACATAATAAATTCAAAAGACTTGTGGACATGGTAAATGACTCCATAATAATCGTCAAAGGGATCATCATAATAATTCTTCTCACTACTAGAAGTGGAAAAATGAAGAGAATGCGTAGAAATATAATAAGATTGATGTTGAATCAAATTTGACATACCTAATTGACAACAATGACAAATCTAGAAATTAAAAGAATATCGATGTTATCCTTATGATGCCAATCATTTTAAATGCTAACATGTCAATTTATATAGTTTCTATAATCCATATTGAGGAATTAGTTGCTATAATTTATTATTATTGCTATTGATTACTAAACTGTAAGTCCATAGTTTGATTCTATTGTATTGAAGTTAATGTTCTATATTTGGTTGCTTCAAAGATGACATTCATTTTTTTTTTTTTTGGCTTGCCATTTATAACGGCCTTCAAACTTATTATTTTGGTGTTTTCTAATATAATGCTAGCATGTCTATTTACATAGTATTGTGTTCTATTTGTTAGATTCTACTTTAGACCATCTTATTGCTATGAAGTACATAAGATATGTTATTGAAATTGATTGGATGAATTTTCTAAATGTAAAATTACCTACATTTCCTCTAATTTATACTCTGTACACTAGTATGGCCGAATTACGTGTATAGTAAACCAAAAGTTTACTAATCCAAATATATTAATTAGTTGGCATGATCGATTAGAATATTTATTAAAGAACATGAAGATTCTTCATTCTAAATATTTCTTAAGTGCTGCTTGTTCTCAAAGAAAATGATTTATTAGAACCTCACTAGCAATAGTTAAAATTGATTCTCTTGCATTTCTAAAATGAATATGAGTCCATTTATTCATCAAGTGGATGTTTCAATATGATTTTGTTGAACCAAGCTTTACTTGACAAATAATTTTGATATAACAAATATTATGTTTTGAATAAAACTCATTTTAAACACAACTTGGTAAGAATTTCATTTCAAATGATATTTCAAAGAAAAATTATTGAACTCATACTTAGAAAATATTTTTTGAAGCCAAGTTAGAAAAACAAACTTTCAAATAATTTTCAGATATGTTAAAATTGTTACAAGCCAAAAAGTATTGATCCAGTATCGATACTTTTTGTCAAGCATCAATAAATTTAAATGAGTATCGATAGATTCACAAATTTATCGATATATTTTTCAGTATCTATACGAAAATGGTATTATGTTTTCCAAAATGTTTACCAAGTATCGATCTGGGTACCAATTCCTCTTTTTGGGTATCGATAAATTTCTTCAAGTATTGATAATGATATGCTTTTATCGATACATTTTTTAGTATCGATACGAAATTCACATTCTGACTTCCAAAGGTTTTATCAAGTATCAATACGGTATCGATACATTATATTTGATATCAATAGAATTTTCTGGGTATAGATAGTATTGGTTCCAACAGTCACTAAATTAGGCATTAAATATTATTGGTATCAATACTCGTAGAAAAAGTATCAATCCTGTTGTTACATGTGACATTAATGCACTGATATTTTTATCCCCAATGACTATTCAATATCCTAACAACCACAACAGTTGAAAATCATCTAAAGGGTATAAATACCAGCTTTTAAAGGTCTTACAATAATAAGAGAGATTATCTGTAATGACCCAAAATTTACGGGCATCGAGAAAGTGAGTTATCGGGTCTCTGTTTTAGTAAAACGAATATGTAAATATTTATTAAAAATATTTATAAATTTAGTTATGTAGTTAATTAGGTTTTGGTTAAAAGAATTAAGTTGAATTAAGGTTAATTAAGTATTAGGACTAAATTGAATTAGGTGTGAAAGCTTAATTATAGAATAGAAGAAAAGTCAACGGGCTAAATGAGTAATTAAACTAAATTGTTGACATGTGTGTGGTAAAAATAATATACATGTGTATTAATTATATATATACATTTGTAATACATATATGTATTTGCTTATATATTAAGTAGAAGATATTTATTAATTATATTATTATATTATATTATTATTAATTAAGTAAATAAATTAAATAAAAGAAACAAAACAAATGAAATAGAAAAAGAAACAGAAAGTTGGGACGAAATAGGGAGAAAGAAAGAAGAAAAGAAAAGAAAAAGGAAAAACTAAGGTTTGAAGGTTTAAAGTTTAATTGGTAAGTTAATTTAATCTCTTTTCTTGTAATTTTTGAGTTTTTGGAATCCTAGAACAAAATATTTCATGGTTTATGTTGAAATTTTGAAAGATAGTAGATTTTTAGACATTGTTCATGTTGAATTAATTGATAAATTAGGGGTTAAATTGATTGAGTTTCAAGTTAGAAGTTAGCAAAGGATTGAATTATGAAATAAAACATAAGTTTTGAATATTAGGGACTAAATTGAAAGAATTTCAAAATTATGGATTTATGGTGAAATTAATGAGTTAAAATGAGTTTAAAGTAGAAATTAATTGAAGATATGGAGTTAATTTTTGGGAAAATAAAATTAGTATTGGTTAATGATTAAATTGGAACTTAGGTAAAAATTCATACATAAATAGTAATATTTAGAGTGAAATTGTGTATTGATGAGACGAGGAGTGACTCGAGGAAATTTCAGTTTGTATTACTATTATTCAAATCAAATTATTATTAAATGCTGCAATTGATTATTTTGCATGGTATCACGAGTTAGGTTTTCTTTTGGGATATATTTTTTTCTCTTTTCTCTCTTCTTCATCTCACGGTCTCTCATGGCAAATGAAACTATACCTATTGGTGATACACCTTGCCATTCCTCTAATGGTGAAAGAACAACTCATTCACAAGTCTTAGCAGCACGAATCTACAGATTGTTCATTATTTTTCCAAACACGATGCGATTAAACTAGGAGAGCACAACTTCTTTTTATGGAAACATCAGATCTTGTTGATTCTTGAAGGTTATGATCTTGAAGGCTTTGTTCTTGGTATAACTCCTGTTCCCCTTACTCATCTACCTGGACCTGATGGACTATATGTCGATAATCTTTCTTTTCGGGTACATAAAAAGCAGGACAAATTCCTAGCTTCTTGGTTGCTTTCCACAGTAACAGATGAAGTTTTGGTCCATCTCACAACCGCCAAGACAAGTTTTGACATTTGGACTGGAATTGAAAGGAGATTTAGGGCAAAATCCAATGTCGAACTGTTGAGCATGCGTCATGCATTGTACTCTCTCAAGAAAGGGAGTTTTACTATCAAAGAGTATTTGACTAAAGTAAAAATTCTCTGCGATAGTCTCACTGCTGCAGGCAGTATGGTCACTGAACAAGAATAAGTCAGTATTGTACCAGCTGGTTTTTCACTGGAGTATGAATCTGTCCGTGTGATTGCCTCTGCTACACCAATGTCTCTCGAGTTGTTAATGGAGATGCTTCTTGATTGTGAAACACGACAATTGGCTTCTCTGACTGAGGTACCCATGCAAGCTAATCTGGCATCTCGTCAGAAGGAGGATAGTTTCGTGAACTTTAAACATGCCAATGTTCCTAACTGTTGTCATCAAGAGTGTAAACATGGCTATAGAGGACAAAGTCGAGGGTGGTCTTGTGGCAAGGCCCGTGACAGTGGTCGAAGTTGGTCACGATCTAAATCGCAATGTTAGTTATGTGACAAAATCGACCACTTGGTCCAGATGTGCTATCACCGGCTTGATGAAACGTTTTCGGGTGTTAGTCATAGTCCATTGATAATAGTTAATTACCATCAACTTCAAGATCATGGAAGTTCCTCTACCATTACTCATTGTTCTCATCTGTCTTTTTCTTGTAGTTCCTTATGTCAGGCTATCATCTCCTCTCATTCTGCTCCTCGACAGCATTCATCTACCGCTCATGATCAGGCATGGTATCCAGATTCTGGGGAAACTAATCACATCATCTCTGACATGGCCAATCTCTCAACAGTTTCTCCTTATACAGGCACGAGGCAAGTTTCTATAGGTAATGGTGCTTTTCTTTCAATTGCTAACATAGGCAGATCCAGCATACAGGTTGGTTTTAGGATTTTATGCCTAAAGAATGTACTTCATGTTCCCACTATGTGCAAGAACTTGTTATCAGTTGGCCAATTTACCAAGGACAATACTGTCTATTTTGTGTTTTACCCGTTGCTTTGCTATGTGAAGGATATTCTAACTAAGAAAACCCTCCTAGTGGGCCGCATGCATAATGGTCTCTACAAGTTTGACACTTCTCGGTTGGTCTCTAACAATCGTGGTGCATCCTCTCAGCCCAGTTCGCCGATGTTATACTTAACTCAAATAGTGTCCTCTCCTACATTGTGGCATAGTCGACTAGGTCATCCATGTAACAATGTTCTTGTTGATGTTTTACGTAGTTGTAATGTCCTTTTCAGACATAGCACTCTATCTACAATTTGTTCAGCTTGCCAATTAGGCAAAGCTCATAAACTGCCATTCAGTCCATCGAAAACCTTGTACTCATTGCCTTTTGAATTAGTTGAATCAGATGTTTGGGCCCTGCTCATGTAAAATCAAAGTCATAAGTCTTCTAGTGCGTTCTCCTTTTTCATTCAATGGTTCAAGTTCAATTTGGTTGTTCTATTAAGAGGCTTCAAACTGATTGGGGAGGCTAATATAAGACCGTATCCAAGGAGCTGGCTCAACTTGGTATTCAACATCGAATCACTTGTCCCTATATATTTGAGCAAAATGAGGTCATTGAAAGGAAACATCAGCATCTCATTGACATGAGGTTGACACTTTTAGCACAGGCTTCATTACCTCTAACATTATGGTTTCATGCCTTTGCTCATGCTGTTCATTTGATAAATAAGCTGCCTACTCCCTTACTACAGATGAAAAGTCCTTATGAGGTGCTTTATAAAGCTCGACCTACCTATTCTCATCTCAAGGTTTTTGGTTGTGCTTGTTTTCCCAACTTAAGGCTATATTAGGATCACAAGCTATAGTTCCGGTCTAGACAGTGTGTTTATTGGAATTGCTATAAGTCAAAAGGGTTACAAATGCATTGACAGGGATGGCCACATTTTTGTCTCTTGACATGTTACATTTGATGAAGCAATGTTTCCTTTTCAAACTGGTCATTTCTTCCACTCTGGATCTGGCTCAATTGGCTCTCTGCATCACAAGTCTAACCTTCCTATGGTGATGGTCATAGCTCCTTCAACTTCTATTTGTCCCGCTCTCGATCCAGAAATCCCCTTTCCTGTGGCAGGTTCGATCCAAACATCTAGCCTACGGTATCTTAATAGATAATTTAATCTACCAAGTGAAGATACATGTTCACCAGCAGTAGCCACTTAGTCTCTTCTTCCTGATCAGAATGTTACATCTCTGAATATTCATTCAATGCGAACTTGTGCCAAAAATGGCATCTTCAAACCTAGAGTCTATGCCTTACTCTTAACAGAAAAAGAACCCACCTCTATTTAGAGTCTATGTGCCTTTTGCAGTATAGACAGTCTTAAATTAGAGTCCTTCGGTATACAGATTCTCCCACTGAAAACAGTACTCCATCACTATTCAGCCCAAAATCTGAAGTCTCTCCATTCTCAACTTGTTGAAAACGAGAAACCAGTGTCTCATCCATCAATTGTTTACCCTTAATTTGCTCAGTCCACGTCGGTCTAACTTGCAGCTCAGCCAACAAGCTACCATCATCATACAGGCTGAGACGAGCAAACATCGCTCTTAAATCAGATACAACCCTATGACTCAGTGCGTCACCTACCACGTTAGCCTTCTCAGGATGGTACTCAATCAAGCAATCATTATCCTTAAGCAATTCTATCCACCTTCGCTGCCTCAGATTCAGCTCCTTCCGAGTGAGGTGGTACTTGAGGCTCTTGTGATCAGTGTAAATGATACACTTCTCACCATACAGGTAATGCCTCTAGATTTTTAGTGCGAATACCATCATAGCTAACTCCAAGTCATGTGTAGGGTAATTCACTTCATGAGGCTTAAGCTGACGAGACACGTAAGCAACCACCTTACCTCTTGCATCAACACACAACCTAAACCAACGTGTGATGCATCATTGTAGACAGTGAATTCCTTTCCAGATTCTGGTTGTATCAAGACAGGGGCCTCAGTCAGAACTTTTTTTAGTTTCTCAAAACTTTCTTACTACTTATCAGTCCAGTTAAACTGTACTCCTTTACGCAATAACTTAGTCAGAGGTGTAGCAATCTGTGAAAACCCTCTACAAAGCGTCTGTAATATCCAGCCAGACCCAGAAAACTTTAAATTTCAGATACGGTCTTAGGTGGTTTCGAATCCAGAATAGCTTCGATTTTCCAAGGATCATCCCTAATCCCCTCGGCGGATACCACGTAACCCAGAAATGTCACCTCTCATAACTAAAATTCGTACTTGTTGAACTTAGCGAATAACTACTTCTCCCTTAAAATCTGCAGAACGACTTGCAGATACGCATCATGTTCATCTTTGGTTCTCGAATACACTAGTATATCGTCTATAAACACCACCATGAACCGATCCAGATAGGGCTGGAACACTCAGTTCATCAGATCCATAAAGGCTACTGGTGCGTTTGTAAGCCTAAACGGCATCACTAGGAACTCGTAGTGACCATAACGAGTCCTAAATGCTATTTTGTAGACATCAACCTCTTTAACTCTCAGTTGATGGTATCTAGAATGGAGATCAATTTTAGAGAAAACCAAAGCTCCTCGCAGTTGACCAATTAGATCGTCTATCCTCGACAAAGGATACTTATTCTTGATAGTCAGTCTATTCAATTACCAATAATCGATGCACATGCGCATGGATCCATCCTTCTTCTTCACAAATAACACTGGTGCTCCCCATGGAGACACACTAGATCGAATAAATCCTCGGTCCAGTAGCTTTTGAATTTGAGCCTTTAATTCCACCAGCTCCTTCGGTGCCATCCTATAAGGGGCAATGGACACTGGAGCTATTCCAGGCAGGAGCTCAATACCAAATTCGACCTCACGGTTCGGAGGTAACCCAGAGAGATCATTTGGAAATACATCAAGAAAATCCTTAACAGTTCTGATATCTTCGACAGAAGGACCCTCAGAATCAGATACACAATATAGGCTAGAAACACCTCACAACCCTTACAAACCAGTTTCTCGGCCCTTAATGCAAAGATTACATTTTATAGATAATCTCTTCACTCCCCAATCACAACCACCTCCTCATCCTCAATAGTCTTCATTATCATACGCTTAGCAGCATAATCCAAACTTGCTCGATGTTTCACCAACCAATCTATCCCCAAGATTAGGTCGAATTCACTAAACGGTAGCTCCATCAAATTTGCTGGAAAGATAACTCCTTGAACCTCTAAGGGCACATTCTTGAACAACTTATCTACCCTTACTGACTATCCCAGTGGACTTATCACAGTCATCTTACTAACAGTACTTTCAAATAGAATGCCGAAAGTCCCAAACATAGTGCATGCAATGTATGAATGCGTAGACCCAATATCAATCAGAGCAGTATAGGGTATATTATGAATTAGAAACGTACCAATTATACCATTTAGGGCATCTCCGTCCTCTCAGCGACGTGCAGCATATACCAAAGCTTGCCGCCTCTCCTCAGTGTTACCAGCACCTCTGCCTGGTGCTCCACGACCTCGTCCCATACCATTTCCACCTATGGCCTGACTACGACCTCTCGGTGGCTACTGGACACCTCTCACTGGCTGTACATAACCCTGTCCTATAGTTGCACCTGAACAGGTCTCTGAGGATAATTCTTAACTTGACGCTCTATAGACCTATATCTGAAACACGCCCCAATCTTCTTTCAGCACTCCCCTAAATGATGTCTCCCATAATCTACACAAAGCTGCGATCTCGCAACAGAAACCCTAATTCAGACTAGCCCGTCAAACCTAGCCTTCTTTTTAGACCCACCAAAAGAACCTAAGGGCCCTGAATCCCTCTTATTTCTGCCCCTATCCTTATCACTGTTCTCGCGCTGAGAGCACTTCACGTCCTCGGAGATTTTCGCCTTTTCTATTGGGGCAGTAAAATCTCACTCCCTCTGCAGAGCTATCAAGACTCGTAACTCATCTCAGAGGCCGTCCTTGAATCACACACAAGGTTCATATTCTGTCATCACTATCCCACAAGCATAGTGGCCAAGTCGTAAGAACTCTGCCTCATATTCTGCCATAAATTTATTTTCCTGAGTCAAGCTTAGAAATTCCCTTCTCCGGGCATCCACATAACTTGCGCCAATGTACTTTCCTTAAAAAGCAGCTTTAAAGAATTCTCATGTTAATGGTCAGCCAAAGTACCCTCTCTCATGGTAAGCCACCACTGATAGGCCTCATCTCGTAGCAATGACACTGCACCTTTTGGTTTTTGCTCAGAAGTGCAGTCGAGATCGTCTATTATTCTCTCCATGGCTTCTAACCAGTGTTCAGCCACATTAGGGGCTACTCAAAAAATACCCCTAAATATTTTCGCTCTATTTGACCGGAGGTGTTCTGAAATTGACCTTCACCCTACAGCACACGTACTAGTCCCAACGACCCTCTCCAAAATTTAGAGCATAGCTTGGGATAGTGCATCATCGCCAGCCACTCGATCATACGACCCCTTCTTAGTTACTGGTGAAGCTGGTGCCTCTCTAGCGCCAATGCTAAGCATGAAGCCCGATGCCGAAAACCCAGCCATAGCACTTCTACGGCCTTTATCGTGGCCTCTCGTACCCCTTCTGTGAGTACCTCTAGTGCTCATATTGACCGTATTATCTGTTTTAGAAATCTTATGTATCAATTTTAAAATTTCAATAATTATTAACAGATGTTTTATGAAAAGCAGCAATTAGGGTTATTTTTGCAGATCGAGGTCTCACTACAGTTTTCAGTTTCTTATAGTTTTAGTTTACTCTAATTAGAGTGTCACAATACAGTCTCATATCTAAAGTAATCTCAGTATTGTATTTCAATCTAAGCAGTCATCAGTTATCAAGAAAACTTACAGATTTGGTGCCGGAGCCTCGGTGTGCCACACTTGTGAATCTTCCAAAACATTTCAAGAACAGTTTTCTAGAAATTCCAAACATTTTCAAAACTTATTCCATAGCCGAGTTTTGTAACCTGGCTCTAATACCACTAAATGTAACACCCCAAACCTGGCCCAGACGTTATGACCGAATTTGGCGCGCTACATTATAGTGCCTTTCAGAATTATAATTTCATAGAAACTTTTAATGAATTAAATTCTTTACTATTATCAAATCATCTTGTCAAAATGTTTGCCGTTAGTATACTAAACTGATTTAAATCATGGAAGTTTTAGAAAACTTTGAAGTTTGAATTACATGTCTTTTAAAAAATAATAATTCTTTTAAAATCCTGTCATCTTCTAACTAGCAGTTTTAAGTAAATAAACAAAAGCCCAACTATAAGTTAAATCCCATAAATGGCCTTATAATAAAAATAAAACCCAAAACGTAACTGTAAATATAAATAAATCCAAATGTAAGTTAACTGCAGTCGTGTGGCCACCTCCGAGTCCTTCGCAGCATCAAATCACCTATGGTTGGGGATTACCTGCACAGTTAAAAAGAAAGCATGAGTTTACGAAAACTCAGTGCACAATTCCCCTATCAGTTAATCGGTATACCGAATGCAGTTATAGTCTGGACCAGAACCCTATTCAAAAACAGTACAGTGTGAGCCTTAGCTCAATGCAGTATTAATGTGGGCCTTACCCTAATACAGTAACAGTACAATGCAATAATGTAATAATATAACCCAACCCAATCCAGCCAGACACACCATTCCGTATCACCAACACACCATGTGGGGATAACATCGACCTACCAAGCCCACACACCAATATCGCAGCTGAGTTGCCAGTAATAATATCACAGCAAAGCTGCCGATAACAGTATCACAGCAAAGCTTCTAGTAACAGTATATGTGGCAAAGCCACCAATATAGTATGCTTCTTCCATAATAATATCCTAACCCCATGCAGTATGTCATGTCATAAACCATACGAGTATGCAGAATGTCATGTTCAGTAACAGTAATGTTTATATCATAAATACATCAGTCAATTTACCTCTAGGAGTATAACAATTATTTTTATCTATTAGGGGTAAACTAGTCATTTTACCCTTTATGGGTATTTTGGTCATTTTACCTATTTTGGAATCCTGATACACATACCGACCTCTTAGAAGGTCTTTATTTACCTAGCGTGACTTATATAACCTAAATGGTCATAACAGTGTAAATGGGCCCAAGGCCTATTACTCGGTCCTAGTGGACCCACAAGGCTCGTGTGGTCGATTTAGCCCAAATTTAGCCATGGCTATACAAACTACACAACTTAGTCCAGTATTTGCCACGTATCATGAATTTAATCCGTGTAGGGCCCACGAGTCTATTGGGCCCACACTGCCCATTTCGACCCAACATGGCCCAAAACAGCCTAAGCCCATGAGAACGCTCATGGTGGCCTTTATCGTCTTACGCCCACGATTCGTGGGCTCGGTTTACCACACGAGCATTCACACGTTTATGTGGCCTAAAACGTTGTACTTTAGGCTTGTTGGCTTTGCCAATCTATAGTTGAGAGGGGTGTGATTACACACCTGTTAGTGAAGTCGAGCGAACCACTCACGAGCCCAAAACCTTGATTGATAGTAATATAGCCTATTACCCTAAGATCACTGGCTAAAATCAAACGGACACTCTTTGTCGACTATCTTAATTGATCGATGAGAGAAAAGGGTTTTGATTGCTTCCAAAATGCTTGCACACATTTACTCCCCGATTTGCCAATACCTTTTGCAAAAATGAAACAGAGAGGAAGAGGAGTAGTATTCAGCTTGAACAAAAAGAATGTTATATTCGACCAAGAAAAAGTAAGGTACAAAAGTGAGAGAGGAGCACAAATCGTTGAGGGCAAAGAAAAAAGAAAAAATAGAAGGTAAATGGAGAGGGATGAAAGAAAAGCATTCGGCTATCAACAGAATGAAGAAAGAAAAAAAGAGAAAGAAAAAAGAGGAAAGAAGAGAGATAAGTATTTGGCCCAACAGTTAGGTACCTTAAGTCCCTAGCAAAACTCGGTACTAAGTCAAGTAGGTGAAGAAGAAAATTGACAGAAACCGAGATAGACCAAACAAAAATGAGAAAATCCAGTGACCAAAACCTCATACAATCGGCCTACACAATTGAAAATGAAAGAAAAGTAAATAAATGCCAAAAGCTGAATATGTCAATGTACCACTCTGGCTGAATTCTCATTGCAAGAGTCCCCAAACGGCATAACCTTCCTCTAATTCAAATTCCCTTAACTTCCTCCAAATATCCCTCTCTAACAACTCACCAAACACCTATCCAAATCCTCATTTTTCCTCCTTGAATTTCTCCATGACTCAATCAAATTCCAACCTACAGAGTTCTAGTCAAACTCCACCTCTCATGCAGCAAGTAAAATAAATACTCCCTTGCGCATCAAGAGACTCGAACTCAAGCTCCCTAGTGGCCTTAATCACGCCACTGCCATTAGACCACTTAACTCTTTTGTGTCATAATTAAACAAAATAATTTAAAAGGCTACCTACTAAAGTCCAAGTTCCTTTAAGTAAGAAAAACAAAAATTTTGCAAAAGCTAAGACTTGAACCTAGGCTTCATTAACACTCCCAAACACACCCAAATCGCTTTAGCCATTAAAGCAAACATGCAATTTGTGTCATAACACATAAAATTAAAGACTTAAAGTTTTTGGGCATTACAGGTTCAACCATCAAGATTTAAACAACAAGGAGGTAGCGGTTAATAATTGGTCTGCAGATTAAGAAAAGTGCTTTATGGCCTTAATCAGGCACCGCGAGCCTGGTTTCACAAACTCAAGGACTTTCTTGTTAATACACAATTTGGAGTTTCAAAGGCAAATAATTCCCTATTTATTATCGGTCTATATCTCAACTACTCTATGCCTTTGTATACGTTGATGATATAATTGTGACAGGGATAGATTCACAAGCGATTGACCTGTTTGTTAAAGAGCTTTATGTTTAGTTCTCCCTTAAGGACTTGGGAAGGTTGAGTTACTTCTTAGGTATTGAGCTGAGCTATACACCAGATGGGGTTTTTCTTAGTCAAAGGAAGTATGTGTTGGATCTTCTTGCAAAGGCATCCATGGATAAGGCAAATGATTCACCTACGCCCATAACAACAACATGTCATTTGACAGCTAATGAAGGAACTCCTATCAAAGATGCAAAGTTATACAGAAGCATAGTTGGTAGCTTACAGTATGTTGTGATTACTAGGCCAGATATAGCATTTTTGGCAAATAAGGTTTGCTAATTCATGCACAAACCGTCAGACTTGTATTTTAAAGCTGTCAAACGAATTTTGCGCTATTTGAAAGGGACCCTGGATTATGGCATAAAATTCACTCGCAGCTCGAAGTCTCTACTTGAAGGTTTCTCGGATGCAAGCTAGGGGTCCGATAGTGATGATCGTTGATCAACATCCAGTCACTGTGTTTTTCTTAGAGGAAATCCCATCTCATAGAGTTCTAGAAAGCAGCAGGTCGTCTCGCATTCTACAACTAAGGTAGAATATTAGAGCCTTGCTCATGTCACTGTTGAGATGGTTTGGATTCGGTCATTGTTGTCTGAGTTAGGAGAACCTCCTAAGGGCAAAGTATTGATATGGTGTGATAGCTCAGCTACTACAGCAGTAGCTAGAAATCCAGTAATGCATTTGAAGTTCAAACATGTTGAACTAGATTTTTTCTTCATGCAAAAGAAAATTGCTCAAGGATTATTCCAAGTTGAGCATGTTCCTAGTACTAACTAGGTTGTAGATGTACATTCTTTAAGATAATAGAAGTTAGTTAACAGTTAATAAATCAGTTGGTTAGTTATTGTTAGCCAGCTGATTGTTACTTCTTGTACTGCATTAAATACTGCTTCTTTCTTCATTAATGAAACAAGTCAGAATTATACCACTCATGATCTTAGCAATGTTGGAAGTGAATTTGCTTATTGAAATCGAATTAAATATCGATTGAGATGTGAAAGTGAAATGAAACTGAATTATGAAATTATGTGAGCATTTTGAAATATGAATTGATTGGAAAAGTGATCAAATGGAAAATATGAGAAATTGTGATTGGAATGGCATTTATTGAAATTAAATTGAGAAAGTATATTGAATACCCTATTAACTAGTCGGGCTAAGTCGGATATAGTTAGCATGCCATAAGATTGGAAGTGTTCAGGGACATTTCGACCTTAAGTTGATTAGGCACTAAAAGTGTCGTATTACTATTACGGATAAATCTGATTAGGTACTGAGTACCGTATTACTTCAACAATATTGATTAGGCACAATGTGTCGTATTGGTGTATTGGGTTGGATCTGTGCATCCGTCAAAGTCTGAGTCATTTTAATAGGGGTAAAGAACAAATTGATAATTAGAATTGAGATGGAATGAATGGTTGAATTTGAATGATATTGTATATGAAATTGATTGAAATATTGAAATGATATATGAAAACAAAAAGATTTGAAATAGTGAAATAATATGTGAACTTAAATTGAATACAAAATAAGGAAATTTAATTATTGATTTAATGTATGAATTGAACATTGAAAGACTATAAGTGTAAATTGCTTATACATATTTTACTGTGATATTTATAAATTTGAATTATAGTAATACCACTGAGTATGAATACTCAGCGTACGGTTTGTTTCTATGCGCAGGTTGGGTAAAGATAGAAGTTTTAGTCCCGTATCCAAAGTAAATTCTGAGCTCAAAATCTGGTGAAGTGTGTTTCTTTTTTATAAACGGCATGTACCTAGGATGTGTATTTGGTCATTTTGGTAGTTGATTGTAAATGTTATAAATTTTAAACTTGAATGGTTATATATATAATAAGTTAAGTTTATGAAAATGATATATTTTGGTACAAAACCTGAATTGTGTTGAATGTGTTAAATTTGGTTGATTTAGATATTAAATATGAAATGATTATGATTATATGATGAATATGTATTTAGGTGAAGGCTTTTGATCAGATTTAGTTGTATTTGAATATATTTTGAATTGGTTGAAATATTGAATTTTTGGTTGCTTACGTTTTAAGAATTGCAAGGTTGGTAAACTTGAGGTTTAAGGCTTATTTTGAGTCTACATTGGCTGGCATACAAGCGTGTAACCAGACCGTGTGAGACACACGGCTAGCACATGGGCGTGTGAACTGGCCATGTGTCCCTTGCACCTTAAATTTGAGAAACAAAATAACCAGGTTTAAGCACACAGGTAGAGACACAGGCATGCGTCTCAATCGTGTAGGATACACGATCTAGCACACGGGCATGTGACTTGTCTGTATGACCATGTGTTATAAAGGAAAACAAGTTAAAGAGTTACATGGGTTAAGGGTACGGGCGTGTGCTGCCACACGGCCTGACCACATGGGTGTGTCACATAGACATACGGGCGTGTCCCTGATTCACACAGGTGTGTGAGCCCTGCATTTCAGAAAAATTTTAGAATTTCACGAAAAATTCTCAAAGCACTCGAACAAGTCCCGATGAGTGTCTAACGTATATTTTGGGCTTTAGTGGCCCATAAAACGGATAGTATGATTAATTTATAATATATTTATTAATTATTTGTTTGAAGTTTGTATTTGATCGAAAACGATCGATAATATTCCGTAACCCTGTTCTGGTGATGGTTTAGGGTTAAGGGGTGTTACATTATCAAAGCAAAAATTTCAATCAATCAACCTTTGTGCTTAAAGTTTTTATACTTTTCTTGTATACACTTGTGAACTTTCATTGTTTTTCTATCAGCTCAAGTGTTTTTTTTTTTTTGTAATTGTGCTTAATTGGCAAGCACTTTAATCTTGTAAGGGTTATTTCTTTGTTTGCTTATTTGTTTCTCTTTGAGAGGGTTTGAGTTTTAAGATTTGTGTAGAAATCTTAAGGGAGTTGTAAGGTTAAACATTGTCCTCAAATGTTGATTAAATGAGTAAATTTGGGAAAATCCTTAGTTATAAAAAGTTAATGTAGTGGACTAGGCAATTGGGGTTGAACAATTTTACATTGTTGTGTTCAATTCTCTTATCATTTCGCTTAAGCTTCCACAAATTTTTAAAACTCAATTCACCCACTCCTGGCAATTTTGGTTTGATTTATCAAGCTAATAGATTTTAGTAGATGCATCTACAAGATAATTACATGTGAGTTATCAACTTGCAACCTTGTTAGGATTTTGTACCCTTAGTACAACTTGTAATTTTTTGAACAATTAGTTTAAATAAAATTCATAAAATTCCATATTTAATATTAATATATTTATATGTTAGCCATCAATGGTTTTTGCATGAAAAATAAAATGAATAAGCAAATATTAACTTATTGATTACCTAAGATTTAACTAATATTAAATTGCATTATAGAGATGGATTAGGGTGCGAGAGGACAACTTATATTAATAGGTAATCTAAATCGTTTGTAGTTCAAGGAATAAAAATAAATAATTGATTCAAGTGATTATTATGTTGTTTATTAAGTGCAATCGAGAAAATACGTTGTCTTGGGTATTGGAGCCAATGACTCTTAGAAAATAAAAATATAGGTGTGATTGTTTAGATTGATGATACATTAAGAAGGAGATAAGTTTGTTTATCTTGGATCTATTATGGTTTTTTTTACTTGTGACGTTCATGACATGACTTACCTCAGTCCTTAGTAAGTGACTAACCATATGTACCTAACTCGTAAACTTCGGTATATTGAAAGCTTATGTTCCACTGGTCTTAGAACTAAAAGCTGGTATGTGACTTATGTATGGCATGATTTCACTTACAATACTGGAATTCGTAACTCGATTAAAGAGTAAATAGTATATTCTTATTAGAATTGCATGAATTATGGAAAATAAATGTTGCCACAAGTTAATAGTCAAAGATGAATGATTGTTGTTTCTATTTGTTAGTAATAATTTTTTTTTCATTATGGAAGATGCATTGGTGGCCATAAGATAAAATATGATCATATTAAGTGAAAGGATTTCACCCAAAGAGATTAAAGATATTCTATTAGAGTAACACTAAAGACAAGGTCGTTGGATAAAACATAAATCTAAGTTGTTTTCATAATGGCATATAATGAGGGGACTAATCATGGTACTTTTAGTGTATTGACTCCATAACTAAATAATTTTGTAATCAATAGAAGAAAAATCGGAACTAAATTACAAATTATTTAAATTCTAATTATACATGTCCAATCGACCCATCTGCTAGCTCAAAACAACTTTGTATGGATTGCAAACTAGAACTGTTATGATAAATGAACAAGACGATGAATGAGAAATAGAATCCATGAATTACTATCCGCAATAAATACATTTTCTTGGAAGAAACAAAAGATGACTTAGGAATTAATTTAATTTCTTTGGGTTACTATTTAACTGAATGTAATTGAATAATTTAGTCCAAAAGTGAAAATTAATTTAATTAGTCATCGCAGTTTTTTTGAATATGACAATTAAATTTATTTTCTTATATATTCTAATGCAGTAAAAATGCTATGACTTTAATGGAATTACAATTAGGATGAGAAAATAATTTTATTGAATTAATTCATTCATTATAATTACATAAACAAATAGTATCTTGGTAATAGAAAATTAAATATTAGGTTGGACAAATTATATGAGTTTGTTTTAAATTAATATAAAATTGTACTGCACATATAATTGTACCTAACATATAAAACACCAAATGAGCCCGTATGTATTAAGGAATTAGTGTGTGTGTTGCCCACCACATGGAGTTATAGTAGGACTTAGGGTTTTTTTAATATTTTTTTCTTTTTCTATTCTAGTAGAACTCTTATGATTTTTCCTTGGGTTATGGGTACTAAAAAATATTCAACACAAAAGCAAGGATACTCTATTGAAATTTAGTGGAAATTTATTTAGGCTCAAATAAATTCTATTTTTTTTGTGAACCTTCAATATATAGATTTATGAGATTATAGTTGCAACTTCTTTTGTAATTATAATTCAGATTTGTGGCTACGAATTTTCAATTTTCGCTACATAGAAAAAGTTACTTTCCCCATTAGAAAAATTATGTTTTTTATTTTGTGTTGGGCTCTTGATAAGAGTTTAGCCTACTAACATATGAGAGTTCAAGAATAACGGAGAAAATTATTCAGTCGAAAGTCAAAAGGGTTTTGGCCTCTAAATTCAAAATTCGATAAGACTCCCTAATTTAAAAATACATGTATTAAGTTTGATGAGATTTATTATTGTTATTATTATTTTGAACAAAGGAGATTGAATTAAAATATGTTTTAATTTTGCCCAAGGAAGAGGGAATGAAAAGATATTGATAGAAAATAAAACTTCCTTTGAAGTTAATTGTGAGATTAAGTATTAAAATCTGATTAGTAGAATGTGTTAGAATAAATGATTATAAGTGTAACACCCCAACCCGTATCCATCATTGGAATAGGGTCACGAGGTATTACCGGAGTTTATAGAACTTTTTTTTTATCACATGATAACTTATTTTATAAGAAATTGTACAACTTAAATTTTACCACTCTTCCATAAACACATGTATAGTTTCATTTGATCATTTACCCTTTCGATGTATCAAATAATAAACATATTACCATTTAACCAATAGCTTGGCACTTGTCTAAGCGTCAACAACAACAGTCATTAGTATACTTGAATATATTTCATATAATTCTAGAATCGATAAACTCATTGTATCAACATATCAGACTTGAGATTATTACTTATTACGGCTTACCCAATTTCCATGTATCAGCATATTAAAGATAGCCACATATTCATATAATATGATACATATTATTCTCTTGCCATTTCTTCAAAAACATAAATCATTCATTATACCAAAATTTCATGTATCATTGTTTTCATGGATTTTGTATATATTTATTCCAGGACAATTCATAATCTTGAACATGCATAATTATCAGGTAAGTTTCATATACATGTATTTTCCATGTCATATTTTTAAAATATCGAATAAATATCGTTTTCGTGTATTTCAAGTTCAATTTCGTGATTATTGTTTTGTGCTCAAATTATTTCCATGTCAGGGCTTATTCATTAAGTCATTCGAAATTTTATCGTCATACAATTAATATTATTATTAAAGTATACGAATCTATAATCATAGATGCATATATTCATCAATAAATTCCATGTGCAAATATCATCATCTTATATTTTCATATATCCAGTATCACTGTCATTTTTTTCATGTACTTCAGGAATATATGTACAAATCTTTTTATATGCATATTTCCTTTTCTGGTCAGGATTCTTACCTACTGAATTTATCGGAATATCGATAGTTAAAATCATATAGTATACTTAAAATATGCAAATCCGTAATCCATCAATTCACATTTACCCTTTTTAGCTATGTGTTTACCATCTTCTATATTTATCCCGTTGAATTTCTCGGAATTTCGATGGATATCCAATAGTACACTCCTGGTGTACAATCTCATTAACCGTCAATTCATACAGGAGTACACTTTTAGTGTACAATTCCGGGTCCGTCAATTCATATGCATGTGTTGCCATGGTATCTTTCAACCATGGTCTTATTCATTGCCATGGTATCTTTCAACCATGGTCTTATTCATTTTCTCAATTTGTTGCCATGGTATCTTTAAACCATGGTCTTACACATTTCATTTCAGTAAGCACACTCCCGCGAACCTCACTCTCCCGCGAACCTCAATTCTTGGCACACTTCCGCGAACCTCAGCTCCCATCTATTCTTCGGAAGGGCCTATACACATGTATTCTTTGGGAGAGCCACCAGCACACTCCCGCGAACCTCATTTCCCATATATTCTTCGGGGGGGCTGATATTAGGATTACCCTTTCGGGCTTAATCCTTTTTCCTGTATTCTTCGGGAGGGCTATATCAGGATGGGATCACCCGTCTGGGCTAGATCCCCTTTTACCGTCAATTCCTTTTCAGAGATCCATCGAAATCCATTCCATTCAACCGGGATTTACTTTCTTTTTATATCGGGTATTATCAATATTTCATCAATTATTATGCATTGATAAATCATTTTTTCATCACATAACCACATATTTCAAGTATTTAAAAATACAATTTAAGTTACACGAACTTACCTCGTTGCTTGTCCGTGTTTATAAATTCATTAATCCAATATCTTTTCTCTTTTCACGTTCAAGTCTCGCATTTGAGTCGTTGGGATCTTTATAAATAAATTTGACCATTGTTTTCATTCATTCCATATTCTAATACATTCAATTAATGCTCTAGGCAAAATTACCATTTGGCCCCCAAACTTTTAATTAATGATGATTTTACCCTTAGGCTCAGAAAAATAAATTCTTGCAATTTAATCCTTATTTCCAGCTGTTATCATCATGCATATTAATAACATTCCATAAATTCTATAAAATATCAAAATTTTCCATAATTTCAACACTTTTCAATTTAATCCTTAAAACATGTTTTCCCCCGATCTTGAACTAAATTAACAATTGTCATTTAAAATTTTCAATTTAAATAATAAAATAATCCATTTCATGTAATTTGATCATTTCTAACATTTTTACAAAATTACCCATAAAGTTTTACTTTTATTCGATTTAGTCCTTGGGCTTAAAACATACAAATTGTCATGCTAACTGATTATTCATACATATTTTCCTCCTCCTCCTCTCCATTCCACATCCTTAATTTATATAATATGCTTATAAGTAACATTATCAATAATTTCACTATTTACTTATATGTGAACATTCAAGCTGTCCACCTGCGTCATAGTCACTAAATTATTTATATCTTGAGCTACAGAAATCAAAATTAAGATCCGTTAATTTTTCCTGAAACTAGACTCACATATATTCTTACCATAAAATTTTTAGAATTTTTGGCTTAGCCAATAAGTACATTTTATTCTTTAAAGTTACCCCTGTTCTGCTGTATAACTGTTCCGACCTTTCTTCATTAAAATTTAATTATCTTCTCGTACGGGACTCAGATGATGTTCCAACTTATTTATATTGAAAATAGACTCATTAAATATTCTAACCATATAACTTATGTCCCATAAATATTTTTATACAATTTTTAATGATTTTTCCAAGTCAGAACAGAGGATCCCGAAATCATTCTGAACCAGTCTCACAAAAATATAAATATCTCAGAATACAGAATTCATTTACTTGTTTTGTTTCTTTTATATGAAAATAGGCTCAACAAGCTTTAATTCCATATCTTACTCAACTCCTAATTCAGTTTCTACCATTTTTGGTGATTTTTCAAATTTAGCTTACTGCTGCTGTCCAAAACTGTTTTAGTGCAAGATATTAATTACTAAGTTTATATCACCATTACTTTCTTTCTCTACACCATTTCCCATCACTTTATCTTATTTTCTCTTCACTACCATATCAAGAACATAGAATCATATATAAGAAACTTCTACATTAACATCATTTACATGCTTTTTCAATAATATTAAACTTAAAAATACATGGAAATCTTGATGTTCTTA
Organism: Gossypium stocksii; assembly: GCA_020496765.1. Taxonomy (NCBI): domain Eukaryota; kingdom Viridiplantae; phylum Streptophyta; class Magnoliopsida; order Malvales; family Malvaceae; genus Gossypium; species Gossypium stocksii. The sequence continues at coordinate 43,741,103 of CM035621.1, forward strand.
CCTTGTTTTAATGTTTCCAAACTTTAACTTCATTTTCTCTCTCCTCCAGCTTCTATTTCTTGAATCCAACTTGATATTCTAGCTCCTCATAGTCTCCTTAACATTTTTCTCCTTCGGTAGCTATGGAAAATCTTTTGATTTCTAGGTGAAAATGGTGAATTTTTGGTGGAAGGACCAAATTGTAAAGAAAGTAAAACTTTCTTTCTTTCTTTCTCTCTTCCTCTCACGTTGGTGCATGGAAATGGTGGGTTTCTTCTCTTCTTTTTTTTTCCACACACACACATATATATACTAAATAAAATAATAAAATAATAAAATATCTTATTAAAATATTAATAAAGTAATATTTATCTTATTAAATAATTATAAAATATCATCACACCATCATTACCTTCTAGATTTCTCTCTCCTTCTAATTGACCATTTTGCCCTTCATGATCTTTTAAAATTCCATCCTTGAGTCATCACCTAATTTGGTAAAATTGCGATTTAGTCCCTCATAATTTTTCTCCTATTCAATTTGGTCCTAATTCATCCATTTTCCTTAGTTTCTAGATTATTCCATCCTTAAAATATTTGCACTATTGGTCCTTCAACTTTTCCATATTTACACTTTAACCCCTTAAATTTTGAGTATTTACTCTTGGGCCACAAAACTTTTCTCACTTTTACGATTTAGTCCTTTCTTGGATTAATACATCATAATCACTTCCTACATAGATTTTGTTGATAGAGCTCAAAATTTCTCTTTTTATTTCTTTATTTCTTTATTTTACTGTATCAATGATAGAAATTTTCGAGATATTATAATAAGTATACTGAGGATATGCAAACTCTCCATAAATGGGTTGAAATTCGGTCAACAAATTGTAGATCAAAAAATGAAATTGAACTTGATTTCTTCTTCGTAAGCGTTCCACCGACAGAGACCGCTCTAGAATACACGTGGCACTCTATCCCGCAATACCTTTAAAATTAAGTACGAACAACAAGGTGATGTCATATTTTCCTAATTAATTTAATCAATAAAGTAATCCAAAAGGAAAGGAGCATCATCACAATTAAACATGAAAGTTTTCATAATTATTATAGGAAAATAATAAAAAGAACTACTTCACCCTTATAAAACATTATATGTATTACACTTTGCTTTTAATTTAACACTAAACAATTATCATACCTTAAAAATAAGATATCTTTATTTAAAATTGAAAATTTATATATCTACTTATCTTAATTTTAAATTAGATTAAATAATATATTTTATGATATTTTTAAATTTAATGAAATAATTAAAAAACAAAAATTTAGATTTAGATAAAATATAATGAGAACAAATTTAAATATTAAGATAAATATTATTTATCTTAATGGTAATTAAATAATATTTTATATTTATAATAACTTTTTATGTTCATGATAGTTTTATATATTTTTATTTTTTAACTAAAATTTTCAAAACTTATCTAATCCTTCTAAATAAATTTTATTTATTTAAAAACGTTAAAAAATTAATAATTATCCACAAAAAATCTGTCTATATCAGCTTTGAGTTTTAAATCTTATAATATATATGAGAGAGATCAACTTACACAATGTAAAAATTAAAATAATTTTACACATTTCTATAACTATTAATATGAACAATATTTTAACGATTCGATCATTATATTTCACGATCTATATGCATGAAAAATTTAATGTCAATTTAAAATTCCTAACCATTTTTTCATGTAAAAAAATTCAACCGTGGAATATATATTAATATATAGAGTATTTTATATCGATATGATAGTAATATCGAATCAATTCAAAATTTTACATGCATGACAAATACAATTATATTGATAAATTCAACGATCTAATCGTTAAAAATTAATTATATAAATAGTTATGAAAATGTGTAAAATTACTCTAGTTTTTACACTATGTAAGTAGATCCCTCCCGTATATACACACGATGAAATACCATTCTTTAATAGTTTATGTTGTTAGTTGATTAAAACAAATAGTTAATCTTGTTTTTATTTTTCTCTTTTTAATTCAAAGGTAAAATAAATAAATAATAAAAATAACTATTTAATACATGGATGATGAAAATTTTCAACTCACAACTGAGATTAAAAAACGATTTTACATGTCCTTATTTAATAAATAATAAATAAAAATACATAACAATTTTTAATTAAATTTGTAAAATTGAAAAAATTCTATAACTTGTATATCAATCAAATGATAAAATGATAGAAAAGCTGTAAAATTAAAATTTACTAAATTTAAATGGAAAAAGAATGTTGTTAAACTTAAAGGGCAATGTTTATGATTTTGAAAGATTAACAACATATACTCTCTGGTAGGTAAAATAGGGGAAATAAATTTTCTCATTAAAAAGCAGAAATGATTTACATTTTAAAGAAAAATGAAATAACCCATTTTTATAATTTAATTTAAAATTAGAATTAACATAAAATTTAAAAAAAGTGTTAGCAAACGTGAATAAAAATAAAGAAAAACCATAAAAAAAATAAATCCAAAATTCCATTGAAGCTCAGGTGACAGCATCTTCTTCACATCGTCCTCTTCTTCTTCTTCATCGAGTTCATAGAAAACAGATCCAACCCTTTTCTCTCTAAACCTTGAAAATCTCCAAAAATGTCATCAACCCAACAGCCATCATCAAATAAGCAAACCCTTTTCATAGCTTCACTCATAATCCTATGGTACTCCTCAAACATTGAAGTTCTTCTCTTAAACAAATACTTGCTCTCAAACTATGGTTTCAAATTCCCAATCTTTCTAACAATGTGTCACATGTCAGCTTGTGCTTTCTTCAGCTACATCTCCATTATTTTCATCAAGCTTGTCCCTCTCCAACCAATCAAATCCAGGCCTCAGTTCCTAAAGATTGCTACTTTAAGTGTTGTCTTTTGTTGTTCAGTTGTTGGGGGTAACATCTCTTTGAGGTACCTCCCTGTTTCCTTTAACCAGGCTGTTGGTGCCACTACACCATTTTTCACTGCCTTGTTTGCTTACTTGATGACTTTCAAGAGAGAAGCTTGGGTTACTTATGCTGCTTTAGTCCCTGTTGTTACTGGTGTTGTCATTGCCAGTGGGGTATGTTCCTTTCTTTCAAATTTCCAGCTCTTTTGGATCTTATGATGATGCTTGGTTTGAAATTCATTACACAAATTTGTTTTTGATGTATATGTGGTGACCAAGATGATAGATCTGAGATTATATTGATGTTGTTTGTGAATGATAATTAGTTGTAAGTGTATGCTTTGATCTTTCAATATTGTATAAACAGTGAATCTTTATTTTTCTTAAGTATAGACATCCATTTATGACGACCTGGTCTTTAAGGTTCTCTAAATCTAATCATATTCGTGTCGATATGTATCTATATCCGATAGTCACATCCGACAAGAGTAACATTAGTCAATTTATTCGAAAAAATGTCTTTCTTTTTCACTAATTAGTCTATATTATGCTTAAATAAGTAATTAGTTTCAGTAATTGAAACAACAAAACCAGCAAATATTTGTATCATTTACAGATGTTGTCTTATGGTTATTTTACTTGGACTCGAGATGGAGTGTCGAGTATGTATTTGACTTGTATGTGTTCATATTTCTATGTATTTTGGGGGTGCCGGACATGGCTACTTGAAGAAAGAAATAGTGTCGAAGAACATAGTTTTTTTATTTAAGAAATATTGCAGGACTGCTCTTTAACTGTAAGTCTTAGTAAAATCTTATATCGTGAAGTTAGATCGGTATCTATACGGTACCAAAGTATATATACAACAGATATTGACTGCATTGTGATTAGCCATATCTTGGAGCGTATCCTGAGATGCATAGCTTATATAAGCAAAATTAGGAAACAAAACAAACTGGCTCAAGATCTCCGATCTGTTCATTGGTAATGCCTTCTTTGATGTATAAGTTGACCTTTGATCCAGCAGATCCTATCGTTGAAACGTTATTTTAGCTGTGTATATATGTATAGCATTTTTTTTTTTTTTTGAGGCATTTATGATTTGTTATTAACTAGAAAAGAGACAAAGAGCTCTAAGTAACATTCTGTAGTTCTAGGCTTTCTTTCATTACAAGCTCATTTGGTTAAATCATTAACAAACTTCTAGCCTTTGAATTTGATTATGGGTTGCAGGGCGAACCGGGTTTTCACTGGTTCGGATTCATTATGTGCATAAGTGCAACTGCTGCAAGGGCCTTCAAATCTGTTCTTCAGGGCATTCTGCTTTCTTCAGAAGGGTATAACACTTCTGTTTCTATTTGTTTATCATCTGCAATTTGCACATTTCTTTACGTGTTTGGCTATAGTCGCTGCTATAGAAGTTAGTGCTTTTAGTTTTGTTTTTCCTTTTTATTCCCTGATCATGGCGAGTTTCCAGAGTCATATGAGAGGAAGCTGTCACTCTCCTCTTAGTGCTCGGCCTTGTAGTTTAATTTACCATCATTGTCCACTGTTGCCGTCCGCTAAAGAGAATCAATTTTCATGTTATGTCTTTCATGAATTCCTCTCTCGCCCGGCTGCCGGGTCTTTTTCTTTCTTCCCCCCTATAATCATTTCCTTTTGTCTTTCCCTTGTAACGTAATTGCTTGTGCTGTTTTGTTCTTGCAGAGAAATGTTGAACTCGATGAATTTGCTACTCTACATGTCCCCAATTGCAGTTCTAGTTTTAGTGCCTACTGCACTTGTAATGGAGCCAAACGTGTTAGAAGTCATCATATCACTTGGAAGACAACATAGATACATGTGGCTGCTTCTTTTCATTAACTCCACACTCGCATATTCAGCTAACTTATCGAACTTCTTGGTGACTAAACATACAAGTGCATTAACACTCCAGGTTCAATCTCTTTTTCCTTCATCTAGTTTCTTTTGGATATATATATTTCTATGGATTACAGTAGGACATATTGACCTTAAGCACTAAAGTGTGTCTTGAATCAATTCATCAAGGTATTCTCATTGATGGCATCAGCCGCTTCCTATTGAATGTTTGAATTGCACGAAGTAGAAGCACTAGTATAGCTATAATCTGTGAAACTTGTATGCAATAAATTCGTCCCGGATATATGGGCTAGGTCACTTTACAAAAAACGAAAAAGAAAAATAAGAAGACTGTTTTGCGATCATTCGATATGTTGTCCAACTCTTCATTCGGATATATATGGCAACAAGGACATAGCTCTTCAAGGACTCTTTAAAAACGTGGAAAAACCTAGAAATTTTGAACATTCCCTTCTTGAACATATACCCATATCTAAAACTTACACTCTAGCCGAGCCCATATATTTTAGATTAAATAAGAGCTTGATGATATGTAACCCGGGCTAGTCTGGATTACAAAAACCTGGCCAGATTCAAGCTTGGCCTAATCTACCATGTTCTTAAGTGGCGCGGGAAGGAATCCTGAGTTGGAAATGGACACTTGAAAGTCGAAACCTGACATTCTATATCCTTTAGCACTATCTTGTATAATTCCTATATAGCCGAAACCTGAATTAACACTCGTCATGGATTCGATATTTTCTTTTACGTACATAGTCCATCGTTAGTGTTTTCCGACCGGTTCTTGCATTTCCTTACGGATGATGATATTGTGATTCAGGTATTAGGCAATGCAAAAGGTGCAGTGGCTGTTGTTATCTCAATACTTTTGTTTAGAAATCCCGTCACAGCTGTTGGCATCGGCGGGTATACGATGACCGTCCTTGGCGTCGTGGCTTATGGAGAAGCAAAGCGGAGGTTTAGATAAATGGTTGGATGGTGTTTGGTTAAAGAAGATAGTGAAGTTAATAGGTAGAATTTAGGTACATTGGTGTATTTGTAGAGATAAGAAGAGTGTGAAAGGGAGAGGTTTTAATTTATACAATTAAATTGCCTACATTACATAGGCAATATTTTGCCTTGGTATTAAATCTTGCCTCTATTTTTTTTTTAATTTTTTCCTTTGGGAAATCTTGCTTTCTTTAGCATTTGCTTCCCTTCTAAAGCATTGGATGGTGGAAGACTTGTCACACATTTCTATTCAATGATATTTGTTTCTTTTTGCACAAATACCTCAACTATTTCCCACTCCTTAATGCATACAACCTAATAACCCTAACTTGAGGTACAGATTTATCTAGAGTAAGGGTTAAAAATGATACGGCTCAAATTTAATTTCGTAATGATAAAAAAAAAAAAAAAAACTCATACATGTTAGACACAATCTTAAATTAGGGAGTTGAGACTTTCTTTTTATTTAATTCGTAAAATTATCTTAAGCATTGTATGTCTTGGAATGAAATAAGACCTAAAAGAATTAGGACAGATAAAAAAAATTATTTATAAAAGTTGGGTTACAATTTTTGGATAATCTTTTTATTCTTTTTCCCAATAGAGCTTTTATCCAAGTGTGATTTAGACTTGATCTTGGATCAATGAGGTCTGTTTTAAGGGTTTTCGAGATTTGATCTTGAAAACAAATTTGAAGAATTTATTACTTGAGAATTTGGTATGATATCAATGACTTTGATTCAAATATCATTGAGACATGAGCTTGAGAATTAGTAACGAAGATTTGATCCAAGGGTCGTCTAAACTTGGCCTTGAGTCAATGTGGCTCACTTCAAGTGTGGTTAAGACTTAATCTTGAGTAACGAGTTCTATTTCTTTTTTGCTGATACAATCAAATTAGGGAAAGCTTTGATTCAAAGGTTAATTAACCTTAATCTTAGATGGATGATTATGCTTTAAGAGCTTTCTAGATTTGATCTTAGAAAACGGGTAAATGAAAAAAATAAATTTTTTATTGATTACTTCTAAAATTGAAAAATAAGAAAAAAAATAATTTTCAATGATTTTTAAAATAACTTACATTTCTTTTTCATTTTTTCTATGTAAAATGAGAATCTTTTGTTTTCTTTTTTCTACATTCAAAAATTATTTCATTTCCATTTTCCGTGGCCACAATAATTAAATTTAAAATCTAATAGCCAAATTTGAAATATGAGCCCAAGTATCCAAATTAAAATTTTTAGAACTCCAGTTAAAAAACTTAATTTCAATTTTAAAACCAGGTTATTAACTCTAAATCAGGATTAACAATCGAGAAAGGAAATTAGGCTAATTATTAAATTATTTTAAAAAATTCGAACTAAAATGATAGTGGGCAAAATTATTCTATGATTTCCCATAAAACTGAGGTAAGTGAAGTCCTTTAGAAAACACCTTTGAAAATTAAAAAAAAAAAGGCAGAATTTCAAAATTCACTCTCAACTTTTGGTATTTTTTCACCTTGGCCCTTCACTTGTTTTTTTGTTGCAACCTCACCCACAACGACGTAAAATTTTTCAAATAAAGCCAAAATAGATAGAAACCGTTAGCAATTTTGTCTGGTAGAACATGCCACTTTAATTGATGACATTGCTAAGGTTTCGAGACACGTCATTGATGAAATGGTATTTTGAATTAATTTTTTTTAAAAATTAAAAAACATTAAATATTAAAAAAATATTAAAATTTAAAAATAATTTTTTTCTACTCTCTTTTACATCTTCCTATTTTTTTAAAAAAAATTATTTAAGGGTAAAGTACACTTGCAATCACTAAATTTTGAAAAGTTATAACTCAATCATTAAACTTTAAAAAATAATAAATCAGTCACTAACGTTATCGAAAAAGTGCCAAATCAATCACGCACTAACATTTTTTATTACAAGCCTAATGGAACAAGTGATGTGGCCAGTTAATTTGTCATGTTGGACATGAGGAGCCAAAAGGTCTTAATTTTAGGGGTTTAGGGAAGGGTAGACAAAAAAATAAGAAAAGATACAATTGGAATTAATTGAAATTTTTAGAGAAAATGATTGGACGATTGAACAAATGAAATTTTAAGGGAAAGGGAACTATTAAAATTTTGGAGAAAAGCAATCGGGAGAAAAAAACAACAAAAGATTCCAAGAATGAAGAGAAAACTGCCATAATGTTTAATAGAAGAGAACCAGTCGATGGTGTTGCATCTGTTGTTACGAGTAAGTTTCTTTGTTGGTTTATGATTTTTTGGATTTAGGGGATTTGGGTTTATGGTTTTTTGGATTCCTTTGTTGAAATATGTTGCATTCACATGAGATTTATGTACTGTGTATGTTTATATTCAATGAGTTCATAATTTTTTGTTGGATTTTGTTTAAAAAATTGCTTAAGGTTTCTGTCAGAAATAGATTTATTTGTATTAAAGTGTATGACATATGGACCTAGATTGTGTATGCCAAAGATCCCATTGCCTTTATTGTGGTATAGGTTTATGATTCTTTTTTTTTTTTTTGCAATAAAATGGCTGATATTATTAATAAACAATGGCTCCAGGTAAAGACAAAAAAACAACAGGAAACAGAAATACAAAACGACAGAACCAGAAAAGTAAAAGAGAACAGCTGTAAAGCAACCACACCCCTAAAAACAAGCAAACAAAACAGCAGAAGCGAAACCACCTTAAGCCAAAACTACTAACAGATAAACCAAATCAGCCACCGGACGTTTTATTTCTCCAATTGGAAAAACAGACTAAGGAATGAGAAGAAACGAGGCTTTGAATCCATAGAAGGAAGAGCGGTGATAACATCACCATTTTCAAAGCCGAGTCAAGAAGAACCTTGGCATCGTCGATTCCAAGTCAAAAAATCTATCATCGCCATCTTCTTCACGGAGTAAGGGACATTATCAGACCAAACACCACAAAATTATTACCGTCTGCCTTCCAGTGCTAACGTGTGGGCCGATCTATTAGCATTTTGGAACACAAAAAGGTAATTAATAGAATCAAATCGTTTCCCCAAAGAAGTGAATTGCTTCATAATAGGTCAAAGAATTGATTTGTCACTTCCCTCTTTCTGTATGTTCTTGATAACTGTTAGAGAATCTCCCTCCACGATCAGGCGTTGATAGCCCCTCCCAAGCGTAAATAATAGAGCCCTTTCACAAGCCTGAGCTTCAGCCACGCAAGCATCCAACGCATCCTCCAACAGATAAGTTTCTGCTCCTATTATTTCTCCTTCCGAATTTCTCGCTAAAACTGCTATTGTGGCTGTTCGACATACATATTGAAAATTTGCATCAAAATTAACTTTTATGACTCCATAGCCAGGGGGCTTCCAATACCCTTTTCCTATATCACTACAAGAAGGCTGAATACATTCTTGACTTACAATAAGTTCTTGAGAATAACCACGGATGAACCCTAATAGTTCCTGCATAGATAGTTTGTTACCTTCATAAACAAGCTTATTTCTTCTAAACCAAAGACTCCACAAAGAAATAGCCATAACTTGTTTCTGTTGGTTATCCGCAGAAGAGAAGGTATGAAAAAAGCGATGCTTACAGCTCAAATGTTCATCAAAAGGGGGAATCATAATCTGCAGCGAAGTCTACACAGATTGTAGAATGTCACAATACCACATTAAATGACTGGAGTCTTCCGAACCAGACTTACATAAGGGACATGCAGCTTCTACATTTGCAAATCTCTTTATCAAATTACAATAATGGGGCAACAGATTATTAAAAAGCCGCTATACATGTATTTAAATTTTAGCAGGGATGTGTAAGTTCCATAGGGCTTTGTAAAATTCTTTAGGTTCAGTATCATTAGGAAGTATAGGATTATTGCTTTGTATTAGCTCTGAGAAAAGAACCCGATACCCACTTTTTACTGTGTAGTCCCCTGAACCTTCGAATTTCCAAACCAACATGTCCTACGTATTAACTCTAGAAATAGGTATGGAAAAGATCCGTTCAGCTGTGTTTTCATCAACAATTTTGTGAATCAGCTCCTTATCCTAGGTATTAGTGTCAATCCTTTTTAATTGGCTCACCTATACCAAAGTAGGCATGAACTTGTGGACTGAAATTCTATTGTTCTCCCTTCCAGGCAACCAAGGGTCAGACCACAAATTAATTTTGGTCCCATCGTTAACACGCCATACGATCCCATCCGTGATCAAATTTCAAGCCCCATAGATACTTCGCCAGGTAAATGAGGGGTAAGATCCGATACTTACTGACAAAATATTCGACGAAGGATAATAACAAGCTTTCAGCACTTTAGCTAAAAGACAATTAGGTTGGGAAAACACGCGCCAAACTTGCTTAGCAAGTAGGGCCCTATTGAACAAACCCAGATTTTTAAAACCCATTCCACCAGCATATTTCAGACGACTTAAGTAATCCCAATGCTCTAATGTATACCCTTCGCAGTTTTATTGTTTGTCCACCAAAATTTATTCATTATGCCCTCCAACTTTCAACATAGAGATTTTGGAATAAGAAAGTACTGCATGACGTACAATGGGATAGCCTGCAAAACAGATTTGATGAAAGCTTCTCTTCCCTCGATAGATAGGAAACGTAATTTCCACCATTCAACCCGTCTTCGAAATCTATGAACAAAGTAAGAAAAGGCTCAATTTTTCTTTCAGCCTACCATCATAGGTAATCCAAGATATTTTTCGGGACTCGAAGCCATACGAACCCCTAGTAGATTAACAATGCTCTCCTTGATAGAACTTTCCACATTAGCCCCAAAGTAAATGAGAGATTTATCAAAATTCACCCATTGTCCAGAGACCATTTCATACTTCCGAATCACGTCCCGAATCACTCCAACTTCTTCCCGTGATGCGTCACCAAAAAGAATACAGTCATCGGTAAAGAATAAGTGAGTGAGTGAAAGGCGTTCCTTACCAATCGATGCCCCCATAAGCAATCATTTTTGCTTAGCTTCCTTTATAAGCGAAGAAAAGCCTTCTGCACAAATGAGAAAGAGATAGGGGCTGAGAGGGTCCCCCTGTCTTAGACCTCTTGAAGGTTCAAACCACTCGCTATTAAACCCATTAAGGCTAACGGAATAAGAAGCGGAGCAAACACATCTCATGACCAAAATTATCCAATCCTCATGAAACCCTAAATGCATTATTATTCCTGCCAAAAAGTCCCATTCAACGCGATCATACGATTTACTCATATCGAGTTTTAGCGCGAAATTTCCCTTTTTACCACTTTTCTTCATTTTGAGGGAGTGAAGAACCTCATATGCAATTAGTACATTGTCCGAAATAAGCCTTCCTGGAATAAATGCCCCTTGGGCTTCATCAATACAATTGCCTAGAACGGTACTTATTCTATTCACCAGGACTTTTGCAATAATTTTATCAATAACATTACAAAGGCTTATGGGTCTAAATTGGGACAAATTTTCTGGTTTGTCAACCTTAGGGACCAAAACAATACGCGTCTTATTGATATCACCTATTTCATAATCACCATTCAAGATACCTAGGCAATAAGTAAAAATATCGGCCCCAACTATGTGCCAGTACCTTTGAAAGAAAATCGCAGGAAATTCATCAACTCCTAGAGCATTCAGTGGCGCCATCATCTTTATTGCCGATCCAATCTCTTCCTCAGTAAAATATTGTAGGAAAGAATCATTCATGCTATCAGTGATATTTTTCTCGACTAAACCAAAAACATGTTCATCAGACTCTGCTTCAGAAACTGTAAACAAATTACAAAAATAATCAGCAGCATGCCTTAAGATTTCATCAGTCGAGGATATTTGCCTACCATTCTCATCATACAATTCAGAGATTCTACCCCGTACTTGGTGTTGCACCGCAGCTTTGTGAAAATAGCTAGTATTACGATATCCATTTTTAAGCCAATTAACCCGAGCCCGCTGTTCCTAAAATAACTCCTCCTTATCAGCCTCCAAGTTAATCCCCAACTGAACATTAGTGATTTCCATTAAAATCTCATCAGACGGATCTTAACTAAAAAGGAAATTCAACTTATCTTCTAAATCCATACGGTATTGTTTTTCCTCATGATATTTGATCTTGCCCCACCATTGAATATGATGACCTAACTTCTCTATTTTAACTGGCACGTGTCTTGGGGTGTCAGCCCACCAAATTTTCACCATATCTTCAAATGAGCTATCAATACACCATTTCACTTCAAAACGGAACGTCTTATTATAGCTACCTTGATTACTGCACTTATTGCTCATGATGTCCAAAAGAACAGGAAAGTGGTCAGAAAAGGGGAATGGTTCAAATGTTCAATCTAGTAATGAGGAAAAAGATTTACCCAATTCAACGTGGTAACCCCTCTATCCAAACGTTCCCGTATATTTGTATTGACAAATTTCCCTCGCTTCCATGTGTACTAACGCCCAACACAGCCTAAATCAGTAAGGCTGCAATCCTCCAACATCATACGAAAATCATGCATCTGGTGTTCTGAACGAAGTCTCCTACATTTCTTTTCAAAAGAATTAGCGATCTCATTAAAATCTCCCAACACCATCCAAGGGGTCGAATTGCCATTGCTCAAAATCCGAAGTAAGTCCCAAGATTTGTGTCTTTCTCGTTCAATCAGGTTCCCATAAAATCCTGTTAATCTCCAACTCTCATCAGCTTCATTATCCTGGATTACAACATCAATGTGGGACGCAGAAAAACTTTTGAGACTAACCAAAGAGTTTCCTTTCCAGCCTAATGAAAGACCTCCTTTTGACCCGATCGCCCCTATGTTAATTCCATTTTCAAACCCACACTTTAATCTGACCTTTTCCATCCTCTTAGAACTTAATTTTGTTTCCATGAGAAATAAAATTCAGGGATTAATGGCTCGCAACTTGTTTTTGAGCCTCTTAACAGTTCGTGGCCTCCCCAAACCACGAATGTTCCAGCTTATGATTTTCATTGAGATCGGCTGCTCTATTCACCAGAGCTAGCCGTTAAACCATGAGAGCCACTATCTGCATCAAGGCCCAAAGGAACAATTGGGCCCGACACAATTCGCTGTCGCTTTTTCCCTTCCACAACTACTATTAGATCAGTTTCCTCTTCCAAGACCATTTCCATCGGCCCATTTACTAACCCATCAACATCCAAGATACTCTTCTCTGAATCACGCCCATAATTATTTCCACAACGGAAAAGATGCTGATTGGATCCTAAAGGGATTAAATTGGGATTTGACTGTTGCCCAAAATTTCTCCCTAAATTTCGTGTAGAATCAATCTCCAAGTTGAAATTTATGCACTGATTATTACTTCCCATATTATCAGCAAAGCACTGTGACCCATCTACCTCGCGCAACCACCTACTCACCACTATAGCCCGTCATCGTGACACTGCCCGCAGCGATAAATCCTACCCAAAAGTAATTTTTCTTGGTTCAATTTTTAACCGGAAGGGACAGAAACTCTAGCCATGTCCTAACTTACCACAGATGAAGCAAAACAAACTTAGCTTCTCATACTTAAATCGAACATAAGCATACACATCATTCCCCAAATGAATCTTTTTTTCCGTTTCAACGGAGCCGAAACATTTAGACGAACTCGAATGCGCATATATGCTAGTTGACTCAAAACTGAAACGGCTGTATCATATTCAAGGAATGTCCCCAAAAAATTACCAAATTGCTTGGCCATCGGTTCACACATCATTCCCGCAGGAAGTTTATGAATTTGAACCCAGAACTCAGTATGATTTAAATTCAAAACTGATGGGTTTTCACCTAATTGAACTCTTTGTAGTACTAACAAGTGGCTATTGAAAAACAACGGAGTGCCATAGATCACCCTTTGGATGTCAACCTCATTGAAGAATTGGAAAATGTACCTTTTATTACCAAGATCTGTTATACAAATTCCACAGATTGGGTGCCAGAAATCAGCCATCGTATTTCACAGAGCGGGGAAATAAAAGACACTATCGGTTAGACAGCGTCCCACCAGGCAAAACGGATAGCTGCAATCGTTTACCACATGTCCGCCATGAAGCGCCTCCTCCTCTTCATCCAATAAACTCAAGTTTGCTAACTCCTCATCCATGATATGGATAGATACAAACAAAGCTAGAACCCAAATGAGATAGAAATAAAAGCATGCCAAAAGACAGACAAAGAAAACAAAGGACGTGCCAAAAGACAGACATATATTAGGTTTATGATTCTTTTTTGTATTAAAATGTATGACAAGTTTGGATTCATTTGTTAAAATATGATTATTGTTTGTATCCAAGAGTATGGCAGGTTTGGATTTCTTTAATTTGGTTACCGACTATCATGTGCATCACATAAATGGATTTATTTGTATTAAAGTGTATGGCAAGTTTGAATTTATTTGTTGAAATATGATTATTATTTGTATTAAAGAGTATGGCAAGTTTGGATTTCTTTGATTATTGTCTGCCATGTGCGTCACATAAGTGGTTTGTTTGTATTAAAGTGTATGGCAGGTTTAAATTTATTTGCTGAAATGTGATTATTGTTTGTATCAAAGAGTAATGGGAAGTTTGGATTTGTTTGATTATTTTCTGTTATGTGCATCACATAAATGGTTTGTTTGTATCATAGTGTATGGCAAGTTTGAATTTATTTGTTGAAATATAATTATTGTTTGTATTAAAGAGTATTGCAAGTTCGAATTTCTTTGGTTATTGTCTATTATGTGCATCACATAAATGGTTTTGTTTGTATTAAAGTGTATGGCAGATTTGAATTTATTTGTTGAAATATGATTATTGTTTGTATCAAAGAGTATGTCAAGTTTAGATTTCTTTGATTATTGTCTGTCATATACATCACAGAAATAGATTTGTTTATATTAAAGTGTATGGCATGTGCATAATAGAAATATGTATTGTATTGTGTGATGTTCTTTACTTGGTTATAATTCGTTATTACTTAGATTGTGTATACCAAAAATTTCATTATCTTTATTGATGTTAAATTTGTTTTTCAAATTTCCTTAATGATAAATTTAATGAGTGAAGAAATGTATGATTTTGATGTAGTTAATAATGATGATTTTGACACATTAATTATAGGGATGGAGTTAATGTAAAGGCCTTAAATATAAATGATATAAAAGTAAGGAAATTGTAAACTTAAAATAATACACGTGAATTTGACTCGGATACCAAAAATTGACATAAAAAGTGACATGATATGCAGTCTTAATCTCTTCTTGCGTGGATGGCCAATAAATTATAAAAAAATGAAACAACAAAGGCTTTCAGTTTTATCAGTTCAGTAATTTAATACACCATTTCAGGATTGCTACAGAACCATGAAAGAGCCCTACTACACGCAAAAATGATACATACATTCGGAAGTGGTGAATGGCGGTGCATTGGGTGGCGGCTAGGATTTGCTTTGAGAAAGGGGAGAAGAAAGACGTGAGGGACAGGGAGAATAAGAAATAAAAAGAAAATTTTTTAATATTTAATATTGTTTAATAAACTTAATTTCAAATTTCAAGTCATTACTGACATGTCACGACACCTCAGCAATGTCTGTAATTCCACATCAAACAAAAATGTTAGACCACATCGTGAGTGAGATTGTAACAAAAAAAAAAAGGCTAAGGGCCAAAGTGAAAAGACCCCGAAAAATTGAGGTCGAATTTTGCAATTCTGCCAATAAAAAAAGACACGAACTAATGGATGTAAACTGCTACAATATCTAATCTATGCCCAAGCGGAACTGGGCCTTAGCTGGATTTTTCCTTTAATTTCCTTTCCTCAGACCATTTTGGCCCGATCAAACATATTAATATTAATAAATTCAAATAAAAATTTAATTACGACAGATCTTCTTACGTCTGTATAAAACTATTTTTATTTTACAGTTTTCTATATCTTGTAAAACTACTTTATAAATCCCTCCCCTTTTCAAAATTTATTAATATATTTATAATTAAATTTTTAAAAAATAAACATAAAAATAATATAATTATTATCCAAATACACTTGTCAGATTTTGACTTCTGATAGTCATATTTTCTTATTATTGATAAAAACTTAAAAAAAATTTAAAATCACTAATGTAATGGTTCTCAAATATATTTTTATAACATTAAATTATTTAAAATATTTAAAATACTCAAAATCAAAGTTTACAAATTTTAATTAAACAAATTCAAACATGAAAATTGTACAGGACGAGAGTGGTTAATAATATAGCAAAGGAGTAGGACAAAAGTGGATATTACCAAATTTACCATCACTTCACGGTCACTTCGTTCTCTTATGGATATATAACTTCGAAAACTATTATCATATCTAACATTTTTTATTTTTTTTTTAAGGTTAAGTTACTATTTAAATATAATTCTTTAAAAAATTTTAAAAATAAAAATATAATTGGTCTATAACACATTAGTATAATTTTATCATTGTAGTAATTATATATCTAGGGGTAAAATGATAATTTTATATAATGCGTGAAACAGAAACAAACAATTACCATAATTACTTTATACTTATTTGTCTAAAATAAATCCACCAATTAATCCACTCCAACGAAAACAGATCGATTTAAAATCAATTAGTGGTTCGAGTATTGCTATCCTAAAACAAGGGATACCGACCTTCAACAGGCCTTACAATCATTTCAACAGTTGGGGATTTCCCTGCAAGTCTTTTTTGCGGTATTTTCTGATCAAATATAGTCTTTATTTTGTACGGGTTTAGAGGCCAAATAGTAGTTAAGTTATTGCCCTTTTAAGGGTTAACTAGTGGAATAAATTATAGGTGATGTAATAGGCCAATTTTGGCCTGGGCCCGAAAAAATAATAACCGAAGACAAAGGATGCAATCAGTCGAAAACAAGCTAAAAAGGGCCAAATTGTAAGACAATCATTAAATTGTGGCCAAATTAGAAAGATAGAGAAAACCAAGGGGTTATCAAATTTTGTTGACTTGGTAAAAGGCTAAATATAGAAAGATTTTATTTTATTTTATTTTATTATTAAATTAGTTAGGCTATTTTTAGCAAATCTTATGTATATAAATAATGGTATCTTGTTCTTTGAAAAGTGGATTACTTTTGGTATTCTTACGTCAATTTGGAATTAGATTATTCTCTCTTTTCCTATTTCCATTGGAATTGAATTATTTCTTTTCACTTTCAATTACGTGAGAATTTTGTCCATTTTACTTCAATTTCTTTGTTTGTTCTAAATTCGTCCAATTGCTTTTAGCCCTTCCGTTTTTTATTGTTTTGCAATTAAGTTTTCATCATTTTTTTTGGGGTCCTAAAGTTTGCTTTGACTGTATTTTGGTCTCCTTGAAGCTGTGCGTTTTGGAGGGTAGAGATTATTTCCCTTTTGGTCCCTCGTTCTTTGCATGTTCAAATTAGTCCATTTCCTTTTATTTATTTTTGATTTGCCCCAAAATTGATGTTTTCAATTCAATTTAACCCCCTTTTTTATCATTTTTTATTTTGCCATTAAATTAATTAATTAGAGTTTTATGCCTATTATTATGATTATTACTCTACTATTTACCATATTTATTATTATTAACTTATTATTATTCTTATTTATATAGTATTATTTTCTTATTATTTTTAATATTATTAATATGTATATACTACTAATAAATTGTTATTTTCTATCTTATTATTATTTTTATTATTTTTACTAGCATATTATTATTATTAGCATATTATTTTTATTAGCATTATTTTTTTATTTTAATTATTATTTTTTTATTTTATTTAATCTTTTCCCTCATTTTATTTCTTCTTTTTCAACCTTTCTCTTTATTTTCTTTAAATTTGTTTTGATTCTTCATTTATTTACTTATTGTCCTTATTAATTTCTTCCATTATTTATCTGCAACTATTTTGTTCTTATTATCGTTATATATGTTTCCACGTCCATTATATTTCTACTACACATACCTTTTAAAATGTTACATATTTACTCAAATTCATAAAAATGATTTTTTTTCAAAATAAGGCAATACTCGATATTTGGGAGCTTCAAGAAAATTGTTCCCTAACTTACTGGGTTCTGATTTCTCTTGTCGAATCTAAGTAACTGAGTGCCCTTTTAAAATCAACACATACAAATTTCAAATAAAAGCTTATTCTCGGGAACTCAAAATGTTACCTCCTAACTTACTGGATGTGACATTTTGTTATCTAGAGGTAAGGATTTTTAACAACATAGGCAATATTCTGTATTTGGGAATTTTGAGAAATTGTGCTCTAACTTACTGGGTTCCAATTTTTTATAAAGCCTAAATAACGGAATATCCTTTTCAAATTTTTATGCATGAGTTTTAAAGATCAAAAGACAATCTTAGTTTCGAAGATTTGAAGTGTTGTATCCTAACTCACTGGGTGTGACATTTTATTTCTTCGAGATTAGAGGGTCTTAATTTTCAATTCAATTTTTCCTTCAAATAAAAGGATCATATTTTAAAAATTTTCAAATTTTTAACTCTAAGACATTATTTAATCGATAGGTACCAATTTTAGGCGTCACGAGGGTGCTAATCCTTCCTCGTACGTAACCGACTCTCGAACCTGTTTTCTCAAATTTTGTAGATCAAAATCATTGTTTTAATAAATCAAAACATTTTATTAAAATGATAAAATTTAAGGTGACCCGATCACATCTTAAAAAAGATTGGTGGCGACTCTATTTTTTTTTTTAAGTCGACTCCCGTTTTTTAAAATGAAAAATGGTTTTGACAGCTTGGCGACTCCGCTGGGGACCATAAGAGAGTCAAGCCGTAAATTGATTATTTTATGTCTTTTTTTTTGAAAATTGAAAACTGGATTTTAACATACGATCCTCTCATGTCATTTCATCTGTTTTTGTGTTATGATTTTCATCATATTATCCATGTTTTTATATTTCAAGTTTTTGTATATTCTCTCACATTGCATTGCATGATCGTTTGGTCACACCCTTTTAAGTGGGAGCGAGAAGCTACTCCTTCGTGAGGTTTTCACCTCTGTGCAGGATAGTGAACCACTTTCGGGATACATCCGTACCTATGTCTTCGTGAAGTTTTCATCTCCGTGCAGCCATAGGGAAATGTGTTCCCCTGAACTGAACTTGGTCCATATAAGCCTATAATGGGTGAGGATCGAGGAATCTGCTGGTTCAGGTACCTCAACTTTAGAACTGAACCATATATAGAGAGACCTAGGAGCCTACCCTAGGTAGAGCCACGCCAAAACCTAGTGGTCACCCGGACAGGGGTTCTGTGTTGTTTATTTCTCCTGTGTTAATGTGTTCTCTTTTGTTTTGTTCTCTTTTGTTTTGATTGCATTGCATTGCATCATCATAGAAAAGAGGTGTTGATTCACATTCGTTTGCTAAATAGAAGAGCTTGTCATAAGAAAATGAATTTCTTGATAAAGTGGATTATAATACGGTCGTCTGAATATGTCCAAGTAAACATAACGGAAGAAGGTTGATAGTTCGCGGAGGAATGCAAAGCTTTGCCCGAGGGATTCAAATCGACAAAGACTATGCGAAAGCCGTCATGTCTCGACTTTCTTAAAGAAGCTAACGAGCATCACAAGTATAAGCGAGCAATGGATCATGGCCCGGATCAAGCAAATAGGAGCTAATAGAGACATCTTTTAGAAAGCTCGCATGATTCGATCATAATATCCGGATATAAAGAAAAGGATTAGTGTCTTCACCTGGACTATGAGGGCAATGCCGCATATGTAATCCATTTTATGTAAAGAGATTTGCTTTCTAGAAAAGTTGTTCTAATGGAATTGAATTTAGAATCAACGTCTCTCTTTCTTTTGCATTCATTCCATGCATCTGCATAGCATTGCATTATTTGCATTAGTTTTTTACAAAAAGGGACCCTAATTAGGAAAATTATTTCAGTTACCCTGGAATACCATTAGTACACACGAAGAAAAGCAAAAGCTATGAATCAAAGGTTGGAAAAATTAGAAGAAATGCAAAGGAGATGTTGGATCAGCTACTGGCTCAGATGCAAGAACAGTTGGCCAAGATCTAACAGGATATGAGGGATCAGATACTGGAATCTCAAAGGAATATGATGAGCCAGTTAACGCAATTGCTGGCTGGGGGGCAAGAAAAAGGGAAGAGCCCTATGGTTAATACTGGAGACGACAGTGAAGACCCTGCTTATCCTTCTGGCTTCACTTCGACGAACACTTAAGCCCAACTACAAAGGGTGTCGGTCAATATCAGACCTCAATATCAGACTGGTACTTCGACACCAGTAAACTTCCCAACAGGCTTGAGCTCTAATCCCGAAGATAATCTAGCAAAACCCATGGTCCCTGATCTCGATGATGTAACTGAAGTGGGAAAGGCAAGAGTGGAGTTCCCAAAACAACTAGAGGACCGATATAAATGGCTGAAGAAGAAATTCAAGGCATTAGAGAGCGCTGATTATCATTGTGGAATGGATGCTAAGGAGTTGAGCCTAATCTCAGATCTGGTATTTCCTCCAAAATTCAAAATACCAGAGTTTGAAAGATATAATGGAACTAGCTGCCTTAAGGCTCACATTACAATGTTCTGTCAAAGAATGATGGGATATGTCAACAACAATTAGTTGTTGATTCACTATTTTCAGGACAGTTTGGCTGGGCCTGCGGGCAAATGGTACAATCAGTTGAGTCGTACCCAAGTTAAATCATAGAAGGATTTATCACAGGCCTTTATGAAGTAATATGGGTATGTAAAGGATATAACGCCTAATAGGATCACGTTACAAAACATGGAGAAAAGGCCAAGTGAGAGCTTCAGACAATACACTCAGAGATGGAAGGAGGTAGCCACACAAGTCCAACTGCTGCTACTGGAAAAAGAAACAACCATGTTCTTCATTAATACCCTGAAAGCACCTTTTATTAGCCACATGCTGGGGAGTGCAACAAAGAGTTTCTCGGACATAGTGATGTCTGGTGAGATGATAGAGAATGCAATCAGGTGTGGAAAGATATAGGCAGGAGAAAACACAAGGAAATTGGCCTCAAAGAAAAGAGAAGATGAGATTAATAATTTGAGTACGTATAACAAGATATATGCGAAACCGATCACTGTGAATCAATAAAAAATGATAGCCACGGGTCATCAAGCCCCACCAAGACAAGAGTTCAACTTGAGGCCAAACACAAAAAGACTCCAGTTCATTCCTATCCCGATGACGTATAGGGAGTTGTACCAACAATTGTTTGATGCCCACATGGTATCTCCGTTCTACTCAGAACCTATGTAGCCTCCATTCCTTAAATGGTACGATATAGATGCTCAATGCGAGTACCATGTAGGAATAACGGGGCACTCGATAGAAAACTGCACCACTTTCAAAAAGTTAATTGAAAGGCTCATCAAGATGGGCATTGTGAAATTTGATAACCCGTCTGGTGTAGAAAATCTGTTATCCAACCATGCTGATAATGGAGGAAAATGCGATAATTGAGAATGTAGGGAAGAGAATCCATCAAGCATTCACCCTTACATAATTGAGAGTGTTTTGAATAATAGGACTATGGAAGAGATTCCTATATTTTTTAGAATCAATTCGGAGTAATGTCCAAAACACGCTTATTGTTCTGAGCCTAGGGGCAATAAGAATTTTTTTTGTGAAGTAGGCTTATGTCCAGCATCTTTATTTCAATAAAATGCATCTTTTGTTTCTCACTTCAAGCGAATATTCTTTTATTGTTTCTATTTCATTCATAATCATACCACACTGATAAATATGCTTAAATTACCTTGTTCTTCGATCTTCCTTCATCCCTATAATAGGTCTCTAGATATCAATGATATGAGTGACACTGTTATTGACTCAGAATCTCTTTCGAGTAAGATATGTGTCCAAAGGAACTTCAAGATTTTGAAGAGATATAAGATTGTAGCTTATCACTTGATTTGTTAAGGATGACAGAACAATATCCTACTTTACAAAGAATCAGTAAAGTCCATTGGCCTTGCTCTTTGTGGGGCATAGATGTCATTGGGCTGATCCTGCCAAAAGCTTCTAGTGGGAATCGATTCATCTGTGTGGTCGTCCGTCACTTCACTGGGTGGGTAGAAGTTGCTTTGTTTGCCAACGTCAAAAAGCTGATGATCAGTAAATTCTTGAAATCTATGTCAGTATGGAATGCCAAAAATGATCATATTTGACGGTGCACTAAATCTGAACAATAGCACGATATCAGAAGTTTGCAGTCTGTTCAAGATTAAACACCATATCACTCCAAAAACAACGGTGAAAAAAAAAAGAAAATGATTGTGGGAAAATGATTGAGACTCATCTATGCTTATTGAACGCCTGTCAGGGTCCCACCGGGGCAGCACCTTTCTCATTGATTTGTGGAGGCGATTTTGCCAATTGAAGTCGAGATTTATTCTCTTCAAGTTTTGTTAGAGATGAAGCTGGTCGGAGTAGAATAGATCCAAGTTTGATATGATTAAGGGAATCTGATCGAAGAAAAGAGGCTAAAGGCTATCCTTAAGGTCAAATGAACCAAAAGCGAATGGTACGAGCTCACCAAAAAGGTTCGCCCCAGAGAATTCCATAAGGGGGACCTAGTATCGAAGAAAATCTATCCCATAAAAAAAGAATTTTAGAGGGAAATAGATACCAAATTGGGAGGACCTTATGTGGTAAAGAAGGCATTCTCTAGAGAAACATTGATATTGACCAAGATGGATGGCAAGAACTTGCCTAATACTGTCAATTTTGATTCAATCAGGACATACTTCACCTTCAAAAAAGAAGAAAAAGAAAATAAAGGAAAAAGAAAAGAAAATGAGAGGCCAAGGTGAAAACCCGCAAATGGGTTTTAAATTGAAAACCCGTAAAGGGTAATTCAAATTTTGATAAAATGGGGCATGCGGTAGTCTCGCTTTCTCCGAATTAATAAGAAGGAGAGATGTTACGTCTTGGGGCATGAACAGAGCACTCTAGATCCCCTAAACACATATTGAGCTAAAAAGGGTCCTCAAGGAGTTTGCGCAGAGAAACTCATTCTATGATATCTGGGGCACCTGTTTTCACTTTATTTATTTTGAATCTTAGCAAAATTTGCTATCTTGATTATTTCATTTTTGAGCTTTGCTCCCAATAAATTTTCGTATTGTCCATTGTGGTAATCTTTTTCAAGCATTTTTCATTGAAATAATGGTTATTGGACTAATAATATTTGAACAAAAGGAGTTTTGCATATTACTCTGGAAATTTCTAAATAGTACCTGAAATAGGACTATTATTTAGAACTCGCAAACCTAAGGGTTAGATATTTGAAAAAGAGGAGTCTAAATTATGACTATCCTTTCAGATTTTCTGTCAAGGAGATTGGTTGAGCAAAAATATTGTGTTGGTAACACAGCCTCAACGAATAATGAGCAATGTCAACCTAAGCATTAAAAAGAGATCATTTTCAGAAGAAAGATGATGTTCTACATTCATGCAAATATCATGCATACATATCTGGTCAGGTCACCTAGAGAATAATCAGATGATTGAAGTTGATACAAATCCCATACTCCTGAGTTGTAGTGGGATGATTTGAAGATGGTACAAACCTTATGTCCTAGAGGTATAGTGGGATGGACCCGGAAGTTACAGTGGGGCAAACCAGTTAAGCAAAATGTGATGTTTGTTTGGGTTTTCTGTCGGAAATACCAGCTGAACAAGATGGTAGCATAATAAGTCAGTGATACAGATGACTTAAGCGTTAAAAAGAGGATCATTCTCATGACATTCTGCATTCATACAAATGTCATTCATAATACATCTAGTTAGGAGTATTTGACTCATTCCAATCATGACATCCTAATCATTCGGCATAAGTATAGACCCCATGAAATCAATTCTACAGGTAGGTTCCCAAGAGGACGATATGGCAAGATTGATTAAAATTACAAATTTTAGCGAATCTTATCTCCATGTATCAGCAATGGAGAAGATTTAAGCCATAAGCCTTATCTCCCTGAGATGGCAAGGGAGCAGGCTGAAATTACAAGTCTTATCTCCATGTATTGGCAATGGAATAGACTAAAGATTGTAGATCTTATCTTCGCTGAGCAGGAGCGGAGCAGATTTAAGCCACTCGCCTTACCTCTCCTGAGCAGGAGCGGAGCAGGCTAAATATAGCAGATCTTACTTTCGCTGAGTAGGAGCAGAACAGATCAAATTTCGACAAATCTTATCTTCGCTGAGCAGGAGCGGAGCTGATTTAAGCCACTCGCCTTACCTCTCCTAAGCAAGAGCGGAGCAGGCTAGATATAGCAGATCTTACTTTCGCTGAGCAGGAGCAGAGCAGATCAAATTTCGGCAAATCTTATCTTCGCTGAGCAGGAGCGGAACAGATTTAAGCCACTAGCCTTATCTCCACTGAGCAGGAGTGGAGCAGGCTAAATATAGCAGATCTTATCTTTGCTGAGCAGGAGCGGAGCAGATTAAAATTTGGCAAATATTATCTTCGCTGAGTAAGAGCGGAGCAGATTTAAGCAACTAACCTTATCTCTACTGAGCAGAAGTGGAGCAGGCTAAATATAGCAGACCTTATCTTTGCTGAGCAGGAGCAGAGCAGATCAAATTTCAGTAAATCTTATCTTCCCGAGGTAGCAGGGGAGTAGATTTTAGCCACTAGCCTTATCTTCCTGAGGTAGTAAGGAAGCAGGCTGAAATTACAAGTCTTATCTCCATGTATCGGCAATGGAGTAGATTGAAGATTGTAGATCTTGACTCTCTAAGCAGTAGTGGAGCAGATCGAATTTGGCGAATCTTATCTCAATGTATTGGCAATGGAGCAGATTTAAGCCACCAACCTTATCTCCCTGAAATTGCAGTGGAGCAGGTTGAAGATACATATCTTATCTCCCTGAAGTTACAGATTGAAGATACAAGTCTTATCTCCCTAAAGTTACAGAGGAGCAGACTGGAGATTGTAGATCTTATCTCCCTAAGCAGTAGGGGAGTAGATCGAAGACGGTGAATCTTATCTTCTCGAGTGGAGCAGGTTGAGGGCTACAAGTGTTTTCTCCCTAAAATTGCGGTGGAACAAATCAAAGTAACAATTCCCATGACCCTAAAAATGCAGTAGACTGGAATGAGCTTACTTGAAGAAGATAAATACCAAGAAGTCAAGACTCAGCGAGACGGGGCAAAATTGGCCCTTTTAAAGTCTTTACTCCATTCTCGTTACACGAAAATGAGCAAAGATGGGCAGCTGTAATAGGCCAATTTTGGCCTGGGCCTGAAAAAATAATAATCGAAGCCAAATGATGCAATCGGTCGAAAACAAGCTAAAAAGGGCCAAATTGTAAGACAATCATTAAATTGTGGCCAAATTAGAAAGATGGAGAAAACCAAAGAGTGATCAAATTTTGTTGACTTGGTAAAAGGCTAAAAATAGAAAGATTTTATTTTATTTTATTTTATTATTAAATTAGTTAGGTTGTTTTTAGTAAACCCCATGTATATAAATAGGGATATCTTGTTCTTTGAAAAGGGGATTACTTTTGGTATTCTTACGTCAATTTGGAATTGGATTATTCTCTCTTTTCCTATTTCCATTGGAATTGAATTATTTTCTTTTCACTTTCAATTACGTGAGAATTTTGTCCATTTCACTTCAATTTCTTTGTTTGTTCTAAATTCGTCTAATTGCTTTTAGCCCTTCCGTTTTTTATTGTTTTGCAATTAAGTTTTCATTATTTTTTTTGGGGTCCTAAAGTTTGTTTTGACTGTATTTTGGTCTCCTTGAAGCTGTGCGTTTTGGAGGGTAAAGATTATTTCCCTTTTGGTCCCTCTTTGTTATTTGCACGTTCAAATTAGTCCATTTCCTTTTATTTATTTTTGATTTACCCCAAAATTGTTGTTTTCAATTCAATTTAACCCCCTTTTTTTTATCATTTTTTATTTTGCCATTAAATTAATTAATTAGAGTTTTATGCCTATTATTATGATTATTACTCTACTATTTACCATATTTATTATTATTAACTTATTATTATTCTTATTTATATAGTATTATTTTCTTATTATTTTTAATATTATTAATATGTATATACTACTAATAAATTGTTATTTTCTATCTTATTATTATTTTTATTATTTTTACTAGCATATTATTTTTATTATCATTATTTTTTTATTTTAATTATTATTTCTTTTATTTTATTTAATCTTTTCCCTCATTTTATTTCTTCTTTTTCAACCTTTCTCTTTATTTTCTTTAAATTTATTTTGATTCTTCATTTATTTACTTATTGTCCTTATTAATTTCTTCCATTATTTATCTACAACTATTTTGTTCTTGTTATCGTTATATATGTTTTCACGTCCATTATATTTCTACTACACATACCTTTTAAGACGTTACATCTTTACTCAAATTCATAAAAATAATTTTTTTTCCAAAATAAGACAATACTCGATATTTGGGAGCTTCGAGAAAATTGTTCCCTAACTTACTGGGTTCCGATTTCTCTTGTCGAATCTAAGTAACTGAGTACCGTTTTAAAATTAACACATACAAATTTCAAATAAAAGCTTATTCTCAGGAACTCGAAATGTTACCACCTAACTCACTGGATGTGACATTTCGTTATCTTGAGGTAAGAATTTTTAACAACATAGACAATATTCTGTATTTGGAAATTTTGAGAAATTGTGCTCTAACTTACTGTGTTCCAATTTTTTATAAAACCTAAATAACTGAATACCCTTTTCATATTTTTATACATGAGTTTTAAATGTCAAAAGACAATCTTAGTTTCAAAAATTTGAAGTGTTTTATCATACCTCACTGGATGTGACATTTTATTTTTTCGAGATTAGAAGATCTTAATTTTCAATTCAAATTTTCCTTTAAATAAAAAAATCGTATTTTAAAATCTTTTCAAATTTTTAACTATAAGACATTATTTAATCGATAGGTACCAATTTTAGGCGTCACAAAGGTGCTAATCCTTCCTCGTACGTAATCGACTCCCGAACTTGTTTTATCAAATTTTGAAGACCAAAATCATTGTTTTAATAAATCAAAACGTTTTATTAAAATGATAAACTTTAAGGTAACCTGATCACACCTCGAAAAAGATTGATAGCGACTCCATTTTTGTTTTTTAGTCGACTCCCGTTTTTTAAAATGAAAAATAGTTTCGACAGGTGATAAACATCAATGATACAGCCTCAAAATATTTGCTAAAACTTCAAACATGCATAAAAATTAATCAGTAAATACCATAGACTTCTTTTTCCACATTTCCTCCCTTCCCCCTTTGTCTCTACTTGCACGGGCGGAGTTATGCAAGAAAAATGAAAAAGGATAAAAAAAAAAAATAGAACATCATTATCGGAATGTACCGAGAGTTCCACAAGATCCCGAGAGAGAGAACTCAGCACTTTGAGGGTTTTGTTTGTGGTATCTCCATTATTGTCTGTTCTGTAATTCAAGGACTGCATAGGTTCTTGAGATCTTCTTCCTTGGCATACCAGTTTGGTATTATCTTGGACACATGGGGATAAAGATCCTTGTATGAATTTCGGATCGTCCCTTCCGCAACTCCCGTAGCAACAGAAATATCTGCATTCATTTGTTCATTTTTCAGAGAAACATAACAGTAGCTCAAAATTTTTTGATGTCACTGTTCTTGTTTTTTAATTTTAATACACAAACACATTGCTTAGACACCATGTTAGGTTATTCGATATAAAACCTCAGCACCTAAAAGTAGTACATGAAACATCTTAGTTTTAGTTAATAAAGTAAGAAGGAAATAATATCAAACCTTTAAGTGGCTTCTTATCATCCGAAAGCTGTGTTATTATATAAATAACTGCAGCTGCAATTGATATAGGGCTCCGCCTGCAAAAATTATGCAAATTGTTAGCAGATATATATTAAGTGAATAAAACATTCATCTTATCAAGCTCCAAGAGTTAAAAAACAGTAAAGATAAACAATGGGAGAAAATAAGATGACATCTGTGAGAAGTCATGGAATAATGTCAAGGAGAATCATTTTATTTTATTTCTTTTCCTTTCAGTGTCTTTAAACTTTCCAAAACATGCAAAAGACAAGTAACCGAATTGAATCACCAATTTGGTTGCAAGGATCTACCTAATCGGCAAGAACATGGAATACCCGAACCATCAATGAAGTTCACTAATGATTTCTAGAAAATAAATACCAAGATACTTACAAACATCCATATCCCAAAAAGGTGTTGCTTCTCACTACCAGCATTTCATAAGTCACCATTATAATAATAATCTTTAAAAAGTAAGCAATTATTGCAAAATCTCAACCATAATTGTCAGTTACTGCTCTATCAGCTTCTTTTTCTTTAGTTCACCATTTGAATAATAACTCAAACATTTCTAATTCTTTCCCAATCAAGCAGTTAATCAACTTAAATCCCCATTTCCTAATCAACCATTCTGTTAACTTGATAATCCAGACATGTCACATATGTTACTCAGATTTGGGCAAATGTTGAATACGGGCACGGTTAATTTTTTCCAAGTTGTCCAGATATTTGGAGGGTCATTATATTCACACCTATGTCCAGATATAGGTCAAACATAGGTACTAAAAGAAAATTTAAGAGTCAAGTCACATAGGTCTATACAGAATTATCCAAGCCATATTTAAATTCGTTTGAAAGGCAAAGGCTAAAAGAAATTCTATTTAGGCTCACAGCTTCATGATGAGATTAGAATAATAGCGACCTTATATCAAACTCCTCAGACTTCTGAACTGCTTCTTGGGCAGCTTTAACTGCTTGATTATTCATGCCAAGATTGGAACAAAAACGCCTCTAATAATTAAACAAAATAAAGTCAGCAGCAACCATAAATGGTACGCAAAAATAAATAATTCAATATTCAACCATGGAAATGCTCCCAAACAAATGGCAAAGAGGGGAACTCACCATGAAGTCACCAGCATGTATGGCTCCCATCTCCACAGACTGACCAGTCTCCAATCCCAGTTGTTTCACTATGTATTCTTTTGCTCGGCCAATTTCTTTCTTTGTGGCTCCATTGGCGACAGAGCAAATTTCTATTTGAAATCCACAGGATCAAGGAAGCTCATAGGCATTAGGAAAGATAAATCATGAAGCATCCAGATGTTAAAAGAATCTTAGGCTGTACCCTTGACAGTGCGGGGCTTGTCCTCTTGTCGACAAGCAATGTAAAGGCAAGCAGCCAACAATGCATCCTGATTTCTTCCTCTACTAGACTTCTGGTCTTCCACCTTCTTATATATCTCATTGGCTCGATCCTTCAAAGGCAAAAGCCCCAAAAATCACAGCCATTAATATGAAAACTCTAAATTTAGCTTCTTTTTCTTTCGTTTCTTTTCCAAAATACAACCATAAAAAGAACTAATTACAATCATAATCAATGATCACATTCATATATCATTGAAGAGATAAATAACTATGTTAAACTATCAAACTAAAAAACCAGAATACATCTGTACATCTCCAAAAATACAATAAGCCCACACATGGTGAGACTCAAACTAGGGATCTCAAAGTCCCATAGCCTCCTCCTTGCCATAAAACCAAGACGTCACTGGCAACCCTAAATTAGCTTGAAACAAATACTTCAAATGCAAAATAATTTTCTTTTCTAAACATAAACATACTCACTATTAGTGGTGATCTTTAGAAGACAATCATTGAGGAGTAGAATACTAGGTGTAGAGATTCCAAGAAAATTTAAGAGGCCAGATGAAGAGAAATTATTTCAAATTATAGAGCATTGCATCCTAGCCTTCTATTCCATGGTAACTTCCTATGGTTACTTAAATCTTTATGTTTTATGGGTTACTGACACATATCAAGGATAAAGTCTTAGTTCTTATACAACTGAAATAGTGTCCGTATATAAAGATAGTCAAATATTAAGTAAAAAAATAAATATATCAAACAATAATGTATAATTGTCCAGTAACTTTTCCTATCTATTGATGGTAGAGCTCTAGTTACATCTTCAAGTCTATAAATCACACACCCTTACCAACAATTTTGAGTAATAAACAAGATGATTCCTTTTCCAGCCATCAAACTTAACTTAATCATCTTTCTTCACTGCAAGGTGACTAAGAGCAGCAGAAGCTTCTATCTACTAATGCACACATAGGATGGAGGTTTAAATTTATAACTTGCTTTTATTTATGCATAGACTGGGACTCTGAGGAACCTGCAACAGCTATGTGCCTATGTTAACCTTTATAAGTATTTCATGCTTTCAACTCATGCACAAAATTGGGGTTTAAATTTGATAACTCCTTCCTACTCATGCAGTGATTGAGAAAGGGAGTGGCAGTGATTATGATTATATTTGTATGTATTTGAGGCTTTCAAATCATAAACAATGATGGAGATTAGGGTTTCATATTGATACCTTATTTCTAGTCGGCTCATTTACCACAAATTTGCCAATATTTACACTACAGGCATCCAATTTCAAACAACTCAATCTTATAGAGTCTGTCATCCTATACTTTTGACTTTGTTTCAACTCAGTATTGATTTAGTACATCTTATACCCTTTATATTGTCCATGGCAGCAATGCGAACTTATATCAATAATATACATACACATGAATACCAAAAAGGGAGTATATCAATAATATGTCCATATGTACATGTCATTAGTCCATGGTAATAAGCTCAAACACCATAAATGATTCAAATTATATTTGTATCAGGCAGCATACCTTGATGGTCGCGACAAGACCCAACCTGAAACATAATTTTATACCAATAAGTAACATTTCATAGTAAATTACTCTCTCAAGCATAGAAATCCCCTTCATTGAGAAAGGGAAGGGGAAAACAAAGAAATATACAAAACCGTACACCTAAAGCAGAATATTAATTGAAAGCTAGTATTTAAAGCTTTTCACAAAGCATTCACATAGATTAAAAACATCAATGCTTTTAAGAAAAATAAAATTGAAAATCTCTAAATTTCCTAGAATCCGCCCTCAAGCTAGTATTGTTCCATAATTTTCTTCAGTACAAACAAGTAGACATGTTAAAAGATACTGCATCATAAATTGTTTTCACCAACAATTGAAGTATCTCGTCTCTCAAATGGCAACGGCAACCAAAACCATGAAATAGATCAGAATTCCTCAAAATCTCTAAGGCCTTCCCATTAATTTTCCCCAGAAACAATGGACATATCAATCTCAAATCAAGTAAAACTCTAATAATTTCACACAAAATTCATAATACTAATATCCAGTTTTTCAATTGCCTAAAATTGTATACCAACAAAACGAACTCCTACCAAGCAAAAACCAAGTGCAAACAAATCCATCCAACAACCCCAAAAAAGGCATTTGAATACCTATCAGACATTGTAGCAATAGTCTTAAAAGCGAGAATCAACCCCCGATCCGGATTCGACCCGCGATTCTGCCACCGACCCAACGAGGACGAAAGGAACTCCCCGGAAGCACCGTTAGGCTTAGCGATAACGGTGGATAAACCGCCATCCGCCAAAAGCGGATTGGTGGGACCGCCGACACGGACGGGATCATTATCGCCGGACTCGTTGGCGAAGGTTCTCCACTCCGATGTCTCATCGATAGAATGCGACTCTAAGACCAAGCCGCACTCCGAACAGACGGTGTCGCCGGCGGAGTGGTCGAAAACGACCTCCGTGTTCCGCTTGCAGTCCGAACAAAACGCGTCCGCCATATCCGGAGCAGCTAACTGTTTCCCCTTCTTATTGGGGGATTTTTACCTCAAAAAACTGCTTTCAAAGTGATTGGAAGATGCAAATTGAAACGTTTTGTTAGATTAAAAATCAAGTTTTCAATAATTATTTTATTTGATTTTGTTTTCAGTTTGTTTTGCTTCGGGAGAAACGTTTGAGGGGATGGATAATTTATTTATAGATAATTTTACATTTTATAAAAATATAAAAAAAGGTTATTATTATTACTGATACTAGAATATACTTGTTTCAATTAATTACTTATTTTTATTAATTAGATTTCGGAAATTAAAATATGCTTCCCATCTATACACTTTTTTTTATTATATATTTTGGAATTTAAACCTCAAGAGTTTATCATTTTTATTTTTTGAATTTAAAAATTTAAATCCAATTATTAATATTGTGATATTGTAATAGACATAAATTTAGCAGAGAATTTCAATGATATTAACAAATCTAAAAAATTCTTGTTAGCATTTTAATCAAAATAAAATATTTAAACTAATTAATGACATTGTAAAAGAATTAATGTATAAAAAATAAAATTTAAATTGAATATAAGATAAGGACTAAAACTGAATTGTATAATCCTAAGAAGATGCAAATCTAAAAAGTTTATGTTAGCATTTTAATCAAAATAAAATATTTAGACTAATGTACAAAGAATAAATTTTAAATTGAATATAAGATAAGGACTAAAACTGAATTTTAACCATCACTGTAAAATCCTAAGAAGACAAAGAATACGTTATATGTAGATAAAGTATAGATTGCGGCAAGCTCAGTGTATGAGTGAAAAACAATATCTGAAACGTATATTTATTAAAAATTTATGTAAAGTTTAAATGATGTTTCGGATAAAGTTGAAGGAAGGCTCATCATGAGTTTTTATTAATTTTATATACAAAGAAATAGGATATGATTTATTTTTGTACTTTTTACTAATTCAACTTAAAACTTTATACTACAAAAAAAATTAAAAACCACGTCAAATCTTTCTTTTCGTTTTAGCTGATTAAATCCACTTATTACTTGGACTGCTTTGATTTTAGGATTACATGTTAAATAATTGAAATCATCAAAATCGAATTAATTCCTTTTATTTTTATTTAATTCATGAAATAATTTATCATTAAATACCAAAAAAATAAAATATTTACAGGATTTAATCGATTAAATAAAAAATAATAGAAATGAGCTGATTTTAAAAAACGCTTCTAGCTAAAAAAATTTTTAGTTGATATGTAAAAAAGTACTTCCATCAGGAAGCTCTTTTCGTCAAGGTCAACAAAAGCGCTTTTCCTCTACTTTTTCTAGCGCGTTAAGATTTTGTTTATTTAAATTAGGATTTAAGTTTAAGGTTTTGTTTATTTAAAGTAGGATTTAGGGTTTTCTTTTGAGATTTTGAATTAATTATTTTGTGATTTTTTTGAGATGATAAATAATATTAACTTAATTCAAAATTTAAAAAAATCGTATTTTTACACCAATCGTATATTCAAATCTTGAAAAATTGAATTGGATTCATAACCGAAACTCCGTCTACTCTACAGGGATGGAATATTAGTTATTACTTTTTTTTTGCCTTCTTAATATTAGAGTGGTGGCCGATTTTCTAGAAAATTATTTATTAACGGAAATGTGGTTATTATCATTGATAATTTTTTTAAAAATGAATACTTTGTTTTAGAAAAAATATTTTAGGAAAATGTTAAGATAATTCAAATAAATAAATAAAATTGAGAGAAAAAAAATAGAGAATTTAATTGGATTTTGAGAGGAATTTGAGAGAGAATTGATAATATAAGAGAGAGTTGAGATTGAATTGGAAAAAAAAATGAAATAGGGGGGTTTATAGGATAATTTTTTTTTACCGTTGAGGGGGCAACAACTAATTAAGTTGGGGGTGGGGGGCAACAGCTAATTAAATAGCCATTGAAAGTAGGTAACTGTTGAGGGAAAAGAGCTTCCTGCTGGAAGTACTTTTGCTAAAAAAATGACAGAAAGAGCTTCCAGATGGAAGCACTTTTTTGCATATCACCTAAAAAAGATTCTAGCTGGAAGCATTTTTTAAAAAAAATTGGCTCATTCCCGTCATTTTTCATTCAATCAGCCTAGTCTCGTAAATATTTTATTTTTTGGCATTTACTGGTAAATTAGTCTACATGATTATTTTATTTTTTACAATATAAAAAATAGTATTTTCAAAAACCAAAATATTTAATTGTAATTTTGTCTAAAATCAATCCAAAAAAATCGTTATCATCCTTAATTAAAATTTTTTTTAACAATCTCATTATAAGTTTTAATTATATTTACTTTTTTTGATACAATGTTTAAAACTACCCATAATCCCTCCTCAACTTATAAATAGAAAGATAATACGTTTTAGCATACTCAAAATCACACCCTCTGTAACACCCCAAACCCGGTCTAGACATTATGGCCATATCTGGCAATGTCACACGATAGTGTTTTTGAAACCTTGTTGTTATGATGAAAACATTCCATGTTATTATCTTTAGTAAACCTTTGTTAGAACTTAGGAAGTTGGCTTTATTCATTTAAAACATTTGTTTTGAGACATCCCTCGTTGCGGAAGTTTTAATAAAACAGTCTAAGTGATCATGCGTTTAGAAAATACTTTAACTTTTTGAAAATCAAATTTCCTACGACCAGCAGGTATAAATCCATAAAGTAGAATAAATAAATAAAAATCCAACTTTAAAACCAAAGTCCTAAAGGGTCCTTAAATTACAACCCAAATAATCAATAATAATCAAATCATAGATCGTAAATTGAAAACCATGAAGTCCAAAAATTACTGTGGTCACTGCTGAGTCCTTTGTCGCACTGATCTGTTTAAGTCTGGGGATTAGCTGTGCACATTAAACAAAAAGGATGAGTTTACGTAAACTCAGTGTGTAATCCTGCAGAAACAAACAAACAATCAGTATTCACAGTGCACAATTGAACAGTCTTGGGCCTAAGCCCTTTTCAGTATCAGTGACAATTTGGGCTTTAGCCCATCTCAGTACAATGTCAAAAATGCAGTAAGACCTTAGCCCATCTCAGTACAGTGTCAAAAATGCAGTAGGGCCTTCGCCCATCACAGTATTAGTGGCAGTAACAGTTATGCAGTAGCAAAATCCTACCCAACCAGCCTCTACACACCATCTCCATCCAACCTTACACACCATGTCGGGATTAAATCAACCCACCCATCCCTAGACACCATGCTGTACCGAAATGCGGCACATAATCAGAAATTTGCAGCAAAGCTGCCAGATAACAGGCTTAATAGCATTTTAGACACTTCCTCCAAATAATAGTAGCCCACCCTGACGTAATGCAACATACAAAAGATGTCATGCTATTATGCAATTACAGTACATACATTCAGATATCATAATTCATGCTCAGTACAGAAATTAGACAGATAGATCACTCATATAAGGGTCTAAGTAGGGCTTACCGACCCTTTAGTAGGTTCACAGTCGACTTGCGCGACCTGTGCAACCTTAGACAACTTTTCAGAAAAATGGGCTCACACGCCCATGTGGGCTCACACGCTCATGTGGCCCACACGGCCCAAATTGGCCTTGGCCGTGTGATTCATTTTTAATGTAACCCATGCTAGCTAAATATTCATATATGTTTTCACTATTTACTTATATGTTCATTCAAAGCTTCTACTTGAGTCATTGTCACTAATTATTTATATCTTGAGCTACAGAATTCCAAATTAAGATCCGCTTGATGTTTTTGAAATTAGACTCAAATATCTTTCTACCATAAAATTTTTAAAATTTATAGTTTATCAAATAAGTACAGTAAAATCTTCAAATTTATCCCTATTCTGTTGTTTGACAGCTTCAACCTTTCCTTACTAAAAATTATTTATCTCTTAGTACGAAATTTGGATGATGTTTCTGCTTTTTTTTCTTGAAAATAGACTCGTTAAGAATTTAAACATATACATTTAAGCCCCTAATTATTTTTCTACAATTTTTGATGATTTTCCAAAGTCAGAACAGGAGAACCCAAAATCATTCTGACATTGTCTCACAAAATTTATTATATCTCATAATTTACAATTCTATTGCTTACACTGTTTCTTCCATGAAAAATTAGACTCAATAAAATTTAATTTCATATTTTATTCAACCTCTAACTCAATTTCTACTATTTTTAATGATTTTTCAAAGTTATACTACTGTTATTGTCCAAAACTATTTTAGTGCAAAATGTTGATTTCCAAGTTTATAACACTTTACAATTTTTCACATCATTTTCTC
Organism: Gossypium stocksii; assembly: GCA_020496765.1. Lineage (NCBI taxonomy): Eukaryota > Viridiplantae > Streptophyta > Magnoliopsida > Malvales > Malvaceae > Gossypium > Gossypium stocksii. Next base: position 43,776,996 of record CM035621.1, read on the forward strand.
TTATTTCTTTTATTTCTCGACAGCAAGCAATTTTGGCTGTTTGCCGAATCCCATTTTCTGCGTTTCGGTACACACCTGGTATCGATTCATTGTGCACAGTAACCTGAGCCTTCAAAAACCTATATTTGACCAATATATCCCTTAATTAATCACTTGATTTGTCAGTCAAACCAAATATCCCCAAGATAAAACTCGAGAAACTAAACCAACGATGATTCGGAAACTTACCGCGACGAATTCGATAACCAATCGTCTCCACACACTGGAATATCCGCTTAAAACCTTTGAACATCACCTAAACGAGAGTAAAATGAACCCTTTGTTAATTGCCTAATTGAAATACAATAACCAAGGAGAAAAATTCCACTTATCGAAACAGATGAAGTCGAAAGTTGCACCCAAAGAGATAACTCGCAAAAAATACAGAAACGAAAAGAGTAGGGAAAAGAGAAGAGAATTTCGGCTATAGAGCAAGAGATGAACCGATCAAGAAAACGAAAAGAGAGGGGAAAGAGAAGAAATAAGATTCGGCCAAAGGGGAGTAAAAACCAAAGAGCAAGTAGGGAGAAGAAACAGCAGAGAAACAAAAGTCTAACATCAGAAAATTAGTTGGGATAAAAGAAAATAGAAAACTAATAAGAAGAAAATCTTATTCTGATAACTTCTCCCCAGTTATCTCTTAAAAAAACTCCCTATTAACCCACTCAAACACAACAACTCAACAGTCCAATTTAATTTGAACTCCATCACGCCACACGCCTCAAACACAAATTAATTTCCCTGCTTATGCAGAGACTTAAACATAGAACCTCTTACAAACTACGACTCCGCTTAACCACCAAACCAACAAGTCCATTCTAATATATTTTTACCAACAATCAAATAAAAGCCTACAGAACAAGAGTAAGGCCTAATTCCTTCAAAATACTAAAATTTACCCAAGCGAAGGCTTGAACTTAGGACCTCCCAAACACTTCCAAAACACATAATCACTAAAGCTGATAGATATTTGTATCATATTTTCACAATAACAAAATTAGAAATTTTGGGACGTTACACCCTCCTGCATTGGAAACAATACCCCATGCTAGTCGAGCTAAAATTCAATCGATCATCCTTAATTAAATTTTATCTATATGAAATTAACTATTAAATAAACTCTAACAATTCAAACTATAGTTTATCCACAGATTAATATTATATTATTAGAGAATATTATGAAAATATTTTTTAATATATATTTTACTAGTTTTTTTATACGTGCAATGCACGGGTTAATTATATCTATTAATTAAATTTTATTAAAAAAGGTTTGTAAGATTTAACAAATAATATGTTTACTATATATAAATTATGTTTTTATATTGAATAATGTATTGAATAATTTGATATTTGTCTATTAATAAACAAAGAAAATTATCATTTAAAAAAAAATTAATTAAAAAATTAGTTGACATAAATTAATATTTCATTTAAGCAAATTAGTTGTCTAATAAAGGAAAAAAGTTAATTACTATTTTGTTGACATAAATTAAAATTTGTATGTTATAAAATATTGACCGATAAAAATAATAGGGTTCAATTTTTAGTTGGTGGAAACATGGAATCATATATGTTGGTTTTATGTTGCATAAAAATTAATTCTTTTGAGATTTTTGTAGAATTCAAATAATTGATTGATTTCATAGATGTAATTTTGAAATAAAATTAAGGATTTTATAATTAGGTAAAGTGAAATTGTCTTATTTATGAGACACTGGCAAAAATATCAATTAATTGATACAATTTTAATTAAAGTTATTAGGTATGTTCATTCACAATTTAATTAAAGTTATGATGTATGTTCATTCACAATTTTAATTAAAAATTACAGACAAATTCTTCTTCCTGATTGTTTTATTAAATTTCTGTAGAAAGAAAAAATAATTAAAATATATAATTTCTGTTTTATTTTATATTCGGCTTCGTTTGAGATTTAAATAATTAATTCTAAAATTTGAATCTTATAATCATGTAAAATAAAACTGTTTTATATTTTAATATCGCATATTATATTTGAATAAATTTGTTAAATTATATAAAATATAAGTTAGATTAAAATACAATGAAATGAAGAAATCAAAGCCAACAAATCATTACCATAAGCTTGAAACACACCAACATTAAAAATATCATAGCTTTTAATAATATATGATATTTACTTTTTTTTTTTTTCATCTATTAATAATATTATATATGATCTATACTTTTCTAACATCTATAAAATATATACGTGGAAAGAATGAATAAGGTAAAATAACAAAAAATCGTGTAGGGTTTGAAAATAATTAATAAAATAATAAGTCTGATACTCTAGCACGTTTTGGCTTTTCTTTTTTAGTTTTCTTTCAATTTTGTTTTCGTTTTGATGACGACGGTTATTAGTTGGGGGTTGGTTCTAATCAAGTTGGTAGGAATACTCAGCAATGGAGAATGAATTGGCAGATTTATCGTTAGAAGATGGTGAAGAGGAGGTTTTGCTGGTACATAATGAATTTGATTCTTCGACAGTGGTATTTAATCTTTGTCTGGTTAGTGTTTTCTTACGGCAAGTGTAATCCACTTCCCGGCGATAATACAATGGTGAATCTATGGCATCCTTTGAGAGGGGTTCAAATATCAGATCTGGGGAGAAGAGGTTTTTGTTTAGATTTTTTCATTGACCAGGTGTTAAATGGGGCTCCATGGACTTTTAATAATCATCTTTTGGTGATTCATCATTTGGAGGATGGTGAGGATCCGATGAAGGTACTGTTAATCTTTGTGACTTTTTGGGTGCAAGTGCATGATTTACCTCCGAGGTTTTTTTTCTGAATCTATAGCAAAGCAGTTAGGTGATTTCATTGGTAAGTTCTTGGAATACGATGGTAAGAGTTTTGGTAGTGGCCTGAGGAATTACTTACGTATGCGGGTTCAGATGGATGTTAGGCAATTTTTAAAGCGAAATAAGAAGATTATGTTTTTGTCTGGCAAGTGTTTTTATGTCAATTTTAAATATGAAAGACTAACGTTGTTCTATTTTTTCTATGGTTGTTTGGGACACAATGACTCTTTCTGTCAGGTTATAATGGTTAAGGATTAGAAGTTGTAGAGATGGGATGTGATCTATCGTTAAAGGCTCAATCAAGGAAAGCTGTTGCGATTATAGTGTGTGGCTGAGAGTGGAAGGTGAAGGTGAGATAATAAGAAATACCCTGGGACATTTTGATTTGGGGTGGGGATCTGAGGAGGGGGAAAGAAAGAGTTAGGGATGCGTATAAACCCTGTTTTGGGGTTAAACTTGGAAGGTAATTTGAAATATATGTCTACATGCAAGGGGATTCTTCAAAGATATTGGGACAAACAGATATGGAATATGACTAGGAAGACTGCCTTATAGAAGGTGGAGATGGAAAGAAAAGGCCAGAAGGAATATTGGGAATCATAGTGTTTCAAATGTGATAGATTCACTGGTGGTTATAGAAAGGAGATCATAGGGATGAGCTCATTTTTTATCAGCGGCTACCAAGAGGCAAGCTGACCTGTCGTAATGAAAATAATTTGTTAAAACGTCTGTAGTTTGGGGAATCCACAAGCTATATAAAGACTTGGGCATATGCTAATGTGTATTATCCCCAGGTGGTCTTCTTTATAAAGACAAAAATAAGTAACGTGCAAATGGAGAATGTGCGTAGAAGGTGTGGGTTTTTAAATGGTATTGATGTTTTGGTTGATGGTTCACGAGGAGGTCTTTATTTGGCTTGGAATGAGAATATTATAATTAATCTAAGGAGTTTCTTTAGGAGCCACATAGACATTGAATTTTAGGAGACTAGAGAGAATAAACAGTGGAGGTTTACTAGTTTCTATGGGGCTTCATTTGTGCGTAGTAGAGATGATTCGTGGAATTTGCTGAGAAATCTAGGACGCTCCCAGGATTTATCTTAGCTAGTGTGTAACGATTTTAATAAGATCATGTGTTCTTTTGAGAAGGTTGGGGGTGCCAAGGGAAGAAAGGAGAATGGAGGTTTTTTGAGGAGTATTAGAAGAATGTCGGTTAATAGATGTTGGATACTCTGAAGCATGGTTTACCTAGGAAATAGGAAACTTACCTGAAACAAATATCAGAGAGCAGCTGGATAAAGGCGTGGCCAATGTCGAATAGATGAATGTGTTTCCGAGTGCAATGATTCAGTATTTGCCTCATTCATTTTAGGATCATTGTCCTCTTCTTATTCATACAGAGTAGGAAAGGAACAGGCTAAGACTGAAAAGGTTTCGATTTAAGGTATGGTGGGTAATGAAATAATCATTTGAAGGGGAGGTGAAGCGAATATGGGATTCTACTTCGGGTGATATTTTTGCTAAGTTGGAATACTTATGGATCAGTTTGGGAAAATGGGCGGGTTCTGTTAGGAGTAAAATGGAGGGTCTCAAGAGGGATCTGACTAGAAAACTGGAAGAGATGATGGACGAGAAAAGAGTTGACGAAAATCTTGTAGAATTTATCTATACTAAAATCCATCTTAATTTAGAGATCGATAATGATGAAATGTATTGGCAGCAGATAACACGTATGTAACACCCATTACTCGTATCCGACGCCGGAATAGAGTATGAGGCTTTACCTCACTAAATCACATGCAACCCTTCAACTTTACACTTATTGAAATGTGTCCCAATTAAAAACTTTTTCAAACAATGTCCTACGGACCTTAATATGGGCCTACAAGGCCTAAAACATGATTTGGAAACAACCCGGGGCCATTTCAGATACTTAGGTAACTTCTAAGAAAATCTACTAAAAACAGGGCACACGCCCATGTGGAAGGGCAACACGCCTGTGTGGCCTCAAGATATGGCCGTGCTACTGGCCCGTGAGCCTCACACGACCTAAGTACCTAGGGACACGACCAAAATCGTGAAGTAAACCGAGGATCACGGTCTGATATAATAGAGGTTGGCACTCCGTGTAATTGTACAATTTGGGAGATATACAATTCTGCCAACTTATCAAGTGAGAAATCTGTACGAACCGGAATGAAATGAGCGGATTTTGTTAGTCTGTCCACAATGACCCAAATGGAGTCTTTCTTACTCGGTGTCAACGGTAAACCTGACACAAAGTCCATTGTAATGCGATCCCACTTCCACTCGGGTATCATAATCGGCTGAAGTAATCCCGACGACACCTGATGTTCTGCTTTTACTTGCTGACATACTAGGCATTTAGATACAAAATCAGAGATGTCTCGTTTCATGCCGTGCCACCAATACTGTTGCTTTAAATCATTATACATTTTCGTACTGCCCGGATGGGCTGACATTCGGCTATTATGGATTTCATTCAAAATTATCGAAACTAGCTCAGACTTTTTCGGAACACACAGTCGGTTCTTAAATCTCAAACAATTATCTCCGTCAACTCGAAACTCTGAGCTCACATTCGACTCACACTGAACTCGTTTGGCAACTAAATCCTCATCGGCTTTCTGCGCCTCACAAATCTGCTGAAGTAGCACGGGTCTTGCTACCAATTCGGCAATCAACACATCATCCGCTGGCATGGTTAGCTTCACGTTCATAGCTCGCAAGGAAAATAAAGATTTTCGGCTAAGAGCGTCTGCGACTATATTAGCTTTTCCCGGGTGATAATCAATAACGAGCTCATAATCTTTTAGCAATTCTAGCCACCGCCTTTGTCTCAAATTCAAATTTTTTTGTTACATCAGATACTTGAGACTTTTGTGATCGGAGAAGATGTGACATTTTTCACCGTACAGATAGTGTCGCCAAATCTTCAAAGCGAAAACAATTGCGGCTAATTCAAGATCATGAGTCGGATAATTTCGCTCGTGAGGCTTCAACTGTCTCGAAGCATAAGTAATAACCCGGCCTTCTTGCATCAAAACGCAACCCAAACCGTTCAGAGATGCATCACTATAAACTACAAATTCTTTACCGGTTTCCGGCTGAACTAACACTGGAGTTTTCGTCAAAAGGGTTTTCAGTTGGTCGAAGCTTTGCTGACACTTATCCGACCACTCGAACTTGATATCTTTTTGCAGCAGTCTCGTTAATGGAGTCGCAATCATCGAAAAACCTTTGACGAATCGTCGGTAATAACCAGCAAGTCCTAAAAAGCTCCTGACTTCAGAAACATTTTTAGGAGGTTTCCAGTCAAGGATAGCTGAGATTTTATTCGGATCAACTCGAATACCCGCAGCAGACACTACATGGCCCAAGAACCCGACCTCACGCAACCAAAATTCGTACTTACTGAATTTTGCATACAATTGATTTTCGCGTAAGGTCTGAAGTACTAACCTCAGATGCTCGGCATGCTCGGCTTCATCACGAGAGTAAATCAAAATATCATCGATGAACACTACTACAAAACGGTCCAAAAACGGCCTAAATACTCGATTCATCAAATCCATGAATACTGCGGGGGCATTGGTGAGTCCAAACGGCATCACTAAGAACTCGTAGTGACCGTATCTCGTTCGGAATGCTGTCTTTGGTACGTCGGAATCTCTAACTCTCAACTGATAATAGTCGGATCGTAAATCAATCTTCGAAAATACTGAGGCTCCTCTCAACTGATCGAACAAGTCGTCAATTCGGGACAACGGATACTTATTCTTTACCGTGGCTTTATTCAACTGTCGATAGTCGATGCACATTCTCATGGTCCCGTCTTTCTTTTTCACGAACAAAATCGGTGCACCCCAAGGCGAAAAACTAGGTCGTGCAAAGCCTCTATCTGTCAACTCTTGCAACTGAGATTTCAATTCCTTTAGCTCGGTAGGTGCCATACGATACGGAGCAATCGAAATCGGCGTCGTACCAGGAATCAACTCTATACCAAACTCGACTTCTCTTACAGGCGGCAATCCCGGTAATTCTTCGGGAAACACATCCGAAAACTCGCAGACTACGGGCACCGTCTCAAGTTTCCGGTCAGAAGCTTTGTTATCTAACACATAAGCCAAATACGCTTCGTAACCTTTTCTCACGTATTTCTGAGCTGACATGGTCGTAATTACGGCAGGCTGCCCACTTAGATCAATGGACTCAATTCGGATTATTTCATTATTCGAACATCGCAAATCGATAGTCTTTAGCTTACAATTCACTATCGCGTCATGAACGGTCAACCAGTCCATTCCGAGAATAATGTCAAATTCGTCGAATGGTAGAAGCATCAAGTCAGCCAGAAAACAGAAATCTCGAACCATCAACGGGCATTTCTTGCATACTTTATCGACCAAAACACAACGACCCAAAGGGTTCGATACTCGAATTACGAATTCAGTAGACTCAACAGGAAGAGTCTTACTGGAGGCTAAAGTTTCACACACATATGAATGGGTCGAACCAGGATCAATCAGTGCAATAACATCAGTGTTAAAGAGGGTGAAAGTACCAGTAATAACACCCGGAGAAGAAACTTCCTCACGGGCACGGATAGTATACGCTCTGGCAGGTGCACGAGCCTCGGATCTAACCGCAGTGTCTCTAGTCCCTCTCTGACTACCTTCGGTATTTCCTCCACGTCGCGGTGGTCTACCCCGCGAAGCCGTGCTACTAGGTCTCTGGGTCGGTTTGGAAGTGCGTTCATCATTTCTTGGACAATCTTTAATAAAATGATCGGCAGATCCACATCTGAAACAAGAGCGATCACGATGCCTACAACTCCCCAGGTGCCATTTACCACAATAATTGCAATCTATTCTATCCCGACGTTCATTTCCAACACTGGCAATAGAAGTGGTCCGCGAACTTGCGGGAGGTCGAGGACGTTCATATCTAGAAAAACTCGATGTGTATTTAGATCGGCCCATGTCATCTCTAGTCTTTTTCGACGATTGCTGAATAGATTTCCCCGCGGATCTCTTACGGAACTCTCTATCCCCACCTTCGGCTTTTCTTTTCTCATTGCTGAGTTCTTCAGCTTTACAAGCCCTCTCGACTAGTACGACGAACTCTTTAATTTCCAGAATTTCCACCAGCAATCTGATATCTTCATTCAATCCGTCCTCAAAACGCTTACACATGATGGCCTCAGAGGATACATATTCACGTGCATAGCGGCTGAGGCGTACAAACTCTCTCTCGTACTCAGCCACTGACATCTGACCTTGTTTAAGTTCAAGAAATTCCCTCCGTTTTTGATCGATGAATCTCTGGCTAACATATTTCTTGCGGAACTCGGTTTGGAAGAATTTCCAGGAGACTCGTTCCTTCGGAACAATAGAAACCAGAGTATTCCACCAGTAGTAGGCAGCGTCACGTAACAGAGACACCGTACATTTAAGACACTCCTCGGGTGTGCAGGACAGTTCATCGAACACTCGGATGGTATTATCGAGCCAAAACTCGGCCCGCTCAGCATCGTCACTAGGAGTAGCCCGGAACTCTTCAGCCCCATACTTTCTAATTTTGTCAACAGGAGGCCTACTCGATCTCACTGGATCGGTCACAAGAGGGGTCGTGAAAGTCAAAAACGGAGCATTCGGGGGCGGAGGTTGCGGAACAGCCGGATTTGATCTAGCGAATTGAGCGAACCAGTCACTCATCATCGCATAAAAAGTTGGTCTAATATCATCATCTCGATGACCAATATTTGGCTGAGAGTCAGGTGGCGCTGTCTCTTGCGCGGGAGCAGGAGCTACACTCTCTACATCGTCCGCTACGGTTCGATCAGGTTCAGGATCCATTCTATACCAAAATTTCACATTTCAGATATCAGAAGTCATCTCACTATCAAAATGACACTAAATGGCATGTATAACTAGACTCATACTTACTACGGTAGTTCGAGAATCGACTAAACCTGGCTCTGATACCAATAAAATGTAACGCCCCTAAACCCGTTCCCATCGCAGGAGGGTTAAGTGACATTACTAGACAATTCACAATCACCGGCCACGCTCATTCAACCAATTAAAAGTATTCATAGATAGCACAATTTATACCATTCAACTCTTACAATCATTTCACAAAGTTCGAAAGAGAGTATTTACTAATGAAACACCTAACCGAATTTCTTATTAACAAGGTAATTGGTGTTAAGTCATTTTTTTAAACATTTTCATCATTTAGATCTTATAACCATTCATTCAGCAAAATATTCACAACTAAAGGATGAGCAAGCCATTTGTGCATGGCTAAAACATATATATACATATTCAAAATAAAGATTCTTAATTCGGCAACTATGAGGTACTTCCTATACATGCCATTAATGAGAGTCTAGCTAATTAGGTACCGAACAAGTCTTGATAGTAGAGATGACTTAGAGTGAGAGGTTCTCGAGACCGTAGCCAACGAACAAAATCTATAAAACAGAAGAGTATAGGGCAACAGAGTAAGCATTTAGTTGCTTAGTAAGTTTAAGAATTTAAAACATTTAAACTCTAAAACATTTGTACGTTTAAACTAAGAACTTTTCTAATTGACCGAACATTTATTAGTCAAATTAGACAATCATCATGCATACATAACCTAAACATTTCTCAAAATCGGAGTTCATATCATTTTTATTAACATCTTTCCCTTGGCCGAAACCTGCATTAATATTCAAGGCTAACTATGTTTTACCCATGTTCTCTTATATGCTTATATCTTCATTCCAAATCTAAGGTATGCAAAGTTTAATGATTCAATCTAGTATAACATATTAGGGTTTGAGGTTCACACCTCCTATGTATATATATATATATATTTTTTTTCATTTACATATAACTTTAAACAATAATTAGAGCATCTGAACTTAATTTGTGGCAAAGATCTAAACAATTTCCATTTCATATTTAGTATGGGTACATACCTGATTTACTTGAGGAAATAATTTCCTTCATTCATGATGATTATAACATAGCACCTATTTTAGCATTATTACCTTTAGGCTTTAACCAAATATACTCTAGCCATAAGGCTCTTCGGGCTGGACCCTGCTATTACTATGGCATAATTGCCCTTCGGAAGCAACCCGGATATATCACTAGCCCAGCGGCTCTTCGGGACTTGTCCCGGATATTTCACTGGCACGAAGGCCCTTCGGGACACAGCCCGGGTATTTCACTAGCTCAAAGGCTCTTCGGGACTTAGCCCGGATATTTCACTAGCTCAAAGGCTCTTCGGGACTTAGCCCGGATATTTCACAATAACTTTATATAAAAGGATCATTCAACATTCCTTTCACACATTTGTTTCCCATTTAACATTCACTTGTAATAATATCCCTTAACACATAGCACAACATATTCACTAATCACTTTACCTTTAGGTACAAAAGAAATTCCCATTTCAAATCGATGCACGTAAACTTTATTTCTACCAAACTATAGGCTCTATTGCCACTTTCTCATGTAATTTGCCATAACTAATACCAATCTAAGTAACTAGACATAGTCATCATGCTTAATCGGATAATAGATCAAAATTTCATTACTTAAATCTTACCTCGTGCCTTTTTGAGTAGATACGGTCCGACTATTCCGAAATCTTGGCTTTTCCCTTGTCCGATGCTATCCCTTTAGTTTCTTGAGCTAATTTAGACAAATTAATTTAAATTAACATTCATTTAATCAATTTTCTTACATAACACAAGAAATACCTACTTAACAATTCCACACATTCGGCCCAATTTAAAAAAAAACACCATTAGTCACAAATAAAGAAAACATCCTTAAATCTAATATACATACACTTCAATCCACTCATCAATAAACATTTTATTAATATACTATACTCCATTGCCGAAAGCTATAATGCATCAAATCAAAACATTTCAATTAGCTAAATAACAAGGGTGACTAAGGGCTTTTCTTCCTTTTTGGTATTTAAACATTTATATCACCATTTTAAGGCATAGCAATCTTATAGCTGAATGCTTCAAACTTCACTAAAATTATCCATTCATCAAATTATACCTATTTTAAAACAATTCATTCGGCCTTGAACTGATGATATAACCAACATTTAGAACTAATTTAGCACATATCTTTATTTTTCCAAAATTACCACTTTTCAATAAGACCGATTACAAAATTTGCTTAAACACTTATCTATACCCACATTTTAAAACGCATATATTCATACTTCTCCGTTTGCTATCGATTTAAACCTTGTACAAAATTTAGACCCAATTTATTATTTCTAATGTTCATGACCGTATAGCCATTTCAAAGATTTAAGTCACCCAAGCACAAATTTTCATTTCTAAGCCTATGAATATACAATCTCATCAATCTTTCCACCTAGTAACTCTCGTATACTCCATCTCTCATTTCTATCCTCACAACTTCAAAAACTTCCAAAATTCTACATGGATTCCTCAATGGCCGAATGAAATAGTTACCATAAAAAAAAAATGAAAGTAGATTCATGGTCTTCATATTAAGCTTAACCATCAACTAGAATTTTACAAGAACTTAAGGAAAAAAAATCATCCAGAATCCTCACCTTAGCTATAGTCTTCAATGGCCGAATGTTAACCTCTTCTTCTTTCTTTTCTAATTAAATTTCGGAAATGAAGAACAAATAGTCCTCCTTGTTCTTATCACCATTTTCTTTATTACTTTATTAAACTAATTCATAAAATAAGCCATTTAATCATAAAATACTAATTTAAAAAGCATAATTTAAAAATCACCATCATTATGGCCGGCCACTACTTTGAAAAAGGAGTAATTGACATGCAAGTCCTCTTTTCCTAATCCATGTATTAATTAACCTTCTAAATTATTCTATCATATTATTTTCAAGTTCTCACTTTAATCCTAATTCATAAAAATTCACATCACAAATAAAATTTTAAGACATGCTATTTTCACCCGCAATACATCACATATAAAGAACATAAAATATAACATCTAATTTTCATCGTGACTCGGTTTTGTGGCCCCGAAACCACTTCCCGATTAGGGTTAAAATTAGGGCTGTTACATATCAAGTCGATGCCATGTCCCATACATGGTCTTACACTGACTTTCAATGTATCGAGGCCGATGCTGTATCCCAGACAGGTCTTACACTGGCTCTCATCTTTCGGTGTCGATGCCATGTCCCAGACACGTTTTACACTGACACGTAACCAGTTGACGCCATGTCCCAGACAGGTTTTACACTGACACGTAACCAGCTGACGCCATGTCCCAGACATATCTTACACTAGCTCTCGCCTCAAAGCCGACGCATGTCCCAGACATGTCTTACACTAGCTTGTAAACCTCGAGCCCGATGCATGTCCCAGACATGTCTTACACTAGCACACACATCACCCAATGTCATGGCATGGATATCCAGTTCTATTCTAAATTTAATATCCTGAATTAGGGCCTAATCGGAATAGTGGTTTCGTGACCACAAATCTGAGGTAGAAATAATTATTTTATAATTATTTTGATGTTTATGATATGATTTTATGATGGTGTGAAAATTTCGTGAAGAAATTCTAAGCGTAAAGTGCTTAATTTGAAATTAGGGACTAAATCAAATAAGTTGCAAAACTTGCATTCTAGAAGTTTCTAGTATGAAATTGCTTTGGAATATTAATTAGGAGGTCTTAAATAGCAATTTGACCAATTTTAAGTTCATGGACAAAATTTGGACATGGATGGAATTTTTAAAAGTTTAGTAAGGAGGGGCATTTTGGTCTTTTGGATATTAACATGAAATAAAAAGGGAAAAATAACACAAAATTGGTCATCTTCTTCATTACCACGAAATTTCAGGGGTTCTCCATAGCTAGGGTTTGTTTCAAGCTTCCAAGCTCCATAATCAAGAAAGACGTGGAATCAACCTTGATCGAGGAAAAGAAAAGATTTTGGACTAAATCGCAAAATTGCTATATTTTGTACCGAGGTAAGTTCATGTGTGAATAATGTAACATAATTGCTATTTTAAGTGATTTAATGCTATTTATATGATATGATACTTGTTATTATGAATATTATGCTTTGTGAAATATTATGTATTGGTATGAAAAGTATGCGATTAAATTGATAAGTATGAGATGCAAGCAATGTATTGGTTCCGATATTCCGAGGAGAACGACGGGGAAATGTGTGATTGAGGAAAATCCCGTTTGAACCTTGGGAATAGATTAGGATACAAGTGACATGTCACTAGGATGGTTGGGCATCCGAACTCGTTGAGTTGAGTCCGAGTTCACTTATGGATGCAAATGTCTGAACTTGTTGAGTTGAGTTCGAGTTTGTGAGATGTAACTAGGCATCCGAGCTCGTTGAGTTGAGTCCGAGTTCACTTATGGATGCGAACGCCCGAGCTCATTGAGTTGAGTCTGAGTTCGCTTATGGGTGGGTTACATGATTGATTGATTACATATGTGGCACTTATATGCAAATGATCCGTGTATCCGAGTTATATTTCGATGTGTTCAACGGGTAAAATTCTAGCGAAATGGAAGAACACTCAAGATGAAAATGATATTTTGGTAAGTGTTGTGAAATGGACAATTTGGACAGGTATGTACTTAACCCTCGGGTTGAAACTTGATATAACAGAAATAAGGTGGTAAGATGATACACAATAGCTAGAAATGTGGTTTGTATCTTGGTGATATCATGCTATTGTTGTTGATATAATTGCTTTGTTATGTTACTTGTTATTTGCATGTGAACTTACTAAGCATTTATGCTTACTCCCTCCTTTTCATTCATTGTAGTTTTTAGCGAGCCAACTTGGATATCGGGAAGGTCGAAGAAACGCTCACACTATCCGAGGAAGAATTGGTATATTGGTTTGTATGTTTTGATGTATGGCATGTATAGCAATATACTTGTTTTGTGTAAATAATCTTGTGATATGGTTGTGGTTTGGTTGAGAAAATGCTTGATAATGATTAGTCATTGGTATGGCTAGCCTAGATAATGTTGGATGCCTTGTGAGTTTAATATGTTATATAGCCCATGAGAATTCATAAAAAGATGAAACTTGCCATAAAACAGAACACTACAGCAACAATAACGTGAGTTTGAAAAATCACCAAAAATAGTAGAAAACAAATTAGGTGAAGAATTAACTATGAAATTGAAGATTATTGTCTCTACTTTCAAATGGAGGAAGCGAAATAGGTAAAGGAGTTATATGTTATAAGATATTTGAGTTTTAGTGAAACAGGGCTAGAGCGATTTCTGGATCCCCTGTTCCAAATTTTAAAATTCATTATAAATTGTACAAAAATAATTAGGAGGTGTAATTTATATGTTCAGAATCCTTATTGAATCTAATTTTAATAGAAATAAGCAGTATAGTTATATGAATTTTGTACAGGGAGAAAATTGGTTCGTAGTAAGTAGAGGTCAGTGCAGTCAAGTCCTAAAACAGGGGTAATTTTAACTATTAAACTGTACTAATTGGCCCAACCAAAAATTTTAGAAAAAAATTAGTAGATAGATGTGTGAGTCTAGATTCAGGGAAAATTTACAGATCTTGATTTTGAGTTTTGTAACTCGAGATATGATTTTTTAGTGACCATGATGCAGAAAAACTGCTTATTCCGAAAATCAAAATAAATGATGCAAAGTTGTTTTAATGATAAATTATGTTCGGTAACACCTCAAGCTCGACTCCGGCGACGGTCTCGGGCGTGGGGGTGTTACATTTGGTGGTATCAGAGCAGGTTTAGTCGGTTCTCGGACTAACGTGTTTTATGTACGGATTTTGCTATACATGCCATATGTGTATATTATGATAGTGTGACGACTTCTGACCTTTTAAATGATTTTTTTATAGTAAATGGATCCCGATCCAACCGTGGCCGATGTAGAAAGTAATGCACCAGCTCCAGCTGAAGGGGTGGTGCCGACTGAAAATCCACCTCCCACTATTAGTCAAGGAGGAGGAGAAAGGGGTCGAGAAGCCTTTCTCCAGATGATGAGTGCTTGGTATACTGAGTTCGTTCGTTCGAACCCGAATGTACAACCTCCCCCGCCTCCCCCAATTCCTCAACCTGTACCTCCGATGCCTCAAGATGTGGGTATGATGAAATTCCAAAGAACTCCAGTTGATAAAATCCGTAAGCTAGGGGCCGAAGAATTCAGAGCTAATGTAGATGAGGATGTCGAGAAAGCAGAGTTCTGGCTTGAGAATTCTATCCGGGTATTTGATGAATTGTCTTGTACACCTGAGGAATGCTTGAAATGTGCTATATCTTTGTTGAGAGAGTCAGCTTATAATTGGTGGAAGACACTGATTTCGGTGGTACCGAAAGAGAGGGTAACTTGGGAATTCTTTCAAGAAGAGTTTCGGAAGAAATACATCAGTGAAAGATTTATTGATCAGAAGCGCAAGGAATTTCTTGAGCTAAAGCAAGGTAATATGACAGTCACTGAATACGAAAGAGAGTTTGTTCGATTGAGTAAGTATGCCAGAGAATATGTTCCTACAGAGGCCAAGATGTACCGACGATTTGAAGATGGGCTCAATGAAGAAATTAAGGTATTTGTTGGGATTCTTGAATTAAAAGAAATGGTAGTACTTGTCGATCGAGCTTGCAAGGCTGAAGAAATACTTAAAGAGAAGAAAAAGGTAGAATCTGAGACACGAAATTGGAAGAAAAGACCAATGAGTAATGCACCCTCACAGCAACCAGGAAAATCAAGAAATATGAATCCTCATTCCCAAGTTTCAGCTGGACAATCATATGGGAATTCTAGGAAGCAAAATGTGGGTCCTAAGTCCCAGACTACTTCGGCAGCTAGTGTAGGGAACTCGAGATTTGTTAAACCCGAGTGCCAGCGGTGTGGTAGAAATCATTTTGGTCCGTGCAGAGCAAATGAATATTTCCGATGTGGTTCTCTGGATCATTTTATTAGAGACTGCCCAGAGAGGATTGAAAAAGAAAAATTTCAGAGTACAAAAGTAGGTGGTGCAGATTCGAGAGGAAGGTATCCAAGAAAAGCTGGGAGTGAAGCAAGCAGCAAGAATGTAGCCAGAGATGCAGCAGTTAGACCTGAAGGAAGGGCTCCGGCTAGAACTTATGCTATTAAAGCTCGTGAAGGTGCTTCCTCACCCGATGTGATTACTGGTATATTTTCTCTCTATGATGTTAATGTTACTGCTTTGATTGACCCTAGTTCTACTCATTCATATGTGTGTATGAAATTAGTATCTAGCATGAATATACCTGTTGAGAATACAGAATTTATGATTAAAGTGTCAAACCCGTTAGGCCAATGTGTTATAGTTGATAAAGTATATAAGAACTGTCCTTTAATGATTCAGGGTTATTACTTTCCAACCGACTTGATGTTGTTTCCGTTTGATGAGTTTGATGTTATTTTGGGTATGGATTGGTTGACATTGCATGATGCTATAGTAAATTGTAAACAGAAAGTTATTGAATTAAAGTGTGAAAATGGTGAAACTCTGCGGGTCGAATCAGATAAATCAGAGGCATTGTCTAGTGTGATTTCTTCAATGTCGGCTCAGAGATATTTGAGAAAGGGTTATAAAGCTTATTTAGCGTATGTGTTGAATACAAAGGAAATTGAAAAGAAAGTGGAATCAGTGCCGATTGTATGTGAGTTTACGGATGTATTTCCAGAAGAATTGCCGGGTTTGCCTCCAGTTAGAGAAGTAGAGTTTGGTATTGATTTGATGCCGGGAACAGCTCCGATCTCGATTGCTCCGTACAGAATGGCACCAACAGAGTTGAAAGAATTAAAGTCGCAGTTGCAAGAGTTGACCGACAAAGGCTTTGTGAGACCGAGTTTTTCACTTTGGGGTGCTCTGGTATTGTTTGTGAAAAAGAAGGATGGTTCGATGAGATTGTGTGTAGACTATCGGCAATTAAACAAAGTGACAATTAAGAACAAGTATCCGTTGCTGAGAATTGATGATTTGTTTGATCAGCTGAAAGGAGCAATATGGTTTTCAAAGATTGATTTGAGATCTGGGTACTATCAGCTGCGGGTAAAAGAGTCAGATGTGCCTAAAACTGCTTTTAGGACAATGTATGGTCATTATGAATTTTTAGTTATGCCGTTTGGATTAACAAATGCTCCTGCCGTGTTTATGGATTTGATGAATCGAATATTTCGACCATACTTGGACAAGTTTGTTGTGGTATTTATAGATGATATCTTGATTTATTCGAAAGATGAGACAGAGCATGCTGAGCACTTGAGGATAGTTTTGTAAACTTTGCGAGACAAGCAGTTATATGCCAAGTTTAGTAAAAGTAAATTTTGGCTTCGGGAAGTTGAATTTTTGGGTCATATTGTTTCGGGTGATGGTATACGGGTTGATCCCAATAAAATTTTAGCTATTATTGATTGGAAGCCACCGAAGAATGTAATCGAGGTTAGGAGTTTCTTGGGACTAGCTGGATATTATTGACGGTTTGTAAATGGATTTTCTATAATTGCTGCTCCTATGACTAGATTACGTCGCAAGGATGTTAAATTTGAGTGGACGGAAGAATGTCAACAAAGTTTTGAAGAATTGAAAAAGTTATTAACAGAGGCACCAGTGTTAGTATAGCCCGAGTCAGGTAAAGAATTTGTGGTATATAGCGATGCTTCTCTAAATGGTTTGGGATGTGTACTGATGCAAGAAGGAAAGGTTGTGGCTTATGCTTCGAGGCAGTTAAAACCTCACGAGAGGAATTATCTGACTCATGATTTGGAATTGGCTGCAGTGGTGTTTGCTTTGAAGATTTGGCGACATTATCTATATGGTGAAAAGTGTCGAGTATATACCGACCACAAGAGTCTCAAATACTTGATGTCACAAAAGGACTTGAATTTGAGACAGCGAAGATGGTTGGAGTTATTAAAAGATTACGAGCTTGTGATTGACTATCATCCAGGAAAAGCAAATGTAGTTGCTGATGCTTTGAGTAGAAAACTGTTGTTTGCTTTGAGATTATGAACACTCAGTTGGAAATGACAGATGATGGTTCCATTCTGGCCGAGCTAAAAGTAAGACTGATGTTTTTACAAGAGATTTGTGAAGCTCAGAAAAGTGATGAAGACTTGCAAGCCAAAAGAAAGCAATGTGAGGTTGATACAGAGTCAGATTTCAGAATCGGTCCTGATGGTTGCTTGATGTTTAAAGATCGAATTTGTGTACCGAAGAATGAGGAGTTAATTCAAAAGATTTTGCAGGAAGCACATGGTGGTTATTTGTCGATTCATCCAGGCAGTATGAAAATGTATAATGATTTGAAGAAAATGTACTGGTGGAATGGAATGAAAAGGGATATATCAGAATTTGTATCGAAATGCTTAATTTGTCAATAGGTGAAAGCTGAACACCAAGTGCCTTCAGGATTACTTCAGCTTATTATGGTTCCAGAATGGAAATGGGATCGGATTACTATGGATGTTGTTTCAGGGTTGCCGTTGACTCCAGGAAAGAAAGATGCCATCTGGGTAATAGTTGACAGATTGACTAAATCGGCTCATTTCATTCCAATACGTATGGATTATTCTCTTAACAAGTTAGCTGAATTTTATGTTAGAGAAATTGTTAGATTACATGGAATACCATTGTCAATCATTTCAGACAGAGATCCGAGATTTACTTCGCGGTTTTGGCAAAAGTTGCAAGAAGCGTTAGGTACAAGGTTAAATTTTAGTACTACTTTTCGTCCACAAACTGATGGGCAATCAGAAAGGGTAATTCATATTCTTGAAGACATGCTTCGATGTTGTGTATTTGAATTTCAAAGAAGTTGGGAAAGATATTTACCGTTGGTGGAATTTGCTTACAATAACAGTTATCAGACGAGTTTGAAAATGGCACCTTATGAAGCATTGTATGGTCGTAAGTGTCGGACGCCTTTGTATTGGACCGAACTCAAGGAAAATCAGATCAATGGGGTTGATCTAATAAAAGAAACCGAAGAAAAAGTGAAGGTAATTCGAGATTGTTTGAAAGCTGCTTCGGATAGACAGAAATCTTATGCAGATTTGAAACGAAAAGAAATTGAGTTTCAAGTTGGTGATAAGGTATTTTTAAAGGTGTCTCCGTGGAAGAAAGTCCTCAGATTTGGACGGAAAAGTAAATTAAGTCCGCGTTTTATCGGGCCTTATGAAATAATTGAAAGAGTTGGACCGGTAGCTTATCGGTTAGCATTACCATCTTAGTTGGAGAAAATTCATGATGTGTTCCATGTATCTATGCTACGTCGGTATCGTTCGGATCCTTCACATGTGGTTTCACCGACAGAAATTGAATTACGACCAGATATGACCTACGAAGAAGAACCGATCAAAGTTTTAGCTCGAGAGGTCAAACAACTAAGAAACAAAAGTATTGCTCTTGTGAAAGTGTTGTGGCAAAAGCATGGAATAGAAGAGGCTACATGGGAACCCGAGGAAACTATAAGGACACAATACCCACACCTGTTTACTGGTAAGATTTTCGAGGACGAAAATCTTTAAAAGAAGGGGAGAGTTGTAATATCCCGAATTAGGGCCTAATCGGAATAGTGGTTTAGTGACCACAAATCTGAGGTAGAAATAATTATTTTATAATTATTTTGATGTTTATGATATGATTTTATGATGGTGTGAAAATTTCGTGAAGAAATTCTAAGCATAAAGTGCTTAATTTGAAATTAGGGACTAAATCGAATAAGTTGCAAAACTTGCATTCTAGAAGTTTCTAGTATGAAATTGCTTTGGAATATTAATTAGGAGGTCTTTAATAGTAATTTGACCAATTTTAAGTTCATGGACAAAATTTGGACATGGATGGAATTTTTGAAAGTTTAGTAAGGAGGGGCATTTTGGTCTTTTGGATATTAACATGAAATAAAAGGGAAAAATAACACAAAATTGGTCATCTTCTTCATTACCACGAAATTTCAAGGGTTCTCCATAGCTAGGGTTTGTTTCAAGCTTCCAAGCTCCATAATCAAGAAAGACGTGGAATCAACCTTGATCGAGGAAAAGAAAAGATTTTGGACTAAATCGCAAAATTGCTATATTTTGTACCGAGGTAAGTTCATGTGTAAATAATGTAACATAATTGCTATTTTAAGTGATTTAATGCTATTTATATGATATGATACTTGTTATTATGAATATTATGCTTTGTGAAATATTATGTATTGGTATGAAAAGTATGCGATTAAATTGATAAGTATGAGATGCAAGCAACGTATTGGTTCCGATATTTCGAGGAGAACGACGGGGAAATGTGTGATTGAGGAAAATCCTGTTTGAACCTTGGGAATAGATTAGGATATAAGTGACATGTCACTAGGATGGTTGGGCATCCGAACTCGTTGAGTTGAGTCCGAGTTCACTTATGGATGCAAATGTCCGAACTCGTTGAGTTGAGTCCGAGTTTGTGAGATGTAACTAGGCATCCGAGCTCGTTGAGTTGAGTCCGAGTTCACTTATGGATGCAAACGCCCGAGCTCATTGAGTTGAGTCTGAGTTCGCTTATGGGCGGGTTACATGATTGATTGATTACATATGTGGCACTTATGTGCAAATGATCCGTGTATCCGAGTTATATTCCGATGTGTTCAACGGGTAAAATTCTAGCGGAATGGAAGAATACTCAAGATGAAAATGATATTTTGGTAAGTGTTGTGAAATGGACAATTTGGACAGGTATGTACTTAACCCTCGGGTTGAAACTTGATATAACAGAAATAAGGTGGTAAGATGATACACGATAGCTAGAAATGTGGTTTGTATCTTGGTGATATCATGCTATTGTTGTTGATATAATTGCTTTGTTATGTTACTTGTTATTTGCATGTGAACTTACTAAGTATTTATGCTTACTCCCTCCTTTTCATTCATTGTAGTTTTTAGTGAGCCAACTTGGATATCGAGAAGGTCGAAGAAACGCTCACACTATCCGAGGAAGAATTGGTATATTGGTTTGTATGTTTTGATGTATGGCATGTATAGCAATATACTTGTTTTGTGTAAATAATCTTGTGATATGGTTGTGGTTTGGTTGAGAAAATGCTTGATAATGATTAGTCATTGGTATGGCTAGCCTAGATAATGTTGGATGCCTTGTGAGTTTAATATGTTATATAGCCCATGAGAATTCATAAAAAGATGAAACTTGCCATAAAACAGAACACTACAGCAACAATGACGTGAGTTTGAAAAATCACCAAAAATAGTAGAAAACAAATTAGGTGAAGAATTAACTATGAAATTGAAGCTTATTGTCTCTAATTTCAAATGGAGGAAGCGAAATAGGTAAAGGAGTTATTTGTTATAAGGTATTTGAGTTTTAGTGAAATAGGGCTAGAGCGATTTCTAGATCCCCTGTTCCAACTTTGAAAATTCATTATAAATTGTAAAAAAATAATTAGGAGGTGTAATTTATATGCTCAGAGTCCTTATTGAATCTAATTTTAATAGAAATAATCAGTATAGTTATATGAATTTTGTACAGGGAGAAAATTGGTTCGTAGTAAGTAGAGGTCAATGCAGTCAAGTCCTGAAATGGGGGTAATTTTAACTATTAAAATGTACTAATTGGCCCAACCAAAAATTTTATAAAAAAATTAGTAGATAGATGTATGAGTCTATATTCAGGGAAAATTTACGGATCTTGATTTTGAGTTTCGTAACTCGAGATATGATTTTTTTAGCGACCATGACGTAGAAAAACTGCTTATTCCAAAAATCAAAATAAATGATGCAAAGTTGTTTAAATGATAAATTATGTTCGGTAACACCTCAAGCTCGACTCCAGCGACGGTCTCTGGCGTGGGGGTGTTACACTAAATGTTCAACCGGGCTCTATTACACATGTTCTCATCATTTCATGAATAAAAATCATCATTTTCACAATTCATGCTCGATTAACTATTTGCATACATTGCTTATATCACAACACATAATTTTACGACAATTCAATGATTTCATGCATAAGAATTAGAAATGTTGCATTATTTACCTACAACTTACCTCGATATACAAAATGGAATACGACTTTTCGGTTTAATCGATTTGCTTGGCTTTCCCCCAGTCTAGGTTCGAATTTGGTAAATCTTGATCTATAACAATAAAAATTCACTAATTTAATCACCAATTTAATCTAAACAAGTCAAGAATCATAATTTGGCAAAATGACCATTTTGCCCCTAAATTCTAGCAAAATGACCATTTTACCCCTAGGTTCGGAAATTGATTTTTGTTGAATTTCCTTATTAACCAAGCCTAAAAAAACTCTTTTTACTCTTATGGCTACCCCAAATTCTCATTATTTCAAAGAAGTACTAACAACTTAACAACTTTACAAATTAGTCTAATTTAGGTGTTTTCTATGAACACCCTTTAACAAAAGTTGTTTATTTAACAACAATGACTCATTTTCTTCCATAAAAACCCAGCAAACAATACTTATTTAATCATGGTGAATCTCTAAACTTTCACCCATTTTGCACAATACACCCCTCAAAAGGTAGCTCATGCTACAAGGGTTCTAAAAATGTAAAGATATTCAAGAAAGGACCTTAAAATCACTTACTTGCAAGAGAGTAACCTAGCTGAAATTTTAAAGCTTCAAAACCCCCTCTTTGCTGGTATTTTTGGTGAAAGAGATGAGAAGAAGATGAAGTCTTTTTTTGTTTTATTTTATTACACAACTAGTCAAAATAAATCACCAAATTTCTACTTAATTTTGACTTTTCTTTTCTCTTTGTCTCATGGCCGGCCAACATTTATTTTAGGGCCTATTTACACTTTAAACACCCCACATTTTGATTCTCAAGCCATTTAAAACTTTTTTCTAATAATTCACAACTTTTACCTTTTATGTGATTTAGTCCTTTTTCGTAATTAAACCTTCAATCGCGTAAATTAATTTACCAAAATTTTCATACACCTTTAAAAACATGCTATAACACATAAAATAATGCTAAAATAATTTTCTCTAACCTCGGGTAAGTGATTTCGAAATCACTATTCTAACTAAGCCTAAATTCGGGCTGTTACAACGTGCTAACTAGTTGAGGTTAGGGGATAAAGACACAAAGTTTTTCCACAACTATGCTTCTCATCATAGAAGAATGAACACTATTGGATGCTTGAAATATGATGATGGGAGGGTGAAATGGAAGAAGTTTCCCTAAGTTATTTTCAAAACCTGTTCTCGACAAATGGGGTTGGAGATACTGATCATATTTTATTAGGGGTGGAGAGATGTATTTCAAATGATCCAAGTCAGATGCTAATGGAAAAGTATACAGAGGAAGTGGTCTATTTAGCGTTGAAAGATATGGAGCCAACAAAGCGTCTAAAACAGATGGATTCCCTGTTTTATTCTTCCAAGAATGTTGGCATTTAATGGGTAGAGACATCACTTCCTACTGCTTGGGAGTCTTGATTAAAGGTATGGAGATAGAATCTTTGAACATTATCAATATTGTGTTAATCCTTAAAATTCCCTATCTGATGAATTTAGTGAATTTTAGACCAATTAGCTTGTGTACTGTTCTTTATAAATTTGTAGTGAATATGGTAACTAACAGTTTTCAGAAAGTCTTGGATGTTTGTATTGATAGTGATCAAAATGCTTTTGTGCTGGATTTATTGATATCTAATAATGTGCTGTTAGGTTATGAGATTTTGCATACTTTTTGACAAAAGAGAATAGGGAAAAAAAGGTTTATGGCGCTAAAATTAATATCAGCAAAGCATATGATCGGGTTGAATGGCAATTTTTAAGGGTGATGATGGAATATATGGGGGTTCGATAGGTCATGGGTGGAGATTATCATGAAATGCACCATTTTTATCTCGTATTCAGCTATTATGAATTGGGAAGACCTACTAAGGGACTTCGACAAGGAGATCCGTTAAATCTGTTTCTTTTCTTGATTTGTAGTGATGAGCTATCGACTTTTATGAGACTTGCTTTGAGAGATGGTTTGATGAAAAGGGTGAAGGTTAGTAGGAGGGGTCCTCAAATATCACATTTGCTATTTGTAGACAATTGTGTTCTTTTCAGAGAAGCTAATGATAAGGGGGCTCAAAATTTGAAAATGATCTTAAGGGAGTACGAGATGTGTTCGAGGTAATGCATTAATTATGAAAAATCCACTATTTTTTTACAGTTCAAATACTTATGAAGGAGATAGACAACTGGTTTCACGTATTTTGGGGGTTAGATATTCAAATGATCTTAAGAGGTATTTAGCGCTACCAAATATGGTGAAGAGGCAGAAGAAGGTATTGTTCCAAAATTTAAAGGATCAATTTAAGAAAAGGATTGATAGTTAGAGTATGAGATTTTTTTCATAAGGAGGAAAAGAGGTCTTCATTGAAGTTGTTTTACAAGCTATTTCGACGTATTCAAAGGCTTGTTTTCTGCTTCCAAAGACACTTTGTAGGGAATTGATTTTGATGGCAAAAAGGCTATAGAAGGTTGGATATTCATTGGTGTGAATGTAATCATTTGTGCAAGTGGAAAGAAAATGGGGCTTTGGGTTTTCAAAGCTTAGCAAAGTTTAATTTGGCATTGTTTGCAAAATAGGGGTTGTGCCTTATTACTTATCCAACTTTTTTCTGAGCTCGTGTTTTAAAAGCTAAATACTACCCGAATTCTGATTTTCTAAATGCCAAATTAGGGAATCTACCTTCTTATACCTGGAAGTGCATGTGGGCAACGAGGGGTCTTCTATAGAGCGAACTGTGTTAGAAGGTTTGTACTAGTGTGAAAATTTTAGTGGCCGGAGATACGTGGTTGCTAGGGCCAGCTAGATACAAGTTGAGTAGTAGTATCAGTAATGCCAAGATATCATTAGTTTCGGATTTAATAGACAATAATTCAAGAAAATGAAAAATAGAGGTTATTAAAAATACCTTTCCAAAAGCTGATGCAGCTAGAATCTTGTGAATTCTATTAGCAAAGAAGGTACATGACAATATGCTAGTGTGGAGAGGTGAGCCTTTAAGGGAGTTCTCGGTGCGAAGTGCTTATAGACTATTATAAGGAAGTAACATAGATCTTAATGTTAGTGACATTTAGAATGATTTCAAAGATTTTTACAAGAAACTTTGGAAATTACACCTTCATACTAAACTTAAATTTACAATCTGGAGAATTTCATTAAACTTTCTACCTACTTTAGCTAATCTATTTTACAAAAGATTGGTGGTGGATGTACTGTGTCCCAGATGTGGAGGGGCTGCGGAGAACCTCGACCATGTCTTTTGTGAGTGTCCTATAACATTGGAAGTATGGGAAAATTTAAACTTTATATGGCTAGTGTCAATGCCAAATCTAGATAGCAGAGAGTGGATTACCATGGTTTTTAGGAGGAGGTCAATCACCCAACGTCATTTGTTCTGCTGTGTGATATGGGTAACCTGGATAGATAGGAATAAACCAATACATGAGGGGAAACAAATTCTAGAAGAGACATTTCTGAGTCAATTTTTAGATACATTCAAGAATTAGATAGTTTAGAGGAAAAGGTACTCACCAAGGGTTGTGAAGAAAGCTCCGATAGTCTTAGAAGCAAGGGCAGTAAATTCAAAGTTTGTGGCTAGATGAGAGTCCATATTTCTAATGCGATGACCAAAATTACATATAATCTTGTGTTAGAGAGCTTGATTAAGAATACTGGGATGTCACAAGGGGATGAGGCTCCCTCCTATGGAGTTTGAGTTGGGTATGTGGTCTTTCTATTTTTTTTCTTTTTCATGATGATACCCAATCTTCTTGTGTAGAACTATTAAGGGTGTGCCAACCCAAAATTTGGTAGAGTTGTGAAAGATTATCTTGCTGAATATGAGTTTGAAATAGCTTCTTTCCTTGAGACTAAAGTAAGTGGCCCTAAGGCTGACGATATTATTTGAAGGCTTGGTTTTGCTTTTTCTCATAGAAATGAAGCTAGAGTTTTTCTGGTGGGTTGTGGATTTGTTGGAGGAATAGTATACAAGTCCATGTTCTGCTGAACGATCTGTAATTTGTTCACTATTGTATTAAAGGACAGACAGATTATAAACTCTTACTTGTGACATTTGTTTATGGTAGCCTGGATAAGAGAAAATGTAAATTCTTGTGGGATTGTTTGAATTGTATTGCTATTTCAGTCAATGATCAATAGATTTTGGTGGGTGATTGCAACTCTATTTTTTCCTCAGATGAGAAGAGAGGTGGTCGACTAACTTCTATGGGGTGTAAAATTTTTCAAAACTTTATTTTTCATAATGGCTTGTGGGACCTTAGATTCAAAGGACCACAATTCACATGGAGGAGATGAGCCATCTTTAAAAGATTAAATAGGGCAGTAGGAAATAGAGAATGGTGTAGGTCCTTTCTAGAAGCTACAGCATTTCATCTCCCACGCTTGAAGTCCGATCATAAACCCATTTTGATTTTAGTGAACCCTCTTGAACGGATATATCATAATAGGCCATTTCATTTCTTGGGTTCTTGGGTGCAGCATCCATCCTTCAATACTTTCATTTGGAATAATTGGAAACATGGTTTGGACATTTCTGCTTCTATTAACATCTTTACTTTAAAGTTAAAAAGGTGGAATAAAGAGGTGTATGGGCATATTATTAAAAGAAAATGTCTTTTTACCCGTCGTATTGAAAGGGTCCAGGCCATCTTGGGTCTTAAGTGTTCAAGGTTCCTTTTGAATCTTGAGCTTGATTTATGTGCATAGTATGAAAAAAATCTTGATGAAGAAGAGTCATTAGGAGGCATAAATCCAGGGTGGAATGGATTCAAAATAGAGATCGAAATACGAAATTTCTTTCATAGTAAGACTCTTATAAGGAGGAAATTTAAATAAATTTCAACTTTAAAGTTGGGTGATCTTTGGTGCTATGATGATGAGCTTCGGAGGGAAGTTGTTCATTTCTTTTCTTCACTTTACTCGTTGAATGACCAAAGCCATGGTTGTAATAACCCGAATTAGGGTCTAGTTAGAATAGTGGTTTTGAGACCACAAATCCGAAGTAGAATTATATATTTCATGATTATTTTTAATTTTATGATATGATTGTAGATAGTGAGAAAATTCCATGAAGGAATTTTTATGAGATAATGATTAATTTGTCCTTTAAGACTAAATTGCAAAAGTTGCAAAATGTGAGTTTCTAGAAGTTTTAAGGATGAATTGACATTAGAAAAATTATTAGAGGGCCTTATTTAGGAATTAGACCATTAATTAGCATGATGGACAAAAATGCGCAAGGAAGGAAAATTTTCTTAAGAAAAGGCATAGGGGCATTTTGGTCATTTGGTTAATTAATGAAATAAAAAGGAAAAATAAGTAAAAAATGTGTTCATCTTCTCCATGCAAGTGTCAAAATTTCCTATGTCTCCATAACTAGGGTTTCTTTCATTTTCAAGCTCACTAGTAAGTACAATTTAGCCCCGTTTTTAATTTTCTTCGTATTTTTGAAATCCTCGTAGTTTAATTTAGCTATTTCTACCTGTAACACCCCAAACCCGGCCTGGACGTTATGGCTAGATCTGGTGTGTCACATGGACCTACATCTAAGTTTATGACCTTTTTGCTAGTTGTAGCTTGAGTGAGATTTTTATTAAAACAGCGAGTTTGTGAAAAAGTCATATTGTTTAGCCTTTAGGTTATCCATATTTTGAACTAGTTGAGTTTTGAAAACGTTCTTAAGAATTTGAAAACCCGCGCAGCCTATGACTAGCAGTTTCGATAAAGTATGAATTAAACTATTATAAAAAATGAAACCAATAAAGAAATTTAAATAGCGGCCTTATTACAATTAAAACCCCAAAAATAGCATAATAAAATACTTAAAATGAAAAGAAAACCGAATTTGCAGATGCTGTGGCCACTCCGAATCTCTCACAGCTCCAAGCCCACTATGGTTGAGGGTTACCTGCAGAGATGAAATTAAAGGGGGTGAGTTTGATAACTCAGTGTGCAACATAATCTCAACCATAGGCCAAAACAGATCAAGCCTCAGAATCAGATTAATTGGGCCTTGGCCCATTACAGAAATCAGGTTAAGCCCATAGGCCCATAATAGATACAGATCAGATATATTATGCAAACAGAAAACCCAACCCAGATCCATCCATAACACCCCCGTACCAGCCTTACACCATGTGGGGAGACTACTCGACCCACCCAACCGCTACACACCACAGAAATTTGCAGCGAGGCTACCAGATATTGTGACGAGGTCACCAGATACAGATATTGTGGCGAGGCCACTAGAACAGATGTATATGTGGCGAGGCCACCAGAACAGATATATACGTGGCGATGCCACCAGATTGCAGCAAGGCTGCCAGAACAGATATATATGTGGCGAGGCCACCAGATTGCAGCGAGGCTGCCAGAACGCTTCCTCCATCATAAACCCAAACCCCATGCAACAGATATCGTGATATGGCATATAACATACAAAATCTCATACATCAGATATATTCATATATTATGAGACAAGATATACAGAAACAGACAGTCATACATTTCATACAGAGTTTGCCTAGGGGTATAAAGGTTATTTTGCACCTAGGGGTAAAATGGTAATTTTCCATACTTAGGGGTGTTTTAGTCTTTTTCCAGATTTTTCGAGAATTTTATGCATGTCCAAGTAATTACTAGTCAAATTATGCCTACGGAAGTCCATTTAACCTTAGTTTCCTATTTTACCCTTTTTAGCCCAAAACCCTAATGGGCCTTACTAAATCCATTGAGTCCGTTAAACCTTAATTCTTATGCTTAGTTTACCATTTAACCGACTTATTAGTATTATTCCACCAGAATACCTTTAACGATACTTTTACCATTTTGGGCTCGGAAGCCCATTGGGCCCATCTTGGCCCATCGAAGCCCAATTTACCAAAACGTTCAGAATTGCACCTTCTGCAATTCCTCTATCACCGAATTCATGGTTAACCCTAACGAGAAAAACTAAAGTTGATGAATTTAAGTTGATGAATTCATGGGAAAAGTATTTAAGTTGATGAATTTAACGAGAAAAACTAAAGTTATGTGATGAGTGATACAGGTGCACATGAGTAATTTACAAGAAATGAATATGAAATGATATGAATGTGTCGGTAAGAAAGAGCATGAGTAAGCCATGTTAATGTGTAAAGAATTTATGTGATATTCATGATACATTAGTTGAATGATTATTGCATAATTCATGGTGCTATTTATTTCATGCAACTTACTAAGCAATTATGCTTACTCCCTTTCTTTTCCCTTTTCCTTGTAGTTTTGCCAAGCTAGCTCAGGGATCGTTAAAAGTCGAAGCTCAAAGTCACACTATCAAACATTTCATTTTGGTATAGTAAAGTTTACTTATTTTTTGTATGGCATGTATAGGAACTTAGTCATTTTGATAGATGTCATATTGGGTAGCCAAATGTGTTGGCTATTGATGTTACTTAAGTCAAGTTGTAATGGCCTTTGGAAATGGGCTAATATTGAATAAGTTTTAGTTATGCAAAGTGAATGTCATTCATGATAGCCTAAAATTGCATATCTAAGTATATAAATGAATGATGAGAATGCATGGTTAATGTGGCAAGAGAATACCGTAATTTTGGATAATTAGATGTATATAAATGTCATATTTTGTGTTATTGAAGTTGACCTTGTGCTTGATTAAGTTTTAGGGTGGCAAAGAGCTTGGGAAATGGCCTATATTTGTCTACAAAGGTAGGCACACGGGCGTTTGTCTAGGTCGTGTGTGACACATGGTCAGCCCCATGGGCGTGTTGATAGGCCGTGTGTCCCTTGCACATAATTTATGCAAAATAGAATGCCCAGTGATTAACACATGGGCGGAGACACGACCGTGTGTCTCAGCCATGTGGAGGGCACGGCCTAGCACAAGGGCGTATGGCTTGGCCGTGTGACCTAAATTGCATGCTGACGTCATAAACAGAATGTCCAGGTTTTCACACACGGGCTAAGGCACTGGCGTGTTGTGGTTGTGTGAAGGACATGGGTCAGGGACATGGACGTGTGCTAGGCCGTGTGAAAACCCCTGTAGGTTTGAAATGAAAATAAATTCGACACGGGCTAGGGGCACGGACGTGTTGACCATACGGCTTGCCCACACAGGTGTGTCCTACTTCACATGGGCGTGTGGCCCTGTTTTAAGTAAAAATTTTCCAAGTGCCCGAAAGTTTCTTGTTTGGTTCTGAACCATTCTCGATGTATGTTTTGAGCCGCGTAGGCCCATAATAAGGATATTAAGAGAATGCATGAAAAGTTTTGAAATGGAAATGAAATTCTATGGTTCATGTTTGTATGTTTAAGTAAGTTTAAGTATGGAAATGCCCCGTACCCCGTCCCAGCGTCGGACATGGGTAATGGGTGTTATAATGGTGTATTTCCTTCACATGGTTATTTTCCAAGGATTGAGCCTGTTGTTCTTGACAATCCAGCCATAGAGGTGACTAATGAGGAGATTCAAGATGCTATGTTCAGTATGGATCCCTTGAAGGCTTAGGGACCGGATGGGCTTCATCCCCTATTTTATCAGAATCAATGGGAGACTGTTGGCCCAGATGTTTACGATTAAGTGCGTGAAATTTTTTAGGTCTAGTTTTGGATCGTAATATTAATCAAACTCTCTTGGTCCTTATTCCCAAAGTTTGGAGCCCTGAAACTTTCTCACAATTTTGACCAATAAGTTTTTGTAATGTTTTATACAAGATTATTACAAATATTGTTGCTAATTAGTTCAAACTAGTTTTTCCTTCACTTATTGCATAGAACCAAGTGAGCTTTGTGGCAAGGAGGCACATAATTGATAATATTATTGTCATTCAAGAAATTATTCATTCGATGCTCATTAAGAAAGGGAAAAAAAGTTGGATGGCTATTAAAGTAGACTTTGAAAAGGCTTATGATCGTCTCTATTGAGATTTCATTGAAGACTCCCTATATAATGCATGTATTCTCTCTACTTTATCCAGAATTAATCGACTGCATTTCTACTACCTTTATGCAGATTATTTGGAATGGTGATATCTCGGATGAATTCATTCCTAGTAGAGGTATTCAACAGAAGTGTCCCCTCTCGCCTTACATTTTTGTACTTTGTATAGAGAGGCTTGTGCATCTTATTCATAAAGGTGTTGATGATAGGACTTTGAAACCCATTTCACTTGAGAGGACTGGCCCGACTATTTTGCATCTATTCTTTGCTGATGATCTATTCTTGTTTGCGGAAGCAGATGTAGCTTAGGAAAAAATGATCAATGATGTTTTAAATACACTTGGGAGTGTGACACTCGTGATATTAAGTAATAAAATTTATAAAAACTGATCACACCAAAAACTAACTAATATCACGAATTAATGGCAAGCGCACCTATCGAACAGTAGTATAGTTTAGCGGCAAGACCAAGTTATCGTACCCAAGGTAACCAAAAGTACTAATACTTACTTCCTTTCTATTATCTAGCCTAAAAATAAAAGAGGGTTGTATGAAAACAATTCTAAAACTAACTAAAAGTGCACAAAAAGTAAATTGGGGAAAACTTTCGGGAAAAGCTGATTGATATGAGCAATACTCAAGAAAGAATCCACCTAGACTTCACTTGTTATTAACTTCTTGAACTAGATGGTTTCTTCACTTGACTTGATCCGTAGAGATCCCTAACCTATGTTAATACCTCCGTCGAGGATAAGAACAACTAATCCTAGGTGGTTAACTAAAGTTTCTTTATTAATTAACACCCCTAGGTTGCATTAATTCGATCTATGGATCCCCTATTAGGTTTGACCCTAATCCGGTAGATTTATGTCACCCTATGTCTAGGGTTGCATGCAACTCCGCTTAATTATGGTAGATCTACTCTTAAAACAAGGACTTTTGCTCCTTTTCCTAAGCACATCGGTTCTTAACTTAATACCTAGGATTATTAAATCAAGAATGAAGAACACATAATTAAGAACAATTCAAGTATTTATCATATAATTCAAGAATAAATAATAACAAGATCTGTCTTAGGTTTCATCCCCCTCAAGTATTTGAGAGGTTTAGTTCATAATTAATAAAGAAAACATCTAGAAGAAATAAGATAACAAAGCATAAAGAACCCAAAAACCCCTGAAGGGATTTAGGGAGATCCTCTGTCTTGATGTAGAATTCTGGCTTCTGGGATGAATCAATCGGCTTCCCTTGGAGTAATTCCTTGGTTTCACTTCTTGTGTTGGCAGAAATATGGCGCTTCTTTTTGGGAGAAAAGAGTACCCCCCTTAGAGTTGCCTCATAGGGCCTTTATATAGAGCTTTGGGATGCCTTTCTTAGCCTCTAAGTATCCAAATCTGAGTGAAATTGCACTTCCTCACGACAGGGACACGCCCGTGTGCCACGCCCGTGTGGTTTCGATAAGGGCCTTGTTAGGGCCTATTGAGGTGGCACAGCCGTGTAGCCTGGACGTGCTTGTCAGGGCTGGGCCGTGTTGGACCTTGTGTGGCACAGCCGTGTGCCACGGCCGTGTGGTGACTTCTTGGGCCGTGTCATTTTCACACTTTGGCCCATTTTCTTCGTTTCTGGTCCGTTTTTCGTTCTTTTCTCCTTCCTATGCTCTCCTGAGTATACAACATGAAATAGAAGGGTTAAGAGCACCAATTCTCACAAAATTAGTAATAATTCATCCAGAAATTAGGCTAAACATGAGGTAAAAATATGTATAATTTATCGTTTATCAAATACCCCCACACTTAAGCCTTTGCTTGTCCTCAAGCAAAATCTCAATCCCTAATTAAGAATCATTCCTCTTAACTTACAATCGTTATTAATAATGTTTCAAACAAATCCACAGGTAATCATACAATGATAATTCAATCAGAAGAACATTAAGGATTTAATTACTCTAAGTTGAGAATTTTATCATTGAAACATAGGTTTTCTCCCTTCTCCTAAGTAATTCTCTCTCCATCTTAATTAACAGGAGTTGACATCCTCACTAAAGATTCACTCTATCCACTCAAGGTGTTTAGGGTTCAAGAATTTAATACTCTCTAGTCAACCTGAAAAGTTATAACCATAGGCTTGCTAGAAAATCAGATCTCCACCACTGTATATTGATGTGATACATTGATCAAAATGTCTTTCAATGGTTGTAATGGGGCTTGGTTAGGGGTGTTGTCACAGGCTGCAAAAGAAGGTTAGAATCGAGATTGAATTGAAAAATTATCTAGCTAGAAAAACCTCTATCACTGGAATATATTTCTCGAGCTAATTCTTATGATAACATTATTTTTGCCTTGGTAGCCTTAAAATAGAAATATGCAAAAACTATTTGAACTATTACATATTACAACTGAATTAATACATACGTTTTTTTAAGAACAATTCAAGTACAATACAATAAATTGAATAAAACTTTACAATCTGGAAAAGAGAATAAAGCTAGATGAAAATTTCAACTCAAGTCTCGACAAAAATAGGGTTCAAAATAATTGAATGGGATTCAACAAAAAATGGGTGAAAGGGTAATATTAGAGGTAAGTCAAAGAAAAGGTTGTTAGGCTCAATGGGGTTCACTAGGGGTTAATTTATGGAGGTAGGCTTTTGTGGAGTATGTGGGTTAAATCCTAGGTGCCTTTATCATTTCGGTATATCAAATCAATGATGTGGTCTCGACATGTATAATTGAAGCAAGTTCTAGAATAACAAATCAGTATTGACTCACTCAAAGCAATAATAAAAGTGAGCACGAAAGAATGTATGCTCAAAAGGCTCAAAAATCTCACCAGAATTATGGCTTTTGATGCCAATCCTGCGAATTTCAAATCTCAAGATAGCACTTAGAATTAAGGAAAATAACTTATGAAAAAAATTAGGGTTTTCAAAAATTTCAACTTATCATGCTTGATTCCCTAATGTTTTAAAGTTTGAATAATCAAAGTACAAGCACCTATGTCTTAATTCTCACATATCAATAAAAATCATAAATCAATTAGAATATATTCCTAATAGGAGATTGAAGATAATGTAAAGAGTGAAAGTGAGAATTTGAGAACAACGCAAAATGTTAGTAAGAAAAAGTTCAGGGATTTCAAAGAGAGTGTAAAGGCTGAAAATAGATTCCCCCCACACTTAAGATGTACATTACCCTCAATGTACAAAGATAACTTTAGTAGCAATAAAAGTACAAGATCATAAGATAGGGAAAGGCATGAAAGTCCCTGAATTTTGGATGAATTTGTTAGACGGAGATTGGACTTGGAAGAGTCATCAGTTGTGGTAGGGTTGTCTCATTTCCATATAGATATGAGCTGTAAGGCTCCTTTGAAACTGCAAAAGTATTTATTAGTCATGGGGAATTTGGATTAATAGAGATTACTTGTTAGAGGTTGGTCGATATGAAAAAGAAATAAAATAAAATAAAATAAAGTTCTAAAAATTCTAATATTCAAATAATGAGAAAGATAAAATGAACTAAAAATAAAATAAAATAATAAAAAAATAAAAAAGTAAAAAGTTAGAAGAAAGGAAAAGGTAAAAATAGGGATCAGTGTTTAAATAAAACTTAAGATAAAAATAAAGTTAGGAGGAATAGAAATCTCTAATCCTCAGGTGGATCACGCGGTGGCGGTAGGAAAGTGATGTGAAGGTGCTGGCATATCTGCTGTAGTGTGGCGTCGATGTGGTCGAAGCGTTGGAAGCATTACTGCTCAAATCGGGATAGGCGCTCAGATATGTCAGCATAGGTGGCTGTTGTATGAGATGGGCGGCGAGGGGGTGGCGGCTCGGCTTGTGTATCCTCCTCCTGTGGTGGTGGTGGGACATTATCAGGAATGTCCTCAGGATCCTTGGCCTCCTGGATGAGGCGATATTGGAAGGCGCTGCCTCCTGGCCTCCGCTCGATCATGCTCATGTGAAGCATGCTCTGGATGCATTATGGGGACATCTGGCCCACCAAAGTGTATGAGGATGTCTAGACTATGGTGTTGAATAGGCCAAAATAGTGGCCTAATCTCGTGATGTACAGGCCCATAGAAACTACGCCCTTGTGGTGCCTCTCTATCTGATGCTGGATTGCATAGGTGATGAAGTAAGCTAAGTCGATAACATGTGCGTTCGCCATGCACCATAGGAAGTAGGCGTCATGGGTACGGATGACCCCTGTGCTCTCTCCCCTACCGGTTAGTGTGTGTGCAAGAAGAGAATGAAGA
Organism: Gossypium stocksii; assembly: GCA_020496765.1. Classification (NCBI taxonomy): domain Eukaryota; kingdom Viridiplantae; phylum Streptophyta; class Magnoliopsida; order Malvales; family Malvaceae; genus Gossypium; species Gossypium stocksii. The sequence continues at coordinate 43,812,145 of CM035621.1, forward strand.
TACCTTAGGGTCGGGATAAGCTTAGTCGCTTTGGAGCGACAAGGATCGTATGATGATGACGTAGGGACTAGGGCCTTCCAACACCTAGATGGTGCTAAATGAATTTGGTAGTGAAGCGTGGCGAGGTCCTCCTCCTCCATAAATTGCTCGGTATAGAGATCGAGAGCTATGTCGAATTCTGGGACACTAAGCTGTCGCACGAGACCTCCCAAATGGAACTGGACTATTCCTGGATCATCATATCTGTTCATCACGGTTTGGAGGTGAAATGTGGAGCAGAACTCGAGTGTGAGTTCCAAGTATGTGGGCTCCACAATCTGAAAAAATTGCTCCCATTGATCGGTCATCAATAGGTCCCTGACCTCGTCCACTAGGTGTATTTGCTCGAGGGCGGCCCAATCTATGCATCGGCCAGTGGTTAGAGTGCGAGCTCGAAGTATTTCATATTGCTCCTCCTGGTAGGCTTGCGAAAAACAGAGGAAAGGATGGTGATTTTCAGCAATGGGTTGTGAAGACGAACCATCGGGTCCCTTGCATTTCTTTGAAGCGGGGACGACAGCTTTTTTTACCGCACGATGATGACATGATGCCTAAAAAATAATAATGAACATTAGTCCTAAAGATTGAAATTAAATTGAATAAAAAACTATATATAAAAATTAGAATGACAATGTTCCTAAAAATAAAATGGGGACTTACCTAAATAATATAGATTATCCATCCTAATGTGATATTAAAAATAGGCAACATGAGTATGCATTTATACTAAATGCATGAGATAAATGGTAATCAAATGTGATTTTAAGTGGCATGCAATCATGAAATGTTTTATCCTATTCTAGATTATTCATCCTAGTGTAACTAATTTCATGCTTGCATTAATTCTAAATCTAAATATAATCATGATAAAAATAAATAAAATAGATTAGTGAAATTAAAGAGAAAAATAGGGAAAATAGAACCAAATGGGAGATGTGCAAGGTCGTGAGGGAGGTTCCAAACGGTCGTGGGGAGCTTTGCACAGGCGTGGGATAGTCCTTTACGAGCGTGGTGGTGCTTTGAGGGTCGGAGGCAGAATTTATGGTGGTTGGGGAAGAGTTTGGGTGAGAGGATTTAGGGTTTGAGTGAAGGAGAAAGTGAATAGTGATCCTTTATTTATAGTTTTTGGGTCACACGGGCATGGAACACGCCCGTGTGACTCGGGTTTTGCCCGTGTGATTCGAAATTCAGTGGTTTTGGTGCGCCTGGTTTGAAGTACACGCCCGTGTTGGCCATCTTGCATGACCGTTTGCGATCTTGTTCGCTTTTCACACGTCCGTGTGAGCGGTCACATGGCCGTTTGCGATCGGTTCTTTGTTAATCACATAGTCGTGTAGGTCGTCACACGGCCGTGTCTACATTGACAGTGTTGGCCACGGTCTGGGGACATGGACGTATGGTTTTGTGTAAGCCCGTGTCTAAGTTGAAAGGTTTGCCACAGCCATGTCGCACGGCCGTGTTGATTTGTCGGTAGCCCGTGTTTTTGGAAAAATTGTGCTCTGTTTACACACGGCCTGGGTGTACGACCGTGTCTCTGTTTTAAGTGTTCACACGGCCTTGGACACGCCCGTGGGCATGGCCATGTGGTCCTAAATTTCTACATTTAAAAAGGGTTAGTTGATGCATAAAAATACTAAAATCAAAAATAAAGGAAAAGTTACTAAGTTAGTGCTCGGGTTGCCTCCCGAGAAGCGCCTATTTAGAGTCTAAGCTCGACTTTACTTGGATATATCACGAAGGGATTTCGTGGAGCTGAAGCTCCTCCCTGTTATCTTTAAAATTCTCACCTCTATAGTGTTTAAGCCTATGTCCGTTTACCTTGAACGTACCGTAGTTGGGGTGAGTTACCTCAATTGTGCCGGATGGAAAGATAGTTTGAACAGTGAATGGACCTGACCACCTTGACTTGAGTTTTCCAGGAAATAGTCTCAGCCTTGAGTTGCAGAGTAAGACAAGATCACCTGTTTTGAATTGCTTAGGTTGTTTCAGTCGGTTGTCATGACATCGCTTCATGGCTTCCTTATATAGTCGTGAGCTTTCGTAGGCATTGCAACACCATTCATCTAGTTCATTTAACTGCATTAATCTTTTCTCTCCTGCAAGCTTAAAATCAAGGTTTAAAAATTTGATAGCCCAAAATGCTTTATGTTCAAGTTCAAATGGCAGATGACAACTATTTTCGTAGACAAGTTTATAGGGAGATGTACCTATGGATGTTTTAAAAGCAGTTCTATAGGCCCATAAAGCATCGTCTATCTTTCTTGACCAATCTTTTCTATTTGTTTCTATTGTTTTCTCTAAGATGCGTTTTAGTTCCCTATTTGTTACTTCGACCTGGCCACTGGTTTGTGGATGATAAGCGGTAGCTGTTCTTTGGTGTACCCCATACCTTTTTAAAACTTTTTCAAATTGGGCATTGCAAAAATGGGTGCCCCTATCACTAATAATTATCCTAGGTGTTCCAAATCAAGAGAAAAGTTTCTTCAAAAATCGTACTACCATTCTAGCATCATTAGTAGGTAAGGCTTGGGCTTCCACCCATTTTGACATATAATCCAACGCTACTAGGATGTACTTAGTCCCGAATAAAGTAGGGAATGGACCCATGAAATCAATACCCCATACATGAAATATTTCGCATGAAAGTATATAACTCTGAGGCATTTCATTATGTTGAGAAATATTACATGTTCTCTGACATTTATCACAAGAGGTCACATACCTATTGGCATCCCTGAAAAGTGTAGGCCAGTAAAAGCTTGATTTGAATACCTTATGAACAGTTCTAGCTCCACTGTGATGTCCTCCTGTGGGTCCTGAATGGCAGTGATTTAAAATTTGGTATGCTTCTGTTTCAGCAATGTATCTTCGAATAACCTAATCTGCACAAATTTGAAAAAGAAAAGGATCCACTCAAAAGTAGTTTTTCACATCAGCGAAGAATTGCTTCTTTTGCTGATGGGTCAGCCCTTTTGGGGTTATGTTAGCTGCTAAATAATTTGCAAAATTAGCAAACCAAGGAACTGCTACATCTGCTAAGCCTAGGAGTTGTTCTTCAGGAAACAAGTCGTTTATGTTATCGAGGTACTTGGGTTGTGTGTTTTCTAATCTTGAAAGGTGATTTGCTGCCAAGTTTTCAGTTCCTTTCTTGTCCTTTATTTCTAAATCGAATTCCTGTAACAATAGAATCCATCTTATTAATCAAGGTTTTGCATCAGTTTTAGTTAAAAGGTAGCGAAGAGCAGAATGGTCAGTATAAACATTGACTTTTGACAAAATCAAATAAGATCTGAATTTGTCAAATGCAAAAATAACGGTTAGCAATTCTTTTTCTGAGGTAGTATAATTTGTTTGAGCAGCTGTCGAAGTTCTGTTAGCATAGTAGATCGGTTGAAAGTGCTTGTCTCTTCGCCGTCCCAAAACTACCCTTACTGCAAAATCACTTGCATCGCACATTAGTTCAAAAGGTAGATTCCAATCAGGTGAAATCATAATCGGGGCATTGACTAGCTTTTCCTTAAGAGTGTTAAAAGATTCTAAACATTCTTGGTCAAAGTTGAAAAGCAGGTCTTTTTCTAGTAACTTTGTTAAAGGCTTAGCTATTTTAGAAAAATCTTTAATAAACTTGCGATAAAAACCGGCATGTCCTAAAAAGCTTCTTATAGCCTTAACTGAATTAGGGGGAGGTAATTTTTCAATGGTTTCAATTTTTTCTTTATCTACATCTATCCCTTTACTAGAAATTTTATGTCCTAATACAATACCCTCTTGAACCATAAAATGGCATTTTTCCCAGTTTAGTACTAAATTTGTCTCTTCACATCTTATCAAAACACGTTTTAGATTATTAAGAAAAAGTTGGAAATAATTACCGAAAACTGAAAAATCATCCATAAATACCTCCATGATGTCTTCCACGAATTCATTGAAGATAGCTAGCATGCATCGCTGAAAAGTAGCAGGAGCGTTACATAAACTAAAAGGCATTCTACGATAAGCAAACGTACCGTATGGACATGTGAATGTCGTTTTCTCCTGATCTTCTGGAGCTATCGGGATTTGGAAGTAACCAGAGAGGCCATCTAGGAAACAATAATACATGTGACCTGATAATCTTTCCAACATCTGATCAATAAAAGGTAACGGAAAGTGATCTTTTCGAGTTGCGTCATTTAGCTTTCTATAATCAATACAAACTCTCTATCCAGTGACTATTCTTGTAGGTATTGACTCTTTTTTGTCATTAGACACCATGGTCAAGCCTCCCTTTTTAGGAACAACCTGCACAGGACTTACCCAAGAACTGTCAAAAATAGGATAAATAATGCCTGCATCTAGGAGTTTAATTATATGTTGGGATTCAATCATCTTTGAGCTTGCACCGATGGTTTATATTCATCTTCCATTAAAATTTTGTGGGTGCAAAAGGAAGGGTTAATTCCCTTAATATCTGAAATTTTCCAAGCTATAGCCTGCTTGTGTTCCCTTAACACATGGAGTAGTTCTTTTTTTTTCTGTAATGCTTAAATCTAATGCGATAATAACTGGTAAAGTTGAATCTTCCCCTAAAAAGACATATTCTAACTGATCTAGCAGTTGTTTTAACTCCAATTTAGGGGGTTCATCAATGAAAGGTTTCTGTATCAATTCATCATTCATCTTTATACTTTCATAACTTATGTGTCTTGTGATAATTTCATTAGAATCTAACTCCTTTCTTAGTTCTTCGATTTTAGTGGTGGCTTCATCTTTCCCCCCACCTTGAACAAGACACAGTTCCAATGTGTCTGCGAGAGAAAGTTCCTGAAAATTATCTTGAACAAAGTAATCAATAATATCAACAAAATAGCAGGAATCATCTTGTTCTTTAGAAAATTTCATAGCATCATAGATTTTAAAAACGACTTCTCCTCACCAACTCTAAGTACTAATTTACCATCCCCTACATCAATAACAGCTCTAGTAGTGGCTAAGAATGGACGTCCCAAAATTAAAGGCACCTCAATATCCTCATCCATATCAAGCACAACAAAATCAATAGGGAATATAAATTTATCTACCTTTATTAGCACATCCTCTATGATTCCCCTAGGATATTTTACAGATCTATTAGCTAGTTGAATACTCATCCTAGTGGGCTTTGGTTCCCCTAGACCTAGTCGCTTGAACATTTTGTAAGGCATGAGATTAATGATAGCACCTAAATTAGCTAAGGCTTTATCAATAAGTAAACTACCAATTAAAAAAGGAATAGTAAAACTCCCTGGATCTTTTAGTTTTGTTGGTAGTTTATTTTGGAGAATAGTTGAGCATTCCTCGTTGAGTTCCACTGTGGCTAATTCTTCCAACTTCCTTTTATTTGTTAGAAGTTCTTTAAGGAACTTTGCGTACTTCGGCATCTGCGAAATTGCTTCAACAAAAGGTAGGTTAATGTGTAATTGTGTAAAAAGTTTAAGAAATTTACAGAATTGAGCGTCTGTACGGTCTTTCTTCAACTTTGCCGGGTATGAAATAGGAGGTTTGTATTCATTGAGTGTTGGTAGAGTGTTTTCCTTGGGTTCCTCTACCTTGTCTCCTGAAGATTCTGGAACAGACTTCTTTTCTGGTTCAGCTAGTACTTTCCCATCTCTTAGAGTAATTGCTTTGACATGTTCTCTGGGATTTGGTTCAGTATTACTTGGTAGTCCACCTTATGGTCTCTCTGAAATTAATTTTGCAAGTTGACCAATTTGATTCTCAAGCCCTTGAATTGATGCTTGTTGGTTCTTTAGTGCCGTCTCAGTGTTTTGAAAACGGGTTTCTGATGCGGCCATAAATTTGGTGAACATCTCTACAAGATTCGGCCTTTTCTCTTGTTGTGGTGGTGGCTGCTGAAATCCCAGAGGAGGCTGTTGTCTTTGATTTCCTTCTCCTCCCCATGAAAAATTGGGGTGATTTCTCCAACCTGCATTGTTAGTATTACTATAAGGGTTATTTTGAGGTCTAGAATTGTTACCCATATAGTTGGCTTGCTCAGTTTCTATTCTGTGTCCATAAGATGAATAGTCCGGATTGAACATATTTCCTGGGGTTGCGTCGCACTGCATCACTGGCTGTGCCTGCGTAGAACCAACAAAATTATCAAACTTTTTATTTAGAAGCTCTACTTGGTTAGTAAGCATAGTGACAGCATCAATATTATAAACTCCTGCAGCTTTTGTCGATTTTGTTCTCATGACTTGCCACTGATAGTTATTTAGTGACATCTCTTTAATAAATTCATAAGCTGCTTCAGGTGTTCTATTGTTGATTGCTCCTCCTGTGGCTGCATCGATCATTTGCCTTGTTGAAGGATTCAAACCGTTGTGAAAGGTTTGAACTTGTAACCACAAAGGTAACCCATGATGAGGGCATCTTCTCAAAAGATCTTTGTATCTCTCCTAGGCATCGTAAAGTGTTTCTAAATCCATCTGCACAAAAGAAGAGATATCGTTTCGTAATTTATCTATTTTAGCCAGAGGAAAATATTTAAATAAAAATTTTTCGGTCATCTATTCCCATGTAGTGATTGAGCCTCGTGGTAAAGAGTTTAACCACTGTTTGGCTTTATTTCTCAAAGGGAATGGAAATAGCCTTAGACAAATGGCATCATTAGAAACGCCATTAATTTTAAAGGTATCACAAAGTTCCAAAAAATTGGCTATGTGTGAATTTGGATCTTCATCCTATAAATCATCAAACTGCACCAATTGCTGTATCATCTGAATAATGCTAGGTTTTAATTCAAAATTATTAGCAGCAATAGTAGCTCTAATAATGCTAGTTTGAGTACCAGCCAAACTAGGTTTAGCATAATCATACATAGTACGAGGAGCTTCATCTTGATTCACTGGTTACGCGGCTATTATGGGAGGTGGTGGAATGTTTTGGTTTGCTTCCATCTCTTCTGTAGGTTTTGGCCTTTGTTCTTGATCTTGTTCTGGATAATGTAGGCTTCGTCTGATCTCTCTGCGAGTTCTGCGAACTGTCACTTCTAAATCTTCGTCAAAAAGTAATGGTCCTGCTAGGTTGTTTCTAGTCATAAACTAGAAATACCTAAAAGGGAAAAGCAAAGAAAATTATAATAGAATAAAAGAAAATAAAAGAAAAATAAAAAAACCGAAAATAAATAAATATGGTAATGGCTAAAGTAATAGAAATCGAGTTTTCTTAATATTTTAGATCCTCGGCAACGGCGCCAAAAACTTGATACTCGCAATATTAAGTAATAAAATTTATAAAAACTGATCACACCAAAAACTAACTAATATCACGAATTAATGGCAAGCGCACCTATCGAACAGTAGTATAGTTTAGCGGCAAGACCGAGTTAACGTACCCAAGGGAACCAAAAGTACTAATACTTACTTCCTTTCTATTATCTAGCCTAAAAATAAAAAAGGGTTGTATGAAAACAATTCTAAAACTAACTAAAAGTGCACAAAAAGTAAATTGGGGAAAACTTTCGGGAAAAGCTGATTGATATGAGCAATACTCAAGGGAGAATCCACCTAGACTTCACTTGTTATTAACTTCTTGAACTAGACGGTTTCTTCATTTGACTTGATCCATAGAGATCCTTAACCTATGTTAATACCTCCGTCGAGGATAAGAACAACTAATCCTAGGTGGTTAACTAAAGTTTCTTTATTAATTAACACCCCTAGGTTGCATTAATTCGATCTATGGATCCCTCTATTAGGTTTGACCCTAATCCGGCAGATTTATGTCGCCCTATGTCTAGGGTTGCATGCAACTCCGCTTAATTATGGTAGATCTACTCTTAAAACAGGGACTTTTGCTCCTTTACCTAAGCACATCGGTTTCTTGACTTAATACCTAGGATTATTAAATCAAGAATGAAGAACACATTATTAAGAACAATTTAAGTATTTATCATATAATTCAAGAATAAATAATAACAAGATCTGTCTTAGGTTTCATCCCCCTCAAGTATATGAGAGGTTTAGTTCATAATTAATAAAGAAAACATCTCAGAAGAAATAAGATAACAAAACATAAAGAACCCAAAAACCCCTGAAGGGATTTAGGGAGATCCTCTATCTTGATGTAGAATTCTGGCTTCTGGGATGAATCAATCGGCTTTCCTTGGAGTAATTCCTTCTTTTCACTCCTTGTGTTGGCAGAAATATGGCGCTCCTTTTTGGGAGAAAAGAGTACCCCCTTAGAGTTGCTTCATAGGGTCTTTATATAGAGCTTTGGGATGCCTTTCTTAGCCTCTAAGTATCCAAATCTGAGTGAAATTACACTTCCTCACGACAGGGACACGCCCGTGTGCCACGCCCGTGTGGTTTCGATAAGGGCCGTGTTCGGGCCTATTGAGGTGGCACGGCCTTGTAGCCTGGATGTGCTTGTCGGGGCTAGGCCGTGTTGGACCTTGTGTGGCACGGCCGTGTGCCACGACCGTGTGGTGACTTCTTGGGCCGTGTCATTTTCACACTTTGGCCTATTTTCTTCGTTTCTGGTCCGTTTTTCGTTCTTTTCTCTTCCCTATGCTCTCCTAAGTATACAACATGAAATAGAAGGGTTAAGAGCGCCAATTCTCACAAAATTAATAATAATTCATCCAGAAATTAGGCTAAACATGAGGTAAAAATATGTATAATTTATCTCGTTTATCAGAGTGCTTCAGGGCATAAAGTGAGTACCTATAAAACCAATGTGTTTTTCTTTACAAATACAAAACCAATAATTGTTACTGAGATCTGTGGTGTGCTTGGTTTTAATGAGACTAGTGATTTGGGATCCTATTTAGGCTTGCCATTGTTCCATTGTCGAGTGACAATAAACACTTTCAATTTTGTCATTGAGAAGGTTTGGAAAGAGTTGGATAGTTGGGATGCTAACCTTCTGTCCATGGCATGGCGTGTGAATCTTGCTCGGCTGTTCTTCTTGTCTATACCTAACTATTTTATACAAACTACTAGGATTCCGATTAGTGTTTGCACTGAGAATTGAGAAGCTTGCCTGAGATTTTGTTGAGGGAAAATTAGCCGATGTTCATAAGCTAGCCTTAGTAAAGTGGTTTGACTGCTGTCAACCTTTCGCCAATGGTGGTCTTGGTTTTTGATGTCTCAAGGAGCAAAATGAGGCTTTTTTTGCTTAAATTGGGTTACCACCTCCTTACTAATAAGAATGCTCTATGGGTCAAAGTCTTTCGAGCTAAATATAAGATTATAGATAACTTTCCAATAGACATTTCTAAAGGTTAGTGTTCATTTTTCTAGTGATCTCTAGCTAAGGTTTGGCCTCTTGTTTGTCAGAGCCTTGCTTGGTCAATGGTTGATGGAAGTCTAATAAAATTCTAGACTGATTCTTAGATTGTGGAGCTTGGTCCATTAATTAACTTCTGTCTTAATACCAAGTTGATTAATGTTTTTATTACTCTCAAGGATGTGACGACTACTAATGGCATTTGGAATTGGAACTATTTGGGTCGTTTTTTGAGTAAGGCATTCCAGCACCAAGCCCTTTAGTCAAGTATGATACTTTGGTTTTGAAGTGGTCTATGAATGGTAGTTTTACTGTTAAATCAACTTATAATACTTTTATGAAAGATTCTTTTCAATCAATGAACAACAAATAAAAACTTGCATGGTTCTTTTCTAGCCCTCAGTGTGGTCGACAATTTCTTTGGTTAGTCCTTAAGGAATGTTTACTCATGAACGTTGCAGAAGAGGTATGGTTGAAAATCCTTATTTTAGTTTGTGTGACGGTGTTGAAGAATCAATTTTACATGTTCTTTGGTATTGTTGCAAAGTAAGAGAAGTGTGGGAGTAGCTTATTCTTTGAGAATAAGGAATAGTTTTTTTCCAGTTCTTTGTTGCCTTGGTTGTCTAGAAACTTGAAGAATAATTTGGAATAATTCTTAATGATGTTGATTGGAAAACCTTGTTTGGTATTATATATTGAAAGACTTGGAAACAAAGGAATTTTTGTGTGTTTCCAAGAGAGCAGTTTAATACTTAACATATTCTTCAATCAGCATGGTGTTGGGCAAAAGCCAGTAAGGAAATTTTAGGATGTCCAGATGGAAAGATTAGAATACAGATTCGTAATCGAACTTGGAACCCCCCACCTATAGGTTCTATTAAGTTAAATTCGGATAGGGCACGAAATCCATGCTCAGGCTTATCTTCCTCAGCGCAGTGGTTAGGGATGACCAGGGTAGGTGAATTTGTATGATTGAAAGAAATATTGGCAAATATAGTGTTGAACAAGCTGAGTTATGGGCTATGTTTAATGGTCTCCAATTAGCTTGGTCTATAACAGCCCACTTTAGGGTCAAATCGAAACAATGGTTTTGGAAGCACGAATCCAAAGTAGAAATATTTATTGTGATATTATTTTAAGGTTTACAGTATGATTGAGTGATTGTGTGAAAATTTCGTTAAGAAATTTTATCAATAGAGTGTCCAATTTGACTAGTAGGACTAAATTGCAATAGGTGCAAAATGTGTGTTCTAGAAGTTATGGGTGCTTAGTTGTAATGAAATTTTGAATTAGAGGTCCTTAAATGGCAATTAGACCATTACACTTTAAGATGGACAAAAGTGGACATGGTTAGGAGAAATTTCAAAGTTAGGCATTAAGAGATTTTGGTCATTTGGCAAATAAAGACAAAATAAAACAAATAAAAGATGTTCATCTTCTCAATTTCATCCCCCATAGCCGAAATTTCAAGGGTCTGTATAGCTAGGGTTTTGGCCACTTTCAAGCTCGATTGTAAGTCCATCTTTATCCCATTTTTAATGATTTTTATGTTTTTGAGATCCTTGTAACCTAATCTAGCTTTTCCAAGGACTATTTTGAAGTATTATGAATGTTTAAAATTTTACCCATGTTAGGCATGCATGTATTTTGATGTCTAATGGTAGAAAATGTATGTTAGTTGTAAGATAAACGACTTTTGCTAAGTGATTTGCGGCAAAAATGTCAAAAAGGATGTATTTGTAAAAGTTGTAAAATGTGTGTAGAAATATGTGAATAAATGAAAAATGTGGGCTGTTATGAGTATGAAAAAGATTTGGCTAGGCTTGGGTAATAAAGAAATTGAAAGAAATTCATTTTACAAGCCTAGAGACTAAAGTGTAAAAGTTGAAAAGTTAGGGGAAAAATATAATTTTTCCATAATATTATTTTTGGGCTTAATTGAATAATGTGAGTATTAAATGAGCTAAATTTTTTATTATAGATCAAGAAAAACGAGATTGGGACCTAGAATGGGGGAAAAAACAAAGAATTTGACGATAAGGTCCAATTCTACTATTTTGTACCGAGGTAAGTTCGTATGTAAATAATGCATTCTTATATTTATGTTTAAATGTTTTGATATTGCATAAATTGTGTGATTGACTCTTTGGAAGTATTCAACAAAGTTTCGACAAGCGAGAAATCCTAGTTGAACCTTAGGAATAGAATAGGATACAAGAGACATGTCACTAGGAACCTATGTGTATATATATGTTTATGTGATCTAGGTGTTGGTCTTGTACATCCTACCAGTGGCTGTGTACTCTAGCATATGTTGCAGATATTTGATAGCTTGTGTGAGCAGCACTACATAGCTATGTCCTAACTGATAGCTTGTGTGAGTAGGCCCGTGAATAGCTTGAGATCGAGTCTATCTGTATTATGAGATATGAGGTAGCTTTGGCTACATATATGACACTTATGTGTAAGATTTCCAAGTATTCGTTAATATTCTGAGTGTTCAACAGGAATGTTAAAGATGTGAAAATATGTGGTACAGGTATGTACGTAAAACTCATAAGTAATGAACTCGATAGGTGATGAACTCTTGGTAAGATTGTGATTGAGCAAGTTATGACTATAAGATTTTAATGACATTTATGTTATCTCCCGTTATATAAATTGCATGATAATTGTGTGGTTAGAATGCTTATTATTTGCATATGAAATTACTAAGCTATATAGCTTACTCCCCTTTTTTTCCTTTGTTTTATAGTGTCGCTAAGCTAGCTCGGATCGGAGATCGTCGAAGATTCGAATCACACTATCAAATTCTCATTGTGGGTATTGATGATCTTAGTATTTTGAATGTATGGCATGTATAGGGACTTGGTCATTTAGTTATATGTGTCATAATTGATTTGGCCAAATGTGTTGGCTTATAACGGTTAGAAGTCCATTTTGTATAAGGCCATTGGAAATGGGCCAATTGTGGTTATAAGTATATTCTTATAATGATGTCTTTCATGAATGATGTGTTGATGTCTTGGTTGTATGTATATGATTGAATTGGTGTTATGTTATGTTGTGTAGGTGTGTGCATTAAAGGGTGGCAAAATGACTAGGTAAATAGCCTTTATTTTGTCCATATGGGTAGACATACGGGTGTGTGTCTACACAGCCTGTCCCACGGGCAGGTGTTTAGGTCGTGTGTCCCTTGCACCTTAGTTTTGAGAAACAGAATGTTCAGAATTGAGTACATAGGCAGAGACACGGGCGTGTGTCTCAACTGTGTGGACGACACAGCCTCGAACATAGGCGTGTACCGTGGCCCTGTGAAGTCTGCACTTAAGTTTTGAAAATTAATTTTCCACACGGCCTAGCACACGGGCGTGTGACTTGGCTGTGTGATCTCAATTTGGTCATGAGTTACAAGTCAGAGAGTTACACGAGGTTGGGACAGGGGCGTGTGTGACCACACGGCTGCCCACGCGGGCGTGTCCCATATCTATACGGGTGTGTAACCCCTGTTTAGTGGAGAGTTTTCTAAGTTTTGTAAAATTTTTTAAAGTTCTTGGTTTAGTCCTGAATCACTTTTAATGCACGTTTTGGGCTCGTTGGCTTGTATCAGGGACTTAATGATTAAATACAAATGGTTTTAATATGGACGCAAATTTATGACCCAGAATGGAATGTTTGTTTATGATAAGTTCGATAATACCTCGTACTCTGTTCTGGTGTTGAATACGAGTAAGGGGTGTTACATGGTCTGTTAAATGGAATAATATAATTGTTGAATTGGATTGTGCTTTAGCTATTGAAGCCATTAATGGTAGGCTCTAGGAATATATAAATAGGGGATTGATTCTGAGAATTCAAGAACTTTGTAGAAGAGATTGGAGGGTGAAAATTCAGCATGTTTTGAAGGAGGCAAATATTGCGGCTCATTCTCTAGCTGGGTTGATGAAAGATTTTCCTTTTGGTCCCTACATTTTTTAGGAATTACCTTCAGAAATTGTTGATTAAATTAGAAATGATGGTTAAAATTTGACTTTATGACTTTACTGCTTCTTTGTAATTGATTTATAATTTTTTTCCTTACAAAAAAAAAGTTTTAATTAAGTTTCAAATGCATAATTGGATTTTTAATTATAATAGCAATTCAAAAGTTACAAATAATATTTATCGACATTATCTTTAGTAAAAGAAATTGGAAATTTAAAATAATATATTTTTGAATGTTGGTTGTGAGACTAATACCAAGGGGGTTAACGAGGAATATATGTCGATTTTAAAGAAAAATTAGGGTTTTGGGTCAGGTTTTTTGAAATGTAGGGAAATAAACTGTTTTTAAAAGAGAAGGCAAAAATGCCTCTTGCAGAGAGTGCTTTTAGCTGTCGTGGCAGGAGAAAGAATGAAAATGTCTTTGCACTCTCTTAAGGAGGCATTTTTGTCATCCCTAACCTCATTGTGCAAGAGCATTAACTTTATGTAAGACAAACTCGAAAACCCTCTCATCTTTTAACCTCTTGGGTAAGCAAAATCATATGTATTTATGATTTTCTAGAGAGCTTTGGCATTTGTTATGATCGAGATTAGACTTATTTTCCTTTTGTTTTAAAATGAATCACTTCTTCTTAACCATACATATATGTATATAATATTTAGAGCATTGATAAAAGCAAAAATTTATTCTCATATCATATTCCATTCATAGCCTGTCAAATACATTACACACTATTAATATCATACACTAAACACAACCCCCTTTTTTTTTTCTTTTCATTTTATCCACGTATAAAGATACAAATATTTGAACAAGCCTTCACATTCATTCCATGTACCGTCAGCACAAAAATATATAAATTTATATTAGAAAATGACATCAAAACTTTTGTATCCATTTTACCTATTACAAACTAAATTATTATTATTATTATAATTAAGACGTATTAAAATTTTTGTAATAATTTCAAATAACATATTTGTTGACGTAAAATGTAACACCCCAAACCTGGCCCGAACGTTATGGCCGAATGTAGCGTGTCACATTGAAGTATTTTTTCGAAAACCTTGTTTTCATTAAAAACCCTTCCAAAAGAAATTCCAAGTAAAATCCCAGTTTGTACTTGTTTTTAAAATGAGGTGTATTCAAAAGCTATTTCTTTGTTACGTGTTAACAATTAATTTGAAAGCAAAATTCTCTTTAACCACTGAAGCTCAATTTTATTTAAAAGCATTAATTGATTTTAGAAAAATTTGAAATGTGTTTAATAGAAATAGGTCCATGTTCCATTATCATAGCATAACAATGAATAATAGTAACCAAAGAAAAGGCCTTATTACAATCCAGACTCAAATAATTAAAATACTAGAAGTTTTAATAAAGAAAAAGAAACAAGTCTAAGTTGTCTTGCTAATTGGCCACCTCCGAGTCCCTCCATTCGTCGAATCGCCTACTGAGGTTCACCTGAGAAAAATAAAAGAGGGAGTGAGTTTCGAAACTCTGTGTGTACAACCCTCAGCAATAGTATATGTCATGCAACACAAGTCATCTTGGGCCTGAGCCCAATACCATAGTAGCACAAAACCTATAGCAATCATATATGCAATAATGCAATGATGCAATGCCCAACCTATCCAACCGATACACATCATCTCTGTCCAACCAAAACACATCCTGTAGGGATAACTATATCGACCCATCTATCCGATACACTCCAAAGGTAGCGCCGGTTGCGGTACTACCTAACGTTGCAGCAAAGCTGCTGATATATATTGGGCTTAAAAGCCTTCGTTGGATCCATGGTCGTCAAGCGACTATGCGATCCTCATGTAACACTTCCTCCAATACAATTCCCACCCACATGCAACATCATAACATATGAGTGCAACATATAGCATACAGTATACATAAGTCATACTTATAACACACAGGGGTATTTCGGTAATTCTAACCTATAAGGGTATTCAGTAATTCTACCCTACAGAGGTATTTCAATAATTTACTAATGTATGGGTATTAATTACGAACTTTGGGCCGTCAACAAGTTCTTGTTGGCTAAAATGAACAGACACTATGCACCAGGTAGGATTCCAGAGAAGAGGAGGTGGGTCATGAAGACCGCTTAAGTACCAAGCTCTCCCTAGATCCAAACCTAGACATGCATATGCCCATTGCCATACTTTAACCTTACGACTTTTCTATAGACGTGCTTGATAAATTAATTAAGTTTTATGCGCTTGAGAATTCATTAGAAACTATGCCTAAAAGTCCATTATAAAACCCTAGTATGTCTGCATGCTTTCATTCATTCATATAGCCCATCAGGCCCAATTATATGGCCCATTAAGCCCAATCACAATCATACAGCCCATCAGGCCCAATCCATTCCAACCAATTCAACAAACTTTATCAACTCATCACTTATTATCAACATATCAATTTTTGCTAGCTTGGGCCCACAAGCCCGTCGACCCATTTGGCCCATTCTGGCCTGGTTAGCCAAAACGTGAACCAAGTCCATGAGATTGCTCATGGGGCCTCTGATAATGTATTGAATACCCTCGTACGAGTGTTCACGTACTCGCAGAACTACCGTAGCCAAATTTTTAACTTTTCGGCATTTCAGCTTTTCGGCTTTTCGAGATTTGCCGATCTATCGTGTGTGTGCAGTGTATGTACACACTTGGTAATGAATCGTGCTACAATCTCTTTAGCCACAAACCTAAAATCAACACCACCATTCAATTAATCATATGCTTAACCACAATCTTCACCAAGAACCGAAGTCTTACCATAACCTTACCGTGAGCGACAAGTCCTAATAGCTTCTCCTTTAATCACTAACTGCGATTTCTCCTAGATCTGCACCAATGTAACCATTAAAACCCAAGCAATAGGTGACTTGCATCTAACACGAGTCACCCTTATATCATATGTGACCATTCAACCAACCCCTAAAACCAAAGTAATGAACACTTACCTAAATCCCGAAACACAAAGAGCGATTCGGTAGAGATCTAGAGAGTAGCGATTTGATACTAATTCCCTACAAATCGATTGAGAGAGGGTAAGGGAGAGAGAAAGTTGGTTCTTAGAAAAACTTGATTGAAAAGGTAAAGTCCTTACCAAGAATTACCGGCCAAAGTTGAAGACAATAGAGGCACCACAAGAGGGATTCGGCCAAGGGTATTCGGCCTTAGAGGCTAGAATGGTGACAAGAGCTTTTCGGCACAAAATAGGGAGAAGAAGTAGTCAGCTAAGACCAATGTTGATCCAAGGAAAATTTTGAAGAGAGGGAGAATGAAGAAGTAGACACACAAAAAAAAGGAAAAAGGGTTTCGACTTTTGAGCTCTTAAGAGAAATGAATGATGAAACAAAAAGAGTTTGGGAGGAGAAGGTTTGGCAAAAGCAACAAAGAGAACCCTTTCTCTAAAAAGCACAATTGAAATTTGGCACTCCCTATTTATGCCCAAAGCCGAAACTTGCCTACTCTCAAAGTCCCAATCGGCACCACTTTTTTCCCCTCACCAATCTCCTAATTTTTCTCCACGATAAGCTCCTTGATCCCTTCCTTAAAATTCTCTTCTGATCACTCCTTTCAAAGTCCACTCCTACGCCACTGCTAGCCCTCCAAAGTGCAAAAATAAAGTCCCAAATAATGCCACTCTAGGCCTCGAACCTAGGATCTCATTGCCTCCCTATGACGCCACCTCTAAGCTCCCTATGTGGCGTCACTTTGCCATTATACCACAAGCTCACTTGTGTCTAATTTCCACTCCATTTATTTAAAAGCCATGCAACTTGATGTCAGGGTTCTTTTAGTACTTAAACTAAAATTTCCCTACTTTTAAGTTCAGATTTAGGACTTCATGGAAGCTATCCAATGCTAAAGAAAAATTTACCTAACTAGAAAATCATTCACACATTTCACATCCAAAATCGTAAAAATGAAGGTTCTAGATTTTTGGGGTGTTACATAAAATATATTATTATTAGAATTAGATTTCAAATTCACAATTCCTCTCTATTCCTAGATTTGCTAGGATCTAGGAAATGTTATCGCTCTAAAATTTTTTTAAATGGTAAAAACGCGGTGTTTAGGATCCTTTACTAGCCTTATAAAGTTGGAGTAAATTTGAAGCTTGGTTTTCTTGGTATACCAAGTTTGTACATAGGTATCTAAAAACTCATCTTTTAGATGAATGACAGCTAGTGCATGCATGCAAGGGATGCCAGTGAGGTCCCAATTTCGGTAGGAGTAGGAATTCTTAACTAAGTCCACCACATGCTGGCTGCCTGGACCACATTCAACCTGATACTTGTCCCTACCAGCATGTGATGGAACACACCTAAAAATATTCACCATGCTTGGTTAAAAAGCTATCGCTAAAACAATATTGTGAGCAGCTCCACCAACAATGATACACACACGCACCTAAAAACAGTCACTACATGCATATTATTAAAAAATACTCATTGCATGCGTATTAAAAAATAGTCAACAGCATGTATATTAAAACAAAAGTCATACACACCAACAATCACTGCATGCTTATTTTTAAAAAGTACTCACTGCATGCATATTAAAAAATAGTCAACAGCATGTATATTAAAAAATAGTCATACACACAAACAATCACTGCATGCATATTATTAAAAAATACTCACTGCATGTATATTAAAAAATAGTCAACAACATGTATATTAAAAAGCAGTCATACACACCAACAATCACTGCATACATATTAAAAAACACTCACTAAAACAACATGTGACTAGCAATATAAAGTTAGAATAAATGCATAAGAAAGATTAAAAATGGTAACTTTACCTCAATGAATCTTTTATATTTACATCAGCTTTTTCCTAATTTTTGGACACAGCATTCCTTTCCATTTGTCAGCTTCTTCTTTCTTCTTGACAATAAGAAACATAATCTTGGTCCTTATTGTTTCCATCATGGTTAGAATAGGTTTCCCTCTTGCTTCCAGTATCATCTACCAGTAAATAACATAAAGGGTTAGAGAATTGCTAATGATTAGTAAGAAACATAAAACACAGGGGTTTACCTTGTTAAAGGGTTCGGAAAAATTATTCACCAACTGTTAGAATGGCTCCTAATTGAGAAGTGATACCTTGACCAGTGATTAGGGTTCTTTTCCTTCAACCAATCATAAGAATGCTGATTGGTTTTCTTTAGTTCATCCATGGCATCCTTAAAATCCCTTGTAGTGCTTTGTCAGCTTTCCAAAGCAAATCTTTCAATTCCTTTGTTTGGAAACCAACCTTCTTAAAATTGGCGTGTAGATGTCTACAACAGTGTCTTGTTTCTGCATTAGGATAACATACATATTTCTTCTAAAAGTCCCTGTAATTAGAACAAATACAATTTAATTATTTGACAAACCCTAAACCCTAAATAGAAATAACATAAAAAAATAAATGGAGTTTTACCTTTTATTTTTCAGACATGAAAGATATCTGGTATGAGCTCACAATTTCCATGTCTATTGCAAGCAACTCCAAGAACCAAAGCCATGATGCTTGGTTTTCACTTTTGACAGCAGCATATGCAAGAGGATGGACGCCATTATTTGCATCTATCCCAACTACTACAAGCAAGTAGCCACCATAGTAGCCTTTCAAGAAACATCCATCTAAACCTATTATCCTTCTACAACTAGCTCTATAGCCATCTGTGCATGCTTGCAAACAGACATACATCCTTTGAAACAATCTGTTATCTAGATAATAGTTTGTTATTGTTCCCTCATTTTCGGTCCTAACCTCCAACAAATACTCATAAATCTTCTTATATTGAGCCTTATGAGCTCTTTCAATTAATTCTAATGCCCTAAGTTTAGCCCTCCTACATTTGGTAGTGAGACTATGCAACATAAATCTCTTTTGACATCTTGTTGTAATAGTTTCAAAGAATAATCAGGATCAACAATGAATTTTTCTTTATAATGTTCACCTATCCAAGTTGAGGTAACATTTTTATTTTTATAGACTTTAGAACAACTATGGTTAGGGTCTGAACTCCTAATTTGCCAAGTTTGGTTAGTAGGGTCATTAGGGTTTAGTCTAGAGGCCCATATGAGCTAAGAACATTTTTCACTGCAGACTGCCTATAACCTTTTTAAATCATTTTTTGGAAACTTAATAAAATAACTATTCAACCTACCATACTACTTGGCAACTTTTTTTAAGCTGTCTTTAGACTTAAATAACAGTCCAACCTTAAGTTTGGGATTACTCATGTCATTTTCTAGGTTGAACTCAGGCCAATTTTGGCCATCTGTGTAACGCCCTAAATTGTGGGTCTTTCTTGGATTGTTGTTCATCAGGTAAAATGTTTGAACTCTAGTATTTGAGAGTGTAATGCATGTTTGAGGAGTGTTAATGGGCCTATGGAAGGCCCAAGTGATGGCCAAGACTCGGGTAAAATTTTACATTGTTGACTTAGGAGATAGGGGGCCTGGGGAAGTAGGTGTTATAAGAAAATGTGTGTGAAATGAGACACAAGCTGGTCAGTGGTGGAGTGGCAATGTGACGCCACTTAGGAGCTATAAAAGTGGCACCTAGATGAGTGGAGAGGCCAAGGTTCAAGTCCTAGAGTGAGCATGTGTGGCGTTTTATTTTTGTGCGGGGAGCAGGTAAGAGTTTGAAGCAGGATAAAACTCTGCTTGGAAGAGGTTTGAATTGGTCAAAGGAGTGAATCTAGGAGCAAGTTATGGAATTTTGAATTTTGAATGGAAGTGGCCGGCCAAGGGACTCTTGATGGTGTAATTTCAGTCATATGCTTAGGTGAACATTTTCGGCAATTAGAGTGCTAGATGTGCCGATTTTGTTAAGGTTCCTTTTGAAGTATCTTTTGCCGATTTCTCTAGGTTAGTAAGCTCCCTTCTTTTGTTGATTTTACGTAGCATATTAGGTTTTCTTTTTATCACTTTGTCCCTCCTATCAAACTTAGTAGCCGAACTCTACTCCACCCTTGGTTGCTGAATCTTCATTTGAGTAAAGCATCTCTTTTCGTTTTCTTTCCCATCTCATTTTTTTTCTTCTCTTCTTCTCAGACCATAAACCAACTCCATACCATCGTTTCCTAGTGTAGCTGAATCCATCTTCTCCTATCAACCCTATCTTTCCTTTTCATCTTACAACCATTGCCGACTTCTCTTGAGACCAAAAGCCAGTAAAACCGATTTCTCTTGCTTGACCGAAACTCTCATTGTGCTTGGCCAAATTCTCTTTAGTCTCAATTCTTTCTTTCTTTTTACTTAGATCATGATTAAGAGGGCGTTTAGAGACACTTCTTGAACCGACTAGCATTTTGGTAAGTACTCAGAAATTTTGTTGGTTCATGTGTTTAAGATATGAGCCGAAACCCCATTGGGGGAGGCTAACGTTTTGGACTAAGGGTTGTGTGGCCTTATCTTTTGTTCTATTTTCGCTAGTGTGGACAAAAGACGAGCAGCAAGGGAGTTTTGAAGGCTAACGCAGGTGGACAGCGGGATCTAGTCCATATTCGGCAGAAGGTAGGGACTTTAGGGACTTAAGCCATGTTGGCCGATTTTGGTAAGGGTTTATGGCACTTTGGTTATCGAATTTTAGACTAAAAAGTTAGTGTTCAATTGTAGGCTCTTCTTACGTGGATTTCATCAAAGCTTCGACAGTTAACAGGTGTGTACCATATCTCCACTATAGACTAGAACGGCAAAGGCCGTAATGACTGAAAAGTGACTGAGAACTGACCGAAAGTGACCGAAAAATCGGTATTGGGAGAATCTGTGAGTAACCGTTTACTCTGTTGTGGCTAAACTTAGAATTGATGGTGATAGTATTGCAAAGTGTGCAATTTCGAACGTTTTGGTAAGATGGGCTTTGATGGGCCAAATATGGGCCCAATGGGCTTTCGAGCCCATATCGATAAAATTGTCATTAAGGGCATCCTGGAAGTATGTGAGAATTAACCGGTTAAAAGTTAACAATCGGAACGTTAAAATTGGGTTTAACAGGCTTAAGACGTTGATGGATTTAGTAAGGCCCAATTAAGGGTTTTGGGCTAAAAAGGGCAAAACTGGAAACCAAGATTAAATGGACTTCCGTAAGCATAAATGGGCTAATAATTACTTGGACATGCATAAAATCCTTAAAAATCTGAAAAAGGGACTAAAATACCTCTAAGTATGGAAAATTACCATTATACCCCTAAGTGCAAAAATGACCATTATACCCCTAGGGTGCATTCTGTATGAAATGTATGGTAATATGCTTCTTTATGTTATATTTCATATACATATGTATATCTGATGCATGAGATTCTGATTGTTACATGTCATAACAAGTATGCCTGTTGCATGGGGTTTGGGTTTATGATGGAGGAAGCGTTCTGGCAGCCTCGCTGCAATCTGGTGGCCTCGCCACATATTATATCTGTTTTGGTGGCCTCGCCACAATATATCTATTTTGGTGGCTTCGCCACAATATCTGTATCTGGTGACCTCGTCATAATATCTGGCAGCCTCGCTGCAAATCTCTGTGGTGTGTAGCGGATGGGTGGGTTGAGTAGTCTCCTCACATGGTGTAAGGCTGGTACAGGGGTGTTATGGATGGATTTGGGTTGGGCTTTTTGTTGCATTTTATATATATGTGCTGTATCAGTTGTGGGCCTATGGGCTTAACCTGATTTTTGTAATGGGCCAAGGCCCAACTAAACCTGATTCTGAGGTCTGATCTGTTTGGGTCTATGGTTGAGATTATGTTACACACTGAGTTACCAAACTCACCCTTATTTTCATCTCTGCAGGTAACCCTCAACCATAGTGGGCTTGGAGCTGCGAGAGATTCAGAATGGCCACACCATCTTTCAAATAAGTTTTTAACACTGTTAGTTATTTTTAATAAGTCACTTTATTATTTGGGTTTTAAGTTGTAATAAGGCCGTTCTTTAAATTTCTTTATTGGTTTTCTTCTTTAAATGGTTTATTTTATACTTTGTTGAACTGCTAGTTTAGGCTGCGCTGGTTTTCAAAATCTTAAGAACATTTTTCGAACTCAACAAATTCAGCAAATGGATAACTTAAAGGCTTAACTAAATGTCTTTTCACAAACTTGCAGTTTTAACAAAAATATCTTCTAAGTCACAACCAGTAAAAGGTCATAAACTTAGTTGTAGGTTCATGTGACACATCAGATCTGGCCATAACGTCTAGCCGGGTTTGGGGTGTTACAATCTGAGTCAGATTCATGTGCACTATCTAACCTCTTAGAATCACCACTATTGTAACAACCTGATTTTTGACCCAAATCAGAACGATGGTTTTGGGACCATGAATCTGAGTCAGAATAATATTTTAAATATTATTTTTCGTATTTATTATATGTGAATTAGCATGTGTGAACATTTCGTGCAAAAATTCGATTGTTTGTGTGCTTAATTCGATAGAAAGGATTAAATCGGGTAAGTTGAGAACTTGATAGTTTAATTCATAAAGGTTGAATTGGTAGTGGCTTTTTAATATAGGGCATTTATGTTGCAAATAATCCCTTATTAATAGTGATATCCGAATGTACCCATGAAGCTTAGGTGTATACTTTATATTGGTAAGGTTAATTAAGTAAAACAACTTAAAAAGTCAACTTATAATATATTAAAGTATGAAAATAATAAAATAAGGAAGACATGCATTCTTCTCGGGGAATTGCCGAAATACAATCAGGAAGAAAGAAAGAAAAGAGCTTCCTTATGTTCGGCCCCTATTAAGATAAATTCAAGGTATGCTTGAGTTGTTTCTTCAATGTTTTTGCATATATTGAATGGTTAGCAAGTAATGTATCTAGCCCAAGTGATAATTTTTGAAATTGTTAAGAAATTGGTGTTCGGCCGTTGAAAAAAAAAATTATGAAATCATGTGTTGATGTTGGAATGTGTATAATTTATGTAATGCTATTATAGAAGTATTAAATTTTCATGTCTTTTTAGTGTTGGGGCTTAAAATGGCAATTAAACCATTTGTAAAGTGCATGGACGGTAAGGGATAGAAGTGTTAAAGCTTATTTATATTAAGATGACGGTTAAATAAGTAAAATAATAATTGCTTTTGATTTAATGAAACAAAACATTAAAATATGAAAGAAAGAGTTTGCATGTTCATATTTTTGGGGAGAGCCAAATGTTGGTGAAGCTTAAGCCTTGAGGTTCGACAAATGGAAATCAACATTCAAGGTAATTTCCATGGTAGTTTTGCTATATTTTGATATTTTTAAGTTTGTTTCTTGATTCTCTTCAAGACCCATGGATTCATTTTTAAAGTAGATGAAAATTTGAGATGGTTGAAAAAGATGGTGTATTCGGCCATTTATGGAAATTAGAAACTAAAAATAAGTGTTAGATGGATTTTTTTTTTTTGATGTGTGATTTTAAATGATTTTGAATTTGTAAGGATAATTTGTGAAAATAGTGAATTTAGTGGCTAATTTCAAAATTAGTGATTTTAATGGCTGTATCCTTATGCCTAAGTTTCAGATATATATATATATATATATATACATACACATATATGTGTTTAAGGCATGTTTTTGGTTAGCCTATAATGAAGTGGTTGAAAGGTATTATATAATGCTTAAATATTCAGCTAATGATGAGTAAACTATGCTTAAGTAAATATATGAAATGTGTTTCTGTAATTCTGTTTTAAATGTCAGTATGATTAGTCCAAGTTTGATTTTATTTGCAAGTGAAACACTAAATGCAGCATTACTAAATTGGTTCCTTGCAAACGGGTAATTAATAATGTATTGACAAATGGTACACATTTATGTTCGGCTAAAGTTAAGTAAATTAATATCTATTCGTAAATGATATATATGACAGGTCTGTATGTGGTTATGCTTGTAAAGTCAAGAAATATTAATTGAGTCATGAATGATTGGTTAGTAAATTGAACTATCTTAATGTATGAGTATAGGTTTATAAATATTTTTATAAATATATCCGGTGAGGAAGCATGATAACTTGGTTTGCTTACGTGAGTAATACTTATTTTAATGTCTTAATATTAGATAATAGGTTCGGTTAAAAGAACCATTATATTTTGTAAATGAAGTGTTAAATTTTGGGAATTTGTTTATGAAGTAATTGATAAATAAATAAATACTAACATCTATTTGAGTAGTGAATTGTTTGGTAATGCTTCATAAGTATATTCGGTTTATGCATAGCATGAATGAATTGTATTGATGTGTATTTTAGGAATTTTGGACCAAATGGTTAATGAATAAATTGTAGAGGGCACCTTGTGAATTACATATTTATCTAATCTTTGAGTGTTAAGATATTGGTTAAATTATTAAAATAATTAAATTGTTCTAAATTCAAGCTCAAGATTCAAATAAACGAGACTTGGATCGGGGGAAGATGAAGTTAGCCGAGTAGCCGCTATAATTGTACAAAAAGTATCGAGGTAAGTTTTAAGTAATTAAACCTAAGTTATATTTAATTCTAACATGATATATTATGTGAATTAAATCTTCATTGTATGTATATACAAAGCCAGGTGTGAAGGTGAGATGGAAGAAAAATAAATGAAATTATTTCATGGTCTCCCAAAATTTCCAAATAGTAACACTGCTTACCCACATCGGTAATTAGGCTTTTACGGGAACAAAGATGAGAGTGAAATGAAGGAAAGAATGTAATATATGTATAGCCGAATGGAAATGTGAAATAAAACTAAGGTAGTTGATGTGTATATATGTATATGTATATAGTCGAATGAAAGTATGAAATGAAACTATGGTAGTTGTTATATAACCGAATGGAATTATGGAAATAAGCTTTGATGGGTGATTTTATATAGACAATTGCTGAATGGTGATAACATTAGTTGACATGATCTAGCTAAGGTGTCATTTGTGCCGTTTGTGACTAACATGATTAAGTTGAATTATTTGTGGTGTTACATTGTACCGAGTGTGATTTAAAGTGATGGAATATTCCATTTGTTGTATATTGAGTTAGTCAAATGTGATTTATGATGTGAAGAATGATTGTTATGTTTCAATGTGAATACCGAGTGTGATTTATAAGAGTGAAAAATATTACAATGAGTTAAATGTGATGGCTCGATGTGATTTTGAGTTGGAAATGATAACTCAAAGACTTCGATAGTGTTCTGTTAATGATCGGTAGTGCAAGCTGTGTATTTGTGATATATCGGGCTTTAAGCCTAGCAGGCCTTGTGCCGGTGAGTTTTATCAGGTTATTATCGAGCAGGTTTATATCGGTGATTTAATTTAAGTCTATCTACATGTGTTCTCTTATTGAGGTGGAAATTAAACAAATAATATGTCCGAAGTGTTTCTTGATTTGGCCATTCAGGTAAGTATATGTATGCTTATGTGGAATTGGCAGGTTTGACTATACACATGCTTATATAAAAAGGATATATTTAGTTATATTTTTCGGTTATGTGCATGTTAATATGAATTAATATTTTTGGACTAAAAGTAAGCCTATATTGAAATGGTATGTTAGGATATATGTTATATTATAAAGAAGTTTTGCATGATTGGCCAACAGAAATGTTTTATTGAAATGGTATGTCATGAAGGAGGATATTGAACTTATTTGTATAATTTTATTTGTGATATAATAATATACTTATATATATTTAACCTTATAGGAAAGTAAATATATGAGGTTATAAGTGACCAAAAGATTCGGCTAAATGGCCAGGTATGGACTAATTTGTTGCCTATGGAAGATAAAGCAAGTAAGTACTTTGAATACGTGTGATAAATCATGTATAATAGAAATGAAAATATATGTGAGATGGTTATGTGTATTCGGTTTTATGATTAAATGATTTGAATATCGGTAAAATGATTC
This sequence comes from Gossypium stocksii, assembly GCA_020496765.1. NCBI lineage: Eukaryota > Viridiplantae > Streptophyta > Magnoliopsida > Malvales > Malvaceae > Gossypium > Gossypium stocksii. The sequence goes on from CM035621.1 coordinate 43,838,317, forward strand.
TGCACTATGTGCACATGTGAGACCTTGCATATTCGGTAATATAGGTAATATACATATGTGATGTTATATATATATTTTGTATAATCGGCCAAATAAGTAATAATTGTATATGAAACTCAGAAGTGGAAGGTGATTAGGTATCTAATGATGAAATGTGAAACATGTTACCATGAATGAAAGAGACATATACAGATGAATATATGTTATATGATGCATGGTTATTAATTATAAATCGGCTAGTGAAGCAATGACATGGTTTGGTTGGTTATATAATGAATTTGTGCAAACTTGATTTATACGATTGAGCTAACGGTTGTTATTCGAATTCTAAAAGCGTAGTTACATGTTATTGATAAATAGAATAAGTGAAGCTATTTAATGAGGTTTTATGAATTAAAGAGTACAAAAGATGTATAAATGATTAAGATCGTTTAAAATTGAGATTAGTGTTATAGAATCAATTATCATTGAAATAATTTATTTGCTCATGGCTTACTAAGCTTTCAAAGCTTACTCTGTGTGTTTTCCTATGTCTTTAGAGCTTTAGAGATTTGCTCTGGTTGGAAGTCAGGGAGATGTCTTCACACTATCCAGTTTTCGTTTCGGTAAATAAGTGTTTTGAGTTTTGGTTAAGTGGCATGTATAGGATAGTTACGAAATTATTCAATTCGATTTATACATTTATAAGCCATGCAAAAATGGCTTGTTTGTTGTTGATGTTTTGGACATTTCAATTAATATTATTCATGTACCGAATAGGGTTAGATAAAAATGATGCATAATCGATTATGTATGTTTTATAAGATTCATTAAGGGAACTTTGTTTGATTTAAGGTTTTAAGAAAAATTATTATTTATGATTGTTATGAATATGTGTATAATTCTGGTAATGCCTCGTAACCCTTTTGGCGACAGATTCAGGTTAGGGGTGTTACAACTATCAGACAGTTCACCTACTTCTATACCATCCATGTTTAAACCATTTAAATTAACTCTTATCCTATTAAACACATCACTTTCAGATGCATCACTACCAGACATTTCTTCTTCATTCTCATTAAAATTGTCATCAATTAAACTTGCCAAACAAATTACTTATCAATAAAGGCAGACAACATAGGCAAACACTTTAACCATTTCTGTCAGACAATATGCAATACAAAATAATTTAATAAAAACACAAGCATTTTTGTCATGCACATGGCAGATAATAACCAATACAAAAATAATATAATATAAACATAACCATTTTTTTCATGCACATGGCAGAAAATAACCAAACATTTTAACCCTACACCTGAGCAATGACAGACAATAACCAGTACAATATAGAAGGTAAATAACAAATTTGATATTGCCATATACAATATAGCAGCTAGGACACAAACAATGGCATATACAAACAATAATCATTAGTTTGATAATGTCATTCATACAATGGCCGATACAAAAAATAAACATCATGCACATGGCATACCATACACATTATACGTCATTCACTTTAATAACCAAGCCCTAATCTATCAAGCTCATTAATAACAAATAAAACCAAACTCGAAATAACCCTAAATCAAAATCGAAATCAAAATCAAAATTAGAATCAAAATCGAAACCAAAATTGAAATCAAAATCGAAATCGAAATCAAAATCAAAATCAAAATCAAAATCAAAATCAAAATTGAAATTGAAATAACCCAAAATAACCCTAAATTGAAATAACCCTAAATTCAAAAAATAAAAAACTAAATGCAGAAACTTATTCGTTAAAGTGGACAGAACAACATTGGCAGCTTCTCTTCTATTGACTATTGTCGCTGAGAATAAAAAACACTGAATGGTTTCTGGTTTCGTCTTCTTTTCTCCCCAAATGAAAAAGACCAATTATTTTTTAACCTTATACCCTGTTAATCGATTATTGAATCGATTGCTAACGCTAAACCAACCTTCTTAATCGATTCCCAAATCAGTTTCAAACCCAAACCAACCCAAATCACAATCAAAATTTTCACAAATTTATTTTTTTTCCCAAATCCCTTTAATCAAATCCTGTTTCTAATTTTTTACCCTAAACTAACATAACCCTTCAATTTTTTCCCTAAACTCGCTCCAAACCAAGACCCATCAACTGCTTCACCAACGTGGCAAGTTAACTTGCCACATTAGGGGTTCCATTAACATACTAACAAAAACTATTAATCAGTGACTATTTTGTCACTTTTTTATAACGTCAGTGACTGTTTTGTAACTTTTCGAAAGTTGAGTGACTAAAATGAAATATAGGTGACTGGTTTGTCAGCTACCCTAAAATTGAGTGACTGTTGGTGTAATTTACCCAAAAAATTATTAAGCTTTCATCTTTAGTCATCAATTTGTATACCCTAATCCTTACTTGAACAAATATATAATACAATAAATATATATAATCATAAAAAATACAAATTTCTCATAATTTTAGGTCAAAACACAACATTGAAATTAACATGGATAATAAATAAATATGAAAGAAATTATACCCAAAATCCAAGAATATTGGGTTGATTTGCAAAAGCCTAATGATTGAGCCTGGTTCACCAATAGCTTTTGCAACATTTCTTCTATAATTTTTCAAAACGAACTATCCCTTTTCATTTTCAAAACCTTAACCGCCTTTGTTGTACTATTGCCTCAAGAAATCTCCACCACCGTCATTCAGCATTTCTCTACATTAGGGCACGATAAAAAGCCATCAAGGTAAAGTCCAAAGCCTCTTTTACTCTTTCGCATGCAGCCACCATCATCTTTGCCGCTCAAGCCGTACTCCAACATCGTTGCCGTCAGAAGAAAGGCCACCCTAAACCATCACTTCTCGCCGTCGAATTTAATTGATTTAAGATTTGTGTTTTGATTTTACAGGTATTATATTTATAGAATGAAGATAGATTACTGGCGAAATAAAATGGTTTATTGAAATTATTTAATTGAATGTTTTGATCTAAATTTTAGCTTTGCATAATATTAATAGTGAAAGACCAATAAATCTTATTTCAATTTATGTAAGGTGAATAAATCTTAACCTATGTTTTTCTTTTTATTTTTATAATTTTTTTGTTAGACTTGAAAATATCAGGTGGTAAATTGGTTTTTTAAAATTTTTAATAAATTTGGCTAAATAATAAGGGAATCAAAGAAAAGTTAACAATATTTATAATAGTTTGACCTCAATTATCTATCTGAATTACCTTGAATTGTTACCTTTTAATGAAAAAGATATAAATTTTACAATACATATATTTTTCATAAGGCTAAGATAAATACTTCTCCCTAACTTTTATGACTAAATTAAAACCCTCTAGCATTTACAAGACTCAAGTAGCAATGCTTCGAATCTTCTAAGGCTTTATACCTCAAAAAATTTAAGCATACTCTTTACAATAAAGAGAAAATGAGTAAACTAACAATAAACCTCTAGTAGGTGTGTATTTGCAAATTAAAGCTCTAAAAATAAAGATGAGTAAGAAAAAAATATTACGATAAGCTCTCAATGAATAGTTATAAGAGAAATGAATAAATGGAAGATTTTCTCTTGAACTTTTTGCTTGGATGTTGCTCTCTTGAGTTCTGAAGTGTCTTTGGCTTGTATTTATACCAAAGAATAGGTTTATGGATGTTTATGGTCATTGGAGATGATTTGGAGTTGCTGCATGCATTAATTTCAGGATTAAAAAGTGTCATTGTAGCCCAGATCTCGAGACTTACCAAGATGTCTCAAGACATGGCTAAAACATAGCCATTATACAACAATTGGCAGGCTATGTCTCGAGACATATAGGCCAATATTGTAACAACCCATTTTTAGTGGTTTCGGGACCAAAATTTCAATAAGTGAGTATGTAAATATTATTTATTTAATATTTATGAGGTTACTATAGTGTCGTATTAAAGTTTGGTTAGGTAATTTTGATGTTTGAGTAGTTAATTATGGTATAAAGATTAAATCGTAAAAACTACAAAAGTTAATCACTATTAGTTTACATGGATTAAATGAGTATAAAAGCATAATAGTATGGCTTTAAAATTAGGCCATATTAGGTTATAGTGGATGGGTATGGTATGAATATTAATGAAATTATAAGTTAAATTAAAGGTTAAAATGGTAATTAAGTAATTATTAAAAATACTAACAAAAGAAATAAAAGTTACCATCTTTATTCTTTGTCTTCCCCAATCGTCTAACACTAAAAAGGAAGAAAGAATAGCCATTTTTGAAGCTCAAGGTTTGATCTTTTCATGTAAGTGGTTTTTAAGCTTGTTTTTTTGTAAATTTTATGTTTTTGAAATCACTGAAGCTTAATCTAGCTAGCCCAGAGACTAATTCGTAATACTGTCGAATTTTTGAAAATTTACCATTTTTGTTTTTAGAGTTTTTTGGAAATTAATGGTTAGGTTTGAAGCTTTGTTATGGAATATGACTATTTTGTAAAGTGAATTTGGTTAGTTTTAGTTTAAGGACTAAAATGATAATACATTGAAATTGGCATGAAATTCTTATAAATTTAGATGCTTGAGAGCTATAAAGGGATGTGTATGAATTTAGTTTCAAAGTTTGGGGCTTATGTAATGCCCCAAATATAAGGGGTTAGATGAAATGAATAACTAAATAATTGAATAAGCTTGATGATTAAGTTGTTAGTGTACTCTCTAAAGGTCTTAGGTTCTATCCTTACCTCTCCCATTTCTTCTCTTTTAATTTTTAGCAAATAAGGATGAAAATCATACTAAAATAAATATTATTTGGGCTAAAATTTTAATAAGTGTGGGTAGTAGCCCAATGGTTAAGCATCTATTCCATTTTTCTTGCGTACTTAAGTTTAAACCACCTCAATCTCAAATCGTTTCTTTTATTTTTCTTCAAAAATTTCCTTTAAATTTCAGGCCCAAAACTTTAGGAAAATTGCTCCTAGCGCTCTAGGGTTCCCAAACCCTAGATATTTAATCCAACTTCTCCTAATTGAACTAGGATTATGTTTTCTGTTTAAAACCAAATAAAATTTCTTTTACCTCCCTATTTATTCTAATCTTTTCTAATCTTTCCTTTTTTATGTCAAATTTTACATATTTTTTGTTGCTGAATTATTATTGTTTTTCCTGAATCAAAGTCATTCCTTATTAACTCATTTCTCTATCGGAAATGAAATTGTCAATAGAAATATTCTAAATCCTAGCCAGGAATCGATAAATACGCCTCAATCTCGATGTTTAGATCTTGAATCACTATAGAACTTCTATCTAACGATAATCTTGCAATCGATTAAATGATCTTTTTTATTTTTATTTTTCATCAAATCTTTTGATAATCTTGATGAATATTGAAAATCGTTATTAATTCTTGCATAAATGTCGTTGGAAGGACTCAATTTAGGTACCCCGAACTAGATCTAAGCACAAGGAACGACGTTCGAGATCTTGAAGTCAGGTGTGTGTTCTTTTATAGGCGAATTGGGGTAAACCATGCCTCGAGATAAGGCCACATGGCCAACCACACCGGCGTGTAGGCCACCCTTGTGGACTACACGACCCCTTACATGACCATGTTCCCTTGAAACCCTAGGTTTTTTGGTTCTTACATAGCCTCAGTCTATTACACGACTCAGCCACACGACTAAGTACCCCCTCCACACTGTTTGATCACATGGCCGTATGTCTCTTGTTTTTCAAATTTTATAGTTTTGCCCCTATTTTTTTAGATTTTATAGTTTTGCCTATGTTTTTGTAGATTTTATAGTTTTGCACCTATTTTTAGATTTTACAAATTTGCCCAAATATTTATGACATGTACATTTTAGTCCTTGATTGATTCCTTAACTATTTTAGTGCTATATTTTGTTGAATTGAGTCCCCGGTAATATGATTAACACTAGAATTCATGATCTAATTGATTGATTTAATATTATATAAATATTTGCATGAATTGTGAATAATAAACATGTATATTGTATCTGTATTTTTAATTGTACGTTTAACATGCCTTATGACTTTTGCTATTGAGTTGATCTGTTATAAGAATTTTATTTGCTACAGTATTAAACTGTTATAGGCATATTGATTGCTACTACATTGTTTTGTTAAAAGCATAATTAAATGCTACCCATATTAATTTGTTTTGAGCTTGCCATATTGCATTGCATGGGGTGGGATGATATGTATAGAGGAAGAAGTGGCAGTTTATCTACAAATTTCCTGTGCACCCACAACCAAGTGGTAGTGTTTATCATTTAACTGCAAATATGTTGTACATCGATAGCCCATCCACAGCTTTTACCTACAAATATGTTGTGCATCTACAGCCTAGTGGCAGATTTTATCTACGATACTTTGCTGTGTACCCACAGCTAGTGGCAGGTTTCATCTACGAATTTTTGTTGTGTATCCACAGCCTAATGGCAGATTTTATCTGCGATATTTTGCTGTGTACCCATAGCCTAGTGGCAACTTTCATCTATGAATTTTTATTGTGTATCCGTAGCCCAGTGGTAGATTTTATCTGCAAAACCAATGGTGGTTAAACCACAACCTAGTGTGTAGATGGTTGGAGTTCAGGGGAACTCCCATTGTGGTGTGTAATGGTAGAGTAGGATCTTTTCTGTTAAACCAAAACTGTATGGTATACATAAAGCATGTGCATACAAACTAGATTTTCTGAGATGACATATATACACATGTATACATTGTTGGAGTGGTTTGAAATATTGATATTTTGAAATTGCTACTGTGTACTGTTTTATGCATTATGTTTCTGTATGCTTAAGAGGTTGCATTGGTTTACTTGTGATGGAACTCACACTGAGCTTTATAGCTTACTCCCTTTTTTTTCCATCTCTACAGATAACCAACCAGGGTAGGATGTGGATGCGGCATACGGAGGGCTCGAAAATGTTTTATTTTATGAAAGTATTATTATGCTTATTTTTATAATTTCTGTTATTTTGAAACTGTACTATTTTATTTATTTTGTTGCATGAGACTCATATGTAGGGTTTATTTAGCATGCATAACATTTAAATTAATTTAAAATAAGGTTTTTATTTAGTTAAGGCAAGAAATATAGTTTTATTAAAACAAAGTAAAAAAATCACTTTTCCATTGCTAGATTACAGATAAATTTTAAGTAATAAATAAATGGAAAATTAACTAAGTTTTCTTAAAAGTAGTCATCATTATGAGAATAAGGTTAAAATTAATTGGATTTTGTCAACTTGCTAGTTTTTCAAAAATAGGCTAAGTTTTTTTTTTCTAAGATAAATAAATGTTTTAAATTGACTATTTTATAAAAATCTGATCGTGCTAGGCCATCTTGTTGACCGATGTAATCTCTTGAAAATGGGTCTAATATTTATGCCGGGTTGGGGAGGTTATAGCTTAACTATGAAAAATATGCTTATTACAATTTTAGGGACTAAATTGAATAAAATGAAAAAATTTAAGAAACTTGTGAAAAACAACAATAGGAGGTCATATACATTAAATAAGATATTATAAGGTATTTAGAACTAATAATTTGAAATGAATTACCATATAGATCAAGAAAAGGATCAACCAGTAGATAACTAAGGAAAAGAAAAAAATAGCAAATTAGTCATTGACACTTCTTCTGTTGTTGTTATTCCCTGGTAAGTTCATATGGTATAATTCTATGTATTTTTTGTACTATTTATGTTTGAATTGTATAATTGGAATGTTTGAATGTAAACTTAATTGTTGTAATTGATACAAAGGTGAGAAAAATGACTTAATTGAAAAGTGAGATACTGTTACATGTATTGAGCCTGAACGAACATGAGATAGGATACAATTGACATTCCAATAGGGTTATGTGTGTGCTGTATGAGTTTTATACGAGATGAGATGTTGATGCATGATATTTATATATTCACTGATTGTACCAGAATCCAACATTTGTTACGGATTATCGAGTTATATTCATAATTTTTCAGGTGTGTTTCTGGGGGAGGATGTGTAGCCTACGGGCTTGGCACTTAGTGCCTAAGCGTGTTTTTGGAGGGATGTTTAGCCTACAGGCTTGGCACTCAGTGCCCAAGCATGTTCTTTGACGGTAAAGCTCATTTGAGCATTCAAGAGTGTTTGGATGGATAACTGAGTATCCGTATATGTTCAGAATAGTTCATCGGGTTGAATTGTTATTGTTAATAGACTTGATGAATGGTAAACGTGTATAATGTGGTAAAACATAAATGAATTATTTGAAAATCTATTCATGTTTAATGATATGAAGACTTGACATGGTTCTGGATCAACTTGTATAGTATGGAAGGTTATATGACTTAAATATGATGAACTCACCTATTGATATGAATTGTGGTAACAAGGTAAAAATGTTTAGTTAATCGTTTTGTTATGTAAACGTGGAACTTAAGGTATGTTATATTGTTTCAAACCTATGAACGTACTAAGCTTATAAGAAGCTTACTTTGTTTTGTTTTCTATTTCCTATAGTTACCATTTTACAAAACTCGACGACCGAATCATCTTGAAGATCACACTATCCAACCACCATTTTGGTAAACTTTTTAGCTTTCAATTTGGTTATGTGGCATGTAATAGGAGTTGAATTGTATTTAATTGTTTTGTAAAAGTAAAGTGTGTTTTGAGTTTGTACATGATATATGGGCTTGTTGGTAAATTAATATGTTTGATCATGATATGAAATAGTAACCTTGAATGTGATTATTGGTTTTGGTATGTGTTTGAATCATAAAGGTGCTTGTTAAGTTAGATTATGTTTCATATGGAGTGATTAGAAATGTATGATTTTGTTGATGGCTTTGGTATAATATTTTGATGATTGGTTTAGATGTTATAAGTATGAAATGTGAGCTTATGCTTATTGTAAAAATGATAGGTTCATAGGTTGGCACTATGGCCATCATTAAGATGGTAGAAACTTGGTATTTTGATTATTTGTAAGGCATATGCATGGTTATGTTCTAATTTGTCATGAAATAGAAAAGTACCTTGAAGTTGATTCATGTATTTGATGGTGCCTTAAGGCATTTTGGTTTAGGAAATGTTATGTTTTGGTATGATATTGTGCATTTTGGACAGATTTAAAGAATGGTTATATGCATATTCGTGATACAGATGAAGGTTTGGGTTGACAGCTTGCATAGTAAGGTACATTTTTGGGTCACACGGTTTACCACACTGTCGTGTGTCATGCATGGGTTGTTGACACGATTGTGTGCAATTTTATTTTTGGTTACTTTCAGATCACACGGTCGTAGTTAGTTACATGGCCCAACCACATGGCCATGTGACATTTGTTGAAAATTTAAACTTTGACCCACAAGGCCTCATTGAGTTACACTACCTGGATACACGGTCGTGTCAGTCAAGGCTACATGGTCTCAACCTATTACATGACTTGGTTACATGGTAGTGTGACCCCTCTTTTACACTTTTGCCTATTCTTTTCCAAAATGCTCTATAACACCCCATACTTGGTTCGATCGCTGAACTCGAGCTATGAGGTGCTACGAATAATACGGAACAAACTTGTACAATTAGAACATAAACCATTCAAGCATTAACCGCAAGCATTCCATACTATTCAAGCTATAAAATCCATACCTAATCCACAAACCAACAATGCATCATAAGTTTCAAATATACCTATGTCATCAAGTACCGAACCAACCAAAATACCATCAAGGACTTACATCAATACACACATTTAATATTTCAATTGGCACAACACATGACCAAAGCTTACAACATACATAACAAAGACCTTATTTACATGCCACTTATAATTGGGCCAAAATAAACCAATAGCTATCGAAAAAGTTGACGGATAGTGTGATCTCCGACAATGTTCCAATTGACAGCATGAGTTCGATAATCTACAAGAAAGAAAAACCAAATAGAGTAAGCTTACGTAAAGCTTAACAAGTTCGAATACCAAAACATAACATACCTGTCATTTAACCATACAATTTGAATATAACATAACTAGAAATAACAAGCCTTGTTTCACATTCCCTAATCATACCACATGGTTAGCCATATACATACAACACTGTAATACCAAGTTACTTGTTTCACATGCCAAAATCACTACCACATAACTATACAACCATTTATTCCATATAATCCCATTTCTGAATATTTTGTTAATTGTTTTGCCCGGAGAACTATAGTAAATTGATTTTGGATACATGGAAAGGTAATGCTCACACAAGCTGGCAATCGAGACATTAACCAATACATGATACTGCTCACACAAGCTGACAAGAATCTGCAACAACTGCTAGATTCCAACCATCGGTATGGTATCCACCATTGGTATGGAGTGCTTGGAATTGGAATCACTGGCACAAAGTGCTTGGAACTGAAACACCAGTACGTATCATCGGCACCTAGTGCTTGGAATACCCTAATGACATGTCATTTGTATCCTAGCTATTCACTAAGTTCACATGGGCTTTAACTTGTATACTTTAATCTTTTCTCGATTACAACCATATAGCAATATCAATTTAACCAAAACTTTCCATTCAATCTTTTGATTACATTTGTATTTTACCTCAACCAACCGTATTCATTGTATACACCTATACGTATACACATATACAATTATAATTCAAAACATCAATAAACATAACAAAATCTAATACGAACTTACCTAACCGTAGTAGCTATCGGCACCTCGACGATAACTACTCGATAACTTTTCCTTTCTCGCGATTATCAACCGTTTAATCCATTTCTTGATCTATATATAATAATTTAGCTCAATTAACGAAGTCAAATGTCTTAAAAATATTTAAATTAATGCAATTAACCCTTTAATGATATTTTACACTATTATCCTAAACTTTGACCTTTTATTCAATTTAGTCCTTAAACCCTGAACTTAAACAATTAACACAATTAAACCCAACCTAAGTTAACCGAATTATATATGGCTATCATATATCCCCTAGTTATCAAAATTACACAATAATTTCATGTCAACTTTAATATTTTATCAAATTACTCTTTAAACTTAAAATCAACCAAAACCACTTTATAAAATAATCTTATTTAACAAACAAGCTTCAAACTTAACCATTTAACATAAAAAACATTTAAAATTCATCAATGGTAAATTTCAAAACCTTTAATAGTTTTACGAATTAGTCCCTGGGTTAACTACATTAGGTTACAATGATTTTAAAAATATAAAAATACTAAAAACGGATTAAAATTACTTACCATCAAAGAATAATAGCTAGCCAAACCTCCAAGCTCACTAAACTGGTGTTTTCTATCTTTCAAAATTGACTGAGATGAATTAAGGAAGATGACAATATGTTTGTCTTTCTTTTGTTTTTGTTTTATTTATTAATTTACTATTTTACCCTTTAAAATTAAATTAAATTTCATTATAAACCATCCTTAAACTGTTCACTATAACTAATTATGGATTATTTACCACATAAATCCCTTCAATTAAGATTTCATATCTATTTAACACATATAAACTAATAGCTATAAACTTTTGTAGCTTTTACAATTTAGTCCTTTTTCCTCAATTAACTATCAAAACGATAAAATTTCTTGATCAAATTTTAATAAAACACTCACATAACCCTATAAATCTTAAATAAATAATAAATATTGACTCACTGGTTAGAATTGTGGTCCCAAAACCACTATTTTTGACACAACAGAAAATAGACTATTTCATGCTCAGTTCAGTGCCTTGATTGTTTTTGAGTTGATGTTAGAGCTTTCATAAGCTTGATTTAAGCAAGAAATTGTATGGAAAAGATGGTTGTTTGAAAGGTTGAGATATGGTGAATGTTTTGTTGAGTTTTTTAATTAAATTCACATGTTCCTGTTCTATTTATTATTGTTGCATCCCGTAATTTGATTTCGATGAGGAGATAGGTGAGGGATGTTATATTTAGTGGTATCATAGCTACGATTTAGTAATTCTAGTAATGAACGTAGCATGTATTGGGTTTAAAAATTACATGCCAGATTAACCTGTGATAGTGTGATGCTTTTTGATCCAGTCTTACCTTATTTTCTTATAGATTCTATAACACTCCTTACCCGTGTCTGATGCTGGGACAAGGTACGAGGCGTTACCTAATTAATACACACACAAACATACATTCTTGGATTAATAAACTTTGTTCTAAATTAAAACTTTTCAAACAATATCTTACAGTCCTTAATGTAGACCTACGACACCTAAAACATGTTTTAGAAACAATCTCAGACTATTTCGAGTACTTAGAAAGCTTTCAAGAAAAACCACTAAAAACAAGGCACATGCCCGTGTGGATGAACAACACGCCCGTGTAGCCTCAGAACATGGCCATGCTGAAGGCCCGAGTAGTTAACACGGCCTAAGTATATAGGGACACACCCGTGCCCCTTATCTGTGTGGATTTATTTTCTAACATTGAACCTACATAAGTTTTCACACGGCCTGACACACGCTCGTGTCCCTGGCTCGTGTCCCTCACACGGTCTTGACACGCCGTTGTCCTAGCTTGAGTGTGAAAGCCTTGACATTCTGTTTCTAACATCAGCAACAATTTAATGTCACTCAGCCATGGCACACGCCTGTGTGCTAGGCCATGTCTTTCACACGGTGGAGATGCACAGTCGTGTCTTAGCCCGTGTGGTTATTGCTGGGCATTTAAATTTTGCCAACCTAAGGTGCAGGGGACACGCGGCCTAACCACATGCCCATGAGGTGGACCATGTGTCACACATGACCTAGACACATGCCCGTGTGTCTACCCATGTGGACAAAAATAAGGCTATCTACCAAGCCTTTTGCCACCTTGAAACAAGATCAAACACATACCCATTTCATAACATTGTACAAATACTCAACCAATAACCATCATTTGCATATATCAATAACAAATATTAGCCACCATCCATGGCTTTATACAAAATGAGGTAATTCACATCAAGCCAACACCTTTGGCCAATTTCTCAATATCACAAAACACAAATTGTCTAAGTCCCTATACATGCCATTTCTCAAAATACTAAAAACTAACTATACCGAATGCTTTAGTTGATAGTGTGAATGAAGCTTCCGATGTCCTTTGATCCATGAGCTAATCAGGCAGCACTATAAGAGAATGGAAAGAAAAAGGAGTAAGCATAAAGCTTAGTAAGTTGCAAATAAATAAATGAAAAAAATTAACCATGCTTTAACGTACTTATAACACATCACAATTTGCACATGATATAAAAATGGCTACAAGCATAACTTACTCATTTTCACATCTCTTACTAGTCATACAACATAATTTTGAGCTCACATCTCATACATTTCATGTTGTACATGTACCGCTCACAATATCATCAATATTTCTCAATCTTGACACAAACTTGAAATTTCCCGTTGAACCATTTAGAATATGAAATGATATCTAATAAGCCTTAAACATAGGGTATTATGCCAATGCCCTGTCCTAGACATGGTGGCTCATATGTCAAGTTGATGCCATGTCCTAGACATGGTCTTACACTAACTCTCATATATCGAGGCTGATGCCATGTCCCAAACATGGTCTTACACTGGCTCTCCTTTATCCGTACCGATGCCATATCCCAGACATGGTCTTACACTAGCTCACATGTCGAGGCCGATGCCATGTCCCAGACATGGTCTTACACTAGTACTCATATCAATGCTGATGCCATGTCCCAGACATGGTCTTACACTGGCTTGCATATATCGGTGTCGATGCCATGTCCTAGACATGGTCTTACACTGACACATAACGAGGCTGATGCCATGTCCCAGACATAGTCTTACACTAGCTCTCGTATGACTCAAATGTGATAGCATGAACATCCGATTTATTTCTACGGTTCAATCGGGAGTTTATCACATTAAATCTCATCTTACATTACTCATAATCAAATTTAATCAAATTCATGCCAAATCAATAATCTCATGCATAATATCGAAAAAGTTGCATTATTTACATATAACTTATCTCGATATACAAAATGTAGACGGCTAGTTTATTTTAATCTGGTAGCTTGGCTTTCCCTCAGTCTAGGTCCTGATGTCGTATTTCTGATCTAAAATGATAAAATTCGCTAATTCAATCACCATATTAATTAAGACATTCTAAAATTCACATTTTGGCAAAATGACCATTTTGCCCCAAGACTTTCATAAAATGACGATTTTATCCCTAGGCTCAGAAATTGATTTTTATCCAATTTCCTTATTAGCCAAGCCTAATCGAATTCTTTTCACTCTTATGGCAGTCCAAAATTTCAATTATTTCATGCATTTACTACACAATTTACAACCTTTACAACTAGGTTCAGTTTAGGTGTTTTCCATGAACACCACTTCACAAAAGTTGTTTATTTAACAACCAAGATTCATTTTCTTCCATAAAATTTTTAGCAGAAAACATAAACACTCTCATGGTAAAACCCTAGACTTTCAACCATTTTGCAAAATAGTCCCCTCAATAGCTAGCTCATGCCATAAGGGTTCCAAAAATGTAAAAGTCATTAAGAAAGACCATCAAATTAACTTACCTACAAGAGAGCTTAATGGCTGAAAGTTTCAAGCTTCAAAACCCCCTTAGTTTGCCGATATTTTTGGTGGAGAAGAAGGTGAAAAGAGATGAAACCTTTTTGTTTTATTTTATTATAAATCTAGTCAACATAAACCACCAAAATTTCACCTAATTTTAACTTTTCTAATTCACTTGTCCGCTATGGCTGGCCACCTCTTTAATAAAGGTCTATTTGCTCTTTAAAGACCCCCAATTATGGTTCTCTAGCTATTTAGCACTTTTGCTAGTAAAATAAAACTTTTACCCTTTATGCCATTTAGTCTTTTTTCGCAATTAAGCTCACAATCGCTAAAATTAATTCACCAAAATTTTCATGCATTCAAATAATTATGCTATAACACATAAAATAATATTAGAATAATTTTCTCGACCTCAAATTTTTGGTCTCAAAACCACTATTCTGACTAGGCCCAAAATTGGGTTGTTATAGATTCAAAGATGTCGGCTAAGTCGAACCATGATATCACTGATAAAGTAAACAATAATGTTTTGACTTTTGAATAAGAAGTAAGTTAGAGTCTGCTGGTTTCACATGATGGGTCAATGGTTCTCAGAGTTCATGTGAGCAAATCTTGTGACTCATCAATCTCCACCCCTGTGTCCTTAAAATACTGAATTATACGACGACCCCCTATTGGTAAAATTAGAAAGTGTGGTGCCAAAAAATTCAGAGGTGAGATAGAAGATGACCTAGCTAGGGTTTTCAACAAAATGACATGTTCACTCGATGATTCCTTAAGATATGGTATATCTTTGCTAAAGATGAAGCCTATCACTAGTGGTCAACATTGAAAGTAGTAGTACCAAAAGACAGGGTTAACTATGACTTTTTCAAAATCGAGTTTCGAAAGAAGTATGTCAGTCAATGATACTTGAACAACAAGAAGAAAAATTTCTTGAGTTGAAGTACGGAAATAAATCTGTAGTTGAATATGAGAGAGAGTTTGTACAGCTTAGTAAATGTGCTCTTGAAATTGTACCGAGCAAAGAAGAAATGTGGGTTCATTTTAAAGAGGGGTTAGACAATGAAATTAAAATGTTAGTGGGTGCGATGGAATTGCGAGGATTCATTATCTTGTCTGATGGAGCTCAGAAGGTGGAAGAAATCTGTAATAATAAGAAACAAAATGAAAGGAGAGTTTAGGATTTTAGTAAACAAAGTTCATCTAGACCATTTCAGCTCATTCATCAAAGAAATCAAAAGAAGCCTTCAGTCGCTTCACTTCACCATCAAGGTTCTTAGGAAGAAATTAAATGAGACCGAATTATTTGAGATTCCAGATTGCACCTGAAGACAATGTTCATAGTGTTCGTAATGTTCCTAGATATGCTTGTGAACATTGTAGAAAGTTACATACTAGTGAATGTAGAACCAAAATGGGTGCTTGTTGTAGATGTGGTTCTAAATGGGTGAAAAGGGTGTGGAGCATTTTTGGCATATATACTTGATAATTGAGAACCGAGATCAAAGATTGATCAAGTACTGATTGTTAATGAGTTTTGATAAACCGTAATTTATACATATTTTTACCCCATGCTTAGCATAATTTTGGATGAATTATCCCTTGAATTGTGGAATTTGATGCTCCTAATCCTTTAATTTCATGTTTTATACTTAGGTGAGCATAGGAGAGTGAAAATAACGAGAAGCGGGCCAAAAATGGAGAAAATGGGCCAGAGTGAGAAATCAACACGGCTTGGAGTTCCTCACATGGGTACACCACACGCTCATGCCACACTAGCAAATTTGAACACGACCTGGGCTTGACTCATACGGGCGTGCCACACGGGTGTGTCCCTGCCGTGGCGAGTTTTAATTTCACGCAGAAAAGGCTACTTAGGGGCATTCCGGAGTCTATATATGTAACGCCTTGATTTTCGAGATTTTTGTGATTTTTGGCTAATTCTTAAAATTCTGTGTTTTGACTGTATAGATTATATTTTAGTATGATAGTGGGCCCTAGAAGGCCCAAGCTTAGGTGGTAACTCGACAGATGTAAGAAATTTTAGTGTTTAAGAGAAGGAGGTCCTGAAGAAGTTGGCTTTTAAATTTAAAGTTAGCAAGATGGAGCAAAAAGGAGCCCCTGGTAAGGCGGTTAAATGACGCCACTAAGAAGCTATAAAAGTGGCGCCTAAGAGAGTGTGGGGGTCAAGGGTTCAAGTCACAAGGTATGTAATTAAGGTGTTTTATTTTTATAAGCAGGAGAGTTAAGTGTTGGTCTTCAGGTAAAACTCTGTCAGGAAGAGTTTGAATGTGTCAAAGGAGTAAGTTGAAAAGAGATAAGGGGAGAAAAAGCAGGAGCTGATCAGGGAGGACAGAGTTGGCCAAATGGTGGACTCTTGGGGAGCAAGAGTTGGTCGGTCATAGGGCTTTAGTTAGGCAATCGGCTAAGGGGTTTGGGGCATGTGTAATTTCAGTAGTTGGGGTTTTTGGTGCCAAATTCTCTTTTGTTTCCTTCAGGTTTCGTTTTGGTATTTCCTTTGCTTAGCCGAAATAGGGTAAAGTGCTTAGGGTTCTTTCATTCCTTCCATTTTTGTTAGAAGCCGAATATAGGTCTCCCAAAAACACCTCCTTGTGCCGTTTTCCTCTGTCAACCGATTGCCTACTTCTCCTCTTTTCTTTCTTCCATCTTATTCTTCTGTCAACCGTATCTCTTCTTCTTCATCTTATTCTTTTTATGAGATAACCGCAAAGCCTAGGACAACCTTCCATTGCCGACTCTTCTTTTGACGGAAAGCCATTGGAACCAATTGCTCTTATCTACTGAAACCTCCATTACACCTTGTCGATTTCTTACTAGCCTCATACTTCTCTTCTTTCTCTTCTTTTGTCGATATCTCCCATAACCCCATAGTCGAAACTATTTTACCATCATCACTCTTCCCCTCCTTTTCTTCTTTTTCTTCTTTTTTTTTCATTAAACCCTCTATAACTTGTTAGCCGAACCCTCTTGTGTGCAAATCTTATTCTTTTCATCAGAGACCGAAACCTTTCAATACTTTTCTCTTCTTGTGGTTGCTAGTGGAACTTCCATAGACTGGGGTTAGATTGGTAAGTATTTCGAGACCCTCTCTTGTTGATTTAATCGTATTCTAAGGTAAGAAGCCGAAACTCCTTGGGGGAAGGCTAACGTTTGTGACTAAGGGCTTGATGGCCTCTTTCTCTTGTTTTGTTTGCGCTAGTGGGACCAGGGGTTGCACAACTAAGGATTTTGAAGGCTAACACGGTTGGATATCGAGATCTAGTCCATATTCGGCAGAAAGGTAAGATTTTTAGGGATTTAGGCTATGTCGGCCAATTGCGGTAAAGAGGTTAGGGCTTTAGTGTTATCGATTATTGGAATAATGTATTACTGACCGATTGCAGGCTTTTTCGTGCGAGGATCGGGACAAGGTATTGGTAGATAACAGGTGTGTATCATACCCTTGCTATAGACTAGAACGGCAAAGGCCATAATAACCAAAAAGACAGTTGAAAAGTGACCAGAAAGTGACCAAAAATGAACGAAAGGTCGGCCCTGTGAGGATCTGTGAGTAACCGATTACTCCCTGATAATTGGATCTGGAATCGTTGATGGGGGAATTGTAAAGTGTGCAATTCCGTGTGTTTTGGTAAGTTGGGCCTCGATGGACCAAGTGTGGCCCAATGGGCTTCTAGGCCCACTGAGGTAAACATTGTCATTAAAGGCGCTCTGACAACTGTAGGAACTAAAACGGTTAAAAATCTATAATCTGAACGTAAAATTGGATTAAACGAGCTTAAGGTACCAGTGGACACCGTAGGGCCCATTAGAGGGTTTTGGGCTAAAAAGGGCACAACTGGAAACTAAGTTAAAATAGACTTTTGTAACAATTTATGGACAAATAGTCACTTTGATATACATAAAATCTCTGAAAATCATTAAAATGACTAAAATACCCCTAAGCATGGAAAATTACCATTATACCCCTACGCACAAATGACCAATGTACCCCTAGGGTTAATCTTATCTGAGATGCATGATATTCTGATTATGTTTGATGTATGCCATAACATATATTTCTGTTGCATGGGTTATGGGTTATATTGATGGAGGAAGCGTTTTGGTGGCCTCGCCATATATATCTGTTCTAGTGGCCTCGCTACATATATCTGTTCTGGTGGCCTCGCCACATATATCTGTTCTGGTGGCTTCGCCACAATATATGTATCTGGTGACTGCGTCACAATATCTGGCAGCCTCACTGCAATTTTTGTGGTGTGTAGCGGATGGATGGGTCGAGTTGTCTCCCCACATGGTGTAAGGCTAGTACGGGGGTGTTATGGATGGATCTGGGTTGGGCTTTTTGCATACATAATGTATATATCTGTTCTGTATGTGTTATGGGCCTATGGGCTTCATCCTGATTTTTGTAGTAGGCCAATGCCCAATTAAATCTGATTCTGAGGCTTGATCTATTTTGGGCTATGGTTGGGACTATGTTACACATTGAGTTTATCAAACTCACCCTTATTTTCATCTCTGCAGGTAATCCCCAACCATAATGGGCTTGGAGCTGTGAGGGATTCGGAGTGGCCACATCATCTACAAAGTTGGGTTCTATTTTTAGCTGGTTTATTTTATTTACTTGGTTTTTAAAATTTTGGGTTTAAAGTTGTAATAAGGCCGCTCCTTAAATTTCTTTTATGGTTTTTATTTACTGGTTTACTAATATTATATCGAAACTGCTAGCTGTAGGCCGCGCGGGTTTTCCAAATTTAATGAATGTTTTCAAACACAACAAACGTAACAAATGGGTAATCTAAGGACTTAAATAACTAACTTTTCGATAAACCCCTATTTTTACAAAGATCACTTTAATCTCTTTAAGCAAAGAACACATAGCGAGTTGTAAGTCCATGTGACACACCAGATTGGGCCATAATGTCTGGGTCGGGTTTAGGGTGTTACAATATAAACACCCTAGGAGTAGACTTAAAGGGGGGAGCCGACACACAGAGTAGAAGGCAAGGAATTACTCACGGAAAGCCGATTGATCCATCTCAGAAGCAAGGATCTACATCAAGACTGAAGATCTCCCTCCAATCCTTTCAGGAGTTTTGGGTTTTCTTTACGTTTTGTTGTTTTCCTTATTTTGAGAAGTTTTCTCTTTTTATTATGAACTAAACCCTTAAATACCTAAGGAGGATGAAACCTAAGACGGATTTTGTTATTGTTATCTGAATTATATGATAAATATTCGATTTGTTCTTAATTGTGTTTTTAATTCTTAAGTTGATAATTCAGGATATTAATTCAAGTCGAATGTGCTTATTCAGAGGAGCAAAAGTCCCTGTTTAAGAGTAGATCCAACGTAATTAAGCGGAGTTGATCGCAATCCTAGACATAGGACGACAAAAATCTGTTGGATTAGAGTCAAATCTAATAGGGGGATCCATAGATCGAGTTAATGCAAAACTAGGGGTTTTAATTAGAAAAAGATTTCAATTAATCAACCTAGGGTTAGTTGTTGTTATTCTCGACGGAGATATTAACATAATTTAGCGATCTTTATGGATCAAGTCGAATGAAGAAATCGTCTAATTCAGAGTTAAATAACAAGTGAAGTCTAGGTGGAGTCTTCCTTGGGTATTGCTTTTATCATTCAATTTTTCCCAAAGTAATTCCCCAATCTACTCTTTGTCGCGTCTTTAGTTAATTAGAATTTTTAGTTTACAAATAACCTCCCTTTATTTCTAGGTTAGATAATAGGAAGAAAGTTATTACTAGTACTTTTAGTTCCTTAGATTTGACATTCCGGTCTTGCCACTAACTATACTACTACTCGATAGGTGCATTTGCCTTTTTATCATGGTAATAGTTACTTTCTAGGTACGATCATTATTATTACTTCATCACAATCACGATCAAGTTTACAGATGTGTTTCCAAAAAAAAAAACTACCTAGGCTACCACTTGATAGGGAAGTTGAGTTTGTGATTGATTTAGTGCCAAGGACTGCTCCGATATCTATCGCACCGTACCAAATGACACCAGTTGAATTAAAAGAACTTAAAGAACAATTATAAGAACTTAAAGCACAATTACAAGAATTGTTTGATAGAGGTTTTATACGACTGGGCGTATATCTTTGGGGTGTACTAGTGTTATTTTGTGAAAAAGAAAGATGGGTCAATGAGACTGGGTATCGATTATAGACAATTAAATAAAGTTACTATAAATAATAAATACCCTCTACCTCGTATTAACGACATATTTGACTAGTTGAAAAGAACTATAGTATTTTTGAAAATAAATCTCAAATCTAGCTACTATCATTTGCAAGTTAAAGACATTGATGTGCAAAAAACTGCTTTCTGAACCCGTTATGACCTCAACGAGTTTTTGGTGATGCCTTTTGGATTAACCAATGCCCCTGCCACGTTTATGGACTTAATGAAGAGTTTTTCAACCACACATGGATAGATTTTTAGTTGTGTTCAATAATGATATATTGATCTACTTCAAAACTGAATCCGAGTATGCTCAGTATTTGAAAATCATTCTACAGACTTTATGTGAGAAACAATTATACGCAAAGTTCAGTAAATGCGATATCTGGCTTAGAAAGGTTAGTTTCATTGGGCACGTGATTTCTAAAGACAATATCTAAGTTGATTCGAACAAGATTTTGGCAATTGTAAGTTGGAAAGCTTCGAAGAATTCTCTGAGGTGTAAGTTTTTTGTGCCTAGCTGGTTATTACCGATGATTTGCTAAGAATTTCTCGATAATTGCTCTATTAATGACAAAGCTGTTGTAGAAAAATATTGATTATGTTTGGTTAGATATATGTCAGTAGAGTTTTGATCAATTGAAAGTTGTATTGACAGAAGCGCCAGTGTTGACTCAGCCTGAATTAAAAAAAAATATGTTTTTTATAGTAATGCTTCACTCGGTGGGTTAAGTTGTGTACTGATGTAGGATGGAAAAATTATAACTTATGCTTCTTGATAACTTAAACCACACGAGAGAAATTACCTGACACATGATTTAGAGCTAGCCGCAATTGTTTTCTCTTTGAAGATTTGGTGACATTACCTGTACGACGAGACACGTCACTTTTATACTGATCACAAAAGCCTAAAATATTTGATGACTCAGAAAGACTGTAACACACCTTACACAACCAGATAATTGGATTCGAGTATGGTATGCCACAACTTAAGATCAAACGATTGTAGTAAAAGTCTTTGAAACTGTTAATAAATTAAAATATTGGCACAATCTTCAAAATGAAAATGACAAAACAAATAAATTAATTATACACCAAAAAAATATTTTAGATAAAACATTTAGCAGAAGCATTATAAAAGTTGATAGAGTTATTGTAGCAGCCCATTTTCAGTGGTGTTAGAAACAGTGGTTTTGTGACCATGACTTTGACGAGTGAGTTAATGTTTTAATATTTATTTAATGTTTATAGGATTATATTAGGGTCGTATTAAATTTTTGTTAAGAAATTTTAAGGTTTAAATAGTTAATTAGGTAAAAAGGACTAAATTGAAAAAGGTGGAAATGTTTATTTCTATTAGATAAAAGGATCAAATGGATATGAAAATGTATGTCAATGGACTTGGTTGGTAATTATACCATATCATAAGTTAGTGGATGTTTATGGGTAGGTTTTAGTGTAATTTTAATAGTTGTTAAAGGTTAATTTTGTAATCAAATAATTAAATGATAAGTTAAATAAAACAAAAAGGTAAAAAAAATTATTCATCTTCCCTATTAGCTTTACAAAACTGTATACACCATTAGAGAAGGAAGAAAGTGTCAGCCAAGCCATTTGGTATTGCATGGTATGTAAATTTATCTTGTTTTTAGTGATTTTTATGTTTTTGAGTTCGTATTAGCTTAATCTAGCTAGCCTAGGGGTCAATTTGTGAAATTATTAAAAGTATAGGACTGTCCATGAATGAGTTTGTAGTGTTAGTGAATTTAGTTGATAGATTATTAAGCTTGGTTGTTAAATAGACACATTTTGTTAAATGATTTTTAATGAATTTGAGCTTAAGGACTTATTTGAGAAAATGATAAAATTCAATGATAATTTCATGAAATAAAGAAAGATATGGGTTGTAAAGGACTTTAGAGAAAATCGACCATCATGATATTTCATTAATTGTGAGTTTAGAATTTAGGGACTAAATTGCGCAAAAGTTAAAACGTTAGGGTTCAATTCATAATTTTACATTAAAACGGGTTATAAGTTATAATCTTTAAATTTAAGCTATTAGAATTATTTAATTGAGTTAAGTTACTATTTAAATTAATAAAGAAATCAATCGGACCTAAATCGAGGAAAAGCTGAAGTGTTAGAATAGTCAACGACTTCGTTTTTACAATCATTTTTGTCGAGATAAGTTCGTATTTCATTTTAAAATATTACATTTAAATTTATAAGATTAAATGATAGCTTTATATATGTATTTATGTATTGATGATTAAGATTGTTTTGTTTTGAAAAAAAGGAAAGGACCATGATTAAAATACATCATGGTATGATACTCGAAAAGGAAAGGACCATGGTTGAAAGACACCATGGCATTACATTCGGTATTTTCGAATCCATGAAAAGGTTGAAAAGAAAGTTATTTGAAAAGGATAACAAATGAAAAGGTTGAAAATGATGTATTTGAAAAGGATATCAAATGAAAATGTTGAAAAGGATATTATCCAAAAAGGGTAACAAATGAAAAGGATGTGTTTGAAAAGGGAATCATGGAATGAACCGTTTAGCAAAGGTTTGTATGTGATTTGGAATGGTTATGTACTCTTGAATTGAAAAGAAAGATGTTTGATTATGTGATTGATGTTTTATATATTGAGATCTTACGCATGATATGTTACATATTATGAATAATATGTTTTTATATATATGTATTTAGTTGCTAACTTGTGATGTGGTGTGTTTAGAAAGAAATGTACACATAGGGTTTAAAAAAATGCTTAAATTGTTATTCATGAAATTTTTATTTGGTAAGTTGCGTTTCTCTTATACGAGCTTACTAAGCATCGTTTGCTTACGTAGTTACTTTATTTTCTGTCTTATAGATCTTCGAAAAGCTGATTCGGTTGGAATCTTGTTGGAGCTCTATCACACTATCCATTGACCACTTTGGTAGTTTTTGGGTATTTTGTCAAACTTTATAAATGACATGTATAAAACTTTGATGTAATAGCAATTTAATCTAAAATTCACAAAACAAAAAACAAGCGTAATTTGCCCATGCCATGCTTAGGCCGAATATTTCCCCTACACATACAAGTCCCCACATTTCATTTATTTTACAATTTAGTCCCTCAATTAAACACTTTGGAATTTAACCTTATTTACTCAAATTCATCAAAAATTCTAATACAAAATTGTTAATTCTTCACATAACTTTTATTTAACATCATCAAACACAAAATTCACCAAAGCTATTAACAATGGCAAAACTCAAAATATACATCAATATCAAAAATTAAAGCATGGGTCAGATAGTATTCGAAACAACAATCTCAAAAACGTAAATGTAACACCTAAATAACCCATATCTATTGCTGGAGTGGGTTACAAGGCATTACTAGCCGTACACGACATAAGGATACTTCACATACATATAAACGTTTTACTTGAAACAAAATATTACTTTCTACTTATAAAGATTAAATAACCACTTAAGTACAATTAAAACTACCATTTAAAAGAATCATTTTCATATAATATATTCGAAAGCATAATAGTGTTCATCTAGTAAATCTATAAGCCAAAGCCAAAAATGTCATATAACTTATAATAATCAAAATTTCATGCCAAGAGTTGAATATTTACATCCCTAGTTTCCAAAACATATCATAGTCAATTATATCAACCACCACCAATATATCCCCCACATCATTAAAATCCAACCATGTCAAACTTACTTATCAACTATATAAAAGGTCAAAATCGAATAGAAATAGCACAAACACATAAATTAACCATCCCATAATTCTATCAAACCCATAAATTAACCATCCCATAATTCTATCAAACCATGAATTCATATATAAATAAAGAGCAAGCCATTTTCGCATAGCTTGGTTATAAACATATACAAAATAATTTGTTCTCCAAAAGAGTTAAGCCTATACATGCCATCATTGAAATATAAAGTCCCTTAAAGTACCGAATTATAGAAAAGATAGTGTGGATGACTTTGAACTTGAATCTCTGAACTCGTAGCTTTCAATCGAGATCTATAAAATGGAACAGAACACAAATATTCACAGTAAGCAATTAAGCTTAGTAAGTCTTAAATAATTTAAACAACTAATCTCACTTATGCATATTAATCAAATATGTATTCAATTCATTATACCAGCTTGTAATTCGGAATTTCCCTTTAGAAACAAATTTTTGAAATCACATATATAATATTATCTCAGAATAATACCATTTGACCGAATATGCAGAATCACATATATACACTTATAACAAATTATCTCATTTAAACTCGAATTCATATAGTCATAAACATCTAAATACCTCAATGCCAACTTTAATTCAATCTAATCCAACTAGTCTTCAACATCACTGTAACGTCCTAATTTTCGGGATTTTTCGGGTTTTTGTGATTTTTTGGGAAATTTTGAAATTTTGGTGTTCTGGATACTGAAATGGTGTTTAAAAGTGTCAATGGGTCTTTAGAAGGCCCAAGCCTAAGTTAAAACCCGGTAAAATATCAAGTTTGGATTTTAAGTGAAAGGGGACTTGGTTAAGTGAGCTTTTAAGAAAAACTTCGTAAATTATGACTCAAAGAGGCCCTTGGTAAAGTGGCAAGGTGGCGCCACTAAGCTCTTAAAAAAGTGGCGTGTGGATGAGGGTTGAGAGCCTGAGTTCAAGCCACAAGGTAAGCAAATGATACTTTTATTTTTTGGCATGTGCCGGGCATGTGACAGAACTTAAATGGAAATTTGGCTAGGGCCTTGGGGAGGCTGGGCCGATTGCTTTAGTGGTGACTAGGGTTAGTTCTTTTCTTTTTTTTTCTGTCATGACGAATTTGGGTTAGCCACCAAAGTGACCAAAGAGGCAGATTTCCTTTTTCCTGTGCCGATTTCTTCTTCCTCTCCTCCTCTCCTTTATTCTTTTATTTTTCAATTCATCTCTTCTCTTTTCTTCTTCTATTTTCTTTCTTCTTCTTCTCTTCTATAGCCGAAATATCTCTACTATTCTACCCATCCTCTCTTTCAATTCCATTCTTCTCAAACCACCATAGTCGATTGCCATAAAAGCTGAAATCCCGAAAATATTGCTTCTTGGGTCGATTTCTCCAAGCCAAAATTCATCTATTCTCTTCATCCCTTTTTACCGATTTTCACCTTCTCTAAACCCTTAACTCCTGTCGGCAACACTACTCCAAAATTACAACCTCAAATCATCTTCTTCTTCACTAGCCAAAAAGCTGAAAACACCATACCTTTAGGAGCTTATAGCCGAATCTTGAGATCTCTAGGATTTGATTTTTGCGAGTGGTTAGGGGCTAGATCGATATCATATTTGAGTAGAAGCATAAAGGGAAACTGTGGTAAGTACTCAATATTCTAGATCTATATGTTATTTTGCGATGTAGAAAAAACTAAAGTCCCTAAAGTCTAGGGAGGCTATCGATTGGGGCTTAGGGCTCTAAGAGTTATTAATCAATGATTTCTTTTGGTGCTAGTGTGTTCTAGAGGCGATTAATCAAGGGCTTGGACAAGTGGAACAACTAGATCTAGATCTAGTCACTAGTTTCGGCAAAGGTAAGATCTCAAGGGCCTAGGTGTTGATGGTCGAATATGGTAAGTGAATATTAGGATTGGTTATTGAAGATTTGTAATCTAAGAGTTGTGGTAATCGATTGTAGGATATCATAGGAGATCTTGTTAGCAGTCATCACGAATCAAGTGTGTATCGAACACCCGTCTTTAGTTCAAATCGGCAAAAGTCGAAAAGCTAAAATGCCGAAATTCCGGCATTTTGTAGGCTTGTGAGTGTGCGAATGCTCATCAGATGGTTGGAAATCATTGGATCTAAAATCGCAAGTGGTGAGATAATTGTACATGTAATTTTGTGTTCTTCGGTAATAGGGCCTCGATGGGCTAAAAGTGGGCCCAATGGGTTTACAGGCCCACATAGGTGAAAATGAGTAATTAATGTGCACTGATAGACTGTAGGTTCAAAACTGGTTAAACTGATAAATTGATCATAAAATCTGAACTAAGTGGGCTTAAGTAGCTAATAGACATTGTGGGGCCCATTAGGGGTTTTAGGGCCCAATAGCGTAAAACTGTTAAAACAAGTTAAATAACCATTGAGACGAAAGTTAGATTATTGGAGACTGAAATATGCATGAAAACCCTAAAAACTGATAAAATTACTGAAATATCCTTAGGGACGAGAAATACGATTTTACCCCTAGGTATAAAATTACCGTTATACCCCTAGGGTTTGATTTGACTGAACTGCATGTGTTACTGTTTTCTGTTCATTACATGATTATCTGTTGCATGGGGATTGGGATATTGATTGAGGAAGTACTGAAAGTGGCTTGACCACGTACTGGAGGCTTTGCCTCAACTTACTGTTATCTGAGTAGCTATGCTGCAACTGTGGAGTGTAGGGCTGGGTGGGTTAAGTTATTCCCCACATGGTGTGTAGGGCTGGTACGAGTGGAGTGTAGCGGTTGGATTTAGGCTGGGTTGGGCTTGCATTCATATTTATTATATGTTCTGTTCTGAAATAGCCTATAGGCCGTACTGTTATCTGAAAAGGGCTAAGACCCAGAGTACTGTTATCTGAAAAGGGCTAAGGCCCAGTATACTGTATCTGGATAGGGCTTAGGCCCAATGGGCTTGAGCTGACTTGGGCTCTGGATGGGCTTTCTATACACATTGAGTTTCCAAACTCATCCTATCTTTTCCATCCATGCAGGTGAGCCCTAGAGCTGTGGACTTGGAGCTGGCAGGGATTCAGAGTGGCCACGAAGATTGGTTTTCTGGTTTTCAATTAAGTCTTATTTTATTTCATTATTTATTTATATTATTTCTATTATGGTTTTTGGGTTGTAATAAGGCCACTCTAATTATTTTCATTTCGGGTTTTAATTCTTTACTTTTTTAATTTGTTTTTAACTTAAGATTAATATTGTTCAAATCGTTTTGAAATTGGATACCTCTGAGACGCGTTTTTATAAAAGTTATTTGTTTTCAAAATAACACGATAAACGAACGTTTTCAAAACCAAACGCACATTCCAAAAGTGTAACAAAAGTCACGATTTTAAATAAACCTTTAACAATCGGTAGTAAATAGGACATTCATTTAGTAAATTGGGAATTTCCTTTAAAACTTTAATAACGGTTTTTGCAAAGCTCACCCCAATCATAGTAACTAGGTTAGTTGTAGGTGATGTGGCACACCAAATTCGGCCGTAACATCTGGGCCGAGTTTGGGGTGTTACAATCACATCAACTTTTCATTCTAATGTTTATGATCACATATATAAAAGACATATACTTTTATATATAATTTCACAAAGACCGAATGTACATATATATTTATACTTATAACAACTTCACAAATACTTCCCATTAGACATTCATAATTCAATTTAGGTTATTCTCACATATATAAATACATAACACGTACCTGAACAACTTAATGCATTGAACTAATTCAATTGCCATTTTAGTATAAGGTCTCATAGTCTTAGACTTTTATTATTCACCGGCAATTAGCCTGCTAGGTAAGATCCCGAGCTCATCACTGGCACAAAGCCTGCTAGGTATAAACCTGAGTTTATCACGGGCGCAAAGCCTGCTAGACTTTATAAGTCCAATATTTCTTCACTGGCATTATGCTTGCTAGGCTTGAAGCCCAAAAATAACACCGGCTTATAGCTTGCTAGACCAAAGGCCCGAATAATTTATCACGATAACCAAATCACACAGTTTCAAATATAGAATCATATACATTCTTTTCCATGTAACACATACACATCATTAAGATCTTTGTATCATTTGAATACAATTACATAATATCTATCGCATTCTCATTTCTTATCTTACCATTCGGCAATATAAACATAATAAGCATCACATTTCAATTTCATGTTTACCATTCGGCAATGTACATATATCAACTACTTATTTTCCATTTCATGTATATAACATTCAGCAATATAACCATATAAATTACTTTATTTCCCTTTCATGCATACCATTCGGCAAAATGCATATATAAAATAAAAGATGTCTAATTTTCATGACATATCATGACATATTCACAAGTAACCAATGTTTAAAAACTTAAAACTTACCTCAGATTTTATCGAACAACTACGGATCGGCTAATCAACTAGTTTCGCTTTCTCCCTATCCGAATTTGGCTCTCTTTGCTCTTGAGCTAAATTAAACAAATTTTTAACTTGTTACAACTCAACTATTCAAGCATTATCTCATAAATATATTCGGCTCTCACACACACATTATAGGTCATCTTTGACCTTCCTATTATCACCAAATTAAACCATTTCTCACAACAAATCACATTCGGCATTCCCTTTTAAAAATTAGCTAACATCATTTATAATCAAAATACCAATAATCTCATACACATGAAACATACGACACTTTCATTTTTGGCTATTTAAACACATATTAAATTGAACATTCTCTATTATTATACATATTCGGTACTCTTAACAACTAATTAACACTAATGCCTTATCTTTTAACATCTAGCATGTGTTTCTCAATTATCAACCATACCCGAATGACATTTTAAACATTTAAGCACTCTTTTCTTTTATACCACATTAGCCGAGCACAATTAACCATTTTAGCCACAATTATCAAAGTTTACCAAACTCCAACTCGTCTACAATCATCCTTCATTACAAAACATCAAAACACCATCAATGAAACACAAAGCATCCATGGCCGAATGCATCATTTTCAATCTATTAACATAATTGAGTCATGTGCTAGTTAAAATACTAGTTAACAACCCAAAATATACAAAAATTACAAAGAATAACATCAAACATTCCTTAAAATAGCTTTAACTAGGTGCCAAATGCTCTTGAATTTTTCTTCTTCTTTTACTTTATGTTTTCGGGAAAATAGGGAGAAGAACATGATAAAAACTTTGTTTTTATCACCCCTTTTTGTTTTATTATAACATGTTTCTTATTATAAAATAATTTAATTTTATAACATCATTATAAAATACATATCATAACAATTACCTACCACCATTATCGTCCACTAATTCAAAGAATGGCTTATTTGCCATTTAACACCCCATGCTAAAGAAACATGACACTTAAGCCTTTTCATAGTAGCATACATATAATTTATTTGCTGCAATTTAACCCTTTCTTAGCAATGAAGCACCCAAACCTCAAAATTAAATCATGAAACATTACCACATCAAAGTTCACACCATCAAAACACAAAAAAATAATATTCAAATATTTTTCGACTCGGATTCGTGGTCCTGAAACCACTGTTCCGACTAGGGTCAAAATACAGCTGTCACAGTAAAAATCAACAAAAAACAAGCTAAACTAACATTGAATTGAGATTTAACCTAGGCCTAACCTTTAAATACCCTTTTCTTTTCTTTTTCTTTTGTTATTCACAGCAAAAAGATGAACATGCAATCTTGTTTCATGTTTTATGTTATTTTTATTACATAAATTATTAAATTACCTATTTAACCTTTTTACTTTTATTCCAAATCCACTAAGTCAAGTCCGCAATCGTCCATGCAAAAATTCAAAGGTATAATTACAACATAAATGCTTCATATTATAAAGACAACAACAATTGGTCACTTTCACATTTAACCATTAAATTTTCATTTTACGCGATTAAGTCCTTTTATTTAATCGAGCACTCAAACGACAAAATTAAGTCACGAAAATTTCACACATGTAAATTAACATAAATTAAACACATAAAATAATATTAAAATATTTTTTTGACCCGGATTCATGGTCCCAAAATCACTGTTCCTAATAGGGTTAAAATCGGGCTATCACATTGAACATATGGTATGTTTTGGCTTTACTTTGTATTTAGTTGTGTATATGACTTTAGTTTTGGATTGTATATGATTAAAATTATTTGAATATGGTCATTTGGGTTATGCCATCTAAATGGTAAGTTGTGATGGTATAAATTGAGATAGAATGGTCTTTTAGTTTCCATGGTATAAGATTGAAGATGTTATTATAATTTAGTTCTTGAATGATTTTAGTGTATGAATTGTGGTGCCTTTGAATGATATATGGGTTAAATCTTATAGGATGATTGAATTGGTATGTTTTGAATATGTTTGAAGTGTGTTTTGGTCATGTGCATGTTGATGGAATTGGTGAGTCTTAGTGTGCAAGTTTTGGTTTTGAAATGGCTTGTTTTAGGGGTAACTTTTGCTGCACACGACTTTGGAGATGGGCTATCACATGGCTGTGTGTCTCAATTATTTCCAGTGCAAGTTCGTCTACACGGGTGCAGAGAGTTACACGGCTTGGCGATACGGCCGTGTGATCCTGAACTATACGGTCACATTGAGTTACTTAGTTTGGTCACACGACCGTATGACCTTATATTACACGAGCATAGTCAGTTACACAATTTGTGTACATGGACATGTAAAAAAGGCACACAGGTGTGCGTAGTAGCCACCCAACCATGTCTCTAAGCCACACAGTCTAAGGTTTGTCACATGGCTTGGCCACACCACCATGTGACCCCTCTTTTCAAAGAATTTCAAACTTTCCCTATTTTTCTATTTTGTTTCAAAATGACCCCTGATTATTTTTGAATTATTTTTAGGGACCCCGTAGGCTCGATTTAAGGTCCATAAATGTATTTCTACCTCAATTTATATAATTTATTGAATGTTATAAGATAATTTGTATAATTGTGTTTATTTGCATTTAAATGTTTTAAATTGCATTGTAATACTTCGTAACCCTAATATGGTAACAGAGATGAGTCATGGGTGTTATATTTAGTGGTATTAGAGCTATGGTTTAGTTTTAACTAAACATAGTATGTGTAGAGCATAAACTACATGTCATTTTATAACCTGTGATAGTGTGATGTCTCATGACTTAAATTGACTCTGTTGTTCATATAGATAAAAGGTGTCATCCAATCGAGTTGATTTTGATGAAGTTAAGAGTAATGCTGAAGCCTCCATTCAAGTAGCAGCTAGTAGTGGGTCAAGGAAGTGAGGCGAAAGAAGCCTTATTCCACATGATGTACAAGTGGTTTACCGATTTTATTTGAACAAATCTGATGGCTCAACGACCTCTGCCCCCTCCTGTACCCCAACCAGTTCCTCCTATTTCTCAAAGTTTGGAATAGGTACTATAAACAGGCCTCCGGTTGATAAAATTTATAAATATAGGGTAGAAGAATTTTGTGGTACAATTGAAGATGACCCGGAAAAAGCTAAATTATAGTTAGAGAATACCATTAAAGTTTTTGACGAACTGACTTGTTCTCCCAATGACTGTTTAAAGTGTGTGATATCTTTGTTAAAAGACTCAGCATATCAGTGGTGGAACACTTTGATTGCAGTTGTGTTGAAGGAACGAGTAAATTGGGAATTTTTCCAAATTGAATTAAAAAAGAAATATGTTAGTTAGTGGTATCTTGATAAGAAGAGGAAAGAGTTTCTAGAACTAAAGCAAGGTCGTAGAATCGTAGCTGAATATGAAGGAGTATTTGTACGGCTTAACAAATCTGCTCATGAATGTATTCCATCAGAGTTTGTTATGTGTACCCAGTTTGAAGATGGATTAAATGAAGATATCCAATTGCTTTTCGGGATACTTGAGTTGAAAGAATTCGTTGTACTAGTGGATCAAGCACATAAAATGGAAGAACTTAGCAAAGTAAAAAGAAAAGTAGATACTGAAGTTCGAGACACGGGTAAATGATTGGTGGGAATATCTTTCTCTTCTCCTTCAAATGAAATAAAATAATTTCACAGTCGTACATTAGCTTCATCCGAATTTCTTGGAAGAGAGTAAGGGAGGCAAACTAGCTCGAGATCTTAGGCTACCCCAATAGCTTGTATTGGCAGTGCTTGAAATGTTAACAAACCAGATTGTCAACATTGTGGCAAGAAACATTTTGGGAATATGTAGGGCAAAAGAATGGTCCTTTTTAAATGTGGCTTGTCCTACTGAATTGCCTAGAGTTTTCTGATAGAGATAAAGCTCAAAATGTCTGTTCGAGGAATGAACCTTTTAAAGGTAGGCCACTGATGAGTACTGGAAATGTAGAAGTTAGTCTTTGTGGAACTAAAGATACTGCAGTTCGATCCGTGGCACGAGCACGGACTAGGGCTTATGCAATTCGAGCTTAGGAGGATGCTTCTACATCTGATGTGATTGCTGGTACATTTTTTATCTTTGACGTTAATGTTTATGCTATAATTGACACAAGATCAACTCACTCGTATATATGCACAATATTAGTGTCAGATTAGAAAAGACCTATTGAGTCAATTGAATTTGTGCTCAAAGTAACTAATCTGATAAGCAAGTATGTGTTACTTGATAAAGTTTGTAGAAACTATCCCCTGAAAAATTAGGATTGCAACTTACTGATTTGATGTTATTACCGTTCGATGAATTTGATGTGATTCTTGGTATGGATTGGTTGACTCTGCATGATACTATTATGAACTGTAGATGGAAACAAATTATTTTGAAATGTCAGAATGGTGAAATTGTTAGGATTGAATCAGACAGATGTTGTCACATCCCGAAAATTAGGGGGTTAGTAGAATCAAGTTTGGGGATCGAGAGAGAGTGGTCATGCTTTAATTTTTTAAAATTATCTATGCATTTCTAGGAAGAAATGAGGTATTGGTTTGTTGGCTAAGTGTTAGTGAAACATTCCTTGAAATTGAAGTTCAAATCCCTTCTCTCTCACCATTTTTATTATTTACAAATTTTGCCTTAAACCCTAGTATGCGACATGCCTTAAACCCTAGTATGCAACATACCTTGTTTTTAAAATAAATATTGCAAAATTATTTCAAGAATGAGGAAAAAGTCTAATGGTTAAAGGAAATATGAGAAAGCATGAAAATTAAATGAGGTCCCAAGTTCAAAACCCTTCTCTTGCGAAAGAATAAAATTTTGCAAAATCCCTTTTTTTTTAATGTGTGTGCCATTCATACCCTTGAACCTAAAGTATAAATATAACTTTTTATTACATTTTTCAGCCCTTAATTCAAATTTTACCTACCCAAGCCGTTCACCCTCTTCCTCTCCTCTTTTCTCTTTAATATTCTATCTTTCTCCCATTGTTGTCATCGCCTACACCTAGTTTTACCATATCATTCTTCTTTTTTCTTTATGCCACAAGATCTGTTAACATATTCTCAACCATATTGATGTCATTTATCCTCATTAAAATCAGCCCCAAATCTAAAATCTTGAACTCCAAGATCGATCTCGAACATTGCCAAGAAAGTGCCATTGCCGTTTCTCTTGACTAGCTTGGGTAAAGTCTCTTCTCTCTTCAATTTCTTAATTAATCTCGCCCATTAAAAACCTAAATTTCTAGATCTAGAATTTGGGGGATTTTAAATTATTTCAAAGGTATTTTTCCATAATTTAATGAGATCTCAAACCATTTTAAAACTCAGCCCCAATTTTGGCCACCGCGGGTGGTGGTGTGTGCACCTATGGGCAAGAAAATGGGCTGTTTTGTTTCTTGGTTCCTGCCTATATTTTTTGAAAATTAATTTGAGTTCTTGAAACCTCCTAACAAGCTTTTAAAATAAATTCAATTAGGGAAAAACATTCTTGATCGATTGGCCATTCAGCTCCCAAAAATCGTGAAGTGTAGGTGCAATTAAGGGTAACTAGTTTGTTATTTTGACGTAGTTGTTGGGTAAAGGTTATGAATTGATTAAATGAAGGGATTTAATGATTAATGAGTGGTTCTCAGAGTTTGTTCAAATAAACCCAGCCGCTCAACAACAAGCTCCATCCCCTCCAAACCCTCAGCCTATCCCTGTAGCTCCCCAAGTTGTGGAAATGGTAAAAAGGGAAAAGTCTCTGATTGACAGAATTTAGAAATAGGGAGCTGAGGAATTTCGAACTAATAAAGATGATGACCCAGAGAGAGTAGAATTCTAGCTTGAAAATACCGTCTGGGTATTCGATGAGTTATCCTACACACTAGAGGAGTGTATGAAATGTGTTGTGTCCCTATTGAGAGACTCGATTTATCAATGGTGGAACACCCTTGTGTCAGTTGTATAGTGGGAAAGAGTTAATTGGGAATTTTTCCAAGAAGAGTTTCGTAAAAAGTACATTAGTCAGAGTTTCATAAATTTGGAATTGCTTTAAGAAAACTGAATGATAAAGACAATACCTAAGGAAGAATCCACCTAGACTTCACTTGTTATCTAACTCTGAACCAGATGATTTATTCACTTGATTTGATCCGTAGAGATCCCGAAATTATGTTAATATCTCCGTCGAGAATAAGAACAACTAATCCTAGGTTGATTAATTGAAATCTCTTTCTAATTAAAAACCCTAGTCTTGCATTAACTCGATCTATGGATCCCCATATTAGATTTGACTCTAGTCTAGTAGATTTTCGTTGTCCTATGTCTAGGATTGCGATCAACTCCGCTTAATTGTATTGGATCTACTCTTCAACAGGGACTTTTTCTCCTCTGCCTAAGCACATTTGACTTAAATTAATATCCTAAAAATATCAATTTAAGAATTAAAACACAATTAAGAACAAATTAAATATTTATCATATAGTTCAGATAACAATAACAACATTCATCTTAGGTTTCATCCCCCTCAGGTATTTAGGGGGTTTAGTTCATGTTTATAAAAATAAACATCTTAGAATAAAGAAAATAACAAAACATAAGAAAACCCAAAACTCCTGAAAGGATTGAAGGGAGATTCTCTGTCTTGATGTAGATCCTAGCTTCTAAGATGGATCAATCGGCTTTCCTTCGAGTAATTCCCTACTTTGAGCTCTCCGTCTTGGCGGGAAGACTGTTCTCCCTTGTAGTTGCCTCCTAGGGTCTTTATATTGAGTTTGGAACGTCTTTCTTAGCCCCTAAGTAGCTTTTTTTTGCGTGAAATTGAACTTCATCATGACAGGGACATGCCCATGTGGCACGTCCGTGTGAGTCGAGTCTAGGCCGTGTTCAAGCCTGTTAATATGGCACGGCCGTTTGGGTTGCCCGTGTGCTAAACTCTAGGCCGTGTTGTTTCCTTGCTTTGGCCCATTTTCTTTGTTTTGGGCTCGTTTCTTGTTCTTTTCACTCTCCTACGCTCTCCTAAGTATAAAACATGAAATTAAAGGATTAGGAGCATCAAATTTCACCAATTCAATGATAATTCATCCATAAATGAACTAAAATGTGGGATAGAAATATGTATAATTTACAGTTTATCAAATACCCCCACACTTAAGCCTTTGCTTGTCCTCAAGAAAAATCTCAACTTACAATTAAAAATCATTCTTCTCAACTTATAATCCTTATCAATAATGTTTCAAACTAATCCACAAGTAATTATACATTAAGAATTCAACCAAAAGAAAATTAAAGTCTCAAACAATCTAAGTTGAGAATTTTATCACCGAAACATAGGTTTCCTCCCTTCTTCTAGGTAATTTACCTTGAACTTAAAATCAACAAGAGTTGACATCCTCACTAAAGATTCAATCTATCCACTCGAAGTGTTTAGGGTTCAAAAATTAAGCACTCATTAGTCAACATGAAAAGTTATTACCATAAGCTTGCAGGAAAATCAAATCTCCACCACTATGTATTGACATGATACATCGATCAAAAGGTCTTTTAAGGGTTGTAATGTAGCCTTGGCTAGGTGTGTGGTCACAAGCTAAAAAGAGGGTTAGAATCGAGATTGAATTGAAAAATCATCTAACTAGAAAAATCTCTATCACTGACACAAATTCCTAGAATAAAGCATTTTGATCGTTTAAGAGAAAAAGCTCAAAAATTACATAGAAATATTTAAAACATTTAATTGCAATTGAAATATACATATTTTTTTTTCAAGAACAAATCGAATATTTATAAACCTTACAAGCTGAAAAGGAGAACATAGTTAGATAATTATTCAACTCAAATCTTGACAAAAATGGGGATGAAAATAATTGAAGGGAATTCAACAAAAAATGGGTTATAGGTTAATATTGAGGGTAAGTCAATGAAATGGTTTGTTAGGCTCAATGGGGTTCACTAGGGGTTAATTATGAAGGTAGGCTTTTATGGAATAAGTGAGTTAAAACCTAGGTGCCTTTATCATTTCGATATATCAAATCAATGATGTGGTCTCGACATGTATAATCGAAGCAAGTTCTAGAATAACAGATCAATATTGACTCACTCAAAGCAACAATAAAAGTGAGCACGAAAGGATGTATGCTCAAAAGGCTCAAAAATCTCACCAGAATTATGGCTTTTGATGTCGATCCTGCGAATTTCAAATTTCAAGATAACACATAAAATTGGGGAAAGCAGCCTAGAAAAATTTAAATTCTTAAAAATTTCTACTGATCATGCTTAATTCTCTAATGTCTTAAAGTTTGAATAATCAAAGCATAAGTACCTATGTCTTAATTCTCAACATATCAATAAAAATCATAAATCAATCAGAATTGATTCAATTTGTTAACGCCAAGATTCAGGAATTTGAGAACAATGCAAAAAGTTAGTGGCAAAAATTTTCAGGGGTTCGAGGATAATCCAAAGAATGAAAGTGAACTCCCCCCACACTTAAGATGTACATTGCCCTCAATGTTCAAAGATAAAGTTAGTAAAAATGGAAGCATAAAATCATAAGATAGGGAGAGAAATGAAACTCCCTGAATATTGGATGAATTCCTTGAGAATAGTGAAAGCTCGATTGGAGAGGGGACTACTTGAAGTTTTTGATTCTAGATGACTGAAGGGAATAAGCACAACTGTGTGGGGAATTCAAGTATTACTCAATAAGAAATGAGGTGCAAAATAAAAGGAAAAGGAAAAATATAAAGTAAAAAAATGAAAATTAAAATTAGGGAATAGGGATTTGGCCCCACGGCCGTGGCGCACGCCCGTCTGCCCTTGGGTTGGCTCGTGTGTTTCGTGGACTATTGGTGTGGCCACGGGTGGTCAGACACGCCCGTGTTGATTTCTTAGTTTCACCCACGACTGATTGGCACGGGCGTGTTGTGACACACGGCCATATAATACGGCCGTGTCTTTTGGTGTTCGCTTCTCTCACAGTTGTGTCTGGGGTCGCACGCTCGTGTATGAATTGACAAGTTTGGCCACGGCAGTATCGCATGGCCGTGGCGATTTATCAGACCTCTTGTTTCGGGAAAAATTTGGCTCTATTTTTACATGGTTGTATCTCATGGTAGTGTTTCTAACCGTGGTGTGTCCATGGCCTTAGGCACGCCCATGTGCCTGGTCTTGTGGTTCTAGAAAATTTGTGTCGTAAGGAGTTAGTTATGAATTTAAGAAAATCAAATTTGTTAGTGCTTGGGTTACCTCCCGAGAAGCACTTATTTTAGAGTCTAGGCTTGACTTATCTTACCTACACCTTTATGAGGGTTTGTGGAGCCTAAGCTCCTCCCTATCATTCTTAAAGTCATCACCATAATATAGTTTGAGTCGATGACCGTTTACCTTGAAAGTGCCGTGAGTTGGATGTGTTACCTCAATTGTGTCTTAGGGAAGAACACTTTGAACTATGAATGGGCCTGACCATCTTGATTTTAGCTTTCCAGGGAATAATTTGCGCCTTGAGTTGTAAAGCAAAACGAGATCGCCGGTTTTAAACTATTTATGTTGCTTTAGACGAGCATCATGGCGTCGCTTTGTGGTTTCCTTGTATAATCGTGAGTTTTCATATGCATTATAATGCAATTCGTCCAACTCGTTTAACTGCATGAGTCTCTTTTCACCTGCAAGATCAAGGTCAAGGTTTAGAAATTTGATGGCCCAAAATGCTTTATGTTCTAGTTCAAAGGGTAAATGACAACTTTTCCCATAAATAAGTCTATAAGGAGATGTTCCTGTGGGAGTTTTGAAAGCAGTTCTATAAGCCCATAGAGGGTCATCTACTTTCATTGCCCAATCTTTTCTATTTGCTTGTACGATTTTCTTTAAGATGCGTTTTACCTCTCTATTAGCTACTTCAACTTGTCTGCTGGTTTGAGGGTGGTAAGGGGTAGTTGTTCTATGGTACACTCCATATTTCTGTAAAACTTTCTCAAACTGAGTATTGCATAAATGAGTTCCCCTATCACTGATAATTGCTCTTGATGTTCCAAATCGAGAAAAAAGTTTTTTAAAGAATCTCACTACCATTCTTGTAACATCCCAAACCTGGCCCAGACATTATGGCCAGATCTGGTGTGTCACATGGATAGTTAATTACGCTTTGGTTCTTTTTATTAATTGTTATGTTAGCTTAAATGAACCCGAATTACCTTCATTTGAAAAGAAACTTATTTAGTTTATAAAACCCCTATCCACTACCAGTTAAAGATTTCTTTTAAAAGATCTTACCACTTAATCATTGTTATTAGATTACCCATTTGCCTCGTACTGTACTTTTTGAAAAAGTTTGTTAAGTTTTCAACAAAAACCTGCGCAGACTAGTCTAGTGGTTTAAACAAGTAATAAACGAATAAAATAAAAACCAAAATGTATATAATTACCGAGCAGTCTTATTACAGTTTAAAAACCAAATAAAAATAAAGCTTTTAAAGGAATAACTTTGAAACTATAAACCAACAGAAGATCACGTGGCCACTCCGAATCCCTCGCAGCTCCAAGTCCTCTATGGCTGAGGGTTACCTACATGGATGGAAAGAAGGGGGTGAGTTTATGAAAACTCAGTGTGTAAGCTAACCCAACCAGAGTCAGAGATCAGCTCAAGCACAGACTGGGCCGAAGCCCTATTCAGATACAGTCTTAACTGGGCCTTGCCCCTATTCAGAAAACAGTGAGGCCTTGGGCCCATTATAGTAATAGATCAGATTACAGTGTTATATGCATGTATGCAAAGCCCAAGCCCAATCAAGCCCTACACACCACCCGTACTAGCCTTACACACCATGTGGGGAATAACTTAACCCACCCAGCCCTACACACCACAGTCGCAGCGTAGTTGCTTAAACAGATATCGTGGCCAAGCCACCAGAACAGTAATACGAGGCAGAGCCTCTAAGCAGAATACGTGGCATTGCCACTTTAGCACTTCATTCGTCATAATAACCTAACCCCATGCAAATAGAATATAATATGACATGGCATACATAATATCAGATATAGTAGCATGCAAATCAGTCAACTTAACCCTAGGGGTAAAATGGTCTTTTAGCACCTAGGGGTAAAACAGTAATTCTCACCCTTCAGGGGTATTTCATTAATTTTGCTAGGTTTTAAGGGTTTTATGCTTATCACAGTCTACTAACAGATTTAACATTGTCCGTGCGACCTAGATAGCCCATTTCATTAATACAGTGTCATCGGGCCTAAAACCCCTAATGGGCTCGACGAAGCCAACAAGCTACTGTGGCCCACTAAGTCCAAGTCTTACACACATTTAGCAGATCTAACAACCAGTTTAACAAAGAGTACTTACCGCTTGATTTCACCCATATGGGCCCGTAAGCCCATTAGGCCCAAATTCGTCCCATCGAGGCCCAAAACCTCCTAAATGCACGAAAACGTGCACAACCATCTTACCTTACATGAAAACCAATTTTACCGATTTAAAGCGACCCATGAGTGCTCACACGCTTGCAAGCCCTCGAAATGTCAGTATTTCAGCATTTCGGCTTTTGGCTTTTACCGATCTAGTCTACTAGAGGGTGTTGATTACACACTTGCTACGATTAACATCAGACGCTCCCACGAGTAAATATCCTAAAACAATTAACTACACGTTAAACCATAACTCAATCGGGAAATTAACACCATAATGACTTACACATTCGGCAACTATCAACAAAACACCATCACCTTACCTTTGTCGAAATCTAGATCATAGATCTAGATTGTTTGCGATCACTTAAGTCCAATGCTTCCTTCCAGGATAGATCGAGCGACAACAGATCTAAGTACCTAAAACCATGGATAGATCCCATCCAACACATGAAAGTTAAAAGAGTGATAACTTCCCTAATCGAATCCTTACTCAAAGAAATGCCGAAATCTATATCAAGATATTCTTACCCAATTCACTTACCGATCTATTGGATCTAGCGACAGTCGCTCTCAAGCCCTCAATCGTAACTCTCTTGTAGATCCAATTGCAACACAATGTAGGAGATGAGATCCTACTATTCGGCCAACACAACAACACCCAAAAGGGGTTAATGATTGCTAAAGGAAAAATCAGCTGAAGAGAACAACTATGTTCTTGAGTTCTCGGTTTTAGAGAAATAGGTTGAGAGAAATAAAGACGATAGTGATGGAGAGACAGAGTTTGAAAGTTTCCGCTAGTATGAAGAAGAGATAAAAAAAAAAGAGTTCGGCTGAGGGAGAAATTGACTAGGAGAGTCTCAGGTTTCCGCTTTTAGACAATCAGCCAAGAGAGAGAATCGATAGAAGACTTGATTGTTTCGAGTTTTGAAATAATTGGCCAAGGTGATTCAAGGGGGATCAACTTCAACAAAAGAGAAAAGAGGAAGAAGGAAAAGGTAGACTCAGCTCTTTGTGACAATCGGCCAGGAGAAGGTTTAGGTGTTTAGGGACTTTAGCTTTTGGAGAAAGAAAAGAGGAGAACTAAGTGGGATGAGAGGTATGGTCGGCACCCCTAGCCCTTAACTAATTAGCACTCAAGACTCACCTCAATGCAAATCCCGAAGAAAAGGTAAAAGAAGAAATCGGCACACCTCTACCAAAATGCCAAAAATGTTACCTCTAAGGACCCTAGCCGAATTTGCTTCCCAAGAGACCCCTAATCGGTCGTCACTTGCTTCCTTTTCAAAATTCCTTAATTTTCTCCTAGATAACCTCTCCTTATCCCTCTATACCTAATTCCATGAGCACTTCAAACTTCTTCTTTAAGAATTTCACTTGGAGTCCTCCACTTACCATGCACAAGCATAAAAATAAAACAACACTTGCTTCTCATGGGATTTGAACCTTAGCTCCTTCACAGTCTTCACACGCCACCCTTATGTCTTAAGTCGTGCCACCTTGCCACTTTAACACAAGCTTCCTTGTGTCTTAAATTCCCCACATTTATTTTAAAGCCCAACTAGCTTAGGTCTATTCTCCCCCTAATATCCAAAAATAAAAATTTGCCAGACTTAAAACTTAAACTTTGGCCTTCCAAGGGTTCACTAAAAACACCCAACACAACAATATAACAAATTCAACCACGTAAAAATAAATTTTAGCAAAAATTTAAAAACCTGAAAAATTGGGGTGTCCCATACATCGAATATTTCACATTCAAGCATATATGTCTGAGGCATCTCATCATGTTTAGAGATATTACTTGTTCGTTGGCATTTGTCAAGAGAAGTAACATACCTGCTAGCGTCTTTAAATAATGTGGGCCAATAAAAACCTGATTTGAGTATTTTATGGGATGTCTTGGTTCCACTGTAGTGTCCTCCTGTCGGTCCTAAATGGCAGTGTTCTAAGATTTTGTTTGCTTTTGTCGTTGTAACACATCTTCGAATGACTTGGTCTGCACAAATACGAAAAAGAAAAAGGGTCTTCCCAAAAGTAGCTTTTCACATTAGTAAAGAATCGCTTCTTTTGCTGATGTGTCAACCCTTTTAGGGTTATGTTAGCAGCTAAGTAATTTGCAATGTTAGCAAACTAAGGTACCTCAGAATCAGATATAATTAAGAGTTGTTCTTCAGGAAACGAGCCGTTTATTTCACCCTCATCAAGTTCTTTGAGATGTGGATTCTCAAGCTTAGAAAGGTGATCTGCTGCCAAGTTTTCAGCTTCTTTTTTGTCTTGTATTTCCAAATCGAATTCCGGCAATAATAAAATCCATATTATTAGTCGAGGTTTTGCATCGGACTTAGTTAAAAGGTAACAAAGAGTGGAATGATTAGTATAAATGATGACTTTAGACAATATTAGATATGGTCTAAATTTATCGAACGTAAAAACCACAGCTAGCGATTCTTTTTTCGTGGTAGTGTAGTTCTCTTGTGCAGCTGTTAGAGTTTTGCTAGCATAGTAGATTTGCTGAAAATGCTTGTCTCTTCGCTATCCAAGAACTACACTGATCGTGATCTTGAGTGATGATGATAAAGAAATAAAATCTAATCGTACCTGGAAATTAACTAATATCACGATAGAAAGGCAAGTGCACCTATCGAATAGTAGTATAGTTAGTGGCAAGACTGGAATATCGAATCCAAGGAACTATGAGTACTAGTAATGACTTTCTTTCTATTATCTAACCTAAAAAATAAAAGGGGGTTTTGTTTCTAAATTAACTAATCTAAGCTAAACTAAAAAGAAACAGCAAGGAGTAAAGAGAGAGATTGCTTTTGGGAAAACTGATTTATTAATGCAATACCTAAGGAAGAATCCACCTAGACTTCACTTGTTATCTAACTCTGAACCCGATGATTTCTTCATTTGATTTGATCCGTAGAGATCCCTAAATTATGTTAATACCTCCGTCGACGATAAGAACAACTAATCCTAAGTTGATTAACTGAAATCTCTTTCTAGTTAAAACCCCTAGTCTTGCATTAAGTCGATCTATGGCTCTCCATATTAGATTTGACTCTAATCTGGCAGATTTTCGTCTTCCTATGTCTAGGATTGTAATCAACTCCGCTTAATTGTATTGGATCTACTCCTATGCAAGGACTTTTGCTCCTCTATATAAGCACGTTCGACTTAAATCAATATCTCGGGCATATCAATTTAAGAGTTAAAAACACAATTAAGAACAAATCAAATATTTATCACACAACTCAGATAACAATAACAAGATCCGTCTTAGGTTTCATCCCCCTTAGATATTTAGGGTTTTAGTTCATAATTATAAAAGAAAACATCTCAGAAGAAATATAATAACAAAACGTAAGAAACCTAAAACTCTTGAAAGGATTGAAGGGAGATCCTCTATCTTGATGTAGATCCTGGCTTCTAAGATGGATCAATCGGCTTCCCTTCGAGTAATTCGCTTCCTTTAACTCCCCGTCTTAGCGGGAAAATAATGTCTCCTTGGGGGGAGAAACGCACACTCTTGTAGTTGCCTCCTAGGGTCTTTATATAGAGTTTTTGAATGCCTTTCTTAGCCCCTTAGTACCCTTTTCCGAATGAAATTGAGCTTCCTCATGACATGGACACGCCCATGTGCCACACCCGTGTGGATCGACTACTAGGCCGTGCTAGAAAATCAAATCTCCACCACTATAGATTGATATGACACATCAATCAAAAGGTCTTTCAATGGTTGTAATGGGGCTTTGGTTAGGGGTCTTGTCACAAGCTGAAAAAGAGGGT
Source organism: Gossypium stocksii (assembly GCA_020496765.1). NCBI lineage: Eukaryota > Viridiplantae > Streptophyta > Magnoliopsida > Malvales > Malvaceae > Gossypium > Gossypium stocksii. The sequence continues at coordinate 43,882,497 of CM035621.1, forward strand.
TAGAATCGAGATTGAACTAAAAAATCATCTTGCTAGAAAAATCTCTATCACTAGAACATATTCCTAGAGCTAAGCCTTATGATGACATCGTTCTGCACTCGGTAGCTTATAATAGAAATAAGCAAAAATATTAAACTATAACTGAAATATGAATTACAACTGAATTGACTGTATATACACTTTTTTTTAAGAACAAATCAAATATTTACATTGAATATTTATGAACTTTACAAGTAGAAAAAAGAGAACAAAGCTAGATAATAATTCAACTCAATTCTCGACAAAAATAGGGATCAAAATAATTGAACGGAATTCAACAAAAAAATGGGTTTTAGGTTAATATTAGAGGTAAGTCAAAGAATGGGTTGTTAGGCTCAATGGGGTTCACTAGGGGTTAATTTATGGAGGTAGGCTTTTATGGAGTAAGTGGGTTAAACTTAGGTGCCTTTATCATTTCGGTATATCAAATCAATGATGTGGTCTTGACATGTATAATCGAACCAAGTTCTAGAATAACAAATCAGTATTGACTCACTCAAAGCAACAATAAAAGTGAGCACGAAAGGATGTATGCTCAAAAGGCTCAAAAATCTCACCAGAATTATGGCTTTTGATGTCAATCCTGCGAATTTCAAATCTCAAGATAATACTTAAAATTAGGGAAAATAACCTAGAAAAAATTTTAAATTCTCAAAAATTTCAACTTATCATGCTTGATTCCCTAATGTCTTAAAGTTTGAATAATCAAAGCATAAGTACCTATGTCTTAATTCTCAACATATCAATAAAAATCATAAATCAATCAGAATTCATCTTAATAGGAGATTGAGACTAATGCAGAGAATTCAAAATTTGAGAATAAGGCAAAAAGTTAGTGGTAAAATTTTCAAGGGTTTCAAAGATAATACAAAGAATGAAAGTGAGTTCCCCCCCACACTTAAGATGTGCATTGCCCTCAATGTACAAAGATAACATTACTAGCAATAGAAGCATAAAATCATAAGATAAGGAAAGAAGTGAAACTCCCTGAATTGGATGAATTCTGTGAGGTGGAGGTGGCTGTAGAGTGTTTGGGACAAAGGAAGGGTGGAGGTGAATGCTCCGGTGGTGGTAGCAGTTATTTATCCACAACTGCTATGCCGAGAGGGTATGTTTGTCGGTATTAGGTGGCTAAGGTTCCCATTAGATTTTGGATTTGAGCTGTAGAGCTCCTTTGAAACTGCGATAGCATAAATAAGTGTTTAGGGATTTAAGTTAAGCATAATTTTCTTATTAGGAAATAGCCGATATGAAACTAAAATTGAGATCTAAACTAAAATATTCAATAAACATAAAGATCAAAATAAAGATAAAGAAAATTTTAAAAATTCTAAAGAAACATAGAATGCGAGAGAAGGTAAAAAAAAAAAGATCGAGAAAGCAAATAAAAAAAAGATAAGAGGAATAAAAAGTTCTAATCCTCAAATGGTCCACGAGGTGGGGGAGGTGGTGCGAGATGGAGTTGCTGACAAATCTGAGCTAATGTTGTATCAATATGGTCAAACCATTGAAAACATTGATGCTGGAATTGGATGAACTGCTTAGAAGTAACGTAGCCTGAAGCTACTACATGAACTGGGCAGCGAGTGGGTGGTAGCTTGGTTGATGGCTCCTCCGATGATGGGACATCATCAGTAATGTCCTCGGGGTCCTCCTGCTCGGTAGAATGAGCTAACTGGTACTGAGAAGGGTCGCTCCCACGTTGGCCCTGAATCATCCTCATATGTAGCATAGTTTGGATGCCCTATGGGACATCTGGCCGATCAAGGTATAAGAGGATGTCTGGGCCGCGGTGTTAAGTAGGTTGAAGTGGCGGGCAAATCGCGTGATGTATGAGCCCATCAAGATCACGCCCCTGCGATGTCGCTCCGTCTAGTGTTGGATGGCATAGGCAATAAAGTAGGCTAGGTCAATCACGTGAACATGCGCCATGCTCTATAAAAAGTAGGCGTCGTGGGTGTTGATGACGCCTGTACTCTCGTGTCTGCCCGTCAGTGTGTGTGCGAGTAGGGCATGTATGTACCTCAGAGATAGGGTGAGAGCGGTCACTTTGGAGTGACTGAGGTCGTATGTGGGTTGGCTAGGGACTAGGACGCGCCAACAGTTGACTGGAGAGATGTGGATGTGCCTGTGGAGTTCTGAGAGGTTTTCCTCCTTCACAAATTGTTCAGTGTACAGGCCTAGTGCTGTACCAAACTCAGTGCACTGAGTTGACGAATGAGGCCTCCTAGATGGAACTGTATCATTCCTGGATCATCGTGTTGGCTCATCACCGTCTGGAGATGGAATATGGAGCAAAACTCTAGGGTGAGTTCGAGGTATGTGGGCTCCACAATTTGAAAGAATGGGTCTAAAGGGTCCATCGTCAACAAGGCCCGAACCTCATCTGCTAGTTGGACCTGCTCTAGTGCAGTCCAATCAACGCATCTTCCAACTCCAAGTGGTCTCGCTCGTAATATCTGAAATAGTTCTTCTTGGGAGTTCTACAAGAATTGGAGGAAAGGATGGCAAACTTCAGCGGTGGGTCTAGAGGAGGAACCACCGGGTCCCTTTCATTTTTTAGAAGTAGGGACGGCAGCTTTCTCTCCTCTCAAAGATGACATGATTCCTTAAAATAAAAGGTATGCATTAGTCCTAAAAATGAAAATAAAGATAGGAATATTCATAAGTTCCTATTTACAACTTAAACTAACCAAGATTTCTAAATAAATCATGCAAGCATAGGATCATCTCATTGAAAAAAATATGAGTCTCAATATAAAAAAAATTCAAATTCTCAAGATAGTGATAAGTGGCAGCAAAGAGATGTTCCTAAATGTCATAATGAGTATTCTAGATTAATCATGCAAAATGTATGAGAATAATATTAAGAATAATGTAAACAACCTAAAAGAATCATAAATAGATAAATAGTTAAAAGTATTGAAAATCATGAGAAAAGTGAGAAAAGGGAACCGAAAACGTAGTTATGGGGCGGAGCACGGTCGTGGTGAGGGTTGCACAGGCGTGGTGGCATGGCTGAGGTTGGCGGCGGCGCCAGGTAGGGCTAGTATGAACGGTGGTGGGGGAGTTTCTTAGGGTTTTTGATGAAGAAGAAGATGAATGGTGGGGGTCCTATATAGAGTTTTGGGTCACACGGGCATGGCACACGCCCGTGTGACTCGGGGTTAACCCGTGTGGTTTGAAAATAGGGGATTTTGGCGCGCCTGACTCGTGACACACGCCCGTGTTCCTAGGTCGTGTTGGGGCACACGGTCGTATCTCACGGCCGTGTCTTTCAATGTTTGCTTCTCCCACGGCCGTCTTGTAGGTCACACACCTGTGTATGAAATGGCAGGTTCGACCACAGTCTTGAGGTACGGGTGTGTCGCACGCCCGTGTTGAATTAACAGGTTTGGCCACTGCCACATCACATGGCCGTGGCAAGTTGTCGAAGCCCGTGTGTAGGGACATCTTATACTGCTCATACACAACCTTTTTGCATGGCCGTGTTTTTGTTCATGGTGTCCACACGACCTTAGGCATGCTCATGGGCATGGCCGTGTGGCTTGAAGAACCTACATTCAAAGGGTTAGTTGATATATTAAATAACCTAAATAAAGGAATTTACTAAGTCAGTGCTCGGGTTGCCTCCTAAGAAGCGCTTGTTTATAGTCTAAGCTCGACTTTTCTCAAGCTTGTTCGGTCACGGTGGCTTCAATAGTTGAAACTCTTCTATCCTGCTTTCAATTTCATCATCAACATAAGAATTGAGTCGAGTGTGATTTACCTTGAAAGTGCCGAGTGACTCATGTTTTATCTCGACTGTGCAATAGGGAAAGATTTTCATTACCGTGAAGTAAGGTGTATCACTTGTATGTTCTTTTAAATTCAAGATTTGAGGATCATCTTCCCCTAGGATTACCTTATCTCCTACCTTGATTTGATCGTTTTTACCTGAGGGTCATCTTGGTGATGCCCTGGGTTGGTGTGGCATATTTTGGGCTTTTCTTGTTGATAGTTCAACCACTCATCTAGTTCCTCAATCTAAAGCATTCATTTTTCATGTATGTTTCCCTTGGATGGACTTGTTTGTGGTTGGGTCACCTCTATGTGGAGTGTATCCTACACAGAAGGTTGGGTGGTGAGATTAGTGCTTTTACAGGGACTCGTAACTATATTTTTGTCATCAATAGTCTGAATTGAGTTTCGAGCTTGTAACGTAACTTTTTCATCACCTACACGTAGTGTAAGCTCACCTATTCCTATATGAATTATGGTTCTGGCAGTTGCTAAAAAGGGACACCCTAGAATTAAGGGTACATTGCTATCCTCATTAATGTCTAAAACAACAAAGTCGACTAGGAATATGAATTTATCAATTTTGACGAGCAAGTCTTCAATTATGCCCTCAGGAAACCTAATAGTCTTATCAGCCAATTCGATGCTCATCTTAGTTTGTTTAGGTTTTCCAAGACCTAGTTGTTTAAATAGTTTATAAGGCATTACATTAATACTAGCCCCTAAATCAGCTAAAGCATTTTTGACGTCTAAGCTACAAAGTAAACAAGGGATTGTAAAACTCCCTGGAACTTTCAGTTTGTTGGGCAGCTTATTCTGTAGAATAGCTGAGCACACTGCATTTAGTTCCACATGAGATGTTTCATCAAGCTTTCGTTTATTTGTCAGTAGCTCTCTTAAAAAATTAAAGGTGTTTGGCATCTGCGAAAGAGCTTCAAGAAACGGTAAGTTAATATGTAATTTCTTTAAAAGTTTTAGGAATTTACCGAATTGTTTATCTGTGCGGTCATTTCTTAGCGCATTTGGTTATGGGATACGAGGCTTGTATTCTTTAACATTAGCTTTTTTGGAACTTACCTCATCCTTACCTTTACTTACCACAGTCTCCTTACATGGTTCTGGGTTGGTTTTGGTTGACCCTTGATCATCTATTGTATCCATGGCATTAAGTTGCTCCTTAGGGTTAGTCTCAGTGTTGCCCACATTGTGGTCTTTCAGAAATTAGCTTAGCGAGCTGGCCTATTTTTGTTTCAAGTCCTTGAATGGATGCTTGCAGTTCTTCAGTGCTGTTTTGGTGTTCTGGAAACAGGATTCTGACATGTCAATAAATTTTGTGAGCATCTCTTCAAGGTTTGGTTTTTCTCTTGTTAGAATTGTGGCTGTTGAAATCCTGGAGGAGGTGGTTGTCTTTGATTTCCTTGTCCTCCCCATGAAAAATTGGGGTGGCTTCGCCAACCTGCATTGTAAGTGTTGCTATAAGGGTTATTTTGAGATCTAGAATTGTTACCCATATAGTTGGCTTGCTCGGTTTCCATGCTATGTCCATTGAAGGAGTGATCAAGATTGTACATGTTTCCTTGGATTGAGTCACACTGCATCACTGGGTGTACCTGTGTAGAACCAACAAAGTTATTAATCTTTTTATTTAAAAGTTCTAATTGATTAGAAAGCATCGTGACTGCATCAATATTAAAAACTCCTGCAGCTTTTTGTGGCTTTGTCCTCATGACTTGCCATTGATAGTTATTCAGTGACATCTCTTCTATAACTCATAAGCTACTTCTGGTGTTTTATTGTTGATTATTCCACAGGTGGCTGCATCGATCATCTATCTTGTTGAAGGATTCAAACCGTTGTGGAAAGTTTGGACTTGTAGCCACAGAGGTAATCCATGATGAGGGCACCTTCTTAAGAGATCTTTGTATCTCTCCCATACGTCGTAGAGTGTTTCTAAATCCATCTGCACAAAAGAAGAAATATTATTCCTTAACTTAGCTGTTTTAGCCAGAGGAAAATATTTAAGTAAAAACTTCTCGATCATTTGTTCCCATGTAGTGATAGACCCTTGTGGTAAAGAGTTCAACCATTGTTTGGCTTTGTTTCTCAAGGAGAATGGGAATAGCCTAAGATGAATTGCATAATCAGAAATGCCATTTATTTTGAATGTATCACAGAATTCTAAGAAATTGGCTAAATGAGCATTAGGATCCTCATCCTGCAAACCATCAAACTGAACAAACTGTTGTATCATCTGAATAGTGTTAGGTTTCAGTTTAAAATTATTTGCAACAATAGTAGGCCTAACAATACCAGATTCAGTGCCTGCTAAATTAGGCTTAGCATAATCCTACATAGTACGCGGAGTAGGATTTTGTCGTTGTTCTGGATATTGCAAGCTTCTTGTTATCTCTCGGTAATTTTTGCAGACTGTAGCTTCTAAATCATCGTCAAAAAGCAGTGGTCCCCTTGGGTTTCTTCTAGTCATAAACTAGAGATACCTGAAAGGGAAGAAAATTTCAGTAAATAAAAATAAAAATAAAAATTGGAAATAAATAAAAGTAATAATGGCTAAAGTAATAGAAATCCAGTGTTCCTAATATCTTAGTTCCTCGGTAACGGCCCCAAAAACTTGATCATGGTCTTGAGTGATGATGATAAAGTAATAAAATCTAAGCGTACCTGGAAACTAACTAATATCACGATAGAAAGGCAAGTGCACCTATCGAATAGTAGTATAGTTAGTGGCAAGATCGGAATATCGGATCCAAGGAACTATGAGTACTAGTAATGACTTTCTTCCTATTATCTAGCCTAAAAATAAAGGGAGGTTTTGTTTCTAAATTAACTAATCTAAACTAACTAAAAATGAACGGCAATGAGTAAAGAGAGAGATTGCTTTTGGGAAAACTGATTGATTAAGGCAATACCTAAGGAAGAATCCACCTAGACTTCACTTGTTATCTAACTTTGAACCAGATGATTTCTTCATTTGATTTGATCTGTGGAGATCCCTAAATTATGTTAATACCTCCGTCGAGGATAAGAACAACTAATCCTAGGTTGATTAACTGAAATCTCTTTCTAGTTAAAACCCCTAGTCTTGCATTAACACGATCTATGGCTCCCCATATTAGATTTGACTCTAATCCGACAGATTTTCGTCGTCCTATGTCTAGGATTGCGATCAACTCCGCTTAATTGTGTTGGATCTACTCCTATGCAGGGACTTTTGCTCCTCTACATAGGCACATTCGACTTAAATCAATATCCCGGACATATCAATTTAAGAGTTAAATAAGAACAAATCAAATATTTATCACACAGCTCAGATAACAATAACAAGATCCATCTTAGGTTTCATCCCCCTTAGATATTTGGGGTTTTAGTTCATAATTATAAAAGAAAACATCTCAGAAGAAATAAAATAACAAAACATAAGAAAACCCAAAACTCCTGAAAGGATTGAACGGAGATCCTTTGTCTTGATGTAGATCCTGGCTTCTGAGATGGATCAATCAGCTTCCCTTCAAGTAATTCCCTTCTTTTAACTCCCCGTCTTGGTAGGAAAATAATGTCTCCTTGGCGGGAGAAAAACACACCTTTGTAGTTGCCTTTTATGGTCTTTATATAGAGTTTTGGAATGCCTTTCTTATCCCCTAAGTACCCTTTTCCGAGTGAAATTGAACTTCCTTACAATAGGGACACGCTCGTGTACCACGCCCGTGTGGATCGACTTTCAGGCCATGCTCGAGCCTGTTAAAGTGACGAACCTCCAGGCCGTGTGAACTGGGCCTAAATTGCTCATTTTCGGCTTGTTTCTTGCTCTTTTCTCTTCCTTATGCTCACCTAAGTATAAAACATGAAATAAAAGGATTAGGAGCACCAATTTCCACAAATTCAAATATAATTCATCCAAAATTGATGCTAAGTATAAGGTAAAAATATGTATAATTTATGGTTTATCACGAGTCCTTGGATGGATGCTTGCTGGTTTTTGAGTGTTGTCTCGGTGTTTTGGAAACGGATTTCTGACACAGAGATGAATTTTGTGAAAATCTTCTCAAGGTTTGGCTTTTTCTCTTTCTGGTAAGGTGGTTGCTGAAATCCCGGAGGAGGTGGTGGTCTCTGATTTCCTTGGTTACCTTGTCCTCCCTATGAGAAATTGGGGTGATTCCTCCAACCTGCATTGTAAGTGTCACTATAAGGGTTATTTTGAGATCTAGAATTATTACCCATATCGTTGGCTTGCTCGTTTTCCATGCCATATCCATAAGTGGGGTACTAAGAATTGCTCATGTTTCCTTGGACTGAGTCACATTGCATCACTAGGTGTACCTGCATAGAACCAACTAAACCGTTAATCTTTTTATTTAAAAGTTCTACTTGATTAGAAAGCATGGTGACCGCATCAATATTAAAAACCTCGGTAGCTTTTTGTGGCTTTGTTCTCATGACTTGCCACTAATAGTTATTCAGTGACATCTCTTCTATAAACTCGTAAGCTACTTCTGGTGTTTTGTTATTGATTGTTCCACCGACAGCTGCATCGATCATCTGTCTCGTTGAGGGATTCAAACCATTGTTAAAAGTTTGAACTTGAAACCATAAGGGTAGCCCATGGTGAGGGCACCTTCTCAATAAATCATTGTATCTCTCCCAAGCATCGTAAAGTGTTTCTAAATCCATCTGCACAAAAGAAGAGATATCATTCCTCAATTTTACCATTTTAGCCGGCAGAAAATATTTGAGTAAAAATTTTTTGGTTATTTGTTCCCATGTAGTGATAGACTCTCGTGGTAAAGAATTTAACCACTATTTAGCTTTATTCCTTAAGGAAAATGGGAATAACCAAAGATGAATGGCATCATCAGAAACGCCATTTATTTTAAATGTGTTGCAGAATTCCAAAAAGTTGGCTAAATGAGCGTTAAGATCTTCATCCTACAAACCATCAAACTGAACAAACTGTTGTATCATTTGAATATTGTTAGGCTTCAGTTCAAAATTATTTGCAGCAATAGTAGGCCTAACAATACTATATTCAGTACCAACCAAATTAGGTTTAGCATATCATACATAGTATGAGGAACAGGATTTTGCTCGATAGGATTTGCGGCTACTACAGGAGGGAGCTGATTACCTTGATTTTCCTCCATATCTTAAGTAGATTCGGTTTCTTCTTCTTGTCCTTGTTCTGGGTGTCGTAGGCTTTGTCTTATATCTCTGTGATTTCTGCAAACTGTGGCTTCTAAGTCGTCGTCAAAAAGCAAAGGTCCTGATGGGTTTCTTCTAGTCATAAACTAGAGATACCTACTAGTGAAAAACAAAGAAGAAAGAAATATTTAGTAAATAAAACCTAATTTAAAAACTAAAAAAATAAATAAAAGTAGTAATGGCTAAAGTAATAGATGTACGGGCCTAAATTTGCCCGAGGCCCGTAAACTAAAACAATAATAATAATAATAATAATAATAACAATCCAATATTTCCTTTACAAGCCCAAAATTAAACGGCCCTAACTCACTACCCAAACACATGGCCCAAATCAAAACCCTAGCCCAAAATCTAAACACTTTTAGCCAAAGCCTAAGCCTAGCAGCCTCCTTAGCGCCGCGCCTCACGTGGTCTGTCAGCAATATTAACGTCGAAATTTTGGCTTCGTTGACCTCCTTTCAGACCTGCAACATGGTAACAGAGACAACAGAGCAGAGACAAGACGCTAAAACGGCAAAAGTAAACAAAAAAACAATGACTGTAGAGGACAATAGCAAGTTTGTATTCAACTATAAAGCCAAAAGCATAGAATGGCTGTAAAGAGAGGATTGAAAAAAAAGAACCGATTATTCAATACAATAAAGAAAAAAACAGTTTCAAGAGGTGATTTTCGATTTAATCTTTTCGAATTTTCTCTTTTTCATTTCTTTTCTTTGATATTTGATTCTTTCTTTGCATGTGATAATAAAAGAAAAGGATAAAAGAAAGATTCACCTGAATGGTTGGTAGGACAATGGAATACTCCTTCGGTAAAACCAAATCTGATAGAGGTTGAAACTTTCTTTTTGATTCTCTGTGGTTAAGAGTGCAATACCTCCGAACATGACCCTTAATGAGGTTTAAAAGTGGCAAAATACTCACCGTTGATCGCCGTTTATGGTGGTAGTGTGACGGTTAGGGTTCGGCTACTCTTGATTTGGCCAAGTAGAAAATCAAAAGGGGGCTAGGTTTTGGCTTATGGGAGGGCCGATTGTTCTAATTTTCTTGAGAAAATGTTGCTTTATATGCATGAGGAAACGACGTCGTTTGGGGCCTGTTTCGGTGGCCTCAAAACGACGTCGTATAATGTGACCCGACTCAGCCCGATTTGGAACCCACTAAGACCTGCATGTTCGGCTTAAAGGGGATATTAGCGCAATTCCCTCCCCTTTGCGCGGTCCAAGGGTTGAGCCCTGTTTCAACTTTCTTTCTTTTTTGACTTGCCTCTAAATTTTTGACGCTATTTTAATTTAGTCCGTATTAAACGCTGTGTTTTGACATGTGGTTCATTTATATTTTTAGTCCCTTTGTGTTTGTGCGTATTGTGTTTCGATCCTTAATCCCGTTTTAGTAATTTTGTTCGTTCATGAATTGTCCCTTTGGTGCTGTTTGTTTTTCAATGGGGTCCCCAACACTGCTGTGTGTTTGGAGGGAAGGGTTTATTACCCATTTTGGTCCCCGTGTTATCCGTGCATTTCAAGTGGGTCCCTCCTTTTATTTTTATTGCTGATTTAGCCCAGAACTCCGTTTTAATTAGATTTTAGTCCTTTTTTTCGTTTATTTCACTCTTTTATTATTAAATTGATTATTTTTAATTTTTAATATAATTATTATATCATATTTACTGTTCATTATATTTACTACTGTATTTATTATTATTGTTTTTAATATCATTATTATATTCACTATCTACTACTTTATTTTTAATATTATTAGTATATCTTATTTACTCCTTTTTACTTGAGTATTATTAGTATTATTATATTGTTTTTAGTATTATTATATGTGTTATTATTTTATATTTAGTATTACCTTAATATTATATTAACTATAATATTTCATTATTACCATTTCGATATATTTATTAGTATATCATTATTATTTTCTTTTCACCATTATTAATATATATATACATATATATTCTTCTTTTATGTATATCTTAGTTTCTATTATTATTATTATATTATTATCCCTATTATATTAATCGTTACATTAGTTCTTATTATTTTCTTTTATTATTATTATTACTATTGTCTTTATATGTATTATTTTATTATATTTAAGTTTCATTTTCACGTTTTCTTGCCATCATATGCATATTATCATTATTATTATTATTTTAAATCTTTTGTATATTATTTATATTAAATTTACATACTATTCATTTTAAATTATTTTATTATTACCTTTAAATCTTTGCATATTACCAATTCCAAGCTCTATAGGTGTTATTTTCTTATTTTAAATTGTTTTTTAAACTACGCACATTATTTATTTTGACTATTGTACATATCATTTTATATTATTTTATTCATTACCTTTTAATTGTGTTATGAATTCCTCATTTTGAGTTGTTTCATATTATTTATTTTATTATTTTCATTTTTAATGCTAGCATTGAAATGGTACATATTGTGAGATTATTGCCTTTACGTGTACCTTAAGTTGCCTATTCGTATTTTCGTATTGCTATTATTCGTCAACATAATTTTTGTCCATACATCGTCCTAATATCGCATTAACTTTCCCTAAGTTTATAAAAAATGATTTTTTTAAACAAGGCAATATTTAGTATTTGGTAAAATTGAAAAATTGTGCCCTAACGTACTGGGTTGCGATGTTTTTCATTTGACTAGATAACTAAATAGCCTTTTAATTGCATGTGTTAAAGATTATAAGACGATCTCGGTTTCGAGCATTTAAAATGTCATATCCTAACGCGCTGGATGTGAGAGTTTATTCCTCCAAAATGAGTGAATCTTAAAATCCAATTCGAAGTGTTCAAATGTTCTTCAAAAGGGATTGCATTTTAATCTTTTCAAATTTTTCGACATCAGGACATTAATTGATCAATTCGGTACCAATTTTGGGCGTGACGAGGGTGCTAATCCTTCCTCACACGTAACCGACTCCCGAACCCGTTTTCTCGAATCTCGTGGACCAAAAACACCGTTTTAGTAAACTAAAACATTTTATTAAAACAAAGGCGATCCGATCACACCTAATAAAGATCGGTGGCGACTCCCGTTTTAATTTTCATTTTCAAAATCAAAGTCGATCCCCGTTTTCAAAAAAATGGTTTCGACAGCTTGGCGACTCCACTGGGGAATGGTTGAGAGTCAGGCCATAAATTGATTAATTTTTGTCCTTTTGATAGAAATTTTGAAAAGTGATTTAAAAAAAAAATCATGTTTCTATGGTTCCATTTGTATGTTATAGTTTTGTAGAATGACTTTGCATTACATTGCATGGCCGTTGTGGCCGTACCTGTAAGTGGGAGTGAGAAGCTATGCTTTCGTGAGGTTTTCACCTCCGCATGGGCTAGTAGACCACTTCCGGAACGCATCCGTACCTATGTGCTTTGTGAGATTTTCATCTTCACATGGCCATAGGGAAATGTGTTCCCCTGAACCGAACTCGATCCATATGAACCTATAATGGGTGAGGATTGAGGAATCTACGGGTTCAGGTACCCCTTTCTCTTTAGAACTAAACAACATGTAGTGAACCATAAGAGCCTACCTTAGGTAGAGCCATGCCGAATTTTAGTAGTTACCTAGATAGGTTTTTTTTGACACTTTTTGTTTATTTTTCGTTTTGTTTCATGTATTATGTGATACTGACCTGTTGTGTTTTGATTTGTTCTTCATTACACGTCATATCATATTAAAAGGTGTTGATTCCAATTTGATTATTAAGAAAGCTAGTTATGGAAGGCGAATTTCTTGCTAAGGTGGTGGACAATGCGACTGTCTGTGCCTGGTCGGCGAATTTGCAATTGGACAAGAAGGGAGGATGTATCAGAAGAGAAATGGATGTTGACACTGTGAAATTTACGGGAAGATGATATTGAATGGAAAGCTACATGGATGGTGCCGGGTGAGATTCTTTATAGATGTGGAAGTTTCGGTTGGGTCCCTTTGTTAGAAATTTGGGGAGCTGTTGGGTATGCCCCTCTGCTTGTTTTAAGGCAATATCAGTCTAGGCAATTTGTACTAACAACGCATGGGTTGGCTCATTCTGAGTTCTCGTATAAAGAAGAAAATAGTAAAAAGAAGAGTCGATAAATTTCTAATGATTGGAAGTAACTTCGTCGAATGAAAAAAGTGACTGATGGGGTAGTGTCAACTCTTGAATATAAAGGATGGCAGCAAGAGATTCATGAAAAAAGAATGAAGGTTGAGCATTGGGAAATGAGGTTTAAAGAGGTGCAAGCACAAAACGAAGCTTTAGAAAGTAGTATGTAAGGGAAAAGATGAACTAAAAGCTAGAGTGTTGGAGTTGGAAGAGTCTCTTTGATGACATCGAAATCACAACTCTGTGATAGAGTTGAAAGCCAGTCTAAGTAAGATCGAAATATGAAAGGAAAATTGAAAAGTTGGAAGCAATATTACAAAATTGTCAAAACCATATTGGATTCTTGGAAGAGAATGCGAAGCAATGGAAAGAAGAGCCTTAAGATCAGGTCAAAAGTAGAAATTATATCATGAGAGAGGCTGTGGCACAAATTTAAGAGGTGGCTGAACACTCATAATTTTTTTGGCAGTACAGGCTGATATACTAAGCGTGAAGTATGAGTTGGAATCAAATCGTAGACAAGAGTTAGCTTCTTTGCTTAGGAAAATTAAAGTGCTGGGCATTAAGGCAAAGTCGTATTTATAATCTATTTTATGTAAAGACTTTTGTTTTCTAATAAGGTTTTCGATTGACATTTGCATTGCATCATTTGCGTTGTATTTTGTACATTAGATTTTCACAAAAGGACCCTAACTAGATGAATTTATTTCAGTTAACCTGGGAACTGATAAAAGTCAATCGACCAGACACCGTTACGATACTCGTACTAAGTCAAGAAACATGGTTCAAAGGATAGAAAGGTTGGAACAACTCCAGAAGGAAATGCAAGATCAAATGCAAGAGCAGCTAGTCAAGATCCAGCAAGACATGATGGATTGAATGTTGGAATCACAGAGGATATGATGAATCAGCTGACTCAGTTGTTGGCTGGGGGATCAGATAAGGGAAAAGGTCCTACGATAAATACTGAAGAAAATGATGATCCACTTTATCCTCTGGGATTTACTCCAACTAATACACAGGCACAGCATGAAGCATACCTGCGTGCACCCTCTGTTACTATTAAGCTACAACAACTTCAAGCGGGTACTTCAATGTCGGGGAATCATCAAACTGGCTCGGGTTCAGGAGATAACCCAATCAATGTCCCTGATTTAGATGAGATAGCTGAAGGAGAAAGGTCAAAGATAAAACTGCCGAAACAGTTGGAGGACAAGTGTAAATGGCTAGAGGAGAAATTTAAGGCGATAGAAAGCATTGATGGCTACCGTGGGATTGATGCCAAAGATCTAAGTTTGGTCCCATATCTGGTACTTTCGCATAAGTCCAAAACACCAGAATTCGATAAGTATAACGGGACCAGTTGCCCCAAGGCTCATATTACCATGTTTTGTAGACGGATGACTGGCCATGTTAGCAATGATCAATTGTTAATACACTGCTTCCAAGATAGCTTGGTGGGGGCAGCATCTAGGTGGTACAATCAATTGAGCCGTGATAGGATCAGTTCATGGAGAGACCTAGCACAAGCGTTTATGAAGCAATACATTCACGTGATAGATATGATCCCAGACAGGATTGCTCTACAAAACATGAAGAAGAAACCAAATGAAAGCTTCAGGCAATATGCTCAAAGGTAGAAGGAAGTTGCAAGACAAGTCCAACCACCTCTTCTCGAAAAAGAAACAACAATTCTTTTCATCAGCACTCTAAAATCCTCGTTCATCAACCATATGTTGGGAAGTGCTTCAATGAATTTTTTAGATATAGTAATGTCCGGCGAGATGATCGAAAACGCAATAAGGAGTGGGAAAATAGATGCGGGGGAAAACGCCAAAAGAGTAACCCCAAAGAACAAAGAAAGTGATGTGAATAACCTGACTATGCATAATAGAGGGCGTTCTAAATCAATCATTGTAGACCAGTTGAGGGTTGTGTCCACTAACTATCAAGGACCTTCAAAATAGAAATCCAACTCGAGGATAAATACAGAAAGGCTCCAGTTTACACCCATCCCAATGACATATCGGGAGCTCTATAAAAACTTATTTAATGTGCATGTTGTGTCTCCACGTTACGTGGAACCAATGCAACCCCCATATCCCAAATGGTACGACTCAAACGCTCAATGTGAGTACCACGCTGGGATTATAGGGCATTCAATAGAAAATTGCCTTACTTTCAAAAAGTTGGTCGAAAGGTTTATTGAAATGGGAATTGTAAAGTTTGACGATTCATTAAAACCTAATTGCTCAGACGAAGCAGCAAATGTGATAGTTGAAGGTGGGGGCAAAAGAGTGGCATTTCCTTGAAGAAGTCATCAGAAGCCTAGAAATTAGGAAACCAGAACACCAATGGCGTATCCAAAGAGGGAACTGAGGAATAAAAGTTTTCCAAGTACTTTCATTTATGCACTTAAGTGTGTTTTGAACAATGAAACTGTGGAAGAGACCTATATTTTAGAGCTTACTTAGAGTAATATTCAGAACCTGCTTATTGCCTTAAGCCTAGGGGCAATAAGAGCCCTTTTGTGAAATAGGCTTGTGTCCAGAATTTTTATTTCAATAAAATGCATCTTTTTGAACAAATACTCTTTTATTCTTTTGTACAGATTCTTTTGTTCTTGGACTTTCATTCATATATCCTTTTATTCTTTATCATACCATGCAAATAATCATCCTTAGAATTATTTATTCTCTGGAATTTGCCTTCATACTCGCAATAGGTCCTTAGATATCAATGTCATGAGCGACGCTATTACAGACTCCTTTTTGAGTAAGATATGTGTCTAGAGAGACCTCAGGACTTCGAAGATGACAGAGATTGTACTTATCTTCCGATTCGTTAAGGATGGCAGAACGAGATGAAAGATAGATCTTAACTTACGAAGGGTCAGTTGACATTACGAGCTCGAGAAAGAAATGAAGATCAAAACCTAGCTTACCGAAGAAATAAGACAAGACTTATCTGTCTCCTTTGTTTCTTCACAGATTCTCTATGCGGAGCATAGGACCAATATCGCCGACATCAATTCATCATCATAGTTACTTTATTAAGAGGGTAAGGTTGCTTTATGTGCCAAAGTTACGAGGTAAACAGTTATCAAATTCAAATTCGAATCCAGATCCAAATCCAAATTCAAATTCAAATCCAGATCCAGATCCAAATCCAAGTTCAAATTCAAAATTCAAAATTTAAATTCAAATCTAAAAAAAAAAAGAAAAAGCGGCAAATTTACAGTCTGTTCAAAGATCAGACGCCATATTAATAGCCAAAAAACAGTCCAAAAAGATTTTAAAAGATGACTGATACTTGTAAAGGTTGACATAGAGAAGTTACCATTTACCTTCTTTACTTATAAAATGTTAGCCAAAACCTTTACCAGGGCAACACAGTTCTCATTGGTCTGGCCCATTGAAGTTAAGATTATTTCCTCTGAGTTTTATCAGAGCTGAAGCTGAATAAAACAGAATGGATCTAATTCTGATGTGATCGATCAAATTTGAAGAAGAAAAGTTAATAATAATCTGTCAACGTTAGATAATGCGAGTTTACAACGAAAAGGTTTGCCTAAGAGCATTTCATGATAGGACCTGATATTGAAGAAGATCCTTCATACAAAAGGAACTTTAGAGGAAAAAGGGCACCTTGAGACCAATAAAAAAAATTAAAAAACAAAGAAAATCAATCAGAAAAGGAAAAGAAAAAGGAGAGGCCAAGGCGAAAACCCGCAAATGGCGTTTTGAGACCAAAGGGGATTTGAGTTGAAAACCCGAAAAGGGCGGCTCAAATTTTGATTGAAAGTGAGACATACAGTAGTTTTGCTATGCTTGAATTGACAATGAAGAAGTATGCTACATCTTGGGGCATCGACAAAGTACTCTAGGTCCTCTAAACACATATTGAGCTCAAAATGGTCCTCAAGAAGTTTGAACAGAGAAGCTTAGGCTGTGATATCTGGGGCACCTAGTTTCCACACTATCCGTTCTAAGTTTGTTTTCTTTGATTGTTTTATCCATTTCAAAATGTACTCCCAAATAAATTTCATCATTGATTGCATTTTCTATCTCTGCTTAGCTTGCTTTTTGAGCTATGCTACTATTTAATTTCTTTCTTGTCCATTGGTATGACCATTTTCAAGCATTTTGCATTGAAATAACGATTAATGGACTAATCATACTTTCATAAAAGGAGTTTTCCATATTATTGTAGAAGCTTCTAAATAGTACAAGAACCTAAAATAGGACTGTTGTTTAGGAGCTTACCAAGTGTAAAGGTTGGAAATATTTGAGCTTAAATTGAGTTTATCTCTTCGAATTTTGGGTCAAAATACCAGCCGAGCAAGGGGGCAGCATACTACATCAGTGATGACGCCCTAAACATTAAAAAAGATCATTCTCATGACATTTTGCATCTGTACATATATTATTCATAACGCATTCAGTTAGGAGCATTTGATTCATTCCGATCATAGCACCCTAATCATTTTGCATAAGCATAAGCATAAGCACATAAACTGATTCTACGTGACAGATCCCCTAGAGGATAATGTAGCAACATTGATAAATTCACAGATCTTGTCTTCCTGAAGTTGCAGTGAAGCAGATTGAAAACACTAGTCTTATCTCCCTCAGCAGTAGTGGAGTAGGCTGAGAATTTCAGATTTTGTTCCCTCAAGATGGTAATGGAGCAGCTAAAGATTGCAGATTAAAAAGTTTAGATTTTGTCTCCTCGAGATGGAAGTGAAGCAGACTGAAGATTGAAGTCTCCCTGAAATAGCAATGAAGCAAATTGAAAATTTAAGATTTTGTTCCCTCGAGATGGGCAAAGAGCAAATCGAAGAAAGCAGATTTGGTAATCCTTGTACTGGCAGGGAGCAAATCAAAGACGGCAGATTTGGCAATCCCTATATTGGTAAGGAGCAAATCAAAGAAAGCAGATTTGGCAATCCCTGTATTGGCAATGAGCAAATCAAAGACAGTAGATCAGCAGAGAAGATTGAAACTACAAATCTCTTCTCCCTGAATTCTCATCTCCTCGAAGTTCCAGTGGAGTAGGTTGAGGTTACAAATCCCTCCTCTCTGAGTTTACGTTGAGGATCAATCAATATTTCTTTGAAGTTTCAGCAGAGAAGATCGAAATTACAAATCTCTTCTCTCTGAATTCTCATCTCCTTGAAGTTCCAGTGGAGTAGGTTGAGGTTACAAATCCCTTCTCTCTGAGTTTACGTTGAGGATCAATCAATATTTCTTTGAAGTTTCAGCTGAGAAGATCGAAACTACAAATCTCTTCTCCTTGAATTCTTATCTCCTCGAAGTTCCAGTGGAGTAGGTTAAGGTTACAAATCCCTTCTCCCTGAGTTTACGTTGAGGATCAATCAATATTTCTTTGAAGTTTCAGCTGAGTAGATTGAAACTACAAATCTCTTCTCCCTGAATTCTCATCTCCTCAAAGTTCCAGTGGAGTAGGTTGATGTTACAAATCCCTTCTCTCTGAGATTACGTTGAGGATCAATCAATATTTCTTTGAAGTTTCAGCTGAGAAGATCGAAACTACAAATCTCTTCTCCTTGAATTCTCATCTCCTCGAAGTTCTAGTGGAGTAGGTTGAGGTTACAAATCCCTTCTCTCTGAGTTTATGTTGAGGATCAATCAATATTTCTTTAAAGTTTCAGCAGAGAAGATTAAGGTTACAAATTTCTTCTCCCTGTATTCTCATCTCCTTGAAGTCCCAGGAGAATTACAGTAGATTGAGATCAATTTCCAATCCTTATCTCTTTGAAGTCCCAGAGAAATTATGGTGACTCAGGATCAATTACCAATCCTTATCCCTGTGAAGTCACAGTAAAACTACAGTGGAGCAGGATCAATTACTAATCCTTATCTCATTGACAGTACAGTGGATCAGGATCAATTACCAATCCTTATCTCCTCAAACTTTCAGTAGATAAGATTGAGGTTACAAATCTTTTCTTTTTGAATTCTTATATCCCTGAAGTTGCAAAGAAGCAGATTGAAGCTATATCCCTGAAATGGCAGTGGACTAGATTAAAGCAACAGTTCCTATACCTCTAAGGATGCAGTCGGCTGGAATGAGGCTACTCGAAGAAGAGGTGTACCAAAAAGTTGGGATCTGACAAGACCAGGCAAATTTTGCCCTTTTGAAGTCTTTGCTCTATTCTCGTTACATGACACAGAGCAAAGAGGGGCAGCTGTACGGGCCTAAATTTGCCCAGGGCCCGTAAACTAAAACAATAATAATAATAACAATAATAATAACAGTCCAATATTTCCTTTACAAACCCAAAATTAAACGGCCCTAACTCACTAACCAAACACATGGCCCAAATCAAAATCCTAGCCCGAAATCTAAAAACTTTCAGCCAAAGCCTAACCCTAGCAGCCTCCTCAGCGCCGCGCCTCACGTGGTCTGTCAGCGAAATTTCAGCTTCGTTGACCTCCTTTCAGACCTGCAACACAATAACAGAGACAACAGAGCAGAGACAAGACTCAAAAATGACAAAAGTAAACAAAAACAATGACTGTAGAGGACAATAGCAAGTTTGTATTTGGCTATAAAGCCAAAAGCATAGAACGATTGTAAAGAGAGGATTGAAAAAAAAGAACCGATTATTCAATACAATAAAGAAAAAAACAGTTTCAAGAGGTGATTTTCGATTTAATCTTTTCAAATTTTCTCTTTTTCATTTCTTTTCTTTGATCTTTGATTCTTTCTTTGCATGTGATAATAAAAGAAAAGGATAAAAGAAAGATTCACCTGAATGGTTGGTAGGACGATGGAATACTCCTTCGGTAAAACCAAATCTGATAAAGGTTGAAACTTTCTTTTTGATTCTCTATGTTTAAGAGTGCAATACCTCCGAACATGACCCTTAATGAGGTTTAAAAGCAGCAAAATACTCACTGTTAACCGCCGTTTATGGTGGTAGTATGCGGTTAGGGTTCGGCTACCCTTGATTTGGCCAAGTAGAAAATCAAAAGGGGGCTATGGTTTTTGCTCATGGGAGGGCCGATTGTTCTGATTTTCTTGAGAAAATGTTGCTTTATTTGCGTGAGGAAACGACGTCGTTTGGGGCCTGTTTCGGTGGCTTCAAAACGACGTCGTATAATGTGACCCGACTCATCCCGATTCGGAACCCACTAAGACCCGCGTGTTCGGCTTAAAGGGGATATTAGCGCAATTAGTCCCTCCCCTTTGTGCGGTCCAAAGGTTGAGCCCCGTTTCAACTTTCTTTCTTTTTTGACTTGCCTCTGAATTTTTAACGCTGTTTTAATTTAGTCCGTATTAAACGCTGTGTTTTGACATGTGGTTCATTTACATTTTTAGTCCCTTTGTGTTTGTGCGTATTGCGTTTCGATCCTTAATCTCATTTTAGTAATTTTGTTCGTTCATGAATTGTCCCTTTGGTGCTGTTTGTTTTTCAATGGGGTCCCCAACACTGCTGTGCGTTTGGAGGGAAGGGTTTATTACCCATTTTGGTCCCCCGTGTTATCCGCGCATTTCAAGTGGGTCCATCCTTTTATTTTTATTTCTGATTTAGCCCCAGAACTCCGTTTTTAATTAGATTTTAGTCCTTTTTTTTCGTTTATTTCACTCCTTTATTATTAAATTGATTATTTTTAATTTTTAATATAATTATTATATCATATTTACTGTTCATTATGTTTACTACTATATTTATTATTATTGTTTTTAATATCATTATTATATTCACTATCTACTACTTTATTTTTAATATTATTAGTATATCTTATTTACTCCTTTTTACTTGAGTATTATTAGTATTATTATACGTGTTATTATTTTTTATTTAGTACTACCTTAATATTATATTAACTATAATATTTCATTATTACCATTTCGATATATTTATTAGTATATCATTATTATTTTCTTTTCACCATTATTAATATATATATACATATATATTCTTCTTTTATGTATATCTTAGTTTCTATTATTATTATTATATTATTATCCCTATTATATTAATCGTTACATTAGTTCTTATTATTTTCTTTTATTATTATTATTACTATTGTCTTTATGTGTATTATTTTATTATATTTAAGTTTCATTTTCACGTTTTCTTGCCATCATATGTATATTATCATTATTATTATTATTATTTTAAATCTTTTGTATATTATTTATATTAAATTTACATATTATTCATTTTAAATTATTTTATTATTACCTTTAAATCTTTGCATATTACCAATTCCAAGCTCTATAGGTGTTATTTTCTTATTTTAAATTGTTTTTTAAACTTCGCACATTATTTATTTTGACTATTGTACATATCATTTTATATTATTTTATTCATTACCTTTTAATTGTGTTATGAATTCCTCATTTTGAGTTGTTTCATATTATTTATTTTATTATTTTCATTTTTAATGCTAGCATTGAAATGGTACATATTGTGAGATTATTGCCTTTGCGTGTACCTTAAGTTGCTTATTCGTATTTTTCGTATTGCTATTATTCGTCAACATAATTTTTGTCCATACATCATCCTAATATCGCATTAACTTTCCCTAAGTTTATAAAAAATGATTTTTTTAAACAAGGCAATATTTAGTATTTGGTAAAATTGAAAAATTGTGCCCTAACGTACTAGGTTGCGATGTTTTTCATTTGACTTGATAACTAAATACCCTTTTAATTGCATGTGTTAAAGATTATAAGACGATCTCGGTTTTGAGCATTTAAAATGTCATATCCTAACGCACTGGATGTGATATTTTATTCCTCTGAAATGAGTGAATCTTAAAATCCAATTCGAAGTGTTCAAATGTTCTTCAAAAGGGATTGCATTTTAATCTTTTCAAATTTTTCGACATCAGGACATTAATTGATCAATTCGGTGCCAATTTTGGGCGTGACGAGGGTGCTAATCCTTCCTCACACGTAACCGACTCCCGAACCCATTTTCTCGAATCTCGTAGACCAAAAACACGTTTTAGTAAACTAAAACATTTTATTAAAACAAAGGTGATCCGATCACACCTAAAGATCGGTGGCGACTCCCGTTTTAATTTTCATTTTCAAAATCAAAGTTGATCCCTGTTTTCAAAACAATGGTTTCGACAATAGAAATAGAGTGTTCCAAATATTTTAGTTCACCGGTAACGGCGCCAAAAACTTGATCGTGATGTGATGAAGTAATAAAATTGATCGTACCTATAAAGTAGCTATTATCACGATAAAAGGCAAGCGCACCTATCGAATAGTAGTGTAGTTAGTGACAAGATCGGAATATTGAATCCAAGTAACTAAAAGTACTAGTAATGACTTTCTTCCTATCATCTAGCCTAAAAATAAAGAGAGGGTTTGTATAAACTAATTGACTCTAAATTAAACTAAGGATGCAGCAAAGAGTAAATTTGGAATTGCTTTAGGAAAACTGAATGACAAAGACAATACCTAAGGAAGAATCCACCTAGGCTTCACTTGTTATCTAACTCTGAACTAGACGATTTCTTCATTCGACTTGATCCATAGAGATCCCTAAATTATGTTAATATCTCTATCGAGAATAAGAACAACCAATCCTAGGTTGATTAATTGAAATCTCTTTCTAATTAAAACCCCCTAGTCTTGCATTAACTCGATCTATGGATCCCCAAATTAGATTTGACTCTAATCCAGCAGCTTTTCGTCGTCCTATGTCTAGGATTACGATCAACTCCGCTTAATTGTGTTGGATCTACCCTTAAATAGGGACTTTTGCTCCTCTGTCTAAGCGTATTCGACTTAAATTAATATCCCAGAAATATCAAATCAAGAATTAAAAACACAATTAAGAACAAATCAAATATTTATCATATAGTTCAGATAACAATAACAAGATTCATCTTAGGTTTCATCCCTCGCAGGTATTTGGGGGTTTAGTTCATGTTTATAAAAAGAAACATCTCAGAATAAAGAAAATAACAAAACATAAGAAAACCAAAAACTCCTGAAAGGATTGAAGGGAGATTCCCTGTCTAGATGTAGATCCTGGCTTCTGAGATGGATCAATCAGCTTTCCTTCGAGTAATTCCCTGCCTTTAGCTCTCCGTCTTGGCGGGAAGACTGTTATCCCTTCTAGTTGCCTCCTAGGGTCTTTATATAGAGTTTGGAATGTCTTTCTTAGCCCCTAAGTAGCTTTTTCTACATGAAATTGAACTTCATCACGACAGGGGCACGTCCGTGTGGCACGCCCGTGTGAGTCGAGTCTAGACTGTGTTCAAGCCTGTTAATGTGGCACGACCGTGTGGGTTGTCCGTGTGCTGAACTCTAGGCTGTGTTGTTTCCTTACTTTGGCCCATTTTCTTTGTTTTCAAACCGTTTCTTGTTCTTTTCACTCTCCTATGCTCTTCTAAGTATAAAACATGAAATTAAAGGATTAGGAGCATCAAATTCCACCAATTCAATGATAATTCATCCATAAATGTGCTAAAATGTGGGATAGATATATGTATAATTTACAGTTTATCAAATACCCCCACACTTAAGCCTTTGCTTGTCCTCAAGAAAAATCTCAACTTACAATTAAAAATCATTCTTCTCAACTTATAATCCTTATCAATAATGTTTCAAACTAATCCACAAGTAATCATACATTGAGAATTCAACCAAAAGAAAATTAAAGTCTCAAATAATTTAAGTTGAGAATTTTATCACCGAAACATAGGTTTCCTCCCTTCTTCTAGGTAATTGCCTTGTACTCAAAATCAACAAGAGTTGACATCCTCATTAGAGATTCACTCTATCCACTCGAAGTGTTTAGGGTTCAGAAATTAAGCACTCATTAGTCAACATGAAAAGTTATAACCATAAGCTTGCAGGAAAATCAAATCTCCACCACTATGTATTGACATGATACATCGATCAAAAGGTCTTTCAAGGGTTGTAATGTGGCCTTGGCTAGGGGTGCGGTCACAAGCTGAAAAGAGGGCTAGAATCGAGATTGAATTGAAAAATCATCTAACTAGAAAAATCTCTATCACTGACACATATTCCTAGAATAAAGCTTTTTGGATGACATCGTTTAAGAACAAAAGCTCAAAAATTACATGGAAATATGCAAAACATTTAATTACAATTGAAATATACATATGTTTTTTTTCAAGAACAAATCGGATATTTATAAACCTTACAAGCTGAAAAGAAGAACATAGCTAGATAATTATTCAACTCAAATCTCGACAAAAATGGGGATCAAAATAATTGAAGGGAATTCAACAAAAAATGGGTTATAGGTTAATATTTAGGGTAAGTCAATGGAATAGTTTGTTAGGCTCAATGGTGTTCACTAGGGGTTAATTATGAAGGTAGGCTTTTATGGAATAAGTTGGTTAAAAGCTAGGTGCCTTTATCATTTCGGTATATCAAATCAATGATGTGGTCTCGACATGTATAATCGAAGCAAGTTCTAGCATAACAGATCAATATTGACTCACTCAAAGCAACAATAAAAGTGAGCACGAAAGGATGTATGCTCAAAAGGCTTAAAAATCTCACCAGAATTATGGCTTTTGATGTCGATCCTGCGAATTTCAAATTTCAAGATAACACTTAAAATTGGGAAAAACAACCTAGAAAAATTTAAATTCTCAAAAATTTCAACTGATCATGCTTGATTCTCTAATGTCTTAAAGTTTGAATAATCAAAGCATAAGTACCTATGTCTTAATTCTCAACATATCAATAAAAATCATAAATCAATCAGAATTCATTCTATTTGTTAAGGCTAAGATTCAGGGATTTGAGAACAATGCAAAAAGTTAGTGGCAAAAATTTTCAGGGGTTCGATGATAATGCAAAGAATGAAAGTGAACTCCCTCCCACACTTAAGATGTACATTGCCCTCAATGTACAAAGATAAAGCTAGTGAAAATAGAAGCATAAAATCATAAGATAGGGAGAGAAGTGAAACTCCCTGAATATTGGATGAATTCCTTAAAAATAGTGAAAGCTCTATTAGAGAAGGGACTACTTGAAGTTTTTGATTCTAGATGACTGAGGGAATAAGCACAACTGTATGGGGAATTCAAGTATTACTCGATAAGAAATGAGGTGCAAAATAAAAGGAAAAGGAAAAATATAAAGTAAAGAAAATGAAAATTAAAATTAGGTAATAGGGATTTGGCCCCACAGCTGTGGCGCACGTCCCTGTGCCCTTGGGTTGGCCCGTGTATTTCGTGGACTATTGGCGTGGCCACAGTTGTCGGCATGGGTGGTCGGCACAGGCGTGTCACATGCCTGTGTTGATTTCTCAGTTTCACCTACAGCTTATTGACACGGGTGTGTTGGGACACACGGCCATATAATACGGTCGTGTCTTTTGGTGTTCGCTTCTCTCACGGTCGTGTTTGGGGTCGCACACCCGTGTATGAATTGACAGGTTTGGCCACGACAGTTTTGCATGGACCCCGTGTTTTGGGAAAATTTTGGCTCAATTTTTACACGGCCGTATCGTACGATCGTGTTTCTAACCGTTGTGTGTCCATAGCCTTAGGCACGCCCGTGTGCCTGGTCGTATGGTTCTAGAAAATCTGCGTCTTAAAAAGTTAGTTATGAATTTAAGAAAATCAAAATTGTTAGCACTCGGGTTGCCTCCCGAAAAGCGCTTATTTTAGAGTCTAAGCTCGACTTATCTTACCTGCACCTTTATGAGGGTTTGTGTAACACCCTTCGCCAGTATCCGACGCCGGGATAGGGTTCAAGATGTTACCGATTTTAAGCCAACACTTTCATACTAAACCAGCCATGAAATTTCGTTCAATTTTAAAACTTTTCATTTCACATGCCTACTATCCTTTAGACGGGATGAAGCCCAAAACATACATTCGGGGTGGTTCGGAACCAAACCGAGAACTTCAGAAAAACATTGGAAAATTCATGCTTTAGGGCTCTACATGCCCGCGTGAGCTACTAACACGGCCGTGTGCACAGCCCGTGTTGAATCCAGTCTATAATTCGAGCTACTGGGATTTTAGCATGGCTTTAGTACACGCCCGTGCCTACATCTCGTGGCGCATCCTGTCAAAATCACATTGCCAAGGCACACACCCGTGTGCTCAGCTGTGTGGACAATGTGGGGATATTTTCCAAGCCCTTTTATCACCCTTACATCATACGCACACATACTTATACAATAGTATACAATGAGGCATACATGGGCACTTAAACGTCCATTAACATGTTATGATCATGTCAATTTCTCATGCAATAGATATCGTAGATTTTACTCACATCTTTACCACATTAATGCCATAATCATTATAAACTCATCACATAAGACCCTAGCACATGCATACATATATAAATAGATTTACAACCACAATAGCTAATATCAGCCAATACATTTGGCTAAAACAAATGTCACACACTTAAGCATTTAAGCTCCTATACATGCCATAGACTCAAGCACTTGAAATCACTCACACCAATGGCGATAGCTTGGTAGTGTGATAATATCTCTGACGAACTCCAACCCGAGCTAACCTGCCAACACTAGAGAACATGGGAAAGGAAGGGGGTAAGCTTTACGCTTAGTAAGCTCATACGGAAACAATAAGCAACTCATTAACATGTTTTAATAAATGTTCCCAACATATTCTCAAGTTCATGATAAGTTGTCTTCTTGTGAAATAGTCAATAAAATATTTATAACTGGAGCTATGAAACTCCAAATTAGGTTCTGTTAATTTTCCTTGTAACTAGGCTCATGTACCTTTTTACCATAAAATTTCTAGAATTTTTGATTTAGCCAAAAAGTATAGTTTATTCCTCAAAACTACCCCTAATTCACTGCCTGACAGTCCAGACCCTTTTGTACTAAAGTTTACTTATCTCATATCACAAAACTCGAATTATGTTCTCATCTATTTCTCTTGAAAATATACTCATTAAGGATTCTAAGAATATAAATTATAACTCATAACTATTTTTATACAATTTATAATGATTTTATAAAATCGGAATAGGGGATTTCAAAGTCTTTCGGACCCTACCTCACAACAATTTAAATATTTCATACTACAAAACTCTTTTGCTCCCACCTTTTCTTTTATGTGAAACTAGATTCATTAAGCTTTAATTCAACACTTTATTCAGTCTATAAATCATCTCCTACTATTTTTAGTGTATTTTCAAACTTACACCACTGCAGTAGCCCAAAACTGTTTTAGTGAAAAATTATGATAACTTTTATATGATGACATAATAAACATAAACATGAGCTCATTCATCATTCAAAATCCTTAACTTACTTGTCCTCATATACCTCTTCATCACAAGCCATCATATATCATGGTATTACTCATGAGTTTAGTGTACATACCTGTACCAACTCGTACTAAAGTATATAATCAAACCTTCTTTAACATGCTCTCCTTAGAGCTTTTATCACATCATCCCTTTCATTACCCGTTGAGCACTCGGGATGCTAAAGGATGTTTGGAATTATCATACACCAAATAGAATACCAAAGTCATGCCTCATACATGGTTTTACATTGATCCACATATCATTGCCATATCCCTGATATGGTCTTATACAAACACACATATTATCACCGATGCCATGTCTTCGACATGGTCTTACACTGGCGCACAATTAATGTGGTCTCTTGATACCCAAAATCCTAAGCATTCCTCAGAGTCACCTGGGATATCCAAGATACAAAACTATCATCACATTTTCATTGAATCATCACAAGTAAATCCCAATAAGGCATATGTCTACATTTGTACAATATCAACTATTAAACACATGATAATGAAGTTGATAAATTACTTTCATACAATTTTACTCGTTTCAAATAACATCATATTCCATCAAACTTCCAATATATTAAATCATATAATATGTGCAATACTAATAAGGAATGCAATACAAACATAAATTTTTCTTATTATTATCATATGAACTTACCTCGACACCAAATTGGTAAAAGAGGCCTAAACATCAATCTTTCGTTTTTCCTCGTTCTAAGCCCGAATCTCGTTTTTCATCATCTATAACATCACATTAAATTATTAAAACAATATACTAATCCAATTAGTCCAATGACACATTTTGGCAAAATTTCCAATTTTGCCCCTATACTTTGCCATAATTACCAAATTACCCCTAGGCTCGTAAAGTGATTTTTATTCAATTTATTTACTCCTTAGGCCTAGATGACCATTTCATGACTATAGCAACTCATAATTTCAACTATTTCACACATTTACAACTTGTTTTACAACTTTTGCAAAATACCCCATTTTAGGTGTCTTCATGCAATTTCTTTCATAAAGGTTGTCTATAACACTACCAAGACTCATATTCTTCCATAAAAACTCAGCAAACAACACATATGCTTTCATGGCAAAATCCTAGACTCTTAATCATTTTGCAAAATAGTCCCCTCTTATGAAAGCTCATGCTTTAGGGGTTCCAAAAGTGTAAAAATTATCAAGAAAAGGCTTTGAAAACACTTACTTATTAGGGAAATATGTTGCTGAAATTTTTCATCTCTCAAACCCTTTCTTTGCTGCCATTTTTTGTGAAAGAGAAAGAGAAAAATGAATGAAAATGACAACCCTTTTCTTTATTTTATTTTATTACCCAATTTAGTCACCCACCCCATCACTTTTGACTTTTCAACTCAAATTTTGTCCCCTTACACTAGGCATAGCCGGCCAACTATATTGGGAAGGGTTAATTGCCCTTTTAAGCCTCCCAAATTTGGTGCTCTAGCTATTTAATGCCTTTTGCAAATAAATCACAACTTTTACCTTTTATGCGATTTAGCCCTTTTTCGAAATTAAGTTAGAAATCGCTAAAATAAAATTACCAAAATTTTCATGCACCTTTATAAACATGCTATATCACATAAAATAATATCAAAATAATTTTCTCCAACCTCGGAATAGTGGTTTCGAAACCATTGTTCTGACTAGGCCCAAGATCAGGCTGTTACAATTCTCCCCCTTTAGGGATTTTTGTCCCCGAAAATCTTACCAGAAGAAGTTGCTTCCAACTTTCACGAGTCACTTTCATCCTTTTCTCAAAATTACAAATCAACTCAGTCTCATATTCAAGATTTCCTGTAGCCATTCCATAGTTGCAATATAAACCTCGGGGCTCAAATCGAAATACTGGAGACTGACATCCTACGAACTATAAACTCAGAAACATATAGCTTAGCCAAATCTGTTGAATAATATATCTACACATACAAAAATAATCATACGGACTTTCATCATCAATCTATCACAACCCAATTGGCCTTTCTCCTTTTTTCCTAGGGATGAGAGATATCCCGATACGAAATTTATAATAGCCCTTTCTCATTTTCTTTCACTGTCATCACCGACAATAATAGTTTCGAGTATATTTGATATCCGGCTTTACCTTGTAGACAATTCAATTTCCTTTGGAAGGACAGACAATATGCTACTATGAACTCTTTACACAATTCTCTGCATAACCCAGAGTTTCTCGATACTCAAATCTTACTCTTTGCTGATAATAATTCTCTATACAAAGATTTGAGAGATCGAAGTGCTAGAATCCCCACACTTCCATAGTCGAGCCACAAGCATAATCATAGTAGATACTATTATTGCAAGTCAAGGAATGCACTTAAGGATCAGCCAGGTTTGATAATTGTCAAAATAAGAACGATAAGAAAAACCAAGATAAAGAATCCCAGATATAAAACCATACCAGAAATTCGAGAATATAAGCTCGAAGAAAATAATAAGGAAAATCCGGACAATCCCTCAGAGAAAACCAAAAAGAAGCTGCCGTCTATACGCTCTGGAATTCCATCATAATAGAGAAAATATACTTCCCGCATATATATATACAAAACCATAATCAGTAGAAACATTAGAATGGTCTCACCTGAATTCTCACCATCGACTTCCTTCTGGCATATCAGAAAAGAATTCCAAGATATAAGAAATGTTGATCATAACTAACCAGATTAACAGAGCTTTCAGCAAATATCATAGTTGCTAGCATCTTCATACAATAAAAATTTTCACTAGGGATGAACAACCATACATAATCCCAAGAATAAAGGAAAATATTGAATATTCAGAAAAGAGAGATAGTCATAGCTTTTACTTAATTGGATCCGTCATACTCAGACATCCTTCCTCTGATTAATTTTGTCCTCACCAATCCTATAATATTCCATTATTACACTCTTTAGTTCCACATCTACAAGCTTATACTATACATCTCTCGCGAATCTTGTCATATAACTCTATTCTGGTAAGGGGGTGAAGATTATAAAGCCTCTAAATTTTCAACTCTCACACATATACATATTTAACAACAACAGAGTATCATGCACATTGATTAAAGCATTTCTAATTTCCAACTTGTTATGGACACACTTTTACGTATATTAGTAACACATGTAACTTAATTTCATATGAACACTAGCCATACATCAGTGAACTTATCACAATACAAACTTTCATTTTTTTTTACTCGAATCATCATTAATGTCTAATCAAGTTTCAACACTTAGCCTTATTTTACTTACTCCTTGGGTACTTTCTATTTTCCAATCAGACATAACTTAACAGTATCATTCACAATTTACCACACAATATCATTTCACCTGTATGTCCACTTCACATACAATACACTTAATCTAATCCCATTGAACAGATTCAGAATATGAACAGATATTCAGAGGTTGGCACATGAATGCCTTACAGACATGGCAAAGCCATGAAATAGCCAAAGCTATTAATAGAGTGGTAGCTGACTCTACGATCAGAGGCGTAGCCGAAGCTACAATCAAAGAGGTAGCTGAAGCTACTAACAGTCACAGTACAGAAGTTAACCACCGGCCTGTTCAAATAAGTTGACAGGTGTCTGCAACACATGCAAGACCACCCAGCACCCGGGTAACTATAATAGTCAGAAACAGTGGGGCCCTCTAGTGACAATGTCACTTATATCTATATTTATTCTTACTTGTTCAACCGGGATTTTCAATCGATACATCATTTCCATAATTACAAAGGCATGTTCAATTCTCAATCATCTCATGAAACAATTATCAATTCAACCATATAACAACGAACAAATGATCTATATCAAATAAGACATGCTAGAAATTCAAATATAACTTACTCGCCTTTGAGTTTATATCATGCATAAGTTTTACTCATTCTATTGCTAAGCTCATTCTCATGGCTTACTTGGTTTAACAAGTGGCACTTCATAGCTATGCACTTTCAAATGTTTAATGCATTTATTCATGCACCTGCAACACTCAACATAATGTTTTAGCCTTTCTCTTGAGATCTATCAACTTGGTCACTTTATTTTCTGTAACTTCCTTTTTAGATATCGAAGGATACCCGTGATTCAAGCCTCGTGAAGTGACGCCAAAGCCATGTCCCAGACATGGTCTTACATGGGATCAATCTCTGATGCCAATGCCATGTCCCAAACATGGTCTTACACTGGCTCTCATGTTGATGTCGATGCCATGTTCCAAACATGGTCTTACACGAGATCGTACTTTGATGCCGATGCCATGTCCTAGACATGGTCTTATACGGGATCTCATAATGGATACCCACGCCATGTCCCAGACATGGTCTTATAGGGGAACACTATCTTATCATGGTGCCGATGCCATGTCCCAGACATGGTCTTATACGGGACCTCATCCTGGATGCCCATGTCATGTCCCAGACATGATCTTATAGGGGATCACATCTTGATGCCAATGCCATGTCCCAGGCATGGTCTTACATGGGATCTCGGTTCGGTGCCGATGCCATGTCCCAAACATGGTCTTATACGGGATCTACATTACTCATAGCATAATCACAGTACCCTTCGTATCCTTTCTTTACTTACACATAATTTCACTTTCATGGCTCGTCATTTCTTGTAAAGTTCTCACATCATTAATCTTATAGAATTCACATATTATCTCAATGTTCAATATCATGAATCTTATTCTCAATATAATCATGATTACTTTCATGGCATCATGGAATATCATAATTTCATGGAAGAATTATCATTCTAAATTTTATAAAGCATAAAAGTCAAATTATTGCACACAACTTACCTTTCATTCCACATTTCCACATTCTTTAACTTATGACTATCACATATTGAGTATTAATTCATGTAAAAATCATGAGTTTATTTTCATACCTCTCCAAATTTCAACATATCACAAGCATGTTTCAATCTTCTCAATATTACTTCTATCATTAACAAGATTTGCTCCGTTGGTAGTATTTTCTGTCTTAGCAAACAGTTTCGTTAGCGCTGGGAGATATCACACTATCACGAGTAGTACTATGACATGTATAGCTAGACTCACTTATACTCAACTAAACCATAGCTCTGATACCACTAAATATAACACCCTTCACCCGTATCTGACGCTGGGATAGGGTTCAAGGTGTTACCGGATTTAAGCCAACACTTTCATACTAAACCAGCCATGAAATTTTGTTCAATTCTAAAACTTTTCTTTTTACATGCCTATTGTCCTTTAGACGGGCTTACGAAGCCCAAAGCATACATTCGGGTTGGTTTAGAACCAAACCGAGAACTTCAGAAAAATATTGGATACAACAAAGCATACATGGGCACTTAAACTTCCATAAACATGTTATGATCATGTCAATTTCTCATGCAATAGATATCGTAGATTTTTCTCACATCTTTACCACATTAATGCCATAATCATTATAAACTCATCACATAAGACCCTAGCACATGCATGCATATATAAATAGATTTACAACCACAATAGCTAGCATCAGCCAATACATTTGGCTAAAACAAATGTCACACACTCAAGCATTTAAGCTCCTATGCATGCCATAGACTCAAGCACTTGAAATCACTCACACAATGGCGATAGCTTGGTAGTCTGATAATATCTCCGACAAACTCCAGCCCGAGCTAATCTGCCGACACTAGAGAACATGGAAAAGGAAAGGGGTAAGCTTTATGCTTAGTAAGCTCATACGGAAACAATAAGCAACTCATTAACATGTTTTAATCAATGTTCCCAACATATTCTCAAGTTCATGATAAGTTGTCTTCTTGTGCAATAGTCAATAAAATATTTATAACTAGGGCTACGAAACTCCAAATTAGGTTCTGTTAATTTTCCTTGTAACTAGGCTCATGTACCTTTTTACCATAAAATTTCTAGAATTTTTGATTTAGCCAAAAAGTATAGTTTATTCCTCAAAGCTACCCCTAATTCATTGCTTGACAGTCCAGACCCTTTTGCACTAAAGTTTACCTATCTCGTAGCACAAAACTTGAATTATGTTCTCGTCTATTTCTCTTGAAAATATACTCATTAAGGATTCTAAGAATATAAATTATAACTCATAACTATTTTTATACAATTTATAATGATTTTATCAAATCGGAATAGGGGATTTCGAAGTTGTTCAGACCCTGCCTCACAATAATTTAAATATTTTATACTAAAAAAATCTTTTTCTTCCACCATTTCTTCTATGTGAAACTAGATTCATTAAGCTTTAATTCCATATTTTATTTAGTCTATAACTTATCTCCTACTATTTTTAATGTATTTTCAAAGTTACACCACTGCAGTAGCCCAAAACTGTTTTAGTGAAAAATCATGATAACTTTTATATGATGACATAATAAACATAAACATGAGCTCATTTATCATTCAAAATCCTTAACTTACTTGTCCTCATATACCTCTTCATCACGAGCCATCATATATCATGGTATTACTCGTGAGTTTAGTGTACATACCTGTACCAACTCGTACTAAAGTATATAATCAAACCTTCTTTAACATGCTCTCCTTAGGGCTTTTATCACATCATCCCTTTCATTACCCTTAGGGCTAAAATAAAATTACCAAAAATTTCATGCACCTTTATAGACATGCTATATCACATAAAATAATATCAAAATAATTTTCTCCGGCCTCGAAATAGTGGTTTCGACACCACTATTCTGACTAGGCCCAAAATTAGGCTGTTACAATTTGTGGAGCCTGAGCTCTTCCCTATTATTCTTAAAGTCGTTACCATAATATAGTTTGAGTCGGTGACCGTTTACCTTGAAAGTGTCATGAGTTGGATGTGTTACCTCAATTGTGTTGTAGGGAAGAACACTTTGAACTATGAATGGGCCTGACCATCTTGATTTTAGCTTTCCAGGGAATAATTTGATCCTTGAGTTGTAAAGCAAAATGAGATCGCTGGTTTTAAACTGTTTATGTTGCTTTAGACGAGCATCATGGCGTCGCTTTGTGGTTTCCTTATATAATTGTGAGTTTTCATATGCATTATAACGCCATTCGTCGAACTCGTTTAACTGCATGAGGGTCTTTTCACCTGTAAGATCAGGGTCAAGGTTTAAAAATTTGATGGCCCAAAATGTTTTATGTTCTAGTTAAAAGGGTAAATGACAACTTTTCCAATAAACGAGTCTATAAGGAGATGTTCCTGTGGGAGTTTTGAAGGTAGTTCTATAAGCGCATAAAGCATCATCTACATTCATTGCCCAATCTTTTCTATTTGCTTGTACGGTTTTCTTTAAGATGCGTTTTAGCTCTCTATTAGCTACTTCAACTTGTCCACTCGTTTGAGGGTGGTAAGGGGTAGCTGTTCTATGGTACACTCCATATTTCTGTAAAACTTTCTCAAACTGAGTATTGCATAAATGAGTTCCCCTATCACTGATAATTGCTCTTGGTGTTCCAAATCGAGAAAAAAGTTTTTTAAGGAATCTCACTACCATTCTAGCATCATTAATAGGTAAGGCTTGGGCTTCTACCCATTTAGACACATAATCGACTGCTACTAAAATGTATTTATTTCCGAATGAACTAGGGAATGGACCCATGAAATCGATGCCCCATAATCAAATATTTCACATTCAAGCATATGAATATTTCTAAATGAACTAGTGATTGGCTACCACCCAGGAAAGGCGAACGTGGTCGTCGATGCCTTAAGTAGAAAATCCTTGTTTGCATTAAGAGCTATGAATACACGGTTGGCTTTATCAGATGGTGGTTCTATTCTAGCTGAGTTGATAGATGGACCAATGTTTCTCCAAGAGATTTGTGAAGCTCAGAAATGTGACGGTAAATTGCAAGTCAAAAGAGTCCAATGTGAGTCATGTATGGAATCAAATTTTTGGATTAGTTTTGATGGTTGTTTGATGTTCTGGGATAGGAATTGTGTTCCTAAAAATATTGTTCAGAAGATTTTATGTGAGGCACATAGTGGATGTTTGTGTATTCATCCGGGCAGTACAAAGATGTATAATAATTTGAAGAAAGTGTATTGGTGGCTGGGAATGAAAAGACACATTTTAGAGTTTGTAACGAGGTGTTTGATTTGTCAGTAAGTAAAAGCCGAACACCAAATACCTTTAGGTTTACTTCAACCTGTGATGGTTCTCGAGTGGAAATGGGACCATATTACTATGGACTTTGTGATGGGGTTGCCCTTAACTTCGAGAAAGAAAGATGTTATATGGATTGTGGTTGATAGGCTTACAAAATCGGCTCATTTTATTCCGATATGTATCGACTACTCACTTGATAAGCTAGCCGAATTATATATTTCTGAGATTGTGAGACTTCATGGAGTACCCTTGTTGATTATTTCGGATAGAGATCCAAGGTTTACTTCGTAGTTTTGGAAAAAGTTGCAAGAAGCCTTGGGCACAAAGTTGAATTTTAGTACAGCTTTCCATCCGCAAACTGACAGCCAATCGGAGAGAGTGATTCAGATACTCGAAGACATGCTCCGATGTTGTGTACTGGAATTTCAAAGTAGTTGGGAAAAGTATTTACCGTTGGCAAAATTTGCCTACAACAACAATTTCCAGTCAAGTTTAAAAATAGCACCTTATGAGGCATTGTATGCAGATAAATGTCATACACCTTTGTTTTGGACCGAGCTCAGAGAAAATCGGATCATGGGGTTGATTTGATTAAGGAAACCAAAGAGAAAGTGAAAGTTATTCATGATTGTTTGAAAGCTGCCTCGGAAAGACAAAAGTCCTACGCATATTTAAAATGGAAATATATTGAGTTTCAAGTGGGTGATAAGGTATTCTTGAAAGTATCCCCGTGGAGGAAAGTTTTGAGGTTTGGCCGGAACGGCAAATTAAGTCCATGCTTTATTGGATATATGAGGTTACCGAAAGGATAGGGCCAGCAGCGTATCAGTTGGCTTTGCCATCTGAGTTGGAAAGGATTCACAATGTGTCTCATGTGTCCATGTTGTGAAGGTACCGATCAGATCCTTCACATGTGATTTCACTAACAGAGGTTGAGATTTGTTTGGATATGACTTATGGCGAAGAGCCGGTTAAGATTTTAACTGAAGAGGTCAAACAATTGAGAAACAAGAGTATTTCCCTTGTGAAAGTGTTATGGCAAATACATGGGGTTGAAGAGGCCACATGGGAGCCCAAGGAGGCCATGAGAAAACAGTACCCAAACCTTTTTACTAGTAAGATTTTCAGGACGAAAATCCCTAAAGGGGGGAGAGTTGTAACATCTCGAATTAGGGCCTAGTCAGAATAGTGGTTTTGAGACCACAAATCTGAACTAGAAATATTCATTTTATAATTATTTTGAGGTCCATGACATGTTTGCATGATAGTGTGAAAGTTACACGATGAAATTTTGTGAATAACTGACCAATTTGATTTTTAAGACTAAATTGCAAAAGTTGCAAAATATAAGATTTTAGAAGCTTTGTATACTTAATTGAAATGAATTCATAAACTAAAGGCCCTTATTTAGTAATTAGACCATTATATGTCAAGATGGACAAAAATGGACATAGAAGGGTAAAATTTCAAAGAAAGGTAAAAGGGGCATTTTGGTCATTTGGTTAATTAAAGAATAAAAAAAGGAAAAATCAAGTCAAAATCGTATCCATCTTCTTCCCCTTATGTCAAAAATTGAAGAAAAGACATAGCTAAGGTTTCTTCACTTTTCAATCTCAATAGTAAGTGCATCCTAGCCCCGTTTTTAATGCTCTTTACATTTTTGAAACCCTCGTAACCCGATTTACCTATTTCTAGCCATATTTTGAGCTAGGGTTCATGTTCAAAATTTTACCTATGTATGACATGTATGTATTTTGATGTTTAATGAAGGAATATGAAAGGTTGAAGTGTGATAAACATCTTTTACTAAGTGATTTTCATGAAAACACCTAAAAAGGACCTTTTTGTAAAAGTTGTAAAATGATTAGTAAAAGTTTGATTCAAAGGAAAATGTGGGTTGTTATGAGCATGTGTTAGGTTCGGCTAGGCTTGGGCAACAAAGAAAATGAGTACATTTCATTTTACGAGCCTAGGGACTGATTCGTAAATATGTAAAGTTTAGGGGAAAAATTATAATTTTACCAAAGTATGATTTATGGACTGAATTAAACAATGTGATGGTTAAATAAATGAAATTTGCTATTATAGATCAAGAGGAAAGAGGTCCAAACCTAAACCAAGGGAAGAACAAAGTTGAGGACTAAACTGAATAACTAGTCATATTTTGGGTACCGAGGAAGTTTGTGGGTAAATAATGCAACATTATGTTACTATGTGTGTAATGCTTTAATTTTTGCATGATATGTATAATTGTTTTATGAATTTTGGTTTACAATGACTCGATGACGACGTAACGATGTTTAAAGTTTCGAAATCTCAGTTGAACCTTAAGAATGGATAGGATACAAATGTCATGACATTAGGTTTATGTCTGATCCCATGTAAGACCATGTCTGGGACATGGCATTCACATCGATATGTGATCCCATGTCAGGCCATGTCTGGGACATGGCATTGGCATCATTATGAGATTTCCTGTAAGACCATATTTGGGACATGGCTTCGATATGAGATCCCATATAAGACCATATCTGAGATATGGAATCGGCATTGATTTGTGATCCCATGTTAGACCATATCTGGGATATGGCATTGGCATCTTAACATGTGTACGAGATTTCCTGAGTAACCTTAGTATGCCAAGTGGTTCAACGGGTAATTGAAGAGTATGTTAGTGTAAGTGATAAACGATAAATTATACATATTTTTACCTTATATTTAGCCTATATTTTGGATGGATTATTAGCAATTTTGTGAGAATTGGTGCTCTTAATCTTCCTTTTTCATATCTTATACTCAGGAGAGCATAGGGAAGAGAAAAGAACAGAAAATGGGCCAAAAATGATGAAAAATGGGCCAAAATGTCCGAACAACACAGGCCAAGAAATGCCACACGGCCGTGCCACACCGCTGTGCCACATGAAGATCACATGGTCCAGCCCTTGACAAGCACGGCCAGGCGACACGGTCGTGGCACCACCGATAGAGTCACACGGCCTTTGTTGAAGTCACACGGGTGTGGCACACGGGCGTGTTCTAGTCGTGAGGAAGAGGAATTTCACTCAAATTAGGATGCTTAGAGGCTAAGAAAGGCCCCCCAAAAGGCTTTATATAAAGACCCCATGAGGCAATAGAAAAGACACTTTTTGATACACTTTAGATACGAAATACTTAGATTTCTTCTCGTCTTTCTGCCACACAAAAGGTAGAAGCAAGGGATTACTCCAAAGGAGAAGCTGATTGGTTCATCCTAGAAGCCGGAATTCTGCAGCATCATAGAAGATCTCCCTAAAATTCCTTCAGGGGTTTTTGGTTTCTTTTATGTTTTGTTATTTCATATCTTCTGAGATGTTCTCTTTCTTTATTATGAACTAAACCCCTTAAATACTTGAGGGGGATGAAACCTAAGACAGATCTTGTTATTTATTCTTGAATTATTTGATAAATACTTGAGTTGTTCTTAATTATGTGTTCTTCATTCTTGATTTAATAATCCTAGGTATTACTTCATGAATTAGATGTGCTTAGAGCAGAGGAGCAAAAGTCCCTGTGATAAGAGTAGATCTACCATAATTAAGCGGAGTTGCATGCAACCCTAGACATAGGGCGATATAAATCTGCCGGATTAGGGTCAAACCTAATATAGGGAACCATAGATCGAATTAATGCAACCTAGTGAGTTAATTAATAAAGGAACTTTAATTAACAACTTAGGCCTCGTTGCTCTACGCCTCGACGAAGGGTTTAGCATAGATTAGGGATCTCTACGGATCAAGTTAAGTAAATAAATCATATAGTTCAAGGAAACAATAACATTAAGTAAATAAATCATATAGTTCAAGGAAACAATAACAAGTGAAGTCTAGGTGGATTCTCCCTTAAGTATTGTCCATATAAATCAGCTTTTCCCTAAAAGTATTCCCAATTTACTTTTTGTACTTTCTTAGTTTAGATTTAGAGTTAGTTTAAACAACCTTCTTTTATTTTTAGGCTAGATAATAGAAAGGAAGTAAGTAATAATACTTTTGTTTCCCTTGGGTACGATAACTCGGTCTTGCCACTAAATTATACTACTGTTCGATAGGTGCGCTTGCCTTAACATCATGATATTAGTTAGTTTTGGTGTGATCAAGTTCTTTATAAAATTTATTACTTCATATCACGAGCATATCATGTTTTTGGCGCCGTTGCCGGGGAATTAAAATATTACGAAAACTTGATTTCTATTACTTTAGCCATTACTATACATTTAATTATTTCTCTTTTATTTTTTATTTATTTTCAGTTTTTATTTATTTATTTATTTATTTTCTTTTAAATTTTTGAATTTTCTTTACTTTTTCTTTTTAGGTATTTTTAGTTTATGACTAGAAACAATCCAATAGGACCACTACTTTTTGACGAAGATCTAGAAGCAACAGTTCGCAGAAATCGCAGAGAAATTAGACGCAGTTTACATTATCCAGAACAAGAAC
Organism: Gossypium stocksii; assembly: GCA_020496765.1. Lineage (NCBI taxonomy): Eukaryota > Viridiplantae > Streptophyta > Magnoliopsida > Malvales > Malvaceae > Gossypium > Gossypium stocksii. The sequence goes on from CM035621.1 coordinate 43,922,543, forward strand.
CTGAGCAAGAGCTAGAACCTACAGAAGAGATGGACGTAAATCAAAACGTTCCACCACATCCAGCACTACCAGCTGAACTAGTAAACCAGGATGCAGCTCCTCGCACTATGTATGATTATGCTAAACCTAGTTTGATTGGTACCCAAACTAGCATTATTTGACCTGCTATTGCTTCTAATAATTTTGAATTAAAACCTAACACTATTCAGATGATTCAGTTGTTTGTGCAGTTTGATGGTTTGCAGGACAAAGATCCAAATTCACATTTAGCAAATTTCTTGGAATTTTGTGATACTTTTAAAATAAATGGTGTTTCTGACGATGCCATTCGCTTGAGGCTATTTCCATTCTATTTGAGAAATAAAGCCAAACAGTGGTTAAATTCCTTACCACAAGGCTCAATCACTACGTGGGAATAAATGACCGAAAAATTTTTACTCAAATATTTTCCTCCAACTAAAACAGCCAAATTACGAAATGATATTTCTTCTTTTGTGCAAATGGATTTAGAAACACTTTATGATGCATGGGAGATATACAAAGATCTTTTGAGAAGGTGTCCTCATCATGTTCTACCTTTGTGGCTACAAGTTCAAACCTTCTACAACGGTTTAAATCCGTCAACCAGACAAATGATCGATGCAGCCGCAGGAGGGACGATCAATAATAAAACACCTGAAGCAGCTTATGAATTTATTGAAAAGATGTCATTGAATAATTATCAATGGCAAGTCATGAGGACAAAGCTGACGAACGCTGCATGAGTCTATAATATTGATGCTATTACTATGCTTACTAACCAAGTAGAACTTCTAAATAAAAAGTTTGATAATTTTGTTAGTTCTACGCAGGCACAACCAGTGATGCAATGCGACGCGACTCAAGGAAACACGTTCAATCCAGATTTCGCATCCTATGGACATAGCATGGAAACTGAACAAGCCAACTATATGGGTAACAATTCTAGATCTTAAAATAACCCTTATAGTAATACTTACAATGCAGGTTGGAGAAATCACCCAAATTTTTCATGAGGAGGACAAGGAAATCAAAGACAACAGCCTCCTCCAGGATTTCAACAGCCACCACCGCAACAAGAGAAGAAGTCGAATCTTGAAGGGATGTTTACCAAATTTATGGCCGCATCAGAAACCCATTTTCAAAACACTGAAGCGGCACTGAAAAATCAACAAGCATCAATTCAAGGGCTTGAAAACCAAATTGGTCAACTTGCGAAGTTGATTTTAAAAAGACCACAAGGCGGATTACCGAGTAACACTGAGCCAAATCCCAGAGAACATGTCAAAGCGATTAATTTAAGAGATGGAAAGGTCCTAGCCGAGCCAGAAAAGAAAACTATTCCAAAACCTTCAGAAGAAAAGGAAGAGGAACCCAAGGACAACACTCTACCACCGCTCAAGGAATCGGTAACTTCCTTGAACTTTTTAAACAATTACACATTAACTTACCTTTTGTTGAAGCGATTTCACAGATGCCGAAGTATGCGAAGTTCCTTTAAGAACTTCTGACAAATAAAAGGAAGTTGGAAGAATTGGCCACAGTAGAACTCAATGAGGAATGCTCAGCTATTCTCCAAAATAAACTGCCAGCAAAACTGAAAGATCCAAGGAGTTTTACTATTCCTTGTTTGATTGGTAGTTTACTTATTAATAAAGCATTAGCTGATTTAGGTGCTAGCATTAATTTCATGCCTTACAAAATGTTCAAACAACTAGGTTTAGGGGAACCCAAGCCCACTATGATGAGTATTCAATTAGCCGATAGATCTGTTAAATATCCTAGGGGAATCATTGAAGATGTGCTAGTAAAGGTAGATAAATTTATATTCCCTATTGACTTTGTTGTACTCGACATGGATGAGGATATTGAAGTACCTTTAATTCTGGGACATCCATTTTTAGCCACTGTTAGAGCTGTTATTGATGTCAGAGATGGTAAATTAGTACTTAGAGTTGGTGAGGAAGAAGTTTTTTTTAAAATCTATGATGCCATGAGATTCTCTAAAGAACAAGATGATTCTTGTTATTTTGTTGATCTTATTGACTATTTTGTTCAAGATAATTTCCAGGAACTTTCTCTCACAGACACGTTGGAACTGTGTCTTATTCAAGGTGGGGGGAGATGAAACCACCATCGAAATTGATGAAGTAAGGAAAGAGTTGGATTCTAATGAAATCATCACTAGGCACATAAGTTATGAAAATATAAAGATGAGTGATGAATTGAGACAGAAACCTTCCATTACTGAACCCCCTAAATTAGAATTAAAACAACTGCCAGATCATTTAGAGTATGCCTTTTTAGGGGAAGAATCAACTTTACCAGTCATTATCGCATCCTATTTAAGCATTGCAGAGAAAGAAGAACTACTTCATGTGTTAAGAGAACATAGACGTGCTATAGCTTGGAAAATTTCAGATATCAAGGGAATTAATCCTTCTTTCTGTACCCACAAAATTTTAATGGAGGACGAATTCAAACCATCAGTGCAAGCACAGAGACTATTGAATCCCAACATGAAGGAAGTTGTAAAAGCTGAGGTAATTAAACTTCTAGATATAGGTATTAGTTATCCTATTTCTGACAGTCTTGGGTAAGCCCTGTGCAGGTTGTTTCTAAGAAAGGTGGATTGACCGTGATGTCTAATGATAAGGAAGAGTTAATACCTACAAGAACAGTCACAGGATAGAGAGTTTGCATTGATTACAGGAAGCTGAATGATGCCACTCGGAAAGATCATTTTCCATTGCCTTTTATTGATCAGATGTTGGAAAGATTGTCAGGTCATATGTATTCTTGTTTCCTAGATGGCCTCTCTGGTTACTTCTAGATCCTGATAGCTTCAGAAGATCAGGAAAAAATGACATTCACATGTCCATACGGTACGTTTGCTTATCGCAGAATGCCTTTTGGTTTATGTAACGCTCTTGCTACTTTTCAGCGATGCGTGTTAGCTATCTTCAATGAATTCATGGAAGACATCATGGAGGTATTTATGGATGATTTCTCAGTTTTCAGTAATTCTTTCCAACTTTGTCTTAATAATCTAAAACATGTTTCGATAAGATGTGAAGAGACAAATTTAGTGTTAAACTGGGAAAAATGCCACTTTATGGTTCAAGAGGGTATTGTTTTAGGACATAAAATTTCTAGTAAAGGGATAGAGGTAGATAAAGCAAAGATTGAAACTATTGAAAAATTACCTCCCCCTAACTCAGTTAAGGCTATACGAAGTTTTTTAAGACATGCCGGTTTTTATCTCTGATTCATTAAAGACTTTTCTAAAATAGCTAAGCCTTTAACAAAGTTGCTAGAAAAAGACGTGCATTTCAATTTTGACCAAGAATGCTTAGAATCCTTCAATACTCTTAAGGAAAAATTAACCAATGCACCAATCATGATTTCACCCGATTGGAACTTACCTTTTGAGCTAATGTGCGATGCAAGTGATTTTGCAGTAGGTGCAGTTTTGGGACAGCGAAGAGACTAGCACTTTCAATCGATCTAATATGCTAGCAGAACTCTAACAGCTACCCAAGCAAATTATACTACCACAGAAAAGGAGTTACTAGCTGTTATTTTTGCATTTGATAAATTTAGATCTTATCTGATTTTTTCAAAAGTCATTGTGTATACTGACCATTCTGCTCTTCGCTATCTCTTAGCTAAAACTGATGCAAAACCTCGACTAATAAGATGGATTCTATTGCTACAGGAATTCGATTTAGAGATAAAGGACAAGAAGGGAGCTGAAAATCTAGCAGCAGATCACCTTTCAAGATTGGAAAACATGCAGCCAACGTATCTCGATAAGATAAACGACTTGTTCCCTGAAGAACAACTCCTATTCTTAGCAGATACAACAGTGCCTTGGTTTGCTGATTTTGAAAATTATTTAGCAGCTAACATAACCCCAAAAGGGTTGACACATCAACAGAAGAAGCAATTCTTCGCTAATGTGAAAAACTACTTTTGGGAGGATCCTTTTCTTTTTCAAATTTGTGCAGACCAGGTTATTCGAAGATGCTTTACTGAAACAGAAGCATACCAGATTCTAAATCACTGCCATTCAGGACCCACAAGAGGATATCACAGTGGAGCTAGAACTTCTCATAAGGTACTCGAATCAGGCTTTTACTGGCCTACACTTTTCAGAGATGCTAATAGGTATGTGATCTCTTGTGATAAATGTCAATGAACAGGTAACATCTCTCGACATAATGAAATACCTCAAAACTATATACTTGCATGCGAAATATTTGATGTAAAGGGTATTGATTTCATGGGTCCATTCCCTACTTCATTTGGGAATAAGTATATATTAGTAGCAGTAGTTTACATGTCAAAATGGGTGGAAGCCCAAGCCTTGCCTACTAATGATGCTAGAATGGTAGTACGATTTTTAAAGAAACTTTTCTCTCGATTTGGAACACTTAGGATAATTATTAGTGATAGGGTACTCATTTTTGCAATGCCCAGTTTGAAAAAGTTTTAAAAAGGTATGGAGTACACCATAGGACAACTACCACCTATCACCTACAAACCAGTGGTCAAGTCGAAGTAACAAATAGGGAATTAAAATGTATCCTAGAGAAAACAATAGAAACAAATAGAAAAGATTGGTCAAGAAAAATAAACGATGCATTATGGGCCTATAGAACTGCTTTCAAAACACCCATAGGTACATCTCCCTATAAACTCGTCTATGGAAAAAGTTGTCATCTACCATTTGAACTTGAACACAAGGCATTCTGGGCTATAAAATATTTAAGCCTTGATTTCAAGCTTGCAGGTGAGAAAAGACTAATGCAGTTAAATGAATTAGACAAATAGCGTTGCAATGCCTACGAAAGCTTACGACTATACAAGGAAGCCATGAAGCAACGTCATGATAAATAACTGAAACAACCTAAGCAGTTTAAATCAGGTGATCTTGTCTTACTCTACAACTCGAGGCTAAGACTATTCTCTGGAAAGCTCAAGTCAAGATGGTCAGGTTCATTCACTGTCCAAAATGTCTTTCCATACGACACCATTGAGGTAACTCACCCTAACCATGGTACATTTAAGGTAAACGGCCATAGGCTTAAACATCATAGAGGTGAGAATTTTACAGAAAACAGGGAGGGGCTTCGACTCCACGAAATTCCGTCATGACACATCTAGGTAAAGTCGAGCTTAGACTATAAATAAGCACTTCTCGGGAGGCAACCCGAGCACTAACTTAGTAAATCTTCATCTATTTTGTTTTTAGTATTTTTCATGCATTACTCTAACCCTTTTTAATGCAGAGATCTAGGACCCCACGGCCATGCCCACGGACGTGTCCCAGGCCGTGTGCACCCTGCAAATAGAGACACGGTTGTGCACCAAGGCCGTGTATAAACAGAGCAAAAATTTTCCTAAAACACAGGCCACCGATAAAACCCCACGGCTATGCGATATGGCTGTGGCGACCTTTCGACTTCAACACCGGCTACCATCAACACCCCACGGCCGTGTGACATGGCCGTGGCAACCCTGCAGTATCAACACAGGCTCACACAATTCCACACGCTCGTGTTCCCAGACCGTGGAAGACACTGTCAAATTTCACACGATTGTGGAACCTATCACACGACCATGTAAAACACAAACACGATCGCACACAGCCCTGTATACCATCACACAACCGTGTGAGTAACAAAGACCTGATATCCTACGATCATGCGAATCAAGTACACGGGCGTGCTCATCGAAACCAGGCGCGCCATAACCACCGATTTTTGAAAGACACGGGCAAAACACGACTCATACGGGCGTGTGACATGCCCATGTGACCCAAACACTATAAATAAGGAGCCACTATTCACCTTCCCTTTCACTCAAAACCTAAATTCTCTCATCCAAACTCCTCCCCAAACCACCACTAGCACCGCCACAGCCCTCAAAACACCGCCATACCTGAATTCAGCCAACCCACGCCCGTGTAAACTCAACCCACGACCGTGCACCCTTAATTTTGGTTCTATTCTCTCAATTTTTCTCATTTATTTGTTTTTATTTCATTTTCATTATTTATATTGTTAATTTTGCTTTATTCTTTATGATAATTCAAGCATGGAATTAGGAAAAATAGGATGAAAAATCAAGAATAGTATAGAATATATTGGGTTTGCATGAAACCTAATTTCATTTTTGCACGCCACTTAATTTCATTTTTGCTTGCCATTTAGATTTCATTTGCCACTTAAACACATATTTGCATGCCATTTTTCTCATAATTTAGTATATATACATACCCATAGTTCTTCACTTTGTTACAAGTTCTAACATGATTAGATTCTATTATTTAGGTTAATACCCATTCCTACATTCACATTTTATCTTTTATTTCTTATTATCTATTTTAGTTAATCTCATTTTTTTAAGACTAACACTTTATTTTATTCTAGATACCATGTCATCTTCACGCGCCAGAAAAGCTACCGTCCCAGCCTCTAAGAAACGCAAAGGACCAGGAAGTTCATCTTCGCGGCCAACCTCTCAGGCGCGCCACCCTTTTATAACATTCACGCAGGAAGCCTAGGAGGAACGCTATCAGTTACTCCGAGCCCGCACCATTTCTATGGGCCGATACATCGACTGGGAGGCCCTCGCGCAAGTAAACTTGGTGGACGATGTCTGAGCCCTGTTAGCGACGAGCCATGGGAGCAATTCTTCTAGATTGTGGAGCCCACTTACCTAGAACCCACACTCAAGTTCTGCTCCACCTTTCACCTCCAAATTGTGATGAACTGATTCGATGATCCAGGCACGGTCCAGTTTCGATTGGGAGGGCTCGTACGATGACTCAGCGTGCCAGAGTTCGGCGTAGCACTGGGGTTCTACACCAAGCAGTTCATGGCAGAGGAGGACTTCCCCACCTTCTCTCGTTGCATCCACATCTGGCCCCTCGACTGCTGGAACGAGATCGCTCCGGGGTGGCAAGTTTATAACCCCAGCATCAGTAGGTGAGAGAGTACAGGCGTCCTCAATACTCACGACGTCTACTTCCTCTGGTGTATGGCTAATGGCCATGCTATCGACCTCGCATACTTCATCGCACTTGCCATGCAGCACCAGACTGAGCGGCACCGGAAAGGCATCATATCCATGGGCCCTTACATCACGAGACTAGGCCGCTACTTCGACCTATTAAGTAGTACGGCCCAAACATCCTCCTATACTTTCCCGGCCAGATGTCCTTGCAGGGCATCCAAAGCATGTTACACATGAGGATGATAGAGCGACGACCAGGTGGCGGACACTTGCACTTCCGCCTTGTCCAAGAAGGCGAAGACCCAGAGGACATTGCTGATGATGTCCCACCACCACCACCAGCAGAGGATGAGCCAGCTGAGCCACCACGACCCAGACGACCCACCCAGGTAGCAGCCCCACATGCTGACATACACGAGCACCTAGACCGATTTGAGTAGCACATCGATTACATCGACGCCACTTTAGCGCACATATGTCAGTACCTCGGCATCGCCCCACCGCCACGAGATCTATCAGAGGACTAGATCCTCTTTTATCTTTTATTTTTATTTTATTTTATTTTATTTTATTTTTATCTTTTATCTTTTATTTTTACTTTATTCTAACTATCAAACACTGATCTTTATTTTCTTCTAACTTTATCTTCCTTTTTAGGTCTATTTTTATTTCTTTTATTTTAGCTTTTTCTTTATTTAAATATTCATCTTTTTATATTTTGTTCATATTATTCTCCTCAGCTATCTCCTAACAAAATAATCCCTCTTCATCTTAACCTCCCACGACTAATAAGCTAATTCGCAGTTTCAAATGAGCTTAACAGCTCATATCTCTACGGAAATGGGAACACCCTGCCACAACGGCCGGCTCTTCCAATATCTGTCTCACAAATCCATTCAAATTTCAGGGATTTTCATACCTGTCCCTAACTTTTGATCTTGTGCTTCTATTGCTATTAATGTTTTCTTTGTAAATTGAGGGCAATGTACATCTTAAGTGTGGGGGGTAACTTACTAGATTATCTATGAAAACCCTGAAATCTGAAGGTATTGTTCTCAAAAGCATTATCTTCAGTCTCCTATTAGGAATTTATTCTGATTGATTTATAATTTTTATTGATATGTTGAAAATTAAGAAATAGGTGCTTGTACTTTGATTATTCAAACTTTAAAACACTAAGGAATCAAGCATGATAAGTTGAAATTTTTAAGAACCCCATTTTTTGTATAAGTTATCTTCCCTAATTTTAAGTACTATCTTGAGATTTGAAATTCACAGGATTGACATCAAAAGCCATAATTCTGGTGAGATTTTGAGCCTTTTGAGCATACATTCTTTCGTGCTCACTTTTATTATTGCTTTGAGTGAGTCAATACTGAATTTGTTATTCTAGAACTTGCTTGATTATACATGACGAGACCACATCATTGATTTGATATGCCGAAATGATAAAGGCACCTAGGATTTAACCCACTCACTCCACAAAAAGCCTACCTCCATAAATTAACCCCTAGTAAACCCCGTTGAGCCTAACAACCCATTCTTTGACTTACCCTATAATTATTAACCATTGACCTGTTTTTGTTGAATTTCTATTCAATTACTTTTGATCCTTATTTTTGTCGAGATTTGAGTTGAATTTATTATCTAGCTTTATTCTCTTTTCCAGATTGTAAATTTTTATTCAATTCATTATATTACTTGAATTGTTCTTAAAAAAACCATGCGCATATACAGTTAAATTCAGTTGTAATTTGTAATAGTTCAATTAAGTTTTTTGCATATTTCTATCTTAAGGCTACCAATGAAGATATGATGTTATTAAGCTTTAGAAATATGTTCCAGTGATAGAGATTTTTCTAGCTAGATAATTTTTCAGGTCAATCTCGATTCTAACCCTCTTTTGCAGCCTGTGACAACACCCCTAACCAAGCCCCGTTACAACCATTAAAAGACCTTTTGATCGATATATCACATCAAACTATAGTGGTGGAGATTTGATTTTTTTGCAAACTTATGGTAATAACTTTTCAGGTTCACTAGAGAGTGCTTAAATTTTGAACCCTAAACACTTCGAGTGAATAGAGTGAATCTTTAGTGAGGATGTGAACTCCTGTTAATTAAGATGGAGAGATAACTACTTAGAAGGAAGGAGGAGACTTGTGTTTTCAATGATAAAATTCTCAACTTAGAATAATTAAATCTTTAATGTTCTTCTAATTGAATAGATCATTGTATGATTACCTGTGGATTAGTTTGAAATATTATTGATAAAGATTGTAGGTTGAGAAAAATAATTCTTTCTAGGGATTGAGATTTTGCTTGAGGACAAGCAAAGGCTTAAGTGTGGGGGTATTTGATAAACGATAAATTATACATATTTTTACCTCATATTTAGCCTATATTTTGGATAGATTATCAGCAATTTTGTGAGAATTGATGCTCTTAATCTTCCTTTTTCATATCTTATACTCAGGAGAGCACAGGGAAGAGAAAAGAACAGAAAACGGGCCAAAAACGATGAAAAATGGGCCAAAATGTCCGAACAACAGGGGCCAGGAAATGCCACATGGCCGTGCCACACGGTCGTGCCACATGAAGATCACATGGTCCAGCCCTCGATAAGCACGGCCATGCCACATGGTTGTCGCACCACTGATAGATTCACACAGCCTTTGTCGAAGTCACACGGACGTGGATCACGGGCGTGTTCTAGTCGTGAGGAAGAGGAATTTCACTCGAATTGGGATGCTTAGAGGCTAAGAAAGGCCCCCCAAAAGGCTCTATATAAAGACCCCATGAGGCAATAGAAAAGACACTTTTTGATACACTTTAGATACGAAATACTTAGATTTCTTCTCGTCTTTCTGCCACACAAAGGGTAAAAGCAAGGGATTACTCCAAAGGAGAAGTTGATTGGTTCATCTCAGAAGCCGGAATTCTGCAGCATCATAGAAGATCTCCCTAAAATTCCTTCAGGGGTTTTTGGTTTCCTTTATGTTTTGTTATTTCATATCTTCTGAGATGTTCTCTTTCTTTATTATGAACTAAACCCCTCAAATACTTGAGGGGGATGAAACCTAAGATAGATCTTGTTATTTATTCTTGAATTATTTGATAAATACTTGGGTTGTTCTTAATTATGTGTTCCTCATTCTTGATTTAATAATCCTAGGTATTACTTCATAAATTAGATGTGCTTAGAGTAGAGGAACAAAAGTCCCTGTGATAAGAGTAGATATATCATAATTAAGTGGAGTTGCATGCAACCCTAGACATAGGACGACATAAATCTGCCGGATTAGGGTCAAACCTAATATGGGGAACCATAGATCAAATTAATGCAACCTAGGGAGTTAATTAATAAAGGAACTTTAATTAACAACTTAGGCCTAATTGCTCTATGCCTCGACGGAGGGTTTAGCATAGATTAGGGATCTCTACGGATCAAGTCAAGTAAATAAATCATATAGTTCAAGGAAACAATAACAAGTGAAGTCTAGGTGGATTCTCCCTTAAGTATTGTCCATAGAAATAAGCTTTTCCCTAAAAGTATTCCCAATTTACTCTTTGTGCTTTCTTAGTTTAGATTTAGAATTAGTTTAAACAACCCTCTCTTATTTTTAGGCTAGATAATAGAAAGGAAGTAAGTAATAGTACTTTTGGTTCCCTTGGGTATGATAACTCGGTCTTGCCACTAAACTATACTACTGTTCGATAGGTGTGCTTGCCTTAACGTCGTGATATTAGTTAGTTTTGGTGTGATCAAGTTCTTTATAAATTTTATTACTTCATATCACGAGCATATCAGTAAGACAAGGTATGAACATGTTGAAAGGGTACAGGTATGAACATGATTTAAGATGTATTCATGATAATTGATGACATTGTATTAAGTTATATTTCTGTTATACATATGATATTGCATGATTAGTGTTGTTAATTATTTACATGCAAACTTACTAAGCTTTATGCTTACTCCCCTTTCTTTTCCATTTTTCTTATAGTAACACCAAGCTAGCTCGAGGATCAAAGGATGTCAGAGACTCGATCACACTATCAATTGGAAATTTGGGCATAGCTAGTTTTAACACATTGAGTACGGCATGTATAGGGACTTGGTCTTTTGGTTATATGTCATATTGATTAGCCAAATGTGTTGGCTTTTGATGATACTTAATTAATTTTATATAAGGCCAATTGATATTGGCTAATGTTGATTACAAGTATTATGACATGTTGATGCATTCATGGATGTGGTAAATTGCATGGTTTGAGTTGTTGAATATGTGATTGGTTAAGTATGCTAGAAATGTAGTAAGAATGATGTGATGATGTCTTAGTTGTGGACATGTTGGTTGCTTAAATATGCCATGAATTATACCAATGCTTTGGTGCTTGTGTGTTTATTTTCAAGGTGGCAATTGGCTTGGTAAATAGCCTATATATTGTCCACACGGGTAGATACACGGGCGTGTGTCTAGGCTGTATGTGATACACGGTCAGCCCAATGGGCGTGTGCATAGGTCATGTGTCCCCTGTACCTTAATTTGTAAGAAACAGAATGTTCAGTATGGAGCACATGGGTAGAGACATGGGCATGTGTCTCAACTGTGTGAAGGCCACGGCCTGGAACACGGGCGTGTACTAGGCCGTGTGAAAACTATTTTAGCTTCAACATGAAAAATAATTCAACACGGGCTGAGCACATGGGCGTGTTTCTCAGCTGTGTGGACAGCACGGCCTTAGGCATAGGCGTGTGAAGTCTACATCTAATTTATGAGAATTTAATTCATCACACGGCCTAGCACACGAGTGTGTGGCTTGGCCGTGTGGTTTCATTTAGTTGATGACGTCATAAATAGAGAGTTACATAGGGTATGGACATGGGTGTGTGTGACCACACGGCCTACCCACATGGGCGTATCCTATATCCACACGGGCGTGTGACCCCTGTTTTGATGAAAAATTTTCTAAGTTTTCCAAAGTTTCCAAGTTAGTCCCGAACCACTCCCAAAGTACGTTTTGAGTCTCGTAGGCTCACTTAAGGGACGATGTGCATGCATTTGAATAATTTTTAAAGATGAATGAAATTTGACGACCCAATTTTTGCATGGATGTTTATGTTTAAGTTCGGTAACGCCTCGAACCTTATCCCGGTGTTGGATACGGGTAAGGGGTGTTACATTTAGTGGCATCAGAGCTAGCGTTTGGTCGATTCTCAAACTAACCTAGCGTGTTCGCAAGTCTAGCTATACATGCCATATATATGGATATTATTATGATAGTGTGATGACTTCTGACGATTTTAAAATGTGCTTTCATATAGTAAATGGATCCTGATAGAACAGTGGTGGATGATGCAGAAAGTAACGCGCTGGCTCCCGCTTAAGGGACAGTGCCTGCTGATAATGAGGATAAACATGTGACTATGAGTCAGGGAGGAGACGCTCAGGAAGCCTTCTTCTAGATGACGAATGAGAGGTTCACAGAGTTCATTCGAATAAACCCGGTCGCTCAACAACAAACTCCACCCCCTCCAAACCCTCAGCCTATCCTTGTAGCTCCCTAAGTTGTGAAAATGGTAAGAAGGGAAAAGTCTCCGGTTGACAGAATTCAAAAATAAGGAGCCAAAGAATTTCAAGCTAATAAAGATGATGACCCAGAAAGAGCAGAATTCTGGCTTGAAAATACCATTCGGGTATTCGATGAGTTGTCATGCACACTAGAGGAGTGTATGAAATGTGTCGTGTCCCTCTTGAAAGACTCGGTTTATGAATGGTGGAACATCCATGTGTCAGTTGTATAGAGGGAGAGAGTTAATTGGGAATTTTTCCAAGAAGAGTTTCGTAAAAAGTACCTTAGTCAGAGGTTTATTAACCAAAAGTGAAAAGAATTTCTTGAATTTAAGTAAGGCTAAATGACTGTAACTGAGTATGAGAATGAGTTTGTGAGACTTAGCAAATATGCTCGAGAGTGTGTATCTACTGAGGCCATTATGTGCAAGAGGTTTGAAGATGGGTTACACGAGGACATCCGATTATTTGTTGGCATCCTTGAACTAAAAGAATTTGTGGTGCTCATAGAGAGAGCTTGCAAGGCCGAGGAGTTAGCCAAAGAGAAAAGAAAAGCTGAAGTTGAGTTTCGTGATTTGAGAAAGAGACAGTTGAGTAAGTCATTTCAGTCTATATCCAAGAGATGAAAGAGTTCACCACTCAATCAAGTGCTTCAGGTGGCTTCTTAAACAGAAATAGGTGTAAATAGCACTTGGTTTCTAAAGCTCAAACCACTTCGATTGTGTAACGCCCCGAATTTGGGCCTAGAAGAAATAGGTTATGAGCAAGGGATCAGTTAGGAGACGGCGGATGAATATTTAGTTGTGCAAGAAAGTAACACAATTGACTGTCTGCTTCAATGACTAAGTGATTGAGGAGTGTTTGAGAGTGTCTAAGAAGTCTTGGGTTCAAATCTAGGCTCTAGGAAAATTTTAGTTTTTCTTTTAAGGAAACCTAGACTCTAGCTTGTAGGCCTTATAAATAAATGTATTTGAAATGTGACACAAAGGAGCATGGTGGTATAGTGGTAGTAGCATGTTGTGCTTTCAAGGAGGTTGGGGGTTCGAGTCACACATTGCACAAGTGGGTTGATTATTTTGTTACTCTTGTCAGGCAAGAAGCAACGGTTGGGTGAAACTCTGTTGAGGTGGTTGTTGAGTTGGTCATGAGGAGAAAATCAAGGGATGTGATAAAGGTTGGTTTGGATATGAAGCTGAAATTGGTGGAGTAAATCAAGGAAAATTCAAATTTGGAGTGTTGTAGCCGAATGGGAAGCCTATGTATGTAGAATTCGATTAGGGGGAGGTTGGATCATTTTCGGCTTTTGGGGTGTATGAGTATTGTGTTTTCAGGATTTCTTTCTCCTTATATCATTTTTGTCAAGCACGTTTTAGTACTTTGTTTTTAGCACCGAATTTTTGCTAGCTTTGGTAAATATCTTTCGGGTCTTGGTTACCGCCTTTTATTTCATTGGTAATATTTGTTCCCCTCAATCCCTTCACCTATTGAGCCAAATTCTCTCTCCCTTACTATTCTTATCTTTCGGTTTCCCCCGAACCGAACCTCCCCCTTCTCTCTTCTCTCTTCTCTGTACTTTATTTTCTTCTTTTCTTTCTTGCCTCTTTTGTTTGGTAATCTGACTCATTGCTTTTCCTTCTCGGTTTCTTCAATATTCCCCTATTACTGGGTTTTGGCCGCTTACTATTGCATTCTGCTGTTGGTGTTGTTGTTTCAGGTTGCAAGAGTTTCTAACAATCGGTAGGTACTTGTATTTTTTCCCCTCTTTTGTTTCTCTATTTTTCTTGTATGGGTGTTCAAATCTGCTTTTCTCTTATCTTTTGCTGATAAGCTGAATATTTTCTTCTTATGTTCTTTGATTGTGTTCTCGTCCTTTCTTCACGATATGATGTTATGGGACTCTAGGTTTTCCCGACGAGTGAAGGAGTACAAGGGTTAATCTAACCGTCAGAACCCTCTCTTCCCTCGTTATTCAATTAAGGTAAGAACATTACCTTACTTTTTGGGCATATGTCGAATACCCCTATGCTCATAAAAGTGATTAACCCACACATGTGGATGGATCTGTCTTATAAGATCTGTTATTAATGCAGTATATCGACGGGAATCGTGTGATCAATTTTAGCTAGCGGTCTAAGTGGAATAGGCTGGACATCTTCCATACAGGGTAAGTGTGATTGTCAATTTGGGGATTTAGTCTAGTAAACCCTAATGTTTGGAAAACTAACTGTATGCCTTGAATAAATGTAGGCTTTGGCGTAGTGGTCTGTTCATGTGATTTCGTGATTAGGTGTGTAAACACCCTACTTTATCTATTGAATGGCAAAATTCGAAAAGCCAAAAAGCTGAAAGGCTGGGCGTCAATGCCACACAAGCGTGCGAGTGCACGTGTGGTGATACGAGCCAACGAAACATGGGCGTAGGCCACCATTAGCGTCCTCGTGAGCTTAGACCATCATGGGCCATGTTGGGCCGAAATGGGCTGTGTAGGCCCAATGGGCTCGTGTGTAACGCCCTAAAAAAATCACGAACTTTCTTTTGTGGTTATGATGTGTAAGGTGTGTTTGATATTTTAATTAAGTGCCTTTATAGTGTTAAAGGGCCATTTGTTAAGTTTGGAGTTCGAGTTTCGGGATGGAGAAATTCTAGTTAAATGTTAAAAGAACCCTGATTGCGAGTGTCATGGCTTTTAAATAAACGGAGAAAAAATAGGACACAAGTGAGGTTGTGGTGTAGTGGCTAAGTGGTGCTATTTATGGAGCAGAGAGGTGGCGTCATTAGCTGGCAAGGGGATCTTGGGTTCGAGTGCAAGCATGGTAATGTTGGGGATTTATTTTTACACTATGATAGCTACTAGTGGCGTTGGAGTTGAACTTTGAAGGAAGTGATCAGAAGAGAAATTCAAGGAAGGGATTAAGGAGCTTATCGTGGAGAAAAATTAGAAGATTGGGATAAGAGAGGAGTTGGAGCCGGTTTGGCAATTGGGGAAGGCAATTTCGGCTATAGTAGTGAAATGCTGAATTCACTTGGCATTTTTTGACATTTTCTCCTCTTGGGTTTCGGTTTTCCTCTGTGCATCTAGGTAAACATTTGATTTTTTTCTTCTTTCATGACTTACTTTGCCTTCATTCTAAAGCTGAAATCCCTTATCCTCCCTTCAATAAGTGTCGACTTCTTCTTCTTTCTATCTTGTGTCGATTCTTCTCTTTTTCTTCTCATCAAACTATTTTCTTTTCTTTGTTTTAGTTTAATTTCCTTGTGCTGAATATCTCCTTTCATCACCCTAACCCCTAAAGCCGAATCCCCGTTGTTCTGCCACTACTTCTTCAACTGTGGCCGTGTGTTTTTGGGAGGGGGTTGGTATCGAATCTCTATTCTCCAAGTCTTTGCCAAATCACTCATTGCATTTCGAGTTTTGGGTAAGTAATCTTCACTTTAGTTTGGAGGTTGGCCGAATGGTCATAAGTAATGAAAGGGTGACTCATGTTGGATGCAAGTCACCTGTTATTCAGTCTTTAATGGTTAAGTTGATGCAAATCTAGGAAAACAATTATTGTTAGTGATTAGAAAGGGCTATTAGGGCTTGTCACACAAGGTAAGGCTAATGGTAAGATTTCGGTTTTTGGTAAAGATATTTGTTAAGCATATGATTAATTAAAAAGTGATATTGTATGTAGGTTCGTGGCTAAGGATATCGTAGCACGTTTCGTTATCAGGTGTGTACACACACTGCACACACACGATAGATCGGCAAATCCCGAAATGTCGAAAAGCCAAAAGTTTGGCTAAGGTAGCCTTGCGAGTGCCTGAACACTCTTATGGGGGAAATCGATACGAAATCAGAGGCCCCATGAGCGATCTCATGGGCTTGGGTCACGTTTTGGCCAACTAGGCCAGAATGGGCCAAATGGGCCTGACGGGCTCGTGGGCCCAAATAAGCAGAAATTGGTAGATTGGTAATAAGTGACGAGCTGATTAAGTTAGTTGTATGGCTTGGAATGGATTTAGGCCTGATGGGCCGTATAAATGTGATTGGGCCTGATGGGTCGTATAAATGTGATTGGGCCTGATGGGCTATATGAATGTATGTGGACTCGTTAGAGTTATGTAATGGACTTTTGGGCTTAGTACCTAAGAATTGCTTAAGCAGTCATAAAACTTAATTAATCAAATAAGTGTAACTATGTACAAGTCATAGGGTGAAAGTGTGGTAATAGGTATCTGCATGTCTAGGATTTGATCTAGGGAGAGCTTGGTACTTAAGCGGTCTTAATGACTCACCTCCTCTTTTCTGGAATCCTACTTGGTGCATAGTATCTGTTCACTTTAGCCAGCGAGGAGTTGTTGACAGGCCAAGGTACGTAATACCCATAGTGTTAAGAAATTACTGAAATACCCTTGTAGGGTAAAATTACTGAAATACCCCTGTAGGGTATAATTACTGGAGTACCCCTGTAGGGTAGAATTACTGATATACCCTTGACTTACAAAATCACAGAAAACCCTTAGTTTGCAAAATTACTAAAATACCCATATGTGTTATGAGTAAGACTTATGTATGTTATATGTTTTCTGCTGCATTCATATATTACTATATTGCATATGGGCCGGGATTACGATTGGAGGAAGTGTATATAAGGGTCGCACGGTCACTTGATGACTATGGATCCACCAAGGGCTATAAGCCATAAGCAGCTTTGCTACATCGATAAGTAGTGTCGCAACCGGTGCTACACCGAATATGAGCAGCTATGCTGCAACGATAAGTGGTGCCACAACTTGTGCCACACCAGGTGTATAAGGATAGGTGGGTCGAGTATCTCCCCACAAGAAGTGTGGGCTGGAAGGGGGAGTACAGGTTGGATGGGATATATATATGCATTACATACATGTATTTTGATCTGATATTGAAATGGGCTTTAGCCCAATTAAATGTGAGATGTCGAAATCGATATGGGCAACGGCCCTACCAAGGCTAATGTGGGCTAAGGCCCAAAGGGCACCGTATTTGAATTGGGCTCAGGCCCAAACTGATTTGTTTGATGCACGCTGTTGCTTGATGAAGGTCGTACACACTGAGTTTTGGAAAATTCACCCCCTCTTTTATTTTTCTCAGGTGATCCTCAGTAGGCGGCGGTTCGACGGATGGAGGGATTCGGAGGTGGCCAACTAGCAAGATGTTTTAGACTTAGTTTAAATACAATTCTCAACATTTTAAATTATTTTAATTTGGGTTGTAATAAGGCTTATCCTCTGGGTAATATTTTAAATCTAGTTGATTGGTATTATGATTCATGTTTTAGAGGCAGTACATGGTTTATTTTGAAAATGTTCGGCTTTTCCATAGATCATACATTTTTGAAAAAATTAAGCTTCCGCAACTTAAAGGGGATTTTCCAAAATGATTAATGACATATCGTAAGGAAATAGCTTTTGCACCACGATTTGAAAGCGTACAAACATGAGTAGAGTTTTCACTTAAGATTTTATTTTAAGAAGGGTTTCATTGAAAATAAGGTTTTCAAAAAACACTTCAATGTGACACGCCAAGTTCGACCGTAATGTCTGGGCCAGGTTGGGGTGTTACATCATGGGCCCCACATGAATAAAATCCATGATCTGTGGCAAATACTGGCTGGGCTATGTAGTTTGCATACCCGTGGTTAAATCTGAGCTAAATGGGCCACACAAACGTGTGGCCCCACTTGGGTCGAGCCATGGGCCTTGCGCCCATTTATACTGTTATGACCGTATAGGTTACCTAAGTTGCTCTAGGAGACAGTAGACCTTCTAAGAGGTCGGTATATGTGCTAAGTGCCCAAAATGGGTAAAATGACCAAAATACCCTTACTAGGTAAAATGACTAATTTACCCCTACTAGGAAAAGTTGATCGTTATACCCCTAGAGGTAGATTGACTGTATACCGATTGACTGATAGGGTATTACACACTGAGTTTTTGTAAACTCACCCTTTCTTTTTAATTGCGCAGGTAATTCGCAGCCTTAGGTGATTTGCTGTTGTGAGGGACTCAGTGATGGCCATACGACTGCAGTTAATTTACTTTTGGTTCTATTTATATTTATAGTTATGTTTTGGGTTTTATTTTTGTAATAAAGCCTTTTATGGGATTTAATTTATAATTGGGCTTTTGTTTAATTACTTTAAACTGCCAGTTTAAGAGATGACGAGTTTTTCAAAATAAAAAAATGGTTTTTCCTTAATGACACGCAATTTAAACTTTAAAGTTTTAAAAAGCTTCTGCGATTTAGACCAGTTTAATACACCAATGGTAAACGTGTTGACAAGTTGGTTCACTAAGGTTTCTTTAAAATCATAAATGGATTTTTAACTTTCGACAAGGTTTGATTCACAATTCTCATTTTTCGAAAGGCATTAAGGTGTAGCACGGTAGATTCGGCCATAACGTCTGGGCCAGGTTTGGGGTGTTACAGATTACGAGTGTTGGTAATGCTCAACCAAGTAGACCAAAATGTCCACAGTGTGGCAAGCGTTACCTTGGTGAGTGCCGAGCGAATGGTAGGACTTGTTTCAAGTCTGGTTCACCAGATCATTTTATTCGTGAATGTCCTGAGATGATTGAGAAAGATAGAAACCAAATTGTGAGATCGAATAATGCATCAATAATTCAAGAGTAGGTTAGTGTAATGACAAGGTATGAACATGTTGAAAGGGTACAGGTATGTACACAAAACTCATAATTCTTGAGTTATGCATCAATAAGGCCTCAGTAAGAAGTGAACGAAGAAATCATGAGTTTTATGTTATATTATGTAAAGAACATGATCTAAGATGTATTCATGATAATTGATGACATTGTATCAAGTTATATTTATGCTTGCATATGATATTGCATGATTAGTGTTGTTAATTATTTACATTCAAGCTTACTAAGCTTTATGCTTACTCCCATTTCTTTTCCATTTTTCGTATAGTATCACCAAGCTAGCTCGGAGATCAAAGGACGTCGGAGACTCGATCACGCTATCAATTGGAAATTTGAGTATAGCTAGTTTTAACACATTAAGTATGGCATGTGTAGGGACTTGGTCTTTTTGTTAAATGTCATATTGGTTAGCCAAGTGTGTTGGCTTTTGATGATAATTAATTCATTTTGTATAAGGCAAATTGATATTGGCTAATGTTGATTACAAGTATTATGATATGTTGATGCATTCATGGATGTGGTAAATTGCATGGTTTGAGTTGTTTAATATGTGATTGGTTAATTATGCTAGAAATGTAGTGAGAATGACGTGATGATGTCTTAGTTGTGGACATGTTGGTTGCTTAAATATGCCATGAATTATACCAATGCTTTGGTGCTTGTGTGTTTATGTTTCAGGGTGGCAATTGGCTTGGTAAATCGCCTATATATTGTCCACACGGGTAGACACATGGTCGTGTGTCTAGGCCGTGTGTGACATACGGTCAGCCCCACGGGCATGTGAACAGGTCTTGTGTCCCCTGCACCTTAATTTGTAACAAACAGAATACCTAGTATAGAGCACACGGGCATAGACACAGGCGTGTGTCTCGGTCATATAAAGGCCACGGCCTGGAACACGGGTGTGTACTAGGCTGTGTGAAAACTATTTTAGCTTCGAAATGAAAAATAATTCAACATGGGCCGAGCACACGGGTGTGTTTCTCAGCTGTATGGATGGCACGACCTTGGGCATAGGCGTGTGCTAGAGGAGTGTGAAGTCTGCATCTAATTTATGAGAATTTAATTCGTCACATGGCCTAGCACACGAGCGTGTGGCTTGGCTGTATGGTCTCATTTAGTTGATGATGTCATAAATAGAGAGTTACATGGGGTATGGACACAGGCGTGTGTGACCACACGGTCTACCCAGGCAAGTGTCCTATATCTACACGGGCGTGTAACCCCTGTTTTGATGAAAATTTTTCTAAGTTTTCCAAAGTTTTCGGGTTTGTCCTGGACCACTCCTAGAGTATGTTTTGGTCTCGTAGGCTCACTTAAGGGATGTTGTACACATGTTTGAATAATTTTTAAAAATGAATGAAATTTTATGGCCCAGTTTTTACATGAATGTTTACGTTTAAGTCCGATAATGCCTCGAACCCTATCCCAGCATCAGATACGGTTAAGGGGTATTATAGAAGCTCTATATGGTCGAAAGTGTAGATCTCCTTTATATTGGACCGAGTTGAGTGAGAAAAAGCTTTTCGTTATTGATTTGATCTGTGAGACTGAAGAAAAAGTCAAGATGATACGAAACAATTTGAAAGTTGCTTCTAAATGTCAAAAATCCTTTATTGATTTGAAAATGAAAGATATTGAATATCAGGTTGACGATAGAGTGTTCTTAAAAGTATTGCCCTGGAAAAAAGTTCTCCATTTTGGTCGAAAAGGGAAGCTTAGTTCGCGTTTCATCGGGCCGTATGAGATTATCGAGAGAATTGGGCCAATAGCTTACCATTTAGCTACTGTCTGAATTAGAGAAAATTCACATCATTTTTAATGTACTGATGTTCAGACGGTACCGATTTGACCCTTCACACATGATTTGGTTAAAGAACTAAGAAATAAATGAATAGCTTTGGTTAACATTCTTAGGCATCATCACAGGGTCGAGGAAGCTACCTGGGAACCGGAAGAAGCTATGAAAGTGTAATACCCAAACCTATTCTATGGTAAGATTTTCGGGGACGAAAATTCCTTTAGGGGGAGACTTGGAATAGCCTGTTTTTAGTTGTGTTAGAAACAGTGGTTTTGTGACCATGATTCTGATGAGTGAGTTAATATTTTAATGCTTATTTAATGTTTATAGGGTTATATTAGGGTCGTATTGAATTTTTGTTTAGAAGTTTTAAGGTTTAAATAGTTAATTATGTAAAAAGGGCTAAACTAAAAAAGGTGCAAATGTTCATTTCTATTATTTAAAAGGATCAAATGGATGTGGAAATGTATGTCAATGGACTTGGATGGTAATTATACCATATTCTAAGTTAGTGGATGTTTATGGGTAGGTTTTAGTGTAATTTTAATAGTTTTTAAAGGTTAATTTTGTAATCTAATAATTAAATGATAAGTTAAATAAAATAAAAGGGTAAAAAAAAATTATTCATCTTCCTTATTAGCTTTACACAACTGTATACACCATTAGAGAAGGAAGAAAGTTTCGGCCAAGCTATTTGGTATTGCATGGTACGTAAATTTATCTTGTTTTTATTTTTAGTGATCTTTATGTTTTTGAGCTCATATGAGCTTAATCTAGCTACCCCGGGGGTTAATTTGTGAAATTATTAAAATTCTAGGGACTTTCCATGAATGAGTTTGTAGTGTTAGTGAATTTAGTTGATAGATTATTAAGCTTGGTTGTTAAATAGACATATTCTGTTAAGTGATATTTAATGAATTTGAGCTTAATGACTTATTTAACAAAATGGTAAAATTGAATGACAATTTTATGAAATAAAGAAAGATATGGGTTGTAAAGGACCTTATAGAAAATCATCCATCTTGATATTTCATTAATTGTGGTTTAACTATGAGTTTAGAATTTAGGGACTAAATTGCACAAAAGTTAAAATGTTAGGGGTAAATTCATAATTTTACATTAAAATGGGTTATAAGTTAGAATCTCTAAAGTTAAGATATTTGAATTATTTAATTAAGTTACTATTTAGATCAAGAAACGAATCATCCTTACCTAAATCGAGGAAAAGTGAAAGTGTTGGAATAGTCAACGACTTCGTTTTTACAATCGTTTTTGTCGAGGTAAGTTCATATTTCATTTTAAAATATTAAATTTGAATTTATAAGATTAATTGATAGATTTATATATGTATTTATTAATTGATGATTAAGATTTTTTTGATTTGAGAAAAGGAAAGGACTGTGATTGAAATACATCATGGTATTATACTCAAAAAAGAAAAGACCGTGGTTAAAAGACACCACAACATTACATTCTGTATTTCCGAATCCATGAAAAGTTTGAAAAGGAAGTTATCCAAAAAGGATAAAATATGAAAAGATTAAAAAGGATAACAAATGAAAAGGTAGAAAAGGAAGTTATCTGAAAAGGATAACAGATGAAAAGGTTAAAAAGGATGTATCCGAAAATGATATCAAATGAAAATGTTGAAAAGGATATTAACTGAAAAGGGTAACAAATGAAAAGGATGTGTTTGAAAAGGGAATCATGGAATAAACCATTTAGTAAAGGTTTGTTTGTGATTTGGAATGGTGTACCCTTGAATTGAAAAGAAAGATGTTTGATTATGTGATTGATGTTTTATATATTGAGATCTTATGCATGATATGTTGCATATTAAGAATAATATGATCTTATATATGTATTTAGTTGCTAACTTGTGAAGTGGTGTGTTTAGGGAGAAATGTACACATAGGGATTAAAAAATGCTTCAATGGTTATTTATGAAATTTTTATTTGGTAAGTTGCATTTCTCTTATACGAGCTTCTTAAGCATCATTTGCTTACTTAGTTGCTTTGTTTTCTGCCTTGTAGATCTTCGAAAATATCATTTGGTTGGAATCTTGTCGAGCTCTATCACACTATCCATTGACCACTTTGGTAGTTTTTGGGTATTTTTTTCAAATGGTTTTAAATTGCATGTATATGACTTTGATGTAATAGGTACTTTGGATTAGTTTGAACATATGATATGTTTTGGCTTTCCTTGTATTTAGTTGTATATTTGACTTAAGTTTTGGCTTGTATTTGTTTAAACTTATTTGAATATCGTCATTTTGGTTATGCCTATCTAACTGGTAAGTTGTGGTGGTATAAATTTAGATAGAATGGTCTTTTAGTATCCATGTTATAAGATTGAAGATGGTATTGTAATTTAGTTTGTGAATGATTTTGGTGTATGAATTGTGGTGCCTTTGAATGTCATATTGGTTAGGTCTTATAGGATGATTGAATTGGTATGTTTTGAATGTGTTTGAAGTGTGTTTTGTTCATGTGAATGTTGATGGAATTGGCGAGTCTTGGTGTGCAAGTTAATGGCTTGTTTTAGGGGTAACTTTTGCTACACACGGCCTGGGAGACGAGTTGTCACACGGCTATGTGTCACACATGGCTTACTTACATAGTCGTGTGTCTTATTTATTTTCAGTGCAAGTTGGTCCACATGGGTATAGAGAGTTACACGTCTTAGTGACAGGGCCATGTGATCTTGAACTACACGGTCACAGTGAGTTACAATGTCTGGTCACATGGCCGTGTGACCTTACATTACATGGTCTGCGTACACTGGCATGTTTAGTAGTGTTACACCCCAAACCTGGCCCGGACATTATGACCAGATCTGGTGTGTCACATGGACAGTTAATCACGCCCCGTTCCTTTATTAATAAGTTTAAGGTGTCTTAGCAAAACCACTTTATGAGTTTTGAGAAAAAGAAGGTTGTTTAATTCATAAAATCCTATCCACTATCAGTTTGAAGTTCACTTTTTAAGAGATCTTGTTAGTGTGTCGTTATTATTAAGTTATCTATTTGTCACGTAAGGAATGTTTTGAAACGTTGGTTAATTTTTGAAATAAAATTCTGCGCAGCTTTAGTCTATCAATTTTTAGACAAGTATAAATATATAATTTAAAAACCAAATAGAAATAAAATAATTACTGAGCGGCCTTATTACAGATTAAAAACCCAAAAAAACTTTGAAATACTAAAATAAATAACTTAAGAAATAATAATAAAACTAAAAAGCAGTCCACATGGCCACTTTGAATCCTTCCAACTCCAAGTCCTCTATGGTTGGGGTTCACCTGCATGGATAAAAAGGAAAGAGGGTGAGTTTGTGTAAGCTCACCCTACCAGAGTCCAGATCAATTCAAGCTCAAGCTGGGCCGAAGCACTATTTAGGTACAGTGTTAACTGGGCTTTAGCCCTATTTAGATAACAGTGATAACTGGGCCTTAGCCCTATTTAGAAAATAGTGTGGCTTAGGCCCATTACAGTAACAGTTCAGTATATTATGCATGAATGCAAAGTCGAAGCCCAATCCAGCCCTACACACCACCCGTACCAGCTACCATGTGAGGAATAACTCAACCCACCCAGCCCTACACACCACAGTCGCAACATACTGCTTAATCAAATATTATGGCAAAGCCACCAGAATAGTAATACAAGGCAGAGCCTCTAACAGTATACATGGCATTGCTACTTAGCACTTCCTCCATCAAAACCCAATCCCATGCAATAGAGTATATTATGACATGGCATACAGAGAACAATTATAATTTAGCATGCAATTCAGTCAACTTACCCCTAGGGGTAAAATGGTCTTTTAGCACCTAGGGGTAAAACAGTAATTTCCACCCTTAAGGGGTATTTTAGTAAATTAACCAGGTTTTAGGGTTTCATACTCATTACAGTATACTAATAGCCCTATTTTTGTCTGTTTAGTTATTAAGCCCATTTAATTATTACCGAGCCATCGGGCCTTAAAAGCCCTAATGGGCCCGACGGAGTCCACTAGCTATTGTGGCCCACTAAGTCCCATTCTACGCCCGTTTAAGTAGACCTTAACCGTCAAATTACCAGAATACACTTACCGCTCATTTTCACCCATATGGGCATGTAAGCCCATTGGGCCCAAATTAGGCCCTTTGAGGCCCAAAACCATCAACGTGCACGAAATTGCGCACACAACCATCTTACCATTCGCGATTACCAACTTTACCATTTCAACTAACCCACAAGCGCTCGCACGCTCACAAGCCCTCGAAATACCGAAATTTTGGCATTTCAGCTTTTCGACTTTTACCGATCTAGTCTACTAGAGGGTGTCGATTACACACATGTTTTGCGATATACTTAGAAGTCCCTTGCGTGAATATCCTACAATCGTTTAAACCATATATCAACTATGATCCAATTGAATAATCATTCACAACTTACGAACCTATTCAGCCACAATAGAGTACCACTAATCCCTTACCTCTGTCGATTCTAACCACTAGATCTAGATCTAGATTGCTCCACGGTCCTAGATTCCAATGCTCCTCGATAGATAGCCTCTTTTCCACACTAGATCACAAGAAAATCGAAAGAAAAGACTACTATCAAACTTAGCCAAAATCGACAGCCACCCTGAAGAGTTAGGGGTTTTCGGCTTTTGTTGCATCACCAAGTTACGAAAGAGAGGAGTTTCAAATACTTAAAGAGAGGAGTTTCAAATACTTACCACCGTTTGGTTTCCCCAAATACCAACCTAGTCTAGATCTATTGTAGATCTAACCAAAACACAAGTAGAAAATAGATCTAAGTGATTCGGCTTTTGGAACCCACTCAAGAGTATGTCAATTTCAGTTTTGAGAGAAAAGATAGAAGAAAAAAAAGAGATGATCGGCAGAGAGATGAAAGGTTTTGATGTTCAGCTCTTGAAAGATTAGCAATGGGAAGAAGAAGAAGTTTGGCCAAAGAAGAAATCGACAACAGTGGATTTGGTTTTGGCTTTTGAGAGTAAGGCTAACAAAGCTTGAGAAAGGGGTTACTTTAATTGGTGGAGAAGAGGTGAAGAAGAAGAGAAGAGAGTGAAGAGAAGAGAGGAGAGGAGGATACTTGGTTCGGCTTTTGGGAGAAAAGTGATAAGGGATTCGGCTTTAGGAAAATTGGCAAAAGAGAGCTAACACTTTTGGGATTTCGGCTTTTAGAAAAAGATAGGAGAAGAACTTGGTGACAAGAAAGGTATGGTTGGCACCCCTAACCCTTAACTACCTAGCACTCAAGGCTCACTACAAGGCAAAACCCGAAGAAAAACAAAAGCAGAAATCGGCACACCCCTACCACAATGTCGAAAATGTTACCTCTAAAGACCCTAGCCGATTTGCTCAAGCTAGAGACCCATTTCGGCCAACTCTAGCTCCCCCTTTCAAATTCCTAGATTTACTCCTAGATAATCTCTCCTTATCACTCCTCACCCAATTTGTAACACCCTGAATTTGGGCCTAGAATTATTAGGCCTTGAGTCTGGGTTCGAGTATAAGATGGCCCGAAAATTTGGATGTTTTAAATTTTTATGGAAATTTTTATTATTATTATAAAAAAGTTATAATTATTAATTTTATGTTTAGTTTAGTTTTTAAATAAATTACGAAGGATTTATAGTGTGGGAAAAGTCCTGGGCTCGGCCCAGGGCTTTAGCAAAAAAAATTAATTTTTGCTTTCTTAGGGGAATCTGGGCATTAGGGCTTATAATTATGTTGGGCTAAGATCAGGCACAAGCAAGTACCTGGCCCAGTGGCTAAGCACGCTAGGAAGTAGGAAGGGGAACCAGGTTCAATTCCCCGCGTGCGCAAGGTGTTTTGTTTTTTTTAGAATAATCAGGTAGCGTAAAAATAGGATTTAAAAGAAGTTGCTAACAGATTATGCCACAAGAGTGCCTGTGGCGCAGTGGCAGCAGCGTGCTAAGGGGGTCCAAGTGGGCACGAGTTCAAACCCAAGAGCATGCGAAATCTTGTTTTATTTTTAAGGAACCCATGACTGAAGCAGGTAAGGATTATAATAAAATGCAACTGTATTATATCAAAAGCGAAATCACGTCGTAGTGGCCAGCAGCGTGTGTGGGTGCCTGGAGGTCCCGGGTTCAAGCTGCTGTGCATGCGAGGGCTGTGTTTTTGCTGCACGCGTGGGGAGAGTGTTTCAAGTGGACCGAAACTCTCCCTAGCAGAAAGGTGAGTCGGCCAAACGATGGACTGCTACTAATCGGTGGGAAGTTTGAATGAAATTCAAACTATGTTGTTGGCTAAAAACAAGGTGATAGGCACGGGATTTAAATTGAGATGTTCTTAGCCATTACCCGATTTTGTTTTTCTTTCAATCGGTTTTTTTGTTTTTTATTTTATTTTATTTATTTTCTTTTGCTCATCTTCTCTTCTATTTTCACCCAAAAGCCAAATCAACTCTTTTTTTTCTTTTTTTTTTCTTTTTTTTTCAAAGCCAAATCCTATTGAAAGAACCTTTCTTCTCAAGTCTACTTGTCGACCACCACCAAAAGCCAAAAGCCAAAGTTGAGTTGTCGTTTTCTCCCTTGAACGAAGCCCCATTCCTTCTAGCCGAATCTCACACTCCCATAGCCCTTGTCGACACCTTCTCTTTTCTATTACAACTTTTACTTTCTCTTTTTCATTATATTAAAAGCTGAAACCTTCGTATTCATTGTGATTCGGGATCTAAACCTCTAGATGTATTCTCTATTCGCACTTTAAGTTGATCTGTATCAAATCTAGATTAGAAAGGTGATTGGGGTTGATTCTCTGGCAAGAAGACCTACGGTAAGTTATCGAAATCCCTCTTCCATTCGTTATTTCAGGATTTAAGAAAAGCCGAAAGCTTCGAAATACTTCAGGGAGCCTGTTGACTATAGTAAAAAGTATTGCTAGTTCTTTTAATCGATTTTATGTGTATTTGTTTCAAAAGGGACAATCTAGCAAGGAGCATAGGAGGCTTGGACCATTGGAACGATTAGATCTAGATCTAGTCACTATTTTCGACAAAGGTAAGCGTTCTAAGGCCTTAGGGGATGTTGGCCGAATGTAGTAAGTGGATATTAAGTTGACTATTGTCGTTTTGTAATCTGACATCATGGTGACCGATTGTAGGAAACGCGTGGGAGATCTTGCTATAGTAATCACAAATCAAGTGTGTAAATGAACACCCTCTTGTAGTTCAAATCGGCAAAAGTCGAAATGCCGAAATTCTGGCATTTCGTGTGCTTACGAGCATATGAACGCTCGTGGGTTGGATAGAAGTAGTAAGATATGTAATTGAAATTGGTAAAATTTGGTAAGTGCGTAATTTCGTGCACTTCGGTAAGTTTGGGCCTCGATGGGCTAAATTCGGGCCCAATGGGCTTTCGGGCCCATATGGGTATAGATAAGTGGTAAGTGTTTTCTGGTATATTGTAGGTCTAAAGCTATTAAATCTGGTAGTCCGATCTTAAAATTTGGGCTAAATGGGCTTAAGTAGCTATTTGACACTGTAGGGCACATTAGGGGTTTTAGGGCCCAATAACCAAAAACTGCATAAATGGGCTAAATTAACTACTGAGATGTAAGTTGGACTATTAGGGACTGAAATATGCATAAAACCCTAAAAATTGGTATAATTACTGAAATACCCCTTAAGGGTGCGAAATTACTATTTTACCCCTAGGTGCAAAATGACCGTTATACCCCTAGGGCTATGTTTGACTGAAATGCATGCTTTACTGTTTCTGTTCACTATATGCCATGACATGATTATCTGTTGCATGGGACTGGGTTTATTGATGGAGGAAGTGTAAGTGGCATCGCCACGATTACTGAAAGAGGCTTTACCTCGTACCGATTACTGAAAGAGGCTTTACCTCGTACTGATTACTGAAAGAGGTTTTACCTCGTACTGTTTACTGAAAGGGGCTTTGCCTCGATATACTGTTAGTGGCTTGGCCACATATTCTGAGCAGCTATGCTGCGACTGTGGAGTGTAGCGGCTGGGTGGGTTTAGTTGTTTCCCCACATGGAGTGTTTATGGTTGGTACGGGTGGAGTGCAGCGGATGGACATAGGATGGGTTTTGGGCTTTGCATACATTCATTATTACTGATCTGTTACTGTAATGGGCCTACAGGCCGTACTGTTATCTGAAAAGGGCTAAGGCCCAGTTAACTGAGTACTGAATATGGCTTCGGCCCAGTATTTACTAAAACTGGATAGGGCTTAGGCCTAGTGGGCTTGAGCTGATTTGGGCTTTGGATGGGCTTCTTTGCACACTAAGTTTCCAAACTCACCCCTTTTCCTTCCATCCATGCAGGTGAGCCCTAGATTGGTGGACTTGGAGATGAGAGGGATTCAGAGTGGCCACATGGATTGGACTGTTGGTGTTTAATTAAATCATTTTATTTTTGCATTTATTTTTAATTATTTTTATTCTAATTTTGGGTTTGTAATAAAGTCGCTCTAATTATTTAATTTGTTTTAGCTTAAGCATGATATTGTTTAAATCGTTTCAAAATCGGATAGCTCTAAGGCTTGCTTTTATAAAAGTTACTTGTTTTCAAAATATCACGATAACAGAGGAAAGCTTCCGCAACGTAAACGTTTTCATAAATAAATATTTTAAATAGACTTAAACCTAATTTGTTGTTCGTGGACAAGTCATAAGGTTAAAGTGTGGCAATGGGTGTGTGCATGTCTATGATAGGATCTAGGGAGAGCTTGGTACTTAAGCAGTCTAATTGACTCACCTCCTCGTTTCCGGAATCCTACCTGGTGCATAGTATCCATTCACTTTAAGCCATAACGAAGAAGGTTTGATTTCTGATACTCAAACTGTTTTAAAAATAACATGTTTCCGCAAACTACAAAGGTTTACAAGCTTTCACAATTTTCCATAAAATTTTACAAAGTTGTTAACGATGTTTGAAAAGGGAATTATTATTTCAATGAACCACGTTTTGAAAAATAAACAAACACAAGCTGAGGTTTTATACAAGTTTACCGGTAGAAGTTTCTAAACACTAAGAAGGGTTTTCAATGAAAACATGGTTTTTGAAAAATACTTCAATGTGACACACCAAACTTGGCCATAACGTCTGGGCTAGGTTTGGGGTGTTACACAATTCCATGAGCATCTCAATCTTCTTCCCTCAGTATTTCACTTAAGTTTCATCACTTACCTTACATAGGCATAAAAATAAATAACACCTTGCTACTCCATGGATTCGAACCTCAGCTCTTACACAGCCTTTACACGCCTCCTCCTTAAGCCCTAAGTGGCGCTACATTGCCACCTTACCACAGGTGATCTTGTGTCTTAAATTACCAACATTTTTTTAAAAGCCCACTTAGTCAAAGCCCCTTCTCCCTTAGGTCTAAAATTTTAAAATTCTACTGGGTTTTAACTTAATCTTAGGCCTTCTAAAGGCCCACTTACACACTCAAAGCATAATTTAACACATCCAGACAAGTAAAAAATTAAATTTAAGCGAAATCTCAAAATCCCAAAAATTAGGGCGTTACAAGTAGCCACACGACCATGTCTGTGAGCCACACAGTTTGGATTCTGTCACACGGCCTGGCCATACGGTTTTGTCACCCCTATTTTCAAATATTTTCAAACTTTCCCTATTTTTCTGTGTTGTTTCAAAATGCCCTTGATTGTTTTAAAATTATTTTTAAGGCCCCGTAGGCTTGATTTAAGGTCCATAAATATATTTCTACCTTAATTTATATGATTTTTTTGAATGTCATAAGATAATGTTTATAATTGTGTTTATTTGCATTTATATGTGTTTATTTGCATCATTGACGATTAATAATCATTCAAAATAGTTTGGTGTACACGTCTAAAACATAATCTCATAAACCATAGCTCATTGGAAAAAAAACACACATGTATATGTACTGTGAAAGTTTACAAAAGACTTCATGAAAATAGAGTTTAACCAAATGAAAATCATTACAATAGTTGATACAAAACGTTCTTACATGTTGCCTTGCCCAAATAATGCATGATATTGAAATTAACAGAAGGCTTACAATTAACAGTGCTCTGGCGTAATGCGTTGAAAATTCTCTTCCTTCAATTAACACTCCTAAGAAGGAAAAGATAATAGAGTAAGTTGAAATGAACTTAGTGAGTTCCAAAGATAAAGAAAGCACATATAAAATATACACATCGACACTCAAAATGATGCCACACCTTTTAGACAAGTGCAACACAATGATCGTAATACACCGAATGGTGTTTACAAAAAACAAACAAATTCAATACGCCAACTTAACACAACACATGGGCAATTACTATTTGCCAACACAACCATAACTGACACACAACCCATTCTTATGCTAGCTTCATACCTAGAATTCAAAATCAAAAGCATATCATTCAGTCGTATTTATAAACATGCACCCCTTAACTCTTCATATCATTTCTATTCAACCAAGTATGTTTTCTCGTGATTTTCCTATCCAGTTTGCAATATAGTTTCCCTACCAAAAGCATCACAAACATAATCCCCTTCTTCATCATCACATCTCACATCTCACATCTTACATATCACATACTGATAGTACTGGCTTATGCAATAAGAAGGGTATATTGTAACACCCCTTACCCTAGTTCGATGCCGAGACAGGATACGAGGCATTACCATACTTAAACATACTTGAATACGTGAACTCAAGCTACAAAAATTCATTTCATAACAAGACCCTTCATGCATTCTCTTACTATTCTTATTATGGGCCTATGAGGCCCAAAAGATATATCGAGGTTGTTCTGGGACTAATTCGGGAACTTTTGGGCGTCCCTCACCCGTGTTGAATTTATTTCCTATTTCAAACCCACAGACTTGAACACAGTATGGGCACACGCCCATGTCTATGGCCCGTGTCCCTCACACAGCCTAGACACGTTTTTGTCTATAACCCGTGCTCTCTTTTAATCTTACTCAAGGAATAACTTGAAAATCCACACGGCCAGAGCACATACCCGTGTGCTCTTCCCATGTGCTATATTGACTTAGCTAATTTGGATGCAGGGGACACACGGTCTATTAACATGCCCATGGGGGTTGACTGTGTGTCACACACTGCCTAGGCACACGCCTGTGTGCCCATTTGTGTGGACAACTATAGGCTATTTTCGAAGCCTTTTTGGCACCCTGAAACTGAACCAGAACAATACCAATTCATACCAGCTTCAAAGTCACAAATCAATGTATAACATACATTAAAAACATTTATCGTTGAGGCATTCACATGCCACCATGAATATCATGAATTTCATTCTCATTGCATAAAATATAATTTAGGTAATATTGGCCAATTTCAAAGGCCATTACAACTTGACTCAAGTGATAAAAATAGCCAACACATTTAGCTACTCAAAATGACATATATCAAAGTAACTAAACTTCCTATACATGCCATACAACAAAAAGACTAACTTTACTATACCAAAATGAATTCCTTAATAGTGTGACTTCGAGGTTCGACTTCTAGTGATCCCCGAGCTAATTCAGCAAGTCTACATGAAAAGGAAAAATAGAGGAGGAAGCATAAAATGCTTAGTAAGTTGCATGAAATAAAATAGCAATAAATGTCATGGAAAAATCATTCAAGTAGGGCATCATGAAATTCATATAACTTCTTACTCTTTCTCACATCTTACTCGTTCTTATAATATAATCATTCGCATGACATACTTACTCTCGTCATTCCCATGACTTACTCATTCACATGTTTTGCTCATTCTCGTGCCTTACATTTTCATATTCTTCTCATGACTTACTCAAGTCTACCTGTAACACTCATCATGAAACTTTAGGCTCTCTTGTTAGCTAATCAACTTGGATACATTCTCTATTAACAAGTTTAGAATATCGAAGGATATTCGTAGTGTCATTCTCATAGTAAGGTGCCAAAGCCATATCTCGAATATGGTCTTACATGGGACCACAACTGATACAGAAGCCATATCCCAGATATGGTCTTACACGGGATCTCATGTCGATGTCGATGCCATGTCCCAGACATGGTCTTACATGAGATCGTAGAATGATGCCGATGCCATGTCCCAGACATGGTCTTATACAGGATCAATCTCTTAAATGTCCAAGCCATATCCCGGACATGGTCTTACAAGGGATTTATGTCTCGTCTCAGTACCGACGCCATGTCCCAAACATGGTCTTATACGAGACCTCATATAGATGCCAATGCCATGTCCTAAACATGGTCTTACATGGGATCCCTATTCGGTGTCGATGCCATGTCCCAGACATGGTCTTACACGAGACCTATAATGCTCATGACATAATTACGGTATACTTCGTATCCTTGATACTTATATATAATTTTTTTTCTTTCATGTTTTCATCATGTCTTGGTAAGATTCACATCAATAAATTTCATGGAATCATACATAGCTCATAAATTGGCTTACTAATAAGCCTCATGAAACTTCATGAATTCATAGAAAAATCATTACATTTAAACATTCATAATTATAAGTCTAGATTATTACATACAACTTACCTCGGGTCCAAAACAAGGGTAAATGTTTGATTTAGTCCACTATCTTGATTTGTCTCCGGTTTCAGTCCGGGCTTTGTGTTTTTTGATCTAAAATGACAAATTAAGCTAATTTAATACACACATTGGCTAAATAGCCCATAATTTACACTTTGGTAAAATTTATAATTTTCCCCTAAACTTTTGCATATTTGCAAAGTGGTCCCTAGGCTCATAAAACGAAATGTACTTAATTTTGTGATTACCCAAGCCTAGCTTGTAACACCCCCAAACTCGGCCTATACATTATGGCCAAATCTGGCGTGTCACATTGAAGTGTTCTTTTTGAAAACTCGATCTCGTTGATAAAAGCTCGTTTGAAAGTTGAAGCCTCTTGTTGGTTCTTAAATCCTATTAGTATTTGTGAACCATTTAAAATGCTCTTACTTTTTAAAGAAAAACTTTGTTTGGTGCGGAAGCATTTCAACAGTGTTGCAGAAATGTGTTGTTCTAAAAACAATTATCATTTTGGAAAAACCGCGACCTATGTCTAACAGATATGAAATTATGATAAATAAAATCCCAAATTGAAAGCTAGAAAATTAGAGAGGCCTTATTACATCAAAAACCCAAATTTAAGTTATTGAAAAATAAATAGTCAATGTAACACAGCTGCAGTTGTGTGGCCACCCTCGAGTCCCTTGCGGCACCAATCCACCTAACGATGGGGATTACCTACACAATTAAAAACGGGGTGAGTTTATGAAAACTCAATGTGTAATCCCCTAATATGAAAACAGTCAGTTAGACAAATAAAATACAGAAGCAGTCTAGGCCTGAGCCCATTATAGCCGACAGTATCAGATGGGCCTTGGCCCATTACAGTAGCAAAATTAGAAGCAGAATATATGTGGGCTTAAGCCCAATACAATATCAGTTCAGAACAATAATGCAATAGTGTAGCCCACCCCAATCTAGCCAACACACCACCCCGTACCACCAACACACCATGAGGGGATAAATTCAACCCACCCAGCCAGCAAACCAAAAAACAACAAGGCTACAAGATAATAGAATCGTAGCATAGCTGCCAGTAAAATAAGTGGCTTAAAGCTATCAATAGCGGCACAGAGCCTTCAAAATGGCGCAAAGCCTTTAGTATAACACGAGCTTTCGGTAATATGAATAGCACTAAGCCATCGATAATATGCATGGCACAAAGCCATCGGTAAAGTGGACGACACTAAGCCATCGATAATATGCATGGCACTAAGCCATCGGTAAAATGAACGGCACTAAGCCAACGATAGTATGTACGACACAAAGCCTTTGGTTCATCCACAGTCGTCTCGTGCGACCCGTGCTACCTTAACAGATCAGTACGATTATACGACTTTAAGCCTTCGGTAGGTCTACAGTCGTCTCGTGTGACCCGTGCGACCTTAACAGATCAGTACTTCCTCCATTATAATAACCCAACCCATGCAGCATGTCGTGCATGTATGCAAAACATATAAATATCATATAACATACTCAATCAATCAAACATCATATAAGGCATAATAGTCATTCTACCCTATAGAGGTATTACGGTCATTTTACCCTACAGGAGTATTACGGTCATTTTACCCTACAGGGGTATATCGGTCATTTTACCCTATAGGGGTATATCGGTCATTTTACACTACGGGGGTATATTAGTCATTTTACCCTACGGGGGTATATCGGTTATTTTACCCTACAGGGGTATATAGGTCATTTTACCCTACGAGGGCATATCGGTCATTTTACCCTACAGGGGTATATCGGTTATTTTACCCTATGAGGGTATATCGGTCATTTTACCCTACGGGGGTATATCGGTCATTTTATCGTACGAGGTATATCGATTATTTTACCTTACGAGGGTATATCAGTCATTTTATCCTACGGGGGTATATCGATCATTTTACCCTAGGGGTATATTGGCATTTTCATCAGAATGGGTCTAGACACACTTGCCAACCCATCAAAAAGTCCACAGTCGTCTTGGGCTACTCGTGTATCTCAACATGCATTACAGTGTGCATAGGCCCAAAGCCCATTATGCGACCCATGTGGCCTCAAACACTTACTTTTTGGCTTTTTGGCTATTGCCGATTTACAGTCTACTAGAGTGAGATACACACTTGATTACGAAATCGTTCCAAGTAATTCAAACACCCAACCTACAATCATTACAAAGTATTCCGTTAGGCATTTGACCAATGGGATATCAACCTTCTCAATACTTAATCCAAAACTGACCCACATCCTTACCTTGATTGAATGAAAGAGATCTTAGTCCTCTTGAGATCACTGATCACGTTTGATCACACACCTAGGTTGAATATCTTATTGAACGGTAAAAGAAAGGATCTTGACTGCTTAAGCAACATTTGCACTCCGCTGAAATACCTAGCCCCCAACAAGTATTACATTGCGAAGAAGGGACAAGAAACAAAATTAGAGCCCAAAAGAAAAGAAGCATTTGGCTTCAAAAGAGAAATAATAAGAGAGATCAGATTTGAACGCATAGAGAAAGTATGAACACCTACCTTTCTGTCAGGAACACTTGCAGAAACAAACTAACAACCCTATCAGTAGAGCATGGAAATTTTGATCAAGAATAGAGAGAGAAGAAGCCGTGAGCAAACAGTCTACCACTCAAAAGGGAGAAAGGAGGGAAAAAGATAAGGTGCTCGGCTACTACACAAAAGAAAAGAGACGAAAGCAAAGATGATATAGAGAAAAGATTACATTCAGCCAGGAGAAACAATGAGAAGGGAAATTGGCAGAGAAACTAGCAATATAGCCCAAAACTGAAAACAAGAGAAATCAACAGAAAGTAAGAGAAAAGAAACAGTAGAGAGAAGAGGGGAGAAGAAAAGAGAAGTCGACAGAGAAGAGAACCCAAGAGCTATTCAGCCAAAACACAAGAGAATTAAAGGGGAGTGTAGAATTTAAAATGATAAAAACCCGAGAGGTATACAAAGTCTTTAACAAAATTCGGCACAAAAGCAAAGGTGAAAAGAATGCCGACCGAAACCAAAACAAACAAAACGCAAATAAGGAGAGGAAGCAACCCTAAAACCGAACACGAATGAAATTCATAGCTGAATGTATGATTGCCCAAAGCCCCATATGGCACAACTCATTTTCCCACTCAAATTCCTTGATCTCCTCCTTTTATCCCTCCTAAAATCCCTCCAAAATTTCCTCCACAATTCACTCCTCAAATCTCTCCTTGACTAGTTCAAACTTCCTTCAACAAAGTTTCAATCCACCTCTGCTTCTCCCTTGGCCAGAGCAGCAAAATAAATACCTTTTCGCTCAAGGTGTGACTCGAACACCAGCCCCCTTGAAGCTCTTTCACGCCACTTACCATCAAGCCAATAGGCTCCTTGTGTCATAACTTATCCTCAATATTTTATAAAGCCTACATGCTAATGTCCTGGTTTATTCAAGGAAAAACTAAAAATTCTGCACATGCCAAGACTTGAACCTCAGACCTTACAATTACATATCACGCCACCCTACCACTAGACTACAAGCTCTCTTTGTGTCATATTTTAACCATAATAATTTATATCTTTTTCTTGCACAATTGACTACTTATGTACAACCTCCTTACTGATCCATACCCAAGGCCTAATACTTCTAGGCCCAAAATTTGGGGCGTTACATAGCCGAGCCTTTTATGTTCTCATATCAACCCCTATTTTTCATCAATTCACACTTTTACTACACATTTTATCACCTTTGCAATTTAGTATCTATTAGGGTTTCTCATGAAAATCACTTAGAGAAAGATGTTTATTACACTTTAAACTTTCATTTTCTATCACTAGGCATCAATTTACTTGTATGTCATTGTAACACCCCTTACCCGGGTTTATCGCCTTACCCGAGCATGAGGCATTACCGAACAAAATCACCATTATCCATATATAATCGAGACATAAATTTTTGTTCCAATTTAAAACTTATTCATAAAATATCATACAACCATTAAAATGGGCTTACGAGACCCAAAACATGGTTTGGGAGTGGTCCAAGACCAAACCAAGAACTTAGAAAAGTTTTAGAAAATTTGACCTAATGCAGGGCACACATCCGTGTGAAATAGGGGCATGCCCGTGTGGACTGGCCTTGTGGTCACACATGCCCGTGTCCCCTACCTGTGTTGAATTATTGGGAATTTATTTTTCATTTCGAACCTATATGGGTTTTCACACGGTCGAGCACACACCTAGGTCCTTAGCCCGTGTCCTTCACACGGCCTCGACACGCCCGTGTGGCCTCCCCGTGTGAAAAACTGGGACATTTTGTTTATGATGTCAGCATGCCATTTTGGTCACATGACCACGGGACACGTCCGTGTGACCAGGCCGTGTGACGTCCCTAAACTCTGAAAATCCCATGCAAGGTTCACACGCCCTACACACATGGCCGTGGGGACTGGCCGTGTGGCCCTAAGTTAGGCTATTTTACAAGCCATACTTTTCCCCAAAACACATGCTATCACAACTACTTTTAATACCACATAGCAAACACATCTTTAGTCATTTAAAAGACTCCATTTACTCATCCATTTCAAATTTAAACACACACAATCATACCAAATATTTCATGAATTTCCTCATAATAATATATAAACAAAATGTTGTTCATCAATGGCTAAATCACTTAGCCTTTGATTTCAAAATGACTTATCCTATGGCAATTATCGTATCATAGCCAAACTAACTTAACACCAACAACCTCACAAAGTCCCTATACATGCCATAGTCTAAGAGTGGGTTTTAATATACCAAAAGATAATGTCGATAGTGTGGGTGATCCTCCGACTCGATCCGATCCTGAGCTAGCTTGACTGAATCTATAAAACAAGGGAAAAGAGAAAGGAGTAAGCTTCAAAAGCTTAGTAAGTATATATGTAAATAATTAACATTAAAATAACATTTAACCACTCTAAGGGTATCTCTCATATACCAACTGACCACCCAAAACTTACCAACTTTCCCACACAATTCATACACATTATTTTCACTTATTTAAATCCACATGCACCCTCACAACCACATGCATTTATCCACAATTTCACTTGCCTAAAGAATACACTTGTACACACACATCAAACTACCATACCAAATCTCTTTAGTGAGCATTCCCGTTGAACTTTTCGGATTAACATTTGATACTCGGTGGATTTTCCACTCATGATTTCCACCAACACATAAGCCCGACTCTAGGTACACATGGTGAAGATTGCTTTATCATCCATGTAACCTAGCCATTCATTCTTGTAGCCCTCTTGTGCACAAGGTGAAGGTCACTTTATCACCTATGTGACGTAGCTACATATGACATTGCTCTCATGTACACATGGTGAATGTCACTTTATCACCCATGAGGCATAGTCATTAAGTCACATAATTATCATTGCACATGGTGAAGGTCACTTTATCACACATGTGGCTTAGCTATTGAGCTCCATAGCCCTCAGGTCTACATGGTGAAGGTCACTTTATCACACATGTAACCGAATCATATTTTATTCGTATCACCCGTTATTCCGAGGGTTCAATCGAGAACTCTCATTTCCATCTCATCCAATATCATAAAAGCCTTTCAATATCAACATTTCATAATATCCATTAGAATTATTAATATACAAATAAAATGGACTCATTACTTACATATAAACTTACCTCGATGATAATAAGCGATAATTTGTAACTTAATCCGAGACCTTGCCCTTACCCCGGTCAAGGCTGATTCCTCTATCTTCTCATCTATAATGACACATTTAACTAGTTTAATACACACATTACTCAATTAGACACAAAATCATCCTATAGAAACTTTTACCATTTTATCCCTAACTTTGTAAATTTTTACAACTAAGTCCCTAGGCTCGTAAATTGAAATGTATCAATTCCTTTGGTTACCCAAGCCTAGCCAAATATCCATGGCACCCAAAACAGCCCACATTTCTCACAAATTCATAATGCTACCCTTTAATTTATTAACTTTACAATTTGGTCCTTTTTAGGGACTTTCATGAAAAATCACCTAGTAGTCATAGTTTACCATACCCTAAACCTTCATATTCCACCATTAGACATCAAAATACTTACATGTCATACATGGGTAAAATTTTAAACATCAACCCTAGCTTAAAATAATGGTAGAAATAGCTAGAGCAGTTACGAGGATTCTAAAAATACGAAGAAAATTAAAAACGGGGCTCGATTGCACTCACTATGAGCTTGAGAAGTTGAAGAAACCCTAGTTATGGTTTACCGCCATGTTCGGCCAAGAAGGAGAAATTATGGACATATTTTGGCCTTAATTTTTCCCTTTTTATTCTTTTATTAACCAAATGACCAAAATGCCATTTATTAAAAACCTTTAGTATTCCACCCTTCCTTGGGCATTTTTGTCCAAACTAAGTTAAAATGGTTTAATTTCCATATAAGGACCTCTAATTTCAAAACCTAATTGAATCAAGTACTTTATGAAATAAAACCCACATTTTTCACTTATTGCAATTTAGTCCAACATACCAAATTGGACATGTAACCAATAAAATTCACACACCAAAATTTCACATATTTATCCAAACACCCAATAAACATCAAAACTAAATCGGATTAATATTTTAAACCTCGAATTTATAGTTTCAAAACCACTTTTCCATTTAGCCCCTAATTCGAGCTGTTACAGTCATGCATGGGTAAAATTTTGAATGTGAACCCTAGCTCAAATTAGTGGTAGAAATAGCTTGCTCATGTTACAAGGATTTAAAAAACATGAAGAAAATTAAAAATAGGACTAAATTGCACTTACTAGAAGCTTGAAAATGAAGGAAACCCTAGTTATGGAGGACTCCTCAAATTCGGCACACTAGGGAAGAAGGTGGACAAACTTTTGCTTTCTTTTTCCCTTTTTATTACATAACTTTACCAAAAGAGAAAAATGCCCTTATGACATTTCATTGATATTTTTCCCTTCCATGGGCATTTTTGTCCATCATGCTAAAAATTGGTTTATTTGCTAAATAAGGACCTCCACTAATTTTTCTCATGCTATTTCATACTTAAACCTTCTAGAAACTCATGTTTTGCAATTTTTGCAATCTAGTCCTAAAAGACAAATTAATCACTTTCATAAAAATTTCTTCATGAAATTCTATCACTATCATGCAATCATGTCATAAATTTAATAATAATCATAAAATGTGCTTTTCAACTCTGGATTTGTGGTCTCGAAACCATTTTTCCAACTAGGCCCTAACTCGGGCTATTACATATATACTTCATAATATGGACAAACTATACTCACACTAATTTCATTAGATGACACCACCAACACAGACACCATTTATACATTAATAGAGATTTCTTACCTTACATAGTTTATACATTAAAGGAATTTACAACATATGAAAGTAAGAAGGAACTCACTAGAAACTCTAGTACAGTGTAAGAAGGAACTCACTAGAAACTCTAGTTGTAACGCCCTAAAATTTAAGTAATTATTTTCATGTGTTATGTTGCATAAATACGTGCTTGCTTCAATGGTTAAGTGTCCTAGTTAAGTGTCCTGAGAAGTGTTGGAGAAGTCATGGGTTCAAGCGTTGGCTTGTACAAAAATTTTGTTTCTTACTTGATTGAACCCTTGTCTTTAGTTACTAGGCTTTTAAATTATTGTTGGTAAAACTTATCATAAAAAGCCTGTTAGTCTAGGGGATAGTGGCGTGTTACTGCTACTAAGAGACTAGAGTTCAACCTGCTGCGAACAAGGTGCGTTTTATTTTGCAAATTGTTGTGTGAGAGGTTGTATGGTAGTGGAACTCTGATTCTTGGATGGTTAGAGTGTTTGAGAGGATTGAGGGTGTGTGGCCGAATTTGTGGTGGATAAGGTGGGGGAAATTCGTTTGAGGGAGTTTGGAGATTTAAGGGAGTGTTTTAGGGAGGAAAGTTTGGATGGAGGAGTTTGAATGAAGTTCAAATTAGTTGGTGGAGTGTTGTGGGGAGATTTTCAAGGAGTGGATTAAGGGATAGGGAGTTAGTGGCCAAATCTTAGGAGAAAACCAAGGGAATGTGAAGTTGGGGAGTGTTGGAGCCAAATTGGGACTTTAGGC
The DNA here is from genome assembly GCA_020496765.1 of Gossypium stocksii. NCBI lineage: Eukaryota > Viridiplantae > Streptophyta > Magnoliopsida > Malvales > Malvaceae > Gossypium > Gossypium stocksii. Next base: position 43,964,355 of record CM035621.1, read on the forward strand.
ATTGAGAATTCGGCTAGGGGTATTTATGATTCTCCCCTTCTCATTTTCAGTTTCGGGTTTTTGCATTTTGGGACCTTTTTGTTTATTCCTTGGTGCCGAATTTCTGTTTTAGGTTTTACTACATTTTTCCTCCTTTCATATTTTCTTTTTCCTCTTTATGGACCGATTACTTTCTCATCTTTCTATCTTATTTAGCTTCCTTCTATAGCTGAATGCCCTTACTTCCTACCTCTCAACACTTTCTTTTGACAACTTATTTCTTTACTATCGGTTTCTCCCTCTTTTTCATATTGTTACCTTAATCAAATATTATTCATTCTCTCACTCTCCTCTGTGCCATTTCGTCTGTGTTCTCTAACGACGTAGGTGGTGATACAACTGGTCGGTTATAGCTTTTCTTCTTTTCTTCCTCTTTTATCTTTTAGTTTGGCATCTAACATCTTATGGTGCTGTCGTTTTCCGACAGGGGGTAATTGTGCCACTATTACCTTCGTCAAAGCAAGTACTTCCTGCTTTCATGTTAGGTGTAGGCTTGCTGCTCCTTTTTTCGAATATTGACTTTGCGTTTTAGTAGGTCCATGCTCGGCTTCTGTCCTTTCAGTTCCCCTTTCTTTTCTTGCTCTGCCGTCCTAATCTTGTATCTAACATTTTCTTTTATTACCAGTTTGGTAGGAGTATTGGGTGCTCGATTTTGGTCAGTTGTATAAGTGGGCTAAGCCGCAATTACTTAATCAAGGCAAGTATTAAGGATGGTTTGGGTTTGTATTAAAAAAGGTTATTAACTCTATTACCAATCGACTAATGGAATACCTGAATTGAATGTAGGTTTTGGTGTTTGTGGACTTGTAGCACTCTTCGCAAACATGTGTATAACCACACTATCCAAACTTTACCAAAAGCTGGAAAATGAAATCTTTGATGCCACATGGGCATGCGCTTGCCTATATGGTAATTCGATTGTATAGACGTGGACGTTGGATTGTAGAGGACACCATGAGCAATTTCATGGGTTTAGGCCGTTTTGGGCTATGTTGGACCGAAATGGGTCGTGTGGGCCCAATAGGCTTGTGGGCCCCACACGGGTAAACCGCATAGATGTGTGGAAGATATTAGACCCGGTTGTGTCATTCACACGACCGAGATCATTTTTGGGCTTTGTGGGCCACACACCCGTGTGGGCCCACATGGGCTTGCTTAATGGACCTTGGGCCTATTATTCACTATTTGACTGTTAAGGTCGCACGAGTCGCCCAAGACGACTGTGGACCTACCATAGGGTTGGTAGACATGCCTAGACCCTAAACTAATAAATGACTATTTTGCCCCTATGAGGTAAAATGACTATTATACCCTTATATGATGTACGATCGATTGAGCATGCCATTTGATATATATATATATTGCATACATGCATGATATTATGATATGTTGCATGGGGATGGGTTTATTATATTTGGAGGAAGTGTCTGTACTAATAAGGTTACACGGGTTGCCCGAAATGACTATGGACCTACTGATGGCTTTATGCTGCTTATATTACTGGCAGCTTTGCTACGATACTGTTTAGTGCCACAACCAGTGCTAACATTGGAGTGTAGGGATGGGTGGGTCGATTTATTCCCCACAGGAGTGCAGGGTTGGACAGGAGATGGTGTGCAGGATTGGTTGGGAAAACATGCACTATGCATACAACATATTAGTTTCTGAATTGTATGGGCTAAGGCCCAACTGATACTGTTATGGGCTAAGGCCCAACTGATACTGTTATGGGCTAAGGCCCAACTAATACTGTTACTGTGAAGGGCTTACGCTTAGTCTATTTTTGTTGCACATTGACTGTTTGTATATTTGGGGAATTACACACTGAGTTTTTGTAAACTCACCCTTCTATTTTAACTGTACAGGTAATCCCAACCTTAGGCAGATCGGTGCATTGGAGGACTCAGTGGTGGCCACACAACTCATTAAATTGGATTTAGTACTTTATAATAATTATGAATTTAATGTGGGTATTTGTTTTGTAATAAGGCCTCTTTTGGATTTTATTTCTTTTTAATTTGTGGATTTTATTACTCTACTTTGTAACGGCTAGTAGATGATGTAAACGAGGTTTTCAAAACAAATCCTATGTTTTTCAAAATAAGTGCAAATATGCAACTGTTTTAAAATGCTTCTGCTATAAAATGATATTTTGAACTTAATAACATTTTAGTTTGTAATTGATTTTAGATAATAAACCACGTTTTGAAAATGAATGTCATGTCTTCGAATCAGTGAAAGAATATTAAATAGAAAAAGAGTTTTAACGTCAACTTGTTTTATGAAAAACACTTCAATATGACATCGCTAGATTCGGCCATGATATCCAGGCCGAGTTTGGGGTGTTACACTAGTACAGTGATATACACAATAGGTCTTTTGCCCTTATCACTGGGACCTTTGTTAGCTTCTTAAGTGAAAAGAAATATAAATATCATTATCAGATCATTAAACTATCAAAACTTAACATGCATGAAAGAATCGGTATCAAACAACCTAGAATTAGGAAGTTTCCTTCTTCACAAACAGTTTTAAGGTATGTGCATGCAATACTACAAACACGTAAATTCTTCGATAATAGCCTAAGGGTTTATTATAAATTATCAACAAGTTGGTACAAACGTGGGTGCTAACTAAAATTGTAAACCCTCTCAAAGAAGCTTTCTATGCTAAGGCTTTTCAAAAACTTATAGAGTAATTCAGGAAAGAAGAATATGAAAAGGCGAATCCTGATGGCCAACAATATCCATGTATACTCATGCAATGGAGACAAGGTTTAGTGGGAAAATCAGATAATTCCACTAACACGCTTGATTCCCATGATTAAACGCACTTAACAAGTTTTAGGTCTAATCATCTATAGTGTTCTAGTTTAGCTCTAACTAAGTCTCAACTAAACCCCAACATGACTAACTAAGTCATTATAATATGCAGTTAATATAGAAACAAATCTATTAAGACTACAAACTTAACAAGTTTGCCCAAAACATATAGGGTGGGCAAATGTAACGCGTGGTTTGTGCAAGTGTACATAGTCATTATCAAGTAATAAGTAAGTAAAAGAGTTATGGTCTCCACATGGACTGTGTATGTTAATTAATTAATTGTAAAATTAAAGTTAACAATTTGGTGAAAAAAACACAATAATTTTTGAGTGGTGTGACGTAAAAATAAATAACTAAATGCAAAATTAATCTAAGTATGATGAATGAATAAAATGGATAAGATGGACTTGGCAGCAGAATTCACAAGATTTCAACAACAATAACATGAATAGGCTAGGATAATCACATCAATTAACTTAGTCCATTCTCATAATGTTAATAATGTTCCGGAGCAATATTTCATGGAAACTCGATCTTTTATAAGCTTGAAACCAATATTAAGTCCTTTTGGAATCTTTTACTTAGAAAGACATGCATATTACTAAGGGTTTCTTATAATTCATGTGAAGTAATAGGGATTGGGTCTGTATGAAACAATTTAATCACATAAACCTAAAAGCTATGCAAGACAATAAAGCTCGGTCAAGTTATTATGAACCTTAATTTATTCTGGGTTAAACATAAATTAAGCATGCACTTTTGAATTATTGTGTCTATTAGCCACCATCTAGTTCAGATTAAGCAACTAACTTTAATGCATTCTATCACATTTTAATAAATGGAATACATGCATGATTTTAATTGAATTCGTAATTAACTGAGGCATAGAACATCATAACATGATTTAAATAAAATTTATTGAATTGATGCAATCATCTTATCTAAACAGAATTAAGCTACCATTGTTGATGAAAAAACAAAGCAATTTGCAAACATATTGAATAATTAAGAAACAACAAAAAGAAAGAAGAAACTCTTTAATAAGTATGGTGACTAATCGTGAAGGCTTCCTCCAATTCCCAAAACTGCTCTTCCACAAACTGCTCCTCAATATGGTCGAACAAAAGAGTAATTTCTTAAGGATTTACTGACTAAGGGAAATATGGATGTTTATGCATGGAAAGAAAGAAAGTAAATGGGAAAATGAAATGAGAGAGGGATGAATGATGTTTGAGAAATGATGAATGATTAATGGATGATTGAAATGAGGAATGGAGGTGGGTATTTATTGTGAAGGATGGTAAGTGTGTTTACTAAAAATAACATGATGAATCCCTTAGGTTTCTCCTTCCGATGGCCAACCATAATTTGTGGAGAAGGGAGTTGTTTGGTTGCGTGATTCAACCATGATATCATGCTTGAATCAAACAATGAGTGGACGATTTCTTGGGAAAAGTTGGTGTGTTATTTTCTTATTTATTTGCAAGTGTAGGGACCTCCAGCAAATCTCCCAAAAGTGAATTTGTGATTAGTCCAAATGCCATTGCGGAATTGGGCTTATTCTCCTTTGTTTGGATGATTTGGTGACCCAATTGTTTCCCAGACTTGTCCATCAATTGACCTTTCCTCAATTGGATAAAATCAACTTCTTCTTAACCCATTTTGTATGTGTTTTTTTGTCTTTATGGAGTGAAATTAGACATGTCAATCATGCATAATTTTCTTGTTCCGACTGCATTAAAAATGTCAAGATCAATATGTTGCATAAAATAATTAAGTTATGTACAAATTTAATGCAAAATAATATAAAATCACATTCTTCATTAAATCATGCTTATTATTGGAATATAAATAATATTTTCCCTATTAGTAATCAAATATTCAGGACTAATATTATTTTTAAGTAAAAAAGTGTCAAAAACAACTATAAAAACTCTATATAAATTAGGGTTTATAGCAGATACATAACATAGGAGTCCGCCAAACCCTAGAGTTCGCCAAAAATTGGAATTTTCCAAATGGCGAATCCCACAGAGTATACTACGCCAAGTTGTAACTTGATATTAAGTCTCTATTGAGCGAGCTGTTACAATTCTCCCCCACTTAGAAAGTTTCGTCCTCAAAATTCATACCTGTGAAAAGTTGAGGATACTACTCTTTCATCAAACTTTCTCTTTCCAAAGTAGCTTCTTATGTATTGTGATTTCTCCACAACATTTTACTAATTTGATCCTTTTATTTCTTAACCTTTTCACTTCTCTTACAAGGATGCAAACATACTTCTCTTCATAAGATAAATTTAGCTCTACTTCCTATGCTTCAATTTGCAATTTGCACAATATCATCTGGATTTGATCGATACCTTCTTAACATAGACAGCTGAAACACATTATGACTATTCAACAACTCTGGTGGTAATGTTAACCTATACCCTACTGGCCCAGCTTGTTCTAAAATCTCATATGGTCTTACAAAAAATGGGTTTAACTTTCCTTTCTGACCAGACCTTATGATTTTCTTCCAAGGAGAAACCTTTAGGAACACTTTATCACCTACCTCAAAAGTGATTTCTCTTCTTTTCAGATCAGCATAAGCTTTCTAGCTGTCTTGGATAACTTTCAAATGATTGCAGATGATAAAAGCTTTTTCCTCTATTTCTCGTATTAATTTAGGACCAACCAACTTTCTTTCACTAAGCTCCACCCAACATGTGGCTGATCTGCACCTTCTTCCATATAAAGCTTCAAATGGTGACATACCCAAACTGGTGTGATAATTATTGTTGTATGGAAATTTTGGCAAAGGAAGATATCTTTCCTAATTCAACTTAAAATCTATCACACAACTTCTGAGCATATCTTCTAAGACTTGAACCACTCTTTCAAAATGCCCATCTGACTAAGGGCGAAAGGTAGTACTAAATCGCAGTTTTGTTCTTAACGAATCTTGTATTTACTTCCAAAATCTTAATGTAAATCTTGGATCTCAGTCTGAAATTACAGATGTTGGAATCCCATGAAGGCATTTAATTTTAGAGACATAGAGCTTAACCAACCTTTGTAATGGATAATTGTTGCACGCGGGCAAGAAATAAGCTAACTTAGTGAGTCAATCCATGATCACCCAAACTGAATTCTTCTTTGAAAGATTGAGAGAAAGGTCAAACTCAATATCAAGTTACTATTTGACGTATAAGTTGGTTAATTCAAGGATAAAATTGAATAGTATACTCTGTGGTATTCACCATTTGGTGAATTCCAAACTCTGGAGAATTCTAAGTTGTGAACTCTAGGTTTTGGTGGACTCTTATATTATGTATCTATGCACCCCAAATGTTTTGAGCGAACTTGTTAAATTCACAGTCTTAATAGGTTTGTTTTCATATTAAGTGTATATTATGATAAATTAAACTGTCATGTTAGGGTTTAGTTGGGACTTAGTTAGAACTAAACTCGAATACTATAGATGATTAGAGCTAAAACTTATTAAGTGCATTTAAGCACAAGATTCAATGGTGTTAGTGGAATTATATGATTTTCCCACTAAACCTTATCTCCATTGCATGAGTTTATAAGAATATCATTGGCCATCAGGATTCACCTTTATATTTTCTTCTTCCCTAAATTACTCTATATATTTTTAAAAAGCCTTAGCATAGAAAGCTTTTTTGAGAGAGTTCGCAGTGTTTAGTTAGCACCTACGTTTGTACCAACTTGCTGATAATTTCTTATAAACATTTAGGCTATTTTCAAAGAATTTACATGTTTATAATATTGCATGCATAGACCTTGGAACTATTTGTGAGGAAGGAAGCTTCTTAATTCTGGGTTGTTTGATATTGATTCTTGCATGGATGTTAAGTTTTGATAGTTTAATGATTTGATAGAGATATTTATATTTCTTTTAGCTCAATAAGCTAACGAAGGTCCTAATGAGAAGGGCAAAGGACCTCCTGTGTAGATCATTGTACTAGAGTTTCTAGTGAGTTCCTTTTTACTTCTATGTATTGTAAATTTCTTTAATGTATAAATTGTGTAAGGTAAGAAATCTCTCTCAATAACATGTAAATGGTGTCTGTGTTTGTAACACCACTTACCAGTAACCGATGCCAAAGCGGGGTATGAGGCATTACCGTACTAAAACTCATACAAACCTTTGTCTTAAATTCATGAAGATCTGTCCCAATTAAAACTTTTTCAAACATTGTCTTACAGGCCTTCTTATAGGTCTACGATGTCTATATCTTGGTTGGGAGATAAACGGGACCACTTCATGCACTTAAGAAAATTTTTTCAAAAACTAGTAAAAACAGGGCACACGCCCATGTGGAAGGGCAACACGCCCATGTTGCCTCTAAACATGGCCGTGCTGATGGCCCGTGTACCTCCTATGGCCTAAGCCTGCTAGGGACACAACCGTGCCCTTTACCCATGTGGAATTTATTTCTAACATCGAACCTACAGGGGTTTTCACACGGCCTGGCACAAGCCCGTGTGCCCAGCCCGTGTCCACACACGACCTTGACACGCCTGTGCCATGGCCTGTGTGCAAGAACCTTGACATTCTATTTTTGACGTCATCACTTACACGGCCGTGGTGCACGCCCGTATGCAAGCCGTGTTCTCCACACGATTGAGACACATTGCCATGTCTCCTACCCGTGTGGAACACTAACGAGCATTTAATTCTATCCATGCAAAGTGCAGAGGGCACATGGTCGAGCCACACGCCAGTGTGCAACCCGTGTGTCTCGCACCGCCTAGACACAAACCTGTGTGTCTACCCATGTGGGCGATATAAGGCTATTTACCAAGCCCTTGGCCACTTGAAACATTTTCATACATAACTCAAACTTCATACATCATAGCATAGCACTAATACTCATCTAAATATCACTTAATAGGTGCTCACACATCAACCAATTCATAAACAAAATGCACGCATAACCTACTAAGTAAATTTGCACAATTTCTATGAAATTCATTTTCATTTCAATAAGCAACTTAGATGGTTTTAGGCCAATTCCAAAGGCCATTTACAAAATGAAACTTATAAGTATAAATGACCAACACAATCGACTAACTAATATGAGTCATGTAACAAAATGACTAAAAGCCTATACATGCCATATTCAAAATGACTAACATAACTATACCAAAATAGATGATTTGATAGTGTGACTTTAAGCTCCGACTTTTAACAATCCCTAAATTGATTCGACAAACCTTCATGGAAAAGGGAAATTGAGGGGGTAAGCATAAAATGCTTGGTAAGTTGCATGGAATAAAATAACAATCATAGTTAATACAATATTATCACATTTAAAGTAGCTTGAGACTTCATTCAATATTTTACTCATACTCATAACTTTCTAATGCTTAGTAAGTTGATGCCGAAGCCATATCCCAGATATGGTCATACATGGGATCTCATGTGATGTCACTGCCATGTCCCAGACATGGTCTTATACAAGATCACTCTTAGATGCCCATGCCATGTCCCAGACATGGTCTTATAGGGGATCTATATCTCATCTCGGCGCCGATGCCATGTCCCAAACATGGTCTTATACGGGACCACATGTCGATGCCAATGCCATGTCCCAGACATGGTCTTACATGGAATCTCAATTTGGTACCGATGCCATGTCACAGACATGGTCTTACACGGGACCTACAATTCCTCATGGTATGACAACGGTATCCTTCGTATTCATTAACATTCTTTTATTTCCTCATCATTACTTAGTAAAAACTTGTGTCAATAATTTCATGGCAATAACATAGTATCATAGAAAATCATCATAAAAGTTTCCATAATACTTAATGCTAGATTATCACGTACAACTTACCTCAGGTCCAAAATATGGCAAATGCTCGGTTTAGTCCACCACTTTACCCTTTCCTCGATTTTGATTTAGGCTTCGAGTTTATTGATCTATAATGAATAGAATTCAATAATTTAATCATCATAATAATAACAACCCTAAATTCACAATTTGACAATTTGACCATTTTGCCCCTAGACTTTGGCAAAATGACCATTTTGCCCTTATGCTCAGAAATTGATTTTTATCAAATTTCCTTACTTCTCATGCCTATCTAAACCCTTTTTACTCTTATAGCAACTTCAAATTTCCATCATTTTATGAAATTACCAAGCAATTTATTAACTTACACTTTGGTCCAAAATAGGCGTCTTCCACTAACACTCTTTCATAAAAATTGTTTATTAAGCATCCTACATTCATTTTCTTCCATAAAACTCAAGAAAATAACATCTATACGTCCATGGCAAAACTTTAAACTTTCAACCAAAATACTAAATACACACCTCAATAGAACGCTTATGTCATGAGGGTCTCAAAAACGCAAAAATATTCAAGAAAGGCCATAGAAATTACTTACAAATGGGTGCTAAATGTTGTTGAATTTTTGAAGCCTTAAAACCCCTAATTTTTGCTGGTATTTTCAGTGCATACAACGAAAAAAGATGAAGAAGATGAAAGCCTAAGTAATAGGCCATGACTTTTCTAAATATCTTCTTTATAAGACTATATTTTCCCTTTCGACCAAACTTGAGAACTTTCTTCCATGGAGATACTTTCAGAAACACTTTATCCCTAACTTGGAACTCAATTTCCTTTCGCTTCAAATCAGCATACAACTTTTTTCTGTCAGCCGCAACTTTCAAACAGTCTCGAATCACTTTTACCTTCTCCTCTGTCTCTTTGACTAAATCAACTCCATGTATCTGATTTTCTTTGAGCTCTATCCAATACAAAGGTGCTCTACATTTACGCCTATAGAAAGCCTCATAAGGTGCCATTTTTAAACTTGACTGGAAGCTATTGTCATAGGTGAATTCGACCAATGGCAAGTACTTTTCCCAACTTCCTTGGAATTCCAATATATAACATCTGAGCATATCTTCAGGCACCTGAATTAGTCTCTCCGACTGGCCGTCGATCTGTGGGTGGAAAGCGGTACTAAAGTTTAGTTTTGTACCCAAAGCTTCCTGCAACTTCTTCCAAAATCGCGACGTGAATCTCAGATCCCTATTCGAAATGATTGATGATGGTACTCCACGAAGTCGTACAATCTCAGAAATGTACAAGTCCCCCAACTTATCCAATGAGTAATCTGTGCGTATTGGTATAAAATGGGTTGAATTTATAATCTTATCAACTACGACCCAAATAGCGTCTTTCTTTTTCAGTGTTACCAACAAACTTGTCAAAAAATCCATAGAATACGATCCCACTTCCACTCGGGAACCATGGTAAGCTATAATAAACTGGAGGGTACTTGGTGTTCCGCTTTCACTTGTTACAAATTAAACACTTTGCTACATACTCGGAGACATCTCTTTTCATGTTCGGCCGCCAATACCATTTCTTTAGATCATTGTACATCTTGGTACTGCCAAGGTGAATAGACATTTGGCTACTATGGGCCTCGTGTAGAATCCTCTAAATCAATTCATGATCCTTAGGTACACAGATTCTACCTCAAAAATTTACACAACCATTTGAATCGTTCTGAAAATCCAAATCAGTGCCCGCTTCACTCTGAACCTTCTTGGCTTGCAATTCCTTATCACTGTGCCTCACAAATCTCTTGAATGAACATCGGCCTAACTCTCATTTCTATTAAAATTGACCCATCATCATTTAAGAACAGTCGCATGTTCATAGCCCTTAAAGCAAATAACGATTTTTGACTAAGATCATCAGCTACAACATTTGCTTTTCCCAGGTGGTAGTCAATCACCAAATCATAATCCTTGATCAGCTCAAACCATCTTCTTTTTCATAGATTCAACTCCTTTTTAGTCATCAAGTATCTTAAACTTTTGTGATCGGTAAACACTCAGCATTGCCAGCTATATAAATAGTGCCTCCAGATCTTGAAAGCGAATACTATCACGGCCAACTCCATGTCATGGCTGGGGTAATTCCTTTCATGGGGCTTTAATTGTCTCGAGGCATATGCAATCACCTTACCTTCTTGCATGAGTACATAACCTAATCCATTTAAGGACGTATCACTGTAGATCACAAACTCTTTTCCCAGTTCAGGTTGCACTAAAACGAGAGCCTCAGTCAACAATTTCTTTAGCTTTTCAAAACTTTGTTGACATTTATCATTCCACTTGAACTTAATATCTTTTTGCAACAATCTCGTCATTGGAGTGGCTATCATAGAGAATCCCTTGATGAATCTTCGGTAGTAGTTGACTGAACTCAAGAAACTTCTAACCTCAGATACATTTCTCGGCGGCTTCCAATCAACAATGGCCGAGATTTTGCTTGAGTTAACTCGGATGCCATCACCCAAAACGATGTGGCCCAAAAATCTAACTTCTTTAAGCCAAAATTCACTCTTACTGAATTTGGCATAAAGCTGCTTATCTCGCAAGGTCTGTAATACTGTCCTCAAATGATCTGCATTTTGACCTCGTTACGGGAATAAATTAAGATGTCATCAATAAAGACCACAATGAACTTATCTAAGTATGGCTAAAAAATGCAGTTCATTAAATCCATGAATACTGCCGGGGTGTTTGTCAAATCAAATGGTATGACGAGCAATTCATAATGGCCATACCTTGTCCAAAATGCAGTCTTAGGCATATCGGACTCCTTAACCCTTAACTGATAGTACCCGGATCTCAAATCTATGTTGGAAAACATTTGTAGCTCCTCTCAACTGATCAAATAAATCATCGATCCTTGGCAAAGGGTACTTGTTCTTTATTGTCACTTTGTTAAGTTGTCAGTAATCGATGCATAACCTCATAGACCCATCCTTCTTTTTCACAAATAACACGGGAGCACCCTACGAGAATGACTTGGTCTAGCAAAACCCTTATCTGTCAATTCTTGTAGTTGGGCCTTTAATTCTTTTAACTTCGTCGAAGCCATCTTGTATAGAGCAATAGAGATAGGTGTGGTACCCGAAGCCAACTCTATACCAAACTCTACCTCTCTCACCAGAGGTAATCCGATTAACCCTTCCAGAAAGACATCTTGATACTTGGAAACTAATCGCCTCGACCCAATTTTCATCTCTGACTTTTTTGTATTAATCACAAAGGCAAGGTAAGCTTCATATCCTTTTCTAATATATTTCTGAGCAACCATAAAAGAGATCACTATGGGAAAACTGTTTGATTCGTCGGATTCAACTCGAAGAGTATCACCATTCCCACATTTCAGTTCAATAAACTTTCTACCACAATTCACTATCACATCATGTGTGGTTAACCAATCTATGCTGAGGATTACATCAAATTCATTGAATGGTAGAAGCATGAGGTTAGCTGGGAAACAATGACCCCTAATCATCAAAGGACAATTTCGACAAACCTTGTCTACTAACACACATTTGCCTAGGGGATTGGATATTCTTATCACAAGTTCCATAGACTCTACTAGTATACTCATGCTAGAAACTATTTTCATGCAAATGTATGAGTGGGTCGATCCCAGATCTATTAAAGCAATAACTGAAGTTTCATAAAGAGAAAATGTACCTGTGATTACATTGGGTGGTGAAGCTTCCTCACGAGCGCAAAGGGCATATGTCCTTGTCAGTGCTCTACCCTCAGGTCTCGCAATCTGATCTTTCGGTGCACTTTTATTACTCATTCCTGAACTTGGGTTTCTTTGGGGTCTACCTCTAGAAGGAGCATTACCCGATCTCGCACTCTGATCTCCAACTTTATCTACCATCTCTGGGCTCTCTCTAATAAAATGGTCTTGAGAGCCACATTTAAAGCAAGCCCTCTAATGTGCCCCACATTTTCCGGGGTGGCATCTACCACACTGGAGGCACTTAGGTCTACTAAGTCAAGTATTACCCACACTCGCAACTAAGGTAGTCTGAGCTTTGGAGATTGGATTATTTTTGCCCTTGCCCTTACTCGAAAATCCTGCTGAAGCAACTGACTGTGAAGTAAACTCCTTTGATCTCTTAGAAGAAGATTGTAGTGACTTGCCAAATGGTTTCTTTCTTAAATCACGAGATTCCATCTCGGCCTTCCTCCTCTCTTTGGCCAACTCTTCGCCCTTGCAAGCTCTGTCCACGAGTACTACAAACTCCTTTAACTCGAGGATACCAACAAACATCTTAATGTCCTCATTTAGTCCATCCTCAAATCTCTTGCACATAATAGCTTCAGTGGACACGCATTCTCAAGCGTACTTACTTAGTCTTACAAACTCTCACCGTATTCTGTTACCGACATCTAGCCTTGCTTCAGTTCCAAGAACTCCTTACACTTCTGATCAATAAACCTCGGACTGATGTACTTCTTATAGAATTCTTCCTGAAAAAACTCACAGTTAACCTTCTCCCTTGGCACCACCGACACAAGGGTGTTCCACCACTGATAGGCGGAATCTTGTAGGAGGGATATGACACACTTCATACATTCCTCCAGTGTACAAGATAATTCCTCGAATACCCTGATGGTATTCTTTAGCCAAAATTCAGCTCTTTCTGAATGATCATCTTTCGTAGCTCTAAACTCTTATGCCCCTTGCTTCTAGATTCTATCTACTGGGGCTTTTCACGTCTTACTACTTTTACGATTTGAGGGGCTACTAAGGTAGATTGTGTATTTGGAAGGGGTAGAACTTGTTGTTAAGCAGTCAAGTTCGTTCGAACGAACTCTACCAACAATTCACTCATCATTTGGAATAAGGCCTCTCGAGCCTCTGCTCCCTGACCCACAGTAGCTGGTCTATTCTCAATCCCAGCTGGCACCGTCCCTTTAGTAGGAGCAGGTGCGTTACTTTCTACATCGTCTACAGTAACTCGATTAGGATCCATTTACTATAAGAAAACACATTTAGATTGTCAAGAGTCGTCACACTATCATATCACATATATACTTAAGTATGGCATGTATAGCTACACTCATGCATGTGTTAGGTTTGTCCTAGAATTGACTAAACACTAGCTCTGATACCACTAAATGTAACACCCCTTACCCGTAACCGATGCTGGAGTAGGGCATGAGGCATTACCGTACTAAAACTCATACAAACCTTTGTCTTAAATTCATAAATATGTGTCCCAATTAAAACTTTTTCAAACATTGTCTTACAGGCCTTCTTATGGGTCTACGAGGTCTACATCTTGGTTCGAAAATAAACTGGGACCACTTCATGCTCTTAAGAAAATTTCTTAAAAAACTAGTAAAAATAGGGCACACGCCCGTGTGGAAGGGCAACACACTCGTGTGGCCTCTAAACATGGTCATGCTGATGGCCCGTGTATCTCTCACGGTCTAAGTATGCTAGGGACACACACGTGCCCTTTACCCATATGGAACTTATTTCTAACATTGAACCTACAAGGGATTTTACACGGCCTGACAGACGCCCGTGCCCCTCACACGGCCTTGACATGCCCATGTCGTGGCCCATATGCAAGAACCTTGACATTCTATTTTTGACGCCATCACTTATACGGCCGTGGCGAACACCTGTATGCTGGCCGTCTTCTCTACACGATTGAGACACACGGCCTTGTCTCCTACCTATATAGAACACTAGCGAGCATTTAATTCTATCCATAGAAAGTGCAAAGGGCACATGGTCGAGCCACACGCCCGTGTGCAACCCGTGTTCTCGCACCGCCTAGACACACGCCCATGTGTCTACCTGTGTAGGTGATATAGGGCTATTTACCAAGCCTTTTGGCCACCCTGAAACATTTTCATACATAACTCAAACTTCATACATCATAGCATAGCACTAATACTCATCTAAATATCCCTTCATAGGTGCTCACACATCAATCAATTCATAAACAAAATGCATGCATAACCTACTAAGTAAATTTGCACAATTTCTATGAAATTCATTTCCATTTCAATAAGCAACTTGGATGGTTTTAGGCCAATTCCAAAGGCCATTTACAAAATGAAACTTATAAGTATAAATGGCCAACATAATCGGCTAACTAATATGAGTCATGTAACAAAATAACTAAAAACCTATACATGCCATATTTCAAAATGACTAACATAACTATACCAAAATAGATGATTTGATAGTGTGACTTCGAGCTTTGACTTTTAATGATCCCCGAGTTGATTCGGCAAACCTTCATGGAAAAGGTAAATTGAGGGGATAAGTATAAAATGCTTAGTAAGTAGTATGGAATAAAATAACAATCATAGTTAATATAATATTATCACATTTAAAGTAGCTTGAGACTTCATTCAATATTTTACTCATACTCATAACTTTCTAACTCTCATGACTTACTCGCCATCATGACTTACACATTCGCGAGACTTACTCATTCTCATGAGTTACTCCATCTCATTTCTTACATTATCATTTTCTCGTAACTTATTCAAGTGTACCTGTAACACTCATCATAACTTTAGTCTTTCTCATTAACTTAATTAACTTGAATACTTTAGCTACTGATGTACTTAAAATATTGAAGGATAATCGTAATGCCATTCTCTTGGTAAGATGCCAAAGCCATATCCCATATATGGTCTTACGTGGGATCTCAAGCTTATGCCAATGCCATGTCCTAGACATGGTCTTACAGGGGATCTATACCTCATCTCGGTGCCGATGCCATGTCCCAGACAAGGTTTTATATAGGACCACATGTCGATGCCAAAGCCATGTCCCAAACATGGTCTTACATGGAATCTCAATTCGGTGTCAATGCCATGTCCAAGACATGGTCTTACATAGAATCTCAATTCGGTGCCAATGCCATGTCCCAGACATTGTCTTATACGAGACCAAGAATTCCTCATGGTATGACAACGGTATCCTTCGTATTCATTAATATTCTTTTATTTCCTCATCATTACTTACTAAAAACTTATGTCAATAATTTCATGGCAATAACATAGGTGTCATAGAAAATCATCATAAAAGTTTCCATAATACGTAATGCTAGATTATCACGTCCAACTTACCTCGGGTCCAAAATATGGCAAATGCTCAGTTTAGTCCACCACTTTACCCTTTTCCCGGTTTTGATTCGGGCTTTAAGTTTCTTGATCTATAATGAATAGAATTTAATAATTTAATCATAATAATAATAATAATAACAATCCTAAAATCATAATTTGGCAATTTGACCATTTTTCCCCTTGACTTTGGCAAAATGACCATTTTGCCCTTATGCTCATAAATTAATTTTTATCAAATTTTCTTACTTCTCATCCCTATCTAAACCCTTTTTACTCTTACAGAAACTTAAAATTTTCATCATTTTATGAAATTACCAAGCAATTTATTAACTTACACTTTGGTCCAAAATAGGTGTCTTCCATGAACACTCTTTCATAAAAATTGTTTATTAAGCATCCTACATTCATTTTCTTCCATAAAACTCCAGTAAATAACATCTATACGCCCATGGAAAAATTTTAAACTTTCAACCAAAATACTAAATACACACCTTAATAGAAAGCTTATGTCACGGGGGTCTTAAAAATGCAAAAATATTAAAGAAAGGCCATGGAAATTACTTACAAATGGGTGCCAAATGTTGCTAAATTTTTAAAGCTCTAAAACCTTAAGTTTTTCTGGTATTTTTGGTGCATACAATGAATAAAGATGAAGAAGATGAAAGCCTAAGTAATAGGCTATTATTAAATTCTAAATATCTCACCTAATGTCCACAATTTTGACTTTTCTTAATCTTTTGTCCCCCTATACTCTTATGGCCAGCCACCCTTATTTAAATGGGTGGAATTCTCCTTTAAAGTCCTCTAAATTTATTTTCATGGTCAATTTACACCATTTGCTAATAAAATCAGACTTTTGCCCCTTATGGAATTTGGTCCCTTTTTACGATTGAGCCTTCAATCGCGTAAATTAATTCACTAAAATTTTCAAGCATTCTTATAAAAAATACTATGGCACATAAAAAATACTAGAATAATTTTCTATAATGCTATTTCATACTTAAACCTTTTAAAAATTCATATTTTGCAACTTTTGTGATTTAGTCCTAAAGGACAAATTAATCCCTATTTTATAAAATTTCCTTCATGGTATTTTCTCACTAATATGCAATCATGCCATAAACTTAAGAATAATCATAAAATGTACTTTTCTACCTTGGATTTGTGGTCTCAAAACCACTATTCCGACTAAACCCTAATTTGGGCTGTTACAGTGTTGGTGGTGTCATCCAATGTCATTAGTTTGGGTATAGTTTGTCCATATTATGAAATATATACCTTCCTTATTGCACAAGCCAGTACAACCAATATGTTATATGTGATGACGAAGAAGGGGATTATGTTTGTAATGCCTCCGGTAGGGAAACTATATTGCAAACTGGACTGGCTATGTAACAGCCCGCATTAGGGCCTAGTCAGAATGGTGGTTCTGAGACCATGAATCTGAAGTGGAAATTTTGTATTTCATGATTATTTTTAAAGTTGTGGTATGCTTGCATGATATTGAGAAAACTTTATGTAGGAAATTTTATGAAATAGCGATTAATTTGTCCTTTAAGACTAAATTGCAAAAGATGCAAATTATGAGTTTTTAGAAGGTTTAAGTATAAGAGGAATTATTAGGAGCCCTTACTTGGCAATTAGACCAAATTTTGGCCCTGTGGACAAAAATGGCCATGGAAGGGAAAAATATCAAAGAAAGGACCTAAGGGCATTTTGGTCATTTGGTAAAGTTAAGTAATAAAAAGGGAAAATAAGCCAAAAATAGACTCATCTTCTCCATATACCAGCCAAAAATTCCAAGCCCTCTATAGCTAGGGTTTTCTTTAATTTCAAGCTCCAAGTAAGTGACTCCAAGCCCCGTTTTTCATGCTGTTCGTATTTTTGAAATCCTCGTAGCTTAATCTAGCTATTTCTACCACTAATTTGAGCTATGGTTCATATTTAAAAATATAACCATGCATGGCATGCAAGTAATTTGATGCTTAGTGGTAGAAAATGAGAGATTAAAGTATAGTAAACAACTTTCTCTAGGTGATTTTGCATGAAAGCCCCTAATAGGGACCAAATTGCAAAGTCAGTAAAATGTGTAGTAAAACTAAGAAATTAGGAGCAATGTGGGATTTATGAACAATAGTGAATGTCAGCTAGGCTTGGGTAGCTAAAAGAATAGATACATTTCATTATATGAGCCTAGAGACTATTTTGTAAATATACAAAAGTTTAGGGGTAAAATTGTAAATTTTTCGCAAGTATTAATTATAAGCTATTTGGTCAATGTGGGTGCTAAGTAAGTTAAATTTATCGTTTTAGATCAAGAGACATGAAGCCCAGACTGAAACTTGGGAAAAAGTAAAGTTGTCAACTAAACCGAGCATCCACCTACATTTTGGACCCGGGGTAAGTTTTGTGTAATAATTTAGCTCTTATGTCATGTAAATTTATTATTATGACTTTTATGAAATAGTGGTATCCTATGAAGGCATGTATATACTCGTGTATGAGTTATGTTAAATTTCCATGATATTAATTTGTTGAGGAAATGTATGAGATTCATGAAATAATGATGTGAAATTCTATTGAGAAATGATAAATCATGAAAAGAGAAATTACATGCAAGTCTAATTGATACGAAGGATACTATCTTCATATCATTGAGTATTGTAGGTCTTGTACAAGACCATGTCTAGGACATGGCATCGATACCGAACTGAGATCCCATGTAAGACCATGTCTAGGACATGGCATTGGCATCGAGATGTGATCCCCGGTAAGACCATGTCTGGGACATGGCATGGGCATCCGAGGTGAGGTCCCATATAAGACCATGTCTAGGACATGGCTTTGACACTGAGAGAAGATCAGGACCCCCTATAAGACCACGTCTGGGACATGGCCTGGGCATCTGATATGAGATCCCATGTAAGACCATTTCTGGGACATGGTATCGGCATCATAGAACGATCTCGTGTAAGACCGTGTCTAGGACATGGCATCAACATCGATATGTGATCCCATGTAAGACTATGTCTGGGACATGGCATTGGCATCATCTCATGAGATTTACTTACGGGTATCCTTTGGTAATTCTAAAAGAACTTAGATGAGTAAAGTATTCAAGTTGATAAGTTTTAAAAGAAAGCCTAAAGTTTCATGTTAAGTGTTTGATAAGCGATAAATTATACATATTTTTACCCCATGCTTAGCCTAATTTCTGGATGAATTACCCCTTGATTTGTGTAAATTAATGTTCTTAAACCTTTAATTTCATGTTTTATACTCAGGTGAGCTTATGGAAAAGAAAAGAGCAAGGAACGGGCCAAAAACAGGTAAATTAGGCCCAGTTCAGTAATCAACACGGCCTGGAGGTTTGCCACGACCGTGCCACTTTAACAGCGTGGCACATGGGCGTGTCCCTGTCATGAGGAAGTTCAATTTCACTCGAAAAAGGCTACTTAGGGGCTAAGAAAGACATTCCAAAACTCTATATAAAGACCCTAGGAGGCAACTTCAAGGGTGTGCTTGATTCCCCACTAAGGGTGCTATTTTCCTACCAACACAGAGAGTAGAAGCAAGGAACTACTCCAAAAGAAGCCAATTGATCCATCTCAGAAGCTGAATTCTCCTTTAAGAGTAAAGATCTCCCTTCAAATTCCTACAGGGGTTTTCGGGTTCTTTATGTTTTGTTATCATTATTTTTCTGAGATGTTATCTTTTATAATTATAAACTAAATCCCCCAAATACTTGAGGGGGATGAAACCTAAGACAGATCTTGTTATTATTTTCTCTTGAATTATATGATAAATATTTGATTTGTTCTTAATTGTGTTTTTAACTCTTAAATTGATATTTCTGGGATATCGATTTAAGTCAAATGTGCTTATGTAGATGAGCAAAAGTCCCTGCATAGGAGTAGATCCAACATAATTAAGCGAGTTGATCACAATCCTAGAGATAGGATGACGAAAATCTGCCGAATTAGGGTCAAACCTAATAAAGGAATCCATAAAACGAGTTAAGGCAACACTAGGGGTTTTAATTAAAAAGAGATTTCAATTAATCAACCTAGGGTTAGTTGTTTTTAGTCTCGAGAGAGATATTAACATAAGTTAGGGATTTCTACGGATCAAATCAAGTGAATAAATCGTCTAGTTCAAGAATTGATACTAAGTGAAGTCTAGGTGGATTCTCCCTTGAGTATTGTCCAAGTCAATCAGTTTTCCTAAGAGGTTTTCCCCAATTCACTTTTTGTGCATTCTTCACTTAGTATAATAATTAGTTTAGTTTAATAAAAATCCCATTTTATTTCTAGGTTAAATAATAGAAAGAAAGTTAGTACTAGTACTTTTGGTTCCTTTGGGTACGATATACTATTGTTCGATAGGTGCGCTTGCCTTAAATTGTGATAATAGTTAGTTTTGGGTACGATTATAGTTTATAAATTTTATTACTTCATATCACGCATATCAGTGTTGCAGGTTCATATTCAAGTAAGTACGAGTAATTAAAAGTATAAAGTTATAATCGTTACAGCATGAGAAGTACGAGTAAGTATATGATTGAGTAAGCCAAGAGAATTAGTAAGAAACTACATAAAATTCATGATATTTGCTTGAACGATTTCTCATGATTTATTGCTATTTTATTCATGCAACTTACTAAGCATTTTATGTGCTTGCTCTCTCATTTTCCCTCTCCATGTAGATTTACTGGAATTAGCTCGGGGATCACTTGAAGTCAGAGCTCGAAGTCACACTATCAAAGAATTCATTTTGGTATAGTAAAGTTAGTCTTTTTATTGTATGGCATGTATAGGATGTTGGTTTGTGTTGTTAAGTGTCATTTTGTAATAGCCATATAAATTGGCTAATATTGTCTAAGTCATTATTATCAAATCAAGATGAAATTTATGTTATACATGTTGGCATGTGAGTGCCTCAATGATGAATGTCATAATGTATGTTCATATATTGATAGGAGAGTTTATAGTTGGTGTTGTTCTGGTTCTATTTTAGGGTGACAAAAAGGCTTGGAAAATAGCCTATAGTTGTCCACACGGTTGGGCACACGAGCGTGTGCCTAGGCCATGTGTGACACACAGTCAGCCCCTATAGGCATGTTAATAGGCTGTGTGTCCCCTGTATCCAATTTAGTTAAGTCAGTATAGAACACGAGCTGAGCACACGGGCTTATGCCTTGGCCGTGTGCACCCCTAATGATTATAGTGTTTAAGTCAGAATGCTCCATAGGATGTTGACACGGGCGTATCTAGGCTGTGTGAGGGACATGGGCCATAGACACGGGCGTGTGCCCAAGCCGTGTCAAAACCCCTGTAGGTTGAAAATGAAATAAATTCAAATTGGCTAGGGACATAGGCGTGTGAGACCACACAGGCATGTCCCACCCACACGGGTGTATGGCCCTGTTTTAGGTAAAAAATTTCTAATTGCCAGAAGTTCTCGGATTGGTTCCGGAACGCATCTAATGTACGGCTTGGGCCTTGTAAGCCCATGATAAGGTTATGAAGTGAATGAATGAAAAGTTTTAAAAAGGAAAGAAATTTTATAGCTCGAGATTTCACAATTAACCATAATTAAGTATGGTAATGCCTCGTACCCCGTCCCAGCTTCAGACTCGGGTAAGGGGTGTTATGGCTAATCACGAGAAAACATACTTGGTTGAACAGGAATGATATGAAGAGTTAAGGGGGTGTATATATATGAATATGATTGAATAATAAGCTTTTTATTTTGAATTCTAAGTATGAAGTTGGCATAAGGATGCATTGTGTGTCAGTTATTGTTATGTTGACGAACAGTAATGACCAATGTGTTATATTAAGTTGGCATATTGAATCTATTAGTATTTTTTAAATGCCATTTGGTGTATTATGATCATTGTGTTGCACTTTTTTGAAAGGTTTGGTATTATCTTGGGTATCGATATGTATGTTTTATATGTGCTTTCTTTATCTTTGGAACTCACTAAATTTATTTGAACTTACTCTATTATCCTTTCCTTCTTAGGAGTGTTAATTGAAGGAAGAGAATTTTGAAGGGACTGCGCCAAAGCACTGTTGATTGTGAGCCTTCCATTAATTTCAGTATCATTATTCTATGGGCAAAGTGGTGTAACAGCCCGGTTTAGACCCTAGTCAAAATAGTAGTTTTGGGAACACATATCTGAGTTAGAAAAATATTTAAATATTATTTTTCGTGTTTACAGTATGTGATTAAGCATGTATGAAAATTTCATGAATTAATTTGATCAATTGGGTGTTTAATTTGCGAAAAGGATTAAATCGCATAAAAAGTAAAAGTAGCATTCTCAATGATTTGATTTGTTATAAGTCCTTAAAAGGTGAATATGCCATTCTAAGGTTAGTGGACATTTATGTCCATGGTTTAAATGTTTTTCATTAATGTTTCATTAAGGTTAAAAGTTGAAATTGATAATTAAATGAATTATAATAAAACAAATGCATAGAAAATGGCCATCATCATCTTTGTTTCACTGAAAATAAGAGAAAGAATAAGGGTTTTGAAAAAAGAATAAGGGTTTTGAAAGCTTTTGATATTCGGCCATAGTCTAGCTTAATTAAGGTATGTATTAGCTTTGGTTTTTGATGATTTTTTATGTTTTGTGATTGTTGCTTAGTCTACTATCAAGCCCATGTCTCAATTTCTGATTTTGATGAAGATTTTGAAATGTTCCATTGATGCAATTGTGAGCTTTGTGATGTTAGTTGGTGAAATATGAAAGATATGTGATGGATTAAAATGTTTTGTCTTTGAATTTTTGATGAATTTGACTATTTTGGGAAAAAAATGTGAAAATTATATTTTGAGGGATTAAAATGTGAAATTTATGAAATATATGGGCTTATATGAACTCCATTAAAATTCGGCCTAGCTATTGTGTAAAGAAATTTTGCATAATTTGTGATTTTGTGAATTATGGACTTAATTGTCAAAATGTGAAAATGTGAGGGCTAATTTGTAAAATGCCCTAAATATGTGTTCATGGATTGATTTGAATGAATGTGAGGTTGAATCAATTAAATTTGAATGTGTTTAGATCAAGAACCAACGAAAATAGAATTAGATCGGGGAAAGTCAAAAATAGTTGAGTAATCGTTTTCATCTGTCTGAATCCATACGAGGTAAGTCTATATACAAATAAATGTGTTAAATTGATTGAATTATACTTATATGATAATTGAATTGTAATGAATGGCTATAAGATCCGAATATGTGAAATCAAGATAGTTCCGACAATGTGACGACATCTGATAAGCCCCGTACGAACCTAGGAATAGCTAGGATACATATGTCATGACATAGGATTCGGATATGTGTTATCGTGTAAGACCACGTTTGGACATTGGCATCGATCTGAGATTTACGTGTAAGACCATATCTGGGACATTGGCATCGTATTTGATTTTGTGTAAGACACTGTCTGGGACAGTGGCATCGATATTTGATTACATGTAACACCCCTTATCCTGTAACCGTCGCCGGAATAGGTAAGGGGTATTACCAGAATTATAACTCAGACCAGAACAGTAATACTTTAAACTTATCACACATCATCACAATTCATACAATAATCCATCAAAACATGTTTAAAACAGTCATATAAAGCTTCATTCATTCATCAGGGACTAAATTGATATCATATAAAAGATATGAGAAAACTTAAGAATATTTTCAAAATAGGGTCACAGGGCTGTGTGCCTCACACAGCTCCAGACACGCCTATCTGTCCAGGCTGTGGCAAAACATGGCATACATAATGACTTGTGCACACGGCCACAAGACACTCCCATGTGTCTAGGCCATGTGAAATTCATGAAGCTATTGACTTGCACCCACGGGTACCAGACATGACTATGTGTCTAGCCTGTGTGGCATCCTGACCAATTCAACTGCAATACAGGGGTCACATAGTTGAGTCACACGCTTGTCTGCTCAATCGTATGGTACAAAATAGGCTTGGTACAAGCCATTTTCATACCTCAAATGCTCATGTACCTACCAGCAATACTTTACAACATTTCATACACCATTTAAGCAACCAATTCAGCCAAAAACAAGCACATTTATACCAACTCATAATCAATCAATGTCATGCCAATTTGCATCAACCAAACATGTACCAAATAAGCCAATTCCATACCTATTTCAACTTATCAAATCATTTCAATAAAACCACTTATCAATTATCCACATTCAAACCTCACCTATGTCATGTACCATTCATCCAAAATATCATATAAATAGCACAACATATAATGCATTCATGAAAAGCTAATCATTATCATTCAAGCCATATCTCATAGCTTGAATAAGTGCCCAAAATCATACCACATTCATTAACATAACTATCATAAACATTAACTTATAAACTAGCCTATACATGCCATATTTACCACATTTACAAAGATTCAAAAGTACCGAAAGCTTGAATGGATAGTGTGATTGCAATCTCCGACTTTGTCTGAAATTGAGCTAGCTCCCGAATCTATAAAACACGGAAAAGTAAACAACGTAAGCTTTTAAAGCATAATAAGCTTGTATAATATAGAAACACACTTACCAAGTATAAATAAGCAATTTAAGCAATAAAAATCAACTCATAAGCTCATATTTCCTATTCAAAGGATTCAACCATATGTTAGTCATATATATCAACCATATGTTCGTCCATACAAAGGATGAAATCATGCATATAACATTCATGTACATTTCAATACTTATAACATATCACTTTTCATCTTCTATTTATTAGATCATATAATCCATGTCACATTTATACATATAACTCATATACTTCATTTATCAAGTCATCAAATAGCATTTATACTATTATACTACTTAATCCTTGTAAATCATGTAACATATACCATGTAATCATATACTTGTAACATATCGTTCATGTAGCATGTATTTCCTATATTACAAATCGGTATAATGCCCGTTGAACCTTTGGAAACATCAAGGGATACTCAGGTGATACACACACAGTGTATATATAAACCTGTAAATCTATTAATTCATCATATGTGCTCTTTCGAGCCATGTTCGGTATGCTCTTCCTGAGCCGGTAACGGTAAGCTCGAAGGTTGAACATGTAATCCTGAAGGATGAACGGTATGCCCGAAGGCTGAACATGTAAGCTCATGAGCTGTGGTGAGTTCGCAACAAATGCAGAAGCTCAACCACCCTATAGCCCTGCTGACATGTCACTTGTATCCTACAATTTTCTACGGTTCGAACGGGACTCGGTAATCAAATTGAACATATAATCAATATGTAATTCAACATGTATTTAATAGGCAATCTTGATTCCATAGTTCATTAAACATCCATATAACATTAAAGCAATAATTATAAACATTATACTAGTTTGATTCTAATTATACGAACTTACCTCAATTTAAGCTCGTACACCCGATATCTACTCGTCTACCTTTCGTTTTCCCTGATCAAGTTCCAGGATTTATTTATCTTGATCTATATTAACCAAATTTAACCCTAATTATTCATTAACATATTCGATTTAGTCCAAAAACATGTAAATTTGGCAAATTACATATTTGCCCTATACTTTTAACCTTTTTGCAATTTAGTCCTTTATGCACAAAATAACAAATTATACATTTTTATTTAAAGTTCTCTATAGCCGAATACTCTTGCAGTCCATATAAACCCATATCTTTCATTTAATCACATTTCTAACCACAAAAATTCTATCTTTTTTAATTTAATCCCTAATTCACATTTTTGTCAAAAATCACTTTAATAAACTTGGATATCACTAAATAACAATCAATAATCCACCATTATTCATCAAAACAACCAAGAAATCAACAATGTCATAACTCAATAACATCACAAATTTCAAAAATTGAAGCTTGGGCATGATAGAACACAAAGCAACGATCTCAAAAATGTAAAAATCATCAAAAACCGAAGCAAAACATACCTTTAATCAAGATAGATAGTAGCTGAATGCTTTAAAACCCAATCCCTAATTCTTTGTTTTTTTTTTCGGCAAAGATGATGAATAAAACCACATTTTATGACTTTGTTTTTATTTAATAATAACTTAATAACCAAAAACCTAAATTAACCTTATTTAAACATTATAAAAATCATATGACTTATGGACATAAATGTCCACTAACCTTAACAAAGGTATAATAACCTTATAAGGACTTTCATTTATAAGCCATGGTCAATTGAGTTCTTTTACTAATAGAATTCATATTTTACGCGTTATGCGATTTAGTCCTTTTTACCGGATTAACTATTTAAACTGTAAAATTTCTATACGAAACTTTCACACCACAACACTATCATACTATAAAACAAAATAAAATAATAAAATAAATATTTTGACTCAGTTAAGTGGTCCCAAAACCACTCGTTCCGATTAGGGTCTAAACCGAGTTGTTAAATTATATGTAAGACCACGTCTAGGACGTTGGCATTGTACGAGCCTTCCGCATATCCTATTTGATTTTGTACTATTCAATGAACACTCTGAGATATGAATAAATATGATTATGTAAATTTGATTCAGGTACGTTTGAATTGTGTTCAACCTTTGAGAATAAAAAATATGCATATGTGAAATTTGATAATGAAAGGTATGTATGTACATGATCGATTGACATGTGAGCTATTTGGAAAATGTGATATATGTGGAAGTGAGCTTTGATTAAATGAGCTATATGAGCAATATGAATTATGATTGTGTTTGGCCATAAGATATGTGAATGAATTGAGCTATAAATTTTTATGTGTTAAATTTATTTGTATATGGCTTACTAAGCTTTTGAAAGCTTACTTTGTGTGTATTTGCATTGTTTTATAGATATCAAAGCTACTGGAAGCTCGGGGATCGTTGAGGATCATCACCACACTATCAAACTTAACTTTGGTACCTTTTGAAAGTGTAAATGTTTAAGTATGGCATGTATAGTCTAGATAATTAGAGATATGATTTTGAGTTGTGAATATTATGCCATGTGATATGGCTATATCTTGGTTGCAAATATGGTTTGGTTTTGGTATAAAAAAATGTGATGAGAAAATGGTATGTTTTGATGCTAATGAGAGACCAAATGAAATGGTCAATGGGATATGTTCTTGAATGAGAATTTGGCATACTTTGACTTAAGAATGAATGTGTTAAATTGGAATAATGATCATGAATGTTTTTGTACGATTTTGGCTTATGATTTGGTGTGATTTTGTATGGAAATTGAGTATGAGTTGGGGTGATGATTATGTGATATGAATTGTACATGATTGGTTGTGATTAGCTGAAAATTTGGTATGAAATGCATTGGTTTTGAACTTGTAGGAATAACCCAAAATTGGGTGGGATATTGACCTTGCAAATGGACCATTTTGTGCCTACACGGAGGGGGACACGGGCGTGTGTCTCTACCGTGTTGCTCGAGGGCCACTTCGAAGTGAGCCTGGGCAGACCACACGGTTGCACACACAAGCATGTGCCAGGCTGTGTGGCCAAGTCAGTATACTCTCTTAATTTGGCACGGCCAAGCACACGGCCCAGACACGGGCGTGTGAGGCCATTCCGAATAGCCACACGGGTGTGAGACTGACCGTGTGAGCAAGTCAGTATGTATGCCCTATTTTGCCACGGCCTAGACACACGAGCGTGTCTAATGCCATGTGAGGCACACGGCCTGCCCACACGGGCGTGTGATGTCTATAACTTTGAAAAAAAAGTTTAAGTTTTGAAAAATTTTGTATGAGTTCAATTTAGTCTTGACCTCTTTCTAATGCATGTTTGAGGTCTAGTTGACCTAAGAAAGGGACTTATGGTTGATAATTGAATATGATAGGATGATGTGTATTAAGTTCGTGAAATGTTAGTAAAAGTTTTGATTTGTCCGGTAATGCCTCTTAACCCTAGTTCAGCGATGGATATGGGTTACGGGTGTTACAGGTGGTGTGTAGGAACGTTTTGTATCAACTCTTGTAATGATTTGCAGTTTTGTTAAACTTTGTTTTCATGAAGTGTTTTGTAAACTTTCGCAATATATATAAATATGTGTTTTTTATCCAATGAGCTATGGTTTATGAGATCATGTTTTAGGCATGTACGTGAATATGTTTTGAATGATTATTAACCACCAATAATGCACTTGAAACTTTTGTAAAGGAAATAACTCTATCGACTTTTATAATACTTTTGCTAAACGTTTTATCTAAAATACTTTTCTTGGAGTATAATTAATTTGTTTGTTTTGTCATTATCGTTTTGAGGACTACACCAATATTTTAAGTTATTACAAATTTCAAAGACTTTTACTACAATCATTTGATCTTAAGTTGTGGCATATCATATTCGGATCCAATTATCAGGTCGAGTTCGGTATGTTACAAATTTGGGTATCAGAGCTAGGTTAAGTCGATTCTCAAAAAACCAACTAATGAGACATGCCTTGCCATGCATGATACATATTGGCATAGTCCTTGTAATTTGAACTAATTTGAATCCTATTATAGTGTTAACGAAAATGTTTAAAGGATCGAGAGAAGCAACTAGTGAGGAGATAGAAAGCCTTGTACCTCCTGTTCAAGAGCAAGCTCCTACAGTTGGTTTAGGAGTAGTTGCTAATGCCTTTCAAAATGTTTTCTTCACCATGATGACCCAAATGTTCGAAGAGTTTATGGGGACAACGCAAGCACCCCAACCTCAAAAATCTTAGCAACCATAACTAGAGGTGGTACGACCAATACCTCATGCACGTCCTGCACCAGCTGCAACTCAACTTAAAGGTGATCCTGTGAAAGAGATAAGAAAAAGAGATGCTAAAGAATTTTTGGGAGATAAAGGAGATGGCCCCACCATAGCAAAGCAGTGGCTATCATGAGTCTGTCAAGTAATTAAACAGTTGAAATGCACGCCAGAAGATGGTCTTTTATGTGTAGTCTCTTTGCTGGAAGGAGAAGCATATCAATGGTGGGAGACATTGATTAGTGTAACCCCTGAGGAGTTGATAAACTAAGAATTCTTTTGGAAAAATTTAGAGAAATGCTAATATTCCTATTTACTAAAATCTCATCTCTAAATCTCAATTTAAATAAACAATGAATTAAATTGAATTATCCTCTTAGATTCAATCAATTAAACTAAACTAATTCAATTCTTACTCAATAGGTTCTCCTCTCGGTCTTGCCTATCTAGATTATCACTTAGATTATCAATTCTAAGTTTTACATTAATTTAATTTAGTCCAAATTTACAATTGAGTACATAACCATAATATTCACATGCTAACATTTCAATTAACAAATCACCTAAGCAATTTATCTCATACCCATCTTGTAATTATACCAACAATTCATTCTCATACAATCAACACAAAGAAAAAACGTTGAAATTTTAAAGGATAGAAAAGCTCAGGTTTTATGTAGAAACTTCTTGATTATAGAAAAGCTCAGGTTTTATGTAGAAACTTCTTGATTTAATGGAAAGTGTAAAACCCTCAACCCAATTCTATAAACCGGATCTAGATCTTAGGTATTACCACACAAATATAGACACAAGCTTAATTTACTTATACAATTTACAATTAAAGACAACTTACTTAACTCCAAAATCTTAAACTAAAATACATAAGTAAATACAATGAGCAAATACAAATACAAATCGAGGTAATTAAATTTCAATTATATCCAAATTAAGACCTTAATTTATTATAGATATCCCAATTGAATCTTTAAGGAGTATTATAGTCTTTGAACCCGCCACCAACTTGCTTTGCATGCATGATAGCCTAATACACCACTCCTTAGGTGTAGCCCTAGCATTCTCCCTCTTGGCGCAAACTCGTATCAATTTGCCTATAACAAAATACACTCCTATATAAATTCGTAGGAACTTAGTAAGGAAAACATCATTTACATGTGTCATTTCTACACATCTCAACTGATAACTTATTTAGATGATCATATCGTTATGAACCTTTAACTTATTCACTAATGAATATTACCTCAATTTCTATTCTCATTTACATGTCAGATACCATACATTGCTCAGAGCTCATTTCTTACCTATCATTTTTGATATGCCATTTACCTTTTTCAATCTGATTTTTCATAAGCCTTTACTTGTTTCCTTTACAGAAGTCCATACGATCGAAACACCCTCTTGTATACGTAACTTTAAGCTATCATTCCACATTCCATGTTTGATCATATATACAGATAACAAGTACATTACTTATGATATACAATTAGAAAAATCCTTATTCAGAATATGCTTCTTTTATGTTTGCTCATCACTTCATTATTCATAGTCGAATCATGGTCTTGTATAACACTTTATTGTAGTCCATAGAGACACTGTACCTTACTAATATTTCTAATCACACTTACAAACCATGTTGAATGCACCAAAGCAATTTAATACAAAATCTGCCAAGAATCATTCCTTTAGGTTATGCCATTACGAGCCTTACTAGGATACACCACAATGGCACTGCTTTAAGATTTCTTCATGTACATTTTGCTTTCAAGTTTTAGCCACAAAGGCTATCAAGAAACATGAATACTATGACTTGTTCTCTCATTAGAAGTCGAAATATGGTTGTCTACCTCATCAGGTACGAAGAGATTAAAATCGGCCAACATGGTATATCTATATGAAAAACAAAGTCAAATTGGATAAAAGCATCACACTATCAACATGTATTTTTAGACTCAACACGTGCTACATTCAGTCCTAGAATTAAATAAACTACATTCAGTTCAGCTGCCAGACCAGAGTTACGGGATGCTACAATAGTTACTAGAACATATCACATTCAAATCATGATTCAAAATTTAATTACATACTAATCCATGTCATAATATCATGTATAATGTGTAATACAAACAAACCAAGTCTAAGTTGAGCTTATGAAAAGCTCTAAAGTTGACCCAAGCATGAACAAAGACCATATTAAAAACTTTTCAAAATCTAATTATAGGTATGTCAATATCATTTTGGCAGAATGCCAATTTTCAAAATCTAAAACAAGACCTTTTGCATTGATATCATTATTTAAATATTGATACCTATCCTCAAGGATCGATACTTTATACTGGTATTGATACCAAATTAGGATTCTATCGATTTAAAATATTGTTCATTTGGTAAAGTAACGATACTGTTATTCAAGGTATCAATACTAAATGTCAAAAAGGTCAAAATCATCACATTTTAGTACTTATTCATGGTTAAACCAAATGTTATCTAAATGGGGCCTTAGGTGTAACAGCCTTTTTTTGGTCAAATCAAAATAGTGGTTTCAAAACCACAAATTCATGATAAAAAATCTATTTTATTATTATTTTGAGGTCTACAGTATGATAGTATAATTGTGTGAAAATTTCGTGAAGAAATTTTATTGTTTAAGTGTTTAATTTGATGAAAATAACTAAATCGCGTAAAGCGCAAAAGTGATGTTCTATTAGCTAATGGTCTCTAATAGCTATGGAATCTTAAAGTGGAGGTTTGAAGTGATAATTAACCCATTAATGAGTTAATGGATGCTAATGGTTTGGCATTTAGTGAAATAGTTAATGTTCATTAAGGTTAATTTTGTTATTTAGTAAATAAAGATAAATTAAATGAAATGAAAAATGTATCATCTTTTTCTTTCTTCATCTTCAACCAGACCTAGGGAAAAAAGAAGCCATTTCCATCCTTTTCATTTGGACAGTCTTATTTGTGCAATTGGTGAGTGATTTTTGTCCCATTTTTAATGATTTCTATGTTTTTGAGATTGTTGCAGCTTAATTTAGCTAGCCCAGGGACTATTTTGCAAAACTACTAAAGGTTTAGGTTTTTGTCATTGATGAATCTATGTGTATTTTGATGTTTGATGATAGAAAATGTATGTTTGTTGTTAGGTAAACATCATTTATAAAATGATTTTTGACAAAATTGTCATTTAGGGATTTAATTGAAAAATGTTGAAATTTTGTGGTTAAATTGTGAAATAAATGAAAAATATGGACTGCTATGTTAATAAGGGAAATTCAGCTAGCGGTGGTAGGGACCTAATTGCATGAATTTGTGTTTTTATGAGCTAAGGACTAAATTGTAAAGAAATTAAAATATTAGGGCAATAGTGTAAAGTTGCCATAATATAATATTTGGATTAAATTGAATAGAGGAATGATTAAATGAGTTAAATTTGATATTATGTAGATCAAGAAAAGATAATTCAGATTTAGATCGGGGGGAAAAATAAAGTGTTGGACTAATCGATCATTTCGTCATTTTTGCATTTGAGATAAGTTCGTATATTTATAAATATTATTTTAATTGTATTTTTTAATTGATTTATTATTGAATTTATTGTGAACATGACTTTACGGATACGTTCGACAAAGATTCAGCAATGTGAAATCCCAGTTGAACCTTAGGAATAGATTAGGATACGAATGACATGTCATTAAGGGTTATGTGATTTGGGTGCTGGTCCATATGTCCTACCAGTGGCTAAGTTACTCGCATGTGTTGCGGTTCTCGACAGCTTGTGTGAGCAAACCCGTTGATAGCTCAAGAGTAAGCATTATATGAGATTGTGATAGCTTCGATTATGTATGTGGCGGTGCGAGATTCTCAAGTATCTGATAGTATTCTGAATGGTTCAATGAGTATATCAAGGACATGGATGAGTATGAGATTGATAAGTGTTGGTACAGGTATGTACATGAACCGTACAAGCATTGAATTGAAGAAACTTATGAATTTCATATCTAATCTTGTGGATGAACATGTGATAGGTTTGTGGATCAATATAAGTTATAATATGATATGCTTAATTGCTTGAATTGTAAACATTTATAAGTTGAGTTTATTATCATATGAGCTTACTAAGCTATATAGCTTACTCTATTTTCTTTTCTATGTTTTATAGTGTTTTGGAAGCTCACTCGATTCGGAAGTCATTGGAGATCGCATCACACTATCTAGCTATCATTTTGGTACTTTTAAACTTGTGTATTTTGGTTATATGGCATGCATAAGAGTGATAATCATCTTGGTTTATAGTTCGGTTATGGATTTAGGTATTTGAATTGGCTTGTAAATGATGATGCTTGGTTATGTTTAAAGCCATGTGAATTGGCTTATTTTGAAATATTTGGTTATGTATATATTGTGCAAATGGCTATTTTGATATGTCCTTGATAAATGTTATGTGATGTTGGTTGTGTGGATTGGTATTGAAGGTAGTAAATGGTTGAAATGGTGAATGTGATAGCATGCTAAGTATTAGGCAAATTAATGCATATATGAAGTTAACCACTTAGGTGACTTTTGGATGAGAAATAGGTATGAACTTGAATGGCTAATTTTGATGCTTATGTGTCTAGTGGTTGTTGGTATTGAAATAGCTTAATTTAGGCTTGCTTTGGTGGTATTGAATGCCTATTTTGGTTATGAATATAAGCTTTAGAGTTATGTAGGTTGTCACCAAATTTGGGTGAGAAAATGTGGCTAGAACGTAGCCTATTTTCGTCCACACGGACAGAGACACGGGTGTGTGACTCAGCCATGTGTGACACACAATCAGGTGACACGGCCATGTGTCCCTTGTAGAATTTAATGAAAACAAGTCAGGGAGTTACACGGGCCAGTCACACGGGCGTGTGGTTGGCCGTGTGACACAAGTCAGAGAGTTACACGGGGTAGGACATGGTCTGGGACACGGCCATGTGATCCCATGTCGAATGTGCACACGGCCTATGACACGGGTGTAACACCCCTTACCCAGGTTCAATGACAAAACCGAGTACGAGGCATTATCGACCAATATCGCGACCAATCATACAAAATCTAGCCATAAAATTTCGTTCCAAATTAAAACTTTTTACAATATATCATATGATCCTTATAATGGGCCTACGAGGCCCAAAACATAGTTTGGGAGTGGTTCCAAACCAAACCAGGAACTTAGAAAAATTTTGGAAACTAGGTCAAAAATAGGGTACACGCCCGTGTGAGACAGGGACATGCTCGTGTGGGTAGGCTGTGTAGTTACACACGCCTGTGTCCCTAACTTGTGTTGAATTTTTCGAAAATTATTTTTCATTTTGAACCTACAGGCATTTTCACATGGTCGAGCACACACCCGTGTCCTTGGCCTGTGTCCTTCACATGCCTGTGTGGCCTCCCCGTGTGAAAAATTGGGACATTTTGTTTATGACGACAACATGTAATTTTGGTCACATGGCCACGAGACATGCCAGTGTGACCAGGCCGTGTGATGTCCTTTATCTTCAAAAATTTCATGCAAAGGCCGTGGGGGCTAGCCGTGTGACCCTAAATTAGGCTATTTTCCAAGCCATCCTTTGGTCTAAAATATATACAATTTCTACCACTTTTAAAATCACATATCATACACATTTTTAGGCATCGAAATGACCACATTTAACCTTTTTATCAATCATTTCACTCATTCATACACAGGCACACTAAGCATTTCTTGAATTAACTTATAAGAACATATAAGTAAATTAACATCTTCATTGGCCATATCACATGGCCTTAATTACAAAATGACTTATCAAATGACAATTTCCACAATTTAGCCAAACCAACATGACACTTACAACACCACTAAGTCCCTATACGTTCCATAGTTCAAAAGAGTACATATTACAATACCAAAAGAACATTGTGGATAGTGTGGGTTATCCTCCGACGCTTCCTGATCTCTGAGCTGGCTTGACTAATCTATAAAACAAGGAAAAAGAGAAAGGAGTAAGCTTTAAGAAGCTTAGTAAGTCTATATGCAAATAATTAACATCATACCAACTCTCTTAATCACCAAAAATTATATCATCACATATCAACTTACCACATAACCTTACCAATATCATGTACATATCAAACACATCATTTTCTTAAGCCTAAGTTCACATGCACTCATGCACACATATACACTCGCCCACATTTTCACTGGCTCATAAATACACCTGCACTTACACGCCACGTAGTCATACAAATTTCTTTTAGTAAGCTTTCTTGATGAACCCTTTGAAAATAACATCCGGTACTCAGTGTTCTCAGAACATAGCTCTACCATTATATAAACCGACTCTCATGTCCACATGTGAACTCTCAGTATCACCCATGTGACCTAGCCATCAAATCCCGTAGCTCTTGTGTCTACATGGTGTCCAACACTCAGAGTCACACATGTGACCTAGCTACATATAACATAGCTCTCGTGTCTACATGATGTACCCTTGGTAACATACATGCGACCTAGCTATTTTAAACCCGTAGCTCTCATGTACACATGGTGAACTCTCAATATCACCCATGTGACCTAGCCATCAAATCCCATGCCTCTCGTGTCTACATGGTGTCCAACACTCGGAGTCACACATGCGACCCTGCTACATATAACATAGCTCTCTTGTCTACATGATGTACCCTTGGTAACATACATGCGACCTAGCTATTTTAAACCCATAGCTCTCGTGTACACATGGTATACACCCAGTATTACGCATGTGATCTAGCTACTCATGCAAGAATATCCCATAGCTCTCTTGTACACATGGTATACATACTGTATAACACATGTGACCTAGCTACCACATAACATCCTGTAGCTCTCTTCTACACATGGTGTCCTACCCTTGGAACCACACATGTGACCTAGCTACACATTATCCGTATCTTTTGTTTTTCTGAAGGTTCAATCGGGAACATCCAATTTCCATAATTCACCAAATCATAGAAGTTATCAAACATTATCCATAACATACAATAAATCATTATTATGGAATTAAAATAGATGTATTACTTACATATAAACTTACCTCAATAACAAAATGCGATAATTTGCAATTTAGTCTGAAACCTTGCCCTTGCCTCGGTCAAGGTTGATTCCTCGATCTTCTCGATAATTAAGCTTGAAAGATGAAAGAAACGCTAGCTATGGCTTCTTGGTAGGTTCGGCCAAGGGAGGAAGGAAGATGGACAAATTTTGGGTTATTTTCCCTTTTTATTTCTTTTATTAACTAATGACCAAAATGCCCTTCATTAAAAACCTTTGATATTCCTTCCTTTCTTGGGCATTTTTATCCAAGTAAAGTTAAAATGGCCTAATTACCATATAAGGACCTCTAATTTGAAATTCCAATTCAATCAAGTACCTTTATGGAGTAAAACCCATATTTTGCATTTATTGCAATTTAGTCAAATCTACCAAATTGGACATGCAACCATTAAAATTCATGCACCAAAATTTCACATAATTATTTAAACACCCAATAAACATCAATACTCAATCGAAAAAATGTTTTAGACCTCAAATTCATGGTTTCAAAACCACTATTCCGTTTAGCCCCTAATTCGGGCTGTTACAATGTGCATGTCTTTTGGCCTTGTGAGACACACGGCCTGGTCATACGGGCGTGTGTCCACTGTACTTTGAAATTTTCAATGTTTTCCTAAAATTTTCATAAGTTATCGATTTAGTCCCGAACCATTTCTAATACATGTTTTGGGCCTCGTAAGCTCGTATTAGGGACAATGTGTTTGAAATTGCATGATGTTCATTTGAAACTAGAAATTGTACGTGAAGTGTATGCTTAATTATGTGATAAGTCTGGTAATGCTCCGTAACCCTAATCTGATGACGGATACGAGTTAGGGGTGTTACGTTAGGCATAATCAAGACCTGTAAAAAAAACCATTTATAACACAATATAAACAATCATCAAAAGATCCTAAAATTTCACTAACTAGTATTCCATCACTTGGCACCATTTTACAACAAGATTACAAGCAAATTATTTAACCAATTAGTATATACCATTTCAATCATTCCATGTGACATGATAACCTATATGTGTATTCCTAAAGCATAACACCAACTATAAATATGATCAAACTGTCATTTCTTTAAGTACATGCCACATATAACCAAGTTAAAATGATTAAAAATCTACCGAATCAAGAGATGAAAAGTGTGAGCTCCTCAAAGATCTGATTAACATGTTCCACAAGACAAAATCTACAGGAAAAGAAAAGAACGGGTAAAGATTATAAAATGCTAGTAAGCTCATATGTTGATAACAATTAATTTACCTTAAATAAAACGTACATATGTAAAACTAACATGAATAACCAAGTTCACCTAATGCATCAAAGCACAATTCACCAAGGTGAGTTATTTTCATATTCAAACTAACCCCAAATCATTCATTGGTATACATATATTCAAAATTGAAATTAGATCTCTCACTAGGATATATTTGAGCATTTACACAATACATTACATTTTCCTTTCACATTTCGTATTATTGTATTACCCGATGAAACTCAGTGAACAACTCAATTACATTAGTATTAATTTCATCAGAGGTTCATTTAAGCTAAGTATACAATCGTGTCATGTTACCGTCTAGGCTAAACCTTTATATTAACTCATCAAATAGCCTGGTCAAAGTTATAAATACATGTAAGGTTACCAGACCTTTAAAATGACAATAGATTACCAGCCCAAGCTAAATTTATACATGTATCTTTGAGTCCACAACAAATGTTGGAGCTCAGTATAATAGGAAATAAATTAGTAAATGTGTATAAGATACGTTTACGAAGTTTCATTAGGGAAATTTCCATCATACAAGTTCATAGTTATCCATTTTCAATTTAATCCAAGTCTTACCTTTTTTGTACTAAATTGTAAATAAATCAAAGGTCATTAATATTATAGATATTCACATTATAGCATATGTATAAGATTCAAAACATAAGCATACAAAATGAACTTACCTAGTAAAATTAACAAATTAGATTCAGAATAGGGACTAATCGATAATTTTCTCTTTTCCCTAATTATCATCGACTTGAGTCAGATCTTGATCTATATAGTAATTAATTTCAAACTATCAGTTCCAAACATTCCACAACAACATACTATCGTCATATATCAGTTCAATTTCATTTATTGAATATTTCTTCAAATTTTACATTTTATTCAATTTAGTCCCTGAAACAGAATTTGCCATAACTTTCAAATTTGAGTTTGATTTTGAAATTGATCTCAATTTCATCCTTCTACAGACCACCAAAACCTATAATTACAAAAAATTTATGCCAAAATCGAAGTTATTGCATTTTGGTCCCTCTGTTCAAAACTAACAATTTTCACTTTACAAACTAGTCTCTCTTTTTTTCATATCTAAGCTTAAAACCTATCAATTTAATACCAAAAACTTCAAGATTCATCAATGGTGACTTTTGTGAACTTAACAGTTTCACCAATTAATCCCTAGGCAAGAAAAATCAAGCTTCAGGGATATCAAAAACATAAAAATTACAAGAAACATATCAGTTTAACCTACCATGCACCAAGGCCAAAGGTTGCTAGCTCTCATAAATGGCTTCCCTTCTCTTTTTAGTGGAAATGGTGATGATGATGATAAAAGAAAGATGGCAACTTTCTTTTGTTTTTATTTCTTTCACTTTTAGCTAAATTTTTTTATTATAATTTAACTTAAAAATTCACTTAATTTTAAGCACTAACCATCCAATTTTAAAATGGTCTTATTTCCATTTTAAACCTTAATATAATACTACTTAGCCCTTTTAGCAAAAAAAAAAAATAGTAGTGCTTAACTTTTATGATTTATCCCTTATACCTTAATTAACTATCTAATTGATAAAATTTAAAAACCAAAATTTAATTAAACCTTATACTAACCTCGTCAAAAATAGGGTTCTGAAACCACTATTTCCAATGCCAACTAAAATCGAGCTATTACACGAGGTTAATTGGGTTGTCCTCTTGCTAGTTCAGCTTCATTTTGTAATTCATATAAGGTGTGGAGTTCTTATGTGGAAATGGACACACTTTTTTAAAATTAACAATAATAAAATAATTGAAATTGAGTTTTGACACTTCACCATCTTCGCATTCCCCTTTTCATGTCCTGCAGGAGTCTTCCTACCCACAAACTAGGTTGGGCTATGTCGGCTCGTGTTGCGTAAACATACACCTTTCATTGGAAGTTGTTCCATTTGGAATGCCTTTTTAAATTTGTATGTATGTATGGGGAGAGTCTTCCGCTTCTTCCTCTCCTTCCTCTTCCTTTTCTTTGTTGTTCTACTTGGATTGCTCGTTGTATAGAATGGGTTCATATTTTTTCAATGGAGAATTTGGCACTCGAATGCCAAACCTCTATGCATATTCGACACTAATTGGCGTGATTTCTTGAATCCATATAATAACCCATTCCATATCGAGCAGATCACTCAACCTTTAGATTTGTTGAGCCTTTGTATTACCTTTGCGTTTGAGGGATGATGGGACGTCCATCTTATTCTTTCGGCTTAGGTTCCATTCCCTTATTTGTTTTTGTTGAAGCTGGACGTACTGGGTATACATTGAATTTTTTATGATGCTTTTCGTCGGCTTCACGAATTATTCTGTTACAAACATTGAAACCTTAGCCCTTTTTCGTAAGGTCATCACTAGGTGCAGGAAATAAATCCCGACCTTATTGCCACTAATGCATGTCATCATGGACTAGTAAATATATTTTACCACACAAACCTGCCATTTTTGCAAAAATAGCATCAAGCAGAACCGCTCTAAAACCATTTACGTTAGACATGTTTTGGGATGATGAAATTTGAGCAGAGATAAACTACATCCATATCTTGGCAATTGGGAGCATTATTGTCTGATTAAATTTTTGCGGGATATTAGTACTGGGTTGGCAAGTCCACTCGCCTCTCCCTTCATTATGTTAGTTTACGATGCGATCCATGTCCATATCTCTATAGTAATTTAAATCAACATTGTCAAGAAAATTAGAGGCACAGTATGGAGCATCCTAAAAATAATAGATTTCTCGGGTAGTTTATTATTTTCCCTTTCTTTTCCCTTACCATGACATGTGTGTGAACTTCACTCGGTAGTATATTATTTTCCCTTTCTTTCAGGGGAGCGTAAAATTTGTAATCTATTGAATTGACCGCCAGTTTATTCGGGATATAACAAAAAAACTTCAATGATGAAAGTAGACTAAACCCCATATTGCATCGCACATGGTCATTGGTGCTTGAACCCTCATTCCTGTATAAATGTTCGACCTTGAAGTTCCAAGAAGTATTTTTCAACCTCTTGGTTACAGAACCTGTCTGAATCAACATCCATCGATGACTCATTAGTTGTAGTTTGCCTAATTTTCCTAGGTGCCATGGCAATACTATGAACTTTTAATCAAGCAAATATTCATAAAAATCAATCATTCAAAAAATAAGAACAAATACAAAATTAGAACACCTAACCTCATTTGTTGATGTATTTGAACGTGTCAACTGAATCGATTGTTACACGATATCCTAGAGTCTTAATCCTACCATAACTAACTAAAAAAATAAAAATGAAACAAGTTCAAAAGTTTGAAAAATAATTATACACAATTTAAAAAATTAATTATGACATATAATGATGGATTTTCAGTATGGCTACTGGATTCATTCGACTGCCCATTAAATTCCTCCATTGACCTCTTATTTCGCTATCGATTGTCACGATCTATCAAGCATGTGCCCTTCCACCTGAGTTCTTTCCATTTATCTTGCTCCCTTGAACCATTCATACCTACACAAATGAAAAAATAATTATCCCATTAATCAATTCATTTGAATCTAGAATAGTGCAAAATAGTTTTCCTTTAAGTGTTTTCCTAATCCCTCATTTTTGACATCATATTTGCATTTTAACACCTCTATTTCCCCATTTATTTTCATAATTAATTCATTTTTTCAAGATCAATGGTTGATCTAGAAGTGGCCAAAGAAGGCCTACCCAACAAAATAGGGATTTCTTGATCCTCTTTAAAGCCAAGGACAACAAAATCAACTGGTATGATAAAAATTTTCACTTTGACCAATACATCTTCAAATACACCTTTAGGGTGTACCAAAGACCTAATCTGAGTTTCATATAAGTAGATAGAGGCATCAAGTTATAACCAGCCCTTAAATTGCAAAGTGCCTTACTAAAATGTTTATCCCTTATCTCTACAGAAATTGTAAAACTACCTAGATCTTTTAATTTCGAGGGCTATCTTTCTAACAATTATCACACTACATGAGGCGCCAATATTAATTTTCTTACCTACACTACATGAGGCATCAATATTAATTTTCTCACATATCTTTAACTTCTTATGCGTAGACAGTATATCCTTTAAAAGCTTGACATATTTTGGGATTTCATCGATTAGTTTTAAAAGTGGCAAATTGGCACTTAACATATTTTGGGATTTTATCGATTAGTTCTAAAAGTGGCAAATTGGCATTGAGTGACTTCAACAAGTTAAGAAAACTTACAAATTTGGCTTCGTTCCTTTCTATTTTTCCTCCAACCTTGGTGGGAATGGTATGTGCTTCATGATAGGATTGAAATTTTGTGAAATTACCGGCTGAACTACCAATTCAACTACCTTTTCAGTTTGCTCCTTAAGCTTGTTTTTATCATGGGGATCAACCAAAACATGTTTTAAATCATCCTTATTTTAGATGGGTTCACTCGAGATTTCAAGAGTCTTACTCAAACGGAGTGCAATTGCATTCACTTATTCATTCCTATCCCTTCAAGGATTATTTTCTGTATTGCTAGGGATGTTAGTAACAAGTTGGCTTTGCATTAAAATTATCATTTGATTCATTTGGTCTTAAAAGCTATTCATTCAGGCCTTGAGTCATTCGCATGTAGATTGAACTTGTCCAATGTCAATTTTTATTGATTGCAACTCCCTTTTTATTCTATCTAGCCTTTGACCACATATAATATGGTTATTTCTTCGACTCTTTCCTAAGCTATCTGCATATGCTGAGGTTGATAAGGACGGTTCAGTCCATTTTGCACATGATTCCCACCTTTTTGATCACTTCTCCACTTCAGATTGGGATAGTCCTTCCAACTAGAATTGTAAGTGTTCGAATAGGGATTTCCACCCATATTACCCAAGTAATTTACCTCCTCTGGTTAGATCTCAGAATTTTTCTCATAACTTTGAGTCGAATCAGTCATGGATGGTTTGATAATGGTTTCCAAACAGTTCAGCTTATCTGTTATTTGTTGATTTTATCCTCCTTAAGGACAGCTTTAACCATTGGTGGCCTCAAGTTGTAAGAAAATATCTTATTGGGCCACATGTATTAGTTCATAGTTATATCCTCAATTAGCTGGTAGGATCACTCATAAATGTTATTCATGAAAGCCCCTCTGGATGCGCCATCTAACCCAAACATCATATTCTCGTCCAAACCATTGGAGAAAATTTGCATTTGGAGCCATTCTTGCATCCCATGATGGGGACATTTCCTCAACAGGATTTTAAAATGTTCCCACGCCTCATATAAATTTTCACCCTCAATCTACTTAAATTTGGCAATATCACCCCTAGTAGGATGGTTTTACTAATGGGAAACTTTTGTGTAAAAAACCTCCTACGAGCTCATACCATGTAGTGATCGAACTTGTAACACCCCTAACCTGTCACCATCGTTGGAATAGGTTAAGAGGTATAATCAGAAATATAACACATTCAAGTACATTAAATCTTTAAACATTTATCACATTATAATCAATATTATACATTCACACTCATAACTTACTAAAGACGAGCATACGAGCCTTAAATCATGCATTTGGGACTAAACTGGTAACATTCGAATGTTTTGGGATAACGTAGAAAATATAAATTAAAAGGACACACGCCTGTGTGAACAGGTCGTGTGCCTCACACGGCTATAAACACACCCATACCATAGGCCGTGTGAAAATAGGGCATATATACTGACTTGAACCATACAGCCGACCGCATGCCCATGTGTTTGGCCATGTGAAAACCAAAGGGTATACTGACTTGGGTCACACGGCCAATCATACGCCCATGTGTCTAGCCCGTGTGCCTATTCAAAATGGCCTCACAAACCCATGTCCATGCTGTGTGCTCGACCGT
Source organism: Gossypium stocksii (assembly GCA_020496765.1). Taxonomy (NCBI): domain Eukaryota; kingdom Viridiplantae; phylum Streptophyta; class Magnoliopsida; order Malvales; family Malvaceae; genus Gossypium; species Gossypium stocksii. Next base: position 44,007,230 of record CM035621.1, read on the forward strand.
GCCAAACCTGTAGCGTATACTAACTTATGCCACACGACCGGTCACACGCCCATGTGTGAGGCCTTGTGGAACATCCTGACTTAATTTGACTTGCAACACCAAAGGAAACACAGTCGTGTACTTTGACCGTGTGTCGTACACGATTGAGACACACACCCGTGTCCCTACCCGTGTGGACAAAAATAGGCCATTTGCATGGCCAATTTGCCACCCATAAGGGCATACCCTACAAGCTCAAGAAAAACACCAATTCTATACCCAATTCAGCAGCCAAACATCAACATTTCATACATTTTCATAACTTCATTTCATCAACTATTTGGCAAAACTTATCATATTTGCATATATATATATATACAACCAAAATAGGTTACCTATTTAAGCCAAATCACATGGCTTATCATATATCAAAACATCTACTGAAAGCGTTAACACAAGTAACCATAATTATCAACCTTAAAGCTAGCTTATATATTCCATATTTTACATATATCCATAAGTTCAAAAGTACAAATTGGAAACTGGATAGTGTGATGCGTAACTCCGACGTTGTTCTAATCAAGCGAGCTATCGAATCTCTATAAAACATGAAAAATAAACAGAGTAAGCTTTATAGCTTAGTAAGCCCGTAATAATTTAGAATTAAACTTACTGTATATAATATCCATACAAATTTAACATAGTACGTTCCTTATAATTAGCCAAATGCCTATCCACAACCATCCAACAAAAAATTAGTCATATGAATACATATATCATCTATTAAAAGATGAATCAACCATTCACAATCTAATACTCAATTCATTTTATCATATCCATTCTCTATAAGTCATATATCATTCAATAAACCTCAATTCATTCGTATGAACAGTATTTCATCAGTATAAACACATAGCTTATTCATATGATCAGTAAGCTCCTCATGAGCTGATATACAGGAAGCTCTATTGAGCTGAAACGGTAAGCTCTAACGAGCTGAGAACGGTAAACTCAAATGAGCTGATATATCGGTAAGCTCATAGAGTTGTGGTGAGCCTGTAACACATGCAGGATCTCGACCAAAATGGTAACCTTAGTGACATGTCATTCATATCCTATGACTTCCTACGGTTCAAACGGAACTCGATAATTATTAATTTTCCTCAATTAGGCATTCGAACCTTAATTACACAATTTAATTAATTATACTTTTATTTCAAACCTAATTCAAGTAAATTCAAGAAATTTTCAATTCTAATTATACGAACTTACCTCGAGTTACTCGGGTGGAAATTATCGACTATTCGCCAACCTTTCTTTTCCCCTGATCTAGTTTTGGTATTTGCTTTTCTTGATCTAGATGTGCAATCAAAGCTTGACTGAACCTAATGCACTCCCATGGCTGTTTTCTTTTCTAATTCTTGGTGGTGTATTAAGGGAGATGATGGCTTATACTTTTATTTTAGTTATTATAAACTTATTAATTAATTTACCAAACTAACCTTTAATTAAAACATTATAATTTCACTAATTCATGACCATTACTATCCATTCAAGCCTTTAATGGCTAATTGCAACATAAATCTTTCAAACATTCAATTTCATAGCCCTTTAGTACCTTTAACTATTAGAACTCTAATTTTACGCTTTACGCAGTTTAGTTCTTTTTACCGAATTAAGCACTAAATTGGTAAAATTTCTTTACAAAACTTCCACATAATAATTCTATTGTACTGTAAACCTTATTAAAATAATAAAATAAATATTTTGACTTTGGATTGGTGGTTTCAAAACCACTGTTCTGATTTCACTGAAAACGAGCTGTTACAAATCTCCCCCTAAGGATTTTTGTCCCTGAAAATCTTACCGGTAAACAAGTTAGGGTACTATTTTCACATAGCTTCCTAGGGTCCCCATGTAGCTTCCTCGATCTCGTGTTTGTGCCAAAGAACCTTCACGAGGGCTATGTTTTTCTTTCTCAATTTATTGATTTCATGAGCGAGAATTTGGATCGGTTCTTCGTTATTCGTCAAATCAGTCTATATTTCAACATCTATGGGAGAAATCACATGTGACGGGTCAGATCTGTATCAACGTAGTGTAGAAATGTGAAAGACATTGTGAATCTTTTCAAGTTCTAACGGTAAAGCCAGTTGATATGCTACTAGCCCTATTCTTTCAACTATCTCATATAGTCCGATATATCGTAGACTTACCTTTCCTTTACGAACGAATTGAAGGACCTTTTTCCACAGTGAAACCTTTAGAAACACTCAATCCCTAACTTGAAACTCAATTTCTTTACGTTTCAAATCCGCCTATGATTTTTGTCCATCTGAAGCTGCTTTTAAACAATCGCGAATCATTTTCACTTTTTCTTCAGTTTCTCTAATCAATTCAACCCCTTGAATCTTTTTCTCACTCAATTCAGTCCAATATAGTGGAGTCCAGCATTTGCATCCATATAAAGCTTTATACGGTGAAAAATTAATACTCGTCTAAAAATTGTTATTATATGTGAACTCAATCAACGTTAATTATTTTTCTGAACTGCCCTCAAACTCTAAAATACAACATCTTAACATATCTTTGAGAATCTGAATGACTCTCTCAGTCTGACCGTCAGTCTGAGGATGAAAAGCGATACTGAAATTAACTTTGTTCCTAGAGCTTCTTGCAGTTTCTTCCAAAATCTTAACATAAATTTTGGATCTCTATCAAAAATAATAAATAGTGGCACCCCGTCTAATCTAACAATCTCAGAAATGTACAATTTAACTAATCTATCAAGTGAGTAATCTATTTGTACCTGTATAAAGTGAACAGATTTCATTAGTCGATCAACGACAACCCAGATAGTATCTTTCTTTTTCAGAGTTAGGGGCAAACCCAATACAAAATCCATCATAACTCTATCCCATTTCTGCTCGGGAATCATCACAGGCTGCAATAAACCTGATGGTACTTAATGTTTAGCTTTAACTTGTTGACAAATCAAACATTTAGAAACAAACTCTGAGATATCTCGTTTCATGCCGTGCCACCAATAAAGTTGTTTCAAGTTGTTTTACATTTTGGTACTTCCTAGATGAATGATAAGCAGTTACTGTGCGCTTCTTGCAAAATCTTCTGAATGAGTTTTGAATTTCTCAGTATGCAAATTCTATTTCAGAACCTTAAATAATCATCAACTCCAATTTGAAATTCTGAATCAAGAATAGTCTCACATTGAACTCGTTTAGCTTATAATTCATGATCATCTTTCTGAGCTTCATAGATTTGTTGAAAGAATACCAGTTTAACTTTTAATTCAGCTAAAATCGACCCATCATCCCAGTATTTGTTGCCTATAAAGTAAATAGGAACTTTCGGCTTAAAGCATCAGCAACAACATTAGCTTTTCCCAGGTGATAATCAATCACAAATTTGTAGTCTTTCAACAACTCGAGCCATCTTCGTTGCCGCAGATTTAAATCTTTCTGTGACATTAGATATTTTAGGCTTCTGTGATCCGTATAAATGTGACATTTTTCACCGTATAAGTAGTGTTGCCAAATCTTCAATGAGAACACAATTGCAGCTAACTCAAGGTTATGCATCGAATAGTTCTTTTCGTGCGGTTTTAGCTGTCGAGAAGCATAAGCTATAACTTTTCCTTCTTGCATTAGTACACAACCCAAACCATTTAATGACGTATCACTATAAATCACAAACTCTTTTCTTGATTCAGGTTGAACCAGAACTGGTGCTTCAGTTAACAGCGCTTTCAACTGCTTGAAACTCTGCTGGCATTTTTCTGACCATTCGATTTTCACATCTTTCTGAAGCAATAGTGTCATTGGTGTTGCGATCATTAAGAATCCTTTAACCAATATCTGGTAATAGCCTGCTAAACCCAAAAAACTACGGACTTCAGACACATTTCTTGGAGGTTTCCAATCAACAATAGCAAAAATTTTACTCGGGTCAACTCGGATACCTTCAGATGAAACAATATGCCCCAAAACTCTAACCTCCCGAAGCCAGAACTCACATTTGCTGAACTTTGCAAATAATTGCTTATCCCGTCGAGTTTGCAACACAATCCTTAAGTGCTCTGTATGTTCGGATTCATCTCGTGAATAGATCAGAATGTCATCAATAAATACAACAAGGAATCTATCTAAATACAGTCTGAATATCCAGTTCATCAAGTCCATAAAAAAATGCAAAAGCATTGGTTAATCCAAATGGCATAACTAAAAATTCAGAGTGATCATACCGTGTTCTAAATGTTATTTTTGGCACATCTGATTCTTTAACTCGTAGCTGATAATAGCTCGATCTTAAGTCAACTTTGAAAATACCATAGCCCTTTGCAACTGATCAAATAGATCACCGATCTGTAGTAGAAGATATTTATTCTTTATCGTCACTTTATTCAACTGTTTGTAATCAATACACATTCTCATCAACCTGTCTTTCTTCTTTACAAACAATACTGGTGCACCCTAGGGCGAATAACTCGATCGTGTGAAACCTCTATCTGTCAATTCTTACAATTGAGTTTTCAACTCTTTTAATTTTTTTTGTGCCATTCTGTATAGAGCTATTGATATCGGTGTTGTTCCCGGTACTAATTCTGTAACACCCTGATTTTCGAGATTTTTAGGGTTTTGTGATTTTTGGTGAAATTCTAAAATTTTGGTGTTCTGTATACTGAAATGGTGTTTAAATATGTTTGTGGGCCTTTAGAAGGGCCAAGCCTAAGTTAGAACCCGATAAAATATCAAGTTTGGATTTTAAATGGAAAGGGACTTGGTTAAGTGGACTTTTAAGAAAAACTTCGTAAATTATGACACAAGTAGGGCCTTGGTAAAGTGGCAAGGTGGCACCACTAAACTCCTAAAAAAGTGGCGTGTGGATGAGGGTTGAGATCCTGAGTTCAAGTTGCAAGGTAAGCAAATGATATTTTTATTTTTGGGCATGTGCCGAGCATGTGATAGAACTTAAGTGGAAATTCAGCTAGGGCCTTAGGAAGGTTGGGCCGATTGCTTAGTGGTGATTAGGGTTAGTTTGCTTTCTTTTTCTGTCTTGGAGAATTAGGGTTAGCCACCTAGAGTGTTCATCTTTTCTTTCATTCACCTCTTAGTATAGCAAAAAGTCGAAAACACAAGAAGCCTTTCTCTTGTGCCGATTTCTTCTTCTTCTTCCCCTCTCCTTCATTTTTTTCTTTTCCTTTTTATTTCTTCTCTAGCCGAACATCTCTACCACTAAACTCATCCTCTCTACCGATTCCATTCTTTTTCAGGTCACCATAGCTGATTGCCATAAAATCTGAAATCCTGAAAACATTGCTTCTTGTGCCGATTTCTCCAAGCCAAAATCCCTCTATTCTTTTCATCCCTTTTGACTGATTTTCACCTTCCCTAAACCCTTAGTACTTGTCGGCAACACCACTCCAAAACTATAACCCCAAATCATTATCTTCTTCACCAGTCAAAAGTCGAAAACGCCACATTCTTAGGAGCTTATAGCTAAAACTTTAGATATCCTAGATTCAAGTTCAATTAGCATTTAGAGGCTAGATCTGCATCAGATCAGAGTAGAACCAGAAGGGGAATCAGTTGTAAGTGCTCATCACCTCAGATCTATTCTCTATTTCGTGATTTAGAAAAGCCAAAGTCCCTAGAGTTTAGGGAGGCTGTCGATAGGGGCTTAAAGCTCTAAAGGTTGTTAAGAAACGGTTTCTTTTAGTGATAGTGTGTTCTAGAGGCGATTGATCGAAGGCTTGGACAAGTGGAACGACTAGATCTAGATCTAGTCACTAGTTTCGACAAAGGTAAGATCTTAAGGGCCTTAGAGGTGAATGGCCGATTGGGGTAGGTAAGTTCATGAGGATTGTTATTGTATTTTGGATCTAATGGGTTTAGTGACCGATTGTAGGATATTGTGGAAGAGCTCGTTAGCAGTCATCGCAAAATAAGTATGTATCGAACACCCTTCTTTAGTTCAAATCAGCAAAAGCTGAAAAGCCGTAATGCTGAAGCTCTAGCACTTCGTGGGCTTGTGAGTATACGAATGCTCATAAGATGGTTGGAAATCATTGGATCTGAAATCGCAAGTGGTGAGATAGTTATGTGTATAATTTCGTGTTCTTCGGTAATTGGGCCTTGATGGGCTAAAAGTGGGCCCAATGGGCTTATGGGCCCATATAGGTGAAAATGAATAATTAACGCGTACTGATAGACTGTAGGTTCAAAATTGGTTAAACTGATAAATTGATCATAAAATCTGAACTAAATGGGCTTAAGTAGCTAATGGACACTGTAGGGCCCATTAGGGGTTTTAGGGCCCAGTAACTTAAAATTGTTAAAACGAGTTAAATAACTACTGAGACGAAAGTTAGGTTATTGGAGACTGAAAGATGCATAAAACTGATAAAATTACTGAAATACCCTTAGGGACGAGAAATTACGGTTTTACCATTAGGTGCAGAATTACCATTATACCCCTAGGGCTTGATCTGACTGAATTGCATGTGTTACTGTTTTTTGTTCATTACATGATTATCTGTTGCATGGGACTGGGATATTGATGGAGGAAGTACTGAAAGTGGCTTGACCACGTACTGGAGGCTTTGCCTCAACTTACTGTTATCTGAGCAGCTATGCTGCAACTATGGAGTGTAGGGCTGGGTGGGTTGAGTTATTCCTCACATGGTGTGTAGGACTGGTACGGGTGGAGTGTAGTGGTTAGATTTGGGCTGGGTTGGGCTTGCATTCATATTTAATATCTATTTTGTATTGAAATAGGCCTATGTGCCATACTGTTATCTGAAAAGGGCTAAGGCCCAGTTCATTGTATCTAGATAGGGCTTCGGCCCAGTAACACTGAGACTGAATAGGGCTTAGGCCCAATGGGCTTAAGCTGACTTGGGCTCTGGATGGGCTTTCTTTACACACTGAGTTTCCAAACTCACCCCATCTTTTCAATCCATGCAGGTGAGCCCTAGAGCTGTGGACTTGGAGTTGGGAGAGATTCAGGGTGGCCACGAAGATTGAATTTCTGGTTTTCAATTAAGTAATATTTTATTCCATTATTTATTTAGGTTATTTTTATTAAGGTTTCTGGGTTGTAATAAGGCCGCTCTATTCATTTTATTTTGGGTTTTCAATTCTTCACTTATTTAATTTATTTTAACTTAAGAATAATATTATTTAAATTTTTTTTTGAAATCGAATAGCTCTAATGCGTGTTTTTATCAAAGTTACTTGTTTTCAAAATAACACGATAACTGAACATTTTCAAAACCAAACGCACATTCCAAAGTATAAAAAAAGTCACGTTTTTAAATAAACCTTTAACGATCGGCAGAAAATAGGATATTTATTAAGTAAATCGGGAATTTCTTTTAAAACTTCAACAATAGTTTTTACAAAGCTTACCCCAATCTTAGTAACTAAGTTAGTTGTAGGTGATGTGGCATTCCGGATTCGGCCGTAATGTCTGGGCCAGATTTGGGGTGTTACATTTAGTGATATCAGAGCCTGGTTGCAATAACTCAGCTGTGGATCGGGTCCAAAAAGCTTTTTGAAAATTTTTAAAATTTAGGCCGAGAAGGGTATTTTTGGAAATTGTTTATTTTACAAAAAAAGCAAAAATTTAGGAAAAACTCTTTTAAACTGGTTTTCTTCGAAATATACATGTTTTATTTTTATTTTGAAAAATTCTGAGTTTCCTGAAATCTGACAACTGAAGAAGTGTAGACTGAATCCCCGGCACCAAGTCTGTAAGTATTTTTGTTTTATATAATGTACTGTACTAAAACAATACTGTAGTTAGAACTTAGCCTCTGATATGATACTGTAGTTAAGGTAGTATTGAGACTACAAGAATGAGACTGTAAAGAACTAAAACTGAGACTGTAGCTAGGCAACGTATTCGCGAAAACAACTCTGAAACTCTATCTTTACATAAGACATTTGTAGTAAACAACTGAAATGTTAAACTAATGTCATAAAATTTTAAATCAGAGGACGATAGCTGCTCGCGGACGAGGCCGAGGACGTGGCCGAGGTAGTGCTCAAGCTGGGTCTTCATCCTCGGAGCATATGCCAGCTGGTGGGGCACAACCACCAACGGTAGCTGAAAATGGGCACACCATTGGGCCGCAGAGGATGACGCTCTGTCCCAGGCTATGCTGAGGGTTCTAGAAAGGGTTCCTGGAGCTAATGCCGGGCCTATAAATAGAGGGTCCATTTCTGAGCGACTTCAGGCTAACAGAGCAGAGGTTTTCAAGGGCGTATCTAGAGTGGCCCCGAACGTAGCTGAATATTGGCTGGAAGCTACGGAAAGGATTATGGACGACCTGGATTGTTCAGTTAAGCAAAAACTAAAGGGAACGGTGTCTCTGCTGCGAGACGAAGCATTCCAATGGTGGATTACTGTAAGAGAGAGTACCCCAGCTGAGCGGGTAACCTGGGAATTGTTTAAGACAGTCTTCAGCTGAGCGGGTAACCTGGGAATTGTTTAAGACAGTCTTCAAGGGAAAATACGTCGGAGCCAGCTATGTAGATACGCGTAGGAAGGAATTTCTAAATTGACCTAGGGAAGTAGGTCAGTTGCTGAGTATGAGGCAAAGTTTCTGAGGTTGAGCCGGTATGCCAGCGGAATTGTTGCTACAGAGTACGAGCGCAGTGTTCACTTTGAGAATGGCCTCAGGGATGAACTAAGGGTGCTGATAGCTCCACAGAGAGAGCACAATTTTGCTGCACTGGTAAAGAAGGCTAAGATAGCTGAAGAGGTGAAGCAAGCTGAATGAATGAACCGTGATAGGGATCGAAACTGATCTTGGAGAGATTCTAAACCATCTACTGAAATATTAAGAGAGCTAAGGTGGAAGAACTAGTTTGAGCAGTTTCGGTGAACACAGTGAGACCTCAGGCTTGTGGAGACTGTGGTAGAGTGCATCTGGAGGAGTGCTGGAAACGTACTGGGGCATGTCTTCGTTGTGGGTCAAAGGAACATAGGATCAAGGATTGTCCCTGGAGGCCAGCTCAGACTCAAGTTGCTGAACAAGGGGTTGTTCAACCAGTGCAAGGTGGACCGCCGTCGCCGAAAGGTTGGGGACAAGGTCGAGGTGGCAATGGCCGTAGACGTTGGGCACCTGGCAGGGGTACTGGTAATGCTGAGGCTCGTCAACCAGCTTTGGTTTACGCTGCTCGTCGCTAAGAGGAGGGTGATGCACTTGACATCATAACGGGTACGTTTTTGATGTCTAGCGTGCCTTATACTGCTCTGATAGATGTGGGATCAACCCATTCTTATGTTGCATGTGACATTTCTGGTTCGTTGGGTGTGCACTCTGAGGAAATTGTGAGTGGGGTAACTATGATTAGTCCACCGGGTCACTCGGTTAGGGTAGATAAACTATTTAGGGAGGTGCCTTTAGAGACTCAAGGTAGGATTTTCTGTGGAGACTTGATGGAGTTACTATTCTAAGAGTTCAATCTAATCTTAGGAATGGATTGGTTGACCAAGCATAAGGTAACTTTGGATTGTGCAGCTAAGAGGATGGTGTTAAGGACTATCGAGAATGAGGAGGTAATGGTTATTGAAGAACGAAGGGACTACTTGTCCAACATGGTATCGACTTTAAGGGCTGAGAAACTGATTCGCAAGAGATATGAGGCGTACTTGGCTTTCATAAGTCAAGCTGAAACTGAGGATCTGATTGTGGAGACAGTCAGAACTGTTAGAGAATTTCAAGATGTCTTCCAAGAGGAGCTTCCTGGATTACCTCCGAATCGAGAAGTCGAGTTTGGAATCGACCTGCTGCCTGGAACAGCTCCAGTGTCCATCGCGCCTTATAGGATGGCACCAAAGGAGTTAGAGGAATTGAAAGCTCAAATCCAAGAGTTGTTGGATAAAGGCTTCATTAGACCGAGTGTGTCTCCGTGGGTAGCACCAGTGTTGTTTGTGAAGAAGAAGGATGGGACGATGCGTATGTGCATCGATTATCGCCAGTTGAACAAACTGATGATAAAAAACAAGTATCCTCTGCCTAGAATTGATGATATGTTTGACCAGCTTAGGGGAGCTTTGGCATTTTCTAAGATTGATCTATGATCTGGATACCATCAATTGAGGGTAAAGGAGGTGGATATTCACAAAACATCATTCAGAACTCGGTATGGTCATTACGAGTTTCTGCTTATGCCATTTGGGTTGACGAATGCACCTACAGTTTTTATGGATCTGATGAATCAAGTATTCCAACCTTACTTGGATCGATTCATAGTCGTCTTTATCGATGATATTTTGGTATATTCAGAAACTAAGGAGAAGCATGATGAGCATCTCCGTATTATGCTGCAAGTGCTGAGAGAGAAGCAACTCTATGCGAAGTTCAGTAAGTGTGAATTTTGGTTGCGAGAAGTGACTTTTCTGGGTCACGTTGTTTCTACTGAGGGGATTAGAGTAGATCCACGAAAAATTGAGGCAGTTCTGGAATGGAAGCCACCAAGGTCAGTATCAAAAATTTGGAGTTTTCTGGGTCTGGCAGGCTACTACAGAAGATTCGTAAAGGGATTTCTCTGATTGCTGCACCATTGACAAAACTGTTAAGGAAAGGAGTAGCGTTTGTTTGGACTGAGAAACAGCAAGAAGCTTTTGACAAGTTGAAAAAGGTATTGACTGAGGCACCAGTGTTGATTCAACCAGAGTCTGGGAAGGATTTCACTGTGTACAGTGATGCATCGCATGTGGGTCTAGGCTGTGTACTGATGCAAGAAGGTAAGGTAGTCGCTTATGCTTCATGACAGCTGAAGCCTCATGAAGTGAATTACCCTACGCATGAACTCGAATTAGCAGCAGTGATCTTCGCGTTGAAAATCTGGAGACATTATCTATATGGGGAAAAGTGTATTATATACACAAACCATAAGAGCCTCAAGTATCTATTGACTCAGAAGGAGTTAAACCTTAGGCAACGAAAATGGATAGAGTTACTTAAGGATTATGACTGTTCGATTGAGTACCACCCAGGCAAGGCTAATGTGGTGGCTGATGCATTGAGTCGAAGGGCTGTTGCTGATTTGAGAGCTATGTTTGCTCGTTTAAGTCTGTACGACGATGGAAGTCTATTGGCAGAGTTGTAAGTGAGACTTACTTGGACTAAACAGATTAAGGAGAAGCAGTTGAAGGATGAATCGTTGGTTTCTCAATTTCAGCAAGCTGAGAATAAAGAGAATTCAGATTTTGGACTGAATACTGATGGAGTTCTGTGCTTTCATGGAACAGTTTGTATTTCGAAGGACTCTGAATTGAGGCAGTCGATTTTGAAAGAGGCTCATGGTGGACCTTGTGCTATGCATCCTGCAGGGAATAAGTTGTATCGAGACTTATGAGAGGTGTACTGGTGGTCTGGACTTAAATGAGAGGTGACTGAATTTGTTAGGAAATGTCTGACGTCCCAGCAAGTTAAGGCTGAGCACCAACTACCTTCTGGACTATTACAACCAGTGAAAATTCCACTCTGGATGTGGGAGAGAGTAATTATGGATTTCGTGAGTGGGCTACCTTTGACACCCTCCAAGAAGGATTCTGTGTGGGTGATAGTGGATAGGTTAACGAAATCTATCCATTTCATACCCGTCAGTACTGATTACTCACTTCAGAAATTGGCCAAGTTGTATGTGGCAGAGATAGTGCAACTGCATGGGGTGCCCGTTTCGATTATTTCTGATCGAGACCCTAGGTTCACATCTCGATTCTGGTAGAAGCTGCACGAGGCGTTGGGTACGCGATTGGACTTTAGCACTGCTTTTCACCCTCAGACAGATAGACAGTCGCAAAGGGTTATTCAGGTTCTGGAGGATATGTTAAGGGGTTGTGTCATCGACTTTCGAGGTAGTTGGGAGGATTACTTACCATTGGCAGAATTTGCGTACAACAACAGTTATCAAGCGAGTATTCAAATGGCTCTGTATGAGGCACTTTATAGGTGAAGATGTCATACGCCTACGTGTTGGACAGAGTTGGGGGAGTGACAAGTTCTTGGACCAAAATTAGTGGCAAATACTGAAAGTAAGGTTAAGTTGATAAGAGATCGGTTAAATGCGGCATCTAATAGGCAGAAGTCATATGCGGATCTAAAGCGTAAGGAGATTGAGTTCGCTATTAGGGATATGGTCTTCTTGAAGGTTTCACCTTAGAAGAAGATCTTGAGATTTGGTAGGAAAGGCAAACTGAGTCCGCAGTTTATAGGGCCTTATCGGATTCTTAAACGAGTACGGCCACTGGCATATCAGTTGGAGTTGCCATCGGAGTTAGATCGCATCCATGACGTCTTTCATGTGTCCATGCTAAGACGGTATCGATTGGATCCTTCACATGTCGTACCAGTGGAGGAGATTGAAGTGAAGACCGATTTGACTTTTAAGGAGGAACCTGTGCAAATTCTAGATCGAGAGCTTAAAGCTTTAAGGAGGAAGTCGGTTCCGTTAGTAAAGGTGCTATGGCGCAATCATGGCAGAAAAGAGGCTACTTGGGAGCCAGAAGAGACTATACGTCAACAATACCCTCAATTATTTGGATCAGGTAAATTTTAAGGCCGAAATTTCTTTAAGGGGGTAGAGTTGTAACGCCCTGATTTTCGGGATTTTTCGGGTTTTGTGATTTTTGGTGAAATTCTAAAATTTTGGTGTTCTAGATACTGAAATGGTGTTTAAATATGTTTGTGGGCCTTTAGAAGACCCAAGCCTAAGTTAGAACCCAGTAAAATATCAAGTTTGGATTTTAAGTGGAAAGGGACTTGGTTAAGTGGGCTTTTAAGAAAAACTTCGTAAATTATGACACAAGTAGGGCCTTGGTAAAGTGGCAAGGTGGCGCCATTAACTCCTAAAAAAGTGGCGTGTGGATGAGGGTTGAGATCCTGAGTTCAAGTTGCAAGGTAAGCAAATGATACTTTTATTTTTGGGCATGTACCGGGATGTGATAGAACTTAAGTGGAAATTCGGCTAGGGCCTGAGAGAGGTTGGGCCGACTGCTTAGTGGTGATTAGGGTTAGTTTGTTTTCTTTTTCTGTCTTGGAGAATTAGGGTTAGCCACCTAGAGTGTTCATCTTTTCTTTCATTCACCTCTCAGTATAGCAAAAAGTCAAAAATGCAAGAAGTCTTTCTCTTGTGCCGATTTCTTCTTCTTCTTCCCCTCTCCTTCATTCTTTTCTTTTCCTTTTTGTTTCTTCTCTAGCCGAACATCTCTACCACTCAACCCATCCTCTCTGCCGATTCCATTCTTTTTCAGGTCACCATAGCTGATTGCCATAAAAGCTGAAATCCTGAAAACATTGCTTCTTGTGTCGATTTCTCCAAGCCAAAATCCCTCTATTCTTTTCATCCATTTTGACCGATTTTCACCTTCCCTAAACCCTTAGTACTTGTCGGCAACACCACTCCAAAACTATAACCCCAAATCATTATCTTCTTCACCAGTCAAAAGCCGAAAACGCCACATTCTTAAGAGCTTATAGTCGAAACTTTAGATCTTCTAGATTCGAGTTCTACTATCATTTAGGGGCTAGATCTACATCAGATCTGAGTAGAAGCAGAAGGGGAATTAGTGGTAAGTGCCCATCACCTCAGATCTATTCTTTATTTCGTGATTTAGAAAAGCCAAAGTCCCTAGAGTTTAGGGAGGCTGTTGATGGGGCTTAGAGCTCTAAAGGTTGTTAAGAAATAGTTTCTTTTGGTGATAGTGTGTTTTAGAGGTGATTGATCGAAGGCTTGGACAAGTGGAATGACTAGATCTAGATCTAGTCACTAGTTTCGACAAAGGTAAGATCTCAAGGGCCTTAGAGGTGAATGGCCGATTAGGGTAGGTAAGTTCATAAGGATTGTTATTGTATTTTGGATCTAATGGGCTTAGTGACTGATTGTAGGATATTGTGGAAGAGCTCGTAGCAGTCGTCGTAAAACAAGTGTGTATCGAACACCCTTCTTTAGTTCAAATTGGCAAAAGCCGAGAAGCCGAAATGCCAAACTTCTGGCACTTCGTGGGCTTGTGAGTATGCGAATGCTCATAAAATGGTTGGAAATCGTTGGATTTGAAATCGCAAGTGGTGAGATAGTTATGTGTGTAATTTCGTGTTCTTCGATAATTGGGCCTTGGTAGGCTAAAAGTGGGCCCAATGGGCTTACGGGCCCATATAGGTGAAAATGAGTAATCAACGCGTACTGATAGACTATAGGTTCAAAATTGGTTGAACTGATAAATTGATCATAAAATCTGAACTAAATGGGCTTAAGTAGCTAATGGACACTATAGGGCCCATTAGAGGTTTTAGGGCCCAATAACTTAAAATTGTTAAAATGAGTTAAATAACTACTGAGACGAAAATTAGGTTATTGGAGACTGAAAGATGCATAAAAACCCTAAGAACTGATAAAATTACTGAAATACCCTTAGGGACGTGAAATTACAGTTTTACCCTAGGTGCAGAATTACTGTTATACCCCTAGGGCTTAATCTGACTAAACTGCATGTGTTACTGTTTTTTGTTCATTACATGATTATCTATTGCATGGGACTGGAATATTGATGGAAGAAGTACTGAAAGTGGCTTGACCACGTACTGGAGGCTTTGCCCCAACTTACTATTATCTGAACAGCTATGCTGCAACTGTGGAGTGTAGGGCTAGGTGGGTTGAGTTATTCCCCACATGGTGTGTAGGGCTGGTACGAGTGGAGTGTAGCGGTTGGATTTGGGTTGGGTTGGGCTTGCATTCATATTTAATATTTTTCCTGTATTGAAATGGTCCTATGGGCCGTACTATTATCTGAAAAGGGCTAAGCCCCAGTTCACTGTGTCTAGATAGGTCTTCGACCCAGTAACACTGAGACTGAATAGGGCTTAGGCCCAATGGGCTTGAGCTAACTTGGGCTCTGGATGGGCTTTCTTTACACACTGAGTTTCCAAACTCACCCCATCTTTTCCATCCATGCAGGTGGGCCCTAGAGCTGTGGACTTGGAGTTGGGAGGGATTCAGGGTGGCCACGAAGATTGAATTTCTGGTTTTCAATTAAGTAATATTTTATTCCATTATTTATTTAGGTTATTTTTATTATGATTTCTAGGTTGTAGTAAGGTCGTTTTTTCATTTTATTTTGGGTTTTCAATTCTTCACTTATTTAATTTGTTTTAACTTAAGAATAATATTGTTTAAATTGTTTTTTTTGAAATCGGATAGCTCTAAGGCGCGTTTTTATCAAAGCTACTTGTTTTTAAAATAACACGATAACTAAACGCTTTCAAAACCAAACGCACATTCCAAAGTATAACAAAAGTCACGTTTTTAAATAAACCTTTAACGATCGGCAGTAAATAGGATATTCATTATGTAAATTGAGAATTTCTTTTAAAACTTCAATAACGATTTTTACAAAGCTCACCCTAATCTTAGTAACTAAGTTAGTTGTAGGTGATGTGGCATTCCAAATTTGGTCGTAACGTCTGGGCTGGGTTTGGGGTGTTACAAATTCAATATCAAATTTGACCTATCTGATCGGTAGCAACCCCGGTAGTTCTTCTTGGAATGCATCCGCAAACTCACACACAACAAGTATAGATTCAATCTTTGATTCCGACACCTTTGTATCCAGTATGTACGGAAGATATGCATTACAGCTCTCATAAATTTCTAAGCTAACGTAGATGATATCACAGTAGGTAATTCATTCGAATCATCAGACTCAACCTGAAGAATTTCACCATTCTTACATTTCAATTCAATAATCTTCCATCTACAATTCACAACTACGTCATGCGTAGTTAGCCAATCCATACCCAGAATTACATCAATCTCATCAAACGGTAGAAGCATCAAGTTAGCCAAAAAATAGAAACCTCGCATCATCAAAGGACATTTTTTACAAATTTTATCAACTAGAACAAACTTGCCTAAAGGGTTCGATACTTGAACTACAAGCTCTGTAGACTCAACATGTAAACTCTTTTTAAACACTAAATTCATACAGATATATGAATGGGTTGATCCAGGATCTATCAACGCAATAATATCAGTGTTGTAAAGAGAAAAAGTACCGGTAATAATGTCTGGCGATGATGCCTCCTCTCGTGCACAAATAGAATAAGCTTGGGCAGGTACTCATGCCTCAGATCTCATAGTAGAATCTCTCGTAGCACCTCGGTTACCACTCGCATTTCCAGTGTTTCGGGGTGGTCTCCCTCTAGTAGCCGTATTACTTGTTTTTGCCAGTTGATCTCATTCAGCTACAGGCTTTTCTGGACAATCCCAGAGATAGTGATCTAGGGATCCACATCTAAAGCAGGCTTCGCTCATCACTCTACATTCACCATAATATCGTTTATTGCAATGCTTACATTTAGGCCCAATATTTCTAACACTACCCACACTGGAAATAGATGTCGTCTGAGGTTTAGAGCTATAATGTCTCGCATCTCTATCTCTGATAGAAATCCCTGCATAAGCAGTAGAATGACGATGATATTCTCTAGATTTCTTTGATGTTGATTGATGTGATTTGCCCGCGAATCTCTTTCTAGAGTCTCTAGCTTCAAAATCGGCTTTCTTTTCTCTTTGCTAAGCTCTTCGGCTTTGCAAGCTCTGCCAACTAGAACAACAAACTCTTTCATCTCAAGAATCCTGACTAATAGCTTGACTTCTTCATTTAATCCATCTTCAAACCTTTTGCACATTACAGCCTCAGAAGAAACACATTCACAAGCATAGTTCCTGAGTCGTACAAACTCTCTTTCATATTCTATTACCGTCATACGGCCCTGCTTCAGTTCAAAAAATTCCTTTCATTTTTTATCAATGAACCATTGAATGATATTCTTCTTTTAAATTCAATTTGAAAGAAATCCTAACTAAATCTTTCTCTCGGTACCACGAATATCAAAGTATTCCACCACTGGTATATAGTGTCTTTTAGAAATGATATAGCACATTTTAAACACTCATCAGGTGTGCAGGAAAGTTCATCAAATACTCTGATCATATTTTCAAGCTAGAATTCGTCTCTCTCAGCGTCATCACTAGTAGTGGCTCTGAATTCTTTAGCCCCATACTTCTATATCTTACCAACAGGGGGTTTATAAATCGCTGAGGATCTGTACTTTGAGGAATTATAGGAATCGGCTGGGGAACAAGTGGAGGTGGAGGTGGAGGTTGTTGAGTAGCCAAATTTTTTCGAACATATTTGGTAAACCATTCACGCAAAATTTAAAAGAAAGCTTACTTAGCTTCTCCTCCCTGACTTTCCGTAACGGGACTAGATTCAGAAGGCGATATCCCTTGAGCGAGAGCTGGTGCATTACTTTCAATGTCATCAGCTACATCTCAATTTGGATCCATTTACTATATGAATCATAATTTAGAGACTATTAGGAGATATCACACTATCGTAGTTTAAATATGGCATGTATAGCTAGACTCACATATGCTACGTTAGTCCTAGAATCAACTAAACCTATCTCTGATACAAATAAATGTAACACTCCTAACCCAGAACCATCACCAGAATAGGTTCAGAGGTATTACTGGACATATAACACATTCAAGTACATTAAATTTTCAAACATTTATCACATTATAATCAATATTATGCATTCACACTCATAACTTACTAAAGACGAGCATACGAGCCTTAAATCATGCATTCGAGACTAAACTGATAGCATTCGAATCTTTTGGGATAACTTAGAAAATTTCAATTGGACACATGCCCATGTGAACAGGCCGTGTGCCTCACGTAGCTATAGACACACTCGTGTGAATAGGTCGTGTGCCTCACACAGCTATAGACACACCCGTGTCATAGGCTGTGTGAAAACAGGGCATACATACTGACTTGAACCACACGGCCGACCGCATGCCCGTGTGCTTGGCTATGTGAAAACTGGAGGGTATACTGACTTGGGTCACACGGCCAGTCACACGCCCGTGTTTTTAGCCTGTATGCCTATTCAAAATGGCCTCACACACCCCTGTCCAGGCCATGTGATTGGCCGTGCCAAATCTGTAGGGTATACTGACTTATGCCACACGGCCGGTCACACGCCCGTGTGTGAGGCCATCTGGAGCATCCTGACTTAATTCGAATTGCAACACCAAGGGACACACAGCTATGTACTTTGACCGTGTGTCATACACGGCTGAGACACATGCCCATGTCCCTGCCCGTGTGGACAAAAATAGGCCATTTGCAAGGCCAATTTACCACCCATAAGGGCATACCTTACAAGCTTAAGAAAAACACCAATCTTATACCCAATTTAGCAACCAAACATTAACATTTCATATATTTGCATAATTTCATTTCATCAACTATTTTCCAAAACAAACCATATTTGCATCTATATATACAACCAAAACAGGTTACCCATTTAAGCCAAATCACATGGCTTATCATATATCAAAACATCTACAAAAAGCTTTAACATAAGTAACCATAATCATCAACCTTAAAGCTAGCCTATACATGCCATATTTACATATATCCATAAGTTCAAAAGTACCAATCGACAACTGGATAGTGTGATGCGTAGCTCCAACGTTGTCCGAATCGAACGAGCTATTGAACCTCTATAAAATATGAAAAATAAATAGAGTAAGCTTTATAGCTTAGTAAACCCATAATAATTCAAAAATAAACTTACTGTATATAATATCCATAAAAATTTAACATAGTACATTCCTTATAATTAGCCAAATGCCTATCCACAACCATCCAACAACAAATTAGTCATATGAATACATATATCATCTATTCAAAGATGAATCAACCATTCACAATCTAATACTCAATTCATTTTATCATATCCATTCTTTATAACTCATATATCATTTAATAAACCACAATTCATTCGTATGAACAGTATTTCATCAATATAAACACAGCTTATTTATATGATTGGTAACAGTAATTATGCCCGTTGAACCTATTAGAACATCGAGGGATACTCGAGTGCTACACTATAAGTGTAGTAATAAAAAATCCATCAATTCATTATCATTTTCGCTCTTTCCTGCCATGATCGGTAAGCTCCTCATGAGCTGATATATAGTGGGCTCTATCGAGCTAAAACGGTAAGCTCTAACGAGCTAAGAACGATAAGCTCATACAAGCTGTGCTAAGTCTGCATCACATGTAGGATCTCGACCAAAAAGGTAAACTTAGTGACATGTCACTTGTATCCTACGACTTCCTACGGTTCAAACGGGACTCGGTAATTATTAATTTTCCTTAATCAGACATTTGAACCTTAATTACACAATTTAATCAATTATACTTTTATTTCAAACTAAATTCAAGTAAATTCAAGAAATTAAAGTTCGATTCTAATTATACGAACTTACCTCGAGTTACTCAAGCAGAAATTATCGACTATTCGTCAACCTTTCTTTTCCCTCGATCTAGTTCCTGTATTTGCTTATCTTGATCTAAATGAGCAATCAGAGCTTGGCCGAACCTAATGCACTCCCATGGCTATTTTCTTTTCTAATTTTTGATGGTGTATTAAGGAAGATGATGGTTTTTTACTTTTATTTTAGTTATTATAAACTTATTAATTAATTTACCAAACTAACCTTTAATTAAAACATTATAATTTCACTAATTCATGACCATTGCTATCCATTCAAGCCTTTAATGGGCTAATTGCAACATAAATCCTTCAAACATTCAATTTCATAGCCATTTACTACCTTTAACTATTAGAACTCCAATTTTATGCTTTACGCGATTTAGTTCTTTTTACCGAATTAAGCACTAAATCGGTAAAATTTCTTTACAAAACTTTCACATAATAGTTCTATTGTAATGTAAACCTTATTAAAATAATAAAACAAATATTTTGACTTTGGATTGGTAGTTCCAAAACCATTGTTCCGATTTGACCAAAAACGAACTGTTACAAAACCTAGAACCTGCAAATCAAGCCAACCATACGCATTATCACAAAATGAAAAAGGGAACAACAGATGACGAATAGTGTCATCGGTGACCCCATTAAATTTAAAAGTATCAACAAGTAGAAGGAACTACTTTAAATATTAATTCATGTACTCAGTCATAGTGCCCTTGAACTGCAAAATGTTATGAATCATTTGTATGATGGTTGACTTGATTTCAAAATTATTGTCAATAGTAGCTGGCCTAATGCTGCCTCACGCAGCATCTCAACTAGGTAGCGTATATTCGTGCAATGTTCTTTCCTATCAAGTCATCGGCAGCTCAATTCTGATTTGTGCTGGTGGTTCAATCGAATTGTTGAACAGTGGATTTTATCAAGGTAAATTAGCTACCACAGGTGGATTATTTTGCATTTGCCAATGGTTTCATCTCAAAATTCTATTTGGTTCAGAATTTGACTTGATTGGAATGCTTCTACTCTGAGTCATACATTGAATGTAGAGAAATAGAAAAATAGATTAGGAAACTAAATTAAAATTAAAAAGAAAAACTGAATAAAAATTGTATCTATAACTTGCAATCTTTCTATTTATCCTATTAAATGCAGAAATTAAAATTTTGTCTAATGTTGAAACCTCCCCGGCAACAACGCCAACAACTTTACCGTTGCTAGGTGTACGAACATTTGGACTAGAAATACTGCAAAAAATGATATTGAATAGAATAACGATGTCTGGAAGTATACAGGTTAGGTTGTAATATAGTTTTGTTTACAACAAAACACTTCAGGAAGTATTCTGAAGATCATATCCAAATAAGGTTGAATTAAACTAAAATTTCTTTCTACACTAGCAGAGCTAAATAATACTAATCTAAACTTATAGTATGATAAGCAAAAATAAAATTCAAAAACAAAAATAACATAAGACAAATAAAAATAAATTGGCAATTAAAATTAACTCAAATAACAAACAGAAGATTAACTTATGTCAGTGTTCATAATTAACTTCAAAACTACAACTAACCTACTTACTAAGATTGGGGTGAGCTTTGCAAAACCCGTTATTGAAATTTTAAAAGAATTCCCGATTTACTAAATGAATATCCTACATATTACCGTTCGTTAAAGGTTTATTTAAAATCATGACTTTTGTTACACTTTTGGAATGTGCGTTTGGTTTTGAAAATGTTTGTTATCGTGATATTTTGAAAACAAATAACTTTTATAAAAACGCACCTTAGAGCTATCCGATTTCATAAACAATTTAAACACTATTAATCTTCAATTAACAAACTAAATAAGTAAAGAATTAAAAACCCAAAATGAAATAAATAGAGCGGCCTTATTACAAACCCAAATTAAAAATAAAACAATTAAGTAAAATAGTGAAATAATTGATTTAAAACCAGAAACGCAGTCTTCGTGGCCACTCTGAATCCCTCCCAGCTCCAAGTCCACAGCTCTAGGGCTCATCTGCATGGATAGAAAAGATGGGGTGAGTTTGGAAACTCAATGTGTAAGGAAAGCCCATCCAGAGCCCAAGTCAGCTCAAGCCCATTGGGCCTAAGCCCTAACAAGTCTCAATTACAAGGCCGAAGCCCTATTCAGATACAGTAATCTGGGCTTAGCCCTTTTCAGATAACAGTACGGCCCATAGGCCCATTTCAGTACAGAACAGATAATAAATATGAATGCAAGCCCAAACCCAGCCTAAATCCAGCCGCTACACTCCACCCATACCAGCCCTACACACCATGTGGGGAACAACTCAACCCACCCAGCCCTTCACTCCACAATTGCAGCGTAGCTGCTCAGATAACAGTAAGTTGAGGCAAAGCTTCCAGTACGTGGTCAAGCCACTTTCAGTACTTCCTCCATCAATATCCCAGTCCCATACAACAGATAATCATATAATGAATAGAAAACAGTAACACATGCAATTTAGTCAGATCAAGTCCTAGGGGTATAACGGTAATTCTACACCTAGGGGTAAAACCGTAATTTCTCGTCCTTAAGGATATTTCAATAATTTCATCAATTTTTAGGGTTTTTATGCATATTTCAGTCTCCGATAACCTAACTTCTGTTTTAGTAGTTATTTAACTCGTTTTAACAATTTTAAGCTATTGGGCCTTAAAATCCCTAATGGGCCCCACAGTGTCTATTAGCTACTTAAGCCCATTTAGTTCAGATTTTATGATCAATTTATCAATTTAACCAATTTTGAACCTACATTCTATTAGTACACATTAATTACTCATTTTCACCTATATGGGCCCGTAAGCCCATTGGGCCCACTCTTAGCCCATCGTGGCCCATTTACCGAAGAATACGAAATTACGCATACAACTATCTCACCACTTGTGATTTCAGATCCAATGGTTTCCAACCATCTTATGAGCATTCGCACACTCACAAGCCCACGAAATGCCGAAATTTCAGCATTTTAACTTTTCAGCTTTTGCCGATTTGAACTAAAGAAGGGTGTTCGATACACACCTGTTTTGCGATGACTGCTAACGAGATCTTCCACAATATCCTACAATCGGTCACTAAGCCCATCAGATCCAAGATACAATAACAATCTTCAAGAACTTACTTACCATAGTCGGCCATTGACCTCTAGGGCCCTTGAGATCTTACCTTTATCGAAACTAGTGACTAGATCTAGATTTAGTCATTCCACTTGTCCAAGCCCTCGATCAATCACCTCTAGAACACACTAAAACCACAAGAAATCATTGGTTAATGACCTTTAGAGCCCTAAGCCCCAGTCAACAGCCTCCCTAGACTTTAGGGACTTTGGCTTTTCTAAATCACAAAATAACGTATAGATCTGGGGTGATGAGCACTTACCACTGATTCCTATTCTATTTCTACTTAGATCTAATGTAGATCTAGCCCCTAAATGCTAGTAGAACTCGAATCTAAGAGATTTAAAGTTTCGACTATAAGATCCTAAGAATGTGGCATTTTTAGCTTTTGACTGGTGAGGAAGAAGATGATTTGGGGTAGTAGTTTTGGAGTAGTGTTGCCAAAAAGTACTAAAGGTTCACAGGATGAAAGAATTGGCTACCATAGATGAAGAAAATAGGGGGAATTTGGCTTAAAGAAATCGGCAGCAAAAGGTAATTTTTGGGATTTTGGCTTTTATGGCAATCGGCTATGGTGGTTTTGAGAAGGATGGAGTTAAAAGAAAGGATGGGTAGAATGGCAGAGATGTTTCAGCTAGAGAAGAGAAGAAGAAGAAAGAAAATAGAAGAAGAAAAGAGAAGAAAAGAATCGAAAAAGAAAAGAACAAAGGAGAGGAGGAGAGGAAGAAGAAATCGGCACAGGAAAAGGAAATCTACCTCTTTTGTCACTTTGGTGGCTAACCCTAATTTGTCATGATAGAAAAAAAGAAAAGAACTAACCCTAATCCCCATTAAAGCAATCGGCCCAACCTCTCCAAGGCCATAGCTGAATTTCCACTTAAGTTCTTGTCACATGCCCGGCACATGCCCAAAAATAAAAGTATCAATACGCTTACCTTGTGACTTGAACTCAGGCTCTCAACCCTCATCCACACGCCACTTTTTTAGGAGTTTAGTGGTGCCACCTTACCACTTTTCCAAGGCCCTACTTGTGTCATAATTTACAAGGTTTTTCTTAAAAGCCCACTTAACCAAGTCCCCTTTCACTTAAAATCCAAACTTGATATTTTACCGGGTTCTAACTTAGGCTTGGGCCTTCTAAAGGCCCACTAACATATTTAAACACCATTTCAGTATCCAGAACTCAAAATTTTAGAATTCCACCAAAAATCACAAAAACCCAAAAAATCCCGAAAATCAGGGCATTACAGTCAATCCTAGGGTTTAAGCATACATAATCTAATTTAGCTAATTCTAAGGTAAACCCTAATTTTTTAGTTAATTAATTCAACCTTTGATCATTAATCTCCTTATGGGGTTTATCTACTGATAAATCTAGATGCAAAATTCCCTAAGTTTAATTTAAACATGCAAAGCACGAATTAAGCTAAAAAGAAATGTAACAGTCCATTTCTCTATTGTGTCGCAACAGTGGCTTCAGGACCACAAATCTGACGTGAGTTCGTAAATATTATTATTTAATATTTACAAGTAATATATGGTGTAATAATAAATTTTGATTTAATGATTTATGTTAAATAGAAGAACAATTAAGTTCAAGTGGCAAGACCCTAAAGTAAAGTGGTTTTAGAAAATGAGGTAAAGGGACCTCATTTCTATAAACCAAGCCATAAATATTTTATTAAATAATTATGGAGTGTTATTAAGGTCATATTAAAGTTTTGTTAAGAAATTTTAAATTTTGATTGGTTAATTAAGTAAAAAGGACTAAATCGTAAAAGGGGTAAAAGTTGAGTTCTATTAGCTGAAGGGGTCCAATAGCTTTGAAATCTTAAACTAAAGGACTTGAATGGTAAGTAGACCATTAAAGGGGTTAGTGGATATCTATGGGTAAGGTATTAATGAAATTTTGATGATCTTTAAAGGGTAAATTGGTAAATATCAATTAAACATAAATTAAATAAAACAAATTTGATTTCATCTTTTCTAACCATCTTCTCCACTGAAAATTAAAGGAAAGAACAGCCATTTTTAGGGTTCTAAGCTTCGGTTTGAGTTCTTCTTGCATGGTATGTGTATTTGTTCCTATTTTTAATGATTTTTATGTTTTTGGGTTCATTTTAGCTTAGTCTAGCTAGCACAGGGGTCAAAGTTTGAGGGACTTTCCATGAATTTTTTTAAAATGTTTTTATTTTAATTGATGAATTATTGATCTTTGTTATTAAAAAAAACATGTTTTGTTAAATAATTTTTAAAGAAATTTGGAATTTGGGATTACATTGTTAAAGATGCAAATCTATGGGTTTATTTGTGAAATGATGGTAAATATAGGTTGTTCAAGGCCCCTTGCATCTATGGTTAACATGGATTCAGATTAAAATGGTTATATTCTAAGTTATGAGATTAAGGACTAAATTGTGAAAAGTTAAAATATTAGGGGCAATTGGTAATTTTTCAAAAATATTAAATTGAATATTATAAGTATTGAATTGACCGAAATTATCTACTTTGATCTGGATAAATTACGTTTGGACTTAGATAGAGGAAAAGCTAAAGCTTTAGATTCGTTCGACTATTTTGCTACGCCCCTAGTTATCGAGGTAAGTTCGTATGAACTATATTCAGTTTAATTAAGTTTAAACCGAATGCTTATTGAGTTGTTTTAATGTAAATCAATCAATATACAAACGTATCAAGGCTATGACGAATTGACGAATATTAAGTCCTGGTTGAACCTTAGGAATTCTTAGGATAAAAATGACATGTCATTAAGCATTTCATGTTTCGAGTGTTGGTCTTGAACCTCCTATCAATGGTTGAGGTCCTACATTTGTTGTAAATACTCCACAGCTCGTGTGAGCAACATCGTGTAGCTTACATTCTGACCTGTAGCTCGTGTGAGTGTTGATGTAAAGGAAATGTTACTGTTATATGCAAAGGCACACTTTGTGTGAGCTTTCCCAAGTATCTGATGTAATTCTAAATGGTTCAATGGGCAAGAAAGGGGAATGAAATGGTAAGTATGAAATTCCAATGAATCATGACATTATGGTAACATTGATGATGCAAAATGGTATGTTTATACATGGTAAAACACATATCTTATGGATGAACTCAATTATATTATGGATAAGTGCACTAACTTGTGAATTGATGATGCTGTTTAGGCTTATGCTTATCATTTGGAATGGAATGGTGTGTAAATAAATGGATTGGTTCATAATCTTATGAAAAGGTTGATGATTATGTGGTGTTGATGAACTTATTAATTTGTGAGTTTAATGGTGTTTCAATAAGCTTATACTAAGTTATATAATTATTCTATGTATGATATTATAGAAATGGTAAGTTATGTTTTAAGTTTATACGAGCTTACTAAGCACTCATTGCTTACGTAGTTCTTTTCTTTGTTTTATAGATCGTCAAAAGCTCAATTTGGATGGTAGCTTGTCGGAGACATATCATACTATCCCAAAATTAATTTGGTAGTTTTGAGTATTACGGTTTAGGTTTATAATGGCATGTACAGGCCTTTTGAATTGATGGCTCATGGATGTATTTAATGATTGAATTATTATGCTTATGTCTTGAAGTTTATGTTTATATGATGAACTTGTATTGCTTGTTAAGTAAGGCCATCTTAACCACTTTTAGAGATTGAAAAGCATGATCTTTTGGTATTGTGCGATGGTTTGAGTGTAACAGCCCGATTTTGGGCCTAGTCGGAACAGTGGTTTCGGAACCACTAATCTAAGGTCAGAGAAAATTATTTTTAATAATATTTTATGTGTTATAGCATGATTATATGAGTGCATGAAAATTTTGGTGAATTAATTTTAGCGATTTCATGTTTAATTTCAAAAAAGGTCTAAATCGCATAAGGGGAAAAGTTTTGTTTTACTAGCTAAAAGTGTTAAATGGCTATGGAACATTAAATTAGAGGTCCTTATTGAGTAAATAGAATGCAAATTAGTTAATGGCTAAACATGGAGACAAAATGTGAAGATAGTCAAAGGTTAGGTAAAAATTTGGTGACTTAATTGATAAAAAAATAAAACAAAAAGAAAAACCCCATCATCTTCCTTCCTTCCCAGCGAAATTCTCAGCAAAAACAAGGGTTTTGAGAGCTCAAACTTTCAGCCACCCATTTCTTTTACAAGTAAGTGATTTTGATGGTCTTTCTTGATGATTTTTGTATTTTTGGGACCCTTGTAATATAAGCTCACTAATGGGTGACTATTTTGCAAAATGGTTGAGAGTATAGGGTTTTTCCATTTGAGTATTCATATTGTTTGCTGAATTTTTATGGAAGAAAATGAGTTATGGTTGTTAAATAAACAACTTTTGTGAAGTGGTTTTCATGAAAAACCCCTAAAAGGGATCATTTTGTAAAGGTTGTAACATAGGTGGTAAATGTGGAAAATAATTGAAATTGTGAGCTGTTATAAGACTAATAAAGGTTCAGGTAGGCTTGAGAAATGAGGAACTTTGATGAAAATCATTTTACGAGACTAGAGGAAAAATTGTAATTTTGTGAAAGTCTACGGGCAAAACGGTCATTTTTCCAAAATATGAATTATGGAATGTCTGAATTAATGTGATCATTAAATGAGTGAATTTTATCATTAGAGATCAAGAAAAACAAAATTTTGACATAGACAGGGGAAAACCCAGCTAGTGGACTAAATCAAACTAGTCACCCATATTTTGTACATCGCGGTAAGTTGTGCGTAAATACTATAACTCTATTGATATTATGCATTGAAAAATTGATATTGCATAAAATGTTTAAATGTGGTTATGAATATGCATGACGAGATTTGATGTGGTAAACTCCCGATTGAACCTTAGGAATAGATCGATATCCATGCCGTGACATTAGGGTTATATGTGAGCCAGTGTAAGACCATGTATGGGACATGGCATCAGCACCGATATATGAGAGCCAGTGTAAGACCATGTCTGGGACATGACATCAGCCTCGATATGTGAGCCAGTGTAAGACCATGTTTGGGACATGGCATCGGCACCAATATATGAGAGCCAGTGTAAGACGTATCTGGGACATGGCATCGGTTTCAATATGTGAGCCAGTGTAACCCCATGTTTGGGACATGGCATCGGCACCGATATATGAGAGCCAGTGTAAGACCATGTCTGGGACATGGCATCGGCATTTTACCCTTTTGTATGAGGCTTATTGGGTACCCTTTAGTATTTAAAATGGTTCGATGGGTAATTTAAAGCTTATGTCAAAAATGAGAAAGGTTATGACTATGTTATAAGTGGTACAGGTACCTACATGAAATTCATGAGAAATGAACTCGATTTATGTTGTATGATTAGTAAGGATAAAATGAGTAAGTTATGCCTATGATTATTTATGGATTATGTGCAAATTATAATATGTTGTAAGCGTGTTAACGCATGGTAAATTATTGTTAATTATTTACATGCAACTTACTAATCTTATGCTTACTCCCTCTCCTTTTCATTTTCTTATAGTGCCGCAAAGATAGCTAGGGGATCAAAGAATGTCGGAGGCATTGGTCACACTATCAATTGCAGCACTTGGTATAGGTAGTCTTAATATTTTGAGTACGGCATGTATAGGCACTGGGTCTTTTTTGTTTTTTGTCATTGTTAATTTGGAATCCTTCATTCTGTATAAGGCCATGGAGGGTGGCTAATATTCGGTATTGATATATGCAAATGATGAAGTTTCTAAGAGGGTGCAAAATCGTATGATTGAGTAAGTTGCATGAATGAATTGATAAAATATGTGATAAGTGTTGCTTGTGAATGATGTGTAGTGGCCTTGATGTGTAGATGTCTTAGATGTGGCTGGTTTGGTCATGTGCTTATGTGTGGATTGGTTTTTCTTGGTATGGTTTAGGTTAGTGCAAGTAAGGGTGGTAATAAGGCGTCGTAAATAGCCTTATATTACCCACACGGGTAGGCACACGGGCGTGTGTCTAGGTCGTGTGTGACACGCGGTCTGCCCCATGGGCGTATAGTTCAAACGTGTGTCCCTTACACCTTAAGTTGGCAAAATAGAATGCTCAGTAGTAACCACACGGGAACACGGCCGTGTGTCTCAATCGCGTGGAAGACACAACCATAGGACATGGGCATGTGCCTAGGCCATATGAAGTCTGCACCTTGAATGTGTAATTAAATTCACCACACGACCTAGCACACAGGCGTGTGTGACGTCAGAAACAGAATGTCAAGGTTTTAGCACACAGGCGGAGACATGGACGTGTCATGGCCATGTAAGGGACACGGGCCATGGTCACTGGCATGTGCCAGGCTGTGTGAAAACCTCTGTAGGTTCGATATGAAAAATAAACTCGCACGGGCTAGAGACATGGGCGTGTGTGACCACACGGCCTTCCCACACAGGCGTGACCTTTGCCACACGGGCGTGTCCCCCTGTTTTCAGTGAAATTTTCTAAGGTTTTCTAATGTGCCCGATTTAGTACTGAACCATTTCTAAAGTATGCTTTGAGCCTCGTAGGCTCATATTAGGGACTTTAAGACAAAGTATGAAAAGTTTTAAATTTTAATGAAATTCCATGTCTCGGAATGTATGTATGCACATGTTTAAGTTAGGTAACGCCTCGTACCCTGTTCCAGCTGAGGATATGGATAAGGGGTGTTACATTGAGATTGGTATTTTGGATGAATGTGTTAGTGATGTTTCTGGCATGTATAAGTTTTGAAAGCTATGTTGGTTTGGTACCATTTGATGCCTTGTCAAATTATGTCATTTTGGTTACCTTATTGGGCATGTTTATAAGGCTCTTTATGGTATGTTTTGCATGGTTTGAAAATGATTAAAAGTGGTGTGTTTTGGTAACTAGTTGGAATAGGTTATCATGTTTGAATTGGTAAAATATTGACATATTTTGATAGTTGTTGTTTTGGTATAATGTGGTGCCTTTGAATGGTATACTCGCTAGTTGAAATAGGACCTTGAAATGGCATTTTAATGTGTGCTAAGGTGATGTTTAGGTCCATTTAAGGTGTGCATGAATGGGTTGAAAAGTTTTGAATGGAATGGTTTTGAGATAGCTTGATTTTAGGTAATTTTGGGTCCACATAGCCTGAGACACGTGTGTACGACTTAGTCATGTAAGGCACATGGCTTGGCAACATAGCCATGTCATCTGAGAGTTCCTTAGTATTCAAGTCAGTGAGTTACATGGCCTAACACATGGCTTGGCACACAGGCGTGTGGAGCAACTCCGAGAGTTATACAGCTTGGCACACAGGCCTGTGACACTACCGTGTGGCCCTACTCAGAGAGTTGCACAGGTGAGGACACGAGTTGGGACACTGCCATGTGTCCCTTGTTCGAAAGTCACATGGCCTAGGAGGTTATACACAGCCGTGTGTCCCCTGTTTTCTAATATTTGCATGTTTTTCCTAAACTTTCTGTTTTATTTCAAATTAGTCTCGAATTGCTTCTAAGCTATTTTTTTGGGCCAAAAGGGCTCGATTTAGGGACAAAATACAAGTGACTGAATGGTTTATGATATGTTTAATTTATTTATATATTATGATGTTAAATGTTTCTGATTGTACGGTAATGCTCCGTAACCCTAATCTAACGACAGAGACGGTTGGTGTTACAAGAAGGGAAAAAAATTTTGATACTGGATGCACTTGGAAGCTAGAAGCCCTTTAACAATAACCAAGATAAGGCCAATTGTAATTGAAAATAAATGAAAAATTATAGATTACTAAAGAAACGAAAGCTGGGATCGAAATTGAATCCAAGTCTAAAAAAGTAATCAAGTCTCAAACTAAATTGAAACTAAAACTCCTAAAAACTATTCAAAAGAACGCCTCTTCAATTAAGCTAAATATTATTATACATAGTCTAATGTTTTTGACCCTCCTAGGTCAATTAGTTGATGAAAAAAATAAAATATGTTGTACAAATGAAAACACCCTTGGTAGTATTTTGGCCTTTCTCAAACCAATGTCGCGACACTAGATATGGGTGTTGTGACATTAAACAACAAATGGGACTTTTGATGGCTCGAAGTTGGGTGTCACAACACTTGTCTTCCTTTGCCTGAAATGATGTCTTGCACACTTAATTAGCTCATTAGTCCTACCCTCAACCCGAATTGGCCTAACAGGTCATCGAAGCACCAAAACTTGCGTAAAAACACTTATTTTACTAAATTTAAACATAAATTACTAAATTAAGAAACTAATCAAAATAGTACAAAATTACTCTAAAATAAGCTCATTAAGTACCGGAAAGAACCTAATTTTCCATAACGAATTATGGCAGATCAGGAATGGAGCATAAGACTATTAGATTTTAGGACTATTTTAGTTTTTATTTTTATTTGCATATATATCTCTTTAAGTAATTAATTAGGACTAGAATTATCTTGGAGGGCAAGTAAAAACCCCACATTTTTGTTTTAGGATTTATTATTATCTTTTAGGTTATTATTATATAGGTGGGAGAGGGGTAACATTACAACCAACAAAAACTTTATTTTTAATTTAGGTTTTTTTTTTTATTTTCCAATAAAATTCCCTTTTAAGTATTTTCTTTTCTTGATCTTCAATTTAGGAGTAGTTAGATTTAACCTAGCTTTAGGCCAATAATTAATCTTGTGTTTGAATTGTGAGACTTTGAAATTGCACTTATATTTTTCACTTTGATATTCCTTAACTCTCCAATTTAAGAGATAGATTTAGTCACCTCACGGCTTCATCTTATCACCAAATTGGGAAGGGCACCCCTCAATTTAGGGTTGGATAACATGCAATTAAGGTTGTTGATTTGAGTTTATGTAACAACCCATTTTTCAGTGGTTCCAAAAATGATGGTTCTAGAACACCGTATAATGATGATTGATTTAGTAAATATTAATTATTAATATTTATGAGTTAAGTTTATATTTATATTGAGTTTTGGTCTAGTGCTTTTATTAGGCAGTTAGTAATTAAAGTACAAGGACTAAATCATAAAAACTATAAAAGTGTACCAAAAATGATGGTTCTTAAACACCGTATACCGATGATCAATTCAATAAATATTAATTATTAATATTTATGAGTTTACTTTAGATTTATATTAAGATTTGGTCTGGTAATTTTATTAGACAGTTAGTAATTAAAGTACAAGGACTAAATCGTAAAAATTGTAAAAGTTAATCGCTATTGAAATTTGTTAGTTAAAATATTTAAGTAATGATTGCTTAGGGGTTTACATGGAAATTAAGCCATTTTTGTATGGCATGGACTATAACATCCTCAAGGTACAATGGGTGGTATAGTAGCATGTCAGGTTGACGATATTAGAGAATTTTTGGAAATAAATTTATTAAAAAAATCAATGTGATAGTGTGGAACTTAGTTGGAGCTAGTAGAGGGTTCGGGTGTTTTTGAAATGAGAAAAGTTAACTTGGAGTATTGACTAATTGTAGGAAAATGAAAAGTAGTGGAGAAAAAGAGTGAAAATTAAAAGTTAAGTTAGAAACTTAGGATTTGATGGAAAACAAGGAAGGAATATGAAAAAATTTTACTAAATAAAATGTGATTCATTCATGAAAATTGTAAAGATGATAAAGGCCAAAATGGTAATTACTAAAAAAGATATTAATGGATAATGATTGGGCCAAAGTGTAAAGATGAGAGAATGAAAGATTAGGTAGAAAACTAACCATTTTTAAGTAAGAATCATGAGATATTTTTAATGAATTGTGTAGAAGAAAGAAGAAAAGGTTATGAGAAGTTATCATCTCTTGAAGCAAGCTTCATGTCACTTCCTATCATCTTTTACCAAACTTTTGTTTTTATTCCATTCAAGTCCTATTCTCCATTTTTAAATCCTCCAAGCTTATATCTTCAAGTTTTTTTCATGCTTTCTTAACCAAATTGATAGGAGAGTTTAGTAGGAACCTTAGTTTCATAAAAAGAGGTCAATATTTGCTTAAGAGGAGAGACAAATTTAGGGCTACATTATAACATCAAGAAATCAAGGTAAGAAGATGAAAATTTCCATGATATGCATGTTAGTGTTATTAGTTGTGCATAAATATATTATATATTTATGGTATTAACAAGTAAATATTACATGTTTATCATGGAAATGGAGAAAAAGAGAAGAAAGGCGAGGACCAAACTGAAAACAAAGGAAAAAGTGTAGCCAAAGTGTGTAAAAAGAAGAAAACTCTTCAATCAAGCCGTGGTTGTAAGTACTACAAGGATTTAATTTCATTGTTTTTAGATATCTATTATAGAAACTACTAATTAAATGTTTAAATCTTAGATTTATATGTAGTGGTAATATAAAGGACTAAATTATAAAGATGATAAACTATGGTATAAAAACGTGAATGAGAATAAAGTGATGAATCAAATTATGTGTATTGAGATTATTTTGTGTGTGTGTGGTAAAGATGTTAAATTAAATGGAAGTTATATGCGAAATTATAAGATCAAAGACTAAATTGAAATTTTACATAATTGATATCAAGCCCAAGTTGTAACATCTCAAATGTAACACCCTAAACCCAGCCTAGAGGTTTAAACCGAATTCAGAATGCTACATTGACCACCGAAGCGATTGTGGGAAAATTTACAAACAAATTATCTCATCGAACCGAATACTCAATTACTGAAATATCAATTAATAAAAATTACAGACAAGTTTAATAAATAGTCAAAATTAAATAATCGAGCAAAAATTTAAAACGAAAACTATACCACAAAATTATAAAACTTTATAGTTCCAAAACAATGTAATCAAAATATAAATTAAAATGTAGAACTAAACTAATCTTTTATACCCATGACAGTCCAATACCTCCGTGTACTGAGTCCAGCATCAGAATCCAGAAAAGTACCTAAAAGGGAAATAGAGAGGGTGAGCTACACGAGCTCAGTGTGAGATCAAAACCAGCTAACCTCCGAACCAGAAATAGAAATAGAAACAAAAATAGAAAGTAATTCAAAGGCAAAACATACTTACAGAGCTATACAGAACCAGTTAGTACATTCTTAACAGACGTACCGACAAATAACAATATTTAGAGCATGTTCAAAACACACTCAGACACACAGTAGCAAGTACCATACATTTGTAGTAACAATAATTCTCATTTAGTCACACAGTTACAATAACCATTCAGTCGGACAGTTACAACCCGAGTATACAAAATTCACACAGTCATAAGTGCTTTTCAGTCGAACAAAAACAGTCAGATACACAGTTGTGATGCACGTAGATCACTTAAACAAATGTGTATGTATACAGTTTGATTCTAAAGTAACCCACCCATGTAACGCCCCAAAAATCTATGTTTTTAATTTTGTATGTTTGTGATACAATTGTATGCCTGCTCCAGTGGTTTAGTACCTTGGGAAGTGTCTGAGGAGTCATGGGTTCAAGCCTTGGCTTGTACAAAAATTTTTAGTTTTTACTTAAATAAACCCTGACTCTAGTCTGTAGGCTTCTTAAATAACTTTGGTTAAAACATTGCATAAAAAGGCTATTAGTCTAGGGAATAGTGGCGTGTGGATTGTTCCTTAGGGTGTGAGGTTCGAATCCTGAGGAAGGCGCAGTGGAGAATTTTATTTTGCTGCTTGCGCCATGTCAGTGTTGAAGGTTGAATGAAATACTAACTGGTAGAAGTGTGTGTTACAGTAATCAATAAAAGCAGTTGAAGTAGTTACTGTTAGTCAGTAGTTAGAAGTCGTTACTTGATAACTAGCAGTTAGGCATTCTGTTAAGGCTTACGTACGTTGGTGTATAAAGGTATTTTCAACCAGTGTATTGAGAGATCAATATAAGAAATGTATTCTTCTTGAATAACTAAGTTCTCTTTGTTAGCTTCTGTATATAATCTAACATGGTATCAGAGGTCCATTCTTTCCTGGAGTTTTTCTTTTTAATTTCTTGTTGCCTTCGTGGATCCTATCTGTAGCCCACCGGCTGTGCAATCTTTTTGTCTGCAATGGCCTCCAATGCTAGTGATGGTGTTTTTGATAGTCGACTTTTCTCCACAAAGAAAATCAGTCTTCTTCTTGATGATAATAACTTTCTGCTGTGGTGACAACAGGTGCTGTTAGCAGTTAAAACATATAAGCTTCAGAGCTTCTTGGACTCTCACACGACTCCTCCTACTCAGTTTGTTTCAAATGATAATGGTGTGGTTCAAGAGATCCCGGAGTTTGCACGCTTTAAACAACAAGACAATGCTCTTGCTTCCTGGTTGCTATTGTCAGTCAGTCAAGCGGTTCTACCTCACCTTATTGGTATGAATTCAAGTGCTCAAATATGGAATGCAATTGTAAACTTGTGTACTAGTAAAACAACATCTAGGTTAATGTTCTATAGAAGGGCTCTACACTCTCAACACAAGGGTGAGCTTTGCATGAAGGAGTTCTTGATGAAGATTAAAGGCTATTGTGATAACCTTGCGAGTTGTGGTGAGGTTATCAGTGAACATGAGCATATTACTACCATACTCAATGGTCTTCCACCCGAATATGAATCTGTCATTACTATTATCACAGCAAGTCAAACTCCATACACCATCCAGGGTGTAACCACCATGCTCCTTGATGCTGAAGCTCGACAATAGGTTGTGGTCTCTGAAGCACCTGCTTCTGCTAATATAGTCTCTCATCAGTCTTCAGTCAGTCGTGACTCTATGCGAGCTTATCGACCGCCCTCAACTGCTAGGGGTCGTGGGCGTGGCCATTCTTTGGTGTCACGGATTCAATGTCAGTTGTTTGAGAAAGCTGGTCATCTTATCGACCGCTGCTACTACAGGTTTGATTCATCCTACAAAAGTACAAACTATAGGCCCCCTCCACAAGCCAATATCCGCATGCTTGAAGCCAGTCCTACTGTTTCGCCTTGGGTTTCACCTTCTATTGACATGCCACTGTCCAGTGTTCCATACCCTCCACTAGCTTGGTCTTTTGCAACTCATTCCTCATTTTCTTAGACCAATCTGTTTGCTGGCAGTTCATCTCAATAACAGGTCAGCCCACAGCCGATCAGTATGCCTACTTCTGATGCATCACCTCCTCAGGCGTATGTTGCAATTCCTGAAATAGTAGTTGATAACTCTTGGTACCCAGATTTTGGTGCCACACACCATCTCACGCATTCTACTACTGCACTCGGTGACAGTGTGTCCTACAGTGGTCTAGGTAAGGTGTATATAGGCAATGGTTTAGCACTACCTGTTTTGTCTATAGGCCAATCATCTTTGATTACTCATTCTCGACCCTTATGAATGCTGTCCCTGTTACTTGTACCTAGCATAACTAAAAATTTGTTGTCGGTGTCAAAATTTACGAAGGACAATCAGGTGCTATTTGAGTTTCTTCCCTCACGATGCCAGGTTCATGATTTAAGAACCAGGGAGATTCTTCTTCGAGGCTTAGTGCACAATGGTTTATACAGACTGCACTTCAATAACTTGGCCAAGGCTGGTTCGTCCTCTAGTTAAGCTTAATGTTTTACAGTTGGTACAGTAGCACCTCTCAGTGTTTCACATTCATGATTAGGTCATCCCTGTTAGGTTGTACTTAGAAAAGCTCTTTTAAGTTGTAATATTCAGTTTGTTGGAAATAATGAATCCATTGACTGTGTTGCTTGTCACCTGGGCAAAGAGCACAAGCTTCCTTTTTCTAAGTCACTCACTAAGTACACATCACCTCTTCAATTAGTTGTTGTTGATGTTTGGGGGCCAGCTCTCATTATGTCCAATGGTTTTCAATATTATGTTGCATTTATCGATGCCTATACACGCTATACATGGGTCTATTTTCTAAAAACGAAGTCTGACGTGATTAATGTGTTTCCACAATTTCATCGCCAAGCTGAAAGGGTTCTTGGTGTCAAACTTAAGACTTTGCAAACCGATGGGGGAGGGGACTTTCAGGCGCTAAAAAGCTATTTAGCCCAGCAGGGGATTGTGCAGTGGTTTACATGTTCTTATACTTCTACGCAAAATGGTCTTGTTGAGCGCAAACATAGACAAATAGTTGAAGCAGGGCTGTCCATGTTAGCTCATGCTTCCATGCCTTTGACGTTCTGGAATGATGCCTTCTACTCTACTGTGTATTTGATAAACCGACTACCCTCATATCCCTTAGGTAACATTTCACCTTATGAGAAACTATTTCAAATTCAACCAGATTATTCATTCCTTCGAACCTTTGGTTGCCTCTGCTTTCCTAATCTTAGATCATCCAACAAAAACAAGTTGCAGTTTTGGTCAACTCCATGTTTTTTTTTTTAGGCTATTCTCCACTACACAAAGGGTACAGGTGTCATGATAATGCTGGTAGAATCTATATTTCCCGTCATGTCACCTTTCAAGAAACAACATTTCCCTATAAAGCCAAATTCTCACCAACAGTTGCATCCGTACCTACACCCCAGTCCAATTCAAAACTTATTGTCTTGGCCACACCTCTTGTACCTTGCACCAGCTCGCCACCTCTTCTTGACCCTCATACTCAAACTCATCCATCTACCTCTCTTAGTTCCTTTCCTCAACCTATATAATCTAGCCATTCTACAACCAATCAGTCACAGCAGTCACCATCTCCACCTGCCTCATTTAACACTCATCCCATGGTTACCAGGAGTAAAGTTGGAATTTTCAAGCCAAAGGCATATCTGAGTGCAACACCCTGCTCCTTTGATAATGTTCCTGCAAACATTCATACAACAATGAAGTATGAGTGCTGGCAAGCAGCAGTGCATAATGAATTACCGATTTTAGTCTGCAACAATACTTGGAAACTATGCTCCCTACCAGAAAATCGACGAGCAATTGGGTGCAAGTGGTTATTTAAAGTAAAAAAGAAGGGTGATGGGTCAACGGACAAATATAAGGCACGTCTGTTGGTGAAAGGGTTCTCGCAATATGCGGGGCTTGATTTTTGACACTTTTAGTCCAGTGGTCCGAGCATCTACCATTCGCACAATCCTTGCGCTTGCTGTTATGCAGGGGTGGTCCCTGAGACAGGTTGATATAAATAACGCATTTTTTAATGGTGAATTAACTGAAGAAATATATATGGAACAACCCCCTGGTTTTGTAGTTTCAGATGACACTGGGCAGTAGCTTGTATATTGGCTGAACAAAGCTCTTTATGGCCTATGCCAAGCCCCTTACTCTTGTTTCAAACGTTTAAGCAATACCTTGTTCATCAATTTGCTTTTAGAGCATCTAAAGTTGACCATTCTCTAATTATTTGAGTATCTGCAGGGACTTATTTGCTGCTCATGGTATATGTAGATGATATTATCCTCACTGGTGGTTCTGATAAACACATAGGCAATGTAGTGCAACAACTTCATCATAAATTTGCTCTTAAGGATATGGGAGACTTCAACTTCTTCTTGGGTATTGATGTACAGTACACGCTTCAGGGGTTGATGCTTAGTCAGAAAAACTATATCAATGAGCTTCTTCATAAAATTGGAATGGTCGGTGCAGCAGCCACACCTACTCCCATGGTGTGCACTCGTAAGCTAGCTGGCTTAGATGGTAGTCCTCTATTTACTAATGTTTATTTGTATCGAAGCATTATAGGCATGCTGCAGTATGTATGCATTAC
The DNA here is from genome assembly GCA_020496765.1 of Gossypium stocksii. Lineage (NCBI taxonomy): Eukaryota > Viridiplantae > Streptophyta > Magnoliopsida > Malvales > Malvaceae > Gossypium > Gossypium stocksii. Next base: position 44,045,372 of record CM035621.1, read on the forward strand.
ACGTCCTGACCTATCCTTCAGTGTAAATAAGCTTAGCCAATATATGAACTCTCCAACTGACATACATTGGGAAGTAGTCAAACAGGTATTAAGATATCTGGTCGGCACCATTAATCATGGACTATATTTCTTCAAAGGCAAGCAAGAGCTGGTTTGTTACTCTGATGCTAACTGGGCATCATCTGTTGAAGATCATCACTCTACTACAGGCTATGTTGTGTACTGGGGACAGAATCCTGTTGCTTGGTGTTCGAAGAAGCAGGTAGTGGTGTCTAAGTCCTCTTCTGAAGCAGAATACCGTAGTCTAGCCAATTGTGTGTCTGAGCTATTATGGATGAAGCAGTTACTGGATGAGGTTGGTCTATTAATGGTTCAAACACCGGTTGTTTGGTGTGACAATACCTTTACAGTTTCCATAGTAGCAAATCCCACACACCATGCAAGGATGAAGCATGTTGCAATAGATCATCACTTTGTACATGAAAAAATTCTTGCTATTTTGCTTCAGGACAATTTTGTTCCATCTGCTAATCAAGTTGCTGATGGTTTCACAAAACCCATTCCACCTAAGCAGTTTGCATCGTTTAGACATGCTCTTTGAGTTCTCACTGTTGATAAGCTTCATGGTAAAAAAAAAAAAGAGTCAAGGAAACCAAGGAAATGCTAGAGTAATCAATGAAAACAGTTGAAGCAGTTGAAGTAGTTACTATTAGTCAGTAGTTAGAAGTGGTTACTTGATAACTAGCAGTTAGGCATTCTATTAAGGCTTACGTACATTGGTGTATAAAGGTATTTGCAACCAGTGTTTGAGAGATCAATATATGAAATGTATTCTTCTTCAATAACTAAGCTATCTTTGTTAGCTTCTGTGTATAATCTAACAATGTGGTTGCCAAGTTCTAGGAGAGGATATTGGAATTTGGTGGTTAAGAGAGAAGTGGGTGGTTGTGAGAGATTATAGGAGAAAAATATGGAAGTTAGAGGAGTGCCAAATGGGGACTCTAGTTACTCATGAATTCAGCAAGAGGCAGTATGATCACTTTCGGCTTTGGAGGTGTTTGAGTACTCTATTTTTGGGTTTTGTGATTTTCCTGAGTGCTCTCTACTCACTTCGGCTTCTGAATTTGCTTTTGGGTTCATTTTGATTTTGGTTTTGGGACAATCGAGTTTTACAATTGACCATTCCAGTATTTCGTTTGTTTGTTCTGTGCTTCTACCGAATAGGCATCTTTCTCTTTTTCCCCAATCAGCCTTCCTCTTGATTGTCTACTTCTTCTTTCCCTTTCTCTAAAGCTTTGCTAAATACTCCCCTTCTTTTTCCTCTCCTCTAGATTCTTTTCCTTTTTTACTTTGATACCTTGGCTGAACCTCTCATCTCACTCTACCTATTGTGCATTCGGTTTTGGCAAGTGCTCACTGATTATTTAGGTGTTGGTGCACAGTACTTTTCTTCCTCTCCCTCAAGTGCTCTTCATTAGCTGAATACTGGTAGGTGAGCCTCTGTTTTACTCCTTTTAATTTGCCTCTTGGTTTTCCTTTCTGAGCACCATCTCTTACATTCTTTCTCTTTGTACCAATTACCCTTTATTTTTATTACTCTTTCAGATTAATTCCCATTTTTGATTCGTTGTACGCTACATCACTGATCTACAACCTACTCTGTCGTTGTTGGTAAGTAGTTTATATTGTGCCATAAGGAGTCATCGGTTACTTCTTGAGAAACGGTTCTAGGTGGTTAGTAGGGTGTAGTTGAGATGGTATCATCATCAAGTATGAGTCTAATTAAAGGGGTGGTAACTTTTGTGTAGGTGGTGGTCGGGATTGATTTGCACATCTCCTGAGAATCAAGGGTGTGATTACTATTGTTTTATTGGTAAGAAGATTTTCTTCGATTTGGAACTCAGTTAGATCCCATCGTTACATGAGTTAAGGAACTAATTAATTGTCATATTGAATTTCCTTCAGGAGTAAGAGTGTTCGGAACGGGGATTAACTTCAAATCACAATAGGTGTGTAATCACACTGCTTTATTTGTAGTTCGGTAGAAGTCGAAAAGTATGAGAATAGACACTACACGGGCGAGCGATTGCTCGTGTGGTAATCCAAGCGCATAAAACGTCGGTGCTGGATCATAGAGGCCAGCATGAGCGATTTCATGGGATTCAGTTGTTTTAGGCCATGTTGGGCCAAATTGGGCAGTGTGGACCCAACGAGCTTATGTGCCCCACACGAGTAAACCACACGGATGAGTGGAAGAGATTGGACCCGGCTATGTCGTTCACATGGCCAAGGTCATTTCGGGCTTTATGGCCCCACGAGCGACTGGTCCCACATAGGCTCGCTTAATGGGCTTTGGGCCCATTTTCACTGCTTGTACTGTTAGGGTTGCACAGGTCACTCGAGACGACTATGGACCTACTGATGGGTCAGTAAGTATACCTAGACCCCAAACTGATAAATGACTATTATGCCCCTATGGGGTAAAATGACTATTATGCCCTTGTATGATGTATGATTAATTAAGCATGCCATTTGATATATTTATGATTTGCATACATGCATGATATTATGATATGTTGCATGGGGATGGGTTTATTGTATTTGGAGGAAGTGTATTCAACTGTTAAGGTCGTATAGGTCGCCCAAGACGAGTATGGGCCTAGTGATGGCTTTAAGCCACCCATATTACTGGCAGCTTTGCTGCGATACTGTTTAGTGCCGCAACTGGTGCTAACATTGGAGTGTAAGGATGGGTGGGTCGATTTATTCCCCACAGGAGTGCAGGGTTGGACAAGAGATGGTGTGCAAGGTTGGGTGGGATAACATGCATATTCTGATACTGTTATGGGCTAAGGTCCAACTGATACTGTTATTGTGACGGGCTCAGGCCCAGTTTGATCTATTGCATATTGCTCGTATGTTTAGGGAATTACACACTGAGTTTTCGTAAACTCACCTTTCTGTTTTAGCTATGCAAGTAATCCCCAATCTTAGGAGTTCGGTGCATTGGAGGACTCTACGGTGGCCACACTACTTGTTAAATTTGGTTTTTAGTACTTTTTAATATTTATGTTTTCAGTATTTGGATTTTTTCTTGTAATAAAGCCTCTCGGGATTTTATTTTTAATTTTGGGACTTTAATTTGCATTAGTTATAACTGTTAGTATTAGGACACGAGTTTTAAAAAGAAGCAACGTTTTTACAAAATAAACGCAAGTATGCAACTATTTTAATAAGCTTCCGCTATAAACAAGATTTTGAAATTAATAATGTTTTAAAGAAAGTATTTTTAATAATAACGCAAGATTTTGAATTTTCTTTTAAGATCACACAAAGAGGCTAAATAAAAATTGGGTTTTTCAAACGATATCACATTTTAAAAGTGAATAACTCTTCAATGGCGCACGTTTTGAAAATGAACGACCCATTTGGAATCTTCGTTTAATAACAAGTTGATTAATTGATTTTGAGGTTTCAAACGACAACAAGTTTTACGTTTAACACTTCAATGTAACACCACTAGATTCGACAATAACGTCTAGGCTGGGTTTGGGGTGTTACAACCCATCCAGTCAATACACCATCTCCGACAATCCCTACACTTTCTGTGGGGTTTAAAACACCTACCTAGCCCTACACTCCAAGTGATGTCATCCCGAGTTGCCTAGCAACGATGTCCATTAGTAAGCCCACGACCCTCAGGGTATTGAGACTGCCCACGACCCTCTGAGTATTGGGGTTAACAGTAAGTAGTTAAACTACCGATCCATGTATTACACAGCAAAGCTGGCGTATAAGCTATACAGTGCCATGTGGTAGACCACGGTACAGTCATGCAGTGTGAACTGCCAGATCAGATAAGGGTACATAGCATAGCTAACGTACATACGGTAAAGTGCAATGCATTAAACCGCTATACCAATGAGTTGCAACTGAGCTGCCAGATCAGGTAATCATACATAGCAAAACTAATGTATATGCTGTACGGTGTAGTGCGGTAATCCGCAGTATAGACCAATTGCAATAAAACTACCAATTTAGTTTAGTTACAGTCTTCCTTCTCTTCATAATCCCACTTAAAAATGTTTTATGCATATGTATGACTGCAGACAAATGAACAAGATTACCAATTTCAGACAGTCATTCAGAGACAGACACTTGTATTCAATCAATCAGAATTAAAAATGTGTACACTCATTTACTCAGTTTTAGTAACAATCATGCCACACAAATAGTCACTAGTATCACATAAATCAAACCCAGAGCAGAGTCGTAATTACCCTCACTAAAGCTTAGCCGCGGGTTGAAACGCATAGAGCCACAATTACACTTAAATTTGGCCTAAAGCCAATATTTGGTGAGATAGGGACGCACGCTCGTGTACTCCAGCCGTGTGGGATAACATAGGCCATGTGGGGGTCAAAACGCCCGTGTAGAAGGTGGCACACGACTGTGTGGCAAAGGCACACGCTCGTGTGAAGCAAGGACATAGCCGTGTGAATAGACTGTGTAACTCTCTGTCCATTTGTGCTAAAAGGAGTGTAGGGTAGACATGACCATGTGAGGGTCTCACACGCCTGTGTGCCTTACCAAACACGGCCATGTGCCCAAAACACAAGCCTGTGTGAGATCCCTAAATTTCCAAATTAGCCACATGATCGTGTGGCCAAGCTGTGTGACTCCAAATCCCTAAATCCCTAATTCCCAAATTCACACGCCCGTGTGCCTAGAGGACATGGTCGTGTGAGAAATAATAAAAATCCCAAAATCGGCCACATGGCCATGTGGCTAGGCCGTGTGGCACAAATTTGGCTCGAAAACCCTAATTCATAATATCACACAGCCATGTGACTTAACACACGCCTGTGTGGTTGCCATAGAGGTCATGAAACCACCTTAAAATAGCCCTGAAACTGCCATTTTAGCCACCCAAACCATCCCCAACTTTAGTATTATCAAAAGTATAATAGAAAGTGAAGTTTTCCCTTCACTTCCAACATCTAAAACCCAAAACCTTCGGGTTACCACACATTCAAGAATTATCGAATCAAATGTTTGCAAAATAAAACCAGTAAACAGAAATAGCGTAGTCATGGTTTGAATACCGCACCTGTTTTGCAATCAGAGACAACGACGGAGCGACAATCCAAAATCTGCAGATAAACCGTTGTTGAGAATTATTTAGAAAACAGAAAAGAATCAAAAATTGAAGGAAAGAGAGGGGAGGAGAGAAGAACATGATTTAGCAAAAATAACAACAAAATAAAAATAAAATAACATTATTAAATAATAACTAAACAAATAAATAATAAAATTAGACTAAATAATTACTTAAAATTATACTGAAGTAAAATTGTTTCCCAGAATACACACAAAAGGACTCAACCTCAGGTCCCACAGGTACACTAACACTAACTCTACCACTAGACTAGCAGGCTCATTATATAACTAAAATGCACAACTAAACATATATTTGCAACCTCCTCACTGTCTCTACTCTCAAAACCCAAAACTTTTAAGCCCCAAGATTCAGGGCGTTACACCAAACTCGGCCTAGACATTATGGCCGAATCTAGCAGTGTCACATGATAGGGTGTTTGAAAACTAAGTTGTCACGAGAAAAAATTTTAGTTCATTTACTCTTATTTATCTCTTATTAATTTCAAAAACACTTATTCGCCTATTCGATTTGATTAAAACTCATTTTAATCGTGGAAGCTTTAGAAAACATTTTATTACAGAAATATCGTTCGTGTTTAGGAAAGACCTTTGTTTATAGCAAAATTGTGGTTTCTTGTCGAGTTTTGCAATAATAAAATCATAAAAGCAGTTGAAATCCCAAAATTTAAAGTAAAATTGTCCATAAGTCCAATCAAATTAAACCATAATACCAAAAGTTAAGCAGTTTTAAAAGAGTGGCCACAATCGAGTCTTCCACTGCACTGAACCATCTAAGTCGGAGGATTACCTGTACAGATTAATCAAAAGGGGTGAGTTTACATAAACTCAGTGTGTAATCCTTATAGAAAACAATCACACAATTAGATTAACAGATGCCAGTTAGATACAGTCTTGGGCCTAAGCCCATTACAGATTCAGAATATCAGAGTCATACAGTTTTAGATTCGGGCTTAAGCCCATTACAGTAACAAATGCAAAATTGGGCCTTAGCCCATCTCAGATACAGATGTAGTCAAATAGTTAGAACATAAATAAATCCTACCCCCAGCCTCTACACACCATCTTCGACCATCCCTACATACCATGTGGGGTTTAAAACACCCATTTAACCCTACACACCATGCTGTACCGACATGCGGCACATATCATATATATTGCAGCTGAGCTGCCAAATAATAGGCATAAATGCCTTTCAGTACACTTCCTCTAATAATCATCATCCCACCTCAAATGCAGATGCAAATAGATCTGCTCAATGCAGACATACAGAATAACATTCTTACATGCCAATATTCAGTTATCAGTCAAACCTACAGAATAGCATTCAAACATGCATATAACTATCATGCTCAATACTTATATCAGACATTTAGATTATACAATTTAGGTTCTAATTAGCCCTTACCGGCCCTACTGTAGGTTCACAGTTAGTTTGGACAACCCATGCAACCCAAGGAAACATTTTAGATAAATGGACCCACACGCCTATGTGGCTTGCCCGTGTAGGCCCACACGCCCATGTGGCCCACACATCCAGATTGGCCTAGGCCCGTTTGGATCATGCGGCCTGGCCCAGAAACCCACACGTCCGTGTGCCCCATACGGCCCAAATTGGTCTAGCCCGTGTGTCGCAAATGGCCACACTTGGCCATCACACAGCCGTGCCCAGTGCACGGCCTGACCTTCGTCAAACACACGGCTGTGTCATTCGTACACTGCCTACCATATAGGCGACCACACGCTCGTGCAGCGTTGACAGTGAGGTTTTTGGCTTTTTTTAAAACCTCATTTTCTGTATTTTTAGGTACATACCTTGTATCGATTGATGCTAAAACAACCCCCGAGCACTTCAGAACCTAAAATCTAACATTCCAACGCCCACATTCAGTAACATTAACAAAACTTAGACGATAATATAACAAGATGTTCAACCTAAAACCTTCTAAAAACCTTACTTTGATCGAGAACAGGAATTCCACACTCTTAAAACGTCAATGGGCAATCTCCTGCCTCTCGATTAACTCCTAAACACCAAATAAAACCCCTTCTTAAATCATTTAGCCAGAGTAATGTTAGGGTTTACTAAAATGAAAAATTACCAACCTCGTGCAGTGTAACACCCCAAACCCGGCCCAGACGTTCTGGCCAAATCTGGAGCGTCACATGGATGGTTGATTCATTTACGATCTTCTTTTAACAAAATGTTATGTTGTTCGTTGTAAAACCATATTTAATCGCTTGTAATTAATGAGCATTATCATATTCAGAAACCGTATTAATTAACAAGAAAAGTTCATATATAAAAACTCATTGTTGTGTTATCCAATCATTACGTAATGCATGTTTAAAAATGTTTGATTAAGTTTGAAAAGCCCGTATAGACTAGCCTACCGTTGCAAAACAAGTAACAAAGAAACCCGAAACAAAATACCTGAGTGGCCTTATTACAACATAAATCTGAAATTTAAAAAAATGGAATATCAATAAATTAAATTTTAAGAAAAGCTAAACCGGAAGCATGAACCACGTGGCCACCCCGAATCCCTCTCAGCTCCAAGTCTTCTATGGTTGGGGGTTACCTGCATGGATGGAAAAAATAGGGTGAGTTTGTGAAAACTCAGTGTGTAATGTAACCTAACCAGTGTCAAAGATCAATCAAAGCTCAGTCTGGGTCGAAGCCTTATTCAGATACAGATCAAACTAGGCATTGGCCCTTTTCAGAAATAGAGTGGGCCTTGGGCCGATTACAGGTACAGATCAGAATATATATAAATGTATGTATGTATGCAAAGCCCAAGCCCAGTCCAGCCCAACACACCATCCATACTAGCCCAACACACCATGTGGGGAATAACTCAACCCACCCAACCCTACACACCACAAACGTAGCAGGGCTGCTAATACAAAAATCGTGGCAGAGCCACCAAAGCAAAAATACGAGGCGGAGCCTCTAAGCAGATTACGTAGCACTGCCACTTTACAGAACTTCCTCCATATCCATAGACCAACCCCATGCAATCCTAGAGTGCTACATGACATAAGCATATAGATTATTAGATACAAATACATGCAAATCAATCAACTATTTCTAGGGGTAAAACAGTTTTTAGGCATCTAGGGGCAAAATGGTAATTTTTACCCTATAGGGGTATTTTGGTCATTTAGCTACATTTCTAGGTTTCATGCTTAATACGACCTTCTAGTAGGTCTAACATCCCCCAAGCAACTCAGAAAGTCCATCCATCCACATAGCAAAACTGGGCCCCAAAACCCCTAATGGGCTCGAGGGAGCCCACATGCTTATTGGCCCGCTCAGTCTAATTTTACGCATATTAACCCAGATTTAATGTCTAATATACCATAACTTACTTACTACATACTTTTACCCATATGGGCCCGTAAGCCCATCGAGCCCAATTTTAGCCTATTGGGCCCAATTTCGGCCCATCGAGTCCCAGGACAGCCTAAGTGTACAAAACTACACATAGTAGCCCTTACCATCTAATATTCTAGATTCATGATTTCAGATTGACCCACGAGCATTCGAACGCTCGCAAGTCCTCAAAATGTCGGTATTTCGGCATTTCGGCTTTTCGGCTTTTGCCGATCTAAGCTACTAGAGGGTGTCATTACACACCTGTTTGTGAACTACGTCGAGATCCTTCGAATGATTAGCCTTAGCCGAGATCTAACAAATAGATATAGATTGCTACGATAGCCCTAGACACCAATCGCTTCCTGAAAGATCATCTTTCACCACAGCCAACACATAAACCACCAAGAAGGTATAAAACGTTAGTTGGTCTCCAGTGGCCGGATCAAATCTGATTGTCCAAGAAGGTTAGTGGGTTTCAGCTTTTAACACCCACTTAAAAGAAAAGAATAAGGAAGGAGATCACTTACCCAAAATTCGCGTGACTGAATCGACACCACCATAAGATGTTACCACTACTCTAAGCCCAGATCTACGCTCGATCTACTCCAAACATAAGGGAAGAAGATGAATAGCTGAAAAGGGTTGGAAGAATAACAGAGAAAAGAAGATGGGATTCAGATTTTGAGAAGAGCACACTAAAGAGAGTTTGAGGTTTTGGTTTTGAACGAAAAGGTGAAAGAAGAAGAATAAGTTATGAAAAGGGAGGAGATAGCAACAGAGAGATGGAAGGCTTGAAGGTTTCGGCTTTTTAGAGTAAAGATGAGGAGAGTTCGGCCAAAAAAAAAATCGGCACAGAGAGGCTAAGTATTTTAGGATTTCAACTTTTGGAGAAATCGGCCAGAAGAGGTTTTAGGGAGATCAATTTCAAACAAATGAGAAAATAAGAAGAAGAAGATAGGTTCGGCTCTTGTGTTAATCAGCCAAGAGAAGATTGAGAGTTTAGGGACTTTCGACTTTTGGAGAAAGAAAAGAGGAGAGAAAAGAAAGAAAGGTATGAACAGCACACCTTAACCTTACCTATTCGGTACTAAAGAATAACCAAAATGCAAATCCCGAAAGAATGCCAAAAAGAAATCAGCACACACCCTACCACAAATGCCGAAAATTCTAAACCTTACTCCCCTAGTTGAATTGCACTTCAAACAAGCCCCTAATCGGCCAACACTTCCTTCTCATCTTATCCCTAAGTTTTCTCCTTGAAAATCTCCCATTATCACTCCTTAGTCCAATCCCATGAGCAACTCAAACACCTTCCCTCTGAGTTTAACTTAGAGTCCACCTCTTACCATGCTCATGTAGTAAAATAAAATAAATACCTTGCTCACAAAGGGATTCGAACCTTAGCTCCCTCACAAGCTACCACACGCCACCTCCCTAAGCTTTAAGTGGCACTACCTTGCCACTTTACCACAGGCTTACTTGTGCCATAAAACCCAAACATTTATTTAAAAGCCCACTCTGCCAAAGTCCATTCTCACACAAGGCTAAAATTTAAAATTCTGCCAGGCTTCAAACTTAAACCTAGGCCTTCTAAAAGTCCACTAATCACACTCAAATCATTAATACAGCACATCAGGCCATGCAAAAATAAATTCAAGCAACAATTCTAAAACCTTAAAAATTGGGGCATTACATACAGTCCAACTTTAAACAAAAAGATACGAAATAGAAGAAAAAAATGAATGAGAGGGGGTGAGGGAGAAGTAGAATTTTGACTATGGAGAGAACAAAAACTGGAAAAAGAAAAGAGAAAGCAGATGAGGGAGAGAGATGTCGGTTTACTATAGAGAATTTTAGGGAAAATTAATTCAACCTAAATCCCACTACTTCCACAATCCCAACCACCCACTACTCAGATTTTCACTACAACTCAAACTCTCAGCCACCAACTAAGCAAAAATAATCTCCCCTACCTAACAAGGATTCGAACACAAGACCTCCAGCAACCCAATACTCAACTTAACCACCAGACTAGTAGGCCCATTCTGATATGCACTTACAATTAATTAAACTTAAGCCCTCTAAACAAGGTTAAGGCTTTTTTCAGAAAAATACCAAAATTTTTCCAAGGCAAGGCTTGAACTTGGGACCTCTCACACACACCCAGAACACTTAACCACTAAAGCAGACAGACAGTTCTGTCACATTTTAACAAAAACAGAAATATAAAATTTCGGGCGTTACACAAGTAGATGGATGTTAATTATTAGGATATTGATGACATGCCATTAAGGAATATATTGCGCGCTTATTATTTATTCGCTTCGATGGTGTTCAGTTATTCACTATGACGCTCTTCAATTCCTTTCCATATATCCTAATTATCCTAATCATTCTACTTTGGACATTATAAATGAAAAGTGAATTGGTAAGTATAATTTAATCGAGTGTGATTAACATTATAGAGATTTAATGAAAAGTGAATTAGTAAGATAATTTAATCGAGTGTGATTAACATTATAGAGTTTTACTTGTATTAATTACAATATAATATGTAGGCTTATGATTAAATTCTTGAAATACTTACTAAGTTGTTTTTAGCTTAACACATAGGTTGAAGCTAGAAAGATAATTTAGAAGTGGTCTAAGACATGCTTGTCCCATCACATCCCTAAATTGAAGAGAGTATGGTTTATATTTTGTTTATAGAATGGCATGAACTTAGGTAAAAACAAGTTTGTTTCAAGTAATAGGGACTAAAATCTAAGTTATGAAAACTTTACTTATTTTGGTATTATATGAAGAACTATAGTGATAATTACAATGAATCATTAAGAATCTAAATGTATGCATGCATAACTAGAAATGCGATTGATTGGGAATGTTAAAATAATTTGAAAATAGTGTAAGGGGTTTCTAGAAAATTTTCCAAGTATTTTGCCCAGAAACTTACCCAATGTATTGATACCTAAGGGTAAGGTATTGATACCTGGAGCTTAATTTTGAAAAATTTTGAAAGAGAATACATTTTTGGTATCGATATTGAGGATAAGGTATCGATACCTTCACTAAAATTTTGAAATTTTGGTGTTCGAGAGGCCAATTTTGGTATTGATACTTATTAGGGTTATAGACACCTTATATACAGTATCGATACTTACCCTTTAATTTGGCTACAAATCATTTCTAATTCATTTTGAAACATAAATGTTTAACCGTTAATAATCCCAAACATGCTAGATGATAATAATTAAGTTAAATAACTTAAATCACTATCTGTAATGTTTAAATTTACCTATTTTATAGCCATGACTGCTTTGGCACCAAATGTAAAATTCTTATTTCGGGTCCCGAGGGTCAGATCAGGTATAGGGGTGTTACATGGACGGTTAGTGCATAATTCTTTAGTAAAATAAAGGTTAATTTTAAGTTAAAGGTTAAGTTAACTATATTAAAAATGAAAGAAAGGTCATCATCCACTTATTTTTCTTCTTCTTCAACCGTGAACGCCAAAGAAGAACTTGAGAAAACATTGTTTTGATTCAATCTTATTCCACCCTTGCATGTAAGTCACATTTGATTTTGTTTTTCGTAAATTTTATGTTTTTGAGATTGTTGTAGCTTAATCTAGCTAACCTAAGGGCTAAATTGTAAAACTGTTAAAGATTTTAAAAGTTTCTATTATTGCTATTGAAGCTTTTTGGATGTTAAATGGTAGGATTTGGAGGTTAAATATGGAATAGGACTATTTTGTAAAGTGAAATTTGTTAGTTTTGAGTTTAGGGACTAAAATCAAAATATTTGTAAATTGACATGAAATTTCTGTAAATATAGGTGCTTCAGAGCTATATAGGGATAAGATTGAAATTAGATTGAAAAGTGAGGCTTAAATGTGAAAGATGTGCTTGTTTCAGTTTTAAGGACTAAATTGAATAAATTGTAAAAATTTAGGGAAATTCTATAAAATGAAATTAGATTTTCATATGCATAAAATGATCTGTTATAAGGTAATTGAAACTGATAATTTGAAATGAGTTACCGTATATATCAATATTCAAATCAACCGGTAGATAATCGAGGAAAAGAGAAAATTGTGAATTAGTCCCTGACACTTCGTTTCTCGTTGTTTTTGCCAAGTTCATACAGTGCAGCTATATATATATGAGTAATATACTGTGTTTGGTTTGTGAATTTATTTTATGTAATTATACTTTGAAATTATATTCAAAATGGTCCATAAAGGTGAATGATGGATTGAATTGTAATGATTGTATCGGATGTATAAATGGTGCATGGATGAACGATGGGATAGGATACAATTGGCATGCCAATATGGTTATTTGCATGATGTATGGGATTATAGATGAGATGTGATTGACGTAAGGGAATATATTAATTAAACTGAAATCTAGCATTTTTTACAGACTACTAAGTTTGTCTCTACAGAGACCACTACTACTAATTGCCTCTATAGAGATCCAGGTTTGTTTTGAAAGGATGTATAGCCTATGGGCTTAGCACTTTGGTGCTCAGGTTTACTTTGGTTGTTTAGCTGCTTGAGCAATCAAGTGTGTTTTGGTGGTTACTTGCGTATCCGTATTTGTTTATTATATTTCATCAGGCTTAATGGTACAAATGGGAACTTCTGTGATTTTTTATATGTATATGTTGTGAATGGAAATGGTTACTTGATTGAATTGATATAATTGTGGATTTGATTGATAAATTGAAGTGAGTGATAATGATATGTGTTATACGGATTCGATTGATATGTTATATGAATTGCAAATGATGTACTCACCATATATTTGGGAATTGTGAAAATAGGAATATTACGTATCTAGCTATTTCATTTTTTTCAATGTATATCAAGGTGAGTTAATGTTCTAATCTATGAACTGGCTAAGCATTGAAATGCTTACTTGGTTATATTTCTGTTTTGTAGTTGTCTTTTGCGGAACTCGGCTATCGGATCGCTCCAAAGCTCATACTATCCAACTTCTATCTTGGTAGTCTTTTAATCGTTCAAACTCAATTACGTGACATGTAAATAGGATTCATATTGTATTTATGTTATTTTATAAGTTGAATGTTGAAGTATGATGTATAAAAGTGTGTGTGCATATCAGTGATATGGTAAGTTGATTTTGGAGCTTTTAAATGGTTACTTTTGAAATTAGTTGGTTAAGCTTATGTGATGGTATTGACATGCTTGTTTAGTATGAAAATGTAACACCCTATCCCTTGCCTGGTCACCAAGCCTGAATATTAGGATGCCACACCACCATCTCATGTCATACACATCAAGTAAAAGCTCATTCTAAATGATACATCTTCCATTTTAGTATCCGTATGGGTTTTAAGTAAATCTTATGCTTTAGTTATCATCGTTACATGCTAAACATACATCAAATCGTCTTATAATAATAATTAAACATGCATAGGGTCCATTTAGCAAAATCTCAAAACTGACTATGTAGGTATCAATACAAGAACATGGGAACCGATATTTTCCTTGCACGGTATCAATACCATATGAAAAATCGGTACAAAATCAACATTCTGTTTATCATAAAAAAACCAAAGCCTCGGAAACCATCGTTGCCTTTGTAAAAGTATCAATAAAATTACCCAAGTATCGATACTAGTGATAAGGTATCGATACCAAATTACCATACTGACTTCTTGCACATTTCCAAACCACAGAGGTATCATTTTTACAACACGAATATCAATACCTTTGTTCCAAATTAGAAAAATACAACATACTTGAGCATATAAATCTTTCCACCATGTACCAATCCATCATGCTATCATATCATCATCAAATAAACTTCAAAACGACCATAGTAATAGTCTCAAACATCGAAAGTAAGTCCAAGCAATAATTAACATAATACAAAACAAGTCTCATAAACTTAGGAACAAATAATCTATGGAAGCATCCAAAACATCACGGAAAATATCAGTAAAAGTCTACCACATTGCCTTATTCCCAAAACGTAAACAAATAACAATAACACCTATGGAATAATGAAAAAGGACATGCTTAGATCACCCCTCAGAACCACATCGCTCACACCGGCACACAACTAATCCGCAATGGTTTAAGAAGGGAGTGAGTGTGCTTAACAAGCTCAGTAAATGCCTAGAACAACTACCATGCAAACAATTCATCAAGCATTAATGAAATAACCATATAGCACAACCTCAACAATTCCAACTTTGGTGTCATATTATACTTACTCGTGCATTATTTACTAGTTCATTTACATGGTAATCATATTCATTTTTAAGCATGTATCACATTACACATATAATCACATAACATTAAAGCATATATCATAATACTCATATAATCACATAACATTTAAGCATATATCACAGTACTTATATAATTAAATAACATTAAAGCATATAGCACAATACTCAAAAACATGTTCATAGACCAATTGGCACTTGAGCTATGAAACATAAAAGTGAGCTCTATCATCACTCATCAGATACACGGATCTCTGACACGCCACATAGACTCATAGAGTCAAACATGTCCCAAAAGTGAAACATAAAGCTAACACTCTCCTTATTTCCCCTCACATGTCCCATTGAATGGAGCTTTGTTTACATTCCCTTATCCCTCTAACATGTCCCAAGGCCTCAATGCCCAAATCATATAACATGTAAGTGAGTACTCACAATCCTATGGCATGTCAACTATATCCAATGGTCTCAAGTATTACAAGGCTAAAATATTCATATTTAAACACACATATATTACTTACCGATTTATCGCTCACTATCATTGTATTTTAACATCATAAGCACATAATTATAACTGTCACTTGGCATGTTTGACATGCCTACCTATGCACTTTCATTGTAGTAATCATGAACACATGTCACATGTAATTACATCTCATCTCAATCACATCTTTATAATAACACAAGCACATATTTCACAAGTTAAATATGAGTACAAGAAATCTTACACTCAAAATTTAGAGTAGGGGTTTAGGCTACAACTAAATTCCCAAACAACACATTGAATCATGTCTACAAGCAATTATTCCAAACACTTACCAATACGCTTTCGCTGAAAAGTCGAAAGCTCAAACTAACCTTTCCTAACTCGTAGATGGTTCTAGCAAATTCTAAGCTTCAACAAACAAACTCACACAACAATACATTCAAAAATCAGCCAAGGACTCACCACACACAATCAAAAACATAAGCCTAAACTAAGTTCTCATGTAACTGAAACATTTAACATAGCAAACTTTAAATTCGAATATCTCGATCTATACTTAGTCTTTTCACCTAAAACCAATTTCGTTCATTTTATAATTCACCTACGACTAATTCCCAACCTTTAAACTACAATAAAATACTTAATTCATGATATCGACTTTTTTTACATGTCTTATGTCTATTTTTCAAAAATTTATTTAAAAATCAAGAAATCTTTAACAAAACTTCAAAGTAACTTCAAAGTAAGTTTAGAAACCTTCTAATCATGTTAAAAAAAAAGTTGAAAAACACTTTGAAACCATGTTTTTACCCAAAATCCTAAAATCCACCATTAACGACCCAATTTTCGGCTTTTATTTAAAACATGAAATTTAATGGCTAAAAATCCCATTTAAAAGACCAACTATCATTTAAAACTAACTAGGAATTGAATTGTTACCTTAGTTGATGAGAAACCGAGCGTTTCATTGAAAACTCGAAAAACCCACAAGCTTGACAATGGAGGAATTTATGGTATTTTTGGGTGTTTTTCTTGAATTTTATGGAGATTTAATGATTTGGAAAGTGATAAGGATCAAAAGAATTTAGGTTTGGCAAAAGAAAAATGAATGAAAAAGTTGGGAGAACAAAGGGACGGCACAAGAATAAGGGAGAAGAAAAACTAACATGAAAATAAAACTAGGTGGGGAAAGATATAGGGTGAATTTTAAATTTTGGTGGAATTTCTTCATAAACACACAGAATTTTAACCTTTTACAAATCGGTCCTTAACTAAAAATTAAAGGTTTCTAAAAAAATTTTCAAAAATTGATTTGAATTTCTAAAAACCATATTCGAAAACATCTACTGTGCACCATGTCATAGAATTTTGAACACTCTAAAGCTAAAATCCCTAAAATACCCCTAAAACTCATAAGCCCTATTTTGGGCTGGTCACACACCCATGTGAGTACTGTAGATTTGGTTATGTAAATTTCACACGGTCTCAATTTGTCACATGGCCTAGCCACATAACCGTGTGACTTTTGATGAACTTTTGCAATTTGATCCACACAGCTTCAAAAAGTTACACGACCTAGACACAAGATTGTGTGACCCTTATTTTGCATAAATTCTTTTATCTTTTGAAAATGATGCAATTTGATCCTTGTTCATTCTCGGGTCAATTTTAGAGCTTTCGTAAGCTCGATTTAAACTCGATTTTGCATGTTATGTGTAATAATTACATGTTTATTTGAAATTTTTTTTAATTAAGATTTGCTTGTAACTATTTCATTGACTTTTGTAACATCCTATAACTCAGGTCCAACGATCGGAATAGGTGAGGGGTGTTACAATTGAGTTTTTCTAGTTCACAGGGTTGTGAAGGAATTAAATCAGCTGCTTTCAAGGTTTTTTTCTTGGTAAGGGTTAGTTGCCTGGTTTTTCCCACAATTCATTTACCACTATGGAAGATTTATGAGGTTTAAGATTGTTCCTTGATCTCTAAAATCAACTTATCAATTGGATAAGAAAATTCATTATTCGGAATTAGTTCAAAGCTAGAAACAAAATCACGCGTCAGGTTGGAGTTTTCATGTATTTGGTGTAATAGCCCGTTTTAGGGTCAAATTGGAACAGTGGTTTTGGGACCACGTATCCAAAGCAAAAAAATTATTGTGATATTATTTTTAAGGTCTACAGTATGATTGAATGATTGTTTGAAAATATCGTTTAGAAATTTTATCGATAAGGTATCCAATTTGACTAATAGGACTAAATTGCAATAGGTGCAAAATATGTGTTCTAGAAGCTATGGGTGTTTATTTGTAATGAATTTTTAAATTGGAGGTCCTTAAATGGTAATTATACCATTATACCATAGGATGGACAAAAATGGACATGGTTAGGTGAAATTTTAAAGTTGGGCATTAAGGGCATTTTGGTCATTTTGCTAATAAAGATAAAATAAAACAACTAAAAGATGTTCATCTTCTCAATTTCATCCCCCTATAGCCGAAATTTCAAGGGCCTCCATAGCTAGGGTTTTGGCCACTTTCGACCTCGATTGTAAGTCCGTCTTTGTCCCGTTTTTAATGATTTTTATGTTTTTGAAATCCTTGTAACCTAATCTAGCCTTTCTAAGGACTATTTTAAAGTATTATCAAAGTTTAAAATTATACCCATGTTAGACATACATGTATTTTGATGTCTAATGGTAGAAAATGTATGCTAGTTGTAAGATAAACGACTTTTGCTAAGTGATTTTCGGTAAAAATGTCAAAATGGACTTATTTGTAAAAGTTGTAAAATGTGTGTAGAAAATGTGAATAAACGAAAAACGTGAGCTGTTATGAGCATGAAAAATATTTGGCTAGGCTTGGGTAATGAATAAATTGAAAGAAATTCATTTTACGAGCCTAGGGACTAAAGTGTAAAAAGTTGAAAAGTTAGGGGCAAAAATGAAATCTTACCATAATATGATTTTTCGGGCTAAGTTGAATAATATGTGTAACACCCCTTACCCGTATCCATGCTGGAACAGGGTATGAGGCATTACCGAACTTAAACACAAACACGCGTACAATTTCGAGCATAAAATTTGCGTCCAAGTTTAAAACTTTTCACATTCTTTCTTATCGTCCCTAAAATGAGCCTACGAGGCCCAAAACATACTTTGGAAGCAACTCGGGACTTAACCGAGAGCTTTGGAACACTTAGAAAATTTTTCATCAAAATAGTGTCACATGTCCGTGTGACTTGGGACACGCCCGTGTGGGCAGGCCATGTGGTCACACATGCTGGTGTCCTAACCCGTGTGAAAAACATTGAGCATTCTGTTTATGACGTCATCATCCATTTAGGGTCACACGGCCAAGTCACACGCCTGTGTGCTAGGTTGTGTGGCAAATTTAATTTTCACATTTAAGGTGTAGACTTCACATGGCATGGGCACACGCCCATGTCCTAAGGCCGTGTCCTTCACACAGCTAAGACACACAACCATGTCTCTGCCCGTGTGTTTACTACTGGACATTCTGTTTTGCAAAATTAGGGTGCAGGGGACACACGGCCTACTTACACGCCCGTGGGGCTAACCGTGTGTCACACACGGCTTAGACACACGCCCGTGTGTCTACCCATGTGGATAAAAATAAGGCTATTTACCAAGCCATTTGCCACCCTGAAACATAAACACGTTCATACCAATTTCAACAACACATAGCAAGGCATAATTATACAACCAAATATTCATAAATTAAGACATCCACACATCAAATACATATCACACATTACTCAACTTAATCATGCAAGCTTGCACCTTCTTTACCACATTAACATGTGAAGTTTAGACATATCTAATATTGGCCAATTCCAAATGGGCTTATACAAAATGAACCATCAACATTAGTAGCCAATAATTTTGGCCAAAACAATTATGACACATAACAAAATGAATAAGTCACCTATACATGCCATAATCTCAAATGTTGAAATCAAAATACCAAAATAGTTGTTGATAGTCTGTATGGAACCCCGTTGATCTCCAGACCTCGAGCTAGCTTGACAACTCTATAGGGAAAAGAGAAAAGAAAGGGAGTAAGCTACATAACTTAGTAAGTCTATACGCAAATAATGGATGTTTCAAACATATAAAACATACAATTAATATGAAAGAATTTGCATAATTCGCACTAAGGATTTATGTTCACACTTACACATTTCAACCTTACCAAAGGTCCAATATACATATCGATCACATTGCTTACCAGTTTCACACTCATATCTTCATTAGCTCATAACACAACCATTTCCACTTGCTTTCACACTATGCCATATCATTTAACTACCCATTGAACCACTTGGAATACTAAAGGATACTCGGAAGTTTTGCACATAGTGCCACACTTATTTGTAGCTGAAGCTACCACTTATCACTTATCACTTAAAAGCTCACTCTCGAGCTAATCGCGGGTCTGCTCACACAAGTTGACGGTCGTGACATAGCTACACAATGCTACTCGCACAAGCTGACAGGTATCCGCAACACATGCCAGATTACCTAGCCACTGGTAGGACGTACCAGACCAGCACCTGGATCACTTAATCACGTAAACACTTGGTTCCCTAGAGACATGTCACTTGTATCCTATTCGACTCCGAAGGTTCAATCGGGATCTTCTCACTTATCGTTACTTGGTCGATATACACATTTAGATAGTTATTCACAATGCATACAATATTAAAGCATTCAAAATATAACAATGCATTATTTACATACAAACTTACCTCGATAAAAAATGATTATTTTTGCGATATAGTCCACAACCTTTTCTTTCCCCCGATCAAGGTTGATTCCACGTCTTTCTTGCTCTATAATAACACATTTAGCTCATTTATTACTCATATTATTCAATTTGACCCAAAAATCATATTAAGGCAAATTTACATTTTTGCCCCTAACTTTTCACTTATTTACACTTTAGTCCCTAGGCTCGTAAAATAAAATGTATTCATTTTTCTTAAGACCCAAGCCTAGCCGAACCTATCTCAAGCTTACAACAGCCCACATTTTCTTTCAAAACATATTTTTACAACCTATTTTACAACTTTTACAATTAGGTCCTTTTGGACGTTTTCATCAAAAATCACTTAGTAAAAGTCGTTTATTACACAACTAACATTCATTTTCTACCATTAGACATCAAAATACATGCATGTCATACATGGGTAAATTTTTAAATATGAACCCTAGCTCAAATTAATGGTAGAAATAGGTAAATCGGGCAATAACGACTTCAAAAATGTAAAGAGCATTAAAAACGGGGCTAGGACGCACTTGCTATCAAGCTTGAAAGTTGGCCAAACCCTAGCTATGGCTTCCCTTGAGAAATTCGGCCAAGAAGAGAAGATGGACACCAATTTTGACTTGATTTTTCCCTTTTTATTCCTTTATTAACCAAATGACCAAAATGCCCTTAAGGCCTTTCTTTAAAATTTTACCCTTCCATGTCCATTTTTGTCCATCATAACATATAATGGTCTAATTACTAAATAAGGACTTCCAATTTAAAAATGCCTAAAAGCTTCTAGAACACTTATTTTGCAACCTTTGCAATTTAGTCCTAATATTCAAATTGGACACTCTATCGCTAAAATTTCTTAACGAAATTTTCACACATGCATTCAATCACACAATATACCTTCAAATAATCATAAAATCAATATTTTAACTTCAAATTTGTGATTCTAAAAAACTATTTTGTTTAGGCCCTAATTTGAGCTGTTACAATGTGAGTATTACATGAGTTAAATTTGTTATTATAGATCAAGAGAAGCGAGGTTCGAACCTAGGTCAAGGGAAAAACAAAGTATCTCTATTTTGGTACCGAGGTAAGTTTGTATATAAATAGTGCATTGTTATATGTACGCTTAAATGCTTTAATATTGCATGAATTGTGTGATTGACTCTTTGGACATATTCGACCAAGTTTCGACAAGTGAGAAATCCCCGTTGAACCTTAGGAATAGAATAGGATATGAGTGACATGTCACTAGGAATCCATGTGTATATCTATATTTATGTGGTCCGAGTGCTGGTCTTGTACGTCCTATCAGTGGCTAGGTACTCCGACATATGTTGCAGATACCTAACAGCTTGTGTGAGCAGCACTGTGTAGCTCCTAACTGACAGCTTGTGTGAGCAGACCTATTGTGACAACATGATTTTGACCCTAATCAGAATGGTGGTTTCGGGACCACAGATCCGAGTCAGAAAAGTATTAAAATTTTATTTTCTATGTCTATTATGTGTGAATCGGCTGGTGTGAAAAATTTCATAATTTAATTTTGTCATTTAGGTGTCCGATTAAATAAAAGGACTTAATCGCGTAAAGTGAAAATTAAGTGGTTGTTTCTAAAAGGGGCTAATTTGCACTTGGCTTTTAAAGTAGAAGCCTTTATGGAAGAAATATCCCAAATTTTAATGTGTTGGATGGTAGTGGACATGTTATAAGTGATTTCCTAATTCATTAATTATAGATATAAAAGTAAATTAATAATTATATTATATATGTGTTATAATAACATAAAACAAAATCATGTTTATTTCATCCCTCTTTGACCGAAAGAAAAACACATGTATGTGTTCATCCTTGAAAATGCCAAAATTCTAAGGGAGAAACTCATCCATATTCGGTCATCTTTTGCCCAAAAATTCAAGGTAAATTTTCTAGTTATTTTTGTTAATTTTGAGATGTTTGTGATCCTTGTTCCATTATCTTTAAAGCCCATTTTATGATTTTAGAAATGTGGTTGTTTGTGTGATGGCTAATTTGAGAATGTTTTTATTTTTGGAAGTAGTTAAAAGGTAAATTTTCCATGTTTTTATAAATGGGACGGCAATGGCTTGATGTTAGTATATATATATGTGTTACTTAAGGTTATAATGGGAAAAAAATTATAAAATAAAGTTAATTTATAACATAAAAATAAAAGATGGAAAAGAAACATGCAAATGTTCTTTTTGAGTGCTGAAAATTGAAAGAAGAATGGGAGGAGAACTCTCCCATGTTCGGCCATTGTTAGCTTAAAATTCAAGGTGAGTTGATGATTAATTTTAATTTTTGAATGTGTTTTTGAGTTTACAGTTGAATTATGTGATTAGCCAAGTGTTAATTTTGGTAATTGATAATGTTGTGAGTTCGGCCATGAGCAGAAATTAGTGAAATTTTGTGTTAGAATTTTTGTAAATTTAGGCCATTTTTGTGAAAATTAAGAAGTAGGAGGACTAATGTGTGAAACATAATAAATGAAATCCTTGTATAATAAGTTTTAAAGCCACCTTGAAATATTTGGAATAATTGCCAAATGTATTGCATGTTCGGCTACCAAGGGATGAAGTTGATTTTTGGATTGGAAATTAGAAATTAATTACATGTGTTAGATGAATGTCATTTTTTTTAATAGTTGAGTTGTGGTGATAATTATATTTGGTAAATTGCCGATGTTGGATGTGTATATATTGTGTTTAAATTTTCTTTGTGAAATAGAAGTATTTTTGGCCTAAATGTGTCATGGATAAAATTTATTTGTTTGATGTTTTAAGAATTTTGAATCTATTTGTTAAAGTTGAATTATAAAGGGAAATTGTGTAAATTATCAAATTATGTGATCTTTGAGTGAAAATAAATTGGTCCATAGATTAAATAAGTTCAATTTGTTTTATTCAAGCTCAAGATCCAAAAAATCGGGACTTGGACTGGGGAAAAACAAAATTAGCCGAGTAGTCGACGAAATCGTATGAAATGTCGAGGTAAGTCCTTAAGTCAAAAATAAGCTTACTTTTCAAGTAGGGATGAAATTATGAATTTAATTAAAATGCTTGAGATATATTTTTGTTAGTATTGAATTATTAGATGGGGTTAATATACATTGGTTACGATTTAGATATAGTTACCTATTGAGGATTGGAGAGTTGAATGGTGATATTCATGGCTAATGGTGTTAGCCGAATTTATTGGAAATGAAATTGTCATTGCTGAATGCTATTTATAATTTAATTGAGATTTGTGCTATGTCTACCATGTAAAGGATGAATAATAATGAAGTTTACTATGGTGTTCTAGCTATGGTACTTGAATGTACCGTGTGTGATTTTGTACAATTGAACTGTGATAAATATGGTACTATTGAACGTACTAATTGAATTATAAGAGGGGAAATTTATCAAATTAAAATATAGATGGAATGTGCCAAATGTGAGATGATTGAGAAGTAATTGAAATTAAGCTTTACACTTAGCAGGCCTCGTGCCAGTGATTAAAATCGGGCAGAACGCCTAGCAGGCTTTAAGCCGGTGAACATTATCAAGCTTTAAGCTTAAGAGGCCTAAAGCCTATGTGAATTAAATGATTAAATGAGAGTCAAAAAGGACTTGATTCTGATTAACATGTATCGAATTCAGGTACGTATATAAGTTTCGAAATCTATTGCCAAAGGAGTGCGTCCGTGTAAATATATTATGCAAATGAAGTTGCTTATCATTGAACATTATGCTAGATATTAGCATATGTGAAGTAAAGTATTTGACTATGTGAATTATGGTTATGTGTTTAAGAATTTCACGATATGGATTTGAAATTTAAGCATTGATTAAATGTGAGCACTTACCGATTGGCATATTTGGTTGAATATGAGTATTTGTCGAGGTGGTGTATTTGATTGAATGAAAGTGTATGTATATATATATATATATTTTTTGAATTGGTATAATTGGTTATGAGATTTTAATTTATACGAACATGATTGTAAGCTAAGAACTCGGGACTTAATTAGTCAATAGACTATATATATATAGATATATATATTAAGTATATAAATGAATGTGTATGTGAATCGTTAGTTTGTAACACTGAGTGTGCGAGTATAAAAAAATGGCTATGGCTATACAAATGGCACTAAGTGTGTGCACTATAGTTTCGGATATCTATGGAGTACTAAGAGTGCAAATTTAATTGAGCGATATAAGGTGATCAAATGAGCTAATGTATTGAGCTTTCAGGTGGCAAAGGTGGTATATATGTATGTGATAATTAAATGCTATATGATTTGTGATATAAATAATACATGATGGAAACGGAAGTATTTGTATAAGATATGGAAATGTATTTGATATTTATGCCAAATGTTACATGTGTATTCGGGCATTTGGTATTTGAATGTGAAAACATGTATATAGAAATGTGAAATGTATGAACGTATTTATGATAATATATATTTGGCCAAGTAGGGTCTATGTGAAATTTAAACCTATTAATGGATCAACGTGTAATTGGAAATGTTAAAACTTATGTTCATGTAATTGTTCGATATTAGATTTCATAAGTATGGCTTGAATATGCTTTAATGAATTATCAATGCTATTGAGATAATATTTGAAAAATTGAGCTATGAACGAAGTGAATGAAACTATATGTTAAAGTATATGATTATTTGTATTCAGTTTAATGATATGCATATAGGTATGATATGGTAAGAAGGAATACATATTTTGCTAAGGTTTATAGGCGCATTGGTTTTTACGGTAATTGAATATGAATATGGAGTGGATATTCGGTTTAGTGAATAAACTTTTAGGATACTTTTGAACTAATTCTTGAAATTGAAGAATGTCTGTGTACAGGTATGAGCTAGTTGATCACTTTTTGAATTAAGGTAAGTTGGTCATTCGATATGTTATAATAAATTTTACAAGTTAATAATGTGAACATATGTGTATTTGAGTAGTATATTCTGTCATATATTATGAATATGTATATTCAGTTATAATTTGATAGTATATGGTATGAGTATGCGGTTTGAGAATGAACAATTAGGATTGTTGAAACATTTCTTAAATATGTGTATATATATATATTTGGGCTTATTCAACCACATAAGAAATATATGTACATGTAGATGTGATGTTATGCTATGATTTTTGTGTTTGCGTATAAGAATCTAGGTATGGTCTATTAAGATAACTTGGCATGAAAGTTGAGTATTATATGTTATAAGAACTATATGAATTATCTATTTGCTTATGATCTACTAAGCTACGATAGCTTACTCTGTGTTTTCATTCTTTTTTCCATTTTATGGATTTTCATATTCGAGATTCAAGTTCTGGAATCGTTGGAGAAGTTTATCACACTATCGACTGTCTTTGGTATTTTATAAAAGTTATTTTTTTGAATTTATGGCATGTATAGGCTAGAATGTGTCTTAAAATGTTGTATTTTGATTTTGTATAATCGGGCCAAGTGAAAATGGCTTATTATTTGTTGTGTTGGATTTTATGTTATGATAAATTGATACAAGTTTAGTAAGTGGTTTTGTTAATCGTGCTTTAATTAATAAGTTAGGAGTTGTTTAATTCTTATGTTTATATTCGGCCAATTGATTTGATTTAGTACATGTTCGTATATAGTAAATAAAATAATTATTTCCTATATATATCCATGAATGTCTAGAAATTTTGTCTTATTCGGTAATACCTTGTTACCCCATTCCTACAATGGTTTTGGGTTAAGGGTGTTACACCTGTGAATAGCTCGAAAGTGAGCTTTTATGTGTTATGAGATATGAGGTAGCTTTGGCTACATATGTGGCACTTATGTGTATGATTTTCGAGTAATCATTGATATTCCAAGTGTTCAACGGAAATGTCAAAGATGTGAAAAGATGTGGTTATGTTACGAGTTAGTACAGGTATGTACGTAAAACCCATAAGTAATGAACTCGATAGGTGATGAACTCTTGGTAAGGTTGTGATTAAGCTAGTTATGACTATGAGATTTTAATGATATTTTTGTTATCTCCCATTATATGAATTGCATGATCATTGTGTGGTTAGGATGCTTATTATTTGCATATGAACTTACTAAGCTATATAGCTTACTTCCTTTCCTTTCCTTTTTTTTATAGTGTCGCCAAGGTAGCTCTATTCGGAGATCATCAGAGATTCGAGTCACACTATCAAACTCTCATTTTTGGGTATTGATGATCTTAGTGTTTTTGGAAAGTATGGCATGTATAGGGACTTAGTCGTTTTGTTATATGTGTCATAATTGATTTGGCCAAATGTGTTGGCTTATAATGGTTAGATATTCATTTTGTATAAGGCCATTGGAAATTGGGCAATAATGTTGTGTAGGTGTGTGCATTAAAAGGTGGCAAAATGTGTAGCATCCCTTACCCGAGTCTGACGTCGGGACGGGGTACGAGGCATTACCGGACTTAGACATAAACAAACATACATTTTCGAGCCATAAAATTTCATTCAATTTAGAATCATTCATACACAAGCATGTCATTCCTTTTACATGACTACAAGGCCCTAAACATACATTGGAGGTGGTTAAGGACTAAACTGAGAACTTTCAAAACTTTTACAACACTTAGAAACTTTTCATGTTTTGGTCACACGCCCATGTGGGCAGGCCATGTGGTCACACACACCTGTGTGGCTCAGGACACGCCCTTGTCTTCCACCCATGTAACTCTTTATTTATGACATCATCACCCAATTATGGTCACACGGCCAAGTCACCCGCCTGTGTGCTAGGCCGTGTGACGAATTTAATTCTCACAATTAATATGCAGACTTCACACGACCTGGGCACTGTAATAGCCTGAATTAGGGCCTAAATAGAATAGTGGTTTCAAAAACCACAAATCTGAAGTAGAAAAATTTAATGCGATTAAGTTTTAAAGTTTATAGAGTGATAGAATAATCGTGTGAAATTTTCGTTAAGAAATTTTATCGATTGGGTGTCTAATTTGGCATTTAGGATTAAATTGTAAAAGGTGAAAAATGTGTGTTCTAATTCATAAAGGTACTTGATTGGAATGGGTTTTTAAAGTGGAGGTCCTTAAATGGCAATTAGGCCATTATAACTTAGTTTGGACAAAAATACCCTTGGATGGACAAAATACTAAAGGTTTTAATGAAGGGCATTTTGGTCATTTGGTAAATTAAAAAGGAAAAATCAAGCCAAATTGTGTCCATCTTCCTTGCCAAGGCCAAAATAGCATGGAGACACCATGGCTAGGGTTTGTTCATCTTTCAAGCTCAATAGTAAGTGCATCCAAGCCCCGTTTTTAATGTTCTTCGTATTTTTGAGATCCTGATAACTCGGTTTAGTTATTTCTACCATTAGTTTGAGCTAGGGTTTATGTTTAAAAATTTACCCATGTTGAATGATTGTTTGTTTTGATTATTAATGGTAGATTATGCATGTCACATGTGTAATTTCACAAGAGAGCTATGAGATAATAATAATTTCATATGTAGCTAGGTCACATGTGTAATTCTGGGTGTATACCATGTGTACACGAGAGCTACGGGTTAAAGATAGCTAGGTCACATGTATGGTACTGAGGGTACATCATGTAGACACAAGAGCTATGTTACATGTAGCTAGGTCGCATGTGTGGTTCTGAGTGTTGGACACCATGTAGACACAAGAGCTACGGGATTAAATGGCTAGGTCACATGGGTGATATCAAGTGTTCACCATGTGTAGACGAGAACCGAATCATATGAATGGTGGTGCTATGTGCGGAAACCACTAGGTATTGGTTATTATTGGTGGGCTGTGTGCGAAACCACCATCTATCTGTTAACTTTCCGAAGTGTTCAATGGGAAAATTATTAAGTGAAGCTCATGTAAAAGGGTGGTGACAAGTGCAGGGATATGAATATGTATGATGTGAGCAATGTGTTCGATAAGTGATTGAAATTGTGGTAAGGTTGATATGGTGTAAGTGCTACTATGAATACTTGTAAATATTGATGATAAATATTCATTGGAATGGCTAGTAGTAAACATGCTTGGTGTTATGTGTGCATAAATGAAAGCCATATGAGGAAAACATGGGAGAGTAAAATTTTCAATAAAAATAGTTTGAAACAGCAGCAGTTACGTGATTTTGAAAAATCACCAAAAATGGTGGACATTGAATTAAATGCTGAATGAGATATGAAATTAAATCTCATTGAGTCTATTTTCACATAAAATAAATAGTGTGAGTAAATGAATTTCATATTATGATATAGTTAAATTATAGTGAGACAGGGTCAGAATGGTTTTGGAAATCCCCTATTTCAACTTTAGAAAATCATTAAAAATTGTAAAAAAAATAATGGTAGGACATGATTTATATTTTTGAATTCCTTAATGAGTCTACTTTCAAAAGAAATAAACGAGAACATATTTCAAACTCTGTACGATGAGATAATAACTTTTTAGTGAAGAGGGGTGGTAACTGTTGGATAGCGAAACAGGGGAGATTTTAATGAATAAACTGTACTAATGGGCGAAACCAAAAATTCTAAAAATTTTATGGTAAGGAGATATATAATTCTAGTTTCAAGGAAAATTATTAGATCTAAATTTGGAGTTCCGTAGCTCCAGATAAAAATAATTTAGTGACTGTGGCACGAGAAAATAGCTTAGGGTGAACATGAGTAAAAAGTGGAAACTATGTGTAATTATGATCATATTGTTTTGAGAACATATTGTGAGGTTATATTGAAGCATGTTAATGAATTGTTTACTATTTACATACTTACTTACTAAGCTACAATTCTTACTCCCTTCCTTTCCTTTTTCCTATAGTATCGCAGATGCTAGCTCGAGTTGGAGGTCACTAGAGACTCAATCATACTATCAAGCTAAGATTGGTAATAAAAGATTTCCAAGTATCTATAAGTCTATGGCATGTATAGGGACTTAAATATAGGTGTATATGTTATTGAATTTGCCTAGAATGTTGGCCTAAGTTAATGGAAATTTCATTGTTGTATAAGGCCATTTGATATGGATAATAATAGTTATGTTATAAATCATGATGATGCAATACATGAATGAGTATGTTTGCGTGTAGGTGAATGAATTAGTATATGATAAAGACGTGATAAATGAATCATGTGAATGGTTATGCAAGTATAGGTTGGGTGGTAAGTGTGATGTGGTGCGTTAGATTTGAATCATGTGAGTATTGAGTCTATGTTTCAATAGTGGTTACTTGGAGGCCTAAATATGTCATGTTATGTATTGATGAAATCGACCTAAGTGTATAAATGATTTTGAATGGCAAAAAGGCTTGGTAAATAGCCTCAATTGCATCCACACGGCCTAGGGCATGGGCGTGTGCCTTGGCCGTGTGACTTTAAATGTGTGCTGACGTCATAAACAGAGAGTTACACGGGTGGAGGACACGGGCGTGTCCTAAGCCACATGGGCGTGTGTCGCCACACGGTCTACCCACACTGGTGTGTAACCCTCCAAAAAAAGGAAATTTCCTAAGTGTCTCCAAAGTATTAAAAAGCTTCGGTTTAGTCCCAAATGATTCCCAAAGTATGTTTTGGGCCTTAGGCCCATTTTAGGGATTTAATAATATATTTTGAAAAGTTTTAAACTGGAGCGAAATTTTATGGCCCGATTTTGTATGATTGGTTGTGTTATTATTCGATAATGCCTCGTGCTCGATTCCGACGTCAAACCCAGGTAAGGGGTGTTACAGGTACACGCCCATGTCTTGGGGTCGTGTCTCTCACACGGCCATGTCTCTGCTCGTGTGCTTACTACTGGACATTCTTTTTTGGCAAAATGAGGGTGCAGGGGACACACGGCCTATCAACACGCCCATGGGGCTGACCGTGTGTCACACACGGCCTAGACACACGCCCGTGTGTCTACCCATGTGGACAAATATAAGGCTATTTACCAAGCCTTTTGCCACCCTGAAACACAAGCACACTTACACTCCTTCAAAGGCACATAACATAACATAGGTAAGCTATCAACATCCTCAAATCAAGTCTTTCACACATCATTTGCATACTACATCAATCATGCATATACCTCACACACTTAGCAACTTAAACATGCAAACTACATCAATCAAGAATAACATCACCATATGCATATATCAAGTATCAATATTGGCCAACTTTTAATGGCCTTATATAAAATGAATCAAGTATCATTATAAGCCAACATATTTGGCTAAAACAATATGACAAATAACAAAAAGACCAAGTCCCTATACATGCCATACTCAAAATGTTAAGACTAGTTATACCTAAATTTTCCAATTGATAGTGTGATCGAGTCTCCAACGTCCTTCGATCCCCGAGCTAGCTTGGTGATACTATAAGAAAAATGGAAAAGAAAGGGAAGTAAGTATAAAGCTTAGTAAGTTTGCATGTAAATAATTAACAACATTAATCATGCAATATCATACACATGACAAAAATATAACTTATCACAACATCATCAAGTATCATGGACACATCTTAGAACATGTCATTTACATAATGTACCATAAAATCCATGTTCATGATTCCTTCATTCACTTCTTACCAGGACCTTATCGATGCATAACTCAAGAATTATGAGCTTCATATACATATCTATATCCTTTCAACATGTTCATACCATGTTCATACCTTATCATTTCTTTAACATACTCTTGAATTACCCGTTGAACCACTTGGAATATTAAAGGATACTCAAAAAATCTCATACACATGGTAAGATGCCAATGCCATATCCCAGATATGGTCTTTCATGGGATCGCAAATCGATGCTGATGCCATATCCCAGATATGGTCTTATACGGGATCTCATATCGACGCCATGTCCCAAACATGGTCTTACTCGAAATCTCATAATGAAGTCATATCACAGATATGGTCTTACACGTAATCACACAATCAGATGCCAATGCCATATCCTAGATATGGTCTTATACGGAATCTCATAACCCTAATGTCATGACATTTGTATCCTATCTATTCTTAAGGTTCAATCGGGATTTCGAGACATAAAAACCTCGTCACATCGTCATCGAGTCATTGTAAATCAAAATTTATAAAATAATTGCACATATCATGCAATAATAAAGCATTAGATACATAATGAAGTAATGTTGCATTAGTTACCCACAAACATACCTCAGTAACAAAATATGACTAGTTATACAATTTAGTCCGCAACTTTGTTCTTTCCTCGGTTTAGGTTCAGACTCCGTTCCTCTTGATCTATAATATAAATTTTCACTTATTTAATCATCACATTGTTCAAATCAGTCCATAGGTCATACTTTAGAAAAATTACAATTTTGCCCATAAACTTTTACATATTTACAAATTAGTCCATTGGCTCGTAAAATGAAACGTACTCAATTTCTTTAACATACAAGCCTAGCCAAACCATTTTCATGCTTATAAAAGCCCCCATTTTCTTTTAAAACATATTTTTGCTACCCATTTTATAACTTTTACAATTTAGTCCTTTTTAAGTGTTTTCATGAAAAATCACTTGGTAAAAGATGTTTATCACACATCAAACTTTCATATTCCTTCATTAAACATCAAAATACATGCATGTCACACATGGGTAAACTTTTTAACATGAACCCTAACTCAAAATAATGGTAGAAATAGCTAGATCAGTTGATGACAACTTCAAAATCGTAAAGAACATTAAAAACGGGGCCAGGATGCACTTGTGAGCTTGAAAATGTCAAAAACCCTAGCTATGAAGGGCTTAGAATTTTTGGCTCCTACTTCGAGAAGATGAGTAACTTTTTGCTTGATTTTTCCCTTTTTATTAATTTATTAACCAAATGACCAAAATGCCATTTTTACTAAACTTTCAAATTTTTCCCATGCATGCCCATTTGCCCAAAAATATAAAAATAGGGAAAATTGCTATTTAAAGACCCCTAATTAATAATCCAAAGCTATTTCATACTTAAAGCTTCTAAAATCTCATATTTTGCAACTTTTTCAATTTTGTCCTAAAAGTCAAATTGAACTCTTATTTACAAAATTTCTTCATGAAACTTTCACACAATCATGCAAACATGTCATGGACCTCAAAACAATCATAAAAAAAATATTTCTACTTTGGATTTGTGGTCTCAAAACTACTATTCTGACTAGGCCCTATATCAGGATGTTACAAAATGGCTTGGTAAATAGCCTTTATTTTGTCCACACGGGTAGACACACAGGCGTGTGTCTAGGCTGTGTGTGACACACGGTCAGTCCCATGGGTATGTTTTTAGGCCGTGTGTCCCCTGCACCTTAATTTCAAGATATAGAATGCTCAGAATTGAGCACACGGACAAAGACACAGGCGTGTGTCTCAGCCGTGTCACCTATTTTTGTGAAAATTAATTTTCCACACAGCCTAGCACACGGACGTGTGACTTGGCCGTGTGATCTCAATTTGGTAATGAGTTACAAGTTAGAGAGTTACATGGGGTTGGGACACGAACGTGTGTGACCACATAGCCTGCCCACACGGGCGTGTGACCCCTGTTTAGTGAAAAATTTTCTAAGTTTTGTAAAATTTTCTAATGTTCTCGGTTTAGTCCTGAACCACTTCCAATGTACGTTTTGAGCCTCGTAGGCTCGTATTAGGGACTTTACAATTAAATACAAATGGTTTTAATTTGGACACAAATTTATGACTCGAAAGTGTATGTTTGTTCGTGTGATAAGTCCAGAAATGCCTCGTACCCTGTTCTGGCATTGAATACGGGTAAAGGATGTTACATTTGGTTTATCCATATTTAATTTTATTTAATTTATTTCTACTTTGTCTTTATTTTTATTTAATTTTGAGTTATTTATTTTATATTTTGATTTTATCCCCCTTCTTTTTCATACAAATTAACACAAGCCATGGGTACAAAAACTTCTTGTGACACGAAATCCAAATTCAATTAGATTAATCTCTATGGGATTGACCTTACTCCTTAAACTCAAATTTAATTTTGGTTTTAGGTGTAGAAATTTATTTTGGAGGATCTTATCATGAAACCAATTTTAAATATGGCTAGAATTATAACCACAATCATTTAAAAAGACCTTTTACATTTCCTATGACCCAAATACCAAAACTAAAATCCTTCAACTAACAAACAAGCTCTTTTGGACTATCAAAGAACTAATTTATGTTTCAAGTGTGGGGAGAAGTTTATTCTTGGACACCCGGGCAAATAGAAATAGTTGAATTTAATGGAGGAAGCAGTGTCAAGGGAAGATGAAGTTATGTTAGAAGAAAAGGAAGAAGCTGAGGAATAAAATCTTGAAGGCATTAACCAAGGATAAAAAAACTTAGAAATTTCCATTAAAGCCTTGACGGGAAATGTGGGGAGCAATACACTTATAATTTTAAGCACTATAAATGGTAGGCCTATCAACATCTTGGTAGGCAGTAAGAGTACACACAATTTCATCACTTCAAAGAGAGCTAAAGAATGAGTAGAATTAGTGGAAACTCACCCTTAAGTATAACAATATCTAATGGAGAAAAGGTGTTCAACAATGCCTTATGCAAACAATTGAATTGGGTGATATAGGGAAACTCCTTTGACCATGATTTCAGGGTATAACCCCTTAAGGGTACTGATATGGTATTAAGAGTTGACTGGATGAGAAGATTTAGTCCCATAGTCATGGAATTCAAGAAGGAAAAGAGATAATTATTCTGAAAGGAAGACAAACTGATTGAGGCTAAAGTAATTTTAGAGGAAAGATACAAAAGTTAGCTAAGAGGAGCTTGAGTTATTGGGAGAGTTATACATGCTAAATATGGACATCAATGAGGCAAATATTCCCCCCAAATTTGAATGAGCAACTAGAATAGTATTCTGACATATTTGCAAAACCTACAAGTTGCCACCAGCTAAAAAGCATATCCATGCTATTATCTAAAGCCAAGATCTCAACCTTTCAATTTGAGGCACTACATATTTCCTCATCATAAGAAAATAAAGGTGGGAAAAATTACAGAGATGTTATCTTCATCAATTATACAAACAAGTCATTCTACCTCACCATGCCTCTTAGTAAGGAAGAAGGATGAGACATAAAGCTTGTGTAGACTACAAGAAATTAAATGCTATGACAATCAAGAAAAATTCCTTATTCCTATGGTGGATGACCTTTTAGATAAGTTAGCAAGGTTTAATTACTTCTCTAAAATTGACCTAAGGTTAGGGTATTAGCATATTAAAATTAAGGAAGAAGATATACCCAAAACAGCCTTTAGGACTCACCATGGACACTTTAAGTTCAAAGCCATGCCCTTTGGTTTAACCAATGCACCAACAACCTTTCAATTATTGATGAATGGCATCTTTGCTCCCTACTTGAGAAAGTTTGTTTTATTTTCTAATGACATTTTGATCTACAGTTAAGATTTGAAAAGTCATGTGTGTCACTTACAAGTTGTTTTGGAGAAATTGAGGGCTCACAGGTTCTTTGCTAAAAGAAGCAAATGCTCTTTTGGGCAATCTCAAGTGGAATATTTAGGCCATATAATTTCCAAGGAAAGGGTGGCTACCAATCCTATTAAGGCTAAAGCAATGAAGAGCTGGCCAAAGCTTAAATCCTTAAAATCTCTAAAAGTATTCCTAGAACTAATTGGATACTACAAGAAGTTAATTAGGAATTATGGGGAGATCAGTAAACCATTAACCAACATGCTAAAGAAGGAAGAACTTATATGGACCTCAAAAGCCAGTGAAGCTTTTCATCAATTGAAGAAAGTTATGTGCACAACACCAATATTAGCTATGCCAGATTTTGATCGGCCTTTCTATTTGGAGACAGATGCAAGTTCTAAAAGGACTTAAGCAATTTATCTCAAAGGGAAAGACTTATAGCCTATATGAGTAAAGCATTGGGTGTAAGGCCCTAAAAATAGGTCTAGTAGTTTTAGGTAAGTTTACCAAGTTCCGAGTGAAAATTGGGAATTAATTGGATTAATTAGCGATTTATATTCTTAATTAGTTAGCTTAATTTTATCTAAAAATCGGTAAATAATATTCTAAAAAATAAAAATATTTTTAAAAAAATTAATTTTATGGTTTTAAATAATTTTTGGGTAAAAATAAATATTTTGGGTTAAATTAGAATTTAAAAACAATTTAAAATGGGGGTTTAATTGGGTGATTTAAAATATTAATTAAATGGGATTAATTTGAAAAATAAGGAAAATGTGTAAAAGATTTTATAGCAAATAAACCATATTTTTGGAATTTTGGAGGGAAATGAGCAAATTGTAAAACAAAGGAAAGGGGGGAGTGGCCTAAAGGCAAATTCCCCAAATTTTGAAAATCAAGTGGGGGTTTTCAGTTTTAAAAACTCTGCAACTACCTCACTTTTCACTTATTTTTCACCCGAATTGAGAGCTTTTTCTCTTCTTCTTTTTTTGCTTGTTTTCATAAACCAAATATCAGACAATAGATCTAAACCTTTTCTCGTCCAAAATTCTCTCTAAAATCTCTCGAAATAATTTTCAAAGTTGGGCAAAATTCATCCGAATTTCTTCAAGCATTTTGATTCAAACTTCCAAATCGATGATTTGAGTTCAATTGAAAGTAATCATTATCTCTAAACTTGTTTTAAGTTTATTTCAATCATTATTTGTTAATTAAAGTGATTATAATGGATTTTTCAACTTTAATTTCTTCTTTCTTGAACTTGAGGATCAACAATGGTGGATCTTTAATTTTGAGTTGGAATCCAAATATTAATGGATGTCTAAGCTCAAATCGGTCTAATAAGAGGTTTTTAATCTTAAACCAAAAGATCAAACACGTTTTATGGATCAATTTTGAGAAATTCAAACTTGATCAAGAACATGGATGATTTTTTCGAAAAATTATGAAACAGATTAAATGATGATATTAACACTTAGAATACATGTTATTGGACTAGGAGTGAAGATTAGAAGTGGTTTGAGGTGCTGAAAAGTGAGTTTAGTTGAGGGATTCCATATTTCAACTTAGTTGTGCAACATCGGTAAGATAGTTTGAAGCAGTGATTTAGATTCATATACTTTATCAAATTTCATGTTTCTTGTTGCTATTGTTAGTTTTTAATGCATACTTTGTCTCTGTTAAAGCTCCACATCAAGAGAAGGAATGTGCAAATTAGAATTGAAGCTCAAACTTGCTTCTTGGAACACATTTTTGCTTAACGAGCTAAGTGTAGAGGTAAGTGATATTAAGGGAAATTTGGTAAATTGTCCTAATTATGTGTGAAATTAAACATTTTATTGGTTTTATTAATGCCTTAATTGCATATTGGATGGTTGGATTTGCAAAAATAGGTTTTATTTTATAAAAGAGCAAAATGGCAATTGATTTGGTAAGTTGTGTATTATGCTTTTAGCATGATTAAATTGTACAGAATAAATTGATATTTGGAGCATGAATTGTTTATTTATTGAACATTTGATAAAGGTGTTCTAATTGGTATACGAATATTGGGAAAATGATATTTGCTATGCTTAATTTTATTGATGTTAAAATCATTTAGCAACATGTTTTTACTTGCATTTTAACATCCTAAATTAAGTGATTAAACAGCAGATTTTATGCCTTGTATATATGATAATATTGGCAACATTACATGGTGGATCCATTGGATTTAGTTGGCATGCCATAGGATTTATGAGTACTCACCATTATTTGTGATATTATGTGCATATGGCTCTTGGTGGACTGATTTGTCTGGAGTAGATGAGGGAGTGTTAAGTGTAACAGCCTGTTTTTGAGTCAAATCAGAATACTAGTTTCACGACCACTTAACCGAGTCAAAATATTTATTTTATTAATTTTATGAGCTTTACAGCATGATAGAATGATAGTATAAAAATTTTGTTAAGAAATTTTACCGATTGAATGCTTAATTCAGTAAAAAGGACTAAATCGCGTAAAGCGTAAAAGTTAGTTTCTATTAGAAAAAAGGATTTATCAGCTATGGAACTTTACATGGAAGGTCCTTAATTGGTAATTAGACCATAAAGATTGATAGTGGATGATAATGGCATGGTACATGTGTAAATATTAAAGTTTATTAAGGTTAAAGTAGTAAATTAGTAAATAAGGTTAATAATTAATGAAACAAAAATCACTTCATCTCTTTCATTTTTCATCCACCACCAAAAATTAAAGAAAGAAACCATGGAAGCATGCTAGGGCAATCGGCCAAGCTTTGTATGCTCATTTAGGTATGAAATTTTAATCAGTTTTTAATTATTTCTATGTTTTTGAGCTCGTTGCAGCTCAATCTAGCTAGCCCGTACCTTAGGTTTTGAAATGTATAAAGATTTTGAGTTATGCCATTGTTGAATACTTGTGTAAATTTAAGTTTCTTGTTAGATTATTGATGGTTGTTCATAGATATACAAGTTTTCTAAAGTGATTTTTGACAAAAATGAGAATTAGAGATTAATTTGTAAAATGTTGAAATATTGTGGTTGAAAATGTGAAATAAATAGAAATATGGGTTGCTAGTATTGTCATAAATATTTGGCTATGCATGGGCTAAGGCCTAAATGCACAAATTTGTCGTTTTGTATAATAAAGACTAATTTGCAAAGTAGTCAAAAGTATAGGGGCAAATGTGTAATTTGACAAATATATGAATTATGGATTAAATTGAATTGAGTACTTACTGAAAGTACTAAATTTGATAATATCTAGATTAAGATAAACAAATACCGAAACTAGATCGGGGGAAACGAAAAGTAGACGAGTAATCGAAAGTTTATCCGAGCTATATGAGGTAAGTTCGTATAATTAGAATTGAACTTTCATTTAAAATATTTGTAATTATATGTAAGGAATTTATATGTATATATGTAAATTGGTTAATTAAAGTACTTGTTAATTAAATGCCTAAATTAATGTTTACCAAGAATTACTAAGTCCCATTTGAACCGAAAAAAGTCGTAGGATACGAGTGACATATCACTAGGGTTCCTATTTTGGTCGAGCTCCTGCATTTGTTGCGGACTCACCACAGCTCGTATGAGCTTACTGATTCAGCTCTTATGAGCTTACCGTTCAACTCATTAGAGCTTACCGTTTCAGCTCTTCGAAGCTTACCGTTCAGCTCGAAAGAGCTTACAGTTTACCAGCTCAGGAGGAGCTTACCGATCATGGCTCAAAAAAGCGGAAATGATGATGAATTGATAAATTATCGACATATACACTTAGTGTGTATCGCCCAAGTATCCCTCAATATTTTGTTAGGTTCAACAGGCATATTACTGTTACGGACTACATTATGAGGTATGAAAATGTGATATGAGTCATATGAAATGTATATGTAAATGAGATGGATATGAGTTATATTGATTATATAGATGAAATGATACATGGTTTATATGAATTACATAAGCAAAATGTGAC
Organism: Gossypium stocksii; assembly: GCA_020496765.1. NCBI lineage: Eukaryota > Viridiplantae > Streptophyta > Magnoliopsida > Malvales > Malvaceae > Gossypium > Gossypium stocksii. The sequence goes on from CM035621.1 coordinate 44,083,929, forward strand.
ATGATTCATATGAATTCTATAGATGAATTGGATGCCAAATGAACATTTCATGTTTGGTTTCATCCTTGTGAATGGATGATTATATTGTAGCTATGTGACTAACTTGTGAATGGATGTTTGTGAATAGGCATTATGGAAAATGATTTGGATTTAAATTTTTTAATTGCTTGATGTCATATTGGTAAGTTTAATTCTATATTATACGGGCTTACTAAGCTTTTAAGTTTACTTCGTTTATTTTCTATGTTTTTATAGATCTTGAAAGCTTGCTCGATTCGAACAAAGTCGGAGATTCGCATCACACTATCCAGTCAACTCTTCGGTACTTTTGGGACTCAAGAAAAATGTGTAAATATGGCATGTATAGGCTAGTTTATAGGTTGAAATGTATGGCCACTTATGTTGTTGATTTTGGTACTAGTTTTGGTATATGACTAAGCTATGTGATATGGCTTAGGTTGGCAAATGGTTGGTTTGGTAAATATGCTTCATATGATATATTTATATTGTGATAAATGTGATAAATGATATTTTGGCTTTGATAATGTTCATTTGAATGATGTTGTGTGTTCAAATAGAGGACTTATAGATTTGTTATATAGTTGCAATAAGGTAGATGGAAAATGTCATTTTGGTATATGCTTAGTTGCATAAATGAAGTTGAATTGAGAAAGGAAATGGTTGGATATGAAATGGCTTATGATGTAAATTGAATTGGTTATTTGGTTGCCTATTTTGAATGTGGTTTTGGTATAAATTTTATGCTTGTACGTACATGGAAATTTGGTGTGAAAAGTGGCTTAAACCAAGCCTATTTTCGTGCCACACGATCTGAGCACACAGGGGTGTGTCTCGACCATGTGACCCATGCACCTTAGTTAAACAAGTCAGTAAGTTACACGGCATAGACACACGGGCATGTCTATTGGTCGTGTAAGGCACATGGGCTGGCACACGAGTGTGTGGTCGGCGGTGTGGCCAAGTCAGTATGTATGCCCTGTTTTCATACGGCCTGGACACATGGCCATGTCTGGTGGCCGTGTGAGGCACACAGCCGTGTGACCCTTACTCAAAACTTTTCTAGGTTTTCTTAACTTTTTCACATGTTATCGACTAAGTCCCGAATGTATGTTGTAAGCTTTATATGTTTGAATTAAGCATGATATAGGTATTGAATGATTAATACTTACTGAAATGCTATGAGATTGGATGTTTAAATGTTCTGAATGGTATTAAAGGTCCGGTAATGCCCCTTTACCTATTCCAGCAACGGTTACAGGATAGGGGTGTTACATTAAGCTTGAGTCTCCACTCATCAAGCTATTTGAGGCGCTATAAGGGAGCGTGTGCCTTCGGCCCACTCAATTCGGAGGACTATATTTGATTTGTGGGAGTTCAGATATCCGTTTATCCAATGTATAATCACACGTTTACTTATTTCCATGGATGTATTATGCAAATATAATTGATTGATTGTCCCAATATAATTGAATGTTTATGTGTTAAAAGATGATTTTACATGCCATGGAAAAATTGATTCTTAATTCTTGAAATAGCATGTGATGTTATGGTGAAATGTTAACATGTTGTGGCTGAAAATTTAATGCTTAATTGCTTTGGTTTGTGCATGATTGGGTGCAAATTACTTGATGTTTTTACTATTATTCACTGAGCTTTTTAAGCTCACATTTCGTGCAAAGAATTTTCGGGCATAAAGAGTCGACAAGTGAGTGTAAGGGCGATCCAAGAATAAGGCTCGGTAGTGGCTTAAGAAATTTACTTTAGAGACTATATAGGGCCATTGTAATACTTTTGGGACTAGTGTTATTTTACTTGTAATGGACATTGGACATTAAATTTTGGACTTTAATTTTGGTGATTCTATATTTGCTTACATGATTTTATGTCTAATTGATGTTTGATTTATGGTATGTTGATGAGTGTTCATACGGTGGTTGATAACACGGTGTATGAAGCATGCATTTTACACCAACAATGTTTAATTGAAGCTTACTATGGAGTGGATTACTTGCAACTAAGGTATGTAGCTTATGTGAATTAATTGGTGTTTGCTAAGCGTGTAATTGGGTGTTAAATTTTAATTAATTGTTGCATATTTGTTGTAAATAAATTAAATTGGAGATGGTGTGGATGTTTATGGTAATTAATTGTAACTATTTTAAGTTTAATAGGTAAGTAAAATATGTAAAATCGGGTAATTAAAATGAATTTTTGACAAAATAGGTATAATGGCCTACACACGGGCGTGTGGGTTTTGGGGGGGTTTGATTTTTGGTTTTTGTAATCTAGTATTTTAATTTGCTTAATTTATAATTTAGTCCTAAAACTTGATTAGATTAATTAAAGCCTTTAATGATAGGAAAACTTGGTAATATTTTAAGATTAGACTTGTAACTATTAACATTTTAGAAACACTCTTAATTTTTAATTTAGAAAATGTACTAAAAGTTTGTAAAAGTTAAGATTTAGTCTTTAATAATAAAACTTGAATTAGACATAGTAAATGGACTTGAATTAAGCTAAAAAATTTTAGGGCTTGCATAATTTGATTAAAAAAAGGTCAATAACTATTTAGAAATAAAATCGGGATAGTTTAACCTTAGGTGGTAAAATGACTAAAATACCCTTAGGTTTAAATACTTAGAAAAAGTTTTAAAATGATTCACAAATTACTTCTACATTAATAAATAATAGTTAATTAGTCATAAATGAGGTGTTATAAGGTTGGGGTGTGCGTCGGGTGGTCGTTAGCTGGAGAGTTGCTTCAATGGCTAATGTAACGCTTCGAATTCGGGTCGATCCATCCCAGTTGGGTTTGGGGTGTCACATTTTGTGGTATTAGAGCTACAGGTTTAACTTTAGGTTTGCCTAGATTTGTTAAACATTAGAGATCTTGGCAGGTAAAGATGAGAAACAAGTCATGTTTCTATTACATGACTCTCCTCAAGGAGGTCATTCAGGAATTCAAGCCACTTTGTTCAAAATCAAGTCCTATTTTTATTGCTCGGGTCTTAAAAAGTAGGCCAGTGATTATGTGTAACAGCGTGGCATTTGTCAAAGAGCTAAAGATGATAATATAGCCTAACTAGGACTGTTACAACCAAAATCCTAACCAAGCTTGGTAGGTAATTTCTATGGACTTCATAAAGAAGCCCCCAAAACCTATGAAATAAGATTACATACGGGTAGTTGTTGACAAGTTTACCAAATATGCTCACTTTTTGGCCCTATCTCACCCCTACACAACCTCTAATATTGCAAAAATCTACCTACACCACATTTACAAACTCCATGGTCATCCTAAATTTGTAATTTCAAAAAAAGACAAAGCCTTAACCAGTTTATTTTTGTAACTAATGAAAAACCTAGGCACTACAACCTTATTTAGTATAGCATACTATCATGAAATAGATGGTCAACTAGAAAGGCTTAACCAGTGTCTTGAACAATGCCTAAGGTGTATATGCCCATTTAAACCAAGTCTTAGGCAAATTTGCTATCTCAAGTAGAATGGAAGTATAATACAAATTACCACATAGCTCTCGAGAGGACTCCATTTGAAGCATTGTATGGCTGCAGACATCCTAACCTAGTATAGGACACATATTCTTTAGTAGACAATGTGCAAGATGTTATGCTAGAGAGAGTAGCTCAATGATATTCTTAAGGAACAGTCAAGGAAATCACAAAATATAATAAAGGTATACGTAGATAAGAGAAGTAGTGAAAGGAGCTTTGAGGTATGAGATTAAGTATACCTCAAGTTGCAACCATATAGGCAAAACTTTTTGGCTCTTTAGAGGAACTTAAAACTAGTTGCCTATTAATATGGACCCTACACGATTGAAGTAAAAATTGGGTCAATAGCTTACAAATTAAAGTTGTCAGACTCTGCCAAAATCCATCCAAATTTCCATATCAGCTTATTGAATAAGAAAGTAGAGATGGAGCCAATGCTTGCCTAAATCCCTAAACGTCAAATCAAATGACCTAAGGTGTAGGCTAAATTTGATAAAAATGCCAAATTTAAAAATATATAGGGAAATGGGTTAGATTTTGTGATATTTAGGGAAATAGGTCGATTTTGAATAGAGAAACAGAAAACGCGTCTAGTAGGACTCACTCTTCTGCCATGTCAGATGAAAATGTGTCCTGCTAGAAATACTTTCAATTTCTCTCTTTTCGGCCTTTTTTAAAAGGTTTAAGGTTTTTTAGGGTTTAGAGTTGGAAATTTAAGGAGAAAGACCCAAATGTGCCTGTGTTTGTGTTTGAGGTAGACATTGTGATAATTTAAAAGTATATTTGAGTTCACGATGATGTGATAGCGCTCAAAAATGTGTATGGATGGAACCATTACCTTAGAATCCCATCACATTGCAACTCAGGCTCGGAGTTCACAGTGTTTATATGGTCATGAGTTGAAGTATAAGTAAGGGTCCTAGTTGATAATGGTTATTCGGTAATAGGTTGAAGTATAACTTGGGAGCCTAGTTGACAGTTGTTATGCGGTCATAGGTTCAAGTTTTATGATACCGCAAGAGGATGCTTTATAAACCTAATACATAATTTTGAGACCATAACCATAGGGAAAATAAATGAGCTTTCCAGTATAATCAACTTATTCTTTTTCACCATTTTAAGCAAAAGCAATATCCTAAACCTAATTTTCGAAACCTGTGATGGAGTTGGATGCAAGACGACTATTAGGGGGAGTGTCTATCGTGGTGGAGAAAATGTAAAACTTGAATCAAGTTGGCAACTATTATAGTTATTAAATATTTCTTTAGTCAAAGTAACCGCTTTCACCCCAAAAGGACCTTTAGCTTATCTCCAACGAAACAGTCACTGCTCCCCATGAAAGTCCACTTGCCCCCAACTTTGTCACAGGTTTCAAATAGGGAGGTTAAGGATACCGCTTTGGTGGAGATGGATAAAAAGAATAAGTTGATTATACTGGAAAGCCCCTTAGATTTTCCTTTGATTATGGTCTCAAACTTATGCATTGGGTTTATAAAGCATCCTATTCAGGTAACATGAAACTTGAACCCGTGGCTGCATAACCACCATCAAATAGGACCCCTACTTATACTTCAACGCATGATCGTATAACCACATGAACTAGAGGCCGAGTTGCAATGCGCTGGGTTTCTAAGATGATGCTTTGATCCCCACAACGCAGATGAAATATGGAGGTCTCTGAGCGTCACCGCATTATTGTAAACTCAAACATACCTTAAAACTATCACATTATCTCCCTCAAACACAAATTAATCTTTTCGCCCAAAAATCTCAACACTCAACAAAAAAAAAAAAATTTAGGAGAGATTTTTTAAGGTTTAAGGATATTGGCTGAGAGAGTTAAAGTAGGGCGAGCAAAGCCTCATTTATATAAGCAACCGAGGGGAAAGAATAGAAAAAAGAACAAACAATGTACCAGCTGAATCTGAAATTTATCCCGGGATTCTCGGGGTGTCTAAAAATTATCTTGGGATTCTCAAGGTGTCTAAAAATATCTTGGGTTCTGAAAATTTTTCACGGGTTAAGGTTAAAAGTGGCAGGGGGAAAACGCGCCTTACAGGACGAGTTTCCAACTGAGGTGGCAGAATGTTCATTAAAAGTGCACCCTATAGGACGCACTTTCATCCTACATGGTAACCATGTCAGCTGAAAACACGTCCTACATGACACACTTTTAGTGAACATTATGCCACCTCAGGTGAAACGTGTCCTATAGGATGAATGCCCGGGCGTATTGTTGTCTTTCAAAGGCACTCGCGGAGTTGTCGAGATAATTGAAATTTTCTTCCAACCATTTCATCTTTATCCGGCTACCAAAAAACTTCTCCGGCACCTTGCCTAGTAGTGCATCACAAATGCCGCTCCAATCACGAATGTCCACTACCCCCGTAACGACTGGCCCATCTACGATAAACCAAGTTGTAACGCTATGTCCTGGAGTGTGATTGCACATTCACTGCATAGAAGATGGAATATGTGTCTCAGGTCTCCATCTTTCCAAAAATGCACTGATAAGTGTAGGATCCAATTTACACCCCTCAACATACGAGACACGTGTAAAAATCCTGCCATTTGCAAGTCTTCTTCAATTTCACACGGTGCCTTCGCAGATAAATTGTGGATGTGTGTCTCTAAAATCTGATTTTTGGCCTAATTATATAAACATAAAAGAATTATAAATTTAATGATGTTAACGACTTAATAATGAACTTAATTAAAATTAAAAATTTTAAAAATATTTTCTTACAATTTGCAATTGGATACTGAAAAGGTGCTTGTCATCGAAATGAATTAGCATAATTTTCATTATAAAAATCAATTAAAAAATAAATTACGAAATATACAATTAAAACAAAATTTTTAGAGAAATTATCTTTTAAAAATTAAGAACTAAAAAACTTTAGAGAATTGCAAGAATGAATGAAGCGAGAAAATTAGGAGAATGGGATTTGAATGCAAAAGGGAGAAAACAACTTCGGCTTATATAGCAAATAAACTAGTTGTTTATAGCCATTGAAAATAATTTACCCATCAGGATTTTTAACCTGCCTGAAAGCACAAGATGTGTTTTCATCTGCCATGGTAGAAAAACGTGTTTAATAGGACGCGATTTCTCTTTCTCTCTAAAATCAACTTATTTCCCCAAATATCTCAGACCCAAGCCTATTTAGCCTATTTTTTATAAAATTTGACATATTTCTTTTAATTTAACCCCAAGGTATATCCTGCTGCAGTCCTTGATAAACGAATAGTCAAACGCCAAAACAAATCAATTTGAAATCTCTAAATTTCCCAAATTTCTTAATTATTCTCCATTTATTCCATTTCACTTCTGTCACATGCTAGCTAGATTGTGACAGATTAAACCTTATGGTAACTTGATCCGATCGATTAAGGAGAAAAAAAGAATGTTGCTCCATAGACGTTATTCAGATTACAAGTTAGACGTGCAGGGGGAAAAAAAAAGATTTAACAATGTCATTGCTCATTCACCCTATTAAATATATGTTAGCATGTGGAATTTCTTCAGTAGATATTTAAACTAAACGTATATTCAAATATAAGTATAATCATCTAAATATAGAAAAACAAATCTTTATATCCCGCACCTTGACTTCATCTTTTCAAAAAACAGCCAAAAACAAACATGACCATTTATATCCTTAATTCCATTCAAATAAAAATACGAGAACATTAAATGTACGTTTTAATTTGCTTTCAAAAAATCCAAAAGCAGTAATCTCGTAAAAAGAAGTTTCTTTACATTTCAATTGTTTGCTTCTCTACTTTTTTTTCTAGCTAATATAATACACAATGCCTGCTTATGATATTCACATTTTACCCTCAAAATCAAGGTACAAAGTAACAAGTTGAGCCTTCATGAATTAGATGCAAAATGATTGAATATAGTCTCAAGAGTTGATTGGCTGATACTGTATTCAGCTATGCCCGATCCATTTCTGACGTAAAAATTTCTAAATTCAGTGAAAAAATCCTCCCAAAATAATATTACTGAATTTATAAAAAGAAACCCTTCAACATTATCACTTTCTTTAAATAGTTCTTTGTACTTTCCTTGCACCTAAATAAACACTTATCCTTTGATTTATATCTAAGCTCACTCTTATCTCAAGTGAAAAGTTAATTCATGTTAAGGGTTTACTTAAATAAACTAAAGGTAAGGAGCTAATTTGGGTATGTGTTTAAAGTTTCAGGTGCACAGGAAGTACAAGGGGCTTATCTAAAAAAGAGTGGTACAGCGTAAGGGATTTTTAATTAGTTTAGCCAAATGAAAAAGGAAAAGGCAGTTTGAGAGATGCTTACCTGTTTCTCTCCAAGTGCCCAAAAACATCTGCTAACGAGAGACCTTCCCTATATGGTAACTGCATCAAAAATTTTCTGAATCAGTTACTATCACTTGACTAAAAATCATGAATCCGCAATATAATGTACAAAAGCGTGATATATTAATATGTTACTCAAACTTGATGAGTTTTGGGCATGAGTATGTGTTCAATATGAGTATACTCTTTATTTCTTTCTTTCTTAAAATGATCAAACAATTGAAAACTAGTTGGAAACTAAGGGAGATTGCTTGCTTAGATGTTACAGATGGCGTAAGTAGCTGAAAGTAACTATTGAGTTTTACCTGATATTTAACACTCAATCCATTGCAGCCATGGAAAGTTGCACCAGGAAATGAAGAGAGTATAAATGAATTGATGGCTGAAAACTTCTCTCGAGCTAGCCACCACTCGGAAAATATTGGCAATGGTATACCACCTATGGAAACTCACAATAAGTCAAAAATACTGTAAGAAAGGAAAAATAAACAATGGAGGATGATACCACAATTAAAAATGTCTGTTTTATGCCGAATTTCTATGCAGTACAAGTTTAAAATAGTGATAAGAAACAGCATCTTCAAAAAAAAAAAAAGAATCTGCAGTGAATGGAAGATATTAAAGTAACATCAGTATATCATTTATACCTTCCCGACCCAACTGCTCTGACAACTGTTCACCAAAAGGCCCATCAGAATTTGACTTTGAAGAAATAAGTGTCTTCACTCTTTCTTCCTTTCCAAGCCAACGTCCAACAACAATTATCATCTCCTTTGACAAGCTAATTTCTGCAACTGATGCATTTCCAGATGTAATGGATTCGGTGGCCCCAATACAGACTTCAAGATCGTTTAGTAGGCTTCTTGGATGGGAAGGAATGTCAAAGAGCATTTCTTGAATAGTGCGGCAAAGATTTTCCAAATCAGAAGCGCTCACTTCAGTGGGTTTAATCTGATAAAAGGTAAGAAGTTAAGGAATTATGAGTTTTCAAGTGTTTCAACTCATATTTGCACATTATTAAACCAACGAATGACATCATATTTAACCACATACCTCCAGCTCAAGATGATTTCCAAACCTTGTTTTTAAGTGCTGGGGACTTCCGATGCACCTTAGCCTGCCTCCAACCTAAATGGCAGACATTGCACTAAGTGAATGCCAAAAATAATTTTCACAAGGTTTTAGGATGGAAGGAAGATTGGTACCATTATCCCAATTCTGGTACATAGAGCTTGAGCTTCATTCATGCTATGGGTAGTAAGGATCACGGCTGTCTTTCCTTGTCTGGTCGATAGGCGGGATATAACTTCCCACATGAACCTTTTTGCAATGGGATCCATACCTAAAATAATTAACATTAACTAATTGCCAGGAAACAAGGAAAGCTCTAAATATAACATGCTGAACTTTACATGGCATTCCATTCTTAGACAACAGTTAGCTAGACTGTAATCACGCAATACTCTTAAATGATACACAACAGACTAGAAACTGCCATCAAAGGCTATATCCCTGTGTAGATTATAACCAAGAAGTATGTAACAGGGGTAGACATCTGTTTGGAGAATGGTAGTTCCAGAACTCAAACAAGCAGAGTATGTAAGCAAACTAATTTAAGACTAAAAATATCAAGGAGCCTTAGAATAAACAAAGTGAAAGTTTTGGGACGGAATAACATACAACCACTAGAGAAAATGCAAACCAACGTGCATACAATATATCAAGGGAGCCAAGCCAACATCAAAGATAGATCAGAAGATCTACAAGCTATTTCATAACATTTTAACGTCTAAAGACGGAAACTATTTGCTAGAAAGGGGAGATGCATGCAAAGCATTCATCAAGTCCTTACAAGAACTTGAGTTTATGTAAGCAGTTGATACCTGTGGATGGCTCATCAAGAATGACAATTGGAGGATCTCCGACCATTGCAATTGCAACAGACAATTTACGCTTGTTCCCTCCACTAAGGGTGTATGATGGTTTATCAGCATGCTTTAGTAAGTCGAACTCCACCAGCTTTTCCAGAACAACCTGCCAAAACAGTTACATGCATAAAGTGCATTATGTGGTCATTACTGCATCAATATCAAATTAGTATATTGATGCTAGTGTATTAGCTGGTGTCATGCATTTCAGTTAGAGCTTATAAGACTCAACCAGATAAAGCCTCTCAAATTACTGTACCATGTTGAATGCTTCAAATCAAACTAGAACCCTTCTACCATACAGATGAGGGAGTAAAATGATTAGAATAACTATGATAGATACACATACATCATTCATTCTGTAGTCTGAAACTCCTTTTATCCTTGCATAAAGTTCAAGGTGCTCTTGCACGGTAAGATATTCCAATAAAGCATCAAATTGAGGGCAGTATCCAATCTGTAGGTGATTCATTAAAGAAATTAGTCAAATTCTTCTGATGAACTATTGAAACTGTTAGATCAAACATGAGCATGATAAACAAAGGAATCTAACTTACATGACGACGGGCAGCCTTTGGATTCGAAGATATATCTTTTCCAAAAATAAAGGCAGTTCCTTCAGTTGGAGATTCTTCTCCTGTATGGTGGAAAAGAAAAAGAAATTGATGTGGTTCAGATGTATTAAAATCTTACAATTGCAATAATCTCTAAACAGAGTTAAGTTCTCATAAAGATTTATGAACCAGATACTATATAATGTAGCAGAGTTTAAGAGAAAGAAATAGTATAAGTAAATTACTAATAATGATGGAAGCTCAGTCATTGTTCATGAATTCAATTATTCCACAATATTAAGAAACACATTAACAAAACATCCAGGCATAAAATAGGCTAATTTTGTAGTGTTCTTCAGATAAAATATTGATGTCTAAGCAGGACAAGTGCAGAATACCAGTTAGCATTGACAAAGTGGTAGTTTTCCCGGCTCCATTTGTTCCCAAAAAGCCAAAACATTCTCCAGCCTGAACAGAGAAAGTTAAGGAATCTACAGCTACTTTTGCACGGTGATGATTTCCTCCAGGATACACCTGAGATTGATTGATGAACGTTACTACCAAGCAATAATGAGAATACGAGAATGACATGACTAAAATCAAGGACAGTAGAGTTCATAGAGATACCTTCCGAAGATTACGCAAGAAAAGAATGGTATTGTCAATGGAACCAGAAAGTACCCTATTTCTTTCTGTTCTTACATCTATATCTTCATCAAGGTGAACAGAGGTCTCAGAGGAAGATTTCAGAAAAGGTTCTAAAACAGAATCATCACCCTGAAATTGTTTTTTCTTCCACCACTCCATTAGTCTTGCAGGAGTCAATTTACAAGTAAGCAAGAGTTCAAGCCCAAGAGTCAGAAAAAAGTAACCAATGGCCTGTCAAAGGGAGAAAATTGAATGAGATCCAAATCAACTCATCTTAAAGGAAAATGGCCTGTCACATCAAGAGACATGTTTGTTTTATTTGAAACTACATCTTAAAGGAAAATCAAGATGAAACAAATGGCCAGTTCTAGAAGTTCTACAAACAACTCCTAGGAGAAATGAAATTAGTTTTCTAGTCAGAACAAAATGGGATACAAAAGGGTAATGATGATTCTCCACGTGCACTACTCAAAACTGTATTCGCCAAGGACCTACTCAAAAATGATGATAAGCATAATAGAAGAAGATAATCAAGCCAAAAGAATGAGACAGATAATAACCTCAATTCCAAGATAACAAATGGAAGCACCAGTTACATTCCAATCAAAAATCCCATCACTAGATTTATCTTTCATCCCTTGCCGAAGAAGAGCCAGTGAAGCAAGCCCATCGGCAAAGCAGAACCCAGGAGATAATCTGAAGAAATTCTGGAGAAATACATAACTTCTTAGTCAAGTTCACCAATTAGCAAGCAATCTTGCAGGATATTGAACAAGGTATGAGAGACCGTGTGTAATTTAGGTTCTAATCAGTTATTGACCAAACATTTGAAAGATGTTAGTAGCGTTAATTCTCTCCAAATGTCAGCAAATAACGATTTGCAAGCTAATATAATTGTGAGGTAAATAAAGGTATTGGAGCAGTCTGAATCATTCAGGAGTATATATAGCACCAAGTTCAATTTAAAACACATAAGCAAGTGCTTACAAATCAAGCTTGCTACTAGACTAGCACTTGAAACTAATAAATCATTGTTGACATGAGTGAAAAAGAATACCCAAAAAAACAAAAATAAGAATAACAGATAAGAAATCAGTGATCTTAAAAAGCCTGTGAGGCAGTGTGAATTTCCATAAAAAAAGAAGGTTTTAGTTTCAGTTTCATAAATTTATTATTGTTTTCTCTAAAAAAGTGCCACTATATCTAAACTTGAACATCAAGATTCAGCTCACTAGCTGAAGGTTAGGTTATAACAATCATGTCGGCTCTGATGATAGAATATTAGTGATATTGAGGAAAAGAAAAAGTTGAAAGAAGTCTACATTTTTTTTTTTTTTTTTTTTGCCAACGAAATAAGTTTACATTTATTTACTCTGAAACATAGACAATCATAGCAACTGACAATCTAACTACTGAGCTTAAAGAAACCAACCTTCAGAAAAGAATTTGCACTTGCAGTTGTTTTTATAAGCCCCATGATAAATGAAATAACCATGAGAATGAGTCCTGTGAAAAAGTGGATCAGGAGAACCACATTCTGCCCATGCACAACAACATTTTTTTTGTTATTAACGAACTGTCTTAAATGCTGATGATATAACCATGAGAAAAGAATGTTACCCTACCTGGGCCATAGAATGGTCAGAGAAGAAGAATGTAAGACAATATGTTGATGATGCAATTGCCAGACCATACTCCAGAAACATGATGACAGTTGGCAAGAAGCCTCTTCCAATGAATTGATCAAGACCTACAGAACCAAATTAAATTTATGTAAATGCTTAAAACGAAATTAAACAAGGTAAATTTGCATGACAAAGTGATGATATAACATGGAGAAAAAGCTGGATAACTCATTGAGTCAAGTTACATATCTCATGAGTCATGCACCAAGTGTCAACTGTCACAAGGTTGGATATAAACAGCTAAGTAGCATCTCATTTTTGTCGGTAGAAAACTTAGTACTATCTTTTTCAAAATTATTTATGTGCAACAAATTATCTTATGAATAATAGCCGAACATCTCTGAGAAACTACTGCACATGATGTCCACATTCAATACTTTCCAGGGATGTGGAAGTGTTATGGCACTTCAGAAAATACAAAGCGAAATTAGATTCCATCATTGCTGTTTAATATCTCCCGTTAATTAATAGAAAATATATAAAATTCAATACATTTAATTACTATCTTGGATATCTAGCAACTCCTGAAGCATTTTGGAGGCTCAACATGTTCAATGAATGCATGACAGCCAGTAATAATCAATAATATGAGCATTATCAGTATATATTTGCTTAAATGAGAAGAATACAATTAGGAATGCAAGCATAGGAACATACCAAACACATAGAAGAGAACTATGGCAAAAGTTGAAGGAAATAAGAAACTGATGAAGTCCCATACGTACGTTGAAACCCAATATGAAATTACAGAAACCTGAGAAAAAATATTTTATAATGAAATACATGTACTGCTTAAACAAATTTAGTTGGATTATTGGGTGAAATAATACATACACCACTGATCAGTTGTTGGTGCTTAGCTTTAACTTCCTGTTCCTGCATCAAATAAGACAGCTGAAATCAGGGATGAACCTTTTTTCCACAAATATGCAAGTTTTCAATGCGGACATAACTGAGGTTCAATAGCAGTTGTCTATGTTACATGCAGAGATAAGTGAATTAATCAGAAAACAAAAATATTTCATCTAGAGACAAACAACTTTTTAGTTGCTATACATTTGACTGAAAGGGGTTGGAGGGATGAAATAGTAAATGCAGAAAAAGACTTACACCCAGTAAACATGACATTATGAAGAGTAGAATTTAGACAGGGAACAGTACAGAGGAAGCAAAAGCTAAATAGAAATGTTTGATAGAAAAGGTCAGATCCCCATTACTACTCAAGAAAGTTGTACTTGACATTCTCCTAGGAAACAAGAAAACCAAACTGGCACCCTCAAACTAAATTTGATGAGCGCAACAGAATGCACAACCTATGGTATTTGTTAGAATCTCTAAGATTAAGGACAGGATACTTGCCTTATTGCTAGGAATTACCTTGTATAGTAGGATCAAATACTAATCTCTAATTCTTAGGAAATTACTGATTTTTAGGGATTGATTCCTTATTTGTACTTAGTTCTACCTATAAAATCTGTATTCTAATTAAAATAAAATAACAATCTTCTTTCTAAAGTTTGTTCATGGTATCCGAGCCTTTGGATTTTTTGATCCTGACTTCTCTAATCTCTCATTCCAAACGTCCCCTCTTCAATTTCTCTTGTCTCTTGATTTATTCCTTCCCATGAGTGATACTATCAAACTACATGGCTATCCGGAAAAAAATCAGAAGGACAATAAGGCTGCAGAAGAAACTCTTGATGTTCGTCTAACTAAAAATCAACTTGAGGCTCTCCATAAGATACTAGGCACTACCACTACTCATGGAACCATTGCTACTCAAGGTATTGCTCTCAACAGTACTTTTGAACCTAACAACCAATCTTTTTGGATACTCGATTCGGGTGCCTCCGATCACATGACAGGTAATTCTACCTTGTTTCAAACTTATACACCTTGTTATAATCAGTCCCGAATCCGCATTGCTGATGGCTCTTACTCACCTGTGGCTGGTGTTGGAAAAATACAAGTAACAAAGTTTTTTTCTCTTGAAGAAGTGTTACATGTTCCAAACCTATCATGCAATTTACTCTCAATCAGTAAACTAACTAAGGATGAAAGTGTCCTTGTTGAATTTTCTGCAACTGGTTGTGTGGTACAGGAACAGAAATCGGGGAGGATGATTGGCACTGCTAAAGTTGTTGATGGTCTCTATATTTGGAATAAAGACAGTGGACAAGAAGGGTTGGCTCTATCTACTTTCAAGGAAGATCCAATCATGTTATGGCACCGTAGACTAGGACATCCAAACTTCTTGTACTTGAAGAAACACCTTCCACTGCTATTTAAAAATAGAAGTGTTGAGTCCTTGAAATGTGAAATCTGCCAAATATCCAAACACACCCGTGTTCCATACCCATTGAAACACTATAACCAGTCCCAACCATTCTCTTTAATTCATAGTGACTTATGGGGAGCTAGCCGAGTGAAAAATATTACAGGGGCTAAGTGGTTCATAACTTTTATTGATGACCACACTAGGGTTTGTTGGATTTACCTTCTCAAAGAAAAATCAGAAACACCTAAAATTTTCCAAAATTTTCATTCAATGATTAAAACCCAGTTTAACTCTACCATACATACTCTCCGTACTGACAACGGGAGAGAATATTTTAATTCTGTCCTAAGTCCTTATCTTGCTGAACAAGGCATCATACACCAAAGTTCTTGTCCTGACACCCCTCAACAAAACGGGATTTCCGAGAGAAAAAATCGCCATCTCCTTGCTGTGGCTCGTGCACTAATGTTCACCATGGGGGTCCCAAAATACCTGTGGGGAGAAGCTGTCCTAACAGCCTGTTATCTCATAAACCGACTACCATCAAAGGTTCTAAATTTCCAAACACCTATAAATGTCCTTAAAAAGGCTTTTCCTTTATTTCGTGTTTCTAATCTTCCACCCAAAATCTTTGGTTGCAAAGCTTTTGTTCATAATCACCAACCAAATCAATCCAAACTTGATCCTCGAGCCCATCCTTGTGCTTTCATTGGCTATTCTCCAACGCAAAAAGGCTATAAATGTTATTCACCTACCTTACGTCGAATGTTTATCTCTCGGGATGTCACCTTTTTTGAGAATGAACCATACTTTACAACAGCTCATCTTCAGGGGGAGATTTTCAATGAAGATGAGACTCTTAACACCCTCCTCATTATACCTCCTGATCCTACAAATCAGCCTAATCCTACCACTGTTACCAAGCCTACAAATCAGGGTATCATTGTAGTTCCAAATTTAGATGTAGTTCCAAATTTAGACAGTGGCTCCTCTGTGCAGCAAGAAATAGAAATAGGCATGATAAATGAGCAGCAGCCACCTGATCCAAAAAGGCAGCAAGAACAGGCTCCAGAACTACGGGTTTACTCTCGACGTCAGCGTCCTCCTGAAGATGAGACAGCAGTGCCAAGTTCATCCTCAACCGAGGACTGTTCCGAAACAGAAGTTTCACCTCTATCGCCATCCATCTACCTTCCAATTGCTGTTCGAAAAGGCACAAGAAGCTGCACTCAACACCCTATTTCCCGGTTTGTGTCCTATGGAAACTTGTCTAAGTCTTATAAAGCTTTTGTATCTAATGTTGATTCTGTAGAAACACCAAAAAATATAGAAGAGGCTCTTGAATCTATTGAGTGGAGGAAAGCTGTGATGGAAGAAATGAGGGCTCTCAAGGCAAATGAAACTTGGGAAGTCTCAGATCTGCCTAGTGGGAAGAAGACTGTAGGATGCAAATGGATCTTCACCACAAAGTTTAAACCTGATGGCAGCATTGATCGATACAAAGCTCGGCTCGTTGCTAAGGGTTTCACACAAACCTATGGCCTTGACTACGATGAGACGTTCGCACCGGTTGCCAAACTAAACACCATTCGAGTTCTTCTATCCCTAGCTGTCAACATGGATTGGTCTTTGACTCAATTGGATGTAAAAAATGCATTCCTCAATGGAGAGTTAAATGAGGAAGTGTACATGGATTTTCCACCCGGATTTGAAGAAAGCAAGGGCCGAGTATGCAAATTGAAGAAGTCCTTATATGGGCTAAAACAGTCTCCAAGGGTGTGGTTCAGCCGATTTGCCAAGGCTATGATTAGTAGGAGCTACACCCAAGGGCAGGCAGATCATACCATGTTCTACAAGCATTCGCAAGGTGGGAAATGTTGCATCCTTATTGTTTATGTGGATGATATAATATTAACTGGGGATGATTCAAGCGAAATTGAGAGTCTAAAGAAATTTCTTAGTACTGAATTCGAACTTAAGGACTTAGGGAATCTTAAGTACTTCCTTGGAATGGAAGTAGCAAGGTCTAAAGCAGGGATTTCCATCTCCCAAAGAAAGTATATCCTTGATCTATTATCTGAAGTTGGGATGTTAGGGTGTAAACCAGCCGAAACTCCCATGGAATTCAATCTTAAATTGGGAACTGATAAAGATGGAGAAGAAGTCGACAGGGGGAGATATCAACGACTGGTAGGAAAACTCATCTACCTATCTCACACCCGTCCAGACATAGCCTTTGGTGTGAGCGTTATCAGCCAATATATGCATGCCCCAAGAGAAAAGCACTTGGATTCTGCTTATAGAATTTTAAGGTATCTAAAAGGGACTCCTGGTAAAGGCCTACACTTCAAGAAAACTGCCAGCCGAAATGTGGAAATTTACACTGATGCAGACTGGGCAGGATCTGTCAATGACAGACGTTCTACAAGTGGTTATTGTAGCTATGTGTGGGGCAATCTTGTGACATGGAGAAGTAAAAAACAGCCTGTTGTAGCACGCAGTAGCGCAGAGGCAGAGTATCGAGCACTATCTCATGGCATATGCGAAGGACTCTGGATACAACGACTAATGAGAGAATTAAAAGTGCTCTACACTAGACCTATAAAGATGTATTGTGACAATCAAGCAACTGTCAGCATAGCTCATAACCCTGTTCACCACGATCGCACCAAACATGTAGAAATAGATCGCCACTTCATCAAGGAAAAAATTGACTCAGGAGACGTGTGCATCACCTACCTACCTACCAGGCAACAAGTTGCAGACATGCTAACTAAAAGCCTGAACAGGAATATGTTCGAGGAACTCATCAACAAGCTGGGTTTGATAAACATCTACACTCCAGCTTGAGGGGGAGTGTTAGAATCTCTAAGATTAAGGACAGGATACTTGCCTTATTGCTAGGAATTACCTTGTATAGTAGGATCAAATACTAATCTCTAATTCTTAGGAAATTACTGATTTTTAGGGATTGATTCCTTATTTGTACTTAGTTCTACCTATAAAATCTGTATTCTAATTAAAATAAAATAACAATCTTCTTTCTAAAGTTTGTTCAGTATTGAATCCTGGAAACACTTGCATTAGGCAAATGTTGGTCCACCAAGAAATCTATGAAACAAAATTCAGCCAAAAGGAAAATAGATTTTGTACTAACCAAACCTCATTAATGAGCAAGTAAATGTTTTCTATGAATATGAAATAGTATTAAGAAAGTTCCTACTTTATTTCCTTCTCTTTTTTCCTCTTTCTTATTCTTATCTCTAGATCACTAAAGAAAAATGAGCCAATAAAAGGACTAACTGAATTTTCAACGAAGGCAAACAACTTCGTCTTTCTACATCTACAATTTATTGTTTGTTATTGACAATAACTAAGTATCCTATGATGCCGCAACCTAGGATTATACCTTTACGAGGGGAACAGCAAATGAAGCAGGAATGAATGAGAAGGCTATGTTAACAATAATTGCAGCAGAGAATGCATCCAGGTCCTGTAAAATGTAAATGATAAATCGAAGTGAATATCCAGCAGGTGTGGTTAAACAAAATGAAAAAAAAAAAATCAACGAGCAGTACATCATTTAGAAACTAAATTATTGGTTTAAAAAGTGCAAAACAGAGACTCAAGAGCAATTCATTTATTTATATTTGGAGATTTAGGCAAACTAGCAAGCACACAAGTAAACCATCAGCTTGGATGCAAGGTCCACTTCAAATGTACTAGTTAGAAGAAAGATAATGTACTAGTTAGAAGAAAGATGCTCGTCTTAAAGGATCAAGCGTACAGAATGGCTCAGGGTATGCCATCTGCCTCCATAAATAAACTTACTGGTACCTTCCATCCAATCTAGCCCCAGTGATAACCCCTCCTCTTCCATTCCTTCCTTAATAGAACAATTGTGTGCATTCCTTTGATGATTTATTAGACCTCCCACATTTTTCTCCCTTGGTAAATTCCTTGCAGTAGTTCATCAATATTATGAAGAAGCGCACACACAAAAAAAAAATATTTGATTTGAAAGCGTTTACATGCATGTTAGAAACATTTTAATCCCTCATTTTTTCTCACATAAATATTCCTAGTACCAATTTGTCAATATTCAAGATGGCAGAAAATAAATTAAGATCTTCTTCAAAGGCGAATTTAAGGGGGTCAGGCAGGGGCCTTGGCCCCCCAAAAAATGAAAAATATTCAATTTAGTCCCTTTCTAATAATGGAAATTTAAGTTAATATATGGTAAAATTGCACTTTGGCCCCTCAAAAATTGAAAATTTTCTGTTTAATGCCTTTAAAAATGATGAAATCATAAATTAATAAATGATAACATTATATTGACCTTTCAAAAATTATAATTTAATTTCAGCTCCCACTAAAAAAAATTTTGGAATCGCCCCTGATCCTATTAGTTTTTCTTTTCAAAAAGCAAGACTGTTAATTTTATAACATAACATCTACCCTAAAACCAAATAGAAACAGGTAGAGAGATTGTTTTATGTGTAAACTTTAAAATCCTAGGGTACCCCAAACTTCACACTGTGGAACTTATTTTCTCAGAAATTAACACAAAACATAACAGTGTAAATTTATGTCGAAATTGCAACCACATATTATATTAATAGGAGAGAAGCTTACATGATGCTGTAAACGCTGGCTTTTTGTCATCGGAAGAGGATGATTACGTGCTCGAATCGTCATATTTTTGTCGCTAGTAGCAAGCCTAAGAATTGCAGAGTTCATCAAGTTGATAAAGGTTGGAGCAGCATGCTGACAAGAACTATTGTGCAATACAGTATACCCCAAACTCCCATCATCATACTGCTCATCCATCACAACTGCCCCATACCTATCAATACAAACATAAAAGATAAAATATACATATATATATATATTTAAAAAAGTAACAAACATGCTTTAAGTAAGCAATTCCAATCCCAGTTGCCTTCCATCATATTGGAATACTCAAACAGAGAAAAGATACTACAGGAAACTAAAAGTTTTAGGCACATTATTCAACTCCCGATAGAGTAGGCTGAAACTAGAGAAAAAACCATAAAGCAAAAGAGAAAAGGCATGTGACCCCAAGTTGGAGATAATGCTGATTCCAAAATGGCTTGCCAATAAAACTTAAA
Source organism: Gossypium stocksii (assembly GCA_020496765.1). Taxonomy (NCBI): domain Eukaryota; kingdom Viridiplantae; phylum Streptophyta; class Magnoliopsida; order Malvales; family Malvaceae; genus Gossypium; species Gossypium stocksii. The sequence continues at coordinate 44,104,037 of CM035621.1, forward strand.
ATCAAAAAAATAACACAATCATAAAAGTAATAGCAAAAGAACCCAACTCAAAAACCTTCATTGAACTATTTTGGCTTGGTTTCATGAGTTCTTTTCTATGTTCTGCATACAAAGCAGCAGCATCCTTATGCCACATGCAACAAAGTCCCTTTTACCTATTTTACTTAAATCTCTTAGATCTACCATTTCTGCATAATCTACTTGAAATAAAGTAACTCTAACCTCATACCAAACACGCACACACAAAAAAAGGCAAATGCAGTTTCACTTTGAGATATCGAAAAATATAAGCTCAAAATATGAAAAACATTCCACACCAATTAAATCAAAAGGCTTGACATGTCTAACAACAAATATAAAAGGCTCGACTCTGTGCTAGTGAGGCTTGAAAAATACATCTACAGCTGTGAAAATAAAAACAATCTTAAAAGAGAACAAGCAATAATAAATTGTCTTATTAAAGAGACAAAACTGAAAAAAGTACAAATAGACAAGTGTTGAAAATATGATAAACAAGAGCTTTTAGAGGGCATAACCACATGTTACAAATAATTTAATGTTTCTCACAAAAATACAACATGATTACTATCAAATAAGACATCTTCTGCATCAAGACCAGATAAACAGAATATAAGAAAATAATTTTGTGATTAAGGAAGATCTACCTTGACTGGTATGATTCGTTAAAGCTAGACATTAGAAATTCACTCATTGAAAGCAAAACAGGTCCTAAAGTTGGTCCTGCTGCCTCTACAGCATCGGCTAAAGCCCTTTCTGAATCAGGAAATTTGTATGAAGTTGGTTTAAATTTTTGAATCCACCCTCCTTCAACATTTTTTGCTACCTGCAGTTGACAGCTTTAGAGAGAGGAATCGTATCTCTTATAACGTCACCATCAAAGGAAGCATGAGAAGCATGACAGTATCTTGACTTAAGCAGTATACTACTTTGTACCAAAATAATAATAAAGCAGTATACTCTGCTCGTTCTAATGAAATCAGAAAATAGAACTCAACAAAAGTTAAAAAAAAAAAAAAAAAAAAGAAGGAAAGAATAACAAACCTCTTTTGCAATAGGCCAGGACAGATCAAATGGAATTGGACCACCACCACCAGAACCACTTAAAAGAGGATTAAAAAGTGAAGTGGTGAATGTCACAGACTGCTGCTCAGGATGTGGCTTAAGCTTGAGAAAAAGAAGACCAAAAAGCAAGAAGATCACAGGAATCAAAAGCTGAAAAACAATTGTTTTGCGGTCTCTTCGTGCAGAAACAGCTCTCTTTATGAGCAACGCCTTAGAATGTTGCCAAAAGATTGACCTAGAAATCATGCAACAGCTGCAGCATTGCATACTTACGAAGTGCATGAAATTTAGAAATATAGAAACAAATAGACCACAAAATCTGGTCACTATGGAAGATATGCCCTCAATAATCTTTTTATAACTTCCTGAAAGCTTCGCATAGGAAATTCTTTTGGGCACTTGCTCGCCAGAAGGAATAGAATCAATTGAAACAAAATTAACAGATTCAGCTTCATCAAAGTCGCACCCAGCAACCCTCAAGAACACTTCCTCCAAGGTTGTAACAGATATGCCATAACTTTCAATGCCAAAATAATTTTTATCCTCGCTAATGCTTGTTTCTGAGTTAGAAACTGATCTTCCCATACAACTCTCAATCTCCCTAAACATACTTTCAAAGACTGATGAAGCTGCCACAGGAAGCTTGAAGGAAATTTCAGTTCCAACCTGGAAGATAATAAACAATTATATTACACAATATAGAACATATATATTTTCAGACCCACTTTTACCAGAACTACCATCATGGATAAAGAATTCTGAGTTATGGTTCTCTTTCACTTTGTCCATAATTATAGCTAGCTATAGTTTCCTTCTATTTCTTCACCTGTTTGCACATTTTTGCTGGTATAAGATAGAACTAGCATTACAGAAACTTCAGCTCTATTTGGATTTAGAAAACAGAGGCCATTTTCATTTTCATTTTCTTGAAAAATGAAGAACAAAAGAAAATGTGTTTGGTTGAAAATTTTAAAAACTTTTGGAAAATGAAAATTTGTGAAAATTAGAAAACAAAAAAGTTGTTTTCATCATTTCCACTAAAAATGCTTTGCAAATTGGAAATTTTGAAAACAAGGGTTTTTCTTTAGCTTTAATTGTAATTTATGAATTGCCCCTAGTTCAAATCCATGTATACACAATTTTCCAACATTTTAAATCTCAAAATCTCGGACCCTGGTTCAAGTCCTATAATTGTAAGAACTTTTTTATTTTTATTTCTCATTAATCTATTATGAGAAAATAGATAAAAACACTTTAATTATTGGAAAAAAAAAATTATTTACCAAAAGTATTTTCCAACTTTTATAAGCAAAAATTATATATTCCTCCCTGCCTTCTTTACATGTAATAAAACCATGGCATTACATGCCTTCAGTAACAAGCAGATACACTAAATAATAATCAGAGATCTTTCTATTAACTCCTAAACAATTCAGACTCATTGAGGAAAGAATACCCAGTAAAAGATTGACAAAAAATTCCAACAAAATAGTTAGCCCGTTAAGCATTAGGTGTAGACAGATACGATGTTATTACAGAAGAGTACTCCTTAGATTTAACATTAAATTAATTTAATACAAATACAAAAGCAAAAAAGCATGTACCTCGCTAACACACGTAGCTGATGGAACATATCGATAAACAATATCAGCAGCTATAGAAGCAGTTGGTGCACTCTGAGAGGAAAATGAATAGTCAAACCACCAAGGATGACATGAAAATACATAAAAGTAATAGTTCAACAAAATCATAGGAGAAATAATAATAACAGAAGCTAACCTTCACTAATGTAAGAGTATAACCAACACCATACTGATGCTTCAAGAATAGGGAACTGTTACAAAATAGGCATTAGAAATTATGGAACTGGTGCTAGATATTTCCAACGAAATAACAAAAAAGGTTCTGGCCAAAAAATAAAAAATAACATAAAAGGTAACATCTTGTACAATACTTTTAGCCTATAATCAAGTGTAAAATCCCGCATTATGAAAGATGGGTGTTCATGTATTAAGGGTGAGAAAAACAATAGTAAGAAGGTAGAGAGATCAATAAATAATTTTATTTTAATTTTATATTGGTCGGAAGAAATCCCAAATCTTTAGTGCCCTTCATCTAGATGATTCATACAGTGTCAGCAGTCTTGCAGGAGTCCCAAACTACTATACACTAATAATTTCAAATCCTTTTCAAAAGCAAGAGCACAAATTATATCTCTGTTATTCAGTTTTGGAAAAATGTGATCCATAATGCCTGATTTCTGATTTCTTTCAAGGAAAGCTTTTCAAAAAAATTGGTCTTATGGAGAAAAATTTTGGTTAACAATATCAACCTTCCACAGCATTTCAAAGAACCATCAGCCATGATGGCTATCCGATCCCCCAGTTCATCAGCCTCATCCATTGAGTGTGTTGTTAGTAATATTATTCTTCCCTTCTTTATTTTTTTTATTAACTGCCAAGTCAAGCGCATTGAATATGGATCCATGCCACTAGTAGGTTCATCAAGAATAATAACCTGTAATAAGAAAAGAAGAAAAACAAGAATTAACAATGACAACTTCCAGAATCAAGAAATATTAATCATGACCTGGAACAATTTCACACCTTACTATTTCCTATCAATGCAATTCCAAGAGATAATTTCCTCTTCATACCACCAGAAAGTGCCCGCACAACAGTGTTCAGTTTATCTGCTAAACCAACCTGACCATAAAAGTAGCAGTTAAAAAATGCAGCCATCCAAGGGACAGTCATAGAGAGAGAGAGAGTAGACACCATGTGAAAGGTCCTTTGGACTTTAAGATTGAGACAAAAAGGCATATCAGATTCCTTTTTCTTTTCCTTATAAGAAATCTAAAACAAATTTCTCAGATCACTGAATTCACAGAGTCTCCCAAAAGAAATAGAGGTTTCTGTTATGTGTAACCCCTAGAATTTTTGCAGAACACATTTATAAAAAATATATATCAAATTAATTGATTCAGACCCTATCATATTAAACAGTTCATTTTCAGAAAGCCTCACAGTGCAGAATACACTGTCCATACAAGGTCCCCAGCTACCCTCAGTTCAATTAAAACCTCTGATGCATATAGAATCCGAGCCCAAAAGAATTGCAATAAAAGAACTATTCTGAGGATTAGGTATTCATCAGATAAAAGAAAATAAATAAAGGCAAACGAATCTAATTTGAACATAAGGCTACAACAAACTCAACAAAAACGGGTTAATGCCACATGGAAATCCACAGTTCAAAAACACCCAAACCTTATAAACCGGAAACAACCTGAAATTAAACAATTAACCTTAAACTGTTATGAAAGCTAATTGACCTAAACATTCAGCTGCTCTCGAAAACTTGAATTTGAAAGAAGAGATTTGGATTTTAAATATAAGAATTAAAGAAATATTTCATAAAATGGTGATTTTATTGATATCAAATTTAATGATTTGCTGTATCTCTATTTAGCGATGGACTTTATGGACTTTGAAGTTTATCTATTTATACGCTATAAAATACACTATTGCAATTTCATGTTCTCAAGCATAGCTTCATAGATTTCAAAATAACAGATCTAATTTGCTGCTCTATAAAAAAGAAATTAAAGATTCAGAATACTAAGTGAAGATATGAACACGAATCCAGAAAGGCAGACAGGAACTCACTTCATCAACCATCTCAGTTACAGCACTCTCTAAACCATCCTCCTTCACACCCTTCAATATAGCAAACATTTCCAAATGCTCTCTGACCTGAAAATAGGAATCAATCAAAATATCAAATTAATCTTTGCTACTTCAAGTCACCATAATTGCCAATCAGAAACTTCAACGAATGTAGAGATATCAAGGAAATGAGACAAAATTTGGAAATCTAGATTTTTCAAAAGAAAAGGAAGTTGTGTACTACAAGAAGATATTGGAAACAGGAAGTTGTGTGCAACAGGATTAGAGTTAGTTTACAAGAAATTATTCTGCAGTGCAAAATTTAAGCATGCTAACTTCCATAAACAGCATCAGAAGAAGGCTTACAAAAACTGTTGTAAGGGAGGATAACCATTTCAGTTGAGGGAGACAAAATCTACAAAATAGATGGGAGGGGGGGGGGGGACTTCTAGTATCAATGCCATATATATAGACCTACATGCTCAACTCTACCTTTTTCTTAAAATACCTGTGTTGAACACTTATTCGACACCTCAAAGTGGAAACTAATACAGGCATCAACATTCCACTTAGTAACTACCGGACCCATTCCTGCGTCCAAAACTTGGTCCTAAGTTTGAGAAACATATACATACACCTATATGACTAAGATTAGTGGGCACATACATATTATTTGCATTTACTTATGGATGCCCATACACCCATTGAGATGAATGAGGAAAGATGTTACAAATATAATGATAACCCCCTGACTCAAAATATTTCCAGTACCATCTAATGAGTAATGAGAGAAAAATGAACCAGAATTGAGTAGAGTTTGATATGAACCTGCATCCAAACCTATATAACCACACAGCTTTTTCATAGACATGTGATAAGAAGGATATAACATGCAAAGCAAGACAATGTAAGAAAGAATAATCAAATAGATGTATATCATATTAGCCTCCTTGTGGCAAAAGCTTGTTTCTTCTACCATACAATCCAAAAGTGCCCTTGAAGTAACATTTGTTATGCATGAAGAACCAAAATTTTTAACACTTCTGGCATGCACTTAGAATGCTCAACGTGAACCAATTTAATTAAACAAAAAACACCACAAATTTAAATATGAGCAAATACAAAATTAGAAGATGCTTCTCTTACAGTCAATTCTGGGAAAAGGATATCATGTTGTGGACAGACCCCCAATTCCTTGCGTATCTCTTTCTACAGGACAGACATAATAATAATAACATTAGGAGAAAAAAATACAGCAAAAGAAACAAAAGTGATTGAAAAAGAAGAATGAAAATAAAATAATAATAATAACAACGTTGTGACTATAAAACTTAATCAGCTTAAAACTTATTTAAAGTAAGTTGAGAACCTGACAAGGCTGAAGCACCATATATCATAAAGATGCAACAAACTCAAACTGAAAGTTGCTTGAAACAATCTCAATTACCATGCATTCACTAAATAGAAAGGAAGTAAATCCATAAAAGGGATCCACACCGAGGTGCATTTTAGAAGAGAGGGAAAGACTAGAGAGCTGTTATTATGCATAAAAGAGCCTAAATATCATATTATCTAAAAATCTTATGATCATAAATGGATCTAAAACCAGCTGCACATATTTGAAAGATCAACAGTCCTGTTTGTTATGAAGTCCGACAGGACTACAAATTTGACAATAAAACCCACAAAAGAGAAACAACAGGTGGAATCACTAGGTGAAGTTTTCAGTTTCAACAATATTAACCAGGATAATATAAAAGATAATTACAAAAGCACTTTACATGCTTCTGACCCTTCAAACAAATTGCCCACCTCAAAGTAAGATGCTATTGAATAAATGTTGACTCCAAATATTGTCTGTTTAACTAATAGACCAGATCAAAACACCATAATGCAGCACTTACAAGCCACTGTGCCACTAAGAAGAACAGCCATAAACAGAATGGAAGCTTGCAGTACAAGCCACACAAGAGCTTAGCCAAACTCCTTTACAAATATTAATCAAGAAGGCATACAGCATAATCTTGTTGACAGAACAGTGGAAACACCATGAAAAATACAACATACCATGTCTGTTAGAATACTTTTTCCAAGCACCAAGGCATCTCCAGATGTTGGGGGAAGAAGGCCCACAAGCATGGATATTGTGGTACTTTTACCAGCTCCATTGTGCCCTTTAAAATAATAGCACAAAATTAATAGAACTAACACCATCAAATGCAATATGGAGATTCTATATATGGACAAGATTTCTTATCAACGCTACATGCCAATACATAAGAATCATACAGAAAAAAAAGGGATCTTAGGTGGAGAAGAACTAAAGCATCATATCCCCATTTAAGGATATACACAACTATATAATGCAGCCAATGGGTTGATCTCTCACAAACTAGTTCTCCTCTCACATAGAAAACTCAGATAAGCTTCTAAATGTTTCAATGAAATACACACCCATCAACTGCAAATCGGGATATAGTAAAAAGGTAAATGATTTAACAGCCTAATTATCAAAGGCTTCTTTAAATGAAATCAAATGGTTGGACCTAACAATAGGAGGCAGATCCTACCACTGCCCCTGAACAAAAACTTCAATGATCAATACACTAGCAAAACCCACAAGACCTTACAAGAAGCAACTTTAGGCTATTGGAATTCCAACAATCAGTTTCAGATCTGATCAAAAAGATTGCAGTTTAGGAGAAGACAAGGATGTGACAGATATTGAGGTGTGAAAGTTAGTTACTCACCAAGAAGAGCTAGAATTTGATTTTCATACAAGGTTAACTGTAAGGAGTTAACAGCACAGCACTTCCCTTTCTTGGTGGCATATACCTTATGCAGGTCCTTTATTTGGATACATCTGCATATCTAGCATTATATTTAATGAGCAAAACCAATTAAAATGAACAAAATAAGAAAGCATACTAGTTTCAGTACATGCACCTGCCATCGGTTTCTTGTTGTTTCATCTCCAAGCTTATTGCTTCCACAGCTGGTCCAGACATATCCTTTCTAGGAAAGATGTTTTTCCTTTTGGAGATTGTATCATTAACTCTTACTTCATAACTGGAAACATGGTGTTTTATGGCACTTCTCTTTTTCCAAAAGCATTTTTGGAACATAAAGTTCCAAGGATAGCGAACTCCATTTTCACTGGGAAGAACCTGATCCAAGGAACATTTCATTGTGCATAAAATATTCTAGAGAAGGTAGACAAGGCATAACAAACCCATAGATCTGGCATACTTCCATGTAAGATTCTAGTCAACCAAATTAACTTGAGAATACTTTTACAAAGCTGCTTAATTAAGCTATTAAATTAATTGCTACAGCATTGAATATTGTAATAGATACTTGGAACAAAATTCTTTGACTTCTAAGGATTATAACTAAAAAAGATACACTAGATCGAGGTATACCTGAGACATATAGTAAATATATATTAGTCCCTTCTAATTATTATAACTTTGGAAGAAAAATTTTTCCAAAAAAAAAAAAAAAAGAACTTTGGAACAAAGAAAATCTCCGTCAGAGACAGAATTCAACAACAAAACTTCACGTGACAACCTGTCGACTTGAAAATATACTGTCTGGACAGATATTTCAACAGAAATAATAATTGTTGGAACCATCGGTTTGATTTTATGATAACAAAACACTTTAAGTGATACTGAGTTACTTTGTGATTTGTGCAGGGTTTAAACTCATTGATTAAATATTTTTATTTGGACAGTGAGGCAAGATCAGCAAAATATAGTTTAATATTGTTCATTAAAAGGTTTGTTTTGATTATCAGTATCAAAGAATTTCTTCAATAGAAGTGCTTCTGGAATGACCATCCTAATTTTAAAACCAAACTACAATGCAGTTGTTAGGGGGATTGTTTAGGAAATCCATAACTTGGACTTGGGAGTGTCAAGATAAAGGACATGGGTTTAGAGGAAGACAAAACATTCACCCTTATTATGTCTTTTCTCCCTTAGCTACTTCATATCCAGCTTATCCATGCAGTTTAGTTTGGGAATTTGCAATCTTTTCTTAGATTTTCAGTCATGAAATTCAACCAGCCTTTTATTATGTTGCCATTCTTTGGGAACTAAGAATTACCAGAGCACATTTAAGATGTAACACAAGAAGGTTAGCTTAGAACAATGTTTTAACTCTACTATCAGCAGAACTATAACTAAAAAATTTCCCTTTATAAGGAGTAATTCTCCCTCTTGTTCTCCAATATATGCATCATAACCAGTGTACTAGGATAAAGTTGACAATTAGAACCCTTGAATCAAAAGAGAAAAGAAAAATTGTGTTTTAAGAGGTACCTTATCTAGGTACAGACCAACAACACAGTACAGCAATGTGTCAAACAACATCATTAGAAGGCAAACCAAAAAGTTCACTCCAGATGATCCCTGCAGCAACGATAATTTAAGTTAAAAACCAAAAAGAACCAAGATTAGATAACTAGCAGAAAAAAAATTCATTCATACAGAACATACCCGCCATATGTTGCTCCAACGAAGCCCTACATGTGCACGTTCATAGTCAGCAAAATTAATAGATCCAAGAGCAAAGGCCGTAGGGGACAGGAAAGAGGCAATGACCTTTAATACGCTGTAGTAGAAAATGTTAACTGAAATCGCACACAAAAAAGAAAGAAAGAAAAAAGATCAAAAGCATAAGGTATGTCCATTGCACAAGACTTACATCGCAACTGCCTCATCATTGACAGTGTAATAAGGAAAGAAGGCTCCAAGAAAAGAGAGAGTTCCAACTGCAACAGCAGTCTTTGTTCGTGTAAAGAATGTGGAGATCAAAAATGATAGCATGATCGCACTCAGTCCAAATACAAAGAAATACACGAACACGACTGTCTTGTCACTATACTTGAAAAGGTTATCCATGGTACAAACTGTAATGATCACAGATGAAATAGCAAACTGCAAATGGAATCAAATTAAATTAACATGAGAATCCCAGAAGTAATGATTCCCAAGATAACTCACCACCACAAATGTATTTTTGCGTACATAAATCCTAACTTAGAAACCGAAACTAACAAGTTCTTAAATCATGAAAATGATAATATTAATCAAATTTTCCATGCATCTTCTGGCCCTCTAGTAAAGTAGGCATGATTTATAAAAGAAAACTGAACATACAATTACATGGCACGACCAGACTACAAAAACAAATTCCATACATTGCTCTTCAAAATTATATAAGGCTCCTAAAGTCAAATAAATTCTTTTCATTTCTCAACCTAAATGTGTTGTACCAGAATATATTACAAGCCTCCTCCCACAGATACCATTGTCATCCTTTTCTAATCAACCACTAAAAATCATTGCTGAAGCAAGAGTAACCACATCAAGAGCAATTACCAAAACAATCTATACGTTTTCTTATTACTGCCACCATTATAGTAAAACTTCTGCAATCCATATCATTTACTGTAGGTAGGAGGATGGCTACTTCAGAAGTAAAGTCACTTTCTAGATGAAAAATATGAAAGTAAAAATAACGTTCTTAGTAGATTATGGCCTCATCACTGAAGCAGCTCTGTTACCTTGAATGGACATTTGAAACTGTGAAAATGCAAAATTAAAATTAACCAACGCTTTTAAGCATCTTTAATTACAGATTAAAAAGAGGATAAAATAAAGCTTCATGAATTTCACATTAAAATGGAATTCAAATATAGATGTATGTACTTTGCATCTTGCATAATGCACACTGAAGGTAAAGTAAGCAACATACTGTGCATCCACCACAAACAGATGAAAACCAGAAAAGCATAAGAATTCTCTACTAACTCAGACAAGTAAAATTTTCACAATATCACGGTAACCAGAATTACTTATTTCCCATTAAAAACCATGAACTTTTTTCCCTAGACTAAAATCAGTTTTCTGCCACTTAACATGCTACAATCAAATATTAGTTCTGATTGAATAGTTGAATTATATGTAGGAAAATTAACACTTTATCTAATCTCGAATGAAAGTTTTGCCAGCTTAATGAAAGAACAATTGATCCCCACAAACAGCATTCCATACATTTATAACCTAAATGATCGAATCAAGAAAAAAAATTCAAACAGAAATAAATAATAAGAACAATAGAAAACAACCTCACACTCCATCAAAAGTACAAAGAATGGGAAAAATACATGATTGTTCACTAGAAGCTCACAGCCAAAAATTAACCTGAAAAGCGTATGTAATGAGCCAAGAGAGATGGAATATCCCATCTTTCAATCCCATCATATAAAGACCCTCTCTTATCTTCTGCTCCTGAAATGTTGGAAAGGAAAATTATTTAGAGCTTAAAAAAATAAAAATAAAGAATATCTTCTATATCAAAAATGTTAAGAACTGAAAACAAATAGAAGCAGAATTAAAAATATTAGATATGTCAAAATTATAACTGTTATAGTCATTAAAAACCTTCTCAAACACAGTATAGCTGACCAGGCGAGAGATTGGATAGAGAAATCCCAACAAATACCTATTCATTCCAAAGGCAGGGCAACAATAAACAATATATCAACATGTAAGCCAATGAGAAAACTTTTTGATGTAAAATTAATAAAGATTAACACAGAGACATTAATTCAAGAGGCACATACAACAGGCCCAAGACGCTCTTAATGATGGATTGGAACTCATCATCTGTGTATTCTCGAGTTGGGAAAGGAGCTATTCTAATATTTGAAGGGCTAAACTGTGTCCAAGGTAACCCGAGGGATGATGTTACACTGGTTGAGCGCAATGCTCTTATTTCTATATCTTGACTAGCAATGCCAGATTCTGTTTGCTGAGCAGCAAATATGATAAATGAATCTAAAACCTGCTGGAGCTGCAGAAAGTATAAAAGCATCAACAACTATAGCAAGGTATACTTCATCAAATTTGGGATGATAACTGAAGTACGACCATATTTTCAAAATGTAGAGAATATGGCGAAAGAAAAAGGAAGATGAACAGATGAGAAAAATCAGAGCACTCATATGATGTATTAAGAGGCGGGGGACTCAATGAAGCCCGTATTCTGATAAAAAGGAAGCAAAGGAAAGGCAACATTTGATGATGTATAATATATAAAAGTGCATGCACATTAAAAATCTATTCTATCATTCAAAATTATGGTGCTGAAAATTGAAAAAAGAACAAAAAAATCCATCACATTATTCATCAACTCTAAGGATAAGCATAAACCGAGAAAAAGAATATCAACGAAAACTGTGAACCCAAGGAAACAAAATGTGACATTAGAATACTGTTAAGGAGGAACTATTGGTTCATACAGTCAAAAATCCACTGAAGCTGTATTGCATTGTTGGTATGATATTAACACCCAATTCCAAGTCATTGAGGTAAGGGCCGTTAGTGTCCATGATACTTTTAACATCAGGAAATCCAGAGAAAGCCCATGTGTGATTGAGGCGAATACTATAATCAAACAACTGAGGACCTTGATTATGAAATACCACTGCTCCTTTAATTTTTGGATTTGAGCAATTCCTAGACCAAGATAAACTCAAAGTTAATGAAGTTTTCTCACATCGGAGAAAGATATTTTAGATTATGAACAGCATCCAATGTAGGCAAATGTGAAGAGGGAATATCTGAAAAGATGAACAACAGCAGAACACTAAAGCCACCTCATAACCATACAATATACAATAACTGTGAAGGTTCTCTGCACAATCTTTTTTTTTTGGGGGGACAAGGTAATTAAAACATGTCTAACCACAAGATTCTAGAAGAATATATTAGAAAAGGCAACAGGCCAACACTTATGTAAGGACTTCCTAATGCTCAGGATGTGATGAAAAGAAATCTGTAAACCATTTAAGTTATAAGTTTTACCTAAATTCAAGTTTATGTTAACTGCAATCATAGTTATTAAATTTAAAGTCCTTCAGAGCTATTGGAGAAGTGATCCCCATGGAAGAAGTAACCAAACTGTATGCTCCCCATTTAATTCTCTTAAAACTGCTCATGTCAACAGAGAAGCACATAACAACAATCGGCAAAATGCCCTGGCTATCACATGCATAGTAAAAAGAGTTCAACTTACCTGAAATCACAAGTACCATACAGATCTGACTGTATATATGTATCCAGCTCGAGCTCATCTTTGTATATTTTTGAAACTAGCTGCAACCAAGAAACCAAGTTTCATAAGAATAGTGATAAAATGACTGCAACAAAAAAAAAGGGAAATTGCTAATTACAGTAAAAGTAAAAATACAAAAAACAGGGATTGTAGCTCGCATGCAATAGCTAAACTATAACCTGGCTACAAGGAAGAATAAAAAATGAAGAATAAATAAATTTATTGCCAACATTCATAACAGCTAGATAAACAAAAACAAACCAATAAAGAGTACCTGCAATAAGGGAAATTTGATGGAAATTAAGTTAACCATCTGCCTTGTTTGTTCAGTATCAGGTGCAAAGGCTATATACTCTCTTTTGGCCAACAATAACTCCAAAACTTGTTGGAAATTAGGGGATATACCTTTGCCTATCTCCACAAACATATCTTTCCTTATATATCTAAATCAATTCAATAGCAATCAGTTCATCATCATCCATTCATAAAACAAAAATTAAGAAGAGAAAATTTTACATACGGTTGAGCTGGATGAATTTGAGTATCAACACGAGTCCTTATACCAATCAACAACAAAATTACGATCGTAGGAAGTAAAATCTGCAACACGACAACAAACAAACAAACAAATAATCAATCAATGAATAGAAGATAAAACTGAAGAATTTAAACAAGAAATTAGCAACAAACAAAAAACGAAGAAGTGAAACCTCAGCAGCAGTGATAAAAGGGTGACGAATCTTAAGAAGCCAGTTTTTCCGAAGCATAGCTTTGAGTTGTCTCTTAGAAGTCCCCATTTTTTTTTTTTTACTTTTTCTTTTGTTGAATAAAAGAAACTGAAAAATCGATATTAAAACCCTGGAAGACAGTTAAAGAAGATGAAAGTGAAGAAAAGGGAAGAGAGAGTAAGTGGCGGAGGAGGAGGAGGAGGTGGCGAAACAGCAACGCTTCCCTTTTTTGTTAAAAGTGGTGGCCACTGACGCCATTTTAGAAATTGTAAAAAGCAATGTTAAAAACAAGCAGGGAATTGTGAAAGGGAAGAAAGACTACTAAATTAATAATTTAATTTTTTAGGTTAAATTTGGTATTAGTCCATGTACTATATATACGTTGTGATTTAGTCTATGTATTTTAATTTCATCTATTTTAATCCTTGTAATTTTAGTCATGATTCATACGATAATAGTCATATCTTTTAAGTCATATTCTGCTAGAAGCTCATATTATCCGTAAGCTATGGGTTCTGTTTATGTTTTCTAATTTGATAATTTTTAATTCTTAAACTTTTTTAAATATGAAATTTTTAATTTTAATTCAAACAATAAAAGTTAAATATATTAAATAAAATAATGTAACTTTTTTGTTAAGTATGATGTAAAAACAGCAAGTTAACGTGGTATTATATGTGTGATAATTTATTTTTCGAATATTTTAAAAATTGTATAATTTAATTTAATAATTATCATTTGAGATAAATATGAAATTTTAAAATTCAAAAAAGTATAAAATTTTATATTTATCAAATTGATTACGATTTGTTTGATGTAGTGATTAAAGTGCAGGTAAGACATTTAGGTGACATGGATTTGAACACTATCATCTCCTTTCTTAATATTGTAATGATAAAAGAATTGATTAAATTGAAATATGATAACTAAATCTATAACTTACACAAAATATAAGGATTAATAATAAAATTTAACCATTTGAAAGTTAAAGTTAAAGATAGAGGTGGCGTTTTTTTAATCTTACGCATAAGAATTGTGGGTTTGGGGGGACCCATGCAATGCCACTTTGGCGTCGATGAAAGAGATTCTCGAGATTTTCGTTTCGAATGGATTTATCGAGCGTGAGATATGTGGGTTGTTGGATATGACTGTTTAAATACAACAAATAAAAATGATTTTTTTTCCCCTTAAACATTGTTTTTTTCATTGAATTTGATTTATGCGATTATACTTTGGCCTTTTATTTCAAAGATATTTTATGGAATTTAATTCTCATTATTTTGGACATAATCACATAATATGGTACTAGGTATTGTATTAGTGCTGATTAGAGGTGATCATGGGCCGGGCCGGGCCGGGTTCGGGCCGGGCCCATAAAAAAATTTCGGCCCGTTTTCTATGCCCGGGCCCGGCCCGGCCCGAAATATAGGCCTAAAATTTTGTCCAAGCCCGACCCGGAATAAAAATGCTAGACCCGAGCCCGGCCCGGCCCGACCCATATTAATTTTTTTTGCTTATTTCATAAAAAAATTTAAAAATATAATAAATTAAATAAATTAAAAAATATAAAAACAAATATTAAAATAAGAAACAAAATAAAATTGAGATAAACAATTCTTAAAACAATACACAAACTAACAAAAAATAAAGTTAAAAATTAAATATACTTAAAAAAAATAAAAAAATAAATATATATTTATATAATTCGGGCCGGGCCGGGCCGGGCCCGGGCAAAAAAAGGTTGGCCCGAGGCCCGGCCCGTTTTCTAAACGGGCCTCGTATTTTTGCCCAAACCCATATTTCGGGCCTATATTTTTACCCAAACCCTCCCATTTTTCGGGCGGGCCTTCGGGTCGGGCCGGGCCGCCCAACCCATGATCACCTCTAGTGCTGATTGTATTTATCGATTTATATTATTTTAGTTTTAAATCGATACTAAGTAATTTTTATTCTGTTGGATTAAAATTTTGGTGCATTTCAGATATTTTAAATTGTTTCGGCTCATTTTAATCAATACCGATTCATCTTAATTGATGCAAAATTTTGAAATTTTAAATTAATTTTTAAAATCTTCAGTTAAACTATTTTAATTTTTTTATATTTACATATAAATATATTTATATGGATGTAATTGAGATATATTTACAAGTATATATAATATATAATTTATTTTTAATTAATAATTTATAATTTGTTAATAAACTAAAATTTTAAACTATATATGTGTGAGAAAAATATTTAAAAACATCGATAAAACTAAAGTGATATACGAAAATATGTTGATATCGATGCATACTAATATCAAGATAAAAACAGTACGCCCACCAATACAGTACTAAGAGTTAATTTAGCAATGCTTTTGAAAGGTACTTTTGAAAATTGTTGTGGAAAAGTGCTTTTAAGAAGTGTTTTTGAAAAGTCTGGTTTAAAATTTGAGTGTTTAGCATTGCTGTCAAAAGTACTTTTGAGAAATAAAATTTCCATTTTAGATATGTTATTATCAAGTAACAAACATGCATTAAATAATATTTAAATTAGTTATATTATTATATTTTAGTAAGAATATAAAAAATTATTAAAACTTGTTGTTAATATTTTAATATATGAAATATAAATTCTAAATATTTTTAAACAATAAATATTAATTATATATAAAATTTAAATAGAATATATAAATTATATTTTAAATATTTAAATATAACCATTAAATATTTGTAATTAGTATTTTAAAAAATATTTTTTATTTTTAATTAATGATTTTAACACATTTGTAATTAAGTACCAAGAAAAAAAAGAGGGGAAAGTACTATATTATTGGAGAGATAAAAAAGTAATTAAACACCAAAAGTACTTTTGGGAAATGAAAAGTTAAAAATTTTAACTTCTCATTTTCAAAAGTGCTTTTAACAAAAATTTCAGCCAAAAGTAACTTGTTTAACACAGTTTTTCTTTCAAAAGTGCTTTTGGAGCTAAAAATGCTTCCTTTAAGCACTACTAAATATGCCCTAACTGTGTTGCTATCAAGGTTCAACTCTAATTTTAGGTACCTTTTTCCAACATCAAAAAGATGTTTTAAACACTTGCCAATGAGGCTTTGGCTCATTGGTAAAGGTGGAGGCATTAGGTCATAAGTACTTAAGTTTGAGACCTACTGTGTGCAATTATATACGTAGGTCTCTAAGTCCCATCATGTATGAATTTTTGTTCAGCTAAGTCTAGTTTGTTAGCTTTAGTCTAGATTGCACCAGTTCTTAATATGTTTTTGCTATAATAGTTTAATTTTACATGGTGATTACTTTGTATAGCTCGTTTGTAATATTTCAATACTTATGATTACTCAAACTTGTATTTTTATTTGTATTTTGATTGTAGGTTCAAAAAAATTTATTAAATACTCACAGTATAAAAATATTAAACTCAAACCATTTTTTAATTATCATAATGTTAAACTAAGTTTTATTTGATAAATTATTTTAATAATAAATAAAATTGTTTTTTAATAAATATTATTTTTGAACAAAGAATCGATAAAGTTCAAAGTAAAAACTTTTTTAAAGTCTCCAAATACCTTAGAGAATACTTTGAACACTTACAAATATTTTGGGACAAGTTCAAAACACTTTAAATATTTTTAACTCAAGTGAAACAATTTTAAATCGATTGAAAACTTTTTAAACAAGAGAAAAACTGCTCAAAATAAAAAGTATCGATATTTTTCAATAAGTATCGGTACATAGATTTTTTTATCGATACGTTTTCTGGTATCGATACGAAAATGTTCTTCGAGAATTTTTTATCAAATTAAAAATATCGATACTTATCGTTCGATACCTTGATATTTTTATCGATACTCTTTTTAGTATTGATACAAAGTTGGCATTCTAACTTCAAAGAATTTTTTGAACAAACACATTCAGTATCAATACCTTTTAAAAGTTATCAATACATTTTATCAGGTATCGATAAATTTCCTTTTGTATCAATGCAAATAAAGCTAACAGTCACTAAATTGATGCATTAAATGCTAATAGTATTGATATTGATAAAAAAGTATCTATACTTGTTATTGCAGGTGAAATAAATGCACTAATATTTTCATCCCCAACAGCTCTATTCAATATCCAAACAACCACATGTTGGGAAATGTGTCTCTATTGTAGTAAATATGTAATTGTTTTCTATGTATTTGAACAACGAATAAATAAATAAAGTTAATTTCACATTTTATTATTATATCTTTTATGTTTTTGTCTATCATATTTTGCATACATAGCAAAATTGTGACAAACAAATATTAGCTCATTGATTGTATAAGTTCAAACTGATGATAAGTGGCACTGTAAGAACGTTTACATTGCGAGAAAGACAACTTACTTCAATAGATAATTTAAATGAGTCCGTAATCTTGTAAAAGAATCAAAATGAGCATTTGATTCAAATACTTGAAAAGATTATTATGTCGTCTACAATTCCAATTGGGGAGATGGCTAGTCTTGGCTATAGGAGTAGTTGACTCTACGGGTAGAGACATAAATGTACTCATTGGAGGAATGATGTATTGAACTGGGTCCAAGTTAAATTAATTCTGAACCCGTTTGTGAATTAATTCACTTTTGATGTTCATGGTGTGATTTACCTAAATTTTGAGTTAGTCACTAACCATGCGTATGTAACTCATGTGCTTTGATATAAGTGGAGGCTTATACTCTAAAGATGATCAAGCTCATAGCTAATATGTTGGGTATATGACTTGTGTATGGAATGGCTTTACTATCAACACTGGAATTCATAACTCGATTAAATAATTAACGATATCCTCTTATTGGAATTGTATGAATTGATAAATGCGAAACGTGGCCACGGATTGCTTATTCTTAAAGAGCAATTTATCACAATCATTTGTTGACATTGGTCATATTAATCATTAAGAAAACACAATGATGACAATAAGATATAATAAGATTGTATTGAGTGAACGAATTTAACTCAAAGGAATCAAAAATATCATATGAGGGTAACACACACATGATGAGGTCATTGGACAAAGCAGTTAGATGAATTGCTTTCGTAAATAGTATATAATAATGAGTTTTCAATCATGCTACTTCTTGTGGACTAACTCCGTGATTAAGTAAATTGTTAATTATCAGAACGATGCTTCTTGACATAATTGCAATTACTTGAGCCTAATTGTATGTGTTTGATTGGTCCATCCACTAGCTCAACAAAAGCATGATCGAATTGCATTTGAATTAGAAGAAAATTCTAAGAATTTGGCAATAATTTAATTAAGTCAATTTATTCGATGTGGAATTAAATTAGGGGATCATGAGAATTGCTCAGTTAGAGAATTTGATTAAAGAATTTTCTTAAAAATTAATTTTCTTAAAAATTAACTTTGGAAAATCTCAATGATTTTTTAGAAGATTAATTTTGATCAAGCAAAATTAAATTAATATCAAAATTAATTTTCTCAAATTAACTAAAATAAATATGTTATTTTTAAAAATTATTTTTCAAGTCAAACAATTAGCCTAATGGATAATTGAACTTGAAAATTGGGTCTTATATCGAAATTGGGCCCGAGAACCTAAAACCGAGATCGAGACCCAAAAAAATTGGTCAAACTGGGTCTGGCACATGAAACCCAGCCAACGGTCCAACCGGTGGCTAGACTGGACCGGTTGGGCTATCATTAGGACTGAACCGACTCGGGGTGTCATGAAGGTGTCGCACCTACGATAGCACCATCGAACACGACAGTGTTGGCAGTGGTGACGGCAACATTCTGGTGGTCGGTGGGTAGTTCTTCGACAGTTGAGTAGTGGAAGAATCACACTCTTACTGAGACTCTACCAGATAATTTGATTTCAAATTAATTATTCCAAAAAATACTATTTTAACATATTTAATATTAAATTAAATTTAATACTTATCTTGATAATATTTTATTAATTTAATGTTAAAGTGATTATCTTAATGTTAAACTTAATCTAATATTTATTTTGATAAGTATTATATTAATTTAGTATTAAAATGATTAAGTTTAATCATAATTGAATTCTTTAAACTTTCCCTATATAAAAAGAGAAAGTTGTAGAGAGAAAATTCTCTTAAGAAATTATTTCAGAAAATTTATAGAAATATTTTTCTTATTTACAACTTGATTCAAAAGTTTAGAAAATTTATGAAATTACCCCACTGGTAATTTTGTGAAAATTTTTTTGATTCGAAACGAGCCCGCACTCAGCAGACGTGAGCTTTAGGATAGCAGAGAAGACTAATTCAGTCGAAGCGTTTATTCTAGACAAATCGAAAATGTACAATTTTGATTAAGTGTTTATTACTATTGATATCATAACTAATTTCTAGTTTTGCAAAAAAAATTAAAACTCTAATTTTTCTTTAAATTTATTTTCTATTGTATTTTCTACGCTCGATTTTCCAACACCACAATGGTTGGAAACCAATTTGGGAGTATAAATACTATCATCAAAAGATTTTACAACAAGAAGAGAGATCAAAAAGCTAAAAGTGTCATTCTATCAATCTTAGGCGGCCTTTGGTTCACCGTTTAACGCCAGTGAGGTGCAGTTGGGCTACCAACCTCACTGGTAACCTGTTTGGTTGAGCATTTCAGTGCAACCAAAATCAATTTTTACCACACTGATATCCCAAAAATCAATTGGAGCTTTCAGCAGCAGTAAGCTCACTGGTGCAGCAGAGGTTAAACTTTCATTTATTATTTTACCATTTTATCCTTGAATGTCCACTGGTGCAGATTTGGCAGCCCAATTCTGCTGATAACTGGAAAGACTCCTCCTTCTGTTGAATTTATCTCTTTTTTTTTTTTCTTTTCATTTTGTAGTTCAAGAAATGGGTTAAGGAGAAAAGGTATTTGTTTATGAAGATCTGATGAAGCACAAAGACAGAAATGATTGTTGGCTTTTGATCTCTGGAAAGGTTTGGTTTTCATTTCATTTTTGGATGAATCTGATTTGGGTTTTCCCTCTTTTTGTAGTTTTTTTACTTATTTAAGTAGTTGGAACTATGTGGAATATGCAAGGCTAGGTTTTTTTTAATTTATTTTTGGATTGAACTGTGAAGAAATGGAAATTCATAGGTTAAAAAGTATGTAAAATTAGATCTTTTTTTCTACAAAAAAGGTGCATCTTTGATGAAATTATGGGAAAATTATTGATCTCCCCCCTCCCAAATCTCTGGTTGGAGATTTTAAAGTAATTAGTATAATAATGGAAGCAATTTAATTTAATGATTAGCTTACCCTTGCACGTTCTTTAAGGTGTATAATGTAACCCAATTCTTGGAGGACCATTCTGGTGGAGTTGAAGTTTTGCTTGCTGCTAGTGGTAAGATGTTTGTTCAATGCTCTTGTTCAACAATTACAAGCTTAATGTTCATATAGCTAGCTGAATTTGTATCTGTATATATATTTATGTTGTAACATATCAATATCTAATTATATAGAAAAAGATGCGACCGATGATTTCGAAGACGTGGGTCTTAGTAATGATGCAAGAGAGCAGATGCAGAAGTACTATATTGGTGAGGTTGATGCCACCACCATTCCTACACGAAGGACGTACAAAGCACAGACGTCAACCGTGGCAACTCATCAAGAGGATCCTGGCTTTCTGTTTAAGATTATACAGTTCCTGGTACCCCTCTTGATCTTAGGCTTCGTATTCGGTTTACAGTTCTTGGGGAAGAAGGAAAGAACCGAAACTTAGATAACTTTCCCATTATAGAACCTGCTTGTTCATATTTATGCTTGTTAAAGCTGCTGTTGTTGTTGTCATGTTCGTGACAGTATAACTGATTGCTATTAATAATGTCTTAGAATGTCGTTTTCGATCTATTTTCTATTGTTTGAGATACTTGCATTGCAGTTTGCATAGCCTTAGACTCGGCAATTCATGTGTTTGTATCGTATTTGTGTATTTTCATGTGTCATAGTCGTGTTAATAATTCATATTGTATACATTTTTATGTGTGTATTTGTATCGGGTTGGTGTTTGTTGTTTAATCATATCGAGTCTAAACTTGTTAGGTCTATATAGCTTCATAGCCTTATGATTTATCAAATATCTAGGCATCCCTTAAGCATATTTGTCGAGTCTACGGATGTATCTGTAAGATCATCGTTTTCTCTCCCATTTTCCTTGTGCCTTTGCAAAATGGTGATTGAAATTGTTGGGTGAATCTCGATTTTTGTTTAGCAGGATAGGGTAATGATGAATGTTGTGCCTGTTGTAACATCCCCTAACCCCACACTGTCGCTGGAACAGGGTCACGAGGTATTACCGGAACCATACACTAACTTACGAAATAAAACGAGGTATAAATTTGAGTTTCGATTAAAAACCCTCTAATTTCCATCAATTAGACCTTAATATAGGCCTACGAGGCCCAAAATAAGTTTAGAAATTGAATCGGGATCAAACCGGGAACTTTAAACATTTTTCATGAAAAACAGGGCACACGCCCGTGTGGATTGGGACATGCCCGTGTGGACAGCCCGTGTGAAATCACATGGCCATGGGGATAGGCCGTGGGCAGTTTTACTTGCCACACACGCCCGTGTGACTTACCCGTGGAAGCTACTGACTTCCCCCACACGGCCAGGGCACACACCCATGTGATTTGGCCGTGTGAAAACTGCATGTTTCATCATTTTAAAGCTATTTTTACCCTCAAAACATCCCTAATACATGCCCAATTAATTGGCTTATAAATGACAATAAAAAATCATTCAAATCAATTTCAAACTTAACAAAAACTCATTCATTTCAAGAACTTCTCAAAGTCTATACACTATATTTACACCCAAATATTAAATATATACAAGTAACAAACATTAACCTAGTACATGCCACAATATCAAAAGATGGATACATCACCACTAATTTGAGCTAAGATCGGGATTGATTTGGATGCTTGACGAAAC
Source organism: Gossypium stocksii (assembly GCA_020496765.1). Classification (NCBI taxonomy): domain Eukaryota; kingdom Viridiplantae; phylum Streptophyta; class Magnoliopsida; order Malvales; family Malvaceae; genus Gossypium; species Gossypium stocksii. The sequence continues at coordinate 44,126,611 of CM035621.1, forward strand.
CTCAATTTTTACCTAACCTGCGTACGGAAAACAACCGTACGCTGAGTATTGGAAATACTCAGTGGTATTATCATAATTCAAATCATAACAACAATTCAATAACATAACATGTATAAATAGCTAATAAATCATACACATAAATTCATACTAAGACAACACAATACAAATAAAGGGTTCAATGTATAATCTTCAAGATTTTTAACAACTCAAGAATCATTGGTTCTTTCCACAACCACATATAAATTTCCACATTCACATTTCAAGTAACACACTTCATAAGCTTTTGGTTCATGCCTCATTTTCATTGCACAATCTCATTTCACGTTTTATATCACAACATTCCTTTCACTTTTCATTCACTAATTCAAATAAGCAAATTCCTGCAATTTACTCATTTCATTTGTTTACCCCTATTAACATGACTCGGACCTCGGCGGATATGCGGATCCACTTAACATATCAGAATGGCGACCAACGCCTCATCGGCATAGCCGAAGTAAAGTGGCTACCAAAGCCTCATCGGATAGTTCGAAGTAATTCTATGGCACACCAAGTACCTCATCGGCTGAGCCGAAGCAAAGTGGCTACCAAAGCCTTATCGAAACTATCCGAAGCAAATCTATGGCACACCAAGTGCCTCATCGACTCAAGGTCGAAGAATCTCTGAACTGTTCCGATCCTATGGCATGCCAACTATATCCACTAAGCCCGACTAGTTAATAGGGTTCCGTAATCACTTATTCGTTTCACTTTCACTTTCCATTGATCATAATCACATAATCACCAAGCAATTCCAATTCATTACACATAATCATTCATCCACCAATCAATTCACATTTCAATTCCAACACTTTAAATCTATATACATTCCAATACTCACATTTAATAACTTACAATTCAAATACTACTACTTAACTAAATTTCCATTTCCATTCGTTTGAACATAATGAAATCAAATATATAAATAATAAATATAAATGAATTATGATAATACAAACCGATTTCTCGAGCTATTCTTCAACTACATTCTCCTTCCCTTTCGTATTGGACGTCCCGTTTTCCTTGTTTGCTACGAAAATTAGCAAATTTACAATTAATTAATAACACACACATTTATACAATTTACTAACTTTCCATGCAACTTTTACTATAATACCAAATTTGTCCCAACTAACTTCATTTTCTTCCTTTTAACAATTCACCTCATTTTCTTATTCAATTTTCATCAAAACTTTCATATAACTATCAAATTTTCATCATTTATCCATAATTTCGAATTTCTTTCAAATTAGTCCCTAAAACTCAAAACTTATACCCTATTTTACAATTAGGTCCTTAAATCAATTCTAATTAATAACTTTATCAAACTAATCCCCAATTTTATCATTTTCTCAACATGAACACTATTCAAAAGTCTATCAACTTTCAATATTTCCACATAAATTCAAGAGTACTCAACTCTAAAGCTTCAAAAACATCAAAATTACAAAGAAATGGACTTAATTGACTTACCAAATTAACTTTCAAGCTTCCAAACCCTAAGTTCTCATTTTTCCTTTCCTTTCTTCATTCTTTCCCCCAATTTCGTTTCTTTCTCTGGTAACTTTCTCTTCTTTTTCTTTCTTTTGTTTCTTTATTACTTAATTAATTAACTAATATAAAATATCTAATTATAACAAATAAAAAAAATAATACACATGTTTTACACACATACATACACATGTATCATCCATCACCATACACTTGTCTCCATCATAATTAATCAACAAAAATTATAATATCACATATTTAATATTAATTATAACAAATAAATAAATAAATAACATTTACTTAATAATTAAGCAAACACATATAACATACATTTGTACCAATAAAATTAATACACATGTATTTTATCCATCATTCACACATGTCACTTTTATGGTCTAATTACTAATTTAATCCTTTAATATTTTCTATTCTTAAAATTAAACTTTTACCTTCTATTCAATTTAGTCATTTTTACTAATTATTTCTAATTAAACTAAATTCACTTCACCAAAATTTAATTCAACTTATAACTAACCTTATAAATATTTTTAATAAATACTTACGAACCTATTTTCCTAAGACGGAGGCCCTACGACTCGTTTTTCCGGTACCCAGGAATTTTGGGTCGTTACACCTGTAACCATCCTGCTAAGTTTCTCTTGTCCATTTTTGTATCTGTTGTTATTTGATGAGACTATGTATCCCGGGATGCCGGACCTCTTCTTGGGTTACTGAAAATGCCTTGCTATATTGATCATCTGCTCTTGAAACTCCATATAGCTTTGAGGATAGTATTCTTCATTACAACCCAAATGTCTTAAACTCGGATTGACATACAAGGCTTTCGATGTATAAGCCTCGGATTAGGGGGTTTCAACATGGTGAACCGTTCTCACTAATTCAAGCTGAACTTGGCTTGGCTGCTCATCTTGCAACCAATGATATATGATCTTTGACATGGGCTACAATTTTGCCACATTTTTATGAGATTCTATTGATTATATAATAAATAATTTATAATAATTTAAACTGATTATATAATTCATTAAATGAATTTTAATAAAATATTTTAATAATTTATAATAATTTTTATAATAATTTATAATAATTTTTATGGGCTACAATTTTGCCACATTTTTATCTAATAAATAATTTAAATTGATTATATAATTCATTAAAATATTTATAATAAAATATTAGAAGATAAATTTTAATATTTTATAAAATGAATTTATAAATTCACATATTTTAATAATTTTATATAACTAAAATAATTTAAAAACTTCTATTATATATCAATTCTAATATGATGTCCTTAACAGTCATTTTTCATTTTCACCTCACCGCTACAGCTGCGTTTGAATCCAAACACACACTTCACCGCTGTTTCTAATCTCACTGCTACAATATCCAATCTCACCGCTACAGTAACTAATCTCACCGCCACCGCTGTTTTTAACCTCACCGGAGGTAAACACACCGCCCATCCAAACTAAGCCTTAGAGCTCAAGTTTTTTCATATGTTTGGTATATGCACTTGTGAGCATTAATTGTTTTCATTTAGCTTAAGTGGTTTTTTTTTTTGTATTTTGTGCTTAATTAGCAAACACTTTGATCTTAGAAGGATTATATTTTTCTTTGTCTATTTGTTTTTCTTTGAGAGGATTTGAGTTTTAAGATATTGGTAGAAATCTTAAGGGAGTTTTAAGGTTAAACATTGTCCTCAAAAGTTGATCAAATTAGTGAATTTAGAAAAATCCTTAATTATTGAAAACTAAGGTAGTGGAATAGACAATTAGGGTTAAATTACTCTAAATCGTTGCGTTCATTGTTTCATATTCTTCCATTGTTTCCACTAAATATTTAAAGGGCGGACTTACTCCATTCTTAGTTATTTTAATTGAGTTATTGAACTAACACATAAAACCTTACATAAATGTAGGAATTGTTTTTCACATTAATTTATAGTTTGTAATATTTTGATTTTTCATATGTTGTTGGTTATCCTCATTACTATTGTTTTCATTACCATTATAAAGTTTGATTATAAGAAGATATGAGGGTGATGCAAATGGATAATCCTAAAATCCCAAGAATTCAAATTAACAAGAAAAATTGGAACGACAATAATTAAACTAATAATTTCTTTAACTGTAATAATAAATTAATGATCTTTCGAATGATCAAAACTTTATATTGATTAATGGAATAATTTATCCAAAAAAAATTTATAACAATTGCGATTTAATAAAATAACAATCTTACATAAAATGTAAAAACTAGATAATGTAAAACCAAACATCCTTTAAATTTAATTAAGAGGTCACGTATAGTAATAAATATAATAATTAAGTATATATAATGAATTTTTAAAAAATGCCCTTCATTAGCAAAATCCTTAGTAGAAAACCCTAAAATAATTGAAGTATGAGAAGAAGAGAAATTGCAAACATTATCGTGAGTTAATAAAAGAAGCAGCCCAACTCTCTCTACTTGTACTTTCCTTTTTATTGAGATAGAATAGAATTTTCTTAAGAAATTATTAACACACGGACACAACAGGTCAGTCTCCTTTACGCGTGTCATATTCCTATTGGCATGGAGACCATGGGTCGGGACCCATTTCTTTTCTTTTACGTTGAAAATTATGGGGTCCCCTTCATCCCTCGACAACGTTCAGATTAAGCGGCTACGGAGAAAAATATTTGGTGACGGATCCGTCACGGACTCTTGGTGAAACCTATACTGGTCGGCCGTTGTTTGTAGGGAATGTCGCTGTCAACTTGGTATATTCCAAAGCATTACCGGATTTATTCTAATCTTTTATTTTAAAAATATTAAATAATGTGGTATTTAAAATAAAGTAAAGTAATTTGATGATAACAACCACCAGGGATGGATCTAAGGGACGGTGCATTCGCTCCCTCAGAATTTTTAAATTTTAGAATTTTATATATAAATTATTATGTATTTTAAATTTGATGTTTATATTGTATATTATTCGCCTTTTGATCAAATTGTATTTCATATAATTCACTCTTTCAAGCAATAAGGTTATTCTTTATATTAATAATTTATTTTTAATTTTTTAATTATATAATTTTAATAATAATCAAATATTAATATATAATGGGGCCTAAAAGACAACTTATAAGTCTAATATGGGCTTTAAAGCTAAATTCCAGAATTAATTGATTTGGTCTATACCTAGAATTGATGATGAGGTAGTGGAGTTATTTGTTCTTAGCTTCGCTTTGGATCTACGCGATAATTATAAAGCTTTTTGGGTGAAAAATATATGCAAGCTTATGAATGATTTTTATCCAGACGGTTTTACAAAGCAAGAAAAGCTACACATGAAGATTCAATTGGAGCATTTTCAACTTGATGCTCATCAAAACACGAAGTTGCAGAAACTTCTACAATTGTGGAGTTGTGCCAAGTGCTAGCTAAGGCAAATAAGTAAGTATTTATCCTTTTCTTGATAGAATTAGTCTTGTGCTAACTCTTCCCGTGTCTACTGCAACAACCGAACGAATATTTTTAATCATGAAAATTGTGAAGACAAGGCTTCACAACAGAATGGAGAATGATTTTCTTTCAACTTACTTGGTGGCATACACCGAAAAAGAGATAGCTCAAGAATTTTTAGCAGATTCTATCATTGATGAGTTCGATCTTATGAAAAAGCGAAGAGTGCAATTTAGAATGCGAGAATATGACTAAGATCAAGTTTTTTTAATTTTTTTTTTGGAATTATAATGATATTTGTCAAAACCATTTTTATTTTGAAAAAACGGGATTGACTTTTAAAACAAAAATGGAGTCGCCACCAATCTTTTTTCGAGGTGTGATCGGGTCACCTTGAGATTAATCATTTTAATAAAATATTTTGATTTATTAAAATAATGATTTTGGTCTACGAAATTCGAGAAAATGGGCTCGAGAGTCGGTTACGCACAAGGAATGATTAGCACCCTCGTAACGCCCAAAAATTAGTACCTAATTGATTAATTAACGTCCTAATGTCAAAATTTTGAAAAGATTTTAAAACACGATCCTTTTGATTTTTAAAACTTATGTCCTTTAATTTTAAATGGACATTCAATTATTTGGATTTCAAAAGAAAAATTGAAACCCAATAAGTTAGAGCACGATCTTTCGAATTTCCCAAACATCGATTATCCTTTGCTTTTTAGAAATCCTTGCCTCGAGATGACAAAACGTCGCATCCACTGAGTTAGGACACAACATCTTAAATTCCCGAGAATAGGTTTTTTATTTAAAATTCATATGTTTTAATTTCATAAAGGGTACTCAATCATTTGGACTTAGTGAGAAAAATCGAAACCCAGTAAGTTAGGGCACAATTTTCTCAAAACTCCCAAATATCGAATATTGCCTTATTTTTAAGTTTTAAAAAAATCGTGAATTTTGAAATATGAAGGTATATTTGGCCACATTAATAAATAAAGATTAATGAATTTTTTAAAAAAAAATAACAAATCTAAAAAAACAAATAAAAAACAAAATGTACCAAGCTTTCAAATAATAATGGACAATGTTAAAACAAATAATGTGAAAGAAAAGGATTTTGAAATCGACAATAAAAAGCAATTTAAAAATAAATTATATGTATAAAAATTTTAAAGTAGGTAATATATGTAAAAGTTTGAAATAAATCCAAAAAAAGATAAAAATAAATAATATATGAAATAGTAATATATAAATGAATTTTAAAATAAATATTATATAAGAAGTAAGTTTAAATAAGTAATATATAAAATAATATATATATATATATATATATATATATCAGTCTAAATAAATAATGTACGGAATGACTTAAAGAAAATGATATGTGACAAATTCTAAAAAGATACGTATAAGTTTAAAATAAATAATATACGAAAACTTAAAATAGATAATATAAAATAGTTTAAAATGATATAAAATGAAACCACTTTAAAATAATCGTTATATAAAACAATAAGAAAAATGAATGATATATAGGATAATTTAAAGTAATAGTATAAAAAAAAACTTAATCAAAATAAAACTATTTAAAATAAGTAATAATAAAATAAAACAGCTTGAAATAAATACCACATAAAAATTTGGAATAAATAAATAAAATACAAATTTACAAAAGGGTGAAAATAAAATAAATCTCTATACAGAAATAATAAATAAACGAATAAAAATAAAAAAGAATAATTAATAATTAAACAATTAAATGGATAAATAAAAAATGTTGAAAAAACGAAGATGAACGAAGAATAAAATAACAACAAACCACAGAAAATAAGAACGCAAGAGGGAGAGAAATTTGAGTGAATACTCTCAAGAATTCTTATTGCTTCCCCCAAAACTCAAGTGATTTACAATGAAGGGAGAGGCCTCTATTTATAGTAAGCCTCCCCAAATCCAACGGTACAGATCAATTACATCAACGGCTAAGATTAAAGGGTATCTACAAATTAAATCTCTAAGATTACAAAATCATATCTTCTAAGATTGCATATCATATCTTCTAAGATTGCATATCATATCTAAGATTGCATATCCTTGAAGACTATGTTTCTATATGCGTTAAGCTTGTAGATGGACCTTCAATCTTCTCAAGTTATGGGCTATTTCGATTGGGCCAAATGATATATTTGTAATTTTAGACTGGACTTGGACTTTGTTTTATTATTTTGGGTTTTTTTTGTATAGACTCGGGCTAAATTGGCCTATTACAGCTGCCCCTCTTTGCTCATTGTCATGTAACGGGAATGGAGCAAAGACTATAAAAGGGCCAATTTTGCCCGGTCATGCCAAATCTTGACTTCTTGGCACTTCTTTTCTTCAAGTAGCTTCACTTCAGTCCACTGCCTCTTCAGGGGCATAGGAATTGTCGTTCTGATCCTCTACACTACTATTTCTGGAAGATACGGTTTGTGTTTATTTTTTTGCTCCATTGCAACTTCAGGGAGATAAAAATTGGTAATTTCACCCTACTCCACTACAACTTAAGGGAGATAAGGCTGGTGGCTTAAATCTGCTCCATTGCTGATACATGGAGATAAGATTCCCCGTCTTCGATCTGCTCCACTGTAACTTCAGGGAGATAAGATCTACAATCTTCAGTCTGTTTCTCTGCAACTTCAGAGAGATAAGACTTGTAACTTCAACCTGCTCTCTGCAACTTCAGAGAGATAAGGTTTGCTATCTGCTCCACTACTGCTTAGGTAGATAAGATCTGCTATCTTTAGTCTGCTCCGCTGTAACTTCAGGGCGATAAGACTTGTAACTTCAACATGCTCTCTACAACTTCAGAGAGATAAGGTTTGCTATCTTCGATCTGCTCCACTACTACTTAGGGATATAAGATCTGCTATCTTCAGTCTACTTCGCTGCAACTTTAGGGAGATAAGACTTATAACTTCAACCTACTCTCTGCAACTTCAGAGAGATAAGGTTTGCTATCTTCGATCTGCTCCACTACTGCTTAGGGAGATAAGATTTGTGAATCTTCAATCTACTCCGCTGCAACTTCAGGAAGATAAGACTTGTGGCTTCGATCTGCTCTACTGCAACTTCAGTAAGATAAGATCCTCCATTTTCGATCTACTCCATTGCAACTTCAAGGAAATAAGATCTATAACTTTAATCTACTCCACTACAACTTTAGGGAGATAATATTTGTGGATTCACCGATGTTGCTACACCGTCCTCTAGGGGACATGACCTGTAGAATCGATTTTATGCTTATGCCAATGATTAGGATGCTATGATCGAAATGAATCAAATGCTCCTAACTAGATGTGTTTTGAATGCAGAAATGTCATGAGAATGATCCCTTTTTAATGCTTAGGGTGTCACCACTCGTTATTCATCAGGACTTTATCATTGACGTCTTACGCTGCCATCCTATTTGGCTATTATTTTGACAAAAAAAACTCAAGGAATCAAACATACTGCTTAGCTGGCTTGCTCCACTGTAACCTTAGGGTCCATTCCACTGTACCTTTAGGACATAAAGTTTGTACCATCTTTAAATCATCCCACTGCAACTCAGGGGTATAGAATCTGAATCTTTTTCCATCCATTCCCACTACAACTCGAGGGTATAGGATTTGAATCTTCTTCCATCAATTTGGTCTATTATACCATTCCCTGGGCGTCATGACCAGATGTGTATGCATGATATCATGAATGCAGAATATCATATTTTGAAAACTATCCCCTTTAATGCTTGGGTCATTATTCGTCGAGGTCGTATCACCGACGTAATATCTTGTCTTTTCTGTTCAATCAATATCTTTGACAGAAAATCTGAAGAGGTAGTCACAATTTAGACTTCTCTTTCTCAAAACTTTCTAACCCTTAAGCATGGTGAGTTCTAAACAATAGTCCTATTTTAAGTTCTTGTATTATTTAGAAGTTTCCAAAGTAATATGTGGAACTCCTTTTATGAAAGTATTATTAGTCCATTAATCGTTATTTTAATACAAAATGCTCAAAAAAGATCATAACAATAGACAAGAATAGAATTAGTTTGGAGCATAGCTTGAGATGAATAAATTATCAAAAATAGGAAAGATAAAAAAGGAAATTAACTGGAAATGCATCTTGAAAAGGCAAAAAAAGTATTCAAAAATGACAAATTCAATATGAGTAGGATGAAGAACTATGTGCCCCAGATATTGCAGCCTGAGCTTCTCTGTACAAACTTTTTGAGGACCATTTTGAACTCAATATGTGTTTAGGGGATCCGGAGTACTTTGTCGGTGCCCCAAGACATAGCATACTTCCTCATTGTTAATTCAGGCATAGCAAGACTACCGTATGCCCCACTTTTGATCAAAATTTGAGTCGTCTTTTTCGGGTTTTCAACTCAAAACCCCTTTGGTCTCAAGGCGCTTTTTGTGGGTTTTCACATTGACCTCTCTATTTTTTTCTTTTTTCTTCTTTTTTTTAAGGTCTCAAAGCGTCCTTTGCAGGTTTTCACCTTGGCCTCTCCCTTTTTGGTAAAATATTTCTTGACTGAATTTGAATTCATTGGATTGGGCAGGTCTTTGCCATCCATTCCGGTCAATATCAATGCTCCTATAGAACAGGCCTTCTTTACTACATAAGGTCCTTCCCAGTTTGGCATCCACTTTCCTCTGAAGTCCTTATGTATAGAAAGGATCTTCTTCAATACCAGGACCCCATCATGAAATTCTTTTGGGTGAACATTTTCCATCATAAGTCTGCATCATCCATTTTTGGTATATTTAACTATGATGAATACTTTCAAACCCTTTTCTTTGGCTAGGTTCACTGGAGACATTCTACTTTATCCAATTCTTGACTCAATCAAAGCTTGGAGAAAATGAATCTCGACTTCCATGGGCAAAACCGCTTCTATTCCATAAACTAATGAGAAAGGTGTTGCCCTAGCGAAGGTCCTGACCGACATTTTATAAGCATAGAGAGTAAATGGTATCTTCTTATGCCAATCTTTACAAGTCTCGGTCATTTTCCACGATCTTTTTATTGTTATTATTTTTTCTTTCTCTCTCTTTTTTGTACTTTTTTCTTTTTTGCTGCACTGTGATATGGTGTCTGATCTTTGAACAAACTACAAACTTTTGACATTGTGCAATTGTGCATTATTAGACATGATGCTTTCTGATATTCTTTGTCAGTGTCCTTTTTTTTTAAAATTTGATGACTATCAACTTTGTAACATTGGCATATGAAGCTACTTTCACCCTCTTAGTGAAGTAATCGACAACCTCCAAGATGAATCGATGACATCTAAAGCTTTTGACGAGATCGGCCTCATAACATTTATGCCCCACATATAGAAAATCTGTAAAGAAATGAAGGAGACACATAAGTCTTGTCTTCTTTAATTTGGCATTTACGGCATAACTGATGCAATCCCCTTCCATGGTGAACCAGTAGTATCCGAACCTTATGATTAGCCTGGCTATCATAAAACCATTAGCATATGTCCTTCTGACATCCTTATGGACCTCTTTTGGCCTTAACAGCATCCACATGTCTTAGTAACCCTGACATATCTTGATATGATCGTGTGAAAACATCTTTGAATTCTTAGAATAACTCAATGACGTCTCACTTTGTCTCTATGGTGATGCGGGGTCTGATCTTTACCTCTTACTGTCCATTGACTTTTCATCTTGTTCTACCATCCTTAACAAGTCAAGAGGTAGGTTACAATCTCTGTCATCTTCAAAGTCCTGAGATCCCTCTAGACACACATCTTACTCGAAAGGAGACTCAGGGTCAGTAGTAGTGTTGCTCATGTCATTGATATCTGGGGTCCTATTGTAGGTTCGAAAGAAGATTTCAAAGAATAAATGAATCTTAAGAACAATTATTTATATGGTATGATCATGAATGAAGAATAAGAATATCTGAAAGAAAGTCAAAATAATCTAAGAATAATGAAATGAAAAAAATAAAAGAATATTTGCTCAAAAAGATGCATTTTATTGAAATAATAATTTTGGACACAAGCCTATTTCACAAAAGGATTCTCATTGCCTCTAGGCTTAAAGTAACAAGTGTGTTCTGAATATTACTCTAAATTAGTTTAAAAAAAATACAAGGATCTCTTCCACAGCCCTATTGTTCAAAACATTCCCAAGTACGCAAGGGCAGACACTTGGAAACTTTTCTTCCCCGGTTTCTTCTTCGGATACGTCATCAATATTCAGATTCCCTTATATTCCTTCCGGGCTTTTACTTCTTCAAGGAATCGCAACTCTCTTGCCCCCTCTTTCAATTATTGTATTTACTGCCTCATTAGAGCGATTAGGTTCTGGTGAATCGTCAAACTTCACAATTCCCATTTTAATGAACCTTTCAACCGACTTTTTGAACGTAGTGCAGTTTTAGATTGAATGCCCCATTAATCCCGCGTGGTACTCGCATTGGGCATTCGCATCATACCATTTTGGGAACGGAGGTTGCACGGGTTCCTTGTAGAACGGAGACACCGCATGTATATAAAAAAGATTCTGATACAGCTCCTTGTATGTCATCGGGATAGGTGTGAACTAGAGCCTTTCTGCATCTGGCCTTGAGTTGAATTCTTGCTTTGAAGAGCCTTGATAGCTAATGATTACGGCCCCCGGTTGGCCTATAGTAACTGATTTGGAATGCATGCTCAAGATATTTACTTCATTTTCCTTGTTTCTCGGGATTGATTTTTGGCGTTTTCTCCCGCAACTATCTTCCCACTTCTTACCGCGTTTTCAATCATCTCGCCGGACATTACTATATATGAAAAGCTCATGGTAGCGCTTCTCAACATATTGTTAATGAACGGAGTTTTCAGAGTATTGATGAAAAGCATCGTGGTTTTCTTTTTTGCAAATTGGAAAGAAATATTTAATTTTATATAGTGTGATTTTTTTTCTTTTAAAATTTTTAAAATTTTTACAATTAAATTGTTCATACTTTTTAAAAAATATTAAATTGATCTGTTTGATAAATAAAAAAATATACGAGAAGAATTGAAACTTTTTTACGTTAAAAAAAAGGCCATTCAAATTTGAAAGTTTCACCCCATTGAAGTAAAATCCTATATCTTTCCCTAACAACAACTTTATACATTCTCTATGTGAAAATATTTTTAGTAGAAATTTTGATTATGTTTTGATGGTTTTAAAGAGGTTAAGTTTTCTCTTATGAAGAGCAATTTAGTTCTTAAATATTTAATATCATGAAAACTTTTAATATTAAAAAATATTGATTTTTTGTGGTTTAAATTATTATGGCAAAAATTAATTAGAATATGAAAAATATTAAATTCCCACTTTTTTAGGTCAGTTAATATTTTATAACATTTTCATTTATAATTTTATCAATTTGCTTCAAAACCACATGTATATTAATTAAATTGCCCACTTTTATAATAGATTGGTTAAATTGCTCCTAAACATATAATACAAGGACCTATTAGGTAATTTAATCTTTTAAAATATTTGGTAGGGTATTTTTAGAAGTAAAATTTGATAGTTTTATTGGGATAATTTTATATCGAATATTAAAATAATTATGTGCATTTGATTTTTCTTATTCTATAATTATATTTGATTATTTTGTATTCTTTAATTAATTTAATTAGTGTTATTTAACTTATAAAATTCTGTGATGTGGGTAAATAAAAATGATTTGAGAAAAGTACTTTTCATTTTTAATTTAATATTTAAATTTATAAAAATATCAAATTTAAAGTCGTTGAATAATTTATCTTCACACACAAAACACAAGCAAACCACTTGTCAAAGTATTAACATTGAATTAGGTTCCTTAGTGTCTGAGTTTGTAGGGCACTCCTCCATGTTCAAAATGAAAAATAGTAAATACACATGACACAAGAATATGATTATGTAGTTCAGGTTCTCTATACCTGCGAAGCTTAACTTAGTGAAATATATGCACTCTCTTCAACGATTACAAAGTAAACCTACTTAATCACGCACACTGTGATTCCTTCTTGGTTTAACCTCCGATACAGATTGTGGTCTCAACCTCTCATCTTTTTTGCCTTCGTTCGTAGTTGATTGCGATCGGTTGTTCCTTGGTTGCAATCGTGTATCTTTTAGTCTAGAAATAGGTGGTTGTGAAGATGGCCCACCTTGGTAGAGCAGTGACCCCGGAGGTGTTTGCGACACTATCAGCGTAGGGGTAAACTATATTGTGTCCAATACACCGATGGCATAATGATTGGACTCCCGATCGATTCCCTAAACATAGAAGGCTTATATGTCGTCGTCGGTATCATAGTCATTGAAAATGTCAATGGTGTCGACATGTAATATGCTAGGGACGGAGGTCCATAAAAAAAACCTGGCATTAAAGTAGAAGCAAAAAAATGTGGTGCAATGGGTGATTTTTGTGTAAAAAAGCAAGGGTTAGTATAAGCACCATAATAAGTCGAGTCATACTGATCAGGGGGTGGTGCGACCATCAGTGTTAGTTCTTGCATCAGTAGAGATGATGGACCCACCTTAGTAGCTCTATCGTGGCCTCCTCGTATACGCTGGCTTGCCTCTCGCCTCTTCACCTAACAAATATGGCTTACCCTGGACCCTAAACCATGGTATGTACTTCGAATAACAGGTGAACTCGAAAGCAAAAATGGCTTCGCGAGTAGGTAAAAACTTGTACCTATTGTTCCAGATGTTGATATATTAGGCGTGGAATGTAGTCCAATTCTCATCCGTCCTCCCTTACAAGTCGACACGATGCAAATCTTTGAGGTCTTCAGGTGTCACTGGAACTGATTGCCTAAACTTGAATTGCTGCAACACTCTATCCGACTCATGCATCTCCACGGTAGCCTACACTACCAATGGCACCTTCACGTACCAGATGCTGGGATTGACCAATAATTCTGATCGAATGCATTCTTAAAGTGTCGAATTGGAGTAAGACGTCCATTCAAACTATATTAAAATAAAAAAATTAGTTATCTATATACCACTAATTTTTAAATGAACTACATTAATATTATATAATTCAAATTTAAAAAATACATACCTCCATTTCCAATCGTTGGTCTAACAGAAGCCAAATATCTCGAAGCTCAATGGGTAGTCCCACATAACCCATCCCATGGTTCCACCTATTGAAATAATATGTTAACACAACAATTTAAATTTTAAATAATTTTATTATTGTAAATATATTAACTAATGAATTTTACATTGTTACGAGTGAGAATGTATATAAGGGTAGACCATGGAGGACATGAAAAGGGCAGCCGGTACCGCGCCCATGATTGTAGTGGAAGCATGCAACCATCGATTTGAATTTTGGTGGTTCAGTCTCCCGACACATCTTCCGGTACAACATCCCTAACATGATTAACCCCCAGCTGAGTTCGTTTGCTTCTTTAAAGGTGATGAGTTTTAGAAGTCACCTTAAATGGACGAGATTTCATGACTTATCAGGCATTAGGAGACCCTTGATAATCATAAAGAAGTATGCCTAAGTGTGCTATTCTCTTTGGACTTTAGTTGAATCCTTATTGAGCCCACTGAAATTTCTTCTTAGCCAATTAATATCTAGTCAAGCTTTAAAAATGGTTTCCAAAACTCGCTCTAAAAGTTGCTCGCATACGCCTCTCTAATCAGCTGTGTGAACTGACCCAATCATCAGCCCATCCACCGATAACCCAAGTTGTAATAATACATCCTTTAGAGTGATAGTGCACTCGCCGCATAGAAGGTGGAATGTGTGCATCTCAGATCTCTACCTTTCCACCAACGCGCTTACAATTGTAGGGTCTAATTTACACCCCCGACCAATAAGGGCCACGTGCAAAAATCTAGCATCTCTTTAGTACAGTTCAATTAAGGGTAATGGAGGAGCGGGTAAATTACGAATATAATTCTCTAAAATTTGATCTTTCACCTATATATAAAAAAACATACAAAATATTAAATTCCAATATAACAATAAAATATTTAAATTAAATTACATTAAATATGATAAAAATCTTACATTTGCAATTGATCGATGGAAATGTGCTTCTTATCCAAATGAATTAAAGATTGTGCCATTGTTAATTTCAAAAAACACGAAATAAATTGTAATATAAAAATATTTTACAAAAAACTTAAGAAATTTCTTTAGTAAAATAGAGTTGAGAGAGAAATAAGTTTTTAGTGAGAAATTATGAGTAAGGTGATCATGGGCCGGGCCCAGAAAAAAATTTCGGCCCGTTTTCTAGGCCCGGGCCCGGCCCGACCTGAAATATGAGCCTGAAATTTTGTCCAGGCCCGGCCCGAAATAAAAATGCTAGGCCCGAGCCCAGCCCTGCACGACCTGGCCCATATTAAATTTTTTTGCTTATTTCATTAAAAATTTTAAAAACATAATAAATTAAATAAATTTAAAAACATAAAAACAAATATTAAAACAAGAAACAAAATAAAATTGAGATAAACAATTCTTAAAACAATACACAAACTAAAAAAAACAAAGTTAAAAATTACATATGCTTAAAAAAATAAAAAATATATATATTTAAATAATTCGGGCCAGGTCGGGCCGGGCCCAAGCCAAAAAAGGTTGGCCCGAGGCCCGACCCGTTTTCTAAATAGGCCTCGTATTTTTGCCCAAACCCATATTTCGGGCCTATATTTTTAACCAAACCCTCCCATTTTTTGGGAGGGCCTTCGAGCCGGGCCGGGCCTCCCAACCCATGATCACCTCTAATTATGAGGGAATTGAAAGAAATTTGAGAATGTGAGAGAGAGTTGAGATTGAATTTAATAGAAAAATAAAATTGGGGAGGGGGATAACCATTGAGGGGGGAGCCGTTGGTCTCAACGGCTAATTAAATGACCGTTAGGGGAAGCATTTCCAACTGGAAGCTTTTTTAGCTTATATGGCAAAAATGCTTTGAACTAGAGGCATTTTCCTACAAATACGTTAAAAACACTTCCAGCTATATGCTTGCATTTCACTTGAAGTCACTTCCAACTGAAAGTGTTCTCATAAAATCAGCCTATTCCCATCATTTTTCGAGAAAATGGCTTAATCTCGTAATTTTTTTTAAAAAATTGGCATTTTTAGGTAATTCTGTCTTTTAATGTAATGCCATTCATAATCAATTTTCAATCTCCTGCTACTATTATTGTTGCATTTGAATCCAGATACATGTTTTAATGTTGATTTTAATATTATCATTATAATACTTAATCACACTGCTACAATAGTTAATCTCACCACCATCGATATTTTGAATTTCACTGAAGTCAATCTCACTGTCCATTCAAATGGAACTTAACTAACTAACTAACTATAATTAAACCTAGGGACTCAAGGTATTAGAACCTTAGCTTTGCCAATACAATCATGGTTCATTGGCCACCTACATATATATTTGAAATACTTATATATATTATGTTAGAATTAAGAGACCTGGATCCTTATTTAAATAAAATACAGTGGTAAAACAAAATAAAAGTAAAATTCATATAGAACTACACTTCTTTTATTTTATTTTAGAATAAGGTTTTTTTAAACCTTATTAAACTCCATCTATTGATATTGATTAGAATAAGGTGTTTCAGTCTTACTACACTCCTATTAGAATATGCTTTTACAAGCCTATCAATAGACATAATCAACTCCTTTTGTAATCATCCGAATTCAACATAGTGAATTTTCTTCTCCTCTGCCTGTAGTTTTTTCCCGAAAGTGTTTCTACGTAAAAATCTGTGTTCTTTATTTTTATTTCTCTTTTCTTTGTAATATATTGTCATTATCGACATTCTTTTTTTTTACAAATTGGTATTCGAGCTTCCGAGTTGTTCATCTCGATCACAATATGGCGTCTTTGAAGTATGAAATTCCGCTGTTGGATTGCAACATCGGATTCGCGCTGTGGCAGATTAAGATGCAAGCAGTTCTTGCGCAGATGGATCTAGAGGGTGCCCTACTAGGGATAGATAAGATGCCTTCAACATTAATAGATGAAGAAAAGAAGCGTAAGGATCGAAAGATGTTAACACAAATACATCTGCATTTGTCTAACGAAATTTTGCAGGATGTGATGAAGGAGAAGACCGTCGCTGCATTATGGAAGAGGATGGAACAAATATGTATGTTGAAAACTCTAACCCACAAGTTGCATATGAAGCAGCGTCTTTCTGCTCACGTTTGGAGGAAGGTTGGAAACACGAAAATATACACATTTTTTATACCCTTTTTAACTCAAATTCATGCAATTTCGGTAAAATTCTTGTTGAAAAATATATAATTATTATAAAATAATTAAATTGCACTCAAATTATGAACATGTTGAATTTTAATTAATTTTATATCAAATTTTGATTATTTTCGACAGATTTGCACAAAGGGCAAAAAATGACTCGGTAAACACTGCTAGAAGTGCAAAATCGAGAAGCAATTTTGAAGGATCAAGGCAGATTAATTTTCCAGCTTAAGACGGTCCAAATTATGTGTATTAATTCGTAATATAATTAATTTTAATTTTAATCCAATTTAATTTGGGTTAAAATAAATTATTATTAATTAATTATGAAAAAGGGGCCTAGTTGAGCTGAATGAGAAAACCGATCCAACCGAGCACTAGGCAGCCCAAAACCATCCCACATGCTGACCCAATTAGCTTGTTTGGCTTATTATTTGACTTGCAAAATGACCCTTGAAGACTCCTTCAATTTGCATTCAAACCCCTCCACCATTCATGCCTTTCTAGATTTGCCCCTACCTAAAAATAGCATGCTTGAAATCTTCAAACATACCACATGTGTGGCCGACCATGAGGGGAGTCTTTGGCTGCTGATTGTGGATATTTTTAGCAGCCTTCTCAACCTATAAATACCCCCTTGGCTGCTCACTTCAAACACATCTCAAACCCAATCATTTCATCACTTCTTTCTCACTTTTCTCTCTTCATTCCCTTCCATTGTTCTTCATTTTCTTCCCCTATTCCTTTTCCGATTTCACCTGTTGAAAAATAGTCCTTCAACCATAATTTGGAGCAGTATTCAAGTGTTCCTGGAAGCCTCGATTCAACAAGAACAAGCGGAGAAGGAGGAGAAGAGCGAACTACTCAAGCCTCGGAGAAACATCAGATTTGATTCTTGTTCCTTATCCTTTTTAATTTTATTGTTGTTGTTATGAACATGTCCATGAATAATTGTGATGTTAATATGTTTAATTTAATTAATATGGCTTAAATTCAATTCGTGTTAGGTTGATTGCATTTCATTTATTTGAGTTATTAAAATTATTTTTGTGTTGTTATAGGTTTCAATAAGATGTTTGATTAAGTAAAACCATGACTAAGTTATTCTTGCATTACAATTGTAAGGTAACTAATGAATTAATTATTTAAATGGATTGAAATTATAATTAATTGACATAGTACTTAATTAGTGCATGTTTAATCATCTGAGGAAGTTGATGGTTAAATTAGCAACGGTATCTAAAGATACATTAGCTTTGCATAACTTGCAAGATTATTGTGATTAAATTGTTTCAAGGTAGAAAGACATTGTAACCTCACGTAATGTTTTATATGCTTATGAGATTGAATTAATTGTTTGAATTGGCATAGAGATATGTACAAGAGATTATTTTAATTTTATAAGTATGTATGTGCATTAACTCATTTGCTTATTAAAATTTGTTTAATCGGTTGAATTGACATAGAGATATAGTCAAGAGATAAATGGATTTTGGTAGGTAAGTATGTTCATAAGTTAGCAAATTACCGAGTTTTCGTGAATTTATTCGTAATAACATGAACATGAGTTTAGTAATTCTAAGTTAAGAAATGTAATTAATCTAACACAATTATGTCATCTTGATTAAACTCATCTTTTGAAATAGTGCATTGGAACTTTTATTTTATTTTTATTTATTTTACTTTGTTAAAATCCTAGTTTTTAATCACCTCTTCAAATCAAAATATTTTTCACCAAAGTGTTTTTTTAAATTGCATTCATAAATAATTCTTTGCACAGTCCTTGTGGGTATGATAACTCGACTTTTACTTGTCACTTTATTACTTGTTGCGATTGTGTACACTTGTACATTTCTGTCATTCCAAGTTTTTGGCGCCGTTGCCGGGGACTGTGTTAAAAAGTCATTATTTGTTAATTTGTTAACTTTGCATTTTGGTTTATTTTTCTATTCAATTTTAACTTAATTAATTTTCTGTGTGTTTCAGGTGTTTATGAGTATTGATCGAATCATTGATTTACGCCCTGTAGACTCTGAGATTGAAATAACTTTTTGACAACAGAAAAGACAAACAAGTCAGAGAAGGACTGAAGAGATGAACTTCGAAAATTTGAATCAAGGAAATAGAGCAAACCCTGCTCAAAATCCTATCCTTATTGCTGATGATAGGGATAGAACTTTAAGATAGTATGCCATGCCAGTGTTTCATGATCTTAATATGGTATTAAGAGACTCAAAATCGAGGTACAACAGTTTGAGCTGAAGCCAGTCATGTTCTAGATGCTTCAGACAGTGGGCCAATTCAGTGGAATGCCTATCGAAGATCCTCATATTCACTTAAGACTGTTTATGGAGGTGAGCGATTCTTTCAAGTTAGCTGAGTACCCGAAGATGCACTACTATTAAAGCTGTTCCTACATTTGTTAAGGGATAAAGCTCGAGCCTGTTGAACTCATTGCCACCAAACTCAATTCCACATGGCAAAAGTTAGCAGAAAGATTCTTCATGAAGTATTTTTCGCCTAGTAAGAACGCTAAGTTAAGGAATGAGATCATTGCTTTCCAACAAATGGATGATGAGTCCTTGTATGAGGCATAGGAAAGGTACAAAGAATTATTACGGAAGTGCCCTCTTCACGGAATCCTTCATTGCATCCAACTTGAGACATTTTATATCGGTCTCAATGCCTACACGAGGATGGTAGTGGACGCTTCTGCTAATGGTGCTCTCCTTTCTAAGTCTTATAATGAGGCTTATGAAATCATTGAGAGGATTACTAGAAACAATTATCAATGGCCAACCAATCGAGTAGTGTCAAGAAGACGAGTCACTGGAATACATGAAGTAGACGCTCTCACTTCACTCGCATCTCAGGTATCATCGATTTCTTCAATGCTTAAAAATTTTACCACTAATGTTTTTAATAGTTTTGTAGCACAACTAACGAATCAATTTGTAAATGTAGCCTGTGTCTATTGTGGGAAAGGACATTTATTCGAAGAATATCCATCGAACCCAGAATCTATGTATTACATGGGTAACCAGAACCAAAACCGAGGAAGAGAAGGACTACAGTCCAATTCCTATAACCCATGGTGGCGGAACCACCCTAATTTCTCTTAGAGTAACCAAAAGGCTGGACCCATTAACACATACGCCCAACCTAGACCGACCCAGCCACCTATTTTTACCCAACAAGTTTAGAAACAACTTCAAGTTAAACCATCCAATGGTTTAGAAAACTTGTTGAAGATATACATATCTAAGAATGATGCCTTAATCCAAAGCCAAGCAGCTACATTGAAAAACCTGGAAAACCAAATGAGCCAGCTTGCAACTGAACTCAGAAACCAACCACAAGGTGCTTTACCTAGTGATACAGAGAATTCAAGGAATCCATGGAAAGAGTATTGTAAAGTATTGGCATTGAGGAGAGGAAAGACATTAGAGCCCAACACCGTCAAAGTTGAAGAGGAGCCAACTAATGCTCAAGACTCAAAGGAAGTTGAACCAGGTGTTGAAATTCCAGTTTTACCGGAACCAGAATCTGCAAAATCTGATAAGGTAACTTTTGAACCAATCAATTCTGATAAACTAACAACTTCGTTAGATGCAAAGTTGCCACAAAAGATGAATCAACCAGTTCTAGTAGAGAAGCCTCTACCACCCTACCCTTAAAGACTTCGGAAGCAGAAGTAGGAAGTTCAATTCAAGAAGTTCCTAGACGTACTCAAGCAACTTTATATCAACATCCCATTGGTTGAAGCACTTGAACAAATGCCAAACTACGTCAAATATATAAAGGATATCCTATCAAAAAAATGAAGACTTGGAGAATTTGATACGGTAACCTTGACAAAGGAATGCAGTGTATATTTTCTAGACAAACTACCTCTAAAGTTGAAGGATCCTGTATGTTTTACCATACCTTACAACATTATAGCAACATATTGTGGTAAGGCACTATGTGATTTGGGTGCAAGTATCAACTTGATGCCCATGTCAATATTTGGGGATAGGTGAAGTTAGACCTACTACGGTTACACTTCAATTAGCAGATTGATCCTTAGTACATCCAGAAGGAAAAACCGAGGACGTGTAGACAAATTTATTTTTCCTGCTGACTTTGTTATTTTGGATTTTGAAATAGACAAAGAAGTGCTAATCATCCTAAGAAGGCCTTTCCTAGCAATTGGAAGGACCCTTATTGATGTGCAGAATGGTGAGTTTACTATGCGTGTTCAAGAAAATTAGGTAACATTTAATGTTTTTAAGTCTATGCGATTTCCTGACACAATTGATGATTGTTCTGTAGTGTTTGATTTAGAGGAATTAATCATGGAAAAGGAACTCAACTATGTTGGGGACCTATTAGAACAAATTTTGACATCAGACCCTCTAAGTGATAAAGATGATGATGAATACTTAGCTTTTCTAGAAGCTAATCAAAGAGGATTTAATCTGCAATCCCTCTTTAAATCTTTGGAGTTAGAGAATAAGGATTATGCCCAACCAAAAGCGTCAATTGAGGAGCCACCTAAATTAGAACTGTATGTACTTCCCTCACGTTTAAAATATGTTTATTTAGGTAATGCTTCTACTTTGCCTATATTGTTTCAGCGAAATTAACCATTAAGCAAGAAGAGAAACTCATCCTAGTATTGAAGTAATTTAAGAAGGCTATCGCATGGACCGTAGTCGATATTTGTGGCATTAGTTTATTTGTATGCATACACAAGATCATCCTGGAAGATGACAGAAAAGGGATAATTGATGGACAACAAAGACTGAACCCCATCATGAAGGATGTGGTAAAGAAAGAAATCATCAAGTGGTTAGATGTGAGTATAATTTACCCTATCTTAGACAGTTCGTGGGTAAGTCTGGTCCAATACGTGCCAAAGAAAGCAGGTATTACGATCATTAAAAATGAGAATAACGAGTTGATACCGACTAGAATGGTTACAGGATGAAGAATTTGCATCGATTACCAAAAGCTGAATAAGGCGACTAGGAAAGATCACTTTCCTTTACCGTTTTTGGACCAGATGCTGGATAGACTCGCAAGGCGAGACTATTATTGTTTTCTCGATGGATACTCGGGGTATAATCAGATTATAGTATCACTAGAAGATCAACACAAGACAACATTCACCTGCTCGTATGGTATATTTACATTTAGACGCATGCCGTTTGGTTTATGTAATACACTTGCTACATTTCAAAGATGTATGATGTTTATTTTTACTGATATGGAGAAATACTTGGAAGTCTTTATGGGTGATTTTTCAGTATTCAGAGATAGATATGATGATTGCCTAGCCAAATTAGCCAATGTACTAAGGCGATGCGAAGAAACAAACTCTTATTCAACTGGGAAAAGTGCCATTTCATGGTTCGAGAAGGTATTATTTTGGGGCATTGGATAACGAGATATGGAATCGAGGTAGATAAAGCAAAGCTAGATGTTATTGATAAACTCCCACCTCTAACATCTGTAAAAAGTGTTAGGAGCTGTTAGGGCCACGCCGGTTTCTATCGAAGATTTATCAAAGACTTTTCCAAAATTTCTAAACCCTTATGCAAATTATTAGAGAAGGACACGACGTTCAAATTTGATGAGGAGTGTTTAAGAGATTTTAAATATTTGAAGAGTCAGTTAGTTTTGACGCCCATAATCATCACACCAGACTGGGATTTCCTATTTGAATTAATGTGTGACGCAAGTGACTTCGCTATAGGAGCTATCATGGGCCAGCGAATGAACAAAGTTTTGTCATCCCATTTATTACACAAGTCAGACTCTGAAAAGAGCTCAACTGAATTATATAATAATAGAGAAAGAGTTACTTGCTACTGTATTTGCTTTTGACAAGTTTCGATCTTATCTTGTAGGTACCAAAGTGACTGTCTATACGGACCATTCGACAATTAAGTATTTATTTACCGAGAAAGATGCTAAATTGAGATTGATCCAATGGGTACTTCTACTTCAAGAGTTCGATCTAGAAATTCAAGATTAAAAGGGAGTAGAAAACCAAGTAGCAGACCACTTGTCTAGATTGGAGTAGCAAGAAGGGAATTATCCTTTTATACCGATTTAGGAGACATTTCTAGATGAACACATACTGAAGGAAAATCATGTCCATAAGACCCATTGGTTTACTGATATTGCTAACTATTTAGCTTGTGGTTTGATGCCGATTGATAAGATGTATTATCAAAAGAAAAAGTTCATTTATGATGTGAAGTATTATTTTTGGGAAGAACCATACTTATTTAAAAAGTGTGCAGATCAAATAATCAGGAGATCCATGGCAGAAGATGAAGTACACAAGATTCTATATCATTGCGACTCATCTTCGAGTGGGGGACACTTTGGAGGTACACGTTCTGTGGCAAAAGTATTGCAAGCTGGATTCTTTTGGCCAACACTATTTAAAGACACCTATGCTTACATAAAGAATTGTGATTGATGTCAAAGGGTTGGAAATGTCACCAATAGAAATGAGATGCCCTGGAAAAAAAATCATTAAGGTAGAGTAATTCGATATTTGGGGTATTGACTTTCTTGGTCCTTTCCCTCCATCTTTTGGTCACAAATACATATTGGTAACAGTAGACTACGTGCTTAAGTGGGTTGAGGCCGAGGCATATCTGAAGAACGATGCTAAGGCTGTGATAAAGTTTTTGCAGAAGCATGTATTCACAAGGTTTGGAACCCTAAGAGCTATCATCAGTGATGAAGGGTCCCATTTTGTGAACAAATGGTTGAAATGGTTACTCGACAAACATAGAGTGAAGCATAAGGTCGCCACAGCTTACCATCCGCAGATGAATAGGCAAGCTGAACTGGCAAACAAAGAGATTAAAGGCATACTCGAGAAGGTAGTTTGCCCGAACCGACGAGATTGGTCCAAAAGATTAGATGATGCTTTATGGGCCTACAGGACAACATGCAAGACACCTTTAGGGATGTCACCCTATAGGTTGGTCTTTGGGAAAGCCTGTCATCTGCCCTTGGAGTTAAAACACAAAGCTTACTAGGCTCTCTAACAACTCAACTTTGATCTTAAGCTTGCTAAAGAGAAACGGATGCTCCAAATCAATGAGTTAGAAGAGTTCCGAATATTCTTATACAAGAATGCCAAATTACTCAATGAAAGACTTAAGAGATTTCGGGCTCGAGAATTTAAAGTAGGGCAGCAAGTCTTGTTATTCTATTCCAGATTAAGGTTCTTTCCAAGTAAGTTAAAATCACGTTGGTCCAGTTGATTTACAATTCACAAAGTTTATTCATATGAAGTTGTCGAACTTCAAACTAAGGGAGGTAATTTTCGGGTCAATGCTCAGCGCTTAAAACATTACTGGAGAGATAAAATTGAACGAGATCAAATCTCGTTCATTCTATCAGATATTTAATTTTTCTTGTTTTTCTTTTTAAATAAATGATTTAGGGTATATTTTTGGGATAAGTATGTTTAAATAAATTCTGTCTAGGAGATTGAAACTTAAGCGGGACCGCTTGTGACCCCTCCAATCTTTCTTGGGAATTGATTTTAATATAATCTTCCGAGAAGTTATTCCCTAAATGACAAAATTAATTTTTAGTTTTTCAAATAAAAGGGTCAATTTTGATCCAAGTCTTAAATGCAACTCAATTTCAAATTTTCCTTAAATCTTGGTACTTAATTGAAATATTTTCAAAATTTGGTTGCTCTTTTTGTAAAAATTAAAGATTAGATGTCTCTTTTTGTAAATATTTTCAAAAGGCATCTAGAATAAATGTTTTTAATTTAATTTAATAAATAAGATGATAATCATTAATATATAATTATATCTATTATAATATATTAATTATTATCAACTTTGCATAGAACTAGGATTAGTTTAAATTTGATCATTTTTTTAATAAGTATTTA
The DNA here is from genome assembly GCA_020496765.1 of Gossypium stocksii. Lineage (NCBI taxonomy): Eukaryota > Viridiplantae > Streptophyta > Magnoliopsida > Malvales > Malvaceae > Gossypium > Gossypium stocksii. Next base: position 44,151,801 of record CM035621.1, read on the forward strand.
TTTTAATCAATTAATAGAAAATAATAATTTAATATGCATTATATTAATTATTAATTGTTGTTAACTCTATGTAGAATTAGAACTTAGAATATCTTAATTAGTAATTTGTTCCAAGAATTCTAATGAAACTCTTACTCCCTTCATTATAAATTTCACCCACCCTTTCCATTTTTTTCACTTATCCATCCATCAATCCTAGCATACAAAACCCACAAAGTACCGAATCCTAGCAGCCCCATTCAGCCAGCAGCCCACGCATGCACCAGCAGCCCACGCATGCACCAGCAGCTTACGCTGCTATTGCCGCTCGTTCCAGACCTACTCTCACGCACCCAATCGCACACGCCAACACACCAGCCTTGCTGTTTGCTAGACAGTGCCGTCTACTATCTGCGCATCTGCTCACACCGTGCCTTGCTACTCGCACTAATACACTTGCTTATCGCACCACACCATCAATACACCCTACAACCATCCCTAAACCAACCCTTTTTGCTTTATATTATTTTATTTGAGTTCTTAATTTTTATAAAAAGGTGGTAAGATAAAATTTTCTCCTAAGTTTTAATTTTATTTAATTATTTAATTTTCAATTTATTGAATTATTAATATTTTTACTAATTAAATTTTTGAGAAAATATTTGTTTCCATCTTATGTTCATGTTAATCATGCCTCGCAAGAGAACTCATGCCTATGCTCAAATTGACGAATCACAAAACAAATTCCATTGTGAAGAAGCCAAAGCGAGATACGAAAGCGTTTCCAAAAATCAACATATGCACCCAGAAAAAGGCTTTACGTTGAAAGAAAGAAACTATATTGATTTCATGGCGTGCATTCGACAAATTGTTGAAACTCTCAATTAGGAATTATTTTGTGAGAAAAGACCTAGTATAGATGAGGAGTTAGTTTGTGAATTTTACGCGAATTTGACCACAAGCGAATTGATAGAAGTTTCTGTTCGCGGAATCAAGGTACCAATAACCTCAAACGCTATTAATGAATTCTTTGAATTACCTAATTTTTAAGACGACGAATATTCTTCCTTGATGAGTAATATTGAGTTTGAAAATCTGCAAGAAATTCTCGAGGAACTTACAATTCCAGGTTTTAAGTGGACTGTGTCAAAGCAAGGAATTGACACTTGTTGCAGAGAATATTTGACACTACTAGCGAAAGTATGGTTCTATTTCATTCGATTAAGCCTTATGCCTATTTCACATAGGACTACAATTTCATTAGAGCGAATGGTCTTATTATGCTCTATTTTAACTAGAAAGACCAGTGATGTGGGAAAAATCATCCTAAGAGAAATGTGAAATTGTGCTGCTAGATGTTCTGGCCTAGCTTACTTTCCCTTTACGATAACAATTTTGTGCTTGAAAGCTAAAATTCTTGCAAACGTAAAAACGACAGGTTATAGCCAGGGCACAATCACAGATTGGGAACTCTACTGAATAGTTGGAGACTCTGTTCTATAGCAACGAGTTGAAGAGAGCGAGGATCCAGAAGAAGAAGAAGAAGAATATCCTACAGAGGTCGAACCAATACAGTCAGCTGAAATCCCTGATAAGGCAGAACTAATAGAACCAGTAACCAAACCTAACGTCACAACTTCAATGTTCAAGACTCAATCACCTCACCCAGATCTTCGAGATGAGCTATCAAAGTTAATGGACATAATACAACATATGTAGTAGCAGCAACAAGCTTATTGGAGATATTAAAAAATATGGGACGAGTCAACGAGAAACGCTCTTACGAAAATATACAATGACCTATTTATTTTTGTGTCTGAGTTTCTAGATTTCATATTTGAACCATGAAGTGCACTATCGAATAGGGAGCGAAGCAATTCATGCAAAAACAACGATGATGGAGAAAAAGATGAGTCAAATTCGGAGGGATCTGCAAATAAATAAAAAGGGGGATATTGACTTTATTTTATTTTCGTTCTTAGGTTATTTAATAGGATTACGTTTTATTAAAAAATTTTATTTTTCACATAATAAAACAATAGGTGGAACTCATTAATAAAAATGAACAAGTTGCAAAGTATAAAGTGTGGCAATAGATATATACATGTCTAGGATTGGATCTAGAGAGAGCTTGGTACTTAAGCAATCAAATTGACTCAACTCCTCTTTTCTAGAATCCTACCTGGTGTATAGTATCTATTCACTTTTAACAATGAGGACATTGTTCATCTTAAGTAGGGGGATCGAAAAATTGAAATTATTTCCTCTCAAAATAAAATTTTCTTTTAATTAGGATTAGGATATATTTTGTTCAAAAATTTAAAAATTTGTTAAGTATGCTAAACTTAAGTATAAATAAAGTTAAATTATTTTAATAATTGTTATGTTAGCTAAAATATGATATAAATGCATTTTTAATAAAGCATGCAAATCATACCATAAATTTTTTTAGTTCCTTAGAAAAGTTAGGCATGCATGAAAGTTTAAGTCTCTAGAATTGACTTAGTAGTTTATTAAGGCAAAATCTTAGGAAGCATGGAATGTTAAAAATGATTTAGGCAACTTTTGTTTGGACTGTTTGAGCCTTTCAAGCCAACCATGATGAATTTTTATCTCTTGAAACCCAACTTTGAGACTATATGGCCTAATTTTATTTGAACCCTTGCAATATTTAGCCATTACTCTTCTCTTAATTATCTTTAAATTATCCCAAACACTAGACTTAGTACTATTCAGAATGTTCTTTGAAAATAAGTTTGGGGGAGTTGAAAAGAAGTATCAAATGCTCAAAAAATTGTAGTACATATAGTAAAATGCTCGTGAAAAAAAAAGAAAAAGAAAAGAAAAATAACAAAAAAAAGAGAGCATATGTACTTGAAAGAAAATAGATGTACAAAAGAGCATGTGAAAGCAAAGTTAGTTGGTGTATTGAAGGTAATTATTTGAAAGGTCCGATTGAAGCTGAGTCTAGGGTTTTTAGCCTAAATTTATCTATCTTTTACCTACCCCTAGCCTAGCCATGTTACCTCTTTTTTAAAGACCTATTGATTCAAGTGTCTATGCTACCTACATTAGTGGAGAGAAATTGCTATGTTCAACATATGAAGGCATAAGTTAAACTTAATGATTGAAGCTTAATCTTGAATAAGGGAGTAAAATCAAATTGGTAGGGATTTAACATGTCTTTATTAGGAAGCGTTTAGTCTATTTTTGCTATCATAAGAAGAATTGAGATTATTTTGAATGATATGTATACTTAAGTAGTGTAAATCTCAAAATTCTTGTTCTTGAGCATAAGTGTACCAAATTCATAATTCTGGGACGAGCAATGAATTAAGTTTGGGGTGTGGAAATGCGAAAATATACACACTTTTTTCATGCCTCTTTTAACTCAAATTCATGCAGTTTCGGTAAAATTCTTGTCGAAAAATATAATTATTATAAAATAATTAAATTACACTAAAATTATGAACATGTTTAATTTTAATTAATTTTATATCAAATTTTTATTAATTTTGATTATTTTCGACAGATTTACACAAAGGGCGAAAAATGACTTGGCAGACACTGCTAGAAGCGCAAAACCGAGAAGCAATTTTAAAGCATGAAGGAGAATTAATTTTTTAGCCTAAGACAGTACAAATTATATGTATTAATTCATAATATAATTAGTTTTAATTTTAATCCAATTTAATTTGGGTTAAATAAATTATTATTAATTATGTAACACCCCAAAACCCGGCTTGGACATTATGGTCGGATTAGGTGATGTCACATGGTAGTGTGTTTGAAAAATCATATCTTTGCTTAAACCAATCCCCGTTTAGAAACTTTGCATTATTACTTATTAATTCCAAGATCGAGTTATTTAATCAGTCGAAAAGTTTTTACTTACCACGGAAGCTTATAAAATGTTTGCGTACTCGTGGGTATTTTGTTAAAATGTTATTTCTTTTGAAAACTCAAGTTTTTCTAGTACCAGCAGTTATAAACCAAAACAATAAAAATCCCAAATTAAAAATAAAAATTCAGAGAGGCCATGATACAACAAAATACCTCGAAATAAATCAAAATCATAATTAAGAACTAAATAGAATGAAATAGGTCGTGTGGCCACCACTGAGTCCTCCGCCGCACCGATTTGCCTATGTCTGGGGATTACCTGTACAGATAAATCAGAAGGGTGAGTTTACGAAAACACAGTGTGTAATCCCATATAGAACAAACAGACAGAAGCCTAAGCCCTTTTCAGTATCAGATTCAGTTATAGTTAGGGCCTTAGCCCACCTCAGTACAGGGGCAGTCATGCATTAGGGCCTTGGCCCACTACAGTATCAGTATTCAGTACAGTAACAAATATGCATCACAATGTCCTACCCAGCCAGCCTCTACACATAATCTTCGTCCAACCCTACACTCCTTGTGGGGATATAATCAACCCACCCATCTCTACACTCCAAAAAGTACCGAATACGACACTAGACAGTAGTTTGCAGCTGAGGTGCTAGTGAATTAGGCTCGAGGCCTTTCAGAACACTTCCTCTGAACAATATCAACCCCTATCCTGCAATGCAATATACAAATATGACATGCTATAACATAATATTAAGGTATACAATATCAAATTAGTGGGACATCATCATGCTTAATAACATGTACAATCATATCAGTCATATAGTCATTTCAGTTAATTAAGGGTCTAGGTAAGCTTACCGACCCTACAGTAAGTCCATAGTCGACTCAGGCGACCCGTGCAACCTTAACAGTCAGTGAAAATGGGCCCACAAGCCCATGTTGTTTTCCCGTGTGGGCCAACTCTCCCGTGTGGCCCACATGGCCCAAAATGGCCTTGGCCGTGTGGATCACACGGCATGGCCCAGAAATTTCACACGCCAGTGTGATTCACCCGTGTGGGCCCACACGGCCCAATTCAGTTCGACCCATGTATCACACACGGCCAGCCTCGTCGATCGCACGTCCATGTTCGACCACACGGGCGGCCATACGCCTGTGTGGCATCGACAACCTCACTTTTTGGCTTTTTATCGATTTTCGTTTACAGTGTTATGGTTACACATCTAGTTTTGATTTGCCGTGAAATACTATCGAGCACTCCAGAACCTAACATCGACAATTGAAAGCCCAAAATTGATGATACTTAACAAAACTAAATGAAGTTATAACGTGCCAACCGACTTTTATCATCAAACCTTACATTTGAAATTGAGTAACCCCTACCTTCAGATCCGAACAAGATAGGTCACCACTTCCTCAATTCGTTGCTGACAATTCTGAAAATCCCAATATTAACAACAATTCATAGTTTCATAACCAAGAGAATAGAAAAGTTTTCCCTTAATTCACAAAGCATAGCCACCTTACCTACTAAACGCGTAACAGCAGAACCGCACCGCTCCAACGCTAATCGAATCGCTTTAGCCCTTAACCTTCATCAATGAACAGTCAATCGATTTACTAGGAATCCAAAAATCACATTACTCCACAGTTATGAAACTTGCCAACAACGCAAGAACCAAAATAGAGGTGGCAAGTTGCAACAACGTAAAAGGGACTATGAAAGGAATGGATTAAAAGGGGAAACCAAAGAAGAGAGAAGAGAAGATTCTAACAAGCAGTTGGCAGTATCAAACAAAAATACTGAAACCATTGTCTATGAAAATAACCAATGAAGAATTGACAGAAGACAGAATTGATACTAACCATGTACGAAGACACGCGACACACAAAGAGGAAATAACTTGATTACCAACAAAAGAAAAAGAGGGGAAGAAAAGATAGAGATTTGGTAGAGAGGGAAGGGAATAACGTCAGAGAATTTGGGGAACTAGAGAGTGGGTGCCGAAATTAGAAAAAAAAAGAAGTGATTAGTTTTTTTGGTAAACCCTCTAATCCCTTAACTTTCTCCCTATATCCCTCACTTCCCTCCTAAAATTGTCCATCACACTCCCACTAACCCTCAAAGTCCCCCTAAACCGTCCACCACAATCTCCTCAACAACTAAATTCCACCCTCATTCAAACACTACAGTATTTTGGCTAAACCAAAATTCCTACACGGCACAGGCAGCAAATAATCTCTTGTTTACATAAAGACTCGAACTTCGGACCTCTAGCTTATTTACCCTCCACTCAACCACCAGACCAGTCGACCCATTCTAACATATTTTACTAACATTTAATTATAAGCCTACTCACTAGAGATAGGGCTTTATTCATAAAAATACAAAAATTTTTCCAAGTCAAGGCTTGAACTTAGGACTTCTCAGAGACTCCTAGAACACTTAACCACTAAAGCAGATTGTAACAGCCCTAACTCATATCCGTTGCCAGACTAGGGTTAAGAGGCATTACCAGACAAATCGAAACATTTCACGAATAATTCACAAACATATTACACATCATCATCATATCATAAACATACACCATCAATGAGTCCCTTCAAAAGGTATAAGAGACCTTAAACATGCATTAGAAGAAGATCGGGACTAAACCGAGCTCATACAAAATATTTTTGAAACTTAACATTTTTCAAAGGTACAGAGGTCACACGTCCATGTGGTCAGGCCGTGTGCCTCACATGGCATTAGACACGCCCGTGTGTTTAGGCTGTGGCAAAATAGGGCAAACATTCTGACTTGTACCACACGGCTGAGGACACGTCCGTGTGCCAGGCCGTGTGAAATTTAGGGAGGTTACTGACTTGGGTCAGACGGCCGACCACACACCCAAGTGCCCGTGTGATAGACACGCTTGTGTGTCCAGGCTGTGTCAAAACTGTAGGGTATACTGACTTAATTCGAAAGGGTACCCTAGGGGACACACGGTCCTGTACTATGACCGTGTTCAAATACGGCTGAGACACACGCCCGTGTCTCTGCCCGTGTGGACAAAAATAAGCCATTCGAAAAGGTAGCTTTGTCACCCATTTTGGGTCATTCATACAAGCCAAAACCAAAGCATTTTCATACCAAAATTTCCAGCCAAAATCAAAACCAAAACATGTTCAATTCATACATATAATCCTCTTCCAAATTTATACTCAATATCCATACTAAATTATCCAAAACACAAACTAAACTCATACCAACACCTATGAAATATAACTCATTTTATACCACATTTAATCTTATGACAAAGTTTACCATTTCACCTTCAAGCATAAATCAAATTTGACCATTTATTTTGGTTATTCATAGACATCAAACCAGATCATTTTCCAAACATATAAACCATATCAGCCATCCACATTTTCAACCAAAAGCTAGCCATATCACATGGCATAACTTATTTACATCTCAAAAATATATTCAAAGATATCTAGCCTATACATGCCATAATTCATTATTCATATTTTCAAAAAGTACCAAGATAAAGTCCGATAGTGTGGTGATGATCCTCGACAATCCTCGAGCTCTCCGTAGCTTTGATATCTATAAAACAATCCGAACACACACAAAGTAAGCTACAAAGATCTTAGTAAGCCATATAGAAATAAATTGATGAATAACGTAATCATAGCTCACTTTATACAAATAACTCATGGAAAAACACAATTACAAAATCGCATCTCTCATATAGCTCACATGATCATATGTCTCTTACACTTAAACACATCTTATTCTCATGTACACATACATATGTCATAAGTTCACAAATGAACAATATTTTACCTTTGAATTTCAAACAAAGCATTTGTTTCATACGTACCAGAATCGGATGCTCATTCATATACTCATTCAAATCTCAAAATTGCCCGTTGAACTATTCGAAAACAAATAGGATACGCGGATAACTTGGAAAGCTCATACAATGCCAACGCCCTAGACGTGGTCTTTCATGTAATCAAATATCGATGCCACTGTCCCAGACAGCGTCTTGCACGAATCAAATATGATACCAATGTCCCAGTCATGGTCTTGCACGTAAATCAAAAATCGATGCCAACGTCCCAGATGTGGTCTTACACGAAAACACATATCGGATCCTATGTCATGACATATGTATCCTAACTATTCCTAGGTTCGTACGGGGCTTTTCAGATGTCGTCACATACTCGAAATTTTCTCAGATTTCATATATTCATCTCCAATAATCATTCCTCACAATTAAATCACATATAAACATGAATAAATCAACTTAAACACATTTATTTGTATATAGACTTACCTCGTACGGATTCGGACGGTATTGATCGACTATTCAACAATTTTTGATTTTCCCTGATCTAATTTTGTTTTCTTTGGTTCTTGATCTAAAAAAATTCAAATTTAACCCTTTTATTCAACAAATCATTCAATTCAATAAATAATCACACATTTAGGGGCATTTTACAAGTTAGCCCTCACATTTTCACATTTTAGTCCCTAATTCACAAAATTACAAAATATGCAAAATTTCTTTATACCATAGCTTAGCCGAATTTTCCTACACTTCATATGAGTCCATATAATTCATAAATTTCACATTTTAGTCCTTCAATTTCTTATTTTCTCAATTTAGCCCAAATTACACAAATTCATCAAAAATTCAAATACAAAACATATTAACCTCATATCAAGCTTTCATAATTCATCAATTAACATCATTAAACTCACAAAATTGAAGCATGTGCTTGATAAAACACAAAGCAACAATCTCAAAAATGTAAAAATCATCAAAAACCGAATAAAAAGCATACCTTAATCAACCAATGCAAGTGCCAAATATGTTAAAGCTTCTAAAGCCCTAATTTTCTCTCTATTTTCAGTTGACGAACAAAGATGAATGAATATTATGGCTTTTGTTTTTCTTTAATTTACTTAAATATTCAATTTACCTTTATAACCTTATTAATGTCATTAAAATCCCACTAACATATGTCCATCTTTGTCCATTCATTTTAATTATGGTCAAATAACAACATAAGGACCTCACATTTAAAACATCATACCAATTCGACACTTTAAACAATTAAAAGGCTACTTTTGCATTTTCTGCGATTTAGTCCTTTTTAGAAATTAAGCACTCAATCGAAAAAATTAATTCACGAAAATTTCATAGATATAAATTCATATGCTCTGAACAATAAAAATAATATTAAATTATTTTTCTAAATCAGATTTGTGGTCCCGAAACCACTATTCTGACTAGGGTCTAAACTGGAATGTTACATAGATACACATTTGTGTCATAATTACACGAGAACAAAAATACAAACTTTGGGGCGTTACAACTCTACCCCCTTTAAAGAAAATTTCGGCCTTGAAATTTTACCTGATCAAAATAGATGAGGATACTGCTGGTGCATCGCATCCTCAGGCTCCTACGTGACCTCCTCAGTGCCATGATTACGCCATAAAACCTTAACCAGTGGGATAGACTTTTTCCTTAGAACCTTTACGTCATGATCCAGAATTTGAACTGGCTCATCCTCAAAGGTCAAATCTGGCCTAACATCGATCTCTTCAACAGGAACAATATGCACGGGATTAGAGCGGTAGCGCCTCAACATCGAGACATGGAATATATCATGAATCCGATCTAGTTCCAGAGGTAACTCTAACTGCTAGGCAACTGGTCCTACATGTTTCAGAATACGATAAGGCCCAAAGAATCTAGCACTCAACTTGACCTTACGACCAAATCTCAGTACCTTCTTCCATGGCGAGACCTTGAGGAAAATGGAGTCTTCCACAAAATACTCAATTTCACGTTGCTGCAGGTCTACGTAGGACTTCTTCTTATCAGATGCCACTTTCAATCAGTCTCAAATCAGTCTAACTTTATCCTTGGTATCAGAAACCAGTTCAAGGCCCAAAACCTGTCGCTCGCCCAACTCAGTCACGACACCTACGACCATATAATGCTTTATAAGGTGCCATCTGAATGCTAGACCGATAGCTGTTGTTATATGCAAACTCTACTAGCGACATGTAATCTTCCCAACTGCCTCGGAGTCAATCACATAACTCCTCAACATGTCCTTTAGTATCTAAATCACCCTTTCAGACTGACCATCGGTCCGAGGATGGAACGCAGTATTGAAGTCCAATCTTGTACCCAGAGCTTCCTATCGCTTGTTCCAGAACCGATACGTGAAACGAGGATCCTTATCAGATATTATCGAAATTGGTACCCCATGCAATCTCACTATCTCAGATACATACAACTTAGCTAGCTTCTGCAGAGAGTAGTCAAGACAAACTGGTATGAAATGGGCGGACTTGGTCAATCGATCCGCGATGACCCATACTGAATCCTTCTTAGTGGGTGTGAGGGGTAACCCACTAACGAAGTCCATAGTCACTTTATCCCACTTTCAAAGTGGAATCTTGACTGGCTGTAACAAACCCTAAGGTAACTGATGCTCCGCTTTAATCTGCTGGCACGTCAGACATTTACTCACGAAATTGGTAACCTTACACTTAAGACCTGGCCACCAGTATAACTCATGAAGGTCTCAATACATCTTATTTCCGCCAGGATGCATAGCATAAGGGTTACTATGCACATCTCTTAGTATCAACTGTCTTAATTCAATATCTTTAGGTACACAGATTCTCCCATGGAAACAGTATACCCCTTCGTTATTTAGTCCAAAGTCCTCAGTATGCCTACTCTTAACCTGTCGAAAATGAAGACCCAAAGATTCGTCCTCCAACTGCTTACCCTTAATCTGCTCAATCCACGTAGGCTTAACCTGAAGCTTAGCTAACAAACTTTCATTATCAAATAAACTGAGGATTACATTAGCAACGGTATCTAACGATACATTAGCCTTGCATAGCTTGCAAAATTATTGTGATTAAACTGTTTCAAGGTAGAAATACATTGGTACCTTACGTAATCTTTTATGTGCTTATGAGATTGAATTAATTATTTGAATTGGCGTAGAGATTTGTACAAGAGATTATTTTAATTTCATAAGTATGTATGTGCATTAACATATTTTCTTATTAAAAATTGTTTAACCGGTTGAATTGACATAGAGATAGAGTGAAGAGATAAATAGATTTTGGTAGGTAAGTATGTTCATAAGTTAGCAAATTATAGAGTTACCGTGAATTTATTCAGAACAACATGAACATGAGTTTAGTAATTCTAAGTTTAGAAATGTAATTAATCTAACACAATTATGTCACCTTGATTAAAATCATCTTTTGAAATCATGCATTGGAACTTTTGTTTTATTTTTATTTATTTTACTTTGTTAAAATCCTAGTTTTTAATTACCTCTTCAAATCAAAATATTTTTCTTCATCGAAGTATTTTTTTAAACTGCATTCATAAATAATTCTTTGCACAGTCCCTGTGGGTATGATAACTCGACTTTTACTTGTCACTTTATTACTTGCTGCGATTGTGTACACTTATACATTTCTATCGTTCGAAAGGTGCGTCTGTGCACGAACATTTAACAGTGTTTAAAGAAATTCTCTCAAATTTTGAGGCCATGGAGGTTCAGTATGATAAGGAAGATTTAGGGTTGACTCTGTAACACCCTGGACCCGTATCCATTGCCGAAACAGAGTTTTAAGGCATTATTAGGGTCTTGTAGAATAGTTACAGATAACTCGAGTCAATCACTATTTATTTTTCCTAGATTAATCTTCACATCCCTTTTATGGACCATCAAGGCCCAAAACAAGTTTTAAAATCGAATCAGGATAAAGTCACACTGCCAAGTCACACGTCCGTGTGCTAGACTGTGTGGTTAATTTATTTTTGGAAAATTAGGTGTAGGTTTCACACGGTCGTATGGCACGCCCACGTTATAGGCAATGTACCTCACACGGTTGAGAGACACGCACTTGTGTCTCTGCCTGTGTCCTCAACTCTAAGCATTCTATTTCTCAATTTTAGGATACAGGGGACACACGACCAGGCTACACCCCCATGTAATAGATCGTGTGTCACACACGGTCAAGACGCATGCCCGTGTGTTTACATGTGTGGACAAAATAAGGCTATTTCCAAGCCTTATTTCTTACCCATTTTCATCCAAATTCTGCACCAATACTTGCAAATACCAATCAACCAATTCAACCATTATTTTCATGCATACATCAACCTTAACAACACATTTATATAACTATAACTAAACCATATGAACATAACAAAATCACATTAACATTAGCCATTCCAATAGCTAGTTTACATCCATCCAATTTAATTTCAATATTAGTTTAATAGCTTATACATGCCATTATACTATAGTAAGATTTCTAACTATACCCAAAATAAACTGATTGATAGTGTGATGATGCTTTGACCTTCGTCCAAGCCTCACGAGCTATCGAGCACTATAAAATGGAGAAAATAAAACTAAGTAAGCACTTAGTGCTTAGTAAGCTCATATAACTAGAAATTCACTTACCTCATAACCATTCAATAAATAAACATGCACATGTAAATCAAGCACTTTGGCCATAACCTAGGAACCTCACCAACATTGTTAGTCATTTATTTCATATAATCACCGAAAACTATGATGAGCTCATCAATTTATGAAATCTCATACATTCCATGTATTTTCACATAATGATCTTATTTTGATTTATTTCTTGAACTTTATATCATAATTTCCTTCTTTTCTTCATTTAAAATCATGATGGATACAAGGGTGGTATACCTGTAGTGTACTATACTATCATTCCGTCAATTCTTAGTCAGAAGTGCTTCTATTAGCACTGAACAGAAAGCTCAGGTGAGCATGAAATAGAAAGCATATCTGAGCTTGACAACAGAAAGTTTACAGAGAACTTATATTGGGAAAGTCATGTATCAGGATGCTTATCTGAGCTTGATTTTAGAAGTTCACAAAGAACTCTAATCAGGTGGCTCCGAAGAGCATTATACAGAAAGCACCAGATAACATATAACATAAAGCTTTATATAGCTTGGCAATAATAAGTTTAGGCAAGCACTATCAGTAAACTCTAGTGAGCCATTAACAGAAAATTCACAAAGAACTTATTAACAGAACGTTTATAGAAAGTGGGTGTGTCTGCAACATATGTAATCACAACCATATAGAATGTTCCAAAGAACATAAACAGAATACTCTGAAGAGTATAAACTGTAAGCTCGCATGAACATCACATCAGTAAGCTTGAAAGAACTTATGGTCTTTTGAGCCACAGATGTCTGCAACATATGCAAGACACTATCATTTCAGGTAACAGAACCCTGTATTCATCTGAGCTTCATTCCTTCGTCAAGCTTAATCACATTTTAGTATTTACAAATTATACGTAATTTTATATACTTTTGGTCAATTCAACTCACATACAACTCATTCAAACTAATTGAATCATTTCATTATACAAATAAGTTTTATAAACTTACCTCAATGCTTCTTCGTTCATCAAATCGACTAATCCAAGACTTTTTTTGTAACAGCCCGATTTTAGGTCTAGTCAAAATAATGGTTTTCGGACCATAAATCTGACGCAGAGAAATTTATTTTTTAATATATTTTTATGGTCTACAATTTTACATAATGAATTTATGAAAATTTCATTCGAAAATTTTGACGTTTGGGCACTCAATTTAGTCAAAAGGACTAAATTGTAAAAAGTGCAAAATGTGAGTTCTATAGGTTAGAGGTGTCTAATTGTTATGAAATTTTTAATAGGAGGTCCTTAAATGGTAATTAGACCATTGGTTAAGTTGGTGGACAAAAATGGACATGGTTAGGTATGTTTCTAAAATTTTTCATTAAGGGCATTTTGGTCATTTGGTAATTAAGTGGATTAAAAAGTCAAATTAAAATCCAATATTTGTCCATCTTCTTTCCCATGGCTAAAATTATCAAGGAGGAAACCATGGCTAGGGTTTTCAAGCTTCCAAGCTCGATTGTAAGTCCATTTTAGCCCCGCTTTTAATGATTTCTATGTTTTTGAGATCCTTGTAACCTAATCTAGCTTTTCCAAGGATTAATTTGAAGAATTAGAAAATTTAAAATTTTACCCATGTTAGACATGCATTTATTTTAATGTCTCATGGTGGAAAATGCATATTAGTCGTAAGATAAACGACTTTTGCTAAGTGATTTTCATTGAAAATGTTAAAAAGGACCTATTTGTAAAAAGGTTGTAAAATGGGTACTAAAGTGTGATTAAATGAAAAATGTGGGCTTCTATAAGCTTGTATAAGATTCGGCTAGGCATGGGTATCCAATAAATTAAGTACATTTCATTTTACGAGCCTAGGGACTAAATTATAAAAATGTGAAACTTTAGGGGCAAAAATGTAATTTTTTCCATAATGTGATCTTGGGGTGTTTTGAATAGTATAATGATTAAATAAGTTAAATGTGATGTTATATATCGAGAAAAAATGAATTTTAGAATTAGAATGGCGGAAAAACGAGTATTTGACGGTTAGGTCTTTTTCACCGCTTTTATGTCGAGGTAAGTTTGTATGTAAATAATGCATCGTTATATTATCTTTTAATGCTTTATTTTTGTATGAATTGTGTGATCGAATCTTTGGATATATTTGTTAAAATTTCGATAAGTGAGAAATCCCGGTTGAACTTTAGGAATAAATTAGGATACGAGTGACATGCCACTAGGAACCTATGTGTGATTTTGTGATTGTGTGATTGCGAGTGCTGGTCTTGTACGTCCTACCAGTGGCTAGGTACTCCAGGATGTGTTACGGATACCTGTCAGCTTGTGTGAGCAGTATTGAGTAGTTACGTCCGACCGTCAGCTTGTGTGAGCAAACCCACACTAGCTCAAGAATGAGCATATATGTGAAATGAGATATGAGATAGCTTAGCTACATATGTTGCACTTATGTGCATGATTTTCTGAGTATCCATTATATTCTGAGTGTTCAACAGGAATGTCAAAGATGTGAAAATATGTGGCTTTGTTACGAATTGGTATAGGTATGTACGTAAACCTTATAAGAAATGAGCTCGATATGTGTCCAACCTTGATAAGATGATGATTGAGTAAGTTATGATTATGAGGTTAATAACATTTATGCAAGTTTTTATTATATTAAATGAATTGTTAAGTGTGTAAATTGATGAATATGATCTAAGACTTGTGATTATTGGTCCATGCTTGTGATGTATGAAATACATGATAAATTTGATTGGCGATTAAGTAATTGGCTTTCGGGCCAAACTGAATTATAATGTAGCATGTTTTATTCGCACAAACTGTGATTTATCGAATATGAGAAAAAGGAAAGATTGGCATAACTGACTATCAAAATGATTATGGGAAAAATATGTGCCTTAAACAATTGAAGGATGTTAAAATATATGTTAGAAAAGTGAATACTCATAATTACTATGCATGTTTATTATGAGGTTGAGAATGATTGGGTAATGGTGGTAACCTATTATAATGAAGAGACTATGGTGATTAGGCTAATGTCAAGACATGTTAAATTATGCTTGCAAATTGATAGAGCAGATAATGTGACCAAATAAGAAATAATTGTGAGCCTTATAGCAATTTATTTCATAAGTAACGAACTCGATAGGTGATGAAGTTTTAGTAAGGTTGTGTTTAAGCAAGTTATAACTATGAAATTTTAAATGACATTTATGTTATAATTCCATGATTAAGTTTTGTTTTAAGATGCTTATTATGTTATAATTCCATGATTAAGTTTTGTTATAATTCCATGATTAAGTTTTGTTTTAAGATGCATTTTAAGTCTATGGCATGTATAGGGACTAGCTTACTTTGATATATGTTTCATTATTGATTAGCCAAGTGTGTCAGCTTATAATGGTCAAATGATTCATTTGTATCTGGCCATAAGATATGGTTTATATTGGCTAATTGGGTTGTAAACCTATTTATATGTGCATGCATGAGTTAACGCCTTTGATGTTGTGGGAATGCCATGTTCAAGCCATGTTTGTGGATGTTTGATTGCCAATTAATGCCATGTTAAATGCTATTGAGATGTATAAGTATGTCTGTGAAGTTGAGGGTGGCAAATGGCTTGGAAAATATCCTTAAAGTTGTCCATATGGTATACGGGCGTGTGTCTAAGCCATGTGTGAGACACGGTCAGCCCTATGGGCGTGTGAACAAGCCGTATGTCCCTTGCACCTTAATTTTGAGAAACAGAATCTCAGTATGGAGCACATGGGCAGAGACACGGATGTGTGTCTCAGCCGTGTGGACAGCACAGCCTTGAACACGGGCGTGTGAAGTCTGCACCTATTTTGTGAGAATTTAATCCGTTACACGGCCTAGCACACGAGCGTGTGGCTTGGCTGTGTGGTTTCATTTAGCTGAGGGTGTCATAAATAGAGAGTTACATGGGGTGTGGACACGAGCATGTGTAACCAAATGGCCTACCCACATGGGCGTGTCCTATATCCACACGGGCGTGTGACCCTTGTTCAGGGTAAAATTTTTATAAGTTTGTAAAATTTTCGGAAGTTCTCGATTTAGTCCCGAACCGCTTCCAAAGTATGTTTTGGGCCTCAGAGGCTTATTTTAGGGACGATGTGAATGAATGTGAACAGTTTTAAATTTGGATGGAAATTTATGGCTGGTTTTGTATGATTTCTTGTGTTTAAGTCCGGTAATGCCTCATATCCTATTTCGGCGTAGAACACGGTAAGGGGTGTTACATTTTCCTTTCCTCCGGATCTATACCAATAAATTTAATCATCAATTTTATTCAATTCACATCCGATTGCATTTAATTCATACTCTGGGTAAAATTTCCATTTTGCCCCTAAACTTTTCATTAATTACAATTATGTCCTTAGGCTCGGAAAATGAAATTCTCACAATTCAATCTTTATTCCTAGCCTAACTGAAATTTCTAAGTATCATTTACAGCACTTATGTTTCACAAAATTCAGAATTTTCCCATGAATTTCATAAGTTTACAATTTAGTCCCTAAATCTCAATTTCATGGAAATTCACTTTGTAAAAGTTGTTTCTCTACCATCAATCTTTCATTTTCTACCATAAATTTCTAATTTTCAGCATTTACATCCATGGCATAAACTTTATACTTTGATATCTTTTCAAATTAATCCCCAATTTAGATAGATTACACTATCCCGATCTCAAAATTATAAAAATTACTAAAAACGAGACTTGATTACTTACCTAATTAAGCAAAGAAAGTTTGTTTCCTCTCTCCTAGGGTTTCCATGTAAAATTGGGGAAGAAGATGATATAAAATGATGATGATTCCTTTTAATTTAATTATCATATTTTATTTTCCCCAATTTCCATGGATGATTCATCATAAATATCTACTAACTTTTCTTAATGGTCTAATTACCATATAAGAACCTCTCATTTTGAATTCCATAGCTATTTAATCTTTCTAGCTTCTAGAATTCAACTTTTACATTTTATGCAATTCTGTCCTTTCTCTAATTAATCACTTAATTGGTAAAATTTTCCTATCAATATTTTTATTCAACTTTTTTATAATAATATAGACCATGTAATAATATTTAAATAACTTTTCTTTCTAGCTCAAATTTGTAGTTCCGAAACCACTGTTTCGATGTCACTGAAATTGGACCGTTATATATTCTACTTTGTTCGTTATCCCCATCTTATTCAACCTTTAGAGAGACGATTTTATATAGTCATGAGTCTCTTACAGTCATGAGGTTTATGATTCTTTTACCTCATATGATAAGATGAATTATCTTATGGTTAAATCCAACTCCAAGGGAGAGGGTCTCATGATTCGTGGGAGACAAGATCGAAATATTGATGATGATCGTGGAAGGACACAGGAACGAAATCCTTATGGTAAATCTAAAAGTAGATTAAAATCTTCAAACAAAGGTAAAACTTGTAACTTCTGAAAGAAAAAAAGGGCACGCTAAATCTGAGTGCTATAAGCTGCAGAACAAGATCAAAAGGGAGGCTGCGAATCAAAAGGCAAAACAACTAAAAAAATCCGATGAAGCTAATGTTGTAGAAGACTACAGCGATAGTGAACTTTTAGTTGCTTCTATCAAGAATTCTAAAGTGAGCGAGGAGTGGATCCTTGATTTGGGTTGCACCTTCCATATGAGTCCCAATCGTGATTGGTTTAAAACTTATGAAACAGTGTCTGAAGGTGTTATTTTGATAGGAAATAATGCTTCGTGTAAAATTGCAGGTGTTGGAACGATTAAAGTTAAGATGTTTGATGGAGTTGTTAAAACGCTTAGTGACATATGACATGTTCCAGAATTGAAGAAAAATTTAATTTTGTTGAGTACTCTTTACTCAAAAGGGTACAGATACACAGCGGAAAGTGGGGTTTTGAAGATTTCCAAAGGTTCCCTCGTTGTGATGAAAGGGTATAGAAAGACTGCCAAGTTATATGTTTTACAGGGTTCTACTATTATTGGTGATGCAGCTGTTGCTTCCTCTTCCTGATCAGATGATGATATTACTAAACTTTGGCATATGCGCCTAGGGCATATGAGTTAGTATGGCATGGTAGAATTGAGCAAAAGAGGATTTCTTCATGGGTAAGGAATTTGCAAACTGAAGTTCTATTAGCACTGCTTTTTCAGAAAGCAAAAGAGAGTTTGATTCACTAGAGGAATCTATAACACAAAGGAAACATTGGAGTATATTCACTCTAATTTATAGGGGCCATCCAGAGTGCCTTTGAGAGGTGGAGCTAATTATATGCTAACTTTTATTGATGATTTTTCCAGAAAAATTTGGGTGTTCTTCCTGAAGCAAAAAAACGATGTGTTTTCTGCATTTAAGTCTTGGAAAACTATGATTAAAAATAGACTAGAAAACAAATAAAATACCTCCACATAGACAATGGATTAAAGTTTTGTTCTGAAGAGTTTAATAAACTGTGTAAGTTAGAAGGGATCGTGAGACACTTAACAGTTCATCATACTCCACAGCAAAATAGCATTGCAGAACGAATGAATAAAATGATCATGAAGAAGGTTATTCCAACTTACCAAAGTCTTTTTGGGCCGAAGTAGCCTTTACTGCATGTTTTTTTATCAACCGATCTCCATCCATTGCCATTGAGAAAAAGACTCCACAAGAGGTATAGTCTCGTAATCCTACTGACTATTCTGATTTAAAGATCTTTGGGTGTCCTACGTATGCTCATGTTGATAATGGAAAATTGGAATCGAGATCCATTAAATGTTTTTTCTTGGTTATAAAGTTAGTGTAAAAGGGAATAAGTTATGGTGTCCTGAAAATAGAAAAGTTGTGATTAGTAGAGATATTGTTTTTAATGAAACTGGTATGCTACCTAACTCATCTCTTAAAGACTCTTCCAATAAAGAAAATGAAAAGCAGACAGAGTATCAGATTAATCCAAAATCTACAATAGAGTCGACTCCTCAAGCCAATACAAAAATTCAGAATAGAGTTGCTTCTTTACCACAATACTCTATATCCAAAAATAGAGCTAGAAGAGAAATTAAACCTCTAAAGAAGTATGACAAGGTTGATCTAGTTGCTTATACTTTAAAAGTGGCTAAATATATAAATGCAAACCAAGAGCCATCTAATTATTTTGAGGCAGTTAGCTGTGAAGACTCGAAAAAGTGGATGTTTGCTATGCAAGAGGAGATGGAACACTCTACAAAAACAGAACATGGGATATTGTGAAACTTCCTAAAGGTAAAAAGGTTGTTCGTTGTAAATGGGTGTTTAAAAAGAAAGAAGGGACTCCAAAAGTTGAAGAACCCAGATATAATGTAAGGCTTGTTGCAAAGGGTTACAGTCAAAGTCCATGAGTGGACTTCATAGATGTATTCTCCCAATTGTGAAGCATAATTCGATTTGAGCTTTGCTTGGTATTGTGGTCATAGATGATTTAGAGCTTGAGCATTAGATGTAAAAACTACATTTTTGCATGGAGAACTTGAGGAGGATATTTACATGTAGCAACCAGAGGATTTTACAGTCTAAAAAAATGACTATGTTTGCTTGCTAAAAAAGTCCCTTTATGGTTTAAAACAGTCACCAAAACAATGGTACAATAGGTTTGATGCTTTTATGACTTCTCATGATTTCAAAAGAAGTAGCTTTGACAGTTGTGTTTATTTTAAGAAAAATAGTGATGGTTCTTTTGTGTATCTACTCTTTTATGTTGATGACATGTTGATAACAATGAAAGATAAATGAGAGATAAGAAAGGTCAAAGCCCAACTAAGTGAATAATTTGATATGAAAGATCTGGGACTAGCAAAGAAGATACTTGGTATAGAGATTCTCAGAGATAGAAAAGCAAGTAAATTGTACCTAAGTCAGAAGGGGTACATTGAGGAAGTTCTTTGTAGGTTCAATATGCAGAGTGCTAAGCCTGTTAGTAATACTTTTGCAGCCCATTTCAGACTTTCATCGGCTTTGTCTCCATAATCAGATGATGAGATTGAATACATGTCATATGTTCCATACTCTAGTACACTAGGATCTCTCATATATGCAATGGTTTGTTCACGTCTAGATTTATCATATGCAATCAGTGCAGTTAGCAGATACATGTCGAATCCAGGTAAAGAACATTGGAAAATAGTTCAGTGGACTTTAAGATACTTACGAGGTACTATTAATGTTTGCTTACAGTTTGGAAGAACTAGAGATGGAGTCATTAGGTATGTTGATGCTGATTTTGCTGGAGACCTTAATAGAAGAAGATCTCTCATAGGTTTTGTCTTTACAATTGGAGGTTGTGCAATCAGTAGAAAGCCACTTTGCAAATTATAGTAGCTTTGTCTACCACTGAAGCTAAGTACATGGTGAGTACCGAGGCTTACAAAAAAGTCATTTGGTTGAAGGGACTCTTTAGTGAACTCAATGAAAACCTTCAAATCAGTACAGAGTTTTGTGACAGTTAGAGTGCCATCT
Organism: Gossypium stocksii; assembly: GCA_020496765.1. NCBI lineage: Eukaryota > Viridiplantae > Streptophyta > Magnoliopsida > Malvales > Malvaceae > Gossypium > Gossypium stocksii. The sequence goes on from CM035621.1 coordinate 44,172,629, forward strand.
TCCTTACAAAATATCAAATGTTTCATAACAGAACAAAACACATTGATCTTCGGTATCATTTTGTTCTTGATATTATTGCTCGTGGTGATATTGTTGTGAGCAAAATTAGTACTCATGAAAATCCTACAGATATGATGACTAAGTCACTTCTTAGAACCAAGTTTGAGCATTGCTTAGCCTTGGTTGGTGTTCATTGTTGAAGTTAAACCCTTAAGGGTTTTATGGAAGAGGTGGAGAACTTGTTTGTTGAGAGTTCGCGATGAAAAACTTGTTCATTGAGAATTCGTGTCAAGGTGGAGATTGTTAGAATTGATTGACCCGAATCCTTATTTAAATAAAATACAGTGGCAAAATAAAATAAAAGTAAAATCCATATAGAACTACATTTCTTTTATTTTATTTTAGAATAAGGTTTTTTAAACCTTATTAAACTCCATCTATTTGATATTGATTAGAATAAGGTGTTTAAATCTTGCTACACTCCTATTAGAATATGGTTTGACAAGCCTATAAATAGACATAGTCTACTCCTCTTGTAATCATTCGTATTCAACATAATGAATTTTCTTCTACTCTGCTCGTGGTTTTTTCCCGAAAGGATTTCCACATAAAAATTTGTGTGTTCTTTATTTTTATTTCTCTTTTCTTTGTGATATATTATCATTACCAACATTCTATTTTTTACATATTAAACATATAATAAAAATGAAATTTTACTATAGATTTCATGGAATTTAATGTGTTTGTATAAACATTTGATATAATAATAAATTTAACCTATAAAGTTTACACATCCTATCAGATAGGTTCTTTTTTTTTAGTTAAATTTAGTTATTAAGCTTTTAAAAAAAGTTAAATTGTTTTTCTTTAATAGAAGTGCCAAATAAAACATTATTATTTTTAATGATGTTGGTGTGACAGCCCTTATGGTTGTCCACGTGCACTTCATATTAACATGACACTATTGTCTTATATTTCACATTATCAAATAGTTTAAAAATTATAAAAATATTCAAAAAATTTTAAAAAATAAAAAAATAGTATAAAGTTCCTATAAAGGGAGACCAAATTACCAAAAAAATTACTTTTTTTAAAATTACAAAAATGGGCCAGTTTCTTTGAAAATGACAGAAATGGGCCATTTTTGCTAAAACGCATCCAACTGGTGTCGTTTTCAGGGAAAACTCAGAAAAACGCTTCCAACTAGAAGCATTCTTCCTCTCTAACTAATAAAACGCTTCCAGCGTAGCGCACTAAGCAAAAATACATCCATGTCAACGCATTTTTCCCTGTGTTTTTATTAGGGCTTTTAGGGTTTACTAATTAGGGTTTTAGGTTTTTAGGGTCAGGGTTTTATGGTTTTAATTGATTAAAATTTTAACGTAAAAATTGTAATAATTAAATTCAATATTTATAATATTCGTATTTACACCAATTGAACATTATTTTTGATTAAAAATTGAAATGGGTTCTGAAAAAATTATTTTGATGAGATAGGTTATGAAAATATAATTTTGACGAGATGAGTTCTGAAAAAATAATTTTGACGAGATGGGTTTTGAAAAAATATCCTAGGATTCTCAGGATATCTGAAACATTTTTGAAAAATGCCTCGAATAGTGGGGGTTGAAATTTGTAGGGAAAAAACGCTTCAAATAGACGCACTATAAGCAAAAGTACTGAAAATGCTTCCAGCCGGATGCTCTTTTCAACACTACTGCTAACAGTGTGTCCTACTCGAAGTGTTTTTTCTATACAAATTTTAACCTCTACTATCTGGGGCATTTTTTCAGAAACATATAGGATGATATCCCTTGGGATATAAATGACCCATATTTCAGCCTCTGGTGGCATAAACCATGGAAAAAAAATTTGAAGAAGCTTAGAAGAATAGAAGTTTTTAAAGAAGGCATAAGTTGGAGCAACGATACTCTTTGTATAAAAAGTAAGCATAAGCATTGATTTTTCTTGTTTATATTTATTTGAAGCATTATATTTTTTGCATAATATTTTTGTTTCGAACTTCTCTCGACAGATAATTTGGTTAAAAATGAGTGGATAGATTATTACTATTATTTATTATAACGGTGAGGTCTGTGACATAGAGAACGGCGTGGTTTTTTATCGGAGAACACAACGTGACTGACTTTTAACCAAAACATAGAATTTCCATAGCGTAAAAAAAGAATTAGGTGAAAAATCATTAGATCTATGGGAATGAGAGTATCATTTATTAAGTATTGATTTTGTGCTTCGGTTGATCCCATAAGTTATGATGCATTCAATATCAAAGGTGCTCGGTTCTTGGAGGTGATGGTGCAGACGTAAATCTACAATGGATCACCGATTCTTGAATTATATGTGGAATTTTCAAGGCCAGATGAAGGCATTCGATCGTCAACATCTTTTCCTGTTCGAGAGGTAAGAATGGTTTAAAATTCCAATAGTCCAACCACTTTGTTAGAAAGTTCCCATTATGATATCCCGGAATCATCAATGAGAAGACATTTACCCGTCTCAGCTTTAGATTTCAATAGTGGAGGCAAAACACCGAACAATCGAGTTTTGGTGGTAGAATGGAATACACGACCCCTACACGACACCTAGTTAGTGGATGGGACATGAGCTTCAGTGGGTCGATGTTCAACGTTAGGAATACTTATTGAGGAATGGAAACAACTTCCAACTATTGACAATTGACATGGGGTTTTGGATGTTTTGATACGTACATATAAAGGGATGATGTATTCCCTACGACATCCATCGGTGAGAGGACCTCTAACATAGCAGATGTTGGTGGGTCCGAGAATGAAGATGGCAATGAATTCGATGTGGATCCAGTCCGGGAGTCTAGTGCTGACAGTTCAGAAGTTGTATTATTTTCTAAACTAGATCCTATTCAAACTAAACAAGAAGTCGGTGAAGGGGGTTAAGATGATGAAGAAGAAGATTCATGATTTACGGCATACTCACCTCCAGCCTACATGAATAATGTCGATCTATCGACAGAGGATAGGTTGGAGTTTGCAAAACTACCACACAGGAGGCTGGGCAATGCAAGTTCTTCATTAGATTTGGGTGAATTGGAAGTGGGTAGGGAGTTTTCCACTAAAGATAGTTTTCTCGGTGTAGTTAAGTGATACAACATCAAGAACGGGGTTAACTTCCACATGGTTAAATCTAAATCTAAGAAGTTCGATGCCAAGTGTGTAATGCGATACGGTAGATACACATAGAAAATCATGGCTTTTGTAAATAAAAGGACGGGGTTGTGGACAATAAAGAAGTTTATCGATCCGTATACGTGTATTTCCACTGGTACAATATCACGGGCATAATACTACTAATGGATGCATTTTTCTTGTGTTTTTATTAGGGTTTTCTTGTTGTTTAGTGTAACAACCTATTTTTAGCTCAATCAGAAAAGTGGTTTCGAAACCATAAATTCAAGGTCAAAAAAGTCTTTTGTTATTATTTTAAGTGTTTACAGCATGATAGTATGTATGTGTGAAAGTTTCGTGAAGTAATTTTATCGTTTGAATGCCTGATTCTGTAAAAAGGACTAAATCGCATAAAGTAGAAAATTTGCATTCTATAAGTTAAATGCATCAATTAGATATAGAAAGGAAATGTATGAGCACTTGTTTGGTAATTAAACCATTTGAATTATGGATGGACATTAATGGACTTATATTAGTTGATTTTGATGTTTATTAACTAAAGGTTAATTTGGTAAATTGTGAATTATGTTAAATTAAATAAAAAACATTTTATGTTCAATTTCTCATCTCTTTCACTGAAATAGGGAAAAATAAGAAGCCATGGATGTGTTTTAAGGTTCGGCTCTTGCATGAATCAATTGGTATGTGATTTTTACTTGGTTTTTGATGATTTCTATGTTTTTATGATCGTTGTAACTAGTTCTAGCTAGCCCAAGGGTTATTTTGGAAAATTGTTAAATGTTTTGATAGTTTCCATTGTTGAATACGTGTGTTCTTGGATGTTTAATGATGAAATATGAATATTTGTTGATAGTTTTACAAGTTTTATTAATTGATTTTGAGTAAAAATGCAATTTAGGGATTAAATTATGAAAAGTGATAAATGTGTGGTTGAATGTGTGAAAAATTGAAAAATATGGGCTGCTAAGGGTATGTTAGTAATTCGGCTAAGCATGGGTATCTTGAAATTTCATGAATTTGTGATTTTATGAAATAAGGACTAAATTGTAAAAATGTGAAGTTTAGGGGCTAACGTGCAAAAATGCCTAAATATGTATTTTGGACTAAATTGAATAAACAGGTGATTGAATAAGCTAATTTTGATTACATTTAGATCAAGAAAAGAGGAATTCGGACTTAGATCGAGGCAAGAACAAAGTACTCGACTCATCGACTAGTTTCATCATTTTCGTATACGAGGTAAGTTCGTATGTTAATAAATATTGTTGAATTATGTTATAATTTGTTATTATTATTGAATTGAATTTCAAAGCTGGTTGAATATGAGTTACGAGACATGATCAATAAAGATACGACAACCGAAAGTCCCGTACGAACCTTAGGAATAGTATAGGATACAAATGTCATGACATTAGGGTTACTGAGATTACGTGTAAGACCATATCTGGGATATGGCATCAGTATAAGATTTCGTGTAAGACCATAGCTAGGCTATGGCATCGATATTAGATGACATGTACGACCATACCTGGGATATGGCATTAATACTGTATATGCGTGATTCCAGAGTATCCTTTATTGATTCTAATTGGTTCAACAGGCATAAACGAGACGAGGATGAAAATAAGATCGATTTAAGTGATAAAGGTACGTACAGAACCTATATGAGTATCGATTGAAGGTAACTGATGAATTCATATGTGATCATGTTTTAAACATGAGAAAGGTTTGTGAGTTTATATGTGTTATAGGTTAATATGCTTATTTGATTAAATTGCACTTATTTTTTTATGTTAAGTTTATTATCATACGAGCTTACTAAGCTGCAAAGCTTACTTTGTTTTATTTTTCTACGTTTTCTAGTGAAATCAAGCTAGCTCGGATTCAAGGATCGTTAGAGACTTCATCACACTATCGGATATCTATTTTGGTACTTTTCAAATTATATATATATGGTATACGACATTTATAGGCTATAGTCTTTTGATAAGTGTGTTGGAGATGTATAGGCTTTGGTCATTTTAGTATGTTTGATGATAATGTGTTTGACCTTATGGAATGGATGGATATTGATATAAAGTTTGATATATTTATTGTCTTGTGATATGGTATATTTTGGTATGGTTGATGTTGTGGTAATATTATGCAAATGGCTATTTGGTATAAGATGTATAATTAGCTTAAAAATGCTTGACTTTGATTTGGTATTTGGTTGGCTATTTGTGTAACACCCCTTACCCGTATCTTACGCCGGGACAGGGTATGAAGCATTACCTTACTAAAACACATGCAACATACAATCTTGAGTCCACGAAATATGTCCTGATTTAAAACTTTTCAAACTTTGCTTATCAACCCTTAATATAGATCTACGAGGCCCAAAACTTGCTTAGAAAACCATTCGAAGCCAATCCAAGTGCTTAGAAAACTGTCAAGAAAATTCTCTAAAAATAGGGCACACGCCTTTGTGGAAGGGCAACATGCCCGTGTGGCCTCTAGGCATGGCCGTGCTGAAGGCCCATGTGGTTCACAAGGCCTAAGCACCTAGGGACACACCGGCGCCCTATATCCGTGTGGATTTATTTTCTAACATCGAACCTATAGGGGTTTTCACATGGCCTGGCACACGCCCGTGTGCTTAGCTCGTGTCCCTCACACACCTGTGTCGCAGCTCGTGTACAAAAACCTTGACATTTTGTTTCTGACGTCAGCAACCATTTAAGGTCACGCAACCATTTAAGGTCACACAGCCATGGCACACGCCCGTGTGCTAGGCCATGTCTTCCACACGGTTGAGACACACGGCGGTGTCTCAGCCCGTGTGGTAAACTACTGGGCATTTAATTTTGCCAACCAAAGGTGCAGGGGACACACAGCCTAACCACATACCTATGGGGCGTATCATGTGTCACACACGACCTAGACACACACCCGTGTGTCTACCCGTGTGGACAAAATAAGGCTATCTACCAAGCCTTTTTCCACCCTGAAACAAGATCAAACTCATACCAATACATAGTAAGGCACAATTACTCAACCAATGACCATAATTAGACAGCCACACATCATCACAAGGCCAAACCATCTGTACAATCATATACTTCGCACATTCTTGAAAACATCAACATTCGCATTTATAAACCCATAACAAATATTAGCCAATATCTTTGGCCTTATACAAAATGAGGTACTCCAAAATCAAGCCAACACACTTGGCCCAAAATAATAACATGCCATTACTCAAAATGCTAGAAACTAACTATACCAAATGCTTTGGATGATGGTGTGAATGAAGCCTCCGACGTCCGTTGATCCATGAGCTAGCTAGGCAGCAGTATAAGAAAATGGAAAGGAGAAAGAGTAAGCACAGATCTTAGTAAGTTGCAAGTAAATAAATAACAACAGTTTACCATGCTATAACATACTCTCAACACATCACAATTTATGCATGATATATATAAAAAAATGGCTACAAGCATAACTTAGTCATTTTCCTCTTTTACTAATCATACAACATACTATGGAGCTCACATTTCATATATTTCATTTAGGTACTTGCACCACTCACAAGGTCATCATAATATCTCTCGATCTTAATACTAACTTTAAATTTCCCGTTAAACTATTTAGAATACGAAAGGATATTCAATGAGCCTCAAACATAGAGTATCAAGCTGATGCCATGTTGCAGACATAGTCTTACACTGGCTTTCCTCTATCCGTGCCGATGCCATGTCTCAGACATGGTCTTATACTAGCACTCGTATCAATGTCGATGCCATGTCCCAGACATGGTCTTACACTGACACATAACGAGGTCGATGCTATGTCCCAGACATGGTCTTCCACTAGCTCTTGTATAACCCTAGTATCATGGCAAAGAATAGCCAATCCATTCATACAGTTCAATCGGGCTTTATCACATAAGTTCTCATCATTTCGTTACTAAAAATCATCATTTATCAATTCATGCTTAATAAATGTTCTCATGCATAACTCATAGTCACAATTAATCATTCTATGCCAAATCAATGATTTCATGCATAATTATAGTAGAGTTGTATTATTTACCTACAACTTACCTTGGTATACAAAATGTGAATGACTTCTAGGTTTAGTCTATTTGCTTGGCCTTCCTCTGGTTTAGGTTCGACTTTCGTACTTATTGATCTAACATGAATAAAATTTCACTAATTTAATCACTATATTAATCTAAATAATTCAAAATTCATAATTTGGCAAAATCCATTTTGCCCCTAGACTTTTGCAAAATGACCATTTTACCCTTAGGCTCGGAAATTGATTTTTATCGAATTTCCTTATTAACCAAGCCTAACCAAATTCTTTTCACTTTTTTGGTAGCCCTCAATTTCCACTATCTCATGCATTTACTACGCAATTTATCAACTTTCACAACTAGGTCCAACCTAAGTGTTTCCATGCAAACTCTTTCACAAAAATTGTTTATTTAACAACTATTCATTTTCTTCCATAAAACTTCAGCCAACAACACAAATACTTTCATGGTGAATCTCTAAAATTTCTATCATTTTGCAAATAGTTCCGTCAATAGGTAGCACATGCTACAAGGGTCCCAAAAGTACAAAAATTATCAAGAAAAGTCACCAAAACCACTTACTTGAGAGAAAAATAACTGGCTGAATTTTTTGACCTTCCAAACCCCAACAATGCCTAAAATATTTGGTGGAAGGGATGAAGGAATGAAGAAAAATGGTAGCTAGGCTATTAGGCTATTATTTTATCCCAAATATCTTACCTAACATTGACTAAATTTTATTTTCTTCAATTTCTTTGTCTCATGTCTCCCCTTGGCCGGCCATGACTAAAAGAGTGGGTCTATTTGCCCATTAAAGACCCCCAATTTTATTTCTCTAGCTATTTAACTCAATTTACTAGCAAATCAAAACTTTTGCCCTTTATGTGATTTAGTCCTTCTTCGCAATTAAGCTTCCAATCGGTAAAATTAATTCACCAAAATTTTCATGCACTCAAAATATCATGCTATAACACATAAAATATATTCAAAATAATCTCTCTGACCTCGGGTTAGTGATTTCGAAACTACTTTTCTGACTAAGCCCAAAATCGGGTTGTTACAATTTAGTTAAATTATAAGGTCGTGAAATGAATATGGATTATGGCTAATGAATCATGTTGTTTTAGTATGTAATTGACTAGGTAAATGGAATTGGAATGGATGGAACTAAAATGGCATGATTTGTGTATGAAATGATATTGTTTGGCTACCTATTTGTGTATTGAATTGGTACAAATGGTGCTTGTGTAGGTGTGCTAAATGGGGTGGCAAAATGGTTTGGTAAATAGCCTATTTTTGTCCACACAGGCAGAGACACTGGCATGTGTCTCAGCCGTGTGTGATACATGGTCATAGTACATGGTCGTGTGTCCCTTACTGTTATATATAGAAGCAAGTCAGTATGCTCCACACTGCCTCACACGTGGGTGTATGACTGGTCGTGTGGCATAAGTCAGTATACCCTACAGGTTTGGCATAGCCTAGCACACGGCATAGCGCACGGGCGTGTGAGGCCATTTTGAATAAGCACATGGGCTAGACACACGGGCGTATGGTCGGTCGTGTGACCTAAGTCAGAGAGTTACACGGGGTAGGACACAGTCTAGGACACAACCACGTGCTCCCATTTCGAATGTACAAACGACCTGTGACACGGGCGTGTCTTGTGGTCGTGTGAGACACACGGCCTGTTCACATAGGCTTGTCCCCTGTTTTGAGAAATTTTCTATGCTTTTTCAAAGTTTTTCCTAAGTTATCGGTTTAGTCCTGAACCACTTTTAAAGCATGTTTAGGGCCTCGTAGGCTCATTTAGGGGACAATATGATTGAATGTGATTGATATATGCTTATGTATGCTTATGTATGTGTAAATGATGTAATAAGTATAGTAATGCCTTTTACCCTATTCTGGCGATGGATACGGGTTACTGGTGTTACATTTAGGGTTTATAGGGTTTTATTAATTAGGATTTTTGGTACAATTCCACTTAATTTAACACACTCATAGGGTTGCAAGTGTTTCACGGGATCATCCGAAGTTAGATCCAGATATGATCATGGCCATAATACTACCGATGGTGAAAGTGGATTTAAGGACTGTTGTGTCGGTTTTAGCTACAAATATTCATAGCCAATTAAACTATACGCCTTCGTACCGTAATGCGTGGATAGTAAAGCAGATGGCCTTGGAGAAGATGTACAGTAGGTGAGACACGTCATACAACGATGTATTGCAATGGTGTCAGGTGCTAGAAAGGTATGTCCCAGGTTGCGTAACTGATCTTGAAACGGGGCTCGTGTACCACAACGATCACTTGCTCCATGGATGCCGAATGTTCCATCGTCTATTTTGGACCTTCAAGCAATGCTCTCAAGTATTGCAGTACTGCAAGAATTGGTACAAATAGACCGTACCTTTATGTATGGTAGATATAACCATCGGCTGTTGTTGGATGTGGCACAGGATGGTAATCGGAGAATCCTTCCAATTGTGTTTGTAATAATATCGAGGGAGTCAGTAGACGACTGGAATTTCTTTTTGTCTAGGTTAAGGAGCCATGTCTACCCCAAACCTAATATATTTGTCATCTTGGATCGGGGAAATAGAATACTTTTCGCAATTGAACAATAGGGAAGCCTCTGGGACCGTGTTAGCTCAATAGAACAAACCGAAAATGCCAAGAGGGGGTGAATTGGACTTTTAAGAAATGGTGGAAGTAAATAGAGAAAATTAAAACTACTAACACAAAGATTTAGAGTGGTTCGACCCCAATTGCCTACTCTACTACCTTAGCTTTCCATCATTAAGGATTTTCCCAAATTCACTAATTTGTTCAACCTTTGAGGACAAGGTTTAACCTTATAACTCCTTAAGATTTCTACCCCAAATCTTAAGTTACAAACCCTCTAAAAGAGATACAAATAAGCAAACAAAGAAAAAATCCTTACAAAATTAAATTGTTTGCAAAATGAAGCTCAATTACAATAAAATGCACTTGAGCAAAAGAATAGAAATAAAGCTCACAAGTGTATGTAAGAAGAATATTAAAGTATTAAGCTCTAAGGTTGTTTGATTGACAATTTTTCTTGAAAGTGTTTTCTTATTGTTGTAGGTCTTTGGAGGATGATATTTATACCTTCTAATAGATTTCCAACCGTTGAGGTTGTTGGTGTAATGAATATTATCGTTGGGGATGTAAAAACCAGAGCATTTATTTCACCTAAAATTGTAAGTATCGATACCTAATAAAAGGGTATCAATATTTTTTGTAATAAATGCTAATTCAGTGACCGTTGAGATTTATTAATTGATACCAAAAATATTTTATCAGTACTTTTGGAGTAGGGTATTGATATCGAATCGATACTTTGTAGGATTTGTAAAAAAACAAAATACTATTTTGGTATCATTTTTAATGAAGGTATCGAATATTTTCAAAAAAATATCGATACCTCAAAAATGGTATTGATAATTTTTTTTTGAGATTTTTGAAATAGGGTGCAAGTTTTGGTCTTGATTTTTCTAAGAATATCGATAGTTTCAAAATTATCGATAATTGGCCAAATGATATCGATACTTTTTTGCATGAAACAATTCTCACTTGTTTGAAAATTTTTGATGTGTTAAAATGATTTTAAGTATTCAAAATTTTATCTCTTAGACTTCAAATTTAAAAATCATTTTGTCAATTTTAACTTATATCCAAAAACACTTCAATTTGTTATATCAAAATCTTTTATCAAATAAAGCTTGGATTAACAGTCTCCCCCTTTTTGATATAACAAAACATTTGGTAAATTTATTTTTGAATAATTGCTCCCCCTTAATAAAAGACATTTTAAATTTGAGGCCAAAATAAAATTTTTCATTCAAGTTCGCATTCATTTTTACTTTAAGGAAAATTGGTCACAAAATTTGCATTTAGTTAGCATCAAAGAATAATAAAGGAATAATCAATCAATTTACCTTAATTTACCTTTTCTTTTCCCTTTTTTGTGTATCAAACATCAATAAAAGCTCAAGGAGAAAAAAATTTAGTTCATCACAATAGAGAGATAAAATTGAATTAACAATGAACTAAAAAAAATCAGTGTATCTCAAAATACAAATAAAGCAATAAAGTGCAATAAAAACAAAGACATAGGGATAAACATAAAAATGAAGGTGCAAATGTTATGAAAATGAAATGTATGTCCTAGAGTTACTCTAATCATCATGAGAAGGGGAGAAAGGATGCGTTGAAGGAAAACGTGCAAGGAGAGACACTATTTGCGACTTCTATTTCAAGTCCCCGAACATCGTTGCTCAAGGAATGTTTGGCATCGAGCATGGCACTATTGACTTCCAATGAAGGTTGAGCAGCATGTGATGAGGAAGTTGGTGGAGGAGTGTACTCGGGTGCTGGAAAATCTTCAAATGCAGCTTCGACATCATCATCTTCATGTTCTATCAGATGGTCACTTTTAAGCTATGTATTTTTGTTGGCTCCAAAACAATATCCTGCATGATGAAGGACCCCATAAGTAATTGGTTGGTTTAAAGTAACGAGGGTGTCTCAATGGGTACGAATACCTAATTGCCTAAAAAGGCATCACAAATACGTGTCATGAGGAAGAGTGACATTTGTATTCAACTCCCTGTCGATAGCTTTAGTAATGTCATTAAACATTATTAGGGAAAGGTCAAGATGCCTATCGGATTTAAAGCAATCGAGCCACCAAGAATCAATGTTTCGAGGCTTGGTATGCTTTTTGATAGGTCTAAGGTTCCAAGTAAAAATTAAATGGAGGACACGATCATGGAGATTTATTTTGGATGTCGATCCGGACAGAATAAAAAGAGAGGATCAAAATTTCATTTTTCATTGAAGTAACCTCTGGGAGGTAAATGAAGATAATCGTCAAACTCTTTTATAGTGAGGCGAATAGGGGTTCCCATTAAAAATGAGGTAATGGCAATAATAGCATCGCCAGACTCATCATGTCTGAGTTTGGCATTGGAAAAGAAAGCTCGAACAAGATTCAAATAAGTTGGTGAAGAAATATTTAAAAAAGTCATCCACCCTAAATTTTGTAAAATAGGAAGATAAGCAAAGCTAATAGCCTCTAACATGGCTACATCAACCTTCCTAGACTCCTATACACGTTTTGAAGAAAAATGAGAGTTAAAATGAAATATTGAGTTAGAGTTTTGAAAACATTCATTAAAATATGATTCTAACTCTAGAAGGATTAGGAGATGATGCACTAGTCCTAGAACATTTCTTTGGGGTCATTCTAACTTTTAACCATTTAGAAAAACACTAAAACAAACAAAAAATCTCTTTAAGGAATTTTATCAAACATTTGGTGGGTTGGGGTTTTGGATAAAAAAGTTAAGAAATTCTTTAAGAATAAGTGACCTCCTGTAATAAAACATGATATATGAAGTTCAAAACAATCCAAAAAACCATCAAGAATAACTATTTCAACCTACATTTTATAAAAGTAACAAGTTGAAAGTTTTAGGTTTTTACCTCAAAAATGTTGAAATGGGCAAAATGTTTAAGCAATGTTGAACAAATATTGAGGAAATGATGTTTGAAGATGTTAACAAGGCACATATTTGTTGAAAAAAATGAAGAAATTTGAAAACTTTTGAGATAAATTAAGAGGTTTTTCGATGGAGGGAAGAAATTTTAGGGTTCTTTGTTTTAAAACTACTCTAGAAACCTTTAAACACCCCATGGTATCAATATTTCTTAATGATTATCAATAATTTTAAATTGGTATCGATACCAAATTGCCATTCTATTTTCCAAGTGCAGAAAAATAGCAAAAATGAGATTTTTAGGTACTATAGTGTTCTAAGGGTCCTAAAATGACTCTAAAACTATTCCTAAAGGTTTCATATGCATAAAAATGTATAGTGTAAGTAAGATGCATGTAATGCATGAAGCAAAAATATGTTCTCAAAAATAAAATGACTAAGTTGATAAGATTTAGTCTATTCTAACATGTTCAATACCATCAAAAGATAAGTCATGTTAGATAAAAGAAGTCAAAATAAATCAAATTTTCACATAAAACCCCCTACCTTTTTGCATATAAGAGCCATGAACATCATACTTACCAAGCTTTTTGCACAAAAATAAATAAATAAAGTACATGGAAAATTTTAACACAAAATCAAGACAATGTGTTCAAACCTAGTTCTCTCCTCAGTGTCCAAAATCTTTCATTGTCTAAAGGTTTTGTAAGAATATCAGCTAATTAATTTAAGGTGTCTACATATTCTAGAACTATTTTACCTTTTTCGATATGATCTCTAATGAAATGATGTCTAATTTTAATGTGTTTAGTCTAGAATGTTGTCACACTTGATAAGAATGATATCTATATCAATTGCATAGTCACTGAGTTGTTGTCTCATCCATAAAACTTGAGCACAACAACTATCGATAGAAATATATTCTGCTTTGGTGGTGGACAATGCAACACTATTTTATTTCTTTGAAAACCATGAAATTAACATGTTGCCTAGGAATTGACAAGTACCGGAGGTGCTTTTCCTATCTAATTTTCAACCTTAAAAATCCGCATTCAAGAAAGCATGCAAGCAAAAAGATAAATCTCTAGAATACAAAAGGCATAAATTTGAAGCATCTCTAAGGTATCTAAAGATTCTCTTAAGGGCTTGTAAATGTAATTCATTAGGACAAGATTGATATCTAGCACACAAGCATACACTAAACATAAAGTCGGGTCTACTTGCTATAAGATAGAACAAAGAACCAATAATTGACCTATAGAATTTTAAATCAACATATTTACCTTCCTTATCTTTATTAAGTATAACACCCCAAACTCAGCCTAAACTTTATGGCCGAATCTGGCAGTGTCGCATGAGAGTGTTTTAAAAACCAATTCAGATATAAAAGCTCGCTCAGATTATTATCTTTTACTTAAGCCCAAAAACAAAACTATTCATTTTGTTAAAACATTTCTTTTACGCGGAAGCTTTGAAACCAATTCAATTTAGTTTAGAACCATTTCTTTTACGCGGAAGCTCAGATTATTTTTCTTGTTTTTCTTTTTAAATAAATGATTTAGGGTATATTTTTGGGATAAGTATGTTTAAATAAATTCTGTCTAGGAGATTGAAACTTAAGCGGGACCGCTTGTGACCCCTCCAATCTTTCTTGGGAATTGATTTTAATATAATCTTCCGAGAAGTTATTCCCTAAATGACAAAATTAATTTTTAGTTTTTCAAATAAAAGGGTCAATTTTGATCCAAGTCTTAAATGCAACTCAATTTCAAATTTTCCTTAAATCTTGGTACTTAATTGAAATATTTTCAAAATTTGGTTGCTCTTTTTGTAAAAATTAAAGATTAGATGTCTCTTTTTGTAAATATTTTCAAAAGGCATCTAGAATAAATGTTTTTAATTTAATTTAATAAATAAGATGATAATCATTAATATATAATTATATCTATTATAATATATTAATTATTATCAACTTTGCATAGAACTAGGATTAGTTTAAATTTGATCATTTTTTTAATAAGTATTTATTTTAATCAATTAATAGAAAATAATAATTTAATATGCATTATATTAATTATTAATTGTTGTTAACTCTATGTAGAATTAGAACTTAGAATATCTTAATTAGTAATTTGTTCCAAGAATTCTAATGAAACTCTTACTCCCTTCATTATAAATTTCACCCACCCTTTCCATTTTTTTCACTTATCCATCCATCAATCCTAGCATACAAAACCCACAAAGTACCGAATCCTAGCAGCCCCATTCAGCCAGCAGCCCACGCATGCACCAGCAGCCCACGCATGCACCAGCAGCTTACGCTGCTATTGCCGCTCGTTCCAGACCTACTCTCACGCACCCAATCGCACACGCCAACACACCAGCCTTGCTGTTTGCTAGACAGTGCCGTCTACTATCTGCGCATCTGCTCACACCGTGCCTTGCTACTCGCACTAATACACTTGCTTATCGCACCACACCATCAATACACCCTACAACCATCCCTAAACCAACCCTTTTTGCTTTATATTATTTTATTTGAGTTCTTAATTTTTATAAAAAGGTGGTAAGATAAAATTTTCTCCTAAGTTTTAATTTTATTTAATTATTTAATTTTCAATTTATTGAATTATTAATATTTTTACTAATTAAATTTTTGAGAAAATATTTGTTTCCATCTTATGTTCATGTTAATCATGCCTCGCAAGAGAACTCATGCCTATGCTCAAATTGACGAATCACAAAACAAATTCCATTGTGAAGAAGCCAAAGCGAGATACGAAAGCGTTTCCAAAAATCAACATATGCACCCAGAAAAAGGCTTTACGTTGAAAGAAAGAAACTATATTGATTTCATGGCGTGCATTCGACAAATTGTTGAAACTCTCAATTAGGAATTATTTTGTGAGAAAAGACCTAGTATAGATGAGGAGTTAGTTTGTGAATTTTACGCGAATTTGACCACAAGCGAATTGATAGAAGTTTCTGTTCGCGGAATCAAGGTACCAATAACCTCAAACGCTATTAATGAATTCTTTGAATTACCTAATTTTTAAGACGACGAATATTCTTCCTTGATGAGTAATATTGAGTTTGAAAATCTGCAAGAAATTCTCGAGGAACTTACAATTCCAGGTTTTAAGTGGACTGTGTCAAAGCAAGGAATTGACACTTGTTGCAGAGAATATTTGACACTACTAGCGAAAGTATGGTTCTATTTCATTCGATTAAGCCTTATGCCTATTTCACATAGGACTACAATTTCATTAGAGCGAATGGTCTTATTATGCTCTATTTTAACTAGAAAGACCAGTGATGTGGGAAAAATCATCCTAAGAGAAATGTGAAATTGTGCTGCTAGATGTTCTGGCCTAGCTTACTTTCCCTTTACGATAACAATTTTGTGCTTGAAAGCTAAAATTCTTGCAAACGTAAAAACGACAGGTTATAGCCAGGGCACAATCACAGATTGGGAACTCTACTGAATAGTTGGAGACTCTGTTCTATAGCAACGAGTTGAAGAGAGCGAGGATCCAGAAGAAGAAGAAGAAGAATATCCTACAGAGGTCGAACCAATACAGTCAGCTGAAATCCCTGATAAGGCAGAACTAATAGAACCAGTAACCAAACCTAACGTCACAACTTCAATGTTCAAGACTCAATCACCTCACCCAGATCTTCGAGATGAGCTATCAAAGTTAATGGACATAATACAACATATGTAGTAGCAGCAACAAGCTTATTGGAGATATTAAAAAATATGGGACGAGTCAACGAGAAACGCTCTTACGAAAATATACAATGACCTATTTATTTTTGTGTCTGAGTTTCTAGATTTCATATTTGAACCATGAAGTGCACTATCGAATAGGGAGCGAAGCAATTCATGCAAAAACAACGATGATGGAGAAAAAGATGAGTCAAATTCGGAGGGATCTGCAAATAAATAAAAAGGGGGATATTGACTTTATTTTATTTTCGTTCTTAGGTTATTTAATAGGATTACGTTTTATTAAAAAATTTTATTTTTCACATAATAAAACAATAGGTGGAACTCATTAATAAAAATGAACAAGTTGCAAAGTATAAAGTGTGGCAATAGATATATACATGTCTAGGATTGGATCTAGAGAGAGCTTGGTACTTAAGCAATCAAATTGACTCAACTCCTCTTTTCTAGAATCCTACCTGGTGTATAGTATCTATTCACTTTTAACAATGAGGACATTGTTCATCTTAAGTAGGGGGATCGAAAAATTGAAATTATTTCCTCTCAAAATAAAATTTTCTTTTAATTAGGATTAGGATATATTTTGTTCAAAAATTTAAAAATTTGTTAAGTATGCTAAACTTAAGTATAAATAAAGTTAAATTATTTTAATAATTGTTATGTTAGCTAAAATATGATATAAATGCATTTTTAATAAAGCATGCAAATCATACCATAAATTTTTTTAGTTCCTTAGAAAAGTTAGGCATGCATGAAAGTTTAAGTCTCTAGAATTGACTTAGTAGTTTATTAAGGCAAAATCTTAGGAAGCATGGAATGTTAAAAATGATTTAGGCAACTTTTGTTTGGACTGTTTGAGCCTTTCAAGCCAACCATGATGAATTTTTATCTCTTGAAACCCAACTTTGAGACTATATGGCCTAATTTTATTTGAACCCTTGCAATATTTAGCCATTACTCTTCTCTTAATTATCTTTAAATTATCCCAAACACTAGACTTAGTACTATTCAGAATGTTCTTTGAAAATAAGTTTGGGGGAGTTGAAAAGAAGTATCAAATGCTCAAAAAATTGTAGTACATATAGTAAAATGCTCGTGAAAAAAAAAGAAAAAGAAAAGAAAAATAACAAAAAAAAGAGAGCATATGTACTTGAAAGAAAATAGATGTACAAAAGAGCATGTGAAAGCAAAGTTAGTTGGTGTATTGAAGGTAATTATTTGAAAGGTCCGATTGAAGCTGAGTCTAGGGTTTTTAGCCTAAATTTATCTATCTTTTACCTACCCCTAGCCTAGCCATGTTACCTCTTTTTTAAAGACCTATTGATTCAAGTGTCTATGCTACCTACATTAGTGGAGAGAAATTGCTATGTTCAACATATGAAGGCATAAGTTAAACTTAATGATTGAAGCTTAATCTTGAATAAGGGAGTAAAATCAAATTGGTAGGGATTTAACATGTCTTTATTAGGAAGCGTTTAGTCTATTTTTGCTATCATAAGAAGAATTGAGATTATTTTGAATGATATGTATACTTAAGTAGTGTAAATCTCAAAATTCTTGTTCTTGAGCATAAGTGTACCAAATTCATAATTCTGGGACGAGCAATGAATTAAGTTTGGGGTGTGGAAATGCGAAAATATACACACTTTTTTCATGCCTCTTTTAACTCAAATTCATGCAGTTTCGGTAAAATTCTTGTCGAAAAATATAATTATTATAAAATAATTAAATTACACTAAAATTATGAACATGTTTAATTTTAATTAATTTTATATCAAATTTTTATTAATTTTGATTATTTTCGACAGATTTACACAAAGGGCGAAAAATGACTTGGCAGACACTGCTAGAAGCGCAAAACCGAGAAGCAATTTTAAAGCATGAAGGAGAATTAATTTTTTAGCCTAAGACAGTACAAATTATATGTATTAATTCATAATATAATTAGTTTTAATTTTAATCCAATTTAATTTGGGTTAAATAAATTATTATTAATTATGTAACACCCCAAAACCCGGCTTGGACATTATGGTCGGATTAGGTGATGTCACATGGTAGTGTGTTTGAAAAATCATATCTTTGCTTAAACCAATCCCCGTTTAGAAACTTTGCATTATTACTTATTAATTCCAAGATCGAGTTATTTAATCAGTCGAAAAGTTTTTACTTACCACGGAAGCTTATAAAATGTTTGCGTACTCGTGGGTATTTTGTTAAAATGTTATTTCTTTTGAAAACTCAAGTTTTTCTAGTACCAGCAGTTATAAACCAAAACAATAAAAATCCCAAATTAAAAATAAAAATTCAGAGAGGCCATGATACAACAAAATACCTCGAAATAAATCAAAATCATAATTAAGAACTAAATAGAATGAAATAGGTCGTGTGGCCACCACTGAGTCCTCCGCCGCACCGATTTGCCTATGTCTGGGGATTACCTGTACAGATAAATCAGAAGGGTGAGTTTACGAAAACACAGTGTGTAATCCCATATAGAACAAACAGACAGAAGCCTAAGCCCTTTTCAGTATCAGATTCAGTTATAGTTAGGGCCTTAGCCCACCTCAGTACAGGGGCAGTCATGCATTAGGGCCTTGGCCCACTACAGTATCAGTATTCAGTACAGTAACAAATATGCATCACAATGTCCTACCCAGCCAGCCTCTACACATAATCTTCGTCCAACCCTACACTCCTTGTGGGGATATAATCAACCCACCCATCTCTACACTCCAAAAAGTACCGAATACGACACTAGACAGTAGTTTGCAGCTGAGGTGCTAGTGAATTAGGCTCGAGGCCTTTCAGAACACTTCCTCTGAACAATATCAACCCCTATCCTGCAATGCAATATACAAATATGACATGCTATAACATAATATTAAGGTATACAATATCAAATTAGTGGGACATCATCATGCTTAATAACATGTACAATCATATCAGTCATATAGTCATTTCAGTTAATTAAGGGTCTAGGTAAGCTTACCGACCCTACAGTAAGTCCATAGTCGACTCAGGCGACCCGTGCAACCTTAACAGTCAGTGAAAATGGGCCCACAAGCCCATGTTGTTTTCCCGTGTGGGCCAACTCTCCCGTGTGGCCCACATGGCCCAAAATGGCCTTGGCCGTGTGGATCACACGGCATGGCCCAGAAATTTCACACGCCAGTGTGATTCACCCGTGTGGGCCCACACGGCCCAATTCAGTTCGACCCATGTATCACACACGGCCAGCCTCGTCGATCGCACGTCCATGTTCGACCACACGGGCGGCCATACGCCTGTGTGGCATCGACAACCTCACTTTTTGGCTTTTTATCGATTTTCGTTTACAGTGTTATGGTTACACATCTAGTTTTGATTTGCCGTGAAATACTATCGAGCACTCCAGAACCTAACATCGACAATTGAAAGCCCAAAATTGATGATACTTAACAAAACTAAATGAAGTTATAACGTGCCAACCGACTTTTATCATCAAACCTTACATTTGAAATTGAGTAACCCCTACCTTCAGATCCGAACAAGATAGGTCACCACTTCCTCAATTCGTTGCTGACAATTCTGAAAATCCCAATATTAACAACAATTCATAGTTTCATAACCAAGAGAATAGAAAAGTTTTCCCTTAATTCACAAAGCATAGCCACCTTACCTACTAAACGCGTAACAGCAGAACCGCACCGCTCCAACGCTAATCGAATCGCTTTAGCCCTTAACCTTCATCAATGAACAGTCAATCGATTTACTAGGAATCCAAAAATCACATTACTCCACAGTTATGAAACTTGCCAACAACGCAAGAACCAAAATAGAGGTGGCAAGTTGCAACAACGTAAAAGGGACTATGAAAGGAATGGATTAAAAGGGGAAACCAAAGAAGAGAGAAGAGAAGATTCTAACAAGCAGTTGGCAGTATCAAACAAAAATACTGAAACCATTGTCTATGAAAATAACCAATGAAGAATTGACAGAAGACAGAATTGATACTAACCATGTACGAAGACACGCGACACACAAAGAGGAAATAACTTGATTACCAACAAAAGAAAAAGAGGGGAAGAAAAGATAGAGATTTGGTAGAGAGGGAAGGGAATAACGTCAGAGAATTTGGGGAACTAGAGAGTGGGTGCCGAAATTAGAAAAAAAAAGAAGTGATTAGTTTTTTTGGTAAACCCTCTAATCCCTTAACTTTCTCCCTATATCCCTCACTTCCCTCCTAAAATTGTCCATCACACTCCCACTAACCCTCAAAGTCCCCCTAAACCGTCCACCACAATCTCCTCAACAACTAAATTCCACCCTCATTCAAACACTACAGTATTTTGGCTAAACCAAAATTCCTACACGGCACAGGCAGCAAATAATCTCTTGTTTACATAAAGACTCGAACTTCGGACCTCTAGCTTATTTACCCTCCACTCAACCACCAGACCAGTCGACCCATTCTAACATATTTTACTAACATTTAATTATAAGCCTACTCACTAGAGATAGGGCTTTATTCATAAAAATACAAAAATTTTTCCAAGTCAAGGCTTGAACTTAGGACTTCTCAGAGACTCCTAGAACACTTAACCACTAAAGCAGATTGTAACAGCCCTAACTCATATCCGTTGCCAGACTAGGGTTAAGAGGCATTACCAGACAAATCGAAACATTTCACGAATAATTCACAAACATATTACACATCATCATCATATCATAAACATACACCATCAATGAGTCCCTTCAAAAGGTATAAGAGACCTTAAACATGCATTAGAAGAAGATCGGGACTAAACCGAGCTCATACAAAATATTTTTGAAACTTAACATTTTTCAAAGGTACAGAGGTCACACGTCCATGTGGTCAGGCCGTGTGCCTCACATGGCATTAGACACGCCCGTGTGTTTAGGCTGTGGCAAAATAGGGCAAACATTCTGACTTGTACCACACGGCTGAGGACACGTCCGTGTGCCAGGCCGTGTGAAATTTAGGGAGGTTACTGACTTGGGTCAGACGGCCGACCACACACCCAAGTGCCCGTGTGATAGACACGCTTGTGTGTCCAGGCTGTGTCAAAACTGTAGGGTATACTGACTTAATTCGAAAGGGTACCCTAGGGGACACACGGTCCTGTACTATGACCGTGTTCAAATACGGCTGAGACACACGCCCGTGTCTCTGCCCGTGTGGACAAAAATAAGCCATTCGAAAAGGTAGCTTTGTCACCCATTTTGGGTCATTCATACAAGCCAAAACCAAAGCATTTTCATACCAAAATTTCCAGCCAAAATCAAAACCAAAACATGTTCAATTCATACATATAATCCTCTTCCAAATTTATACTCAATATCCATACTAAATTATCCAAAACACAAACTAAACTCATACCAACACCTATGAAATATAACTCATTTTATACCACATTTAATCTTATGACAAAGTTTACCATTTCACCTTCAAGCATAAATCAAATTTGACCATTTATTTTGGTTATTCATAGACATCAAACCAGATCATTTTCCAAACATATAAACCATATCAGCCATCCACATTTTCAACCAAAAGCTAGCCATATCACATGGCATAACTTATTTACATCTCAAAAATATATTCAAAGATATCTAGCCTATACATGCCATAATTCATTATTCATATTTTCAAAAAGTACCAAGATAAAGTCCGATAGTGTGGTGATGATCCTCGACAATCCTCGAGCTCTCCGTAGCTTTGATATCTATAAAACAATCCGAACACACACAAAGTAAGCTACAAAGATCTTAGTAAGCCATATAGAAATAAATTGATGAATAACGTAATCATAGCTCACTTTATACAAATAACTCATGGAAAAACACAATTACAAAATCGCATCTCTCATATAGCTCACATGATCATATGTCTCTTACACTTAAACACATCTTATTCTCATGTACACATACATATGTCATAAGTTCACAAATGAACAATATTTTACCTTTGAATTTCAAACAAAGCATTTGTTTCATACGTACCAGAATCGGATGCTCATTCATATACTCATTCAAATCTCAAAATTGCCCGTTGAACTATTCGAAAACAAATAGGATACGCGGATAACTTGGAAAGCTCATACAATGCCAAAGCCCTAGACGTGGTCTTTCATGTAATCAAATATCGATGCCACTGTCCCAGACAGCGTCTTGCACGAATCAAATATGATACCAATGTCCCAGTCATGGTCTTGCACGTAAATCAAAAATCGATGCCAACGTCCCAGATGTGGTCTTACACGAAAACACATATCGGATCCTATGTCATGACATATGTATCCTAACTATTCCTAGGTTCGTACGGGGCTTTTCAGATGTCGTCACATACTCGAAATTTTCTCAGATTTCATATATTCATCTCCAATAATCATTCCTCACAATTAAATCACATATAAACATGAATAAATCAACTTAAACACATTTATTTGTATATAGACTTACCTCGTACGGATTCGGACGGTATTGATCGACTATTCAACAATTTTTGATTTTCCCTGATCTAATTTTGTTTTCTTTGGTTCTTGATCTAAAAAAATTCAAATTTAACCCTTTTATTCAACAAATCATTCAATTCAATAAATAATCACACATTTAGGGGCATTTTACAAGTTAGCCCTCACATTTTCACATTTTAGTCCCTAATTCACAAAATTACAAAATATGCAAAATTTCTTTATACCATAGCTTAGCCGAATTTTCCTACACTTCATATGAGTCCATATAATTCATAAATTTCACATTTTAGTCCTTCAATTTCTTATTTTCTCAATTTAGCCCAAATTACACAAATTCATCAAAAATTCAAATACAAAACATATTAACCTCATATCAAGCTTTCATAATTCATCAATTAACATCATTAAACTCACAAAATTGAAGCATGTGCTTGATAAAACACAAAGCAACAATCTCAAAAATGTAAAAATCATCAAAAACCGAATAAAAAGCATACCTTAATCAACCAATGCAAGTGCCAAATATGTTAAAGCTTCTAAAGCCCTAATTTTCTCTCTATTTTCAGTTGACGAACAAAGATGAATGAATATTATGGCTTTTGTTTTTCTTTAATTTACTTAAATATTCAATTTACCTTTATAACCTTATTAATGTCATTAAAATCCCACTAACATATGTCCATCTTTGTCCATTCATTTTAATTATGGTCAAATAACAACATAAGGACCTCACATTTAAAACATCATACCAATTCGACACTTTAAACAATTAAAAGGCTACTTTTGCATTTTCTGCGATTTAGTCCTTTTTAGAAATTAAGCACTCAATCGAAAAAATTAATTCACGAAAATTTCATAGATATAAATTCATATGCTCTGAACAATAAAAATAATATTAAATTATTTTTCTAAATCAGATTTGTGGTCCCGAAACCACTATTCTGACTAGGGTCTAAACTGGAATGTTACATAGATACACATTTGTGTCATAATTACACGAGAACAAAAATACAAACTTTGGGGCGTTACAACTCTACCCCCTTTAAAGAAAATTTCGGCCTTGAAATTTTACCTGATCAAAATAGATGAGGATACTGCTGGTGCATCGCATCCTCAGGCTCCTACGTGACCTCCTCAGTGCCATGATTACGCCATAAAACCTTAACCAGTGGGATAGACTTTTTCCTTAGAACCTTTACGTCATGATCCAGAATTTGAACTGGCTCATCCTCAAAGGTCAAATCTGGCCTAACATCGATCTCTTCAACAGGAACAATATGCACGGGATTAGAGCGGTAGCGCCTCAACATCGAGACATGGAATATATCATGAATCCGATCTAGTTCCAGAGGTAACTCTAACTGCTAGGCAACTGGTCCTACATGTTTCAGAATACGATAAGGCCCAAAGAATCTAGCACTCAACTTGACCTTACGACCAAATCTCAGTACCTTCTTCCATGGCGAGACCTTGAGGAAAATGGAGTCTTCCACAAAATACTCAATTTCACGTTGCTGCAGGTCTACGTAGGACTTCTTCTTATCAGATGCCACTTTCAATCAGTCTCAAATCAGTCTAACTTTATCCTTGGTATCAGAAACCAGTTCAAGGCCCAAAACCTGTCGCTCGCCCAACTCAGTCACGACACCTACGACCATATAATGCTTTATAAGGTGCCATCTGAATGCTAGACCGATAGCTGTTGTTATATGCAAACTCTACTAGCGACATGTAATCTTCCCAACTGCCTCGGAGTCAATCACATAACTCCTCAACATGTCCTTTAGTATCTAAATCACCCTTTCAGACTGACCATCGGTCCGAGGATGGAACGCAGTATTGAAGTCCAATCTTGTACCCAGAGCTTCCTATCGCTTGTTCCAGAACCGATACGTGAAACGAGGATCCTTATCAGATATTATCGAAATTGGTACCCCATGCAATCTCACTATCTCAGATACATACAACTTAGCTAGCTTCTGCAGAGAGTAGTCAAGACAAACTGGTATGAAATGGGCGGACTTGGTCAATCGATCCGCGATGACCCATACTGAATCCTTCTTAGTGGGTGTGAGGGGTAACCCACTAACGAAGTCCATAGTCACTTTATCCCACTTTCAAAGTGGAATCTTGACTGGCTGTAACAAACCCTAAGGTAACTGATGCTCCGCTTTAATCTGCTGGCACGTCAGACATTTACTCACGAAATTGGTAACCTTACACTTAAGACCTGGCCACCAGTATAACTCATGAAGGTCTCAATACATCTTATTTCCGCCAGGATGCATAGCATAAGGGTTACTATGCACATCTCTTAGTATCAACTGTCTTAATTCAATATCTTTAGGTACACAGATTCTCCCATGGAAACAGTATACCCCTTCGTTATTTAGTCCAAAGTCCTCAGTATGCCTACTCTTAACCTGTCGAAAATGAAGACCCAAAGATTCGTCCTCCAACTGCTTACCCTTAATCTGCTCAATCCACGTAGGCTTAACCTGAAGCTTAGCTAACAAACTTTCATTATCAAATAAACTGAGGATTACATTAGCAACGGTATCTAACGATACATTAGCCTTGCATAGCTTGCAAAATTATTGTGATTAAACTGTTTCAAGGTAGAAATACATTGGTACCTTACGTAATCTTTTATGTGCTTATGAGATTGAATTAATTATTTGAATTGGCGTAGAGATTTGTACAAGAGATTATTTTAATTTCATAAGTATGTATGTGCATTAACATATTTTCTTATTAAAAATTGTTTAACCGGTTGAATTGACATAGAGATAGAGTGAAGAGATAAATAGATTTTGGTAGGTAAGTATGTTCATAAGTTAGCAAATTATAGAGTTACCGTGAATTTATTCAGAACAACATGAACATGAGTTTAGTAATTCTAAGTTTAGAAATGTAATTAATCTAACACAATTATGTCACCTTGATTAAAATCATCTTTTGAAATCATGCATTGGAACTTTTGTTTTATTTTTATTTATTTTACTTTGTTAAAATCCTAGTTTTTAATTACCTCTTCAAATCAAAATATTTTTCTTCATCGAAGTATTTTTTTAAACTGCATTCATAAATAATTCTTTGCACAGTCCCTGTGGGTATGATAACTCGACTTTTACTTGTCACTTTATTACTTGCTGCGATTGTGTACACTTATACATTTCTATCGTTCGAAAGGTGCGTCTGTGCACGAACATTTAACAGTGTTTAAAGAAATTCTCTCAAATTTTGAGGCCATGGAGGTTCAGTATGATAAGGAAGATTTAGGGTTGACTCTGTAACACCCTGGACCCGTATCCATTGCCGAAACAGAGTTTTAAGGCATTATTAGGG
Organism: Gossypium stocksii; assembly: GCA_020496765.1. Taxonomy (NCBI): domain Eukaryota; kingdom Viridiplantae; phylum Streptophyta; class Magnoliopsida; order Malvales; family Malvaceae; genus Gossypium; species Gossypium stocksii. Next base: position 44,198,951 of record CM035621.1, read on the forward strand.
TCTTGTAGAATAGTTACAGATAACTCGAGTCAATCACTATTTATTTTTCCTAGATTAATCTTCACATCCCTTTTATGGACCATCAAGGCCCAAAACAAGTTTTAAAATCGAATCAGGATAAAGTCACACTGCCAAGTCACACGTCCGTGTGCTAGACTGTGTGGTTAATTTATTTTTGGAAAATTAGGTGTAGGTTTCACACGGTCGTATGGCACGCCCACGTTATAGGCAATGTACCTCACACGGTTGAGAGACACGCACTTGTGTCTCTGCCTGTGTCCTCAACTCTAAGCATTCTATTTCTCAATTTTAGGATACAGGGGACACACGACCAGGCTACACCCCCATGTAATAGATCGTGTGTCACACACGGTCAAGACGCATGCCCGTGTGTTTACATGTGTGGACAAAATAAGGCTATTTCCAAGCCTTATTTCTTACCCATTTTCATCCAAATTCTGCACCAATACTTGCAAATACCAATCAACCAATTCAACCATTATTTTCATGCATACATCAACCTTAACAACACATTTATATAACTATAACTAAACCATATGAACATAACAAAATCACATTAACATTAGCCATTCCAATAGCTAGTTTACATCCATCCAATTTAATTTCAATATTAGTTTAATAGCTTATACATGCCATTATACTATAGTAAGATTTCTAACTATACCCAAAATAAACTGATTGATAGTGTGATGATGCTTTGACCTTCGTCCAAGCCTCACGAGCTATCGAGCACTATAAAATGGAGAAAATAAAACTAAGTAAGCACTTAGTGCTTAGTAAGCTCATATAACTAGAAATTCACTTACCTCATAACCATTCAATAAATAAACATGCACATGTAAATCAAGCACTTTGGCCATAACCTAGGAACCTCACCAACATTGTTAGTCATTTATTTCATATAATCACCGAAAACTATGATGAGCTCATCAATTTATGAAATCTCATACATTCCATGTATTTTCACATAATGATCTTATTTTGATTTATTTCTTGAACTTTATATCATAATTTCCTTCTTTTCTTCATTTAAAATCATGATGGATACAAGGGTGGTATACCTGTAGTGTACTATACTATCATTCCGTCAATTCTTAGTCAGAAGTGCTTCTATTAGCACTGAACAGAAAGCTCAGGTGAGCATGAAATAGAAAGCATATCTGAGCTTGACAACAGAAAGTTTACAGAGAACTTATATTGGGAAAGTCATGTATCAGGATGCTTATCTGAGCTTGATTTTAGAAGTTCACAAAGAACTCTAATCAGGTGGCTCCGAAGAGCATTATACAGAAAGCACCAGATAACATATAACATAAAGCTTTATATAGCTTGGCAATAATAAGTTTAGGCAAGCACTATCAGTAAACTCTAGTGAGCCATTAACAGAAAATTCACAAAGAACTTATTAACAGAACGTTTATAGAAAGTGGGTGTGTCTGCAACATATGTAATCACAACCATATAGAATGTTCCAAAGAACATAAACAGAATACTCTGAAGAGTATAAACTGTAAGCTCGCATGAACATCACATCAGTAAGCTTGAAAGAACTTATGGTCTTTTGAGCCACAGATGTCTGCAACATATGCAAGACACTATCATTTCAGGTAACAGAACCCTGTATTCATCTGAGCTTCATTCCTTCGTCAAGCTTAATCACATTTTAGTATTTACAAATTATACGTAATTTTATATACTTTTGGTCAATTCAACTCACATACAACTCATTCAAACTAATTGAATCATTTCATTATACAAATAAGTTTTATAAACTTACCTCAATGCTTCTTCGTTCATCAAATCGACTAATCCAAGACTTTTTTTGTAACAGCCCGATTTTAGGTCTAGTCAAAATAATGGTTTTCGGACCATAAATCTGACGCAGAGAAATTTATTTTTTAATATATTTTTATGGTCTACAATTTTACATAATGAATTTATGAAAATTTCATTCGAAAATTTTGACGTTTGGGCACTCAATTTAGTCAAAAGGACTAAATTGTAAAAAGTGCAAAATGTGAGTTCTATAGGTTAGAGGTGTCTAATTGTTATGAAATTTTTAATAGGAGGTCCTTAAATGGTAATTAGACCATTGGTTAAGTTGGTGGACAAAAATGGACATGGTTAGGTATGTTTCTAAAATTTTTCATTAAGGGCATTTTGGTCATTTGGTAATTAAGTGGATTAAAAAGTCAAATTAAAATCCAATATTTGTCCATCTTCTTTCCCATGGCTAAAATTATCAAGGAGGAAACCATGGCTAGGGTTTTCAAGCTTCCAAGCTCGATTGTAAGTCCATTTTAGCCCCGCTTTTAATGATTTCTATGTTTTTGAGATCCTTGTAACCTAATCTAGCTTTTCCAAGGATTAATTTGAAGAATTAGAAAATTTAAAATTTTACCCATGTTAGACATGCATTTATTTTAATGTCTCATGGTGGAAAATGCATATTAGTCGTAAGATAAACGACTTTTGCTAAGTGATTTTCATTGAAAATGTTAAAAAGGACCTATTTGTAAAAAGGTTGTAAAATGGGTACTAAAGTGTGATTAAATGAAAAATGTGGGCTTCTATAAGCTTGTATAAGATTCGGCTAGGCATGGGTATCCAATAAATTAAGTACATTTCATTTTACGAGCCTAGGGACTAAATTATAAAAATGTGAAACTTTAGGGGCAAAAATGTAATTTTTTCCATAATGTGATCTTGGGGTGTTTTGAATAGTATAATGATTAAATAAGTTAAATGTGATGTTATATATCGAGAAAAAATGAATTTTAGAATTAGAATGGCGGAAAAACGAGTATTTGACGGTTAGGTCTTTTTCACCGCTTTTATGTCGAGGTAAGTTTGTATGTAAATAATGCATCGTTATATTATCTTTTAATGCTTTATTTTTGTATGAATTGTGTGATCGAATCTTTGGATATATTTGTTAAAATTTCGATAAGTGAGAAATCCCGGTTGAACTTTAGGAATAAATTAGGATACGAGTGACATGCCACTAGGAACCTATGTGTGATTTTGTGATTGTGTGATTGCGAGTGCTGGTCTTGTACGTCCTACCAGTGGCTAGGTACTCCAGGATGTGTTACGGATACCTGTCAGCTTGTGTGAGCAGTATTGAGTAGTTACGTCCGACCGTCAGCTTGTGTGAGCAAACCCACACTAGCTCAAGAATGAGCATATATGTGAAATGAGATATGAGATAGCTTAGCTACATATGTTGCACTTATGTGCATGATTTTCTGAGTATCCATTATATTCTGAGTGTTCAACAGGAATGTCAAAGATGTGAAAATATGTGGCTTTGTTACGAATTGGTATAGGTATGTACGTAAACCTTATAAGAAATGAGCTCGATATGTGTCCAACCTTGATAAGATGATGATTGAGTAAGTTATGATTATGAGGTTAATAACATTTATGCAAGTTTTTATTATATTAAATGAATTGTTAAGTGTGTAAATTGATGAATATGATCTAAGACTTGTGATTATTGGTCCATGCTTGTGATGTATGAAATACATGATAAATTTGATTGGCGATTAAGTAATTGGCTTTCGGGCCAAACTGAATTATAATGTAGCATGTTTTATTCGCACAAACTGTGATTTATCGAATATGAGAAAAAGGAAAGATTGGCATAACTGACTATCAAAATGATTATGGGAAAAATATGTGCCTTAAACAATTGAAGGATGTTAAAATATATGTTAGAAAAGTGAATACTCATAATTACTATGCATGTTTATTATGAGGTTGAGAATGATTGGGTAATGGTGGTAACCTATTATAATGAAGAGACTATGGTGATTAGGCTAATGTCAAGACATGTTAAATTATGCTTGCAAATTGATAGAGCAGATAATGTGACCAAATAAGAAATAATTGTGAGCCTTATAGCAATTTATTTCATAAGTAACGAACTCGATAGGTGATGAAGTTTTAGTAAGGTTGTGTTTAAGCAAGTTATAACTATGAAATTTTAAATGACATTTATGTTATAATTCCATGATTAAGTTTTGTTTTAAGATGCTTATTATGTTATAATTCCATGATTAAGTTTTGTTATAATTCCATGATTAAGTTTTGTTTTAAGATGCATTTTAAGTCTATGGCATGTATAGGGACTAGCTTACTTTGATATATGTTTCATTATTGATTAGCCAAGTGTGTCAGCTTATAATGGTCAAATGATTCATTTGTATCTGGCCATAAGATATGGTTTATATTGGCTAATTGGGTTGTAAACCTATTTATATGTGCATGCATGAGTTAACGCCTTTGATGTTGTGGGAATGCCATGTTCAAGCCATGTTTGTGGATGTTTGATTGCCAATTAATGCCATGTTAAATGCTATTGAGATGTATAAGTATGTCTGTGAAGTTGAGGGTGGCAAATGGCTTGGAAAATATCCTTAAAGTTGTCCATATGGTATACGGGCGTGTGTCTAAGCCATGTGTGAGACACGGTCAGCCCTATGGGCGTGTGAACAAGCCGTATGTCCCTTGCACCTTAATTTTGAGAAACAGAATCTCAGTATGGAGCACATGGGCAGAGACACGGATGTGTGTCTCAGCCGTGTGGACAGCACAGCCTTGAACACGGGCGTGTGAAGTCTGCACCTATTTTGTGAGAATTTAATCCGTTACACGGCCTAGCACACGAGCGTGTGGCTTGGCTGTGTGGTTTCATTTAGCTGAGGGTGTCATAAATAGAGAGTTACATGGGGTGTGGACACGAGCATGTGTAACCAAATGGCCTACCCACATGGGCGTGTCCTATATCCACACGGGCGTGTGACCCTTGTTCAGGGTAAAATTTTTATAAGTTTGTAAAATTTTCGGAAGTTCTCGATTTAGTCCCGAACCGCTTCCAAAGTATGTTTTGGGCCTCAGAGGCTTATTTTAGGGACGATGTGAATGAATGTGAACAGTTTTAAATTTGGATGGAAATTTATGGCTGGTTTTGTATGATTTCTTGTGTTTAAGTCCGGTAATGCCTCATATCCTATTTCGGCGTAGAACACGGTAAGGGGTGTTACATTTTCCTTTCCTCCGGATCTATACCAATAAATTTAATCATCAATTTTATTCAATTCACATCCGATTGCATTTAATTCATACTCTGGGTAAAATTTCCATTTTGCCCCTAAACTTTTCATTAATTACAATTATGTCCTTAGGCTCGGAAAATGAAATTCTCACAATTCAATCTTTATTCCTAGCCTAACTGAAATTTCTATGTATCATTTACAGCACTTATGTTTCACAAAATTCAGAATTTTCCCATGAATTTCATAAGTTTACAATTTAGTCCCTAAATCTCAATTTCATGGAAATTCACTTTGTAAAAGTTGTTTCTCTACCATCAATCTTTCATTTTCTACCATAAATTTCTAATTTTCAGCATTTACATCCATGGCATAAACTTTATACTTTGATATCTTTTCAAATTAATCCCCAATTTAGATAGATTACACTATCCCGATCTCAAAATTATAAAAATTACTAAAAACGAGACTTGATTACTTACCTAATTAAGCAAAGAAAGTTTGTTTCCTCTCTCCTAGGGTTTCCATGTAAAATTGGGGAAGAAGATGATATAAAATGATGATGATTCCTTTTAATTTAATTATCATATTTTATTTTCCCCAATTTCCATGGATGATTCATCATAAATATCTACTAACTTTTCTTAATGGTCTAATTACCATATAAGAACCTCTCATTTTGAATTCCATAGCTATTTAATCTTTCTAGCTTCTAGAATTCAACTTTTACATTTTATGCAATTCTGTCCTTTCTCTAATTAATCACTTAATTGGTAAAATTTTCCTATCAATATTTTTATTCAACTTTTTTATAATAATATAGACCATGTAATAATATTTAAATAACTTTTCTTTCTAGCTCAAATTTGTAGTTCCGAAACCACTGTTTCGATGTCACTGAAATTGGACCGTTATATATTCTACTTTGTTCGTTATCCCCATCTTATTCAACCTTTAGAGAGACGATTTTATATAGTCATGAGTCTCTTACAGTCATGAGGTTTATGATTCTTTTACCTCATATGATAAGATGAATTATCTTATGGTTAAATCCAACTCCAAGGGAGAGGGTCTCATGATTCGTGGGAGACAAGATCGAAATATTGATGATGATCGTGGAAGGACACAGGAACGAAATCCTTATGGTAAATCTAAAAGTAGATTAAAATCTTCAAACAAAGGTAAAACTTGTAACTTCTGAAAGAAAAAAAGGGCACGCTAAATCTGAGTGCTATAAGCTGCAGAACAAGATCAAAAGGGAGGCTGCGAATCAAAAGGCAAAACAACTAAAAAAATCCGATGAAGCTAATGTTGTAGAAGACTACAGCGATAGTGAACTTTTAGTTGCTTCTATCAAGAATTCTAAAGTGAGCGAGGAGTGGATCCTTGATTTGGGTTGCACCTTCCATATGAGTCCCAATCGTGATTGGTTTAAAACTTATGAAACAGTGTCTGAAGGTGTTATTTTGATAGGAAATAATGCTTCGTGTAAAATTGCAGGTGTTGGAACGATTAAAGTTAAGATGTTTGATGGAGTTGTTAAAACGCTTAGTGACATATGACATGTTCCAGAATTGAAGAAAAATTTAATTTTGTTGAGTACTCTTTACTCAAAAGGGTACAGATACACAGCGGAAAGTGGGGTTTTGAAGATTTCCAAAGGTTCCCTCGTTGTGATGAAAGGGTATAGAAAGACTGCCAAGTTATATGTTTTACAGGGTTCTACTATTATTGGTGATGCAGCTGTTGCTTCCTCTTCCTGATCAGATGATGATATTACTAAACTTTGGCATATGCGCCTAGGGCATATGAGTTAGTATGGCATGGTAGAATTGAGCAAAAGAGGATTTCTTCATGGGTAAGGAATTTGCAAACTGAAGTTCTATTAGCACTGCTTTTTCAGAAAGCAAAAGAGAGTTTGATTCACTAGAGGAATCTATAACACAAAGGAAACATTGGAGTATATTCACTCTAATTTATAGGGGCCATCCAGAGTGCCTTTGAGAGGTGGAGCTAATTATATGCTAACTTTTATTGATGATTTTTCCAGAAAAATTTGGGTGTTCTTCCTGAAGCAAAAAAACGATGTGTTTTCTGCATTTAAGTCTTGGAAAACTATGATTAAAAATAGACTAGAAAACAAATAAAATACCTCCACATAGACAATGGATTAAAGTTTTGTTCTGAAGAGTTTAATAAACTGTGTAAGTTAGAAGGGATCGTGAGACACTTAACAGTTCATCATACTCCACAGCAAAATAGCATTGCAGAACGAATGAATAAAATGATCATGAAGAAGGTTATTCCAACTTACCAAAGTCTTTTTGGGCCGAAGTAGCCTTTACTGCATGTTTTTTTATCAACCGATCTCCATCCATTGCCATTGAGAAAAAGACTCCACAAGAGGTATAGTCTCGTAATCCTACTGACTATTCTGATTTAAAGATCTTTGGGTGTCCTACGTATGCTCATGTTGATAATGGAAAATTGGAATCGAGATCCATTAAATGTTTTTTCTTGGTTATAAAGTTAGTGTAAAAGGGAATAAGTTATGGTGTCCTGAAAATAGAAAAGTTGTGATTAGTAGAGATATTGTTTTTAATGAAACTGGTATGCTACCTAACTCATCTCTTAAAGACTCTTCCAATAAAGAAAATGAAAAGCAGACAGAGTATCAGATTAATCCAAAATCTACAATAGAGTCGACTCCTCAAGCCAATACAAAAATTCAGAATAGAGTTGCTTCTTTACCACAATACTCTATATCCAAAAATAGAGCTAGAAGAGAAATTAAACCTCTAAAGAAGTATGACAAGGTTGATCTAGTTGCTTATACTTTAAAAGTGGCTAAATATATAAATGCAAACCAAGAGCCATCTAATTATTTTGAGGCAGTTAGCTGTGAAGACTCGAAAAAGTGGATGTTTGCTATGCAAGAGGAGATGGAACACTCTACAAAAACAGAACATGGGATATTATGAAACTTCCTAAAGGTAAAAAGGTTGTTCGTTGTAAATGGGTGTTTAAAAAGAAAGAAGGGACTCCAAAAGTTGAAGAACCCAGATATAATGTAAGGCTTGTTGCAAAGGGTTACAGTCAAAGTCCATGAGTGGACTTCATAGATGTATTCTCCCAATTGTGAAGCATAATTCGATTTGAGCTTTGCTTGGTATTGTGGTCATAGATGATTTAGAGCTTGAGCATTAGATGTAAAAACTACATTTTTGCATGGAGAACTTGAGGAGGATATTTACATGTAGCAACCAGAGGATTTTACAGTCTAAAAAAATGACTATGTTTGCTTGCTAAAAAAGTCCCTTTATGGTTTAAAACAGTCACCAAAACAATGGTACAATAGGTTTGATGCTTTTATGACTTCTCATGATTTCAAAAGAAGTAGCTTTGACAGTTGTGTTTATTTTAAGAAAAATAGTGATGGTTCTTTTGTGTATCTACTCTTTTATGTTGATGACATGTTGATAACAATGAAAGATAAATGAGAGATAAGAAAGGTCAAAGCCCAACTAAGTGAATAATTTGATATGAAAGATCTGGGACTAGCAAAGAAGATACTTGGTATAGAGATTCTCAGAGATAGAAAAGCAAGTAAATTGTACCTAAGTCAGAAGGGGTACATTGAGGAAGTTCTTTGTAGGTTCAATATGCAGAGTGCTAAGCCTGTTAGTAATACTTTTGCAGCCCATTTCAGACTTTCATCGGCTTTGTCTCCATAATCAGATGATGAGATTGAATACATGTCATATGTTCCATACTCTAGTACACTAGGATCTCTCATATATGCAATGGTTTGTTCACGTCTAGATTTATCATATGCAATCAGTGCAGTTAGCAGATACATGTCGAATCCAGGTAAAGAACATTGGAAAATAGTTCAGTGGACTTTAAGATACTTACGAGGTACTATTAATGTTTGCTTACAGTTTGGAAGAACTAGAGATGGAGTCATTAGGTATGTTGATGCTGATTTTGCTGGAGACCTTAATAGAAGAAGATCTCTCATAGGTTTTGTCTTTACAATTGGAGGTTGTGCAATCAGTAGAAAGCCACTTTGCAAATTATAGTAGCTTTGTCTACCACTGAAGCTAAGTACATGGTGAGTACCGAGGCTTACAAAAAAGTCATTTGGTTGAAGGGACTCTTTAGTGAACTCAATGAAAACCTTCAAATCAGTACAGAGTTTTGTGACAGTTAGAGTGCCATCTTCCTTACAAAATATCAAATGTTTCATAACAGAACAAAACACATTGATCTTCGGTATCATTTTGTTCTTGATATTATTGCTCGTGGTGATATTGTTGTGAGCAAAATTAGTACTCATGAAAATCCTACAGATATGATGACTAAGTCACTTCTTAGAACCAAGTTTGAGCATTGCTTAGCCTTGGTTGGTGTTCATTGTTGAAGTTAAACCCTTAAGGGTTTTATGGAAGAGGTGGAGAACTTGTTTGTTGAGAGTTCGCGATGAAAAACTTGTTCATTGAGAATTCGTGTCAAGGTGGAGATTGTTAGAATTGATTGACCCGAATCCTTATTTAAATAAAATACAGTGGCAAAATAAAATAAAAGTAAAATCCATATAGAACTACATTTCTTTTATTTTATTTTAGAATAAGGTTTTTTAAACCTTATTAAACTCCATCTATTTGATATTGATTAGAATAAGGTGTTTAAATCTTGCTACACTCCTATTAGAATATGGTTTGACAAGCCTATAAATAGACATAGTCTACTCCTCTTGTAATCATTCGTATTCAACATAATGAATTTTCTTCTACTCTGCTCGTGGTTTTTTCCCGAAAGGATTTCCACATAAAAATTTGTGTGTTCTTTATTTTTATTTCTCTTTTCTTTGTGATATATTATCATTACCAACATTCTATTTTTTACATATTAAACATATAATAAAAATGAAATTTTACTATAGATTTCATGGAATTTAATGTGTTTGTATAAACATTTGATATAATAATAAATTTAACCTATAAAGTTTACACATCCTATCAGATAGGTTCTTTTTTTTTAGTTAAATTTAGTTATTAAGCTTTTAAAAAAAGTTAAATTGTTTTTCTTTAATAGAAGTGCCAAATAAAACATTATTATTTTTAATGATGTTGGTGTGACAGCCCTTATGGTTGTCCACGTGCACTTCATATTAACATGACACTATTGTCTTATATTTCACATTATCAAATAGTTTAAAAATTATAAAAATATTCAAAAAATTTTAAAAATCAAAATTTAAAAAAATAAAAAAATAGTATAAAGTTCCTATAAAGGGAGACCAAATTACCAAAAAAATTACTTTTTTTAAAATTACAAAAATGGGCCAGTTTCTTTGAAAATGACAGAAATGGGCCATTTTTGCTAAAACGCATCCAACTGGTGTCGTTTTCAGGGAAAACTCAGAAAAACGCTTCCAACTAGAAGCATTCTTCCTCTCTAACTAATAAAACGCTTCCAGCGTAGCGCACTAAGCAAAAATACATCCATGTCAACGCATTTTTCCCTGTGTTTTTATTAGGGCTTTTAGGGTTTACTAATTAGGGTTTTAGGTTTTTAGGGTCAGGGTTTTATGGTTTTAATTGATTAAAATTTTAACGTAAAAATTGTAATAATTAAATTCAATATTTATAATATTCGTATTTACACCAATTGAACATTATTTTTGATTAAAAATTGAAATGGGTTCTGAAAAAATTATTTTGATGAGATAGGTTATGAAAATATAATTTTGACGAGATGAGTTCTGAAAAAATAATTTTGACGAGATGGGTTTTGAAAAAATATCCTAGGATTCTCAGGATATCTGAAACATTTTTGAAAAATGCCTCGAATAGTGGGGGTTGAAATTTGTAGGGAAAAAACGCTTCAAATAGACGCACTATAAGCAAAAGTACTGAAAATGCTTCCAGCTGGATGCTCTTTTCAACACTACTGCTAACAGTGTGTCCTACTCGAAGTGTTTTTTCTATACAAATTTTAACCTCTACTATCTGGGGCATTTTTTCAGAAACATATAGGATGATATCCCTTGGGATATAAATGACCCATATTTCAGCCTCTGGTGGCATAAACCATGGAAAAAAAATTTGAAGAAGCTTAGAAGAATAGAAGTTTTTAAAGAAGGCATAAGTTGGAGCAACGATACTCTTTGTATAAAAAGTAAGCATAAGCATTGATTTTTCTTGTTTATATTTATTTGAAGCATTATATTTTTTGCATAATATTTTTGTTTCGAACTTCTCTCGACAGATAATTTGGTTAAAAATGAGTGGATAGATTATTACTATTATTTATTATAACGGTGAGGTCTGTGACATAGAGAACGGCGTGGTTTTTTATCGGAGAACACAACGTGACTGACTTTTAACCAAAACATAGAATTTCCATAGCGTAAAAAAAGAATTAGGTGAAAAATCATTAGATCTATGGGAATGAGAGTATCATTTATTAAGTATTGATTTTGTGCTTCGGTTGATCCCATAAGTTATGATGCATTCAATATCAAAGGTGCTCGGTTCTTGGAGGTGATGGTGCAGACGTAAATCTACAATGGATCACCGATTCTTGAATTATATGTGGAATTTTCAAGGCCAGATGAAGGCATTCGATCGTCAACATCTTTTCCTGTTCGAGAGGTAAGAATGGTTTAAAATTCCAATAGTCCAACCACTTTGTTAGAAAGTTCCCATTATGATATCCCGGAATCATCAATGAGAAGACATTTACCCGTCTCAGCTTTAGATTTCAATAGTGGAGGCAAAACACCGAACAATCGAGTTTTGGTGGTAGAATGGAATACACGACCCCTACACGACACCTAGTTAGTGGATGGGACATGAGCTTCAGTGGGTCGATGTTCAACGTTAGGAATACTTATTGAGGAATGGAAACAACTTCCAACTATTGACAATTGACATGGGGTTTTGGATGTTTTGATACGTACATATAAAGGGATGATGTATTCCCTACGACATCCATCGGTGAGAGGACCTCTAACATAGCAGATGTTGGTGGGTCCGAGAATGAAGATGGCAATGAATTCGATGTGGATCCAGTCCGGGAGTCTAGTGCTGACAGTTCAGAAGTTGTATTATTTTCTAAACTAGATCCTATTCAAACTAAACAAGAAGTCGGTGAAGGGGGTTAAGATGATGAAGAAGAAGATTCATGATTTACGGCATACTCACCTCCAGCCTACATGAATAATGTCGATCTATCGACAGAGGATAGGTTGGAGTTTGCAAAACTACCACACAGGAGGCTGGGCAATGCAAGTTCTTCATTAGATTTGGGTGAATTGGAAGTGGGTAGGGAGTTTTCCACTAAAGATAGTTTTCTCGGTGTAGTTAAGTGATACAACATCAAGAACGGGGTTAACTTCCACATGGTTAAATCTAAATCTAAGAAGTTCGATGCCAAGTGTGTAATGCGATACGGTAGATACACATAGAAAATCATGGCTTTTGTAAATAAAAGGACGGGGTTGTGGACAATAAAGAAGTTTATCGATCCGTATACGTGTATTTCCACTGGTACAATATCACGGGCATAATACTACTAATGGATGCATTTTTCTTGTGTTTTTATTAGGGTTTTCTTGTTGTTTAGTGTAACAACCTATTTTTAGCTCAATCAGAAAAGTGGTTTCGAAACCATAAATTCAAGGTCAAAAAAGTCTTTTGTTATTATTTTAAGTGTTTACAGCATGATAGTATGTATGTGTGAAAGTTTCGTGAAGTAATTTTATCGTTTGAATGCCTGATTCTGTAAAAAGGACTAAATCGCATAAAGTAGAAAATTTGCATTCTATAAGTTAAATGCATCAATTAGATATAGAAAGGAAATGCATGAGCACTTGTTTGGTAATTAAACCATTTGAATTATGGATGGACATTAATGGACTTATATTAGTTGATTTTGATGTTTATTAACTAAAGGTTAATTTGGTAAATTGTGAATTATGTTAAATTAAATAAAAAACATTTTATGTTCAATTTCTCATCTCTTTCACTGAAATAGGGAAAAATAAGAAGCCATGGATGTGTTTTAAGGTTCGGCTCTTGCATGAATCAATTGGTATGTGATTTTTACTTGGTTTTTGATGATTTCTATGTTTTTATGATCGTTGTAACTAGTTCTAGCTAGCCCAAGGGTTATTTTGGAAAATTGTTAAATGTTTTGATAGTTTCCATTGTTGAATACGTGTGTTCTTGGATGTTTAATGATGAAATATGAATATTTGTTGATAGTTTTACAAGTTTTATTAATTGATTTTGAGTAAAAATGCAATTTAGGGATTAAATTATGAAAAGTGATAAATGTGTGGTTGAATGTGTGAAAAATTGAAAAATATGGGCTGCTAAGGGTATGTTAGTAATTCGGCTAAGCATGGGTATCTTGAAATTTCATGAATTTGTGATTTTATGAAATAAGGACTAAATTGTAAAAATGTGAAGTTTAGGGGCTAACGTGCAAAAATGCCTAAATATGTATTTTGGACTAAATTGAATAAACAGGTGATTGAATAAGCTAATTTTGATTACATTTAGATCAAGAAAAGAGGAATTCGGACTTAGATCGAGGCAAGAACAAAGTACTCGACTCATCGACTAGTTTCATCATTTTCGTATACGAGGTAAGTTCGTATGTTAATAAATATTGTTGAATTATGTTATAATTTGTTATTATTATTGAATTGAATTTCAAAGCTGGTTGAATATGAGTTACGAGACATGATCAATAAAGATACGACAACCGAAAGTCCCGTACGAACCTTAGGAATAGTATAGGATACAAATGTCATGACATTAGGGTTACTGAGATTACGTGTAAGACCATATCTGGGATATGGCATCAGTATAAGATTTCGTGTAAGACCATAGCTAGGCTATGGCATCGATATTAGATGACATGTACGACCATACCTGGGATATGGCATTAATACTGTATATGCGTGATTCCAGAGTATCCTTTATTGATTCTAATTGGTTCAACAGGCATAAACGAGACGAGGATGAAAATAAGATCGATTTAAGTGATAAAGGTACGTACAGAACCTATATGAGTATCGATTGAAGGTAACTGATGAATTCATATGTGATCATGTTTTAAACATGAGAAAGGTTTGTGAGTTTATATGTGTTATAGGTTAATATGCTTATTTGATTAAATTGCACTTATTTTTTTATGTTAAGTTTATTATCATACGAGCTTACTAAGCTGCAAAGCTTACTTTGTTTTATTTTTCTACGTTTTCTAGTGAAATCAAGCTAGCTCGGATTCAAGGATCGTTAGAGACTTCATCACACTATCGGATATCTATTTTGGTACTTTTCAAATTATATATATATGGTATACGACATTTATAGGCTATAGTCTTTTGATAAGTGTGTTGGAGATGTATAGGCTTTGGTCATTTTAGTATGTTTGATGATAATGTGTTTGACCTTATGGAATGGATGGATATTGATATAAAGTTTGATATATTTATTGTCTTGTGATATGGTATATTTTGGTATGGTTGATGTTGTGGTAATATTATGCAAATGGCTATTTGGTATAAGATGTATAATTAGCTTAAAAATGCTTGACTTTGATTTGGTATTTGGTTGGCTATTTGTGTAACACCCCTTACCCGTATCTTACGCCGGGACAGGGTATGAAGCATTACCTTACTAAAACACATGCAACATACAATCTTGAGTCCACGAAATATGTCCTGATTTAAAACTTTTCAAACTTTGCTTATCAACCCTTAATATAGATCTACGAGGCCCAAAACTTGCTTAGAAAACCATTCGAAGCCAATCCAAGTGCTTAGAAAACTGTCAAGAAAATTCTCTAAAAATAGGGCACACGCCTTTGTGGAAGGGCAACATGCCCGTGTGGCCTCTAGGCATGGCCGTGCTGAAGGCCCATGTGGTTCACAAGGCCTAAGCACCTAGGGACACACCGGCGCCCTATATCCGTGTGGATTTATTTTCTAACATCGAACCTATAGGGGTTTTCACATGGCCTGGCACACGCCCGTGTGCTTAGCTCGTGTCCCTCACACACCTGTGTCGCAGCTCGTGTACAAAAACCTTGACATTTTGTTTCTGACGTCAGCAACCATTTAAGGTCACGCAACCATTTAAGGTCACACAGCCATGGCACACGCCCGTGTGCTAGGCCATGTCTTCCACACGGTTGAGACACACGGCGGTGTCTCAGCCCGTGTGGTAAACTACTGGGCATTTAATTTTGCCAACCAAAGGTGCAGGGGACACACAGCCTAACCACATACCTATGGGGCGTATCATGTGTCACACACGACCTAGACACACACCCGTGTGTCTACCCGTGTGGACAAAATAAGGCTATCTACCAAGCCTTTTTCCACCCTGAAACAAGATCAAACTCATACCAATACATAGTAAGGCACAATTACTCAACCAATGACCATAATTAGACAGCCACACATCATCACAAGGCCAAACCATCTGTACAATCATATACTTCGCACATTCTTGAAAACATCAACATTCGCATTTATAAACCCATAACAAATATTAGCCAATATCTTTGGCCTTATACAAAATGAGGTACTCCAAAATCAAGCCAACACACTTGGCCCAAAATAATAACATGCCATTACTCAAAATGCTAGAAACTAACTATACCAAATGCTTTGGATGATGGTGTGAATGAAGCCTCCGACGTCCGTTGATCCATGAGCTAGCTAGGCAGCAGTATAAGAAAATGGAAAGGAGAAAGAGTAAGCACAGATCTTAGTAAGTTGCAAGTAAATAAATAACAACAGTTTACCATGCTATAACATACTCTCAACACATCACAATTTATGCATGATATATATAAAAAAATGGCTACAAGCATAACTTAGTCATTTTCCTCTTTTACTAATCATACAACATACTATGGAGCTCACATTTCATATATTTCATTTAGGTACTTGCACCACTCACAAGGTCATCATAATATCTCTCGATCTTAATACTAACTTTAAATTTCCCGTTAAACTATTTAGAATACGAAAGGATATTCAATGAGCCTCAAACATAGAGTATCAAGCTGATGCCATGTTGCAGACATAGTCTTACACTGGCTTTCCTCTATCCGTGCCGATGCCATGTCTCAGACATGGTCTTATACTAGCACTCGTATCAATGTCGATGCCATGTCCCAGACATGGTCTTACACTGACACATAACGAGGTCGATGCTATGTCCCAGACATGGTCTTCCACTAGCTCTTGTATAACCCTAGTATCATGGCAAAGAATAGCCAATCCATTCATACAGTTCAATCGGGCTTTATCACATAAGTTCTCATCATTTCGTTACTAAAAATCATCATTTATCAATTCATGCTTAATAAATGTTCTCATGCATAACTCATAGTCACAATTAATCATTCTATGCCAAATCAATGATTTCATGCATAATTATAGTAGAGTTGTATTATTTACCTACAACTTACCTTGGTATACAAAATGTGAATGACTTCTAGGTTTAGTCTATTTGCTTGGCCTTCCTCTGGTTTAGGTTCGACTTTCGTACTTATTGATCTAACATGAATAAAATTTCACTAATTTAATCACTATATTAATCTAAATAATTCAAAATTCATAATTTGGCAAAATCCATTTTGCCCCTAGACTTTTGCAAAATGACCATTTTACCCTTAGGCTCGGAAATTGATTTTTATCGAATTTCCTTATTAACCAAGCCTAACCAAATTCTTTTCACTTTTTTGGTAGCCCTCAATTTCCACTATCTCATGCATTTACTACGCAATTTATCAACTTTCACAACTAGGTCCAACCTAAGTGTTTCCATGCAAACTCTTTCACAAAAATTGTTTATTTAACAACTATTCATTTTCTTCCATAAAACTTCAGCCAACAACACAAATACTTTCATGGTGAATCTCTAAAATTTCTATCATTTTGCAAATAGTTCCGTCAATAGGTAGCACATGCTACAAGGGTCCCAAAAGTACAAAAATTATCAAGAAAAGTCACCAAAACCACTTACTTGAGAGAAAAATAACTGGCTGAATTTTTTGACCTTCCAAACCCCAACAATGCCTAAAATATTTGGTGGAAGGGATGAAGGAATGAAGAAAAATGGTAGCTAGGCTATTAGGCTATTATTTTATCCCAAATATCTTACCTAACATTGACTAAATTTTATTTTCTTCAATTTCTTTGTCTCATGTCTCCCCTTGGCCGGCCATGACTAAAAGAGTGGGTCTATTTGCCCATTAAAGACCCCCAATTTTATTTCTCTAGCTATTTAACTCAATTTACTAGCAAATCAAAACTTTTGCCCTTTATGTGATTTAGTCCTTCTTCGCAATTAAGCTTCCAATCGGTAAAATTAATTCACCAAAATTTTCATGCACTCAAAATATCATGCTATAACACATAAAATATATTCAAAATAATCTCTCTGACCTCGGGTTAGTGATTTCGAAACTACTTTTCTGACTAAGCCCAAAATCGGGTTGTTACAATTTAGTTAAATTATAAGGTCGTGAAATGAATATGGATTATGGCTAATGAATCATGTTGTTTTAGTATGTAATTGACTAGGTAAATGGAATTGGAATGGATGGAACTAAAATGGCATGATTTGTGTATGAAATGATATTGTTTGGCTACCTATTTGTGTATTGAATTGGTACAAATGGTGCTTGTGTAGGTGTGCTAAATGGGGTGGCAAAATGGTTTGGTAAATAGCCTATTTTTGTCCACACAGGCAGAGACACTGGCATGTGTCTCAGCCGTGTGTGATACATGGTCATAGTACATGGTCGTGTGTCCCTTACTGTTATATATAGAAGCAAGTCAGTATGCTCCACACTGCCTCACACGTGGGTGTATGACTGGTCGTGTGGCATAAGTCAGTATACCCTACAGGTTTGGCATAGCCTAGCACACGGCATAGCGCACGGGCGTGTGAGGCCATTTTGAATAAGCACATGGGCTAGACACACGGGCGTATGGTCGGTCGTGTGACCTAAGTCAGAGAGTTACACGGGGTAGGACACAGTCTAGGACACAACCACGTGCTCCCATTTCGAATGTACAAACGACCTGTGACACGGGCGTGTCTTGTGGTCGTGTGAGACACACGGCCTGTTCACATAGGCTTGTCCCCTGTTTTGAGAAATTTTCTATGCTTTTTCAAAGTTTTTCCTAAGTTATCGGTTTAGTCCTGAACCACTTTTAAAGCATGTTTAGGGCCTCGTAGGCTCATTTAGGGGACAATATGATTGAATGTGATTGATATATGCTTATGTATGCTTATGTATGTGTAAATGATGTAATAAGTATAGTAATGCCTTTTACCCTATTCTGGCGATGGATACGGGTTACTGGTGTTACATTTAGGGTTTATAGGGTTTTATTAATTAGGATTTTTGGTACAATTCCACTTAATTTAACACACTCATAGGGTTGCAAGTGTTTCACGGGATCATCCGAAGTTAGATCCAGATATGATCATGGCCATAATACTACCGATGGTGAAAGTGGATTTAAGGACTGTTGTGTCGGTTTTAGCTACAAATATTCATAGCCAATTAAACTATACGCCTTCGTACCGTAATGCGTGGATAGTAAAGCAGATGGCCTTGGAGAAGATGTACAGTAGGTGAGACACGTCATACAACGATGTATTGCAATGGTGTCAGGTGCTAGAAAGGTATGTCCCAGGTTGCGTAACTGATCTTGAAACGGGGCTCGTGTACCACAACGATCACTTGCTCCATGGATGCCGAATGTTCCATCGTCTATTTTGGACCTTCAAGCAATGCTCTCAAGTATTGCAGTACTGCAAGAATTGGTACAAATAGACCGTACCTTTATGTATGGTAGATATAACCATCGGCTGTTGTTGGATGTGGCACAGGATGGTAATCGGAGAATCCTTCCAATTGTGTTTGTAATAATATCGAGGGAGTCAGTAGACGACTGGAATTTCTTTTTGTCTAGGTTAAGGAGCCATGTCTACCCCAAACCTAATATATTTGTCATCTTGGATCGGGGAAATAGAATACTTTTCGCAATTGAACAATAGGGAAGCCTCTGGGACCGTGTTAGCTCAATAGAACAAACCGAAAATGCCAAGAGGGGGTGAATTGGACTTTTAAGAAATGGTGGAAGTAAATAGAGAAAATTAAAACTACTAACACAAAGATTTAGAGTGGTTCGACCCCAATTGCCTACTCTACTACCTTAGCTTTCCATCATTAAGGATTTTCCCAAATTCACTAATTTGTTCAACCTTTGAGGACAAGGTTTAACCTTATAACTCCTTAAGATTTCTACCCCAAATCTTAAGTTACAAACCCTCTAAAAGAGATACAAATAAGCAAACAAAGAAAAAATCCTTACAAAATTAAATTGTTTGCAAAATGAAGCTCAATTACAATAAAATGCACTTGAGCAAAAGAATAGAAATAAAGCTCACAAGTGTATGTAAGAAGAATATTAAAGTATTAAGCTCTAAGGTTGTTTGATTGACAATTTTTCTTGAAAGTGTTTTCTTATTGTTGTAGGTCTTTGGAGGATGATATTTATACCTTCTAATAGATTTCCAACCGTTGAGGTTGTTGGTGTAATGAATATTATCGTTGGGGATGTAAAAACCAGAGCATTTATTTCACCTAAAATTGTAAGTATCGATACCTAATAAAAGGGTATCAATATTTTTTGTAATAAATGCTAATTCAGTGACCGTTGAGATTTATTAATTGATACCAAAAATATTTTATCAGTACTTTTGGAGTAGGGTATTGATATCGAATCGATACTTTGTAGGATTTGTAAAAAAACAAAATACTATTTTGGTATCATTTTTAATGAAGGTATCGAATATTTTCAAAAAAATATCGATACCTCAAAAATGGTATTGATAATTTTTTTTTGAGATTTTTGAAATAGGGTGCAAGTTTTGGTCTTGATTTTTCTAAGAATATCGATAGTTTCAAAATTATCGATAATTGGCCAAATGATATCGATACTTTTTTGCATGAAACAATTCTCACTTGTTTGAAAATTTTTGATGTGTTAAAATGATTTTAAGTATTCAAAATTTTATCTCTTAGACTTCAAATTTAAAAATCATTTTGTCAATTTTAACTTATATCCAAAAACACTTCAATTTGTTATATCAAAATCTTTTATCAAATAAAGCTTGGATTAACAGTCTCCCCCTTTTTGATATAACAAAACATTTGGTAAATTTATTTTTGAATAATTGCTCCCCCTTAATAAAAGACATTTTAAATTTGAGGCCAAAATAAAATTTTTCATTCAAGTTCGCATTCATTTTTACTTTAAGGAAAATTGGTCACAAAATTTGCATTTAGTTAGCATCAAAGAATAATAAAGGAATAATCAATCAATTTACCTTAATTTACCTTTTCTTTTCCCTTTTTTGTGTATCAAACATCAATAAAAGCTCAAGGAGAAAAAAATTTAGTTCATCACAATAGAGAGATAAAATTGAATTAACAATGAACTAAAAAAAATCAGTGTATCTCAAAATACAAATAAAGCAATAAAGTGCAATAAAAACAAAGACATAGGGATAAACATAAAAATGAAGGTGCAAATGTTATGAAAATGAAATGTATGTCCTAGAGTTACTCTAATCATCATGAGAAGGGGAGAAAGGATGCGTTGAAGGAAAACGTGCAAGGAGAGACACTATTTGCGACTTCTATTTCAAGTCCCCGAACATCGTTGCTCAAGGAATGTTTGGCATCGAGCATGGCACTATTGACTTCCAATGAAGGTTGAGCAGCATGTGATGAGGAAGTTGGTGGAGGAGTGTACTCGGGTGCTGGAAAATCTTCAAATGCAGCTTCGACATCATCATCTTCATGTTCTATCAGATGGTCACTTTTAAGCTATGTATTTTTGTTGGCTCCAAAACAATATCCTGCATGATGAAGGACCCCATAAGTAATTGGTTGGTTTAAAGTAACGAGGGTGTCTCAATGGGTACGAATACCTAATTGCCTAAAAAGGCATCACAAATACGTGTCATGAGGAAGAGTGACATTTGTATTCAACTCCCTGTCGATAGCTTTAGTAATGTCATTAAACATTATTAGGGAAAGGTCAAGATGCCTATCGGATTTAAAGCAATCGAGCCACCAAGAATCAATGTTTCGAGGCTTGGTATGCTTTTTGATAGGTCTAAGGTTCCAAGTAAAAATTAAATGGAGGACACGATCATGGAGATTTATTTTGGATGTCGATCCGGACAGAATAAAAAGAGAGGATCAAAATTTCATTTTTCATTGAAGTAACCTCTGGGAGGTAAATGAAGATAATCGTCAAACTCTTTTATAGTGAGGCGAATAGGGGTTCCCATTAAAAATGAGGTAATGGCAATAATAGCATCGCCAGACTCATCATGTCTGAGTTTGGCATTGGAAAAGAAAGCTCGAACAAGATTCAAATAAGTTGGTGAAGAAATATTTAAAAAAGTCATCCACCCTAAATTTTGTAAAATAGGAAGATAAGCAAAGCTAATAGCCTCTAACATGGCTACATCAACCTTCCTAGACTCCTATACACGTTTTGAAGAAAAATGAGAGTTAAAATGAAATATTGAGTTAGAGTTTTGAAAACATTCATTAAAATATGATTCTAACTCTAGAAGGATTAGGAGATGATGCACTAGTCCTAGAACATTTCTTTGGGGTCATTCTAACTTTTAACCATTTAGAAAAACACTAAAACAAACAAAAAATCTCTTTAAGGAATTTTATCAAACATTTGGTGGGTTGGGGTTTTGGATAAAAAAGTTAAGAAATTCTTTAAGAATAAGTGACCTCCTGTAATAAAACATGATATATGAAGTTCAAAACAATCCAAAAAACCATCAAGAATAACTATTTCAACCTACATTTTATAAAAGTAACAAGTTGAAAGTTTTAGGTTTTTACCTCAAAAATGTTGAAATGGGCAAAATGTTTAAGCAATGTTGAACAAATATTGAGGAAATGATGTTTGAAGATGTTAACAAGGCACATATTTGTTGAAAAAAATGAAGAAATTTGAAAACTTTTGAGATAAATTAAGAGGTTTTTCGATGGAGGGAAGAAATTTTAGGGTTCTTTGTTTTAAAACTACTCTAGAAACCTTTAAACACCCCATGGTATCAATATTTCTTAATGATTATCAATAATTTTAAATTGGTATCGATACCAAATTGCCATTCTATTTTCCAAGTGCAGAAAAATAGCAAAAATGAGATTTTTAGGTACTATAGTGTTCTAAGGGTCCTAAAATGACTCTAAAACTATTCCTAAAGGTTTCATATGCATAAAAATGTATAGTGTAAGTAAGATGCATGTAATGCATGAAGCAAAAATATGTTCTCAAAAATAAAATGACTAAGTTGATAAGATTTAGTCTATTCTAACATGTTCAATACCATCAAAAGATAAGTCATGTTAGATAAAAGAAGTCAAAATAAATCAAATTTTCACATAAAACCCCCTACCTTTTTGCATATAAGAGCCATGAACATCATACTTACCAAGCTTTTTGCACAAAAATAAATAAATAAAGTACATGGAAAATTTTAACACAAAATCAAGACAATGTGTTCAAACCTAGTTCTCTCCTCAGTGTCCAAAATCTTTCATTGTCTAAAGGTTTTGTAAGAATATCAGCTAATTAATTTAAGGTGTCTACATATTCTAGAACTATTTTACCTTTTTCGATATGATCTCTAATGAAATGATGTCTAATTTTAATGTGTTTAGTCTAGAATGTTGTCACACTTGATAAGAATGATATCTATATCAATTGCATAGTCACTGAGTTGTTGTCTCATCCATAAAACTTGAGCACAACAACTATCGATAGAAATATATTCTGCTTTGGTGGTGGACAATGCAACACTATTTTATTTCTTTGAAAACCATGAAATTAACATGTTGCCTAGGAATTGACAAGTACCGGAGGTGCTTTTCCTATCTAATTTTCAACCTTAAAAATCCGCATTCAAGAAAGCATGCAAGCAAAAAGATAAATCTCTAGAATACAAAAGGCATAAATTTGAAGCATCTCTAAGGTATCTAAAGATTCTCTTAAGGGCTTGTAAATGTAATTCATTAGGACAAGATTGATATCTAGCACACAAGCATACACTAAACATAAAGTCGGGTCTACTTGCTATAAGATAGAACAAAGAACCAATAATTGACCTATAGAATTTTAAATCAACATATTTACCTTCCTTATCTTTATTAAGTATAACACCCCAAACTCAGCCTAAACTTTATGGCCGAATCTGGCAGTGTCGCATGAGAGTGTTTTAAAAACCAATTCAGATATAAAAGCTCGCTCAGATTATTATCTTTTACTTAAGCCCAAAAACAAAACTATTCATTTTGTTAAAACATTTCTTTTACGCGGAAGCTTTGAAACCAATTCAATTTAGTTTAGAAGAACGTATATGGCGTCGCAGTTTATAAACCAATAATAATAACAATTTAAAAACTCAAATAAAATCAAAAGTCCAAGTCCATATTAAAAAAAATAATCCTAAAATAATAAATAAAACAGTAAAAGTATTAAAGTCATAAACCAAAATAAATATAGCAGGGGTCACCGTCGAGCCCTTCGTTGTACCAATCCATCTACTGCTGGGGATTACCTGACAAACAAACAAATAAATGGGTGAGTTTTCACAAACTCAGTGTGTACATCCCCATAGTATAGCACCCATACAAACAGATATCAGAATATAGTCGTACTTCGGGCCTAAGCCCTTAACAGAAACGGTGTGGGCCTTGGCCCACTCAGAACAGAATCAGGTATAATCGGGCCTTAGCCCTTACAGATAACACATGCATATCAAATCAGAAACAAAAACATGCCTACCAACCTTGCACACCATCTCCGTCTAGCCCTACACACCATGTGAGGATAAAATCAACCCACCCACCCCTACTCACTAAGTATGGGGTTAAAATCAACCCATCCAGCCCTACACACCATAAGGTACCGTAAACGGCACATAACAGATATATGCAGCATAGCTGCCAGATAACAGGCTAGAAGCCTTTCAGATACTTCCTTCACTTCATCAACAATCCCACTCCAATGCAATGCAACATGATATTATGGCATGCTAATATGCAGAATAACAGACATACATTCATATCTAGTATAGTATCGAAACACACGCTACGTATAACATGTTAACACATATGTCAAAAAATTAGAAAACAAAATGAGGTCTAAGATATCCTTATCGACCCTACAATAGGTCACAGTGGACTTGGGCGACCCGTGTAACCTTTTAGTACAATTCAAAAAAAATGAGCTCACATACCCATGTGGCCTACCCGTATGGGCCCACATACCCGTGTGGCCTATACAGCCAAAATTAGCATTGGCCGTGTGGATCACACGGCCTGGCCAAAAATCCCACACACCTATTTGGTTCACCCGTGTGGACCCACACGCCCTTGTGGCCAACACGGCCCAATTGGCCGAGCCCGTCTCTCGCACATGGCCTCGCTGACCTCACACAGTCGTGTCTGTCATGCTCGTGTCATAGGCGCATGGCCTGGTTCGTCGATCACATAGTCGTGTCTAGCCACACAACCTCCACACAGGCAATCCACACGCCTGTGTGGCGTCGATAACAAGCTTTTTTGCTCTTGCTGAAACCCATTTTTAGTGCAATCGGAGTACACACTTGGTACCGTTTTGAAGCTAACGCACCCACGAACACTCCAAAACCTACATACAGTACATTTCACCCTTTAAAAACCCAATAAGGATTTTAAATTGATCGAGCACAAATACGACAATTTGGCTTACCACCACCGATAAACACTTTTTCCGATTTTAAAACGTCGGTTCGCTGATTCCAACCTCCTGATTGACTCCTAGTCAGCAGTAAAACACCACTTAGTCTTTAATTTAGAACAACATTCGAGTTAACCGAGGCGAAACTTACCAACAACTAACCGAAAGAGAGAATGAAATCCCGAGAAGACACAAGTGAATGACCAGAATAGAATGGTAGCAATTGAAAATAAAGAAGGAATAAAGGAGAAAAAAGAGGAGGTTGGCATCAAGGATAGAGAAAAGAAGTGTCGAAAATTGCAAAAGAGAAAGGAGATAAAAGAGTATCCTGATAACTTCCTTTAGCTACAATCCCTTGATTTTCTCCATTCACTATCCACTATTCAGATTTTAAGTCAAATACAAACTCTAGTGGTCCAAAGCAACAAAAATAATACCTATGCTCACCCTGGGATTCGAACACAAGACCTTTCGCATGCTAACACTCTACTTAACCACCAGACCAGTAGGCCCATTCTGACATATTTTAACCAGCTTTTACTTAAAAGCCTAATTGCCAAGAGTAAGGCTTTACTCAATAAAAACCCAAAATTTAGCCCAAGTCTTGACTTGAACTTGGGACCTCCCCAACACACCCCAAAGCACATAACCACTTAAGTAAGTAGATTTTTGTGTTAAATTATTATAGAAACATATTTAGATATTTTTGTGCATGACAAATCACAAAAGCTAAAATTATAAAAATTTTGGGCGTTACAACTCTACCCACTAAAAGAAAATTTCGTCCTCAAAATTTTACCTGATCAGAAGAGGTGAGGATACTATTGTCGCATCGAATTCTCTGGCTCCCAAGTAGCCTCCTCAGTGCTATGATTTCGCCACAGCACCTTCAGTAAAAGAATAAACTTCCTTCATAGAACTTTAATGTCGCGATCTAAAATCTACACAAGCTCCTCCTCGAACGTTAGATCTGGTCTAATCTCAATCTCCTTCACAGGCACAATATGTGTGGGATCAGAACGGTAACATCTCAGCATCGAGACATGGAACACATCATGAATGCGATCTAACTCTAGAGGTAGCCCCAACTGATATGCGACTGGCCTCACTTGCTTCAGAATCTGGTACGGCCTAATAAACTAATGACTCAGCTTGTCATTGCGACTGAACCTCAGAACCTTCTTCCATGACAAGACTTTAAGGAAAACTAAGTCCCCCACAGAATACTCGATGTCCTTTCTCTTTAGATCAGCATAGGACTTCTGTCTGCAGAAGCCGTTTTCAGTCACTCTAAAATCAAACAGACCTTGTCCTCAGTCTTTGATACCAACTCTGGACCCAGAATACGTCACTCACCCAACTCAGTCTAGCACAAGGGAGTGCGACACTTACGACCATACATTACCTCGTAAGGTGTCATCTGCATACTAGACTGATTGCTATTATTGTAGGCGAACTCTGTTAAAGGCAAGTACACCTCCCAACTACCTTGGAAACCTATCACACAGCTCCTCAACATATCCTCCAATATCTGAATCACCTTCTCCGACAGACCGTCTGTCTGAGGATGAAAAGTAGTATTGAAGTCAAGCCTCTAACCCAGAGCCTCATGAAGCTTCTTCTACAATCGAGATGTAAAGCGAGGATCCCTATCGGAGATGATCGATACAGGAACCCCATGTAGCCTCACTATCTCTAAGATGTAGAGCTTAGCCCGTGTTTGTAGGGAGAAATCCATCCTAATAGGAATGAAGTAAGCTGACTTGGTCAATCGATCTACGATAACCCATACAGAATCGTTCTTAGTGGGTGTTAGTTGCAACCCACTAACGAAGTCCATCGTTACTCGCTCCCATTTTCACATCTGTATCTTAACTGACTGTAGTAAACCCGAAGGCAACTGATGCTCAGCCTTAACCTGATGACAAGTTAGATAGAAAGCTATGAAATCGATCACCTCACGCTTTAACCCTGGCCACCAGTATAACTCTCGAATATCTCTATACATTTTGTTCCCACTAGGATGTATAACATAAGGGCTACTATGCACTACCCTCAGAATCGACTGTCTTAAGGCCTAATCATTCGTTACATAAATCTGGCCTCGGAAGCACAAAACCCCCTCATCATTAAACCTAAAATCTGAAGTAATCCTAGTTTCAACTTGACGAAACCGTAACTTAAAAGATTTATCTCCTAATTGTTTCTCTCTGATCTGCCCAGTCCATGTCAGTTTCACTTCAAGTTCTGCTAACAAACTCTCATAATCAAATAGACTCAGTCAAGCGAACAATGTTCTCAGATCAGTCACAGCCCTACGGCTCAACGCATCAGCTACCATATTGGCCTTCCTAGGATGGTACTCAATGCTGCAGTCATAATCCTTAAGCAGCTCAACCCATCGACGCTGCTTAAGATTTAACTCCTTTTGAGTGAGGAGATACTTGATGCTCTTGTGATCCGTGTAAACAATACACTTCTCACTGTATAGGTAATGCCTCCAAATCTTTAGAGCAAAGACTACTGCAGTTAACTCCAAGTCGTACGTCGGATAATTAACCTCATAAGTCTTGAGCTATCGTGACGCATACGCAACCACTTTACCATCTTACATCAAAACACAACCCAGACCCACATGTGACGCATCACTGTAGACCACAAAATCCTTACCAAACTCAGGCTGTATCAGAACAGGAGCCTGAGTCAAAACTATCTTGAGCTTTTCAAAGCTCTCCTACTGTGCCTCAGTCCAAAAGGAACTCCCTTACGCAATAGTTTAGTCAACAGAGCTGCGATCAAGGAGACCCCTTCCACAAAACGACGATAATACCCTGCTAGCCCCAAAAAGCTATGGATTTCCAACACAGTCTTCAGTTGTTTCCAATCCAATACAACCTCAATATTATAAGGATTCACACTAATCCCCTCAGTAGATACCACATGGCCCAAAAAGGTAACCTCTCGAAGCCAAAACTCACACTTAGAGAACTTTACATATAGCTGTTTCTCGCGTAGAATTTGTAAGAAACCCTGAGATGCTCATCATGCTTATCCTCTGACTTAGAATGCACTAAAATATCATCGATAAACACCACCACAAACTAATCTAAGTAGGGCTAGAACACACGGTTCATCAAGTTCATAAATGTCGCTAGTGCATTAGTTAACCCAAAGGGCATAACTAGGAACTCGTAATGTCTATAACGAGTCTTAAATGTCGTCTTATGCACATCAGCCTCCTTAACTCTTAACTGATGATACCTTGATCACAGATCAATCTTGGAGAACACAAAAGCCCATTTGAACTGGTCGAACAAGTCATATATCCTCAGAAGAGGATACTTGTTCTTGATCGTCAACTTATTCAACTGGCAGTAGTCGATGCACATTCTTATCGTCCCATCTTTCTTCTTAAGAAACAGAATAGGTGCTCCCCATGGAGACACACTGGGACGAATGAATCTACGATCCAACAACTCTTGAATCTGAGCATTAAGTTTCATAAGCTCCTTCGATGCCATTCGGTAAGGGGCGATACACACCGCAGCTGTACCAGAAATCAACTCGATCCCAAACTCTACCTCTCGGCTCAGAGTTAAACCTAATAGTTCCTCTGGGAACACATCTGAAAAATCCCTCATAGTTTGGATGTCCTTCATCGAAGAGTCCACAGAATCCAAAACACTGATGTAGGCCAAGAATGCCTCATATCCCTTTCTTACCAACTTTTCTGCCACCAATGTAGATATCACATTAGTCAGATAATTTCATCGTTCCCCAATCATGACTACTTCATTATCTTTCTCAGTTTATAGAACAACCCTCTTTTCAGCACAATCCAGACTCACTCGATGTTTCACCAACCAGTCTATACCCAGAATCAAATCAAACTCCCCAAACGGGAGCTCCATCAAATCAGCTAGAAATATAGTCCCTTGGACCTCCAATGGTACATCTCTGAATAGTTTACTAACTCTAATAGAATGCCCCAACAGACTCACCACTGATATTTCACTAGAAGTGCTTTTATACGGTATCCCTAAAGTCTAAGACATAGTGCTATTTACGTAAGAGTATGTACAGCCTATGTCTATCAATGCAAAATAAGGTACATTAAAAATAGAAACGTACCCATGATGACGTTCGGAGCACCTCCATCCTCATGGCGACATGCAGCATAAACTAGTGTCGGCTACCTCGCCTCAGTCAATCCAAAACTTCTGCTTGGTGCTCTCTGCCCTTAGCCTTCAGCCCATACCATTACCATCCCTAGCCTATCCTCGGCCCCTAGGTGGCTGCTGAACTACCCTCGGCGGCTGTGCAGTCTCACTAATCGGAACTTGCATCTGATTAGTCCTCAGCGGATAATCCTTAACAAGATACTCAGTCGACCCATATCTAAGACAACCCTAGTCGCTCTCAAACACTCGCCCGGATGGCATATACCACAATGTCCACATAAAGCAACCCCAACAGGTGCAACAGTAGGCCTATTTCTCATGGGCCCATTAGTTCTGGCCTTTTCCTTAGGCCTCCTGCCAGTGTTCGAAGGCTCAGAATCCCTCTTAGCCTTCCGCTTCTCTCGGTTTTGGCACTCCAAGTGCTTCACCTCTTAGGCGATCTTTGCCTTTTTGGTCAGCGCAGAGAAATCCCGTTCCCTTTAAAGAACTATCAGAACTCGCAGACTATTTCAGAGACCATCCTCAAATCAGACACATCGCTCATACTTACTCTAGAAATCAGACACATCTAAGAAATTCTCCCTCATACTCGGCCACCGAACGATCCCCCTGTGTGAGATTAAGGATCTCACGTCTCCTAGCATCAGTATAATTGGCCCCCCACATATTTACTCTGGAAGGCTGTCTTAAACAGATTCCATGACAGACGATCTAGCTGAGTACCCTCCTTAACCGTAAGCCACCACTAACATACCTCATCTCGAAGCAGTGACACAACCTCCTTGAGCTTCTACTCATTAGTGAAATTCAAGTCATCCATTATTTTCTCTGTGGCCTCCATCCAGTACTCGGCCACATTAGGAGCAACTCTAACGATGCCCCTAAATAACTCAGCCCCATTGGACCGGAGTCGTTCTGTAACTGACCCTCGGCCTTTAGATCCAGTGTTGGGCCCAGGGACCCTCTCCAAAATCTGTAACATGGCTTAAAAAAGTGCGTCGTCCTTGGCCGCATGATTATATGACCCCGACCCGTACCTATAATAAGTGACATCGGTGTCTCAATAATGTCCACATTCAGAATCGTATCATAAGTGAAGGACTCAGCTCGAGCCCCTCTACGGCCTCTACTCTGGCCTCTAGTACCCCGTTCACGAGTACCTCTAGCGCTCATCACAGATATCGAAAATTATCTGTATTAATAGTTTTATGCAAATCAATTTACAGTTCCGATATATTATTAGCAGGTGTTTTATGCAATACAATATCAGAAGTTTAAAGTCTGTTATCGCAAGAAAAAGAATAGTCTCACTACGGTTTTTAGTTTACACTACCTAGAGTGTTTCAGTATAGTATACTATCTATAGTAATCTCATAGCATACAAACAGTGTTTTCAGTCAATCTAAACAGAATTTCAGAATATACAAACATGCTTTCAATCAGTACATATCAAAGTTTTAGAAACTTATAGGATCGACGTTAGAGACTCGGACTTACTTATTATCAAATATATTTTAAATTATTTACAACCTGGCTCTGATACCATTAAACGTAACACCCCAAACCCGGCCTAGACGTTATGACCGAATCTGGTAGTGTCACATGAGAGTGCTTTAAAAACTAATTCAGATATAAAAGCTCGCTTAGATTATTATCTTTTACTTTAGCCCAAAAACAAAACTATTCATTTTGTTAAAATATTTCTTTTACGCGGAAGCTTTGAAAACCGTGCAATTTAGTTTTAAAAAAACGCATTATGGCGTCGCAGTTTATAAGCCAATAATAATAACAATTTAAAAACCCAAATAAAATCAAAAGTCCAAGTCCATATTACAAAAATAATCCCAAAATAATAAATAAAACAATAAAGGTATTAAAGCCATAAACTGAAATAAATATAGTAGTGGTGTAACAGTCCGAATTAGGGGCTAAACGGAATAGTGATTTTGAAACCATGAATCTGAAGTCTAAAATATTTTTTTGGATTGAGTTTTGATGTTTATTGGGTGCTTGAATAATTATGTGAAATTTTTGGTGTATGAATTTTGTTGTTTGCATGTCCAATTTGGTAGGTTGAACTAAATTGCAATAGGGAAAAATATGGGTTTTAATCCATAAAGGTAGTTGATTGAATTGGGTTTTTAAATTAGGGGTTCTTATATGGTAATTAGACCATTTTAACTTAGTTTGGACAAAAATACCCAAGGAAGGATGGAATAGCAAAGGTTTTTAATGAAGGGCATTTTGGTCATTAGTTAATAAAAGAAATAAAAAGGGAAAATAAGTAAAAAATGGTGTCCATAATCTTCTTCCTTGTGCCGAATTTGAAGAGTCACCATAGCTAGGGTTTTGACAACTTCTCAAGCTCATAGTAAGTGATTTCTAGCCCTGTTTTTAATATTCTTCGTATTTTTGAAATCCTCGTAACTTGTGCTCGCTATTTCTACCACTATTTCAAGCTAGGGTTGATGTTCAAAATTTTACCCATGGATGACAGATATATTTTAATGTTTAGTGGTGGAATATGAAAGTTTAAAGTGTGGTGAACAACTTATACTAGGTGATTTTTGATGAAAATTTCATAAAGGACTTATTTGTAAAATATGAAATGTGGTGTGCATAAGTTGTGGAATAGTGGAAATTGTTAGCTACTATAAGAGGGGAAAAATGGTTCAACTAGGCCTAAAATGCATGAAAATTGAATTAAAATCATAAACCGAGCCTAGGGACTAAAGTGTAAAATTGGGAAAGTTAGGGGTCAAATTGTAAAATTTGCTATAGGAAGATTTTTGGGCTGTTTTGAATAATTTGATTATTAAATGAGCTAAACGTACCGTTATAAATCGAAAAGAATGAGGAATCGACCTTGACCGAGACAAGGGCAAGGTTTCGGACTAAATTGCAAACTATCGCATTTTGTTATCAAGGTAAGTTTATATGTAAGTAATACATCGATTTTAAATTTTATAATAATAATAATTTAATATAAGTTATGGATCATGTTGGATGACTTCTATGATTTTGAGAATTATGGAAATTTGGAGTTCCTGATTGAACCTTCGGAAAATGAAAAATACAGATAATGTGTAGCTAGGTCACTTGTGTGGTTCCGAGGGTAGGACACCATGTGTACAAGAAAGCTATGAGATACTATGTGGTAGCTAGGCACATGTGTAATACAGTGTGTATACCATGTGTACAAGAAAGCTACGAGATACTATGTGGTAGCTAGGTCACATGTGTAATACAGTGTGTATACCATGTGTACACGAGAGCTACGGGTTAAAAATAGCTACGTCGCATGTATGATACCGAGGGTACATCATGTAAACAAGAGAGCTATGTTATATGTAGCTAGGTCGCATGTGTGATTCCGAGTGTTGGACACCATGTAGACACGAGAGCTACAGGATTTAATGGCTAGGTCATATGGGTGATGTTGAGAGTTTACCGTGTGTACACGAGAGCCTGATTATGTGTTGGTGGAGCTATGTGCTGAAACCACCAAGTATCAGATGTTATTCTGAATGGTTCAACGGGAAAGCTTACTAAAAGAGATTTGTATGATTATGTGGTGTGTAAGTGCAAGTGTATTTATGAGCCAGTGAATATGTGGGCAAGTATATATGTGTGCAAAGGTGCATGTGAACTTAAGTATATGTAAATAATATGCTTGGTATGTATGTAATATTGGTAAGGTTAGGCGGGTAAGTTGATATGTGATGATATGATTTTTGGACATTAAGAGAGTTGGTATGATGTTAATTATTTGCATATAGATTTACTAAGCTTTTTAAAGCTTACTCCTTTCTCTTTTTCCTTATTTTATAGAGTAGTCAAGCCAGCTCGGAGATCGGGAAGCGTCGGAGGATCACCCACACTATCCACAACGTTCTTTTGGTATTGTCATATGAATTCTTTTAAACTATGGCATGTATAGGGACTTATTGGTGTTGTAAGTGTCAAGTTGGTTTGGCTATTATGTGGGCATTTGTCTTTTGTTAAATTGTTTTGTAATTAAGGCCATGTGATATGGCCAATGATGATATTGGTTTATATATATATATCTTTATGAGGTAATTCAGGAAATGCTTGATGTGCTTGTGTATGGATGAATTGGTATATGTTGTTAAACTATCAAATGTGGTCATTTAGATTCCTAAAAATGTGTATGGTGTATGGTGATAAAAATGGTATAAGTTTGTATGTGTTTTGGGGCAAAAGATGGCTTGGAAAATAGCCTAACTTAGGGCCATACGGTCGGCCACCATGGCCATGTGTGTAGGGCGTGTGAAACCTGCTTGAAAATTTCAGAGATGAAAGACGTCACACAACCTGGTCACAGGGGCATGTTTCGTGGCCATGTGAGCAAATTTGCATGCTAATGTGACCAAATTTGCATGCTAACGTCATAAATAGAATACTCTAATTTTACATACGGGGTGATCACACGGGCGTGTTGAGGCCGTGTGAAGGACACAGGCCAAGGACGCGGGCATGTAGTTGATCGTGTGAAAACCCCTGTAGGTTCGAAATGAAAAATAAATTTGCAATAATTCCACACGGATTGGGGACACGGGCATGTGTGACCACACGGCCTGCCCACACGGACGTGTCCCTATCTCACACTGGCGTGTGCCATGTTTTTGACCAAATTTTCCAAAATTTTCCAAAGTTTTCAGTTTGATTCCGAACCACTCCCAAATAATATTTTGGGCCCCGTAGGCCCATTTTAACGATTGTATGATATATTATGAAAAAGTTTTAAATTGGAACGAAAATTTTATGGCCTGATTGTAAATGATTGGCTATGTTATCGTCTGGTAATGCACTGTACTCGGTTTATGAGTCGAACTCATGTAAGGGGTGTTACAAGTGGTCATCGTCGAGCCCTCCGCTGTACTGATCCATCTACAGCTGGGGATTACCTGACAGACAAACAAATAAAGTGATGAGTTTTCCAAACTCAGTGTGTACATCCCCATAGTATAGCATGCAGACAAACAAATATCAGAATACAGTCGTACTTCGGGCCTGAGCCCTTAACAGAAACAGTGTGGGCCTTAGCCCACTCAGAATAGAATCAGGTATAATTGGGCCTTAGCCCTTACAGATAATGCATACATATCAGATCAGAAAAAAAACATGCCCACCAACCCTGCATACTATCTCCGTCCAACCCTACACACCATGTGGGGATAAAATTAACCCATCCACCCCTACACACCAAGTATGGGGATAAAATCAACCCATCCAACTCTGCACACCATAACGTACCGTAAACGACACATAAAAGATGTATGCAGCATAGCTGCCAGATAACAGGCTAGAAGCCTTTCAGAT
Source organism: Gossypium stocksii (assembly GCA_020496765.1). Classification (NCBI taxonomy): domain Eukaryota; kingdom Viridiplantae; phylum Streptophyta; class Magnoliopsida; order Malvales; family Malvaceae; genus Gossypium; species Gossypium stocksii. Next base: position 44,233,429 of record CM035621.1, read on the forward strand.
ACTTTCTTCACTTCATCAACAATCCCACCACAATGCAATGCAACATAATATCATGGCATGCTAATATGCAGAATAACAGACATACATTCATATTTAGTACAGTATCGAAACACATGCTACGTATAACATGTTAACACATATGTCACAAAATTAGAACACAGAATGGTGTTTAAGATATCCTTATCGACCCTATAACAGGTCACAGTCGACTTGGGCGACCCATGCAACCTTTTAGTACAATTCACAAAAATAGGCTCACACGACCATGTAGCCTGCCCGTGTGGGCCCACACGTCCGTGTGGCTCACACGGCCCAAATTGGCCTTGGCCATGTGGATCACACAGTCTGACCTAAAATCTCACACGCCCGTGTGGCCCACACAGCCCAATTGGCCGAGCCAGTGTCTCATACACTGCCCACCAGCCTTACACGGCCGTGTCTATCGCGCCCGTGTCGCAAGTGCACGGCCTGGCTTGTCTATCACACGACCATGTCTCGCCACACGGCCTCCACACAGGCAGTCCACATGCTCGTGTGGTGTCGACAGCAAGCTTTTCAGCTTTCGCTGAAACCCATTTTTTATGAAATCGGAGTACACACCTGGTACCATTTCGAAGCTAATGCACCCACAAACGCTCCAGAACCTACATACAGTACATTTCATCCTTTGAAAACCCAATAAGGAGTCTAAATCGATCAAGCACAAATACGATAATTTGGCTTACCACCACCAATGAACACTTTTCTCGATTTTAAAACGTCGGTTCATTGATTCCAACCTCCTGATTGACTCCTAGTCAGCAGTAAAACCCCACTTAGTCTTTAATTCAGAACAACATTTGAGTTAAGTAAGGCAAAACTTACCAACAGCTAACTAAACGAAAGAATGAAATCCCGAGAAGATACAAGTGAATGACCAGAATGGAATGGTAGCAATTCAAAACAAAAAAGGAATAAAGGAGAAAAAGAGGGGAGGTTGGCGTCAAAAACAGAGAAAAGAAGTGCCGAAAATTGCAAAATAGAAAAAACATTAGAGAAAAGAGTATCCTGATAACTTCTATTAGCCATAATCCCTTGATTTTCTCCATCCACTACCCACTACTCAGATTTTTAGTCAAACACAAACTCTAGCCGTCCAAAGCAACAAAAATAATACCCATGCTCACCTTGGGATTCGAACACAAGACCTCTCGCATGCTAACACTCCACTTAACCACTAGACCAGTAAGCCCATTCTAACATATTTTAACCAGCTTTTACTTAAAAGCCTAATTACCAAAAGTAAGGCTTTACTCAATAAAAACTCAAAATTTAGCCCAAGTCTTGACTTGAACTTGGGACCTCCACAACACACCCTAAAGCACATAACCACTTAAGTAGGAAGATTTTTGTTTCAAATTATTGTAGAAACATATTAAGATATTTTTGTACACAACAAATCACAAAAGTCGAAATTACAAAAATTTGGGGCGTTAAATCAAGCTTTGTAGAAGAGCTCATAGGAGTAGCTTGTGGTTTGAGAGTGTCCATTCCAAACTTCTTGAGCATTTTCTTTGTGTATTTTGCTTAATTTATGAAAACGTCATCCTTTTTTTGCTTGATTTAGAGTCCCAAAAAGAAATTTAGTTCTCCCATCATGCTCATCTCAAACTCACCTTGCATTAACTTAGAAAATTCTTGACAAAGAAGATAATTAGTAGAACAAAAAATAATATCATCAACATAAATTTGAACTTCTAATAAATCTTTGTCTTTTCTTTTAATAAAAAGTGTTGTGTCAACCTTTCCTTTACATAAACCTTTTTTCAATAAGAAAATTTGATAATCTTTCATACCAAGCTCTAGGAGCTTGTTTCAAACTATATAAAGCTTTTGAAAGTTTGAAAACATGGTTTGGAAATATTGGATCTTCAAAACTGGGTGGTTGTTCAACATACACTTCTTTATTTATAAAACCATTTAGAAAAGCACTTTTTACATCCATTTGATATAATTTGAAATTATTAAAGCATGCAAAAGCTAAAAACATTCTAATGGCTTCCATCCTAGTTATGGGAGCATAAGTTTCATCATAATCTATTCCTTCCTCTTGAATGCCTAGCCTTGAGCAATAAGTCTAGCCTTGTTCCTCACTATGTTACCACTCTCATCTAACTTGTTCCTAAAAATCCATTTAGTACCTATAGTAGATTTATCACTAGGTCTATCAACTAGGGTCTATATTTTACTTCTCTCAAATTGATTTAACTCTTATTGCATGGCCAATATCCAATATTCATCATTTAATACTTCTTTGATATTTTTAGGCTTAATGCATAAGATAAATGCAACATACTTACAAGTATTTCTAAAAGAAGGTCTATCCTATATCTTACAAGAACAATCTTATTAGAGGCAATGTCAATAACTTTATAACATTTAGACTCAAATATGACATTGAAACCTTTATCACATAATTGACTAATACTTAAAAGATTATGCTTAAGATCGTTGACATATAAGATATTCTCAATAATAATTAAAGAGTTTTTACCAATAGAGTTTACTCCTTCAATTTATTTTGTAGAGTTGTCACCAAATGTAACCTCTTTTCCACCTTTTGGCTTCAAATTGATGAAGTGACTCTTGTCACCGGTCATGTGTCTTGAGCATCCACTATCGAGGTACCATAAGTTTTTCCTTGAATAATCCACCTCAAAACAATGCCCATTTCCCTACAAATATAGAATTAAAGTTTTATTTTTGGTACCCAAATTCTTTTGGGTCCATAAGCATTAGTTTCTATAATTTTAATCTATTTAGGTATCCATTTTGAAATCAAGTTCTTATCTTGAGAAGTTATGATTCCTTTAGGGACCCATATCCTTTTAATGATTTTTCTCTTGTAAAAGTTTTGGGGACCTCTATGTTTATAAAATTTAAGACTATATTTAACAAAGTTTTGTTTCGAATTTTCTCCTTTTTCAAAAACTTTGTTAAAGTGAGTATTTTCACTCTTAAGCAACTTAAGTTGCTTTTCATGATCATCATGAACTTTAGAAAGTAAGTTATGCAAATCTAAATTCTTCTTCTAAAGATCATTAATAATTTCTTGCATTTTGTTTACTTTCTCTTCAAGTTCATGATTGGTTTTTGAAAGCAAGTCATTTTCATTTTTCAAGTTTGAAATATTTTTCTTATGTTTTGAATTCATGACTTCAAATTCCAAACCCAATTCATCATAGGCATCTTGCAACTCATCAAAAGAATAAGAATTTGAAATAGATGAGTTAGAAGTTACCTTAGAATCATTTATGGCCATGAGACACAAGTTGATTACTTATTGAGTTTCTTCATCGGATTTCTCCTTATCACTCCAAGTAGCAACATTGGCCTTGTGTTTTTGTTTGCTAGACCCTTTCTTCTTCCATTGAGGACAATCAAATTTGGTGTGTCCCGGTTTCTTGCACTCATAGTAAATAATGTGATCTTTCTCCTTGGTTGATTCAATTTTGAGTCCTTCATTTTTTTGGAATTGTTTTCCTTTATGGGACCTCATAAACCTTTTGAATCTTCTAGCAAACATAGACATCTCTTCATCCTCATCCATAAATTCATTTGTATTACCTTATTCTATTGTGGATTTGAGGGCAATACCAACCTTCTTCTTCTCTATCTTTTCTTCTTCAACCTCTTCATTGATTCTCATCTCATTAGTAAGTAATTAACCAATAAGCTCGTCTAAAGAAAGTGTTTCCAAGTTCTTTGCTTCTTCTATGGTAATCATTTTAGCTTCACATGGCTTTGACAAGCTTCAAAGCATTTTTCTCACAACTTCTTCATTGGGATAAATATTCTCATATATTTTGAGCCCATTGATGATAATTATAAATCGATCCGACATAGCCTTGATGTCTTTCTTGGGTTTCATCTTGAATGTTTCTTAGTTGAGTGTGAGAATTCCTACCTCAAGCTTTTTAACTTGACTTGTACCCTCATGAGTGACTTCTAACTTGTCTCAAATTTCCTTGGCATTAGAACATGAAGAAACTCTACTATATTCATTCGGACCAAGTGCACAAAAGAGAATGTGCATGGCCTTGGCGTTGAGTTGTATGCTGTTCTTATCTTCCTCATTCCATTCTTTCTTACTTTTTGGAACTAGATTTTCTCCTTCTTGCTTTATAGGTATGGTTGGACCATCCGTGATGATGTCCCACACAACATAATCATTGGCTTGTATAAACAACGTTATTCAAGTCTTCTAATAAGAATAATTTTCACCATTGAAATAAGGAGGTTTTTAGATAAATTGAGATTCACCAACCATAATGGAGCCAAAATAAGATGTCATCTTTTGTGGTTTGAATAAGATGAAGTTAAGCTACCTCGAGGATCTTCTATTTGTTGTTAGACTTGTTGGAAAAAATAAGTTTAAAAAAAGCAACGGAAAATAAATTTAGGGAAAAACTAGAGTTTTAAAATTTTTCCAAAATAATATATTGGTTGTGATATCTAAAGTAATAAACACTTAATCAAAAGTGTACCTTTTTGATTCGTCTAAGATGAGCGCTTTGATCAAGTAGTCTTTTTCGCTATCCTCAAGCTCACGTTTGCTGAGTGTAGACTCGCTTCGAATCAGAATTTTTTTACAAAAATTACCAATGGGGTAATTTTGTAATTTCTCTAAACTTTTAGGTCAAGTTGTAAATCAGAAAAATATCTCTAGAAATTTTATGGAATAATCTCTTCAGAGAATTTTCTCTCTACAACTTTCTCTTAAATTCAAGTGTGTGTCCATTCAAACTATATTAACGTGATAAAAACATTAGTTATTTATATACTACTAAATATGAAATCGACTATGTTATTTGTATATAGTTCAAAGTTAAATAAATACAGACTTCCGCTTCTGGTCGTTAGTCTAATAGAAACCGTATATCTTGAAGCTCAGTAGGTAATCCCACGTGACTCAGCGCATGGTTCCACCTATTTAAATAACTTATTAGCAAAATAATTTAAATTTAAGTCAATTTAATCATGGTAATATCTACTGAGTTTTACCTTGTTATGAGTGAGAATGTATATGGGTAGTTCGCTTGAAAACATAAAAATGAAAACGAAACCGAGCCCATGATTGTAGTAGTAAAAGACAACCACCAATTTTGATTTTACATGGTTGCGTCACTTGACACATCTTTCAGTACAATGTTACCAACACGAAAAACTCTCAACTGAGTTCGCCCGCTACTCTAAAATCGATAAGTTTCAACAACCACCTTAGATGGACGAGATTTTGTGATTTATTTGGCATTAGGATACCCCCGATGATCTGAAGGATGTACGTCCGAGCATATCGTTCTCTTTCAATTTTAGTCGAATCCTTAACCAGCTCCATGAAATTTTTTCATATCCAAGCCATTTCGATCCGACCTTTGTAAGTCATATCCAGAACCGCACCCAAAAATCTAAACATATGACTCCCCAATAGGCAGACTAAACAGAACCAGTGACTACTGACCCGTCCACCGATAACCCTAACTGTAAATGCATGTCCTTTAGAGTGATAATACACTCATCGCATGGAAGATGGAATGTGCGCGTCTCTGGTCTCCACCTCTCCACCAACATGTTTATAAGTTTCAGGTCCAACTTATACCTCCAGCCTACGAGGGCCACGTGCCAAAAATTGGCTTCCCTCAAGTATGGTTCGATCAATAATGATAGAGGACCGGGTAGATTACGAATATGGCATTGTAGAATTCGATCTTCCGCCTATTTATGTAAAATTTATTAAAAATGTTAAGTTAAAATATATCAATGAAATAAAATAATTAAACAAGATTAAAATTTATTCTTACCATTTGCAATTGATTGACTGTGATGTGCTTGTTATCAAGACAAATTAGGGACCCGACCATTGATAAATTATATAGAACACAAAATAAATTTTAATAAAAAATATTTCTTAAAAATATTAATAAATAAAAATAAAAAATATAATTTAGATAGAAATTTAATTTTAGTAAAAAAACTAAGAGAGAATTTGAGAGATTTTTTAGAGTTGATTGAGAAATTTGAGAGATTTAAGAGAGAAATGTGAGAAATTTGTAGGTTGGGGGGGTTTATTTTTTTTATTGTTGGGGGGCAACGTCTATTTAAAATAGCCGTTGGAAGTGACTGTTGAGGGGGAACGTGTTGACTTGGACACATTTTTGCTTAGTGCACTGAGCTGGAAGCGCTTTATTGGTCAGAGGGGAAATGCTTTCAGCTGGAAGCATTTTTCTGAGTTTCTCTTGAAAACGACACTAGCTGGATGCGTTTTAACAAAAACAGCCCATTTCCGGCATTTTTAAAGAAACTAGCCCATTTCTGTAATTTTGAAAAATAAATGGCTTTATTTGGTAATTTGGTCAAATAAAATGTATGTTGTTATGTTTAAAAATTTAACATTTTAATTAGTATTTTCATTAAGAGAAATCAATTCAATTATTTTTCAAACGGTTGATGGTTAAAGTTGACCCTTTTTTAAAAGCTGGGACCAAATTTAACTAAAAAAAATAAGAGTCAAATTAAAAAAAAAATATAAACATTAAAGGTACAAAGGAGTAATCAAATTAGGCTTAATTGCAAAATTTGCTCTTAATGCTTAACTATTTTTTCATTTTTGCTCTTATTCTTTTTTTCTGATCAATTGCACCTTATCGTTTTATTTTTGTTCAAATAAATCATTTTTTAATGGAAATATTGACATCATCATTAATTAACTAATGGTCAATATTAATAGCTGATGTGAAGTGACAAATATGATTAATTATAGATGTGACACTGTTCAATCTAATCTCAACAAAGCATTCAAAATATATAAAAATATTAAAAAGTATATAATTATTAAAAATAAATAATTGAAAATTAAAAATAAAACAAATTCTAAAATAAGAATCTTTTTTCAAACTTTCAAAATTAATAAACTAATCTCTAAAAAATTAAAATCATAAAATAATAGAAAACTTACAAAAAAAACTAAATTATTAAGAATTTGTTTCACGTTTTTATCTTCTTCCCTTTCCCTTTTCTTTTTCTTGTTTCTCCATTTATCCTAGCCACGGGCAACATGCATCGTCGCGGCCAGAGCTTCGATTAACCCCCTTCTAACACCGAAACGAATCTCTCTTAATCCTCTCTTTCGTCCAACGGTTCAGATTTCCCCAGAAAATGTCCAGAACAATCGAAAACTTGGACAAAATAGTGCAATTGGATAATATTAAAATTTTTAGAATAATAAAAGTAGGTTCAAGGTTCCATTGTCCTCTTTCATTTATTATATAATCCTGTCTTTTTCTTTTTAAGGTTGTTTTATAGGAATAAAATGATTTATATAATGACTGGAAAAGGTTGACCACCTACATTTATTTTCTTGGGAAGGTAATCAATTAGGAAAAAATCAAACAGTTAGATTTAGATTTTTTTTTACTAATGATGTGTTTATTTGTAATTAATAAAAATTATTAGTGATAATAAGATTAAATATTATAACGATACTGTAGTATGATACAAAAAAATTTAAATGCACTGCATTAAAAATAAACGTGAATATAAAGGTACCCTTAATCAGAAAACTAATTTTGTTGTTTGGAATATATTATAATATTTAAAATGCCAATAATTAATGTAAAACAGGCAGTTAGGAAGAGCGTAGAGGCAGCCAACACAAGTTGGTGGTGGGGCAAACATCAATTCAAGATGGGTAGCCACCCTATCCTAGTAATTCTAGTTATCCAATCAACATCTCCATTCCCCTTTATTTAATATATATTAGTTTTATATAAACGTTTTAAAACATATCACATTAAAATTAACATTTTAAATGTCTTTAATATGTTATTTTTTCATTTAATTTTTAGATAATGTTGTATTAAATTTTTATTTTCAAAATATTTTTATTTTACAACATTTTAAACAATTTCTTTTCAAGAATAACGAAATTCTTTTACCATTTAAACAATATATCATAGTTATTTTATATTTTAAAGACTTTTCAAAACTAATAATCCTTAAGAATTTAGTCCTTTTTCTAGAATAATAATTTAGTTCTTTTATACTATTTAAATTTTGCTTAACATTATCTAAAAAGAATTCAATTTTCTGTTAAATATATATTTAGTAGTGTTTGCTTATATATTTTTTAAAAAAAAATTACTTTTAAATATCCATTTATAAGTATTTGTTCATATATTATTTAAAAATTATTTTTATAACACAATTTAATTAATTTTTTTAAATTTGAAATGTCAATATATAAATTAAAAATTAACTAATTTACAAAGAGTGCAGCAAACTAAAAAAACTAAAAGAACATTAGTAAATAAAAATTACAATTAATAAATCTAAAATAGGATATGTAATATATTATTAACATTTTCAATCAGAATTTTAAAACATTTAAATTATGAAAATATGTTTATGTTAAAATTATTATAAAAATTATATTCCAAATTATCGTAAATTTTTTAAATAATTAAAATAAGAAAAGTATTTCTTCATGAAAAACATTTTGTTATCACCTATTTTTAAAGTATTATAAAATATCATTTTTAACAAAATATATATAACAGTAAATTGTAAATTTGTTTATAAAAAAATTGTAATTTATTAAAAATAATAATTAAAATGATTTAAAATAAAAATAAAATTAAAGTATTGTCTTATATTTTTAAGAATATTATTAAAAAATTTTATTATTCTAAAAAGACACAATTAACATTAATCAATTTTAATTTTCTTATAACACAACATTTAAAGATTATATTAAAAATAAAATAAAACAAAATATAAGTATAAATAATGATAAAAAGGAAAATAAAAACAAAATGATTATTTACTTTTAAAAACTTTAATAATAAATATTGTTTAATCAAAATATAAGAAATATGTATGATTTTGAATTAGATTTAAATAATTTCAAATAAATTTAAATTTCAAATAATTAGAAATATTTAAATTTTAAATAATAATTGAAAACTATTTTTTAAAAAGATTTGTTGCAAAAATATTCAAAGCATAAAAGAAAAATTATTAAAAAAATCATTAGATTTATGTCTATACTAATAAAATTTTATCTATTAACAAAATTATTTTCATGGTCGCAAAGTAAAACACTAATTTCATATTTATAATGGTATTTTTTTTCCTCTTCAATGATAATTAAGATTATGCAAATGAGTTTTTCAAAAAAATGTATAAAATAAATCAATTTTAAAATTTATTTAAAATTAAGAATAAATAAATGAAATGCGTTATCTTTATAAAATTATAAAAATAAAAATAAAAATGAAACATATGTTTCATTTAAAAATTTTAACAAATAAAATGAAAAAAATTAACATATATTATCCTAAGATACTCTCTTAATAAATTTTAAAAGTATTTATTAAATTGAGTTTAAATAAAATATAAATTAAAACGAGAATGAAAAAATAAATTACATTTTAAGCAAGCATAAAATGTTTTAAGAGTTGGTAGTGGTTATTTTGAACAAAACATCAAAGATATTATCGAAAAAGGAAAATAAAAATAAAAATTAATCAAAGCAATGAAAAAAAATCATGTTTTGCATAATAATTATAAATATGATAGATAAAAATACAAAAAAAAAAAATTGAAAACAATGTGAAATTAAAAAGAATAAAAAGTAAATATTTAAAAATCGCTTCCTTTACTAAAATATACTATTGATTAAAATAATAAAGAAACATTATTTAAAAAATATATTATATGTGATTTCAATAAGATTTTAAAAATAATTTATTTTAAAATTATAACTTTATTTAATTTTGTTTTTTTGTAAAACTTAAACTTGGCATTACTTTAAAATCATATATCACTTCCTTGTTTATATTTGATGGGCCTAATCATGGTTATAGCACCTTCACTATACCTAAATTCGAAGCTTAATTATTCTAATATAATTAGATATAATTTAGTATCTCTATTTTTAGGGTAAATTTTCTAGTTAATCGCTTAGCTTTTAGAGTACTTTCATTTTGGTCATCTAGAATAAAATATTTGCAATTTCGTCACTCAACTTTTTAGGACGCTTTTATTTTAGTCAAAATCTCTAAAGGCAGTTAGATTATACAATATTTACGCTTTCATTTTGGTCACCCAACTTTTAAGCCACTTTTATTTTGGTCACCCAATTTTTTTCCAATATTAAAAATTTAAATTTCAAAACATCAAAATCAATTAAATAAATTGTTAAAAAAATTGTATCCCTTGATAATGTCAATTAATTTGTAACTGTAATATTGAAATTAATTAATTTAATCTCCTTCTAAATTTAAAAATTTTATTTTATCTTTTCAAATTATTCTTAATGAAATCAACTCTAATAAATCATATTTAATAATTGTCTATGTAAAATGGTTTTGCCAAGATCGTCTTATCCAGCAAGCTATGCTTGCGTCTGTAGAAAACGGCGTTGCTTGCACTGTTGCCTCTACTAATACTTTGAAACAAACATGGACTCTTTTACATGCTTTTTATGCTAATAAAAGCCACACACGAATTTATAATCTTAGAGATCAATTGATTCGCGTTACAAAAGATCAAAAGGAGTTGTTCAATATTTACTTGAGATAAAAATGATCTTTGATGAACTTGCTATTGTAAGTGCTCCTATTTCATCTAAAGAGTTAATGGTTAAAATTCTTATCGGTCATACTTTGGATTTCAAAGACGTCTCAGCTTCTATTTGCATTCGCGATACTCGATTGAATACGATGAGTTATTTTGGGAATTCTTAGATCATGAAACCTTTCTCAACCATGAAGATAAATGTAACACCCCTCGGTTGACCCAGTCGTGGGGTCCGAGATATAGGATGTTACATTTAGTTGTAACAATTCAATCTTCAATGGTGCCAAAAAAGGTGGTTCAGAACCTTATTTTTGTAATCCGAGTCCGTAAATATTTATATATTAAAGTTTGGTACTTCAATTTTTTCTCTTGATTGTGTAATTAAGGTCTAGGGACTAAATTGTAAAAATCTTATCGCTATGAAATTTTAATTAGCTAAATGTCCAAAATGGTAATTAAACCACTCTCTTCCATCTTTTAGTGGAAAATGATGTAAAATTCCACTAACTTTGGCTATTTGTGATTATGGTTTGATTAGTTTAAGGTTTAATTAACTAAACTTTGATTAATTAAGTTTTATTCAAAGTATAAAAAGGAAAATAAAAAGCTATCATCTTTATTTTTATTTTTTCTCCATCGAAACTCCTTAAATAAAACTTAAGAAGCCATTTTAAATAACTAACTTGTGAGTTTTAAAAGCTCAGTAAGTACCTCGAGATAAACTTACTTATCCTTGTTAATGTTGAGACCCTCAGACATGTCATATAAGATTCACTTAAGCCGCGTTCTAGAGTCACTAATCAATTCCTTTAAATTAATCGCATTGTGGGGCTCAACTTGCATTTTAACAATTCATTAGGCAATAGCTTATGAAAAGTTCGTATGGGGATCACTCTCCATCATAATTCTTTAAACTTTTGTTCCTTAGCTTTTCAAAACATAAATATACATTTATTTCTCATTTATGGCGTTTAATTTTATTGGAGTCGTCCATTTCATTTTCATCTCCTTAACTAGGACGTACACTTTTAGAGTACCTTATTAATTTAAATTCTCATTTGCTTATTTGTTCATTTACCTTAATTTTATTTTCTTTTACCCTAGTTATAAAACATTTAGTTTATGAACCTTAGTATTTCTTTTAACCATTTATAGTCACATCTAAAGTTGATTATCAACATTTAATCCATTTTCGCCCATAGTAATGTTGGAAAAAACCTAGCTCGAAAATGGTTTTCTTGCACAACAAAAAATAAAAATTTTAGATACACTCAGTTCATGAAATTTATAGCAATAAACCCTAGACTGAATTCACACATGTGTTTTCGAATAGATGGATACGTGTTGCTCTCGGCTTTCAACCGAATAATCTTCTCTACTATTCTTGTACCACAAACTGCTTCGAGTTTAGGCTTGAATGATTCGAATCAAAACACAAAACTAGACATAATTTTCTTTTCTTTAGTATGAAAATAAAAAATCTCTTCTCACATAGAAATCGGTTTGTTATTTCAAAAAATATATTCAATAGCTGAGAATAAATTGTCTCTATTTTCGAGTAGATTAACAATATCTTAAAGTTGTTGTAAGTAGCCCTACCGGTGCCATCTATTTATAAGGAGAGAAGGTAGAACCCTTGTTGAATTCTAGAAGTTTATTTCAATTAGAAAAACTAACTCATAGTCTAACTAGAAGTATATGTGGCGACAACCCTAGTTAATATTAGAAAGGTTTGCCGTCCGCCACTTTTAACATGAGGGGCTTTTGGGCCTCTTCTATATCGGGTCTAATTATAAGTACTTTCCGGACTTTTAATTTGATACTTTATAATTTGATCCAACCCAATTTTTGTTTTTCTATTTTCGAAAATAAACTTTTCAATATATTTCCAATTAAATAATCTTCTCAACCCAATTTTAATTCCATTAAAATCATGACAACTTTACCATAAAATAGTTCATAAAAAATATAGTTAATATTTCCACATTCAACGGTTCACTATGACCAAATGATTTATCTCCATTTTCGAACTCTATTTAATTCAAAAAACATAAATTCATTTTCGAGTCATTTTCATTTTGGAGAAATCACATTCATTTTCAAATGATTCCATTTCTCCATTTTCATTTTCATTTAGGAGAAAACCATAATAATTTCCAAATATTTCTCATTTCTCTATTTTCACCATTCATGTTCATTTGTGTTCATTTGATTCAACATGCAATTCATTTCAGGTTTCAATGAGCTAGCAGAGGGACTGATTGGACATATGCAATTGAGGCTGAAATGATTTATAATTAAGTTCTCGTTTTTCACCTCTTAATTATAAACTTATTTAGTCACGAAGTCATTCCATTATAGTATCATGACTAAGCTCTCCCTGACGCATACCATTATGAAAATAACTCGACCAGTGCTCATCCAATGACCTTGTCATAAGTGTGTTACCCTCATAGGATATCCTTAATGTCATATCCCAAAAACTGAGTTAATAGAAATTGGGTTAGTGAGACCAGGAGTAGTCACGTCTTAATTTTGAGTTAAGTTTGTGACAATTTTGTAAAGTGAATTGATCTGGTTCAGTGGTTAAGTGTCGTGTTTGTGTGTGAGAGGTCCTATGTTCAAATTCCTTCCCTTGGGTTTTATTTGTTTTATCTTTATATCTGGCTAGTCATATCTAGCTTATCTTTAATTTTTGTTAAATTGTTAGCAAGAATAAGCTTGCTAGTTCAGTGATAAGGCTTCAACTTACCTTGCGATCTCGTGTTCAAATCCTGTGGTGTGCAATAAATGAGTTAATTTTTGCTTCTCCTTACTGTGTTGTCTAAGCTGTCAGAATTTCAGTGAAAGTCAACTTGGAGAAAAATCTGATAAGTGGTTAGAGAATGAGATTTAGTGGGATTTAATTTTTGAAATTATCCCTAAAAAGTTCCCAAAAATTTGTCGTCCAGTTTCTCCACTAATTCACTTTTTTTTCTTATTTTCTATTTCTTTATTCTATTTTCTCTTCCTGTTCTTTCTCATTTCTACTTCTTTTTCCTGAAAATACTATTGGTTATGAAAATTTATTCTCGTATTTTACATTATTTTCTTTTCTTTCGTTTCACATGTCCCTATTTTCATTTACTTTCTTTTGAGTTTCGCCAAAATTACTACTAAAGAAAAACTCTTTGTTCCTTGCTCTATTAATTTCCTTTTTGAAGCTTTAGTTGGTTGTAAGCCTACTACATTTTTTTTATTAGTGTTGGTTTGGGGTTCGACAATTGATTTTTTGTTAGGTAAGTTTTCTTGTATGCCTTTGTAAACTCCGTTTTGGGTGTATTCTTCATGGGATAATGAGTGATTTTGGAATAAGGTTTCTTTTGAGTGTTTAATTATTTTATGTACTGTTAGGAGAAATTGGTGAGACGCACGACGTCCTTTAGAAGATTTAGGAAGATTATTTGGTATTGTCACTGTGGTTTTGGGTAAGTAAGTGAGTTCCGTAAGGCTGGTTTTCTAGTTTGCTAACGCTTAACGATTGGTGGTTGAGGCTAATTTAGTGACTTTAACTTTTTAAATTTTTTCTAAAAGGTTGGTTTTAATTAATGTTTTAGGTTCCAAAATACTCGTTGGTGAATCGACATTGAAAACTAACCAAGTGTGTGACTCAAACTTATAAAAATAGCGAATGATAGAAAGCTAAAAAACTCACTATCGATGTCACACAACCATGTGCCATGGTCTAAGTTAATTGGGTTATGTGGACCATATGGGATGTGAGGCCATGTGGGCCACACGAGCTGGCCAGTTGGGTTGTGTAAGCTATACTGGCGTGTGCGCCATTTTCTAAAACTTTACCCTAGGCCCGTTTATGATATATGATTCGTAATAAGACCTTTCTTAGGGTCCATACTGCTTAAATAGGACTTGAAAACAAGGTATCTATTAATGTGCTTTTGTATGTGATGTGTTCAAGGTACATGAAATATATATATGTGTGTGATCTGTGTTTTTTCAAATCTGATGGCATGTCTCCGTGTTATAATTTTGTGTATGAGTGTATGATGTCTGAAAATATTAAGTTGAAAATATCTGAATTTGTTATTTGACCATGCATGTGACATTGTGGTTGTTCTGGTTAAAGTGATTCATAATCTGATATATCTGTCTGCAAAGTATGAAACCCATGCTTATTGGATTTGTTAAGAATATGAATACATGTTCAGCATTCTTATCATTTTGATTCTGTATTTGCATGCCATGTTATATTGCATAAGGTTGGGATAATATGGTAAGGAGGAATTTCTGGCAGTTTAATGATCTACCTTATCTGGTGGTTTATCCACATATATCTATTTTGGCAGCTTGGATACAATATAGTGGTTTGATCACGTATACTCTGATCTAGCAGTTGTAACTCAAATCTGGTGGCATAGTCTACAAATATCTGTTGGTGTGATTTTAGATAAACGAGTTCTGAGAAGCTCTGATTTGGTGTGTAGCAATGTTGGATAGGAAGATTTTCTGAAAATTTCGTATTATGATTTTCTAAAAAATACTGCATTGGCATCAACATGCATTTTTTTCGTTTTGCTCAATTGTTTGTGTAACACCCCAAACCTAGCCTAGATATTATGGCCAAATTTGGCGGCGTCACATGAGAGTGTTTTTGGAAAAGCTTAAGCAAGATGAAAATCGTTCTGGTTATTATCTTCACTTAAGTCAGAAATCCGATAATCAAGTTATTTGTTTAAACTCATTTCTTTTACGCGAAAGCTATTAATTAATTTTAGGAAACCCAGAGCTATGTGACGTTGCAGTTTTTAAAGTAAATCCATCAATAACAACTTAAAACCTAAAATAAAAATGAAAAACAATCCAAGTCCCAAATTACATAAATAATCCCAAAATAACTCAAATCGTAATGTAATAAAGAAAACTGTTAAGATCAAAGCGTATCAAACAGTGGTCACCGTCGAGCCCTCCGTTTCACCGATCCATTACTACTGGGGATCACTTGACAGACAAATAAAATCAAGGGGTGAGTTTTCGCAAACTCAGTGTGTACATCCCCATAGTAAAGTATGTATGTAACAGATATCAGTTAATCAGTCATAAATCGGGCCTGAGCCTTAGCAGATACAGTGTAGGCCTTAGCCCACTCAGAACAGATTCAGATGTATCCGGGCCTTAGCCTATACAGTAATACATGTATATTAGATCAAAATAGTACATGCCCACCAACCCTGCACACTATCTCTGACCACCCTACGCACCATGTGGGGATAAAATCAACCCACCCAGCCCTACACACCAAGTGTGGGGATAAAATCAACCCATCCAACCATACACACCATGAGGTACCGTATAACGACACAAGATAAATAAGTGCAACATAGCTACCAGATAAGTGGCTAAAAACCTTTCAATCTTCCTTCTCTTTAATGTCAATCCCAACCCAATGCAATGCAACATAATAATATGGCATACTTATAATGCAGATAACAGATCATACATAACATATATTCAGAATAGATCATAAAGTCAAATCATAACGGATTCAGTATACATGCTAATCACAACATGTTATCTTATATATCTCAATAATCAGATCATAGAACGTGATCTAAGGTAACCTTACCGACCCTATAATAGGTAACAGTCAACTTGGGCAACCTGTGCAACCTTACAGAACGTTTCAGTAAAATGGGCTCGCAAGCCCATTTGGCCTGCCCGTGTGGTCCATACGATCCAACTTGGCCTTGCCCGTATGGATCACACGGCTTGGCCTAAAATCTCAAATGCTCGTGTGGTTCATCCGTGTGGGTCCACACGCCCTTGTGGCCCACACGCCCTAATTGGCCTAGCTCGTGCCTCGCACATGGCCCAGCCAACCTTACACGCCCGTGTCTGTCGAGCCCGTATGGTACACGCACGACCTAGCTCACCGACCACACGGCCGTGTCTCTCCATACGGCCTTCAAACGGGCAGTCTACACGCCCATGTGGTGTTGACAGTAGGCTTTTCGACTTTCACCGAAACACAATTTTAGTGCAATCAGAGTACACACTTGATTTCTTTTCGATAATTCCACAGCATAACACACTCCAGAACCTAAAATCGGGATATCTCTCGTCAGTTTGACAGATTTACTAGCGAATACAGATAACGAGATTGAGCAGAGACTCAACTTATCGCTACCAAACAATCATTATTTCAAAATCAACTCAACGAATCGATGATTCCAGCCTCCTGAATGACTCCTAATCAGCAATAAAATGCTTCTTAATCATCGATTTAACAACCAAAACAAAATATAACGTAACAATAACACTTACCCAAGAGTAAACCATGCCTAAGTATCGCAAAGGTTCGCTAAAAGGAAGAAAATGACAAGAAGAAAACAAAGGAAAAATCGGTAGTAAGGATGGGGAAAAGAAGATGAAAATTTCAGCAGAGAGGAAATTTTGGAGAAAGCAGTCAGAAAGATTTTCGATAACCTCCCACTACTACCTATTCCTTAATTCTCTCCACCGAACACTCATTTATCAGCATTTTGCTGGAACTCAACTTCTTACATGGCATAATAGCAAAAATAAAGTCCCGGTAATGACTCGAACACAAGACCTCTCACCCATTGACACACCACTTATCTACCAGACCAGCAGGCCCATTCTGTTATGTTTTTACCAACTTTTACCTAAAAGCCTAATTACCAAGAGTTAGGATTTATTCAATAAAAACCCAAATTTATCCCAAGTCTTGGCTTGAACTTAGGACCTCCCCAACACACCCAAAGTACATATCCACTAAAGCAGACAATTAATTTTTTGTGTCCAATCAATGCAAAAACAAATTCAAATATTTTTATGCTTAACAAATCACAAAAGCTGGAAGTACAGAAATTTGGGGTGTTACAGTTTGTTATAAAGTTCTTTGTGATACTTTAATCTAATTTTTTTATGATATTGGTGTTATATTGTTTGACTTTAGTTACACATTGAGCTTGCTAGCTCACTTTTCTATATTTTCTCTTTTCAAGTAATCAGTAAATCAATAAATTTAGGACCAAACAGCGAGCGAGAGCTTGTATTAATTTTTCAGTTAATTAGATAAGATGGTTTTCATTTTAAATTTTTTAGACTTTTGGACTGTAAATCTATTTTTAGACTTTATTTTTGGTTTTTGTTTTTCTTGATGACTTCTGGTATTTTTAATGTAAAACTACAAAATCGTACAAATTATCAAATTAAAATTCGGTGTTCAAAACTAAAACTTTGGAAATTCTTGTTGCAAAAATTAAGTAACCACTTAAGTGTTTTTTTTTTTTTTTGTAAATAAAAAGTTTTTAACGAATGTTTGCCTTAGAGCTAGAAATGATTTGCCAAAATTGATATTTTTAAAACACATGATTTTGAATTCAAATTTTGGGTTTAAAATAAGTGTTTTCAGACTTAAGTTTTTCATAAACATTTGTGAGGGTTTTGCCAAATTTTATGCTTTCGAAATGCACACTGAATTTGATTAAGACAAGAGTTTTTAAAGAAGTTGATATAATTCCTAAAAATCTGGTTATAACATCTAGGTCGGGCTTCGGTTGTTACATTTAATCTCTTTGGGATGATATCTGATCTCTTAATATGATCCTATTTTACCTTATGGTAACCATTACATCTTTCTTTATGAAAAGTAAATTACTATAAAATAGTAATTAAGTCATTTGTCACAAAAACAAATGACCCGTGGCCATATTTATTTTTCATCAACGATGTAATGCCAATAAGAGGATATAATTTACCCATGTCTTGAGCTATGAATTCCACTGTTGTGAATGTTGTTCCATACTGAAAAGGTCATGGACCCAACGTACAATCTTTTAGTTCCTTATCTATTTGAACTCAGACTTTTACTTACATCAAAATATATGAGTTACGCATACATAGTCTATCATCTACTCAGGTTTTAGGTATGTTACACTATGAACGTCACAAGTAAATAAAACTATAAACGAATTCAGGATCTATTCTCTTTGGGTCTACCTTGATGTATTGTCAGTACAGTTAGTCACATTTATGTCTCTATCTTCTGGGAGTCATCTGTTCCGATGCCCAAGACAAAGCATCTCCCCAATTGGACTTGATAGACGATATATTAGTCTTTCAATTGGTTTGTTCATTTTCGATTAGACTAAGGACATGTTTAGGCTCGTCTACTAATATAAGTTGCTTTTCTGTATTATGATCCGACCACGTAATACCGCTTAGTATTAGTTAAACATTAGACAACCAGTGAACAATATTTCCTTTTATTTTTCTTTGCATGAAAAAACCATATAAGGACAATTATATGAAGTATATTAATGTAATCAATGAATTTGTTTTATTAACCAATCTATTCGAAAAAATTATAAGTTTACAAATGAATATACTACACTTAGGGCACCAGATCCAACAAGTAAACACTAGTAAAATTGACTCGGATACACGTGACTCCTTCACCACACCAATGAGCATCGAAGTGCTAAATTGTAAAATAATGTAAAACTTCCCTCCACCACACCAAAGATCTTATGAGAGATTAAACTATACCACATTAAAATACACATAAGTGTAAGACCTAAAAGCGATATAAAGAGCACATAAGTTTGAAAATTTCAACAAAACTCCAACACATTATAGCTTCTAACTGTCATGCCAAATGTACCCTTAACATTTCACTAAGTTTACTAGGGCATATACAATTATAATTAACATATATCCGTCTAGGCTATTTACACATACACATATCATATAGGGGCACTTTAAGTGCTTTCACATACTTTTGATCAAATCCATATTAATAAAGGCCTTATGCGTAACACCCATTACCTGACTCGGTTGCTGAACCTAAGTTGCGGGATATCACATTCATTGCAAGGACAACTGAGATTAGTTTATGATTAAATTATTCAATTAATATGAAAAAATAAATCAAATATACATTTCTTAAACATACTAAAATAAGTCTGAGTTTCATTAATATATATATGTATCTAATAACATGCAAATCTGATTATAACATCATTTAATACTGCAAAGCCTAACGTATTAGGTACATGCCAAATATAAATAAGGTTGGAAATAAATAAACATTGTTGAAACCGAGGTTGTAGATGGGATGCTGAGGTCGATGCTTGGAAAATCTTGAATTAAATCTAACCTGCGCATGGAGTGAACAACCATATACTAAGTAAAGCACTTAGTAGTATTTCCATAATTTAAGTATTAATAATTCTACCGTAAGTAAAATAATTCAATCATACAATATCCACGAACTTAGTATAATATAAATATAAGACTTCTATTCACTAGTTGAACAACAATCATTATAACAATTTGGACAATGCAATTAACAAACTAGGACAACATTGTTAACACAATGAACTAACATTAACCAAAGGTATGTTTGTGTCCACTGTTCGAAAGGTATGTTACAGAGGTAGTATGCGCATTAATCGTTAACTGAACGCAAAATCCCCAACATCTCATGAAAACGGTTCCTATTGATCTTATACCCTACCAATATAATTTGATAGCGAAAATTACATACTAATATTTCATTCAGAATAAATTGAATATTACAAATGAAGTATATTAATAGAGATTAAACAACCATGTTGGTCACTCGCTGTCATTTAGTAGTAGACCGATATTGCCCGTAGTAGTTGGACGTAATGTACCTTAGACAATACCAATGGTGTGTGCGATCCCATAGGCTTCTTTATTGCTCAATTGCGGCTAGTATTCCGGTGCCATAATCTGATATAACGTAGATATCAGGTTAGGGGCATACATGCCTCCTTAACCTAGAAAGAAAGAAATCGGAGTCATCAACTGACTCTCCCGGTGTTATTGCAAACGCAATTGGAAGGATTCTCCCAGCGCCATCCTGTGCCACAATTAGCAATAGCCAATGGGTATATCTACCATACATAAAGGTACCGTCAATTTATTCCAATGGATTACAGTATTCAAATGTATCTTAGCATTACTTAAAGCTCCAGAACAGACGTTTGAACATTTGGTATCCATGGAGCAATCCATCGTTGTAGTACGTAGTGATCGTTTCAATGTCTGTTATACAACCTAGGACGTACCTCTCCAGTACCTGACACCATTGCCAAACCTCATTATATGAAGCATCCCACACACTATGTATCTTTTCCAACACCATCTACTTAGCTATCCAAGCCTTACGATAAGAAGGCGTGTACCTCAATTGGCTACGAACTGGTAATTATGCATAACACAGAAGTCCTGGGATCCGCTTTCAACATCGGTAGTATTAAGCTAGCTATCATACCTAAATCCAGCTTGGGATGATCTTGTGAAACACCTGTCAACGAAGTACGTTAAATAATGCAACATTAAATAATAACATTATTATTCAAAAACCCTAAACACCCAGTGATACTGTACCAGCAACACAGGTATGTGGACCTTTGTACTTTTTTATCTCTCACAAGCCTATCTTTTTCCTAAAAGAAGCCATAATTTTTCATGAACATGTACCGTCTTGCACTGCACACTTGGCCTTGAACTTCTCGGATTTGGATTTAACTATGTTGTAGTTAACCCCGTGATTGATGTTATGTTGTTTCAAAGCACCAAAAAACTATCCTCATTGGGAAACTCCTTACCGACTTCCAATTTATCCGAATCCAATGACGAACCTGTACAGTCACGTGTTCTGTATGGTAGATCTAGAAAATCCAACGTATCATTTGCTGATATATCGATATTATGCATGTTTGCTGAAGGCAAGTACGCCTTGAATCGTAGATTTTCTTCATCTTCATCTAAACCCCCTTCAACGTCTTCAGGTTTGGATGGAACATGCTCTAGTTCAGAAAATAATGCAACTTCTGCACTATCGAGCTGGGCTCTCGAGGTGGACCCAATCGGACTCATCATCCAACCCACTATCATCTGTAACGTACGAGGTCCCTCACTGATGGATTTCATAGGGAGTACATCATCCCTTCTTGTGGACGTTTCGTAACATTCCCAATCAGATGTGGATTGCCAACCACTAGATGTTGATGACATTCTCCAATATATATTTCTAGCATCGAACATCAACCCATCGATGTGCATGTCCCATCCACTAACCGTGGTCATACATGAGTTGTGTTTTCCATACTGCCACCAAACACGGGCGTTTTTGTGTTCTGTCTCCCACTAACGGAGTGTCGGGTAGGGGTCATATATTCCTCTCAAATAGCAGTTGATGTTGAAGTCGCAAATGTTTCATTTGGTTATGAAAATTATACATATAACTCAAGATAGGGTGATACACTAGCAACATGAGTCTGCACCATCATCTCAAAACTACGACCACCTTTAATATCAAATGAGTCATATGTCATGGGATCAATCGAAGCACAAAATTGATACTTAATAGAAGAAACCCTACTTGGCGTCGTTTCGAATATTTTGCACCTAATTCTTTTACAAAATTTTGTAAAATCTATACTCTGGTTAAAAACCATTCGCGTTGTGTTCTCTGATAAAAAAACAACATTGTTCTAGGTGTCATGGACCTCACCATCATAGTAAATAATAGCACTAATATGTTCACTCACCTTCAATTTCTATTCTACTTAGCCTCTCTATTTTTTCTTGCTGTAACTTATGCAACCTGAGAATGAAATTTACCTCATTTATACCCTAAAGCCAAACATGAACTACTGTAGAAAAAGAGTGTCCACGTGGGAGCTTTTTTCAAAAATTTTGCTGACATTGCATCCTACTTGAAATGTTTTTGACACTATTTGTTTAGAAACGTCTTCTCAAAATTATTTTTCAATAGCTTTTGTAGAAAAAGAGCATCCATGTGGGAGCTTTTTTCAGTAATTTTGCTGATAATGCATCATGCTTGAAGCGTTTTTGACACTATTTGTTCAAAAACATCTTCTCAAAATTATTTTTCAGTAACTAATATAGAAAAAGAGCATCCACGTGGGAGCTTTTTTCAGTACCTTTCCTGACAGTGCATCCTGCTTTAAGCGTTTTTGACACTATTTATTCAGAAACGTCTTTTCAAAATTATTTTTGTAGGGTAAAAATAGTCAATTTTGTTAAAAAAATAATATTATTTTTAAAAAAACTAAACCCTAATTTGATTAATTTTAACCCTAAACGCTAATTTAATTAATTTATTTAAAACCCTTAAACCTAATTTACTTAATTTATTTAAAAATCATAAAACCTAATTTAATTAATTTTTATAAAATAACACTAAATCCTGATTTAACCCTAAAATCTATTAAAACCCTAAACCCTAAATTATTTTAACAACAACATAAACCCTAACCTAAATTATTTTAGCAAAACCCTAACCCTAAAAATCCTCAAAAAACCCTAGAGACTAAACATGCAAAAATCCCTAACCTAAAAAGAACGGAGCAAAACGTGCCCTTTGGGGAATGTTTTTGCTACGTCAGCAAAACGCGTCCACGTCAGCGCGTTTTTTGCTGACATGGGAAAAACGCTCCCCTAAGGGCGTATTTTGCTAACATTTTCCCCTAAAACACTCCTACGTGGACGCATTTTGCCAAAACCGGCCCTTTCTGATAAATAATTTAGAAATCGGCCCATTTCCGTAAATATACTTAAAAATGGGCCTTTGTAAGTAAATTGCCCGCTATTTTGTTCTATAAATTCTACAATATGTTATTTTAACATACCAACCACTTTCTCTATTTATCTTTTCAAACATTTAACTCAAACTCCTCTTTATACACAATCTTTGGAAGTTGAGATATAATGGATTAGTGACTATTAAAGGATAAGGATTTAAAATTAAATAATAATCACAATAGTAAATTAATAAAATAAATTTTAAACATTATTATATACTAGTTTGCGTGTATAATTAAAAATTGTTTGAGATGTTAATAATTTAAATAAAATAAGTAATACATTTGGAAATAGTATTGTATAGAGGTGATAATGGGTCGGGTTCAAGAAAAAATTTAGGCCTATTTGTTGTTTTTAGGTTTGGCTTGAAAAATGGGTCTAAAAATTTTCCCAAATCTGGCCTGGATAAAAATGCTAAAATTCGGGCCTGACCTGGTCAACTGATATTAACAATTTTTTATATTATATTATTTTTACATAATTTTTAAATATATATATAGTACATAAAAAATACTAAAAACATTAAAGTAAATATTTCTGAACAAATTGAAAATAAATTTTAAAAAATATGTATACTTAAATAATTCTAAAGTCGTGGCTTTTAGAAGCGCTTTCTCTACAAACGCCGCTAAAGGTCGTGGTTTTTAGTGGCGCTCCATATACAAACGCCGCTAAAGGTGGTGGTTTTTAGCGGCGTTTTTTCTGGAAAACGCCACTAATTGTTAAAAATATGCTATATTGCTTTTTTACCGATATCCAACCCTCCCTGCATTAAAAATCCAACCAATAACAGCAAATATGGCATACAAATCCAACCAATAACATTAAACCTAAATAATACTTCAAATTCAATAAAAGATATATGATGTAAATTAATAAATAAAGTATAACCGAAAATATTCTTACAATAATATTAAATGTGAAAATGTTAAAAATATCATTACAACGAGAAACAAATATCTAAGATGGCGGCTTTTGCGACTGCTGAAACATCTTCATCATTTACTGAAGCTATAGCTACAGCTCATCATACTTTCTGCTCTGCTCTGTTGCCATCGTTGCTGCCTCTGCCTCCCTCGCTGCTGCCGCTGCCTCCCTCTCTGCTGCATCTGCTATAATTTGTTGCTAGAGTTCTTCATATTTTCTTTGAACCTTAGCAATTTGCTCAACGGTGCTCGTTTGCATCTGAGCTATCTGATCTTTTAACCTCTGAACTTCAGCTTGAGCTTGACTTCCGGAAGGCATGTATTACTGGGAGCTGGATCCAAAATATTGGGTTGGGGTAACACCAGATCCTTGAAATCGAACCCGACCATACCTTTTAGGACCCAAAACTTCAGTAATAATTTTGTTATTAATGTCCTCATGATTAACAGAACTATCAGTCGAAGCAACCACTTCATACTCCGCCTTCTTCTCCTTTAGTTTCTCCTAATAAATCATTAAAAAGTTAGAAACGAAATATATAATAGTAATAAAAAATTAAAACTACTAATGACGAATTAAACCATTATAATTAAACATTATAAAAATTTATAATAAATCAATTTTTATTAAGTAAATATACCATAATTTCTCCAGCTTCGGATGTCATTGGAGATCCATCTTTCTTCCTATGCGTAATGTCAAAAAGCTGAAGGCGTCCAACTTTTTGACCAGACGAGACTTCCTACAATATAGCAATAAAAAATATTATTTAATAGTAGAAAGTTATTAATATTTGATAGAATTAATAAATTTATAATACCTCGGCCTTAGCTACGCGAGCAAAACTTCTCGACCCTGCCGTGTGCGTGAATTTTTGTTTCTGTCTGCTACTTATTCCAACTCGCTCACGGTCCTACATAATGAAATTATTATTATGTATATAATAAATACTATAAACCGAACAATTTATAAGAGTTTGAAAGTACATAATACCTCTCCTTTTTTTGAATTCCAGAATCTAACCGTATCTTCCCACTGGTACCTCAGCATTCCCGGCGGGACATTTCGCAATTTTTCTTCGAGGCTTATGTCTTTCTTAAAAATTTTTTTTCAAAGTACTTTTATTGTCTCTCCATTTTTTACCCAAGGTCTTCTTAATATAGTCATTTGACACCTCTAAAGCAAATCTCTCCTAAAAAAACACAAGTTTAGAAAGTAAATATAAATGAAAGTTAAACCAAAGTATTATAAATTATATTCACGTTTTCTTACCTTAATATTGTCGAGAGCTTATTTTTGTTGCTATCAGGCATGTGATGCCATGATTCGTAGTTGATGGGCAACATATTGGCATTTCGTGCTAGAATGCCCAAATAGCCTGCTAAAACTCAAGCTTCAGATCCAACAAGCTGACCATGACTATTTTTACGTACTTTGACATGCTCAGCAGGATTTAAGTCGTATAAATCTGTAAGTAGCGTACGTCCTCGACCTCTACGCGTCCCACCACTTTCAGCTGAAAATGATATATTATTATATTAAAATTAAAAAATAAATTAATAATAAAAGCGAACACGCATGTAAAACAAACTAAACATTACTCTGAACTTCTGCAATCTTGTGAAGTGTTTTCGGCACACTTGAAGATCCAACAACTATTTGTTGTTCACTATTTCCTTCTTTTGAATTTGGATTATTCTGGACAATAGTTAAATCTCGTAATCTTCGTTTACGCATTTTTCCTGCAATGCACATAAAACGGTAGAAATTTTAGTAACAAATTAGAACAATAATAGTACACATAAAATAGTTAAATTATATAACATGAGCAAGATTAAAATAATAACATTATATATAATTAAAAAATCGTAAATTCTTACTACATTATAATTAGTAAATATCTTCATCCATATCCTGACGAACCCATTGAAATTGCGTACTAGTACTAGGGATATTTTCATTTAAGTTTTGTTCTGGAAAAGGCAAAGTTTCTAATCTTTCGACGATAACATCTCTACTTCCACTGCCCATGTCAAACAAGTCTCTAGGGCTATTTCGGAGTACAACGTACCAACCCTCATCAGTTGGATCTTTGGAGTAAAAAACTTGTTTCACTTGAGAAGAAAATACATACGGCTCGTCTATCAATTGTTCTCCAGTGTGAATCAATCGAGAGAAACTAAACCACTAGACACTAAATCCCTAAACCCCGCAACTATAAACACTAAACCTTAAATCCTACACTCTAAACCCACCCTAAACCGCTAAACCATTAAACCACTAAACCGTAAACACTACACTCTAAACCTTACCCCATACACCACACACCTACACACTATATCCTAAACCTTAAACCATAAACCCCTAAACCATAAATACTACACCTTAAACACTACACTCTAAACCCAAAACACTAAACTATTAAATTGTAAAAAGTAAACCCTAAATCATACACCATATACCGTAAATACTAAACCCGTAACATTAACTTATAAACCTTAAACACAAAACCCAAAAATAAAATTATAAACTCGCAACTGCTTGAGTTTTTTTTTTAATTTTCATATTGAGACAAAAAAGGCGCTGTTTTGTTCTAAATTAAAATGGTTTTTTGCGGCGTTTTTCATAAAAACGCCATTATTTCTAGACCTTTTTTTGTAAAAAAAAAGCCACTAATACTGAGTTTTTTTTAATTTTTATATTGATACCAAAACGGAGCTATTTTATTTTGAAATAAAATAATTGTTTGCGGCTTTTTTTGTAAAAACGCCGCTATTGCTCTACTATTAGCAACGTTTGCACGAAAACGCCGCTAACGCTTGAGTTTGTTTTTCAATTCTTATATTGAGACCAAAACGGCACCATTTTGAAATAAAATGGTTTTTTCTCTAGCGGCGTTTTTACAAGAAACGCCACAAAAAATCTGTTCTCTTACAGTGAAACGATGTCGTTTTTACATCTCTTAATAGATTTTTATGGTGTTTTAGGTAAAGCGCCGCGAAAACCCTGATCTTTAGCGAAGTTTTGGGCAAAGCGCCGCCAAAAGTCTGATCTTTAGCGGCGTTTTGGGAAAAGCACTGCAAAATGTCTGATCTTTAGGTCTGATCTTTAGCGGCGTTTTAAGAGAAGCATCGCTAAAAGTCTGACCTATAGCAGCGTTTTAGTAACAGCGCCGCTAAAAGTTTGACCTTTAGCGGCGTTTTAGTAAAAACGACGCTAGTGATTGGACTTTTAGTGGCGTTTTCTTGCAAACGCCGCTAATGTTTAATATTTGCGGTGTTTTTTTGTAAAAACGCCACTAAAAACGT
Source organism: Gossypium stocksii (assembly GCA_020496765.1). Classification (NCBI taxonomy): domain Eukaryota; kingdom Viridiplantae; phylum Streptophyta; class Magnoliopsida; order Malvales; family Malvaceae; genus Gossypium; species Gossypium stocksii. The sequence goes on from CM035621.1 coordinate 44,260,944, forward strand.
AGCTAAAACCCTATTTTGCTGTAGTGAATGTTATAATCCATCAAAATAAAAATGGCATCATCTTTCATTACATACTCATTAATGAGCACTAAATGTTATCTACTTCACTAAAAAAACATCATTCTTGCCAACACAACAATTAACTATAAATAACTCAAAATTATTTGAGAGATTTAGTAAAAAAATAAATAAATGAAAAAAGATACTTGGTGTAATAGGCCAATTTAGCCCAGGCCCACAAAAAAATAATAAACCTAAAAAATCAAATAAAGTCCAAGTCCAGTCTAAAATTACAAATATATAATTTGGCCCGATTGGAATGTCCCATTACTTGAAAAGATTGAAGGTCCATTTACAAGCTTGACTGATATGGAAATATAATCTTCAAGGATATGCAATCTTAAGATATGATATGCAATATTAGAAGTTATGATATTGTAATCTTAGAGATTTAATTTGTAGATACCGTTTAATCTTAGCTGTTGATGTAATTGATCTGTACAGTTGGATTTGGAAAGGCTTAACTATAAATAGAGGCCTCTCCCTTCATTGTAAATGACTTGAGTTTTAGGAGCAATAAGAATTCTTGAAAGCATTCACTCAAAATTCTCTCTCTCTTGCGTTCTTATTTTCTGTGGCTTGCTCTTATTTTGTTCTTCGTTCATCTTCGTTTCTTTTTTAGTTGCTTTCGTTTGAGTTTGATTTTGGTGGAGGAATTTCGTTGAATCCTCATATTGTGAGAGTTAGGTTGACTTAAGCGTTTTTTTAACCCTTTTTATTTATACATTTAATTGTTTAATTATTAATTATTCTTTTTATTTTTATTCGTTTATTTAATCCTCATATTGTTTTTTATTTTTATTTTTATTTTAAAATAAATATATTTCATTTCCACACTTGCTATTATTCAAAAGCTTTCTAGAATAAGGTAATATTCGACATTTGGGAGCTTTGGGAAAATCGTGCCCTAACTTACTGGGTTTCGATTTTTCCCATTGAGTCCAAATGCTTGAGTACCTTTTTTAAAAATAAAACACATGAATTTCAAATAAAGGCTTATTCTTGAAAATTTAAGGTGTCGCGTCCTAACTTACTGGATGTGGCATTTTATTGTCTTGAGGTAAAAATTTCTAAAAAAAATAAGGTAATATTCCATATTTGGGATTTCGAGAGATCATGCCCTAACTTACTGGGTTTTGACTTTTCTTTTTGACCTAAATAATTGAATATCCTTTCAACACATAAGTTTTGAAAAATCAAAAGGATCGTCTATTAAAATATTTTCATAATTTTGACATTAGGACATTAATTAATTGATTAGGTACCAATTTTGGGCATTACGAGGGTGTTAATCCTTCTTCGTACTAATCAACTCTTGAACCCGTTTTCTCAAATTTCTTAGGCTAAAATCGATGTTTTAGTAAAACAAAACATTTTATAAGGTGAACTGATCACACCTAAATAAAAAGGATTGGTGGCGACTACATTTTTCTTTTTTAAGTCGACTCTCTTTTTCAAAATAAAAATGGTTTCGACAGCTTGACGACTCCACTGGGGACATCAAGAGAGTCAAGCTGTAAATTGATTATTTTCTACCTTTTTATCGAAAATAGAAAATTTGGTTTTAATATATGATTCTTTCACTGCATCTCATTCATTATGTTTTATTCATGTTTCTGTTTTATTTTAAGATTTATTCCCGCACATTGCATTGCATGGCCGTTTGGTCACACCCTTTTAAGTGGGAGTGAGAAGCTACTCCTTCGTGAGGTTTTCACCTCCGTGTAGGATACTAGATCACTTTCGGGATACATCCGTACCTATGTCTTCGTGAGATTTTCATCTCCGTGTAGCCATAGGGAAATGTATTCCCCTGAACTAAACTCAGTCTGTATGAGCCTATAATGGGTGAGGATTGAGGGATCTGTTGGTTCAGGTACCCTTGTCTTAGAGCTAAACCGCATATAGAGAGCCCTAAAAGTCGACCTTAGGTAGAGCTGCACCGAACCCTAGTGGTCACCCGGATAAGTGCTCTATTTTGTTATTTAATTCTCCTGTGCTAACGTGTTTTTTTTGTTATTTAATTCTCCTGTGCTAACGTGTTTTCTTTTGTTTTGATTGCATTACATTCTTATCATAGAAAAGAGGTGTTGATTCAAATTCGATTGCTAAATAGAAAAGTTTGGCATGGAAAACGGATTTCTTGATAAATTGGAATATAATGCAACTGTCCAAATATGGTCCGTGCAAACATAACGTGAAAAGACTGATAGTCCGTGGAGGAACATATGACTTTGCTTCGTTGCCCGAGGATTCAAGCAGACAAAGATTATTTAGAAGCCATCACATCTTGATTTTCTTAAAGAAGCTAACATCACGGGGATAAGTGGGCAATAGGTCGTGGCCTGGATCAAACAAATAGTGGAGGCATCCATTGGAAAGTTCGTGGGATTTGACCTTAACACCCGGATACGAAGAAATGGATCGATGTCTTCGCTTGGAATATGAGGGCAAGGCCGCATATGTAATCTGTTTTATGTAAAGAAATTTTTTTTCTAGAAAAGTTATTCTAATGGATTTGAATTCAGAATCAACGCCTCTCTTTCTTTTTGTATTCATTCCATGCATCTGCATTACATTGCATCATATGCATTAAATTTTCACAAAAGGATCCTAATTAGATAAAATTATCATAGTTAACCTAGGAACCGACAAAAGACTGTCAACTAAGTATCATTACAGTACTCGCGCTAGAACAAAAGATATGGACCAGAGGTTGGAAAGACTAAAATAATTTCAAAGAGAGATGCAAGACCAGTTACAAATGCAAATGCAAGAGCAACTGGCCAAGCTCCAGCAAAACATGAGAGACTAAATGTTAGAGTCCTAAAAGAATATGATAGATCAGTGGACCCAATTACTAGCCCAGATGCTTGAAAAAAGGAAAAGCCTCGTGGTCAACAATAGAAATGACAACGAGGGCCCTCTCTACCCTCCGGGTTTTTCCCCAAAAAATGCTCAGACGTATCCACAAGGGGTACCCGTCACTATCAGACCCCAACAAAATCAGGCCAGTACCTCAGCACCAATAGATTACCCAATAGGTTTAGACTCTAATCCGGGGGGCAATCCGATCAATCATGTAGTTCCTGATCTAGACGAAATGGCAAGAATAGAAAAAGCAAACTTAGAACTGCCAAAACAACTCGAAGATCGGTACAGGTGGTTGGAGGAAAAACTTAGAGCAATGGAGAATGCTGATTACCATTGTGGGGTTGACGCCAAGGATCAAAGTTTTGTCCCAGATCTAGTATTCCCGCCGAAATTCAAGACTCCAAAGTTTGACAATGGAACTAGTTGTCCTAAAGCTCACATCACGATGTTCTGTCGAAGGATGACAGGATATGTTAATAATAACCAACAATTAATCCACTGCTTCCAAGACAGTTTGATTAGGTCAACAGCTAAATGGTATAACTAATTGAACCGTGCTAAAATCAATTCATCGAAATATTTAGCATAAGCTTTTATGAAGCAATATAACCATGTAATAGACATGGTACCCGACAAAATTACACTACAGAATATGGAAAAGAAGTAGAGTGAGAGCTTCAGGCAATATGCACAAAGATGGAGAGAGTAGCAGCGAAAGTCCAGCCACCTCTTCTGGAAAATGAAATCACAATACTTTTCATCAATACTTTGAAAGCCTCGTTCATTAGTCATATGTTGGGAAATGCTACTATGAGCTTTTCAGATATAGTAATGTCCGGTAAGATGATTGAAAACGCAATAAGAAGTGGGAGGATAGATGCGGGAGAAAGCGTCAGAAGGACAACCCCAAGAAATAGGGAAAATGAAGTAAATATCCTGAGTATGCATTCAAAATCAGTCACTGTAGGCTATTCGAGGGTCGTAACCACTAGATATCAAGGCTCTTCAAAGCAAGAATCCAACTTGAGGCCAAATGCAGAAAGGCTCTAGTTCACACCTATCCCGATGATATATAAGGAGCTATATCAGAATCTTTTTTATATGCATGCGGTGTCTCCGTTCTACACAGAACCTGTGCAACCTCCATTCTCAAAATGGTATGATGCGAATGCCCAATACGAGTACCACGCGGGAACAACGGGACATTCAATTGAAAATTGCACTAAGTTCAAAAAGTTGGTCGAAAGGTTCATTAAAATGGGAATTGTGAAGTTCAACGATTCACTAGAACCTATTCAGGCAGTAAATGCGATAATTGAAGGAAGAGGCAAGAGAGTTGCAATTTCTTGAAGAAGTCAAAAGCCCGGAAGGAATATCGGGGAATTTGAACATTGATGGCGGGGAATAAAAGTTTCCAAGTGTCTGCCCTTGCGTACTTGGGAGTGTTTTGAACAATGAGACTATGGAAGAGATCCCTGTATTTTAGAGCTAATCTAGAGTAATATTCAAAACACGCTTGTTGCTTTAAGCCTAGAAGCAAAAAGAATTCTTTTATGAAATAGGCTTGTGTTTAAATTTTTTATTTCAATAAAATGTATTTTTTTGAACAAATATTCTTTTATTCTTTCCATGTATAGATTCTTTTGTTCTTTGGACTTTCTTTCAAATATTCTTTTATTCTTCATTCATGATTATACCATATAAATAATTATCCTTAGAATCATTTATTCTTTGGAATCTGCCTTCGTGCCTACAACAGGTCCCCAGATATCAACGACATGAGCGACGCTGCTATTGACTCAGAATCTCCTTTTGAATGAGATATGTGTCTAGGGGGATATTAGGACTTTGAAGATGACAGAAATTGTAACCTACTTCTTGATTTGTTATGGATGGTAGAATAAGATGAAAATGGATCCTACCTTACAAAAAGTCAATGGATGGTAAGCCTAGGAGAAGAGAAAGAGGCAAAGATCGGAGCTTGCATTACCACAAAGACAAAACGAAACGTCATTGAATTCAAAGATGTTTCTGCATAATCATATCAAGATAGACCTATGCTATTAAGACCTGTGGATGCTGTTAAGGCCAAAAGAAGTCCATAAGGGTGTTAGAAGGACACATGCTAATGGTTTTACAATAAGCTAGGCTAATCATTAGGTTTGGGTACTGTTGGTCTACCATGGTAGGAGATTGCATTAGTTATACCATAAATGCCGAATTTAGGGAGTCAAGACTTATGTACCTCTTTCATTTCTTCACAAACTTTCTATATGTAGGGCATAGATGTTATGGGGCCGAGCTTGTCAAAAGCTTCTAGCTAATATTGATTCATCTTTATGGTCGCCGACTACTCCATTAAGAGGGTGAAAGTAGCTTCATATGCCAATATTACAAAGTCAACAATCATCAAATTTCCAACAAAAAAAGGCCCAGAAAAGATCATATCCAACTGCACAATGTCAAAAGTTTGCAGTCTGTTCAAAGATTAGGCACCATATCATAGTGCAGTAAAGGCAGCCAAAAAGAGAGAAACAAAAGTACAAAAAACAAAAAAACAAAAACAACAAAAATTGTGAAAGATGACCGAGACTTGTAAAGATTGACATAAGAAGCTATCATTTACTATCTATACTTATCAAATGTCGACCAGGACTTTCGCTGGGGTAACACCTTTCTCATAGGTTTCTGGAATAAAAGCAGTTTTACTCATGGAAATCGAGATTTCTTTGCTCCAAGTTTTGATTGAGTCAAGAATTTAATGAAGCAAAATGTCTCCAGTGAAACTAGCTTGAAAGTATTCATCATAGTCAAATATACCAAAAATGGATGATGCAGACTTATAATAGAAAATGTTCACCCAAAAGAATTTCATGATGGGTTTCTGGTATTAAAGAAGATCCTTTCTATACACAAGGACTTCAGAGGAAAGTGGATGCCAAACTGAGAAAGACCTTATGTAGTAAAGAAGGTATGTTCTGTAAGAGCATTGATATTGACCGGAATGGATGGCAAAGACCTGCCCGATCCAATGAATTCAAATTCAGTCAAGAAGTATTTTACCAAAAGGGGAGAAGCCAAGGTGAAAACCCGCAAAGGGCACTTTGAGACCTTCAAAAAAAAAAGAAAAGGAGAGGCCAAGACGAAAACCCGCAAAGGGCGCCTTGAGACCAAAGGGGTTTGGAGTTGAAAACCCAAAAAGGGCAGCTCAAATTTGGATCAAAAGTGGGGCATACGACAATTTTTCTATGCCTGAATTAACAATGAAGAAGTATGCTACGTCTTGAGGCATCGACAAAGTACTCTGGATTCCCCAAACACATATTAAGCTCAAAATGGTCTTTAAAAAAAGTTTGTACAGAGAAGTTCAGGCTGCGATATCTAGGGCACCTATTTCTTCATCCATTCATATTGAATTTGCTATCTTTGAACATCTTTTTCTTTTCAAGATGCATTCCTGATTCATTTTTCTAATTTATTCATTTCGAGATATGCTCCAAATCAATTCCATTCTTGTCCATTTTTAAGATCTTTTTCAAGCATTTTGCATTGAAATAACGGTTAATGGACTAATAATACTCTCATGAAAGGAGTTAAGTATATTACTTTGGAAGCTTCTAAATAATACAAGAACTTGAAATAGGGCTATTGTTTAGAACTTACCAAACCTAAGGGTTGGAAATATTTAAGGAAGATGAATTTAAATTGTGACTATCTTTTCAGATTTCTATCAAAGAGAAGACAAGATATTGCGTCGGTGATACAATCTCGACGAACAACTAATAATTCTCGGAAAATGTTATTCTACATTTATACACATCTGGTCGAGTCACCCGGGGAATGGTGTAACAGACCAGATTGGAGGAAGATCCAAATTCTATACCCTTAAATTGTAGTAGGAATGGATTGGAAAAGATTCAAATCTTATACCCTTAAGTTGTAGTAGGAGGGTTTGAAGATGGTACAAGCCTTAGGTCCCAAAGGTACCATGGAATGGACCTTGAAATTACAGTGGGGAAAATCATTTGAGCAAAACATGATTGTTTCTTCAAGTTTTTTGGCAAAGATACTAGCCGAGCGAGATGGCAGCGTAATAAGTCAGCAATAAAACTCTAAACAGTGACAATCCTAAGTATTAAAAAGGGGTCACTCTCATTTTGCATTCATGGCATATCTAATTAGGAGCATTTGACTCATTTCAATCAGAACATCCTAATTACTTAGCATAAGCATAAGCACATGAAACCGATTCTATAGATCATGTCCCTAGAGGATGGTGTAGCAACATCGGTAAATTCACAGATCTTATCTCCCTAAGCAGTAGTGGAGTAGATCGAAGATAGCAAACCTTATCTCTCTGAAGTTGTAGAGAGTAGGTTAAAGTTACAAGTCTTATCTCCCTGAAGTTGCAGCGGAGCAGACTGAAGATAGCAAATCTTATTTCCCTAAGCAGTAGTGGAGCAGATCGAAGATAGCAAAACTTATCTCTCTGAAGTTGCAGAGAGCAGGTTGAAGTTACAAGTCTTATCTCCCTGAAGTTGTAGCGGAGCAGACTGAAGATAGCAGATCTTATCTCCCTAAGCAGTAGTGGAGCAGATCGAAGATAGCAAACTCTATCTCTCTGAAGTTGCAGAGAGCAGGTTGAAGATACAAGTTTTATCTCCCTGAAGTTGCAGTGGAGCAGACTGAAAATTTTTAGAGATCTTATCTCTATGAGGTAGCAATGGAGTAGATCGAAGACAGTGAATCTTATCTCCATGTAGCAGTAAAAGAGCAGATTTAAGCCACTAGCCTTATCTTCCTAAAGTAGTAAGGGAGCACATTTAAGGCACTAATTACATTGGGGCAGATCAGAGCGACAATTCCTATGCCCCTGAAGATGCAGTTGACTGGAATGAAGCTACTTGAAGAAAAGAAGTGCCAAGAAGTCAAGATTCGACAAGACCGGGCAAAATTGGCCTTTTTATAGTCTTTGCTCCATTCCCGTTACACAATAATGAGTAAAGAGGGGCAGCTATAATAGGCCAAATTAGCCCGAGTCCATACAAAAAATAATAAACCCAAAATAATAAAACAAAGTCCAAGTCCAGTCTAAAATTACAAATATATCATTTGGCCCGATCAGAATGGCCCATTACTTGAGAAGATTGAAGGTCCATCTACAAGCTTGACGCATATGGAAACATAATCTTCAAGGATATGCAATCTTAGATATGATATACAATCTTAGAAGATATGATATGCAATCTTAGAAGATGTGATTTTGTAATATTAGAGATTTAATTTGTAGATACACTTTAATCTTAGTCATTGATGTAATTGATCTGTACCGTTGGATTTAGGGAGGCTTAACTATAAATAGAGGCCTCTCCCTTCATTGTAAATGACTTGAGTTTTGGGAGCAATAAGAATTATTGAGAGCATTCACTCAAAATTCTCTCTCTCTCTCTCTCTTACGTTCTTATTTTCTGTAACTTGCTCTTATTTTGTTCTTCGTTCATCTTTATTTCTTTTTTAGTTGCTTTCGTTTGAGTTTGATTTTGGTGGAGGAATTTCGTTGAATCCTCATATTATGAGAGTTAGGTTGGCTTAAGCATTTTTTAACCTTTTTATTTATCCATTTAATTGTTTAATTATTAATTATTCTCTTTTTATTTTTATTCGTTTATTTAATTCTCATATTGTTTTTTTATTTTTATTTTAAAATAAATATATTTCATTTCCACACTTGCTATTATTCAAAAGCTTTCTAGAATAAGGCAATATTCGACATTTGGGAGCTTTGGGAAAATTGTGCCCTAACTTACTAGGTTTCGATTTTTCCCATTGAGTCCAAATGCTTGAGTACCTTTTTTAAAAATAAAACACATGAATTCCAAAAAAGGTTTATTCTTGAAAATTCAAGGTATCGCGTCCTAATTTATTGGATGTGACATTTTGTTGTCTTAAGGTAAAAATTTCTAAAAAAATAAGGTAATATTCCGTATTTGGGAATTCGAGAGATCATGCCCTAACTTACTGGGTTTTGACTTTTCTTTTTGACCCAAATAATTGAATATTCTTTCAACACATAAGTTTTGAAAAATCAAATGGATCGTCTATTAAAATCTTTTCAAAATTTTGACATTAGGACATTAATTAATCGATTAGGTACCAATTTTGGGTGTTACGAGGGTGCTAATCCTTCCTCGTATGTAATAGACTCCCGAACCCGTTTTCTCAAATTTCGTAGGCTAAAATCGATGTTTTAGTAAAACAAAACATTTTACAAGGTGAACCGATCACACCTAAATAAAAAGGATTGTGGTGACTCTATTTTTCGTTTTTAAGTCGACTCCCGTTTTTTAAAATAAAAATAGTTTCGACACTTGGAATTTATAAAATTTGCAAGTAAAATTCTGAAAGAAAAACAAGGATTAGTAATAATAAAAAGAAAGAAATTAAGATTTTTCTCCAAGTATCAGAATAAAAAATTTACCATGAAAAAAAGTGCATATTGAAAGATGATTAGATAATTTGGAGTTACACATAAATGTATTCATAAGGTTTTTAGTTATGATAAAAGAAACTTAAATTTTAATTTATGTTACAAAGATATATTTTAAAATTTTCTTAAATTTATTTCTTACTTTATCTAATTGGATTATAATCTAATATATATTAAATTTTGTTTTTTAATTAGGATTTATAGATAAATATAATTATAGTGAGTTTTTAACAAACAAAAAAAGAGAGAGAGTTATATAGATTATAATACATTTGATAACAAATTTATCACTTAATATAGATTTTTTTTTTTGTCATCATCTCTTACAATTGTATATTTTATAAAAGAAATATGTTATAATCTCAATCAAAATTTTATATTTTTAAGGCTAATTTGATGATATTCTTTTATTTGTCAAAATACTTTTTTTTATAATTTTATATTAAACATCAAATTCGTTTTATAAATTTTTATTTAATAATGAAAATTAATTACCTACCATATTGTTAACAAATTTAACATAGTTTGCTTTGCATGAGATGATTGGATAAATTTATCTTCATTTTATAGCCAACAATACTTAAAGTAATATTTCATGTAAAGAGTTTAGTATGAAGAAAAAAGAATATGAAATAATTTAAATGTAAAAAGGACAAGCATAGAAGATCAACAAAATTAAGAATAACAATAAAGTAGTAATTTATTAAAAAATTCAATAAAAGATCAGAGTTATATTAAATGTAAATCATTTTTGCCCATTTGCTAAATAATAATTTATACAACTTTTTAGCACCCATATTTCTATTTGCTTCTTCTTCTTCCTCTTCTAATATTATAGTTAAGACAATTTTTCCATGGTATTTTGAACCAAAGAGCGTTGTTGTCATCAAGCTCTTGAATCAAAATTTTAATTTCTTCAATAAAAAATCAGGGTTTATCGATGGATCATGAAAACTGCGATGAAGGGAAATTGGCTAATCGTTCGACTAAAAAAGTTCGCATTAGGGTGACGGAGGGAGTTCCAGACGTGATTATGGACCCAGTTCGGGCTACAGGAAACCCCTTGTCTTGGAAAGATTGTTTGCCGGGTACTGGACTTCGGGCCGATGTACGAACAAAAACCATGAACAATGTCGATGGCAAAGATGATTTTGAACTGTCAGAAACTGACATTGTACGATCATCGATTAATGGAATAATGGGATCCCTTCAATTCACTTTTCTAAGCAAGTGAATAAACTCCTCAACAAAGACATGGCGTGCACGGTGGTAATCAAGCTCCTCGGAAGGAGCATTAGATACTCAGCACTCTACAATAAGGTGTGCTCCATTTAGAAACCGTCCCGGTCGTTTCGCTTAATGGACGTGGAAAACGACTACTTCTTGGCAAAAGGCACTGTCCCAAGGACCATGGATTGTGTATGGGCAGTACCTCACGGTCCGACCCTGGATCAAGGATTTCAGCACTTCTCAGAGTTATCCAAGCATGGTCATGGCTTGGATTCGGCTCCCGGGTTTGCTTGGGCACATGTATAAGCGAAGAATCCTATTGGAAATAGGGGGTACGATAGGGAAGGTCGCTAAGTTGGATTTCAACACTGATGCTGGCTTTTGGGGAAGATTTGCAAGGTTGGCAGTCTATGTGAATCTGGAAAAGCCTCTAATATCCCAGGTTTTGGTTAACGGGGCTATCCAGCGGTTAGAATATGGATATTTACCCATTGTATGCTTCTCATGTGGGCATTACCGCTACATATAAGAGCTTTGCCCTAAGGAAGTTGATGGCCAAAAGGAATCGGGGGGAAGGGGATGTGATTGGCAAGAGTGAGCAAAGACCGAAACCAAACTCATATAGAGATGAACCGGTGGCAAAATCGAGCACCTATGGCCCTTGGATGTCAGTGGAAAGGAAAGGTTAGCGATTGTTGAGGGCAGTGAAGGGGAACGACGGCGATGTTATTGGGACACCAAGCAACTTACGTTACCATGCACTAGAAACCCTAGTAGTAGAAGAGGGTGACCAAGAAGAGCATTTTGGGTTGAAGGCTAAACCAGGCTACAAGGGGAACAGGCCAGTAGTATTGGCCCCAACAAAGGAAGTTGACCCATCTCTCATGGGCCCAAAACAACAGAAGGAGGGCGGAGGTAACATAGTAATTAAAGGGCAAGGGCCTTATGGGCCGACGGAAGGAGACAGGCCTGGGGCTAACGCAGGCCAGCTGAAATTGGGCTCTGCTAAATTGGTCATCGAAAAAGCAGTTGGGGTTTCAAATGTGGGCTTAGGCATCAATGGCCTGCTGAGGATAATCCTTTAGTTTTGGGTTTAGGGTCTCACAGGCCTGTTGAAGGAAATGGGCCTAGTGGAGTACGGGAAGTGGGAAATGAAGTAGTTAGGCTTAGAAAAGGAGAGAAGGTTGGAGAAGGCCTGAATGGGGCACCTGCTAAGCTTAGGGTTCTAGAAATTTCTCACCTGTGCAAGGCGGCGGAAATTTTAAGGAGGCGCGGCTCACCGTCGATCTATCAAAGTCTGAGGCAGGAAAAGAAAAAGTTCTGCACGCTGCTGGTCGCCCACGTAGTCCAACGATGCTTGGGATACAGAAAGACGAGAGGCTGTTCGAAGGAGCCCAAGACGGTGATGCCTCGAGGAGCAGTTCACAACCTTGTCCTCGTTCAGGGTTTGCTGGTCTGTAGGAAGTCACGGTTGCCCCGACGGAGGGCATCTTAGACCCAGGCAGGCACTCGATCGTCGTGTTTAAAGCAAACGTCCGACCTGGGGTTTTGGCAATACCAGATAGCTGCCCTGAAGCTATCTTGTACTCATCGAGAAGATGGCAGAAGAAGGGGTGGAGTGGTAGATGAAAGCCCGCTTCTAGCACGTACATACTTCCATCAGTGGTGCCACTTAATTGGTTCGACCCCTTAGTGATTGAGAAGTCGTAGGCAAATTTCGGTATTCGAATTCCCCGAGCAGCAAAAGGATGACTCATTTCTTCCTCTTGGTGGTACAAACATAAGCTTTCGACTCCACCGAAGCATTTACCTTACGGTGTTGATGAATGCCTTGAATAACACGTTGACTTCCTCTCGCCCAAGCCATTGTGCCCGAATAAACACAGAAAAATCCACAAAAATAGTGTATCCGAGAATGAAGACACAATCAGCTATATATAGTTGTACAACTCCTCAATACGTAGTGAAGTATACGTTACAATCTAAAGTAAAAAGCGTACATAATAAGTTTTTCTCTCAGGAATTTATCACCTTGCAAAGTCAAGTTCTCAGACTTGGTTGAATTAGGTGGGGACAAATTTTTATGTCACTCACCATTATCAATCCGCAAGCCGGATACTCAATTGGGTTCTTGCCTGTAATTTACAATGTTTACATTTTGAGTTTGCACCGCGCCTTTCTATGAGACTACACGATATGAGTTCGTACCACTACAAATGTGAACCTTCATTTAAAAACTATGTGTTAATCGTAAAATAGGGTACGTGTTAATATACATAGAGACTTATCTACGACATCTCATCTATAAACAGTAATCATATCAAATAAATTAAAAATATAACCCTTTTAAAACACACACTCAACAAAACGCAATCTAGAAAAAGTGAATTTTAATCTCATGGATAGTGAAGAATTAGACGTAACTTCTATTTTCAATTGCAAAATGCAAACAACGGAAACAAATTTAATGTATAATGAAGATCTATAGAAATTAAATAAAAAAAAAGATATACGTCACTAATTATCATTATATGATTTTCTACATTGTTATAATATATAGATGGTCTAGAATCTTAAGATTTTAAATTTTAATTTTTGTAATTCAAAATTAATGAAAATGCAGTGTCTATAATATTAATATCTATATGATTAACTTTAAATATAAAATATTTTATTGTCTAAATTAGATTCAAATTAGATTGGATTCAAGACATAAAAATTATTGTCCAAACTTAGTTTAAATCAAGCCATCCTGACTCATAAACAAATTTATTTATATTAAATGCTATATAATTTAATTAAATATTTAGTAAGTTAAAATGTATGAGAAATAATCTCTTACCAATATTTAAAATATATATATATTATAAAATTAAAATACTATTGTTATTGAACAAAACTAACTTCATAAACTTAAATATTCCACAAGTTAGTTTGATTAGTCCTATGGCAATTGAATTTAGTGTAATTATTTGTAATTATTCATATAATTACTTTAATTATTACTTTTTTTTTAAATTAAAGAGGATAATTAAGGTGCTCTAATTACACTTAATCTAATGAAATACACAAATTACAATGATTACTAAATATGTCAAAAATGTATAATTACAAATTATTACTCTAAAGTGTTTTCTAAATGTACCCTAAATTTAAACATAATAACATATTTTAATTATTATATTAAAACTAAATAAAAAATTAGGATAGATAATGTTTGAATAATTATTAAATTATATTTTATATTCATACTGAATGACACTTTAATTGTAATTTAAACTATTTAAATTTATAGATTGGAAATGTCTTATTATGTTAAATTAATTTTTTACTTAAACATAATAATATACTATTATGTTAAAATTTAAAAATCAAATAGATAAAGTCCAATAAATATTGAATGAATACATTCATCTTGAATTGCAGTTTCAGTTATTTAATTTTATAAATAAGCAATATCTTTGCTAAAATTAATGGTAAAGGTAGACAAAAAAACCATAAGAAAAATGTAAAAAAAAGCGTAAAAATATTTTTTTAATATGTACAATTACTTTAATTACGATTTGAATTCTTTTATTAATAGAATATTTTGTTTATATTATTATTTAATCTCTTGATTGAATTGGTGTCACGAGTCAATTAGTCACCAAATCATTGAGAAATTACAAGAATCTCCTTCCATAATTAAAATTAGTAATATTATTCAAAGATATTTTAATCTTTTCAATTTAACAAAAACCACTAAAAAACATATGATAGACTTTATTACTCAAAAATGCCGAAAATATTTCAAAATTACCATATTAGGTCAATTTTTGAAATCATTACGGGAATAGACGGATTTAGGGAAATTACTTCCAACTGGAAGCGTTTTTAGGTGAAATGCAGAAAAACGCTTCTAGCTAGAAGCGTTTTTCATTGTGTTATATTAGGTTTTACGGTTTTTTTAGGATTTATTTAGGGTTTTTAGTGGTTTTGGTTTTAAGGTTTTAAAGTAGGGTTATGTTTATGGTACTTTTAGGGTTTTGGATTTTAAATTTTAAATTGATAAAATATTTAAAATAATAGTAATTGTAATTATTGAATTCGATACTTAAAATATTTATATTTACGCTAATTGTATATTCGAATTTCATTTTACAAATAGATTAAAAATCGAAACTATGAGTACTCGGTTTGGATGCAAAACTAGTTTTAAATTTTTTTTCCTTTTTACAATCTGAGTTCGATCCGTTATTTCAATAAAATACTTGTCCAGTACATTATTTTTTACGAGATGGGTTTTGAAAATATATCCTGAAAATCTCGGGATATCTGAAATATGATGTGAAATTCCTCGATTAGTGGGGGGTTGAAATTTCTAGAGAAAAAACTCTCCAAGCATGACGCACTGTTAGTAGAAGTTCTGGAAGCGTATCCAGCTGGAAGCGCTTTTAGCTGAATGGCACTAAAAATGCTTCCAACTATATGCGCTTTTAGTACTTCTGCTAACAATGCGTCTTGCTTGGAACGTTTTGTCTCTACAAATTTCAACCTCTCACTATTTGGGAAATTTTTTTAGAATCAAATAGGAAGTCATCCCATGGGCTATAAATATAACATATTTCAGCCTTCGGTGACATAAACCATTTACAAGGAAATAAAATTTTAAGAAGTTCAAAAGAATAAAAGTTCGTACGGAAGGCATAAGTTGGAGCAACGATATTATCTGTATAAAAAGTAAGCATAAGCATTTATTTTTGTTTTTAATATTTATTTGAAGCATTATTTTTTTGCATACTTTTTTTTTTGTTTCGAACTTATCTCGACAGATAATTTGGTTCAAAATGAGTGGACAGATTAAAGTTATTATTTATTATGATGGTGAGTTCTGTGACATCGAGAATGGTATGGTTTTTTTTTATCGGAGAACACAGCGCGGATGGCCTTAAACCAGAGCATACAGTTTCCATAACTCCGAACAAGAATTAGGCAAAAAATTGTCGAATCCAACTAGATAAGAATATCGTCTCTTAAGTATAGATTTTGTGCTTCAGTCTACCTCGTGAAATATGATGCTTTCGATATCAAAGGTGCTAGGGGCTTGGAAGTGATGGTGCAGACGCATATTGACAGTGGATCATTATTTCTCGAGTTATATGTAGAATTTTCAAGGCCAAATAAGGGCCTTTGGACCTCGACATATGTTCCTGTTCGAGAGACCAGAATGGTTGAAAATGTCGATAGTCCAATGACACAGTTGTGTGGTTGGTTCATGTAACACCCCGAACTCGGCCCGGACGTTATGGTCGAATTCAGCGTGTCACATTGAAGTGTTTTAGCAAAAACCTTGTTTTCATTGAAAACCCTTCTAAAAGAAATTTCAAGTAAAATCCTCAGTTTGCACTTGATCAATTCCAAAACGTGGTTTATTAAGAAGATTATCCCCTTTTTAAAACATTATTACTTTTAAAATCTTATTCGCTGTGGAAGCTTAATTTAAAACAGTTGTTGTTATGGAAAAAAACCCGTTTCTACCTTTAGCAATTATTACAACACAAATAAAATCCCAAATTTGTAATCCAGAAAGTTAAAAGCCTTATTACAACCCAATAAATAAATAAATTATAGAATAATGACAGATAAAATAAATAAAACTACTAAACAGTAAATAGCTTGTAGTGTGGCCACCTCCGAGTCCTCTCCCACGCCGAACCGCCTACTGAGGATTACCTGAAAGATTTAAAAAGAGGGAGTGAGTTTCGAAACTCAGTGTGTACGGCCCTCGTCAAACAAAAGCATGCATTAAACAAATCAGTTTGGGCCTATGCCGT
This sequence comes from Gossypium stocksii, assembly GCA_020496765.1. Lineage (NCBI taxonomy): Eukaryota > Viridiplantae > Streptophyta > Magnoliopsida > Malvales > Malvaceae > Gossypium > Gossypium stocksii. The sequence goes on from CM035621.1 coordinate 44,277,408, forward strand.
AATATAGAAACAGTACAAATTTAGTGGGCCTAAGCCCTTTACAGAATCATTTGGGCCTCAACCTATACTATCATAAATGCCAAATGTATACATAATGCAATGCCCACCCCATCCGACCGATACACATCATTTCTGTCCAACCGAAACACATCATGTAGGGATAACTATATCAACCCACCCATCCGATACACATCAATGGTAGCACCAGTTGCGGTACTACCTAACGTTGCAGCAAAGCTGCTAATCATATATTCGGCTTAAAAGCCTTCAATAGTAGTATTATATTTGGCACAAAGCCATAGGTAACTGTAATAGGATTGGCACATAGCCATCAATTAGGGTAATACAACCGGCACAAAGCCTATAATATCGGCACAAAGCCTTCGGTATTGGCACAAAGCCCATAATTACGGTACGAAGCCCATATTAATGGCACACAGCCCTCGGTAACATTATCGGTGCAGCATAGCTACTTGGTGGCTAAAAAGCCTGCGGTGGCTATAAAGCCTTTGGTGGCTAAAAAGCCTTCGGTGGATCCATAGTCGTCAAGCGATTGTGTGACCCTTACGTTTTCTTCCTCCAACATAATCCCAACCCATATGCAATATGACATGTATACAACGCACATAAATATATAAATCACAAGGCATGCTTCAAAACGGTAGTCAAATCATAGCATAAATATTTACCATTGGGGATTTAATCATAAATTTAACCCCTAGGAGTATTTCGGTAATTTTTCAAACTAAGGGTTTTTCTATAATTTTGTAGGTCAAAAGTATCTCAGTAATTTTTCCCTACAAGGATGTTTCAGTAATTCTACCCTACAAGGGTATTTCAGTAATTTCCTATCATTATGGGTTTAATTTTGAACATTGGCCCGTCAACAAGTCCTCGTTGGCTAAAGCGAACAGATACTATGCACCAGGTGGGATACCAGAGAAAAAGAGGTGAGTCATTAAGACCGCTTAAGTACCAAGCTCTCCCTAGATTCAATCCTAAACATGCATATACCTATTGCCACACTTTAACCCTATGACTTGTCCACAGTTACACTTAATTAATTAACTAAGTTTTATGTCTGCTTAAGCAATTATTAGAAACTAGGCCTAAAAGTCCATTACAACCATAACTAGTCTACATACATTCATATAGCCCATCATACCTAATCACATTTATACTGCCCATCAGACCCAATCACATTTATATGGCCCATCAGGCCCAAATCTATTCCAAGACATACAATCAACTTAATCAGCTCATCACTTATTACTAATCTACCAATTTCTGATTATCTAGGCCCATGAGCCTATCGGGCCCATTTGGCCCATTCTGGCCCAGTTGACCAAAACATGACCTAAGTCCATGAGACCGCTCATAGGGTCTCTGTTATCGTATCGATTTCCCTCTTACGAGTGTTCGCGCACTCGCAAGACTACCATAGCCAAACTTTCGACTTTTCAGCATTTCTACTTTTCGACATTTCGGGATTTGCCAATCTATTGTGTGTGTTGTGTGTGTACACACCTGGTAACAAAACGCGCTGTGATTTCCTTAGTCTTGGACCTACAATTCTGAGATTAATCGTTAGTCACTCAATTTACATCATCGTTCTCCTCTTTCTACAACATGAATCGAACCCACTTAATACTTACCTTAAAGCCTTACTAATCACTCTATTCGATATCAAAGTATATACCTCTTGCTAGATCTGCGTTTATAGGAGCCCTACTAGAAGTATAAAAACATGTGGTTAAAACCACTCTTGGCAAATCTTTGGTCATTACGAATATTCGGCCCCACTTGATAAAGTAAAGCTACTTACCTTAGTCGACGGCTAATAGATAAATTGAAATCACTCCAACCTCAAGGGTAACGACTGTCGCCTACACGATTGTGAAGTACAAGGAAAGGTTTAAGATCTTCAGTTACCAGAACGAATGAATGAATAATAAAAGGGAAAAAGAAATTAAATCTATTGTCTACGACTTACCCAACCACAACGGTCTACACAATGACCCACTAGCACCACAGAAAGAATCGGCCACACACAATTGTAAAAAGGAAATAAAGAAAAGAAGAAAGTATGATACTATGATTTGGTAAAAAGAAAAGAATGGAAAAGAGTAGTTGGAAGAAAAGGAGTAAGAAGAAAAAAAAACAAAGAGGGAAAAAAAATATAAAGTCACCAGCTTGACCAAAATCAGTAACACTTAAAAATACCCAAAACCAAACAAAGAGGAAAACAACCCATAAAAGCCAAAATTTAAAGAGCTAATTCGACATTTAACCCTCCTACCTGAATTACACTTCTTTGTTCCCCATTCGGTTCAACATTATCACCAATTTAAATTCCTTCAATTTCTTCCAATTTTCATCCTATCCTTATCCTCATCCAAAAGTCTACTTTCGGCAGAATTTCATACCAAATCAAATGCTGGACGTTCCAACGGCAAAATATAACTCTCATTTACCCAAGTAGTAGCTCGAACCTCAGTCCTCGAGGTCCCCCCAACACACTGTTGGCCACTACACCGAAGCCTCAGTTTACTTAAAGAGTAAAAATTAAAATGTTACCTGGCATGTGATTTGAACCTGCGCCATCTCAAAACCCAAGCACGCTACTTGCCACTGCACCCCAGGTGCTCTATGTGGCATGATTCATCCTCAACTCCTTTTAAAGCCTAATTAACACGCACTAGATAGTTATAGAAAAATCTAAAAACATTGCTACTAACCAATTTCGAACCCCTAACCCCTTGTCTATGCTGCATGTCTTTTGCCATTGCGTCACCCGCCTTGTTTACATCATTTTCCCCCACAATTAATTATAAAGCCTTCCTGCCGACCACCAGGCTGCTTTAAAAAAAATCCAGCACCTATGCACATGCTGCGACTTGAACCCCAGCCTCCCTTCCTGCTTCCTAATGCCTTTTGCCATTGGGCTAGGCGCGCTTCTTGTGTTAAGTTTCATCAAGTTTTATTTATAAGCCTTCCACCAAATGCTCAAGGTCCTTTAGAAAAAAAACAAAAATTTTGCTAGCGCCCTAGATCGAGCCCAAGACTTCTCCCACACTACCAACCCTTCCTAAATTACTTAAATATTAAACTAGACATGAAATTCTAAAATTTTTAAACACACTTAATTTATTTAAGCCGTTTTCTAACCGATCCCAAACTTAAGGCCCATTACTTCTAAGCTCAAAATTCAGGGTGTTACAGTTTACCACTTTGTTAAAAAGTTCCTATCATGATATCCTGGAATCATCGATGGGAAAACACTCATCCGTCTCAGCCTTAGGTTTCAACCACGGTAGGCAAAACATTGAACAATCGGGTTTTTGTGGTAGAAAGAAATATATGGCCTCTACATGGCACTCAATTAGTAGGTTAGACATGAACTTCGATCAGTCAATGTTCAACGCTGGGAATACTTACTGGAGATTGGGAGCAACTTCCAACTATTGGCTATCGACAAGTGATTCTGGACATTTCGACAACTACACGAGAAGGAATGATATACTACCTACAACATCCACCGGTGAGGGGACATCCAACACGATAGATGTTGGTGGGTTCGAGAATGAAGATGGCAATGAATCTAATGCTGATCTAGTCTAGAAGCCCAGTGCCAACGGTTTAGAAATTGCATTATTTTCTGAACTAGAACCTTTTCCAACTGAACTAGAAGACGGTGAAGGGGGTGAAGATAAAGATGAAGAATATCCACGATTCACTACGTACTCGCCTCCATCCCATATGCAAAATGTTAACCTAATAGTAGAGGATGGGTTAGAGTTTTCAGAACTACCACATAGGAGGACGGGCCACACGAGTTCTTTGTTGGATTTGGGTGATTTAGAAATGGGTGAGTTTTCCACTAAAGATGGTTTTGTCGCTGCAATGAAGCGATACAGCATCAAGAATAGTGTTAACTTCCACGTGATTAAATCCTGATCTAAGTAGTTCGAGGCCAAGTGTGTAATACGAGACTGTAGATGTGCATGAAAAATTGTGGCTTCTGTTAAGAAGAAGACGGGGTTGTGGACGATAAAGAAGTTTACCGCTCTGCATACGTATTGTAACACCCATTACCCCTGACCGTTACCAAAATAGGGTACGGGACATTACAATTCTCTTATACTATAAACTATACACTCATACGCAATACATCCCTCATATAGATCTATGAAGCCCAAAACAATTAATAGAGTTGGTTAGGAACCAAGTCGGGACTTCTTGAATATTCAAAAAAATTTTCTATTGAAATAGAGTCACATGCTCGTGTGACAATATGACACAGCCGTGTGAGTATACTGTGTGGTTCTCACACGCCCATGTTTGGACCCCATGTTAAAATTTCCTAACATTCTGGTAAATTGCCACGGCCATACCACACGCCCGTTTGGTGGCCGTGTTCTCCACACGGCTGAGACACACGGTCGTGTCTCATGTCCGTATGGTAAGCTTAATAAAATTCCTGGTGCAGGAGATGCACGGTCTATTGACATGCCCATAGGGACTAGTTGTGTGTCACACGCGGTCTAGACACCCCCGTGCCAACATCCCGTGGAGCATCCTGTCAAATTCACACGGCAAATACACAAGCCAATGTGCTCTGCCATGTGGGCAACATCAGGCTATTTACCAAACCCCTTGCCACCCTGAAACATAACAACACTCATCCAATCTAAAATAACAATAAAATATCAATATAACCAATTTTCCTATAACATTATATTATAATAAAACTCCCATAACATACTACAATTTAGCCATATCACTTATAGCCTGCAAAACAACATTTATTACAACTATTAGTCACCTATACATGCCCATAATTTAAACTATAATACTTATAATATACCAAACGAGTAGCTTGATAGTGTGAAACTAAACTCCGCCGATCACCAATCTGATTAAGCTTGATGCTCTATAAGAAAAAGGAAAGGAAAGAAGAGTAAGCTACGAGTAGCTTAGTAAGTTAAATATAAAAAAATAGCAATTAAAAGAAACTAAACAATTTAACCATTTCAACCACAAACAACACATGTCAACTATACATATTCGCTTACTCTTGTATATTCTTACCATATACCATACGCATGCACAATTAACAATTACACTTTCACTTTTACACTTCTGTTCATTTAAACCTGCACATTCACTTCACGTTTTATCACTGTTATTCCCGTTAAACATTCTAAATAAAAACGGATACACAGAGGTTGGCATATGAGTGCCACACTGATATATGGTGAAGCCATCACTGTAATGTAACCGAAGCTACCACTAATATGTAGCCGAAGCTACCAATGATCACTGTACACTAGAATTATCCATGGGGCCTGCTCACACAAGCTATCAGTTCAAGGTTAATATACAGTGCTGCTCACACAAGCTGTCAAATGTCTGCAACACATGCTAGATCACCCAGCCACTGATATAACACATGAACCAGCACTCGGGATACGATATCACACTGAAACACTAAACCTTCTAGTGACATGTCACCCATATCCATATCTATTCTTACTGCTCAAACGGGATTTGTAGTTATTGCCTTATTTTCATATTTCGGTAAATAGTTCATAATCATTTCATTTACTAATAAAAAAAATAACTAGCAACAATTTAAATATGCTATATTTACATATAACTTACCTCGTTAATAAAAAGACTAATTTTAGTAATTAGTCAAGTATCTTTTCCTTACCCCGATCCCGCTCTTTTTCTCATCTTTCTTGATCAATATTAACATATTTAATACATTTTATCAATCAACCAATCAATTCAATTCACACTTCATGTTTTGGTAAATTTTACATATTTGCCCCATACTTTTCAAAATTTACAAATTAACCCCTAGTCTTGTAAAATCAAATTCACTTAATTTTTCAAACCCTTATCTCATGTAAACTTGTTTTTATACTTATAGCAGCCTTCAATTTCACAAAATTGCATTTTCATGTACAAATTATAAACCTTTACAAATTAGTCCCCTTTTTGACCTTTTTATCAAAAACCATCTAGTAAAACTCGTATTTCACACATTAAACACTCATTATCTACCATTAAACATCAAAATTTTTTTTGTCACAAATGGATAAATTTTTAAACCCTAATTTCACTTCAATTTAATGGTAGAAATAGAAAATTTAAGCTTCAATGAACCTAAAAATACGAAAATATTTGAAAACGGGGCAAGATTTCACTTACAATTGAGCTTGAAAAATTTTAAAGCCCTAGCTATCGTAAAGAGGAAAATTCGGCAGCTATGAAGGTGAAATGAAGAAGATGAACACTCATTTTACTTAAAATTTTGTCTTTTACTCACTAATGACTAAAATACCCCCTTAGGCTTATTACTTAGATATTTTTCCATGCATGCCCCTAATTTTCCATAACACTAATTAGTGGTTTTATTTCCATATAAAAGCTTCCTATTTCATGAAACAATTCAATCAAGTCCAATTATCAACCAATAAGCACATTTTGCACTTTTCTCAATTTAGTCCTAAAAATTCAATTAGGCACTAATTCATCAAAATTTACTATCAATACTCTTATTCAACTTTTCAATCAATCGATAATTAATAAAAATTCATAAAATTAAACTATTTTACTTCATATTTATGGTTACGAAACCACTGTTCCGATTAAGCCCTATTTCGGGCTGTCATACGTATGTTACCTCTGGCACTGTATCAATACCAGTATATATTATGACATAGTTGAATTACTAAATTAAAGTACTCGTGCCATTATAGGTATCACGGGATCATTTGAAGTTGAATTCAAAAATTATCGTGAGCATAATACTACCGAAGGTGAAAGCAAGTTCGAGGATTATTGTGTCGCTTTTAATTGCAAATATTTGTAGCCAATTCGATTACACTGCTTTCTATTGTAAGGAATGAACAATGAAGTAGAAGACGTTAGAGAAGATGCACAGTGGATGGGATGCGTCATATAATGAGGTATGGTAGTGGTGTCGAGTGTTGGAAAGGTTCGTTCCAGGTTGCGTAATTGATCTGAAAATAGGGCTCGCGTACTATAACTATCGCTTGCTCCGTGGATGTCGAGTGTTCCACCATTTGTTTTGAACCTTCAAGCAATGCTCCCAAGCCATTGGTACAAATAGATGGTACATTTATGTATGGTATATATACCCATTGACTATTGTTGGTTTTGGTAGAGGATAGAAATTGGAGAATCCTTCTAATTGCATTTGCAATAACATTGGGGGAGTCAATAGACAATTAGGATTTCTTTTTGTCTAAGTTGAGGAGGCATGTCTGCCCTCAACCCGATATATGCTTAATCTCTGATCGAGGATATGGAATACTATCCGTAATTGAACAATAAGGAAGCCTCTGGGACCACACACGCCATCGATACCGTCTAAGGCATGTTGTGTCCAACTACCACGAAAAATATCCCTCTACTGCTAAACAAGCACAAATTACCAACATGGTTATGTAATAACCACCAACCAATATTCTGTGATGTTTTTTACATTATTTTATATATAATTGCCACTATCCACTTCTATTGATAGGGTACAAGCTCGTGAAAGATCGATTCCACGATATGTTAGAAATCTTATGATCAACGAACTATGTGAGGTAGGGTACTTCTCTAACATACCCTTTGATCAGTGGGCACAATCCTATAGCGGAGGTCTACGATATGGCCATATGACCTCAAACCTAGCGAAATGCATCAATTCTATTTTAAAGGGAACGCGTCATTTTCTGGTAACCTCAGTTGTGAAAGAGACATACTTTCGTTTGGCTAAACTATTCCTAAAATAAGTGGCGAGTTATGTTGGGCAATTGTAGGAAGGCCAAGTATGGAGCTCGAATATGGTAAAACAAAATAAGAAGGCTATAACACAAACAAACTGCATGCACTAAGTGTGTCTCTCGCATGAAGACCTATGGTATCAGGTAACAGAGTTCGCCAGATCGGACCAATGTATTACTGGAGGAGTGTGCCGTGTACACCTGAGACATTGAACTTGCGACTATAGGAGATTTGATACATTTTATTTTCCATGTGCTCATGCAATTGCAGCGTGTAGCAATCAACACTTAGATCCCATGAGCTTTGTGGATGAAATGTACAAATTAGAAAACATGTATGTTTGGAGACATGTATTCCTACCAGTCCCATATGAATGTATGTGGCCATCTGTATCGAGTGCTCCATTTAAGTTGTTACACAATAAGTCATTGCATTATAAACCAAAAGGTCGACTAATGCCAACTCAAATACGAGACAACATGAATATTCGAGAGAGGTCAAACCAACCGAGGTTATACGGATAGTGTAGGAACTCAGACCATACAATGTCATCATGTTCACATTGAAAGGACGATGCAAACTAGAAAACAAATATCAATTCTATTGTAATCTGTAAACGCGTTGTTTCGTGAAATGATAATAAATATGAGCTTTCATTTTGTGAAATGATAACAAATTACAACTTTATTTTATTAAATGATAACAAATACTAACTTGGTATAACAGTGTCATATTCTTTTAAAAACATAATAATAAAAATCATCGATACAATATAAACATTCGATACAATGATAAATTTAATTAGTTCAAATATCTGTCAGAACTTATGCCACATCGGAGTGGTTAACGGTTGTGAGTTGGATTCTTTTTGGTTCAACCTCTGGTTAGGGTTGTGGTCTCGGTAGCTCATTTTCTTCACCTTCGGTCAATTACGATCCATGCATCTTCTAATCTAGGAATAGGTGGTTGGGAAGATGACCCACATTGGTAGAACAAAGATACTAGAGGTGTTTGTATCACAAACAACGAATGAGCATAACTATGTTGAGTCCCATACACTAATGGGATAATGAGTGGACTTTTCGTCGGTGCCTGAAACATAAAAAGTCTATACGTCATCATCAACATCATCATCATCAGAAAAGTAGATGGCATGGGCGTGTAATACATCGAGGATGAATGTCCAAAAGTCAACTTGACATAGGACTAGAAGAAAAAAAATATGGTGCAATATATGGTACTTGTGTGAAGATGATAAGATTAGAATACACACCAGAATAAGACTGTACATATTGACCGGTGGATGGTGTAGGCATTGGTGCTGCAACTATTAGTGTCAGTTATTGCATAGGTGCTAATGATAGACCCGCCTCGGCAGTCGTTGGATTTAAAGGGACCTGTCGTGGCCTACTCATATGGGGATGACGATGCCTCACCTCTTTCGAGTACAAATATGGCTTGCCATGGATCCTAAATCATGGTATGTACTCTGGATCGTATGCTAACTCCGGAACGACAATAGATTCATAAGTAGGTAAGATATCATATTGATTAGTCCACATATTGATATGTTAGGAGTGGAATATCAGCCAATTCTCATCTGTCCGACCCTGCAAGTTGATAGGATGTAGATCATTAAGGTCTTAAGGTGACACAGGAATCGATTATTAGAATTTGAATTGCTGTAACACTTTATTAGTCTCACCCATCTCAATGATAGCGTACACTACCAATAGGACCTTTGCATGCCAGGTGTTCAGATTCTTAAAGAGGTTCTCTGGATGACTTCTCGAATTGCTAGATCCCCATGTGGTGTTCATTCAAACTATATTAACGTGATAAAAACATTAATTATATATACTACTAAATACGAAATCGACTACGTTAATATTATATAGTCCAAATTTAAATAAATAGATACCTCATCTTCCGATCGTAGGTCTAATAGAAGTCGTATATCTTGTAGCTCAATAGGTAATCCTACGTGACTTGGCCCACGGTTCCATCTATTTAAATAACTTTTTAGCATAATAATTTAAATTTAAATCAATTTTATTATGGTAATATCTAATGAATTTTACCTTGTTGCGAGTGGGAATGTATACATTTAGTTCGCTTGAGGATGTAAAAATGGCAATCGATACCGTACCCATGATTACAGTAGCAAAATGCAACCACCAATTTTGATTTTTCATGGTTGCATCGCCCGACACATCTCCTAGTATAATGTCGCAAACACGGCAAACCCTCAACTGAGTTCGCTCGCTCTTCTAAAGTCCATGAGTTCAGCAGCCACCTTAGATGGACGAGTGTTCGTGACTTGTCCGGCATTAATATACCCCCGATGATCTGAAGGACGTACACCCGAGCGTGTCATTCTCTTTTGACTCTAGTCGAATCCTCATCTAGCCCCAATAAAATTTCTTCATAATTAACTCATTTCGATCTAACCTTTGTAAACCGTCTTCAGAACTGAACCCAAAAGTTCACCACATACGCCTTCCCAATCAACAGAGTGAACAGACTCTGTGACTACCAACCCATCCACCAGTAACCCTAACTGTAAATGCACATCCTCCAAAATGATAGTACACTCGCTGCATGAAAGACGAAATGTGTGCATCTTGAGTCTCCACCTCTCCACCAACGCGCTTACGAGTTTCGGGTCCAACTTACACCTTTGAACTACAAGGGTCACGTGTCAAAAATCGGCTTCCCTCAAGTATAGTTCGATCAACAGTGATGGATGAGCGAGTAGATTACGAATATGGCATTGTAAAAATTCAATCTTCCAACTATTTACGTAAAAAATTAAAAAAATATTAAGTTAAAATATAACAGTGAAATAAAGAAATGAAACAAAATTGAAATTTATTAAAAAATTATTCTTACCATTTGCAATTGATTAACGGAAATGTGCTTGTCTTTATAACGGATTAGTGAACCAGCAGTTGCTAATTATAGAACACGAATTAATTTTTAATAAAAATATTTTCAGAAAATATTAATAAAAATTCTAATAAAAAATATAATCTAGATATAAATAGAATTTAAGTAATAAAATTAAGAAATAATTTTGAGAGAACATTGTGAGAAATGAGTAAGGGTGGGGGTTTTTATCGGTTTTTTTACCGTTGGGAGGACAACGGCTATTTTAATTAGCGTTGGCGGGAACGCGTCCAACTGGAAGCGTTTCACTGGTAACACACAAAAGCATTTCCAGCTGGAAGCGTTTTTCTACATTTCACTTGAAAACGCTTCCAACTGGAAGGGTTTTCCCTAAATCTGCCTATTCTCGTAATTATTCCAAAACTCGGCCTAATCTAGTAATTTTGAAATATTTTCGACATTTTTGAGTAATAAAGTTCATATGATAGAATTCAAACTTGCACTAATCGTATTAGTAAAACCTTTAATTTACCATTAACTAAAGCTTTATTTTGAGATGTTTTATACATTTTAATTTTATTGTGCACAAACTATTACATCCATCAAATTTTTTTTAATATTGTTTATTTTATGTATTTATGTGTTTAACTTTTGTTTTACTCATAATTTAATCTAATTTTTTTGTATTTTAATATTGTACACATTTCATGTGTTATTATAATTTATTAGTTTCAAACCATATGTTTCATTATTTATTGTATGTTATTCTTAAATATACATTTATGTTCTAAATTCATGATTTCTATATGCATACATGTGTGATAAGATTTTTGGTATATTTTAATTAACTTAATAACAGTTACTTGCATTAATTACTTATAAGAAAAAATAATTTTTCAAATAATAAAAATAATTAAATGCATATATTCAAGTGCAATGCTTGTAATTTAGAATACTGATATGTATAGATTAATATATTACTAATTATTATGTGATAAAAACAAAAGTAAGATTAATTAACATTATTATATTAATGTGAAATTAATTAACATGGCAATATATTTTTAAATTTCAATAGAAATAATAACATTATTTTCATATATATTATTAATTAATAAATTATTATAATATTAAAAATATTAAAATTAATTATATATTTGATTTATTTTTTAAAATTTTTAACGATTAATATTATTTTTACTTAACTAAAATTACATTATTTAATAAATTAATTAAATGATTAAGCAGATAAAATCTCGTGAAATATATGTGACAACAAAAATTAATGATTATCAAAATAGTTAATTTTTACTAATTTGTTATATAAAAAGAAATCCAACTTGGCCTAATGATTTTAATTTTTTTTAACAAACGAACAGTATTAATATATTTAGACTACGACTTTGTTTAACAATTTATTGAAAAAATTAAGTAATTGCAATTAAATATTTTTAATAAGTTAATATTTTAAGCACGTTTTATCATTTATGATAAAAAATAAATGATAAGATTTTTCATGAAAAAGTGTAAAAAATTATATGCAGATAAAGAGATAGAAATTTTTTTCAATTTTTTTATTTTATTAAAATCTTTAAATTTCTAAACATTACATCTATCATACAATCTAATTCTATTTTGTACTTAATTTTAAAAATTATACTAATCAAATTTTATAATTTAAATTCAATAGTTAAATTATAATATATAAATTTTCAATTTATCAAACACCACCTAAAACCCCACTATATCAATGTTTTCATCCGGTGTACAATTTTATCATTTAAACTTTTTTTTAGTCAAATTATCATATAGACATTTATTTAATGTTATATACACTCTTTTTAATGATCATTTTCTATTTTTATTTAACCGTTACTAGAATAACTAATATAATCACAAAAGTTAATATCTACGCTGATCCAAATTACACCAAAAGCATAATGTTAATTAAAGTAAAATATTATGAAATTAAAATATAAAAAAGTAAAGCATTCCACAGAGAGAAAATGTTATGAAATTTGATTCACGGAAAATAATAATAAAATTTTTAGAATAGAGATATTATAATGGCAAGCGAAACTGACAGCACCGGTGACGGTTCAAAGTCTTGTGACTAATTAACAATCCTTAGGAAAATACAATAAAAGCTTTCGTGACCTTAACGTTTTCTTCAAAGTTTAAATTCCACAGTTTTTATACCTATAAAAAATTAATATGAAAAGGAAAACCAATAAAATATATAAATTAATATGAGTATTGAGAGATTAAAATTTATATAAATAGGATATAAAATATATGAAATATTGGAATTTTCCAAGGAAAGGCAAGGGATGTCCACCTTTGATATTGGTGAGTGGGGAGATTAGGAATAGGAGTAGACAGTGGTTAATGAATATGACGTTGCCTACCACTTTGCCACCCCGCATGCGTCATAGTCACCACCTTCGCCTTCATATTTAATAATTTTGTACACCATACAATTATCATATGAAACACATACACACAAACAATATAAAATAACCGACTAATTTACTAAAAAAATCCCTTTTTAAAATAAAATTATTGAAATGGCCTGACTATTTTATTAATTACCAGAATGGGTCAAATACCACAAAAACGCGTCCACGTTAGCACGTTGTCAGGGGACATGTCAGCAAAACGCTTCCTTGAGAAAGCATTTTGCTCGTGTTTTTTAAACCTAACGATCAATTTTTTTGACCGTTTGGCCCCCAACAGTTAAAAAAAAACTATAAAAATCCCCCTCCCCTTTCATTTTTTTCACACACAAATCCTCTCCAAAATATATCCAAATTCTCTCAAATTTCTCTCAAATTTCTCTAAAATTTCTCTCAAATTTTCAATAATTTGCTCAAATTCTCTCAAATTTGTCTTTAATTTTTGCAAAAAAGCTCTCTTTACAATTTTTTTGAATTTGTTTTTTAAAATTTTAAATTTCGATCGTGTTAGCAATGGCTTCCAAATTAATTCGTCTCGATCCTACACACATCTCTGTCGAACAAATGAGAATGGTAAGTGTTCATTTTAATTTTTTAATATTATTTAATATTTTTTTCATTTATGCAATTTTAATTAATTTTTATTTTATAATTTTTTATAACAGCCTGTAGATCGGGTGTTGCAATGCTATATCCGTAATATGTCTACTCCTCCATCGCCGTTAATAGAGAATTACCTGTGTGAAGCGGGTTTTTGGCACGTGGCCATGATAGGCCGAGGATGCAAGTTGGACCCGAAACTTATCAGTGCGTTGATAGAGAGGTGGAGACCCAAGATGCACACATTCCATCTTCCATGCGGAAAGTGTACTATCACTCTAGAAGATGTGCAGTTGCAATTGGGATTGCCGGTGGATGGGTACGCAGTGACCGGGTCCACTCAATCTACTAATTGAGATGCCGTATGCTACGAGCTTTTGGGTGCTATTGCGGATAGAATTAAGGGAGGTCGGATTGAGATGGGCTGGTTACGAGACACATTCCCGGAGCCGAATGATGATTCTACTGAACTAGAAAGAATACAATATGCTCGGGCATATATTCTTCAAATTATTAGAGGTTATCTGATGTCGGACTTGTTCCAAAACCTCGTACATTTGAGGTGGTTGCTAAAACTCGTTGATTTTAGGGCAGTCGGTGAACTTAGTTGAGGGTCTGCCGTGTTGGCAACATTATACCGGAGATGTGCGGGGCGACGGTACCGAATAAAGCCAAAATCGGAGGTTGCTTATCACTACTCCAATCATGGGCACGATATCGGCTTCCATTTTTACGTCCTCTAATGAACCACCCACATATATTTCCACTCATAACGAGGTAAATTTTATAATAGATTTTACAATTATTACGTAGATTTAAAATATAATTGTATGCTAAAAATTTATTTAATTAGGTGGAACCATTCGGTGAGTTATGTTGGAATACTGACCTCTCTAGAAGATATACGACTTCTATTAAACCAACAGTCGGAAGCACAAGTAAGTATTATATCGAAATATGTATACATAATAAAATAGTCATTTCATAGATAGTATTTATTATTATGTATATAACTAATATTTTTATCATGTCCATATAGTTTTAATGGACACCATACGAGGATTCGGCAATTCGAGCGGTAATTCCAGATGAATTCTTCCAAAATCCGAACATTTGGCATGTAAATGTCCCAATGGTCACATATGCTAACGTGGAGATGCACAAGTCAGATAGAGTATTGCGGCAATTTGGATTCTGACAACCGATTCCCGTGGCACCTAAGAAGCTAGATGATGAGCACGAAATTGACTTACGATAATTGAATACGGATTGGCCAAGATACTGGTCAGATTATATCGAAATGTGGGAAAATCAGTATGATTATATACCTACTCGGGAACCGATCATCGTTCCAGAGTTGGCGTGCGTGCCGGAATACATGCTATAGTTTAGGATCCATGACAAGCCATATTTTTTGTCAGAAGAGGAGAGGCGACGACAAATTCGTGTCCAAAGGGAACGACGGGGCCCTTTAAATCCAAGAAGAAGGGATGACCACGCGAGCCCATCAATAATGGCCACATAGTCACCGGGCCCATCAACAGCACCCCCACAGTCACCGGGCCCAACAACAGCACCCTCACAGTCACCGGGCCCAACAGTTCAACGGACGACACCCATATCACAGCCTTTTCAGATTATGCCAGGTATTTACCCTAGCCTTTTTATGTATCCTAACTCTTATATGTTTCCTTTTTCTAGTCCCATGGCTGGTTGGAATGCATGGCCTGGTTCATCTCCGTTTCCGATTGCTCCTGCTCAACCGCCGATCTATAGGCCGCCGTTGCATGAGGGATCGCATGAGGCGCTGTCGGGGAGCTCTTCTTTTTACCAATCCCCATCGTCTTATGGGATTCAACCACCTTCGCCATGGATGATGCAAACACCTCCGGGTTCATTATTTTATCAAGGTGGATCATCCTCCCAACACCCACAACCAGATCCCCTACCAGAGGAACCACAATCCCCGCCCGAGGAACCACAACACTTGCTAAAAGTTGAACCAAGGAGGAATTTGACGCGTAACCGTCAACGACCCCCATGTGGCACGGATTCCGACCGCCACCAACATTGATTTTTTGTAATATATTTGTATAAACATTTTTTTATACATTTTTATTTAATAAAATAGAAGTTGTTTTTAATATGTTAATTTTAGTTTACTTTTATATTTTTAATAAAAATAGAAGTTCTTTTGAATAAGGTAATATTTTTAATTTTTATATTTTTTGTAATATATTTGTATAAACATTTTTTATACATTTTCATTTAATAAAATAAAAGTTATTTTTAATATGTTAATTTTAATTTACTTTTATATTTTTAATAAAAATAGAAGTTCTTTTGAATAAGATAATATTTTTAATTTTTAGATTTTTTGTAATATATTTGTATAAATATTTTTTATACATTTTCATTTAATAAAATAGAAGTTGTTTTTAATATGTTAATTTTAGTTTACTTTTATATTTTTAATAAAAACAGAAGCTCTTTTGAATAAGACAATACTTTTATTTTTTAGATTTTACAACAACTATCAACCATTTCGATTGGGACATGATCGACTTGTATGGCCTGGGTTTCTACACCATCCACACAATTTTTGTTGGTTGGTTGTTTCTCAAATATCCATATTGTTGCGTATTCTACTTGAGCAAGGTTGACCCTTTGGTTTGCGACACAGTTCTCTATCCGGTAACAACTTAAATGGAGCAAGCGATACAGACGGCCACTTACGATTATCTAGGACCGGTGGGAATACGTGTCTCCACACGTTGTACATGTATTCTATTTTATACACATCGTCCACATAGCTCATTGGATCCAAACGAAGATTTTGACAAGCTGCAATTGCATGAGTGCATGGGTAACGGAGTGCGTCAAAGCTCCCACAGTTGCAAGTCCTATTCCGTAAATGTACTGTAGCAAAATAATTTCTTCAGGAAATACTGTAGCAAAAACGCGTCCACTACCATGCGTTTTTGACACTATTTGTTCAGAAACATCTTCTCAAAAAAATTTCTTCAGAAACCAAATCAATTAAAAAAAATTTTATATTGCTAATATATATTTTTTTCAAAACCCTAAACTCAAAACTACCTAAAAAATTAATCCATAATTAAATCTTTAAACCCTAAAATTAGAAACACTAATTTAAAATAAATACTTTTTAATTACTAATTAATTTAATTAATTAACCATAATCCTTAATTTATTTGATTTAAAAAAATAAAAATAAAAAAACTTAAAAACCCTAAACCCTAAAACCACTAATCCTAAACCTAACCCTAAAACCAAAAAAATAATACAGCCCTAACCCTAACCCTAAAAAAACACGAGCAAAACGCTTCCTCAAGGAAGCGTTTTGCTGACATGTCCCCTGACAACGCGTTGACGTGGATGCGTTTTTGTGGTATTTGGCCTATTCCGGTAATTAATAAAATAGTCGTGCCATTTCCGTAATTTTATTTTAAAAAGGGCTTTTTTTAGTAAATTAGCCAAAATAACCTGAAACACGAAATGCAAAGTATATATTTGAATATGGGTTAAAAACTAATATTTAATCATTAAAATTTGGTTATTTTTATTTTATTTTCATTTTAGTGTTAAAATTTTCACAGTTCTTTTTAATTTAATTTTTAAATTTGGTTACTTGTGATGATATGGTATAATCTCAAACTACATCATTACCTAAATTTTTTAAATAAAATAAAATATAATATCTTTATATATTTTTTGAATTGTATATAATTTTTAAAAATAATTTTGAGTGATGATGTGACATTTTGAGAAAGTGTCATGTCACTTTAATGTAATCTGAATGCGGGAACAAATTGAAAAAAAAAAATTGCCAAGTACCAAGATTGCCATGAACCAAAAAAGTTCAATGAGCAACTTAAAAAAATTACCAAATTTAATGACTAAATATTGATTTATCCCTTTCCCACTACTTTTATTTTTTAAATCCAAACATAAATTAAATCGTTAATTTTAATTTCACATCCAATTTTAGAGTTATAATCTATGTTAACTGGACTTAGGACATAGATGTCAGACATGATAATTCTCGAAATCTCAGACACGAGGACATTGTCCAAATTTAAGACACAAACACTTAGACACTTTCCAAAAGTTAAAAACGACAGAACGACACATCGTCTCACATTTAACAACATTTAAATTAAATATTTTTATATAATAAAAATTTGATATACCAAAACTCAAAAAATTTAATATATCATAATAACATAAAACATATAGTAAAAATCTAAAATATGATCAATTATATAATTTTTAAGCTAATAAAATATAAAACTCCTCAAATTTATTCAACTTTCTTGCCATGATCATCAATGTTTCTGTGAAAAATAGAACGTCGATAATGACAATGTATCGCAAAGAAAAGAAAAAGAAAAATAAAAATAAAGAACACATAGATTTTACGTGAAAACCCTTTCGGGAAAAAAACACTGGCAAAGGAGAAAATAATTCACTAATTCAAATTTGAATGATTACAAGAGGAGTAGACTATGTCTATTTATAGGCTTGTAAAACCATATTCTAATAGAAGAAGTGTAGTAAGGTTGAAACACCTTATTCTAATCAATATCAAATAGATGAAATGTAATAAGGTTGAAAAACCTTATTCTAAAATAAAATAAAAGTTTAGTTTTATATGGATTTTTCTTTTATTTTATTTTACCACTGTATTTTATTTTAATAAGTATTCAGGTCACTCAATTCTATCAATCTCCACCTTGACACGAATTCTTAATGAACAAGTTCTTCATCGTGAACTCTCAACGAACAAGTTCTTCATCGCAAACTCTCAACGAAGAAGTTCTCCACCTCTTCCATAAAACCCCTTAAGGGTTTAACTTCAACAATGAACACCAACCAAGTTTAAGCAATGCTTAAACTTGGTTATGGGAAGTGACTTAGTCATCATATCTATAGGATTTTCATGAATACTAATTTTTCTCACAACAATATCACCACGAGTAATAATATCACGAACAACATAATACCGAACGTCAATGTGCTTTGTTCTCTCATGAAACATTTTATCTTTTGTAAGTAAAATGGCACTTTGATTGTCACAAAATACTGTATTGATTTGAAGGTTTTCATTGAGTTCACTAAAGAGTCTCTTCAACCAAATTGCTTCTTTACAAGCCTCAGTTATCATCATATACTCAGCTTCAGTGATAGACAAAGCGATTGTAGTTTGCAAAGTGGCTTTCCAACTGATTGCACAACCTCCGATTGTAAAGACATAAGCTGTGAGAGATCTTCTTCTATCAAGGCCTCCAGCAAAATCAGCATCAACATACCCAATGACTCTATCTCTAGTTCTTCCAAACTGTAAGCAAACATCAGTAGTACCTCGTAAGTATCTTAAAATTCACTGAAATGCTTTCCAATGTTCTTTACCGAGATTTGCCATTTATCTGCTAATTGCACTGATTAAATATGATAAATCTAGATGTGAACAAACCATAGCATATATGATAAATCCCACTGCACTAAATATGGAAAATGTGACATCTACTCAATCTCATCATCTGATTGTGGAGACAAAACTGATAAAAGTCTGAAATGGGTTGCTAAAGGAGTACTAACATACTTAGCATTCTACATATTGAACCCGCAAAGAACTTTCTTAATGTACCCCTTCTGACTTAGGTACAATTTACTTGTTTTTCTATCCTTAAGAATCTCCGTACCAAGTATCTTCTTTGCTGGTCACAAATCTTTCATCTCAAATTCTTCACTTAGTTAGGCTTTGACCTTTCTTATCTCTCATTTATTTTTGACTGCTATTAACATGTCATCAACACAGAGGAGTAGATACACAGAAGAACCATCACTATTTTTCTTAAAGTAAACACAACTGTCAAAGCTACTTTTGAAATCATGGGAAGTCATAAAGGAACCAAACCTCTTGTACCACTGTCTTGGTGGCTGTTTCAAACTGTAAAGGGACTTTTTAGCAAGCAAACATAGTCCCCTTTCTTTTAGACTGTAAAACCCTATGGTTATTGCATGTAAATTTCCTCCTCAAGTTCTCTATGCAAAAAATACAGTTTTTACATCTAATTGCTCAAGCTTTAAATCATGCATGGCCATAATACCAAGTAAAGCTTGAACCAAACTATGCTTCACAACTGGGGAGAACACATCTGTGAAGTCCACTTTTAGAATTTAACAGTAACCCTTTGTAACAAGCTTTACGTTATATCTGGGTTCTTCAACCTCCGGAGTCCTTTCTTTCTTTTTAAACACCCATTTACAATGAATAATCTTTTTGCCTTTAGAAAGTTTCACAAGATCCCATGTTCTATTTTTATGGAATGATTTCATCTCCTATTGCATAACAAACAATCACTTTTCTGAGTCTTCATAGCTAATCACCTTACAATAAATAGATGACTCTTAGTTTGCATCTATATATTTAGCCATATTTAAAGCATAAACAACTAAATCAGCCTCTGCATACCTCTTTAGAGGTATAATCTCTCTTCTAATTCTGTTTTTGGAAATAGAGTATTGTGGTGAAGAAGCAACTCTATTCTGAATTTTTGTATTGGCTTAAGGAGTCTACTCTGTTGTGGGTTCTGGATTAATCTGATGCTCCACTTGCTTTTGATGTTCTTTATTGGAAGAGTATTTAAGAGATAAGTTAGGTAGCATAGTAGTTATCAAAAATAACATCTCTGTTAATCACAACTTTTCTATTTTCAGGACACCATAACTTATACCCTTTTACACTAGCTTTATAACCAAGGAAAACACATTTAATGGATCTTAGTTCCAATATTCCATTATCAACATGAGCATACGCATGACACCCAAATATCTTTAAATCAGAATAATCAGTAGGATTACCATACCATACCTCTTGTGGAGTCTTTTTCTCAATTGCAATGGATGAAGATTGTAACACCCATATCCCGTAACCGTCGCCGAAATAGGTAAAAGGCTATTACCATACCTTAAATACAATTCAGAACGTTTAAACATCAAGTCTCAACTCATTTCAGTAACTATCAATCATACGTACTCATAGCAAGCTTAAATCAAGCATACAAAGTCTAATACATGTATTCAGGACTAAATCGATAACATGTTAAAAAGTTGGGAAAACTTAAAAAAATTTTCGAATAAGGAACACACGCTCGTGTGAACAGGTCGTGTGCCTCACACGGTCACCAGACACCCCCATGTGTCCAGGCCGTGTAAAAATAGGGCATACATACTAACTTGGCCACACGGTCGACCAGACGTCCGTGTGCTAGCCCGTGTGCCAAACACGACCAATAGACACGCCCATGTGTCTATGCCGTGTAACTCACTGACTTGTTTAACTAAGGTGCAGGGGTCACACGGTCAAGACACACGCTCGTGTGCTTAGACCGTGTGACATGAAAATAGGCTTGGTTTAAGCCACTTTTCCCACACAATTCCCTTGTACTTACAAGCATCAATTTAAACAAAATTCATATGCAAAATAGATAACCAATTCAGCCAATTCAATTCACATTATAGACCATTTCATAATCAACTAAAATAATGCCATTTATACCATAAACATACACCAAATAACATATTTCATATACCTTATTACATCAATATAACACATTACAAAACATCCACCTAACATCATTCATTTCAACCTTATCAAATGCCAACATCATTCATCAAATTTACCACATTAGAGACATATCATATAAAGCTTTCATACCAAACCATCCATTGTTAATTCAAGCCATATCACATAGCTTGTTCAAGTACCAAAATTTATATCACATTCATTAACATAAGTGGCCATACAATTCAACCTATAAACTAGCCTATACATGCCATATTTACATCTTTTCCATAAGTTTCAAAAGTACCAAAAGATCATCTGGATAGTGTGATAGCAAATCTTTGACCTTGTTCGAATCGAGCAAGCTAACGAACCTCTATAAAACACGAAAAAATAAACGAAGTAAACATTAAGCTTAGTAAACCTGTATAATATAGAATTAAACTTACCAATATGACATTAAGCATTAAAGCAATTTAAAACAAACTCATTTGCTCATAATACCTACTCACAACACCATTCACAAGTTAGCCATTTGACAACCATATATTCATCCATTCACAAGGATGAAACCAAGCACATAACATTCATGTAACCTTAATTTCATCTTTCAATTCATATGAATCATGTATCATTGCATCAATTCAAGTCATATAACTAATGTATCATGTCATCTATCTAATTCATGTATCTATGTAACATATAACCATATAAGTCATGTAATTCAAGTAACATATAACCTTTATAATTCATATCGGTATAATGCCCGCTGAACCTACAGAAATATCAAGGGATACTCGGGTGATACACACCAAGTGTATAAATCGAAAATCCATCAATTCATCATCATTTATGCTCTTTTGAGCCATGATCGGTAAGCTCCTCCTGAGTTGGTAAACGATAAGCTCTATTGAGCTAAACAGTAAGCTCCGTAAAGGTAAAACAGTAAGCCTCGAAGAGCTGAATGGTAAGCTCATAAGAGCTGAAATGGTAAGCTCATACGAGCTGTGGTGAGTCTACAATAAATACAGGAGCTCGATCCAAACGGTAACCCTAGTGACATGTCACTTGTATCCTACGACTTTTTACGGTTCAAACAGGACTAGTATTTAACCAAAACATATAATCAATAGGCAGTTTACACCAATATATCATTATACAATCATACAAATATTCAATTCAACCATTTCAAATATATAAACAAGTTCGATTCTAATTATACGAACTTACCTCGTATTTGTTCGGATAACCTTCGTCTATTCGTCTGCCTTTTGTTTCCCCCTATCTAGTTCCGGTAATTGTTTATCTTGATTTAAATATTATCAAATTCAGTACTTTCAATAATTATTCAATTTAATTTAATCCAAAATTCACATATTTAGAAAATTATATATTTGCCTTATACTTTTGACTACTTTGTAATTTAGTCATTACACAAAATGACAAATTTATGCAATTTACCCATAACCGATGTATAGTCGAATTTCATATAGCTTTATAGCAACCCATATTTTCATTTTATTCACATTTCTAACCACAATATTTCTATCTTTCACAATTTAATCCCTAATGCTCATTTTTGTCAAAAATCACTTTATAAAACTTGTATATTTTTCAATATCCATCAATAATCTAGCATGAAGCTTTAAAATATACAAGTATTCAACAATAGCATATTTCAAAATCATCAAAAATTTCAGAAATTGAGGTATGGGCTAGCTAGATTGAGCTGCAACAAGCTCAAAAACGTAGAAATCATTAAAAATGGAATAAAAACCGTACCTTAATTGATGATCTAGCTCAGCCAAATATAAATGCCCTAAATTTGGCTTTCTAAGCTTCAAAATCGGTTAAAATGAAAGATGAACACTCAAATTTTGTTTTATAACATAATCATTAAATTACCATTTTAACCTTGGTAATTAAACATAAAAATTATGCAAATTAAGTATACTACCGTCCATCCATATTAATGATGGTCTAATTTCCTTTTAAGGACCTTTCATTAGAGATTCCATAGCTAATAAACCCTTTTTGCTAATAGAATTCAAATTTCACGCTTTACGCGATTTAGTCCTTATTACTGAATTAATCATCCAATCGGTAAAATTTCTTTACGAAAATTTTATACAATCATTCTATCATGCTGTAAAACTCATTAAAATAATAAAATATATATTTTGACTCGACTTGAAACCACTTTTTTTATTTGAGTCAAAAATGGGCTGTTACAGAGATCAATTGATCAAAAAACATGTAGTAGAAGCTGCTTCAGCCAAAAACGACTTTGGTAAGTTGGCATTCGACAACATACATTGAACATTCTCCATGATTATTCTGTTCATTCATTTTGTAACACCGTTTTGCTGTGGAGTATGACAAACTGTCAAGTGTCTCACGATCCCTTCTAACTTATACAGTTTATTAAACTCACTAGAACAAAACTCTAAGCCATTGTCCATGTGGAGGTGTTTTATTTGTTTTCCCTTCTATTTTTCAATTATAGTTTTCTAAGACTTGAATACAGAAAACATATCGTTTTTCTACTTCAGGAAGAATGCACAAACTTTTCTGGAAAAATCATCAATAAAAGTTAACATATAATTAGTTTAACCTCTCGAAGGCACTCTGGATGGCCCCCACAAATCAGAATGAATATACTCCAATATTCCCTCTGTGTTATGAATTTCCCTGGTCAATTGAACATTCTTTTGCTTCCTAAAAATGTAGTGCTCACAGAACTTCAGTTTGCAAATTCCTTGCCTATCAAGAAGTCATCTTTTGATCAATTCTGTCATGCCATTCTCACTCATATAGCCTAGGTGCATATGTCAAATTCTAGTAATATCATCATCTGATAAGAAAAAGGAAGCGACAGCTACATCACCAGTAATAGTAGAACCCTACAAAACATATAACTTAGCAGTATTTCTCTGACCTTTCATCACAATGAGGGAACCATTGGCAATTTTCAAAACCCCGCTTTTAGTTTTGTATTTTTACCCTTTGAATCAAAAGTACTCAACGAAATCAAATTTCTCTTCAATTCTGGAATATGTCGCATGTCACTGAATGTTCTGACAACTCCGTCAAACATCTTAACTTTAATCGTTCCAACACCTATGATTTTAAACGAAGCATTATTTCCTATCAAAATAAAATTTTCAAACATCGTAAGTTATAAACCAATCTCAATTAGCTCATGTGGAAGGTGCAGCCTGAATCAAGGAACCACTTCTCGCTCACTTGAGAATTGTTGACAGAAACGACTAGAAGTTCACTATCGTTGTAGTTTTCTACAATATCAGCTTCACTGAATTTTTCTGGTTGTTTTCTCTTTTAATTCGTAGCCTTCCTTTTGATCTTGTTCTACAACTTAAACATTTAAATTTAATGTGCCCCTTTTTTTTTACAAAAGTTACAAGTTTTATCTCTGTTTGAAGACTTCGATCTTCCGTTAGATTTACCGCGAGGATTCCCTTCATGTGTCTTCCCACAATTATCATCAACATTTCGGTCTTGTCTCTCACGAACAATGAGACCCTCTTCTTGAGAGTCGGGTTTAACCATAATATACTTAATTTTATAATACGAGATCAAAGAATCATAAACCTCATCAACTATGAGGGACTCGCGACTATACAAAATCGTGTCTTTAAAGGTTCAATAAGACGAGGGCAACAAACAAAGTAGAATCAACCCTAGATCTTCTTTATCATACTGAACCTCAATGGCCTCAAGGTCCAAGAGAATTTCTTTAAACACTGTTAAGTTTTTGTGCACAAACACATCTTCCTCCAAAGGATGAACATAAAGATGCTACTTCATATGTAGCTTGCTGGTTAGAGTTTTTGACATACATAAATGCTCTAGCCTCTTCTATAATGCAACAACAATCTTCTCCTTCATCACATCCTGTAAAATTTTGTTAGATAAATTTTGATGTAATTGTGTCAAAGCCTTTCGATCCTTACCCTTTTTTCTTCATCATCAATGTCGAAGACATCTTATCTATCCCTAGCAGGGTATCCTCCAGATCCATCTGCGCAAGAACTGTCTGCATCTTAATCTGCCACAATGCAAATCTGGTGTTGCAATCCAACAGCGGAATTTTATACTTCAACAACGCCATTACCATGATTGAAATAAGTAACCTAGAAAGCTCTGATACCAATTTGTGAAAAATAAAATGTCAATAATGATAATGTATCACAAAGAAAAGAGAAAGAAAAATAAAGAATACGCAGATTTTACGTGGAAATCCTTTCAGGAAAACTACGAGTAGAGGAGAAGATAATTCACTAATTCAAATTTGAATAATTACAAGAGGAGTAGATTATGTCTATTTATACGTTTATAAAACCATATTCTAATAGAATGAGTGTAGTAAGGTTGAAACAACTTATTCTAATCAATATAAAAAAGATGAAGTGTAATAAGGTTGAAAAACCTTATTCTAAAATAAAATAAAAGAATTGTAGTTCATATGGATTCGATTCACTCAATTCTAACAGTTTCTTTCTTTCCATTCTAATTCGAAAGCTACAACTTCTATTTTAGGATCATTCAATGAAAGATTTGTAACTTCGAGCAAATTCTCTTCATCTATATTATCTCCACCTATTATTTTTCTATTTAAAAAATAAAAGTAAGTAAAAATACTCTAATAGTATGCTTAAATATAATTAATTATACAAAAAAATATGCATACCTATATCCCAAAATGAAGTTGGACCTATTTTGCACTTGCCATTCTTTTAAGATAACAAACAAAGATTCAAATGTGAAAAAAAAAAACCCAAATATTCAAAGGTAGACTATAATAATTTTTCCACTTGACTGTTTGTATCAAGGAATAAATACTCTAATATTTTTCACAATAAGATGAAGATGTAGGTTAAGAAAAAAGTCTAAAGGGGTCTTGCTCTAATAACACGATGTTAACCAAAGTAACGCAACCCACAATCAAAGGTATCATATTCAGAGTACACTTTTCAAATATTATCTACATCAGTGAAGAGCCTTTGAAAACATTTATCTTTATGCAATGTGACTTCTTCGTCTTCATTTGAGGTTTTCTTGGAAAGTCACCACTTCTGCCTTGAAGTCATTCTATAGTATAATATTTTGGAACTAGCAAGTGAGCCATGTAGTGAATAGGTGTGTTACTTTTACTCTACCTACCCTCAAGAACTTTTTGGATTACGTTAAAAAACCTTGAGTGTTATTTATCAAGTCTTAGTCCTCACGACCGAAGATTATTTCCTCAATTTTTTTTATCATTGAGTTCTACTTTTCATAGACTAGATGCAATATAGCTCTATCTTTATCAACTTTCCTCAAAAATTCAATCACAGCCTGTTTGAACTTTAACCAAAAAATTAATTTTGTCCCACCATGTTTCACTAACTAATAAATCCCTAATCTTTCTTACATTCAGTTCAATAGGGATTTTTCCATCAACCCTAAAACATTTTCCAACTGATCAGTCGTAATTTGATACAGAAATTTAAGCCCTTTAGACACTTAAAGAGCTTATTCTCAAGTACTTTATGAATCTTTTTAGTACTTTTATTTAATAATTAGATTTTATGTTAAATGTTAGTTTTTATTGCATTTTATTGCTTTTTTATTATCAAAATGGAAAAGTTATACCATTAGATGTTTAATGTTGAATTAAGCTTGTGCAAGAATGTGGTTAATGCAAGAATGTGGTTAATGCAAACATGTGAAGAAGGGCTTCCACTATGGCAAAGGTTGCAACACTATTAACTTAGTGTCGCGACACCTATGCCTCCATCATCACTCGAGGGGTTGGACTTTAACAAATCACATTCTAAGTGGCCAACCTTCAAGATTGCGACACCAAGTGATTGATGTCGCGACATCAGCCTCCATGGTCACAACTCCAAGCCACCGACGTCGCAACCCCAAGCCCAAACATCAAAGTGAGGAAGGTAGGCCCCCTAAGTACTAAGTCACGATGCCGGAAGTTTACGATCATGACATTAAAGATACCAATAACCTTTGAAGCTGACTATTGAGAATGTTGCAACACTAAGACCTGATAAGTGAAATTTTACAAAGGCAAATTGATGTCTAGCCAAAATTAATTCATTTATCATTAAGGGGCAATTTTGTCATTCTTAGGTTAATTTGTGTCAAACTATTTAAGTAACTTTATAACATAAGAAGGAAAACATCCAATCATTTAGATTCCTTAGTACTTTCTCTTCTAGGTTTATGTTTTTAAAATTCTCTTTTATATTTTTTTTGTGCATTTACTTTTTTTAGCTCAAAAAGTACAGGGACTTCCTTGTACCTTTTGGGATTGGCTTTAGAATTTCCATAGATTTTTAGTACTTTTGTTATCCAAACCTACAAATTGGTGATTATGTTGTGGAATTACAATATTAATCATACTTTTCATCTATCAATTCAAGGATTTTTCCAAAATTACTAAGTATTTCTCAACTCCTATCTCTTTTGTGTTATTTGATTGCTTAATTTAGCATGAAATTGATTGGGTTTTGGACAGTTATGATAGTTATGAACTAAATCTAATTGTGGTTGATTAATTGAAGTGTCAATTGATTGATTTTAGGTTTAGGGACTAGATTGTAAAAATTTGATTAAATTGAATGGTATTAGAAACCTAGAATGACTACTCTAAGGGAATAGTTAGATAAGTGAGATAGAAAGAAGATCTTATCAAGTATAAATTTAATTATCCCAATTTATTTTAGTAAGTTCGAAAGATAAATTGACTAAATCACTTAATTGTGTAAAATGGAGATAGAGAGGTAAAATTAAACCTATTAGGAATATGGACAATTTAGATTCCTAATTTTAGAATTAATTAGTTGACATGGATGTTAATCAACTATTTTGCTTTTCCTGAATATTGAATTTTTGAATTTGGTGTTATTGCATTTTAATTCTTTAGGTTTTAATTTAGCTTAAATCCATGTTTTCTATAATTTGTCGTATTATGTTGCTTAGTTATTAACTAGCTAAACACCTTGTCTGCATGCTTGATCTTCATTAATTCATCATAACACCTGATCTCCTTTGGGTTTGATCTTTGAAATGTTTAATGTTTCATTGTAACACATATAAATATTGCAATTGATGAATCACACTTGTAGTTAAAGCCACAGTTCTATATTTGTGCCTATTTCTTTGCTTAGCCACAATAATGTTAGAAGAAAACCTAATCCTGACTGCCTTCAATAATTTCACATTTAAATATCTATTGAAAATACATTGTGACAAGTTATGATTTAGGATAAAGTAGTTCACTTCACACACCTCATCCACCAATCTTTTGTTAGAGTATGCCCAAAGACCAATCATGAGATAATTGTAATTACATACTTATTTTACTTTGTTTGTTAATATAAGGCATTACCAATGTTATTTTAGTTTCTTTTTCTATGTGTATAAACAAACTGATTGATGACAAAGTGTTGCCATTGGCATAGGGATGTCAAAATCAATATATGAGTATGTGTTAGAGAACAACATATTGGACTTGGTTTGCGATGGAATGTGCAAGTATACACAGTTGTTATCAAGTAATAAGTGAGTAAAAGAGTATTGTCTCCACAGGGAATATATTGATAATCAATAGATGTAAAATTAATATTTAACAAGTTGGTAAGAAGATAAAATATTTTGAGAGTGATGAATGTTCTAATTAACCTAAATTAATGAATAATATGCAAATGTAAATAAAATAAAATGCAAGAAAATGTTTAAGCAACAATTTACAAGATTTAATAACAATAGCATGAATGAGCTAGAACAATTGCAATTCTTGACTTAACTCATTCGTAATTATGCTTAATAAATGTTCAAGAGAAAAATTCATGGCAACTTGATTATCTATTAACTTGGAATCTAAAATTCATAAGCTTCTGTCGAAGTCGTATGATAGTCACTTAAAAAAAACATGCATATGTTTATGTCATAATTTAGCTAAGGGTTTTATTTTTAACCACCATTCCTTAGAATTTATACAAAGTAATATGGATGTTCCTATATGAAACAATTTAATCACATAAATCTAAAAGTTATGTTGGGTAAGAGGGTTCTTTCAAATTATCATAAACTTTAACCCATTTCTGTCAAATATAAATTAAACATGCATTTTCCAAATATGTGTACATTAATCACTATCCAATTCTGACTAAGCAATTAATTCTAATGCATTCATACATATTTACTGTATGAACTACATCAATGATTTTATTTGGAAGCATAAATAATTGAGGCACAAAACATTATAAACATAAATTGAACTTATTAAATTAAGAATATGCAATTATTCTAGCAGAAACAAATTAAGTCATTATCATTAAATAAAAAGAAATAAAATAATTTGCAATCATGTTTTTAAACTTAGAATAAGTAAAAGAGAAAGGAAGAAAAAAATCTAAGAAGATTCCGATAATTCTTTGAAAACTGTCTGTGGTGGTTTCCTCCTAATTTCATCATTGCTTTTATGCAAACTACTTCTTCGGTAGTTGGCTGTGAGAGCTTCAACTCAAGAATTGCTTACTTGATGATCTTTTAAAAAGAGAATGGAAAAAATGGGAGAAAATAAAAGGCTTAAACATGGGAGAGAAGAGGGAATAAAGATGTTTGAGAGAAGAAGGAATGGTGAGTGAATGGGTGATGAATGAAGGGAGATTAGGCCTTTATTTATACACATATAGGGTGGCTAAAAATAGAAATTTTTAGCCTTGATTTTCTTCCTCAAGTGTCTGGCCATGGATTGAGGAGAAGGGGGTTCAGTTGTTTTGCTATTTTAAGCAAAGTGCTTAAAATGCAAAGCTCGAAAAGTGGAGGTGTAGGATAGGATATGTAAAAAATTTTGAGGGTTGTTTTATAATTATTTAAAATAAGCTTTTAAACAGCTAATCAGGCAGCAACATAGACAGTTTGAGCTTGCTAGATTTAACAAAAATTGGGCCTCTTTGCCGTGCACATACTTCCTCCTTTTAAATAAACTGAAACGTACAATCAAACATGAATATGTAAATCACCATTTTACATACCTCAACTGCACAACAAAACAACTCATAATAATTCAACTTGTTATCACCAGAACTTGAAGTCAAACACAACACCATAACATAGTACTAATATATATCTAAAACAACCACAAGAAGGAGTTTGAGTTTAGAAACTCACCAACAAAATACTTGGGGTTGACATACCTTACACTTGCTTAGCCTTCCCTTTATCATTTGGGTCTCCTCTTTCTTTGTAACAACCCATTTTTAGTGAAATCAAAATAGTGGTTTCAGGACTACAAATCTAAATTCATAAAATTTATTTTTTATATTTTATTACCTATAGCATGATAGAAATACTGTATAAAAATTTTGTTATGAAATTTTACCGTTTACATGCTTAATTTGATAAAAAAGACTAAATCGTGTAAAGCGCAAAAGTTGAGTTCTAATAGCTAAAGGTATTAAATAGCTATAGAACTATAGAATGGAGGTCTTTATATGGTAATTAGACCATTAGAGTTGATAGTGAATTTTAATGGTTGGCATTATTGAAATGTGAATGAATTATTATGGTTAATTTTAGAAATTAGTAATTAAATTATTAAGGTTAATTTTGGAAATTAGTAATTAAAGTTATAATTAATTAAATAAAATGCACTATTATCATCCATTATCATCATCTTCCACCGAATTTGAAGAGAAAACCTAGCCATAGAAGCTTGAAGTTTCGACAAGCTTATTTTGCTCAATTAGGTATGCATTTTTGCCCCCTTTTTTATGATTTCTATGTTTTCGAGATCGTTGTAGCTTAATCTAACTAGCCTGGGGACTAATTTGTAAAAATTTTAAACTATTAGGGTTTTACCATTGTTGAATATACTTGAGTTTTGAAGTTTGATGATAGAAAATGAATGGTTGTTGTTAGATAAACAACTTTTGTAAATAGATTTTTGATGAAATTGTCAATTAGGGACTAAATTGAAAAATAAAAAATATTACATGGTGAAATTGTGAAATAATTGAAGTATAGGGCAAGCAAGGGACTAAATTGTAAAGAAATTAAAAGTATAGGGGCAAAATGATAATTTTTCCAAAATATATTTTAGATTAAATTGAATGAATTATTTGCTAAATTGAGTTAAATTTATCCGTATAGATCCAGTTAAACCTCGTACGAAGTTAGATCGGGGCAAAGAGAAAGTCTTAAATTAATCGCCTCCGTATCTACGTGTACTCGTCGAGGTAAATTCATGTAATTAAATTGTGTTTATATGTTTATTTAATTGAAATATATATAAATGTTATGATTTTTCATATATAATTACCGAATGCATATCCAATGACGTACGACGATTATCGAGCCCTGTTTGAACCATAGAAATCCGTAGGATACAAATGACATGTCATTAGGGTTACCGATTTATGGCTTGTGAGAGCATACCAATTTATAGCTCGTGAGAGTATACTAATTTATAGCTCGTGAGAGCATACCGATCTTCAGCTCAAATGAGTATACCGATTCATCGCTCGTACGAGCATACATGTACATGAATTGACGTATTATAGTTAATGAGCTAGTACACTATGTGTGAGCTATCTCGGGTATCCAACGGTATTCTAAACGCTTTAACGGGCAATGTTCTATTATGAAATGATATAAGTTTGATACGAACTATTACAGGTATACACATGAAATGCATGGAGATGATGTTACATGATTTATAGATATATGAAATGGTTGATACATGTATATGGAACTTGATTAATTGTTAAGCATCCATGATTATTGGTTCATATATGCATTTACATGGCTAATATGGTTAGTATATTTGTACTTAGGCATTTGGCCAAAATATGTTGGAATATGCTTTGTTACTTACCTATTACTTGATCAAATGGTAAGTTAAATTCTAAGTTATATGAACTTACTAAGTTTAGATTGCTTACTTCGTGTTATTTTCCATGTTTTATAGTGAATCAGAAGCTGGTTCAGGTTGGAAGCTTGTCGGAGCTATATCACACTATCCATCGACTCTTTTAGTACTTTTGGATGTTTAATTTTGGTTATAATGGCATGGATAGGTATATTAGCTAATGTTGGCCTATATGTTTAGTTGTTGGAATGGCCATTTGTTTGCCTTCTGTTTTGGTATTTTGATGATGGTATGAGTTTGGGTTTGGCATGTACATATTAGCCTTGAAATGTTGATGATTTGCTTAAGGTGTTTGAAAGGTGAAATGGTAGTTGAATGTGCATATTGTATATTTTTTATAACCTGATGTGAATTGGTACTTTGCTATGGAAAACATAAATGTATTTTGAGGCTAGTATATTTGGTATCATTTGGTAAGTTAATTCAATGGTTTGTATCGATGCAAATCTAGTTGGAAATTAGTTGATTATTTGACCAAAATAAGTTTATGATTATACATGTTTTTATACTGTCATTTGAGGTGCCTAAGGGTATACTGGTTGTATGTTATTATACCATATGAATGAAGATGGATTGTGCATGATTTTGGTACTTTGTAATGGCCTGTGTATTTGTGCATTCGTCTTTGTAGGTACAAGTTAATTTGGGTGAGAAAAATGGCTTGAAAAATAGCCTATTTTCGTCTATAAAAGTAGAGACATGAGCGTGTGTCTTAGCCGTGTGTGACACACGGCCAGGTGACACGGCCATGTCTCCCTTGTAAATTTCAAAGGGTTGCAAGTCAGGCTATTACACAATCTAGCCAATGGCCTGGCACACGGACGTGTGAGGTTACCTTGAAGGGTATACAACTTGGCACACGGGCGTGTCGCTTGGCCGTGTGGCCTAAGTTAGTGAGTCACACAGACACGGATATGGGCTGGGACATGGCCGTGTGTCCTTATTTTGAATGCCCACACGGTCTGAGACACGGGAGTGTCTCTTGACCGTGTGAGTCACACGGCCTGGCCATATGGCCATATAACCTCTGCAGTGTTGAAAAATTTTATTATTTTCTAAAAAATTCTCTGAGTTTCCGATTTAGTCCCGACTTATTTCTAACATGTATTTTGGGCCTTAAGGGCTCATATAAGGGATAATATGTATATTTTTTTACTTGGTTTTAATGTGTTTATTGATATGTTATGAAATGTTTGAAATTTTGTTTGTTTGTATTGTAAACTCCGGTAATACTCTGTAGCCCTGTTTCAGCAACAGATATGGGTTAGAGGTGTTAAATTCTTGGTTGGCTAAATATAACAACCATAAAAGGATCGAAACGAAGACATACTTATGTAAGAAAACCTTAATTCATATGCATGCAAAGGAGTTATGAATGTTAACTAAGACTTAAATCATCACAGTTCAAGATAGTTATGTTGAAATCTCCTAACTTTCATTTCTTTTCTTAAATCAGAAGGTACGTATGAGTTAGAAAGATTACCAAATTGCTAAGTTCTAAAATATTTATGCTAACACCCTAGATTCGTCCCTTCATGCAACCTGTTTCTTAGTTTCCTTTCTTACAGAATGAACCAAAGAAGAAGATGGAAGAAAGGAAAATAAATGCCAAAATGAAAGAATCCTCTTTTTCTATAATCTTTCCACCATTGATTCCCTAAATCCCAAATCGATCAGTATTATTAATACCTTTAATTATAATATTTCTAACTAACAAAAAATCCTAGTTCTAATGTAACAAAACTAAATTTAAATTCTAACTATTTACCAATCAGCCCACCAATTTCCCATAACCACACTAAAACCCACATAAATAGAAAATTTTTCTAATTAAATACTCAAAATTTCTAACATACCAAACTTGGTCTCAAATAATCCACAAGTAATAGATCTCGTCTCTACCTTTCATGTCTCGTCAACATTAATTTTGACCTCATTTTCACAAGGCAGAGTCTACTAGTCCAAGTGCATTCATGAATTTCTTCATGAAACCAGAATACATGATAACACCAGTGTGTTCAATCCACTAGGTTCAACAGCTTCTTTAGTTCTCAATTATGAAAGTCATCCCGTAGATGTCATTGAATTTCATTGAATGTTAGGTAAACTTCATTACTTGTCTTTTACTCGCCTAACATAAGTTTTATTATTGACAATCTATCTCAGTTCACGTATAGCCCCTTTGTTACTCTCTAGAATACGGTGAAACAAAGTGCTTTAATACTTAAATCACACTACTAATCATTCCCTCCATATTTTGCATCATCATGATCCTAATCTTTTTGTCTATTCCAATGCAGATTGGGCAAGAGATCATAGTGATTAGGTGTCTGTTACTAGCTTCTTCTTTTTTTTGTCTCAATCATATTGTTTGGTCCTTTAGGAAATTAAACAATAAAAAATAGTTCAAACAACAATTGAAGCGAAACCTTATGCTATTACAGGTATTGTAGCTGAAACTTTGTGGATCGTGAATCTTTACAAAACTTGCAAGTTCCTCTTGCTTAGCCTCTCAAAATTTTTTTTAGATAATCTCAGTGCTACTTTTCAATGCCAACATCCATTTCTCTATAGCAAGATGAAGCATTTGGATGTCTATTTTCATTTTGTTTGTATATCACTTGAAGTTGTCCACATTCCAATTACAGATCAACTTGATGATGCTCTTACCAACATAAGGGTTTTCATTATCTTGTTCCCAAGTGTTGTTGCTCACCCCCTAACTTGAGGAAGACATGTTGAAAATATGTGTTTTACTGAAGAAGCTTGTGGGGTCTAATTTTTTTTTCAAAAAGACAAGGACCTGCTACGTAATTTTCCTAATTATGTTTCTCTTGTGCCATTTGTAGGGCCAGATGAATTAAAGGAGGGAGAGGCATAAGTTAGTAGGCCATCAAATGTAATGATTGGTGGGCCAAGTGGGGAACAGACTGGGCCGAACGGTCTTTTAGTTTCTAATGGATTAATTTTTAATGGTTTGGATAGCTCAATTTCAAATGGGTACAATATTATTTTAAATAATCAGTATGTAGGTAATATTTCTTCTAATGTTTTATTTGAGCAGGGAATGGGGAAGGAGCATTCGGGTTCTCCAGGAATTATGAAGGACAATATAATTCTTAATAACCCCATGTTTGAAGGATCTAATGAATCTGTGGTCAAATTAGACGTAAATTTTTTAGACCCAAAGCATCATTTGGCCGTTATTATTAAAGATAATAATATGGATAAAACACCTAAAGGTAACAAGAAAAATATTTTAGTTAGTACTAATAAATCTTTTTCTATTTCCAGAGGACGCGGTTCTGAAAATAAAGTTGGTAATAATCGTGGTGGAGCTTCACTTAATCGGTCATTCAAGGATAAGGGAATAGATTAAAAAATGCTGAAATTTCTCAAATTCCATTGTCAGATGCTATAAGCTCCATGGTCAATCTTGTTAACTCGTAAGGTGGGCCTGGATTGGATGTAATTGGAGGTGGTGCTGAAGGACAAACTAGTGGTCCTAACTCCACATCTGCATGATTTGGCGGTATTTTTATTTTTTATTTCTTTTAAATTTTTTATAAATTTTACTATTTTTTGCTGGAATTGTCAAGGTTGTGCCAGTTTAATTCCCTCATATTTTTTAGGAGTATAATAGAGATCATAAGCTTGATTTGGTTGCCCTTTTAGAAACAAGGGTAAGTGGGCCCAAAGCTGATTCTATTATTGCGAAGCTTGGTTTCGAGTTTTCACATCGCGTAGAGGTTGTGGGTTGCTCGGGTGGTATTTGGATAGGTTGGAAGGACTCCATTTCTGTAAATATCTTGGATAATCATTCCCAATTTATTCTACTTAGAATTTCTAGAAAGTTTTATCGATAACCAATTTTGGTCACTTTTACGGCAGTCCTAATGGTCAAAAGCGGAAGCAGTTATGGGATGCTCTTAAATATACTGTGACAGTGGATCGGTCTCCGTGGTTAGCGATTAGTGATTTCAACACTATTCTTGCTTCGTGTGAAAAAAGAGGTAGACGAGTCATCGAGAAAAGATGTGTTCTCTTTAGTGAGTTCACGTATTCCATGGGATTGCATGATCCAGGTTTCAGTGGGCCAAATTTTACTTGGAATAGAAGGGGAGTTTTTTAGATACTAGATAGAGCAATTTGTAAAGATGCTTAGAGTCTGAAGTTTCCTTTGTCCAAAGTTCTTCATCTTCAAAAGCTCAAATCTGATCATAGACCACTAAAATTATCTCTTATGTCTGATGTTCAGCCTTCATATAAAAGACCTTTTCGGTTTTTAGCTGGTTGGGTTGAGCATCTGGGGTTTTCTAAGTTTGTTAAGGAGAATTGAAAGTTTATATGGGTTATGTCATCAACTCATGCTATTTTCACTGATTAAGTGAAATTATGGAATAATGAGGTTTATGGACACATTATGCATCGGAAGTATCTTTCGAAGAAAAAGTTGGACAATGTTCAAAAGGCAATTGATCCAAGAAACTTGACTCTTTTGAATCAGGTCGAGTTGGAAATCTGAGAAGAGCTAGAGTTAGTGTTACATCAAAAGCTAGGTGTGATTGGTTAGTTTTTGGTGATCGCAATACAAGGTTTTTTTATAGAAGAACTTTGCAGAGAAGAAAGCATAATCGTATTGTGGCTCTAAAAAATCAAGCAATGGAGTGGGTTATGGATGAAGATGAATTGAAACAAGAAGTGGTTAACTTTTATAGAAATCTTTATGGGGAGCAACCTATGAGTACGAGTAGTCTTGGGTGTGGTACCGTCCCACCTCTTGAGCAGGAAGAGATCCAGTTCTTTAGTAGGCATTTTTTTATGAGGAGATTAAAAAGGCTCTTTTTGATATGGTGCCTTTAAAAGCTCCAGGCAGTGATGGCGTTCACGCTATTTTTTATTAGAGTTAGTGGGAGTTGGTGGGTCCTTCGATTTGTGAATAAGTTAAAAGAATTTTCTCTAGTGAAAAGATTGATGCAGACCACAATAATTCGCTTATTGTCCTTATTCCTAAAGTGCAGCATCCGGAATGTTTCTCACAGTTTCGTCCTATCAACCTTTGTTCGTTCCTCTACAAGCTTGTGATGAAGGTTAATGCTAACAAATTTAAAATGGTCTTTCCAAAGATCATAGGACTCGAAAAAGCAGAGTTTATCATCGAAAGGAACATAAATGATAATATCATCATTGTTCAAGAAGTCATTCATTCTATGTAGAGTAAGCAAAATAGTAAAAAATGCATGGCCATTAAAATTGATCGCGAAAAGGCCTACGATCGTGTCGTTGGGATTTCACTGATGCTTCTCTACAGGCGGCAGATATTCCTAACTTTCTCCATAATGTTATTATGTCAGCTATTTCTGGTTCAACTATGTAGGTGCTTTGGAATAGAGTGCCTTCCTGAAAGTTTAAACCAGTAAGAGGAGTTCGTCAAGGATGCCCATTGTCACCCTATCTTTTCATCCTGTGTATAGAGTGGTTAGGGCATGGTATTTACGTGGCCATGGCTGATGTAAATGGTCACCCATTCAGCTTACTAGATCAGGTCCGTCTCTATCTCATCTCCTTTTTGCAGATGATTTGATTATTTTTTGGGCATGTAAAGAAGAAACATGTACAAATTATTAAGGAAGTTTAGACACCTTTTGTGGTCTTTCGGACATAAAGTTAATCTTCAAAAGTCAAACATGATGTTTTCTAAAGGGGTGGATGAGGACTCCTTGGGTTTCAAGTGGTGTAGAATCTTGGTTCGTATTTAGGGGTTCCTCTCTTTTATAAGAAGGTTACTAATAATACTTTGCGCTTTATTATCGATAAAATGCTGAGTAAACTGTGCAATTGGGATGCTCGACAACTCTCTCTTACTGGCAGAATTACTTTAGCTCAAGCGGTCTTACTTTCAATTCCAAGCTACTTTATACAATCGATATTGATCTCTAAAGGTTTGTGTGATGAGATTAAAGCTATAGTTAGACAATTCATTTGAGGTTCCACTAGTACTAGTAAAAATATTGCTTGAGTAAGCTGAGATTTGATACGTCAACGCAAATCGCATGGTGGGCTTGGTATAAGGGCTCTTTATGATCATAATACCTCTTTTATAATGACGCTGGGATTCAAATTAGTGACTGATCATTCCTCTTTATGGGTCAATGTGCTTTGGTCCAAATATGGGGTTCAAAGTGGTTTACCAGAGTCTTTATCAAGAGGACGGTGTTCTTTCTTGTGGAGATATTTTTCGAAGATTTGGCCGCTTATACGGGAAAATTTACTTTAGTAAGTTGGGGATAGGCATAATATTAACTGCTAGAAGGATTCGTGGGTGCCTAAGGTGGGACCGTTATCCAAAAAAATAATCTGCACTACTAGCTTGGATATGGATTGTTCCCTTAGCGATATGGTCACGGAGAATGCGAATTGGAATCTAGACTTCTTTCGCCTTTGGTTATCTGAAGACATTATTCAACAGATTGTAGGGATTCCCCCACCCCAATCAAATTCAAATATGGATAGAATTTTTTAGGGGGAACTATGTCGAGCACTTTTTCTATTAAAAGTGCATATAATAAACTTCAAGAAGATTCTTGGCATGGCAAAGAGGATGTTTGGAAGCTACCATGGAATTATATTGGGCCGCAAAGAGTTCAAGTTTACATTTGGCTTGTTATTTTACTCACCAATGTTGAAAGAATACAAAGAGGATTGGGGTCTAACACTGCTTGTGGCACTTGTGGCCACAATTATGAGAATATCCTTCATGTACTTTGAGACAGCACAACGACAAAGGAGATATGGATGCAGATAGTCCCTACATGTAAGCAATCTTTTTTTTTTGCAGGATCTCTTCATGATTAGATGGGGCTTAACTTACGAAATCAGCAGGCAATGAAGCTAGTAAATGGAGTCAATTGGCCTTGTCTATTCAGGATTATCATTTGGCGCCTGTGGAAAAATCGAAACCTACGTATATTTCAAGGTCTTTCTTGGAGTACTGATGAAGTTATCAAAGCCTCCTTATGTTGGGTGAAACAGTATGTTTCGGTATCCAAATCAAAGGGCACTAAACTCTCACGGACGGATTTGATTCCTGACTCTTTGGATGGTTAGGTCTATTTGAATACTGATGGATCGGTCAAATATGAAGATATGTTTGTTGCAGCTGGAAGGCTTCTGTGGGATCAGAAGGGAGCTGAGATTGTTGGATATACGAGGTATTTGAGAATTTGTGAAGTTATTAATTCAGAATTATGGGGCATTCTAGATGGGTTGCAAATTACCTTTGATCGTGGCTTTCGGAAAGTTCTTATTCGGACAGACAATCTTGAAGCGGTTACCCTCATTCATGAAGGAGTTTGGAAAGGCTCTAATTTGGCCTTAATTATGAGAATTCTTTACTGTTAAAGCTGCTAAGTCACTAGAATCTTCAACATATCCCAAGAGAAGAGAATTGAATTGCAGATAAAATAGTTAAGCTCAGAAGAGATAGGGAACCAGGATTACTGTTAATAGACCAGGATAATATATTGAGTTTTCTTAATGTTTGATTTCTGAGTTGTAATTTTTTTCCTACCAAAAAAAACCTTTGGTTTATTTTAAATTTATTTTATCATTTACTTTGGTTTTAGTTTATCCTTGTATTTGATTTCTGAATTCTTATTATTTAATTTTTTTTATCTTAGAATTGTTTTTGTTATTTGCCTTCACATCTTTTATGTAAATATATGACTGGATACATCAATAAAATTATCAATTTTCGCTTCTCATTTAGAACTTTTTTATTAGTAAAACTTGAACTCTAATGTCTACCAAGAACCCAATTAACTTATTGTAAAGCTTAATGCACACTTTAGTCTTGATGTATATCGCTTTTCTGACTTTGGTCCTTAAGGTTTTTTTGGCTCACTTCAATCCCTAATGTTATCAAATATTCCCAGTTTAGTCCCTAATGTTACAAACGTTCTCGATTCAATCCTTTGGTTGTTAAAAAATCGGCTAGACACAATGGCGTTACCATGACACCATCATCCAAAAAAACCTTAAAATCTTTAAAAATGAAAAAAATTACAAAAAAATTATTAAATAAAAATATATTAAAATAGAAATAAATATAAAATTAAATAATAATATAAAAGTTTACTAAATTTGTTTAAAAAATATTAAAAATTTTAATTTTATAAGCCACATTTACTAGAGTTTGAACATGAGATCGTTGTCTCTTGAAAAGATTCCACTTATGATAATTGTTTTATAATTCAGTCAATCAAAATTTATAATTGATAGACCTTGTTAAGTGATAAATTTGAATAATATTTGAACATAAATTATCTAATCATGTAGCTAAGTTGAGTTTACCCCTACCTTCTTTTGAACATGTGAAAAATTTTATAAATGTATTATTATTATTATTATTATTATTATTATTATTATTATTATTATTATTATTGCTTTAAATAGATTCATTTGAATGCAAATAAGTATATATTTCAAAAGCAACTATTATTTATTTGTGCGATTTACAGTCAGAGGCGAAGTCAGAAAATTTTTTAGGGGGTCAAAATTAAATTATAAATTTTTACGATAGTAATGCAATTTCACCATTTTAACATTTATATCTTTATAATTTTAAAAAGATTAAATCAATTTTTTATCATTTTTAGTGGGCAAAGTGCAATCTTACTTATTGTGTCATATAGATTTAAATAAAAAGAAAAAAGAATTTTTTTTTTTAGAAAGGTGGAGAAGAAGGTGGTAGAGGAAATGATGATAGTGATGTTGGGGAAGTGAAAGTGGAAAGTAAATTTTGAGGATTAAATTGAGATTATTTCATAAATTTCAAGAGTTAATTTATTTTAAATTATGACTAAATTATTATAATATGTAAAAGTTGAGGATTAAATTTATTATCATACTCATTTTTAATTATTATGTCTCATTTGTATCATAGATTTAACAGCATGTAATGAAAATGGACAAAAATATAATTTTGATTACTTGGATGATAAAATTTTAAAAATTGATGGTTAAGTGAAAAATAATAATAATTAAAAAAACTGAATTTGAAAAATTGATAGTTGAATAACAGAAAAAATGATAATGGTGAGGTGCGTTAAGATGTTGGTTACCTTTTATTTTATGAAAATTAACCTCACTTCACTAATTCTAATATTACCGGTGTGCATTAGATGTGTAAATTCAGTATTTAAATAAAATAATAAGGAAAACATTTTTATATTAGCATTTATCAAAAAATCCAAACAACAAGTTATTTTTTTTAATTGTTTAAACAGTAATCCTGATCGTCATAGTCGGATCCGGTTTAGACGGTAGGGCCGGGTGGGGTGTTCGGACCCAGTGTCGGTGAAAGATGTTGTTCTGGTTACTTGGTACGATAGTAATAATTAATGGCCATGAATTAATGACTATGAATAGGCAAATTCTATTGTCATTTTATTAATAATTGATATAATCAATGGAGTGGTCAACTGTGACTTCCAAGTTTGTACCAATTTCATAGCATTAATTATAAAACCATAATAAAGATTGAGAATAAATTAAATAACGGAGTCATATAAATATATCAAAATTATATTGTGCTTAGAATTAATTAATTTAATCATAAATAAATTAAGATAGAAATGTTTGCATTTCTGAAGCACGTGTTTGGCATGTGAAATTCACCACAAATTTCCTAGAACTGTCCTTGAGATTTGGTGCCACCTTGTTTTATGCCAAGTATGGAGCCTCGTCTTTATAAACCAATAAATATTGAATTACTATTATTTCTTCATTTTTACTTTATCACCTTTTTTAATTTATTACTTATTTGTTTAATTATAGTCTGATGATTAGATAGGTTGATCATTTGACAGGAATGATATTAAGTTATTTTTTAATTACAAAATAAAAAAATATCTTATAATAAAATAAATAAATAAAAAGACATAAACAACAAAATTGAAGATTCTTTTAATAATGAAATATATTCACCACCAAAAAGAGAAGAATAATAACAATTTTAAATTTAAAAAAAAAAGGAAATGACTGTAATTTAAAAAAAAAAAGGCTTTCAAATAAAATAAGTAGCTTTTTTAACGATAAAATAAGTAAGCTATTAATAAAAACTCTTAAATAAAAAAAAAAATTACCAACTACAATGTATGGAAAGGTGATCTGTATAATTCCTCCGCCAAAGATGTACTCCCAGTCTAGGGTAGCTAAGCAAAGAAGTAAAATTAATCCTTCTTTCGTACATGGGTTTTTCCTAGTCTAGAGTAGCTACGGAGGAAGTAAAATTAATCATTCTTCATACGCGGGTATTCGTAGACAAAATGAACCACTTTAAATTATTTCAGTACAAAATACGATAAATTGAACATAGGTTACATAAGCCCCCAATAATTTATTTATTGGATAAATTGATAAATCAAACATTCCCAGCCCATTGAGTGAAATAGGTGATCTCTTGTTTACTAAAGTCATAATGTTAAATTTAATCATTAACGTTTATTTATTTAGGCACTTTAATTCTATTTTTTATTATTTTTAACTCTCAAACTTTTAAAATTTATTCGAGATACTTTTTTATGGGCATAAAAATTAATTGGCCTCTTACTTCTTAAAATTTTAATGGCAATGATATAGCAACTCGTATGACAGTCTATTCATACTTCATTGTTTTCATGGATTTTTTTTTTTTAAATTATGAAACTTGTTGAACATTTTAATGGTTATTAGTATTTTTTTTAATTTTTATAAAACATACCTGTACTGCCACACGAGTTGTCCTATTATTGTCGTTAAAATTTTAACGATTCAACCAGTTTTTCAGTTGAAGGTTAAGGGTCAAAATGATCCATAAAGTAAGAAATAGGGCTAAAGCGATAAAAATAGTAAACATTAAAGAATTAAATGTATCATTATATCTATTTTTGTAACACCCCTTACTCATATCCGACGCCGGGACAGGGTTCGAGGTATTACCTAACTTAAACGGTAACATTCATACACAACCGAGCCATAAAATCTCATTGCAATTTAAAACTTTTCATTCATACACCACTCGTCCCTATTACGGGCCTGCGAGGTCTTAAACATACATTGGAGGTGGTTCGGGACTGAACTGAGACCTTTCGAGTACATAGAAATTTTTTTACTCAAAATAGGGTCACACACCAGTGTGGGCAGGCCGTGTGGTCGCACACGCCCATTTCCCTAGACCGTGTGGGATTTATTTTTCATTTCGAACCTATAGGGGTTTTCACACTGCCTGGCACACGCTCGTGTCTATGGCCCGTGTCCCTCACACGGCCATGACGGGCCATAGACAAGCCTGTATCCTCACCCGTGTGTGAAAACTTGGGTATTCTGTTTATGATGTCAGCAAATATTTAAAGGCACACGGCCAAGTTACATGCCCGTGTGCTGGGCCATGCCCTTCACACGGCTGAGACACACGGCCGTGTCTCTGCCCATGTGTTTACTACTAGGCATTCTGTTTTGCCAACTTTGGGTACAAGGGACACACATCTGACTACACGTCCATAGGGCAGACTGTGTGTCACACACAGCCTAGACACACGCCCGTGTGTCTACCCGTGTGGACAAATATAGGGCTATTTTCCAAGCTCTTTGCCACCTTGAAACACAAGCAAACATATACCAATTTTGCCAATACATAACCATGGCATAAATGCTTATCCAAACATCCACAAACATGACATTTATACTCAATTTCATTTTACATTCACCATGTATACACATCACATCACATTTCATACAAACATGCAAGCTTGCACTTGGGTGAATTCCATCACATTGATTAACCACAATAACCATTATTGGCTCATTTCAAATGGCCATATACAAAATAACTATTAACAACATTTAGCCAACATTTTTTGCCCTAATGACCATGACACATAACAAAATGAATAGACCACCTATACATGCCATAATCTTAAGTGTTAAAATCAAAATACCAAAATAGTTGTTGATAGTGTAGATGGATTCCCGTTGATCACCGAAACTCGAGCTTGCTTGACAAACCTATATGGGAAAGGAAAAGAAAAGGGGTAAGCTATAAAGCTTAGTAAGTCTATATGCAAATAATGAACATCAAAGTCTTATATTACAATACTAACAT
Source organism: Gossypium stocksii (assembly GCA_020496765.1). Lineage (NCBI taxonomy): Eukaryota > Viridiplantae > Streptophyta > Magnoliopsida > Malvales > Malvaceae > Gossypium > Gossypium stocksii. The sequence continues at coordinate 44,321,852 of CM035621.1, forward strand.
AAACAAATACATATAACCACATTTGAGTATTTACATTCATCACTTACTCACTTAGCCTTACCAATGATTCATTATACATAATAAGCACTTAGCACATATGATATTCACTTAAACCTGCACATATATCATCTCAACATACTTTCGTTTTCACTTTCTATTACATATTATCATATCATTTCATTTCATCACCCGTTGAACCATACGAAATTCTAAAGGATACTCGAAAAGATTGCACAAAGTGCCACACTTATATCTAGCCTAAGCTACCACTTATCACATTTCACATAAATGCTCACATTGAGCTATTTACGAGTCTACTCACACAAGCTGATGGTCGAGTCGATATTTTTCAGTGCTGCTCACACAAGCTGACAAGTATTCGCAACAAATGCAGGATTACCTAGCCATTGATAATCGAACTGGACCAGCACTCGGAATCACATATACACTAATACACTTATACGATGGGTTTTCCTAGTGACATGTCACTCGTATCCTAGTCAATTCCTAGGGTTCAATCGGGTTTCTCACACTTGTCGATATTTTTCAACATACACATTTGATAGTTTATCACAATATTACAAATATTAAAAATAATAATCATAAATTCAAAAGGAGACATTATTCACATATAAACTTACATTGAAACAAAATGCTAACTTTTGCGATTTAATCCGTAACCTTGCCATTTCCCCAGTCAAGGTTGATTTCTTGTTGTTCTTAATCTATAATACCAAATTAAGCTTATTTAATTACCACATTGACTAAAACAGTCCATAATTCACACTTTAGAAAAATTATAATTTTGCCCCTAAACTTTCACATATTTGCAAATGGTCCCTAGGCTCGTATAATGAAATGTACTAAATTCCTTAATTACCCAAGCCTAGCCGAACCTATAATGCACTCATAACAGCCCATATTTCTCATCAAACCAAACTTTCACTACCACTTTTACAATCTTTACAATTTAGTCCTTTTCATGAATTTCTATGAAAATCACTTAGAAAAAGATGTTTATTAATCATCTAACTTTCATATTCTTTCATTAAACATCAAAATATATGCATGTCATGCATGGGTATATTTTTGAACATAAACCCTAGCTCAAAATATGGCTAGAAATAGGTAAACCGAGCTACGAGGGTTTCAAAAATACAAAGAACATTAAAAACGGGGCTAGGAGTCACTTACTTTGAGCTTGAAAAGATGAAGAAACCCTAGCTATGTCTTCTCTCAAATTTTTGGCACATGAGGAAGAAGATGGACAAGATTTTTGCTTTCTTTTTCCCTTTTTATTTCATTAATTAACCAAATGACTAAAATGCTCTTAATGGCATTCCTTGAAAATTTTCCCTTCTATGGGTATTTTTGTCCATCATGCTATAAAATGGTCTAATTGCTAAATAATAACCTCTAATTTATGAATCCATTTTAATTTAACACTCAATACTTCTAGAACACACATTTTGCAATTCTTGCAATTTATCCTAGTAATTCAATTGAATACTTTATCGATAAAATTTATTTACCAAATTTTCACACATGCATTCAATCTCATATTAGACCTCAAAACTTTATCGGAATAAATTTTTCTACTTCGAATTCATGGTTCCGAAACCACTATTCTATTTAGGCCCTAAACCGGGTTGTTACAAATTTTTTGGGTACAACGATCATTATGTTAATATTTATATTATGCCACACTCATGTCATATGTAAAAATTTTCATGTGTAACATTATTTACAAAAATTATATATGAAAGCTAAATGTGATTTTAATCGAAATGGTAAAAAAAAATGTAATATATACTATTCCTCATGCTCAAATATCACTATGTGTAGTTATTTTTATAAAATTTATTTAATAAAAAGATAAAAACACTGAGACACTATCCTAATTATATTTATTACTTTGTGAAAAGAATTATAGTTTAATAATTTTTTAATTGAGTCGGTGTCCAATTAACTTGTAAAAATTAAAAATTTATTAAATTATCTCACATACACTATGTGGGGAAAGAATTTTTTATTAAAAGATATAAGTTTATCTTTAAAAGTATAAGAATAACATTCTCTTGGAGTAATAATTAAGGGTTTTTCTAATATCAAGGTTTAAGGTTTAAACTTAAATAATATATTTTTAGATAGATTATTTTAAAGATTTTATATAAAACTATTAAAATCAATTTTTTTGGAACTGGATTGAGGTCAAATTGATTAGATCACAAATTTTTAGTTTGTTCGGTTCAAATAAAATAATTTATTAAAAAATTATAAAAAATATTATAAATTTTATAAAATTCAATTCAATTGGTCTGTTTGCGTGTCAAATGCTTTTTTTCTTTGTTCTGGACCAATATACCATCTAGTTCGGTTCTGGAAACTGATTAAAAGATATAAATACCCATATAATAATATTTTTGTTTGTTGAAAAAAATGATATTTTAAACTTTTCCCAATTAAGTTGGTGTTCGATTGACTTTTGACACTAACTTAGTCAAATACTTTTTTATACAGTAAATAGATTATTACTTTATACAAAGATAATGCATTGTAGTCATTTCTTAATTGAATTGATATTCGACTGACGTATAGCACCAACTTACTATATGAAAAAATAGATATCTTCGAAAGGAAATATATATGATATATATAGTTTACCTTTACAAAAGAATAAAAAGAAAAGTAGTGGGTAGTTTTTAGAGATTTTTTTTTTCTTAAGTGTAACAAGTAGAGTATAATTATAGATACAAGTTCAAGTAACCATAAATATCAACTATTCCAAATAGATTGTTAACCACCAACCAGAATCAAACTATTACAACACAAACAAACTAAAAACTTAATACATTCTAGATTAAAGCCAACAAACTAGAACTAACTGAACTAAAACTCCATACATAATGTGACTTGAAAACTTACACATATAGTTGTACATGGTAAGTCTCAAAAATGGGTACAAAAGACTCAAGATCTCCATTTTTGCCAACTGAGTAAAGACCTCATTGATAAGGAGGTTTCTTTTAATGGTTTTGACAGAAAGGACTATGTATTTTTTTTTAGATATATAAATTGAAAAATAAATACTAGCATTAATTAATTAGTAATATAATTAAATTATTATTGTAATAGTAAATTATTTGCGTTTCTTAAATTTTGTTAATATCATTAATGTATTATCACTTTATCTATTCTTTTATCATAAGAAAAAAAACCAAAGGCATAATTGTCAAAAATATATTCAATGTTTATGGATTTTTGAGTTTAAGCCGTTAACTTTTTTTTTGACACCCTTAATGTTACGATTTTTCAAAAATTAGCTCAATTTTAACAGTGAACGTGATTTGATCGTCAATCAAACTGCAAGTCAATAAAGTAGCCTATTGGCATGCCACATAAGCACGATGTCATAGATGACATCATCTATAGAAAATTTGTTTAACAATTTTTTTTCATTTTATTTCCATCTTCTTTCTTTTTCTCTCTTTCTTCGCATCAGATGGAAACCAATAAAACAAATCAATAAACTTCTTCAGGTAGCCTTTCACAAATCCGTTCTCTAAAAGTATTATTAAAAGGCTGAAAATTGAGAGAGCCTGAAATCATTGACACCATTGGAGACCCAGATTTGAAAATTCTCTGATTCCAATACAAAATGGCATTATCTTCAATCCAGTGGGTCCACCCACCAATGATCTTGCTCCATCGCAATCTACATTGCCAACAGAGCCTCCTCCACCCAACATAGGTTCAAAATAGAATGTACCTGCATCAGCTAGTACACGTGCAACTCGATTCGTCTTCCTCATCCTATATTTACCCATGGGAAGCTAAACAAAACCTCTATGCAAACTCTATTAACTCCTCCACTATCGCCAAACATTCTAGGGTTTGAAATCTTATCTTCCTCAATGGCGAAGAAAGAGGTGTCATTGGAGCCCGACAAGGCCAACCCACTAATTGAAGACATGGATCTCAAAAACCTTGACTCCTCTGCCCAAACCCCTAATGCTAGATACGACGCCAATAATGACTCCAAATTGAAGCGTGGGAGAGAAGAAGACAACAAAGAAACTAAATACATTTCCAAAAAGCAGAAACTGAAGAAGTCTATAGTGGAAGAAAGGTTGGAGAAGAAGTTAGATTTATTGGAATTTTTCGGGTTTCGCTGTTAGTTTTCATTGGTATTTACAATTTATTTGATGATCTATTTTATTTTGAAGAAAATTTTTATTTTTGTTTATATCAGTAGTTGTATTATAATCATAGCTTTCATCGTGAATGAAGATAGTAGAAGAAAATTTTTATTTTTATGTTTCTTTTTTGGTTTCGCTGTTAGTTTTCATTGGTTTCGCTGCACTCATAACAATTTTTTTTTATAGAAGGCATCATTTATAATATCGTACTTATGTGGCATGCCACATAAGTTATTTTGTTTAGCTACAGTTTGATTGACGATCAACTCATGTTTACTGTTAAAATTGGGTTGATTTATGAAAAAATCACTTGAGGGTGTCAATAAAAAATGGTTAAGGGCTCAAACCCAAAAACTGTAACAGCCTAATTTTTAGTGGTGTCGGAAATAGTGATTCGAGATCACTAAATCCAATGAGAGAATTCAAAAATTTTGTTATTTATTAATTATAATTTAAAAATTAATTTAGGAAAGCGATGAAATAGTAATTTGTGCTTTTGAAAGAATTATTAGGTTAATTAGTCTCGAAAATGAGGAATCGAGACCTCAAATTTATAAACCAAGCCTTAAATATTTTTATAAATATTTATAGAGTGTTAATAAGTTAGTATTAAATTTTTGTTAGAAAATTTTAACGTTTTGATAGTTAATTAATTAAAAAAGGACTAAATTGAAAAATATGCAAAACTTGTTAAAATGATTAAATAGCTTAAGTAGTGAATAAGGAAGGAAAAAAAAGGCAATTTGACACTTATTAGAAGGCTGAAACGGCATGTGCAGAGAAAAATCTTAAGATTTTATGAATTAGTGGCAAAACGGTCATTTGGGAAATTAGGGTAAAAATAAAACAAAGTGACCAAATTGGAAATCTAGACATTTCTTCATCAATATCCAGCCAAAAATAGCCATAGAAGAGTCCCTCTAAGCTGGTTTTCATATATTTTCGACATGTGAGTTCAATTCTTGCTCTTTTTTTGAAATTTTTATGTTTTTGAGACTTTTACAACTAGGTCCAACTAATTAATTCATTATATTTTGATTTCATGGGTGATTTTGAAAATTTCCATTGATGAGTGTTGGAAGTTTATGGTGAATAAATATGGATTTGAAGCTTTAATTTTGCTATATGATGATTTTATCAAGTGAATTTAATAGAAATTGATTTTTAGGACTAAATAGTGAAGAATAAAAGAATTAGGGTTTTTTATTAGATTGTTATAAATCAAAGGCTATAAAATAGCTTAGAATATTGGGATAAATTTTTAATTGAGAAGAATTAGCTTATTTGGATGGAAAATTGATAAGGGACTAAATTGTAAAAATTATAAAAGTTAGGGTAAATGTATAATTTTAAAAATTTAAAGGTATAAATTGTAAAGTGAATTAGAATCGAATTATGTGCTAACGAATTAATAATTCTATATTTTAGACCAAGAGCCTGTAGATAATCGTGAAAAAGAAAAATTACAGAATAGTCATTGAGCTACTACAAACCTACAAGTTTATTTCAGGTAAGTTCGTATGGTTAAATTTTAATGTTCTAGACTAATTGAAGAATGGTAATATGCATTTATTCATATTAATTGTTGAAAATAAAATTATGTGTTAAAAACTATGAAATTGAATCAAGTGTTGAAGAGAAACGGAATGCAAGAAATGAGTACAATCATTCAGTGCAAAAAAGGAATTGACAGTAAATTACCCAAGTAAACCGAGGTTCAGCATTTTTTGCGAATTCTTGTGTTTACTTTTCATTTAGCTCTCACGAGTTTCTGTTAATTCATATGAGTTTTAGCTTAACATTTTTGGGTTTTAGTTTAACTCTTCTGAGCTTCAATTTAACCCTTGTGGGTTTCCATTCAGCTTTTATGAGCTTTTGTTCAATCTTTACGGGTTTTCGTTTAGCACTTATGTGCTTCAGTGTAGCTTTCGAGCTTCTATTTACTATGTACTCATATCCGTAAGATGTTCTCCAATTTGACCAAGGCTGGTAAGTGACATATGGAGAGTTATTGGAAAACTTAATGATATTATCGATCTTGACATGAAATAAGTGAAATCATCAATTGAGGTTGTGATTGGCAGGAAATGTATAATGAACGATTTATTTAAATGCATCCTTAAAATATGTTCGATAAGATTTAAGTTTAAAACCAACTTACTAAGCTATGTATAGCTTACTTAAGTTGTTAAATTTTTTTGTAGATTTCTAAGAAGTTTAGAGGATCGGATCATCACATTCAAGCCACACTATCCAGATTGCCCAGTAGATTTTATTATATATTTTATGGTTTATATGGCATGTATAGGTACTTGAATGATAAAGTAAACAATGTGATAATTCCATTTTGGTTATGTTTTGTATTAACTTATAAGTAAGTTTGTCATATTTAGTATATGTATTAGTAGGAGTAATGGATGAACCAGTAATGAATGAACTAGTAAAGTATGTTATTATAGTAGTTACATGTGATGAAAAACTATGTAAATGACTTGGTTTCTAGCTTGTATTGGTTGTTTGGTTGAGTTATAATGGTGTGTATCAATGTTGTGTGCAGGTTGATTGTGTAAAGGGTGAGAAAAGTGGCCTTAAAATGGCCTATTTTCGTCTACACTGGTAGACACACGGGCATGTGTCTTGACCGTGTGTGACACACGACTTGGTACATGGGCATATGGCTTGGCCGTATGTCCCCTGCATCTTAAAATTAAGAAATAAAATGCTTAAAATTGAGCACACAGGCAGAGACACGATGTGTGTCTCAGCCGTGTGAGATACACAGTCTAGAACACGGGTGTGTGACATTGCCGTGTGAAACCTGCATCTAATTTTCAAAAATTGAATTAACCACACGACTTAGCACATGAACGTGTGACTTGGCTGTGTGACTTCTATTACTTCATATTTTACAAGTCAGAGAGTTACACGGGTTAGGGACACAGGCGTGTGAAGCCTCACGGCTTGAGACATGGGCATGTTACAAAGTCGTGTGAGCCACACGGCCAGACCACACGGGCGTGTCCCTTACCACACGGGCGTGTGTGCCCTGCATCTAGGGAAAAATTTTGGAAATTTCACGAAAAATCTCCTGTGATGCCGATTTAGTCCCAACTTGTTTCTAATGTTTAAATTGGGCCTTGAGGGTCCAATCAACGGATGATATGATTAGTTTCAATTATGAATAATAAAAATATGAATTATCTGTGTTTGTCCGATAAACTCCGGTAATACTTCATAACCCTGTTTCAGCGACGGATACGAGTTAGGGGTGTTACAAAAACCTATAAATGTTGAGGGTATTTTTGACAATTATGCCAAAACTAAAATAAAAACCAAAAAAAATTTGTTGCACAAAACTCAATCACATATTTTATTATTAATATTATGTATATATCTATACTATTATTAGGTCACTGACTGAATTGGTGTAATGAGTTAACTGGACATTGACTTAAGGAAAAACTTAAAAATAATTCCAACCTCAACCTATGACACCTGTAAAACCTCTCACCCAAGTCTGATGCTGAGATCGGGTACGAGGCATTACCAGACATACGAACACAGGATCACTCAATCTCGACTCACAAATTTCATGAAAATTTAAAACTTTTCAATTTTATTCAAAACACTCTTATTATGGGCTTACGAGACCCAAAAGACTCATTGGGTACGATCCGGAACCAAACTGGAACTTTTTGAACACTTAGAAAAATTCTACTTAAAATAGGGCACACGCTTGTGTGGGACAGGGATACACCCATGTGGGTAGGCCGTGTGGTTGCACACCCCCATGTCCCTAGCCCGTACGGAATTAATTTTCATTTCGAACCTACAAAGGTTTTCACACGGCCGAGCACACGCCCGTGTCTCTGGCCCGTGTCCTTCACATAGCCCTAACACCCCCGTGTCCTCACCCCGTGTGAAAAACTGGGGCATTCTGTTTATGACGTCATCGGGAAATCTTCGTCACACGGCTAAGCCACACACCCTTGGCTAGGTTATGTCTATCATATGGTCGGGACACACGGTCGTGTCGCCAACCTATGTGTTTAATACAAAACATTTAATTATCATAATTTCAGGTGCAGGGGATACACGACCTATCAACACGCCCATGGGCTGGCCTGTGTCACACACGGCCTAGACACACACCCGTGTGTCTACTCGTATGGACAATTATAGGCTATTTTCCAAGCCAATTGCCACCCTGAAACACAAACCGACACAAACCAATTTTGCCAATACACAATATAACACGAAAACGCATCCAAGCAACCACATTTCGACATCCACACACTTCATTTTACCAACCACACATAAGCATACACATCCATGGACATTATAGACCTAAAATGTAATTTATAGCATAAGAGATTACAACACTTTAATATAACATAACTTAACTATTATGGCTCATCTCAAATGGCCAAAGTAACAAAATAACTCTACCAAAAAATGGACCAAAAAGAACCTTGTCTTATAACTAAAATCAATGGACCACCTATACATGCCATAATTTTTAAGGTTCAAAATCAATATACCAAAACAGTCGTTGATAGTGTTGATGGAATCCCGTCGATCAACGAACCTCGGATTAGCTTGACGAACTTATAAGGGAAGGGAAAAACAAAGGGGTAAGCTATAAAACTTAGTAAGTCTATATGTAAAAGAAATGAGCATTTAAACTACATAGACATAGATAATGGAATTAAGATTTCCAATCATACAATTAAGCTTGAGAGTTATCACTTACACATGGGATCTTACCACATGATTCAATACATACATTAAACACTTAGCACATATAATAGTTTTCATATAACCTGCACATACACAATCTTAAACATACGGTTAAATCTTTTCGCATGCATTCACATTGTGTCATATCAATTCGGATAGCCCGATGAACCACATGGAATACTAAAGGATACACGGAAATAAGGCACAAGTGTCGCACATATAATGTAGCCGAAGCTACCGCTAATATGTAGCCGAAGCTACCACTTATCACATAAGGCTCAATAATGAGCTATTATCGGGTCTGCTCACATAATCTGACGGTGTAGTCGATTCTACTCAGTGCTGCTCACACAAATTGACAGGTATCCGCAACAAATGCAGGATTACCTAGCCACTGGTAGTCGAACTAGACCAGCACCCGTACTCACATAAACAATCGAAAATAGTCGATGGTTTCCTAGTGACATGTCACTCATATAATAATGATTCCTAAGGTTCAAACGGAACTTTTCTTTACTTATTGATTTATCACATTCTATAAGCAATATTTCGATATAAAATTTTAGAATTTCAAATTAATTAAACTAGCTAAACATAATGATTAAAAATAACTCATTATTTACATATAGGATTTACCTTGGTACAAATATGCTAATCTTTTTCGATTTAATCTGGCACCTTGCCTTTTTCTCGGTCAAGGTCGTTTTCGTGTCGTTCTTGATCTATAACATTAAATTTAACTCATTCAATACACACATTACTCAATTGGACACAAAATTATCCTATGGTAAATTTTACCATTTTACCCCTAACATTGTAAAATTTTACAATTTAGCCCCTAGGCTCGTAAAATGAAATGTATCAATTTTTCTACATTCCCAAGCTAGCTGAGCGTATTTCTCTTCTATAGCAGCCCACAATTTTTAATCTTTCACAATTTATGCACATATTTTACAACTTTCGCATTTTAGTCCCTAAATGCATTTTCATGAAAAATCACCTAGCAAAAGTTGTTTACTACACTTCAAGCTTTCATTTTCTACCAATAAACATCAAAATGCTTTCATGTCACACATGGATAAATTTTTAAACATGAACCCTTGCTTAAAATAGTGGTATAGAAAGCTAGGTCAAGGTACGAGGATCTAAAAAATACGAAGAACATGAAAAACGGGGCTAGGAATCACTTACTTGGAGCTTGAAAAGATGAAAAACCCTAACTATGGTGTCCTTTGATATTCGGCCAAGCATGAAGAAGATGGACATTTTTTGGCCTTATTTTCCCTTTTTATTTCATTTAATATCCAAATGACCAAGATGCCCTAAATGACTTTCTTTGCAATTTTTCCTTCCATGGACATTTTTGTCCATTATGCCCAAAAATGGTCTAATTGCTAAATAAGGACCTCTAATTTATAATTTCATTTCAATTTCACACTAAAAGCTTCTAGAACACATATTTTGAAACATTTGCAATTTAGTCCTATTACTCAATTGGGCACTTTATCGATAAAATTTATTTACTAAAATTTCACTCATGCATTCAATCACACAATAAACCTTAAAACTTAATCAGAATAAATTTTTCTATGTTGGATTCGTGGTCTCAAAACCACCGTTTTGTTTAGGCCCTAATTCGGGCTGTTACAACACCAATGTCCCGAAAGTTCAACCAAGGTCTCATAAGCTTTTAACATAAATTTTTGGCATTGATTAATTTTGCCCTCCAATTTTATAAAAAAATTATTTTAGTTATCCATCTAATTTTTCACATTTTTTAGCCCATGAGCATGCATTGTTTGTCAAATCATCTCAAAATGTATGAAAAAAATTAGCATTTGTTAGTTTTGCTAACGCGACATCCACGTGGTAGCCCATGTGTATGCCCGTTAGCAATTAATTAATTTTTTAAAATAAAAAATAAAAAATATTTTTTATACTTTTAAATACTTTTTATTTTTTTAGAAATATTCTTTATAATTTTTTTTGAATTTTTTAAATTTTAAAAAATTAATTAATTGCTGACATGGCATTCACATGAGAAATCCACATCAATAAAGTTAATAGACGTTAAATTTTTCAACCATTATGGAGTGATTTGACAAATAAGGCAAGTTTAGAAATTAAAAAAAAAAACAAAAGTTTAAATAGAAAGCTAAAATGAGATCTTTTATAAAATTGAAAGGTCAAACAAATTATTCTACAACCGCAATTGTGCCATAATAATATAATATATATTTCCACATTATTAGTGAATAAAATAAATAAAAAGTTAATTTAAATCAATGTTGATAAAGAAAGAAATTTTTATTTCCTTCATTATCTTGAGATAATTTTGAAGATAATTAATGCAACTAGATTAGTACCTAAATTAATTTTTATTATAATCAATATACTAGATATTGTGATTAAACAATAAAAAGAATTCAGTATGACAATATTTATCTAAATAATTAAATAGAATTATAAAGTAGATGAAATCACATTATATTTCCACCAAATAACAGTATCCATAAGCTCGTCCCTATTGTCCTTGTGAAAACAAACAATCCTCTCCACCACTCGAAGCCAAAAAAAAAAAAAAAAAAGGCCAAAGGAGGCCATCAAAGGATGTGAAAAAGCAAAGAAAGTAAAAAAAAAAAAAATGGGGTTTGCAGCAGCCAACGGCAACAAAGAAAGCAAAGGCATGGGTTTACTCTTGGTGTTCTTCCATGGCGACCAAAACAAAATCACTAATTCTTCCGTTGATAACCAAACCACCACCACCACGAGGCCACCGTCAACAAGATTTGTTCGAAGAACAGCTTCTTCCAGTCTCCTTTTCTCTAAAGCTCAATCCACTATTTCCATTTGCCTTGTTTTGGTTTTCCTCACGATTCTTCTCTTCACACTCTCTACTTTTGAACCTTCCATTTCCACCCCATCTTTTATTCCTTCTCCCAACATTAAAAACTCTCGTCGGTTCTTATCTCAAAAGACCCAATTTCCTCCTCCTCCTCCTCCTCCTCCTTTGAAATGGTTTTTCCCCATGTGGGATTATAACAAACCACTTAATGTTAAGCAAAACCCTGGGGTTTTTCCATCGTTTGCTTTACAAAGGATGGGAACTTTGTACAGACGTGGGACGAAAGCCATGAACGATCTTATTGTCAGCCATGTTGTTGAAGATGTGACTGAAGATGAAGTCAGGCTTTTCTTACGAGTCTTGCATAGGTCTGGTATTACTTCGAAAGCCGACATTGTTTTTCTTTTTGGGTCTTCGTCTTCGAGATTTAACCTTGTTATTCATGAAGAGAACGACTCGTTCTTCAATCTTATTCAACACTATAAAGTTTCCAATAACAAGGGTTCTCGTGACTCGGTCTTTAGTTTCGAGTCGGCCCAGTTTTGGAAATCTGGGAAAAAAGATGTTGGGGAGACTATCTGGGGAAAGAAGGGTCGAGGGAATTCCGGCAATTCAACTGAAGCTGAAGGTGAGTCAACTCGGTTGACTTACGGCTCGGTAGTGGGATTCGATGTGAACGAGTTGGATCCAGAGAAGTCGCTGGCTGGGTTTTTAGATCACGTTCCGATGAGTTTTAGAAGATGGGCTTGTTATCCGATGTTATTAGGGAGAATCAGGCGAAATTTTAAGCATATAACGTTAGTGGATGTTAAAAGTTTGATGTTACTGAGTGACCCACTCGGCCGTGTCAGGAACCGGAGTCCCGAATCGGTTTATTTGTTAACAAAGGAAAGCAGCTCCGGTGGGAAGCACAGCAAGAGGAACTCGGATAAAACTCAGTCCCATTTGCAAGTCAACTCAGCGATTCTGATGGGTGGAGCTAGAGGGATTCGGAGACTAGCCAATGCAATGTTGACGGAGATCGTCAGAGCTACAATGCAGCATAAGAAGAAGAAGAACTCGATATCGGAGTCAGAAATCTTGAGTCAACTCGTCGGGAACGGGTATTTACTGAAGAATGTGGATTTGATCACATCGACGGAGTCAATTCAGGAAGTGAGTTCACTCATGAGTTCGAGCTCCAACTCAACTGCGGATTATTCAATAATCCAACGCGGTAATAGCAGTCATGATCTTAATTCCATAATTATGAAGCTAATATGTTTATGTGAAACAAATTCTTATGTTTATAGGGATTGTTAGTAAAGGAAAAAAAATTATTTAGTGTTTAGAAAATAAAAAAGGAATTATAATTTTGTTATTTTTTATAGTAAAATTTTGACTTTGATGTATAAATATTTTTAGATTATTAGGGATTTCTTAGCCAAAGAACAAATAAACAAGTTTTCTCTTTCTGTTTCTTTTCTTTTGTTTCTCTAATTTATCAAACTATAATTATTTGTTTAGTGGTTACAATGCGAGTTATTGATTGGAAATAAGAATAAATTGAGTCTAATTTTCTCTATGAAGTAGAATAATTGTAGTAGACTTGTATAATAATTAAATGAGATAAATATCGAATTTTGATTTAATGTACACATTAATTTTAAATTTGTGTAATTATACACTTAAAACTTGAATTATAGTTAATATGCATACATAAAATTTCAATTTTAATTCACTTGTACATATTTAAATAATTAAATTCAAACATTTATTTTCATATTTGATTAATATATTATTCATATATGAAATATATTAATATAAAATCGTGTTTATTCGATAATATTGCTACTGATTTAATGTATAAAATTAAAGTTTATATATAACATTGCACGCTAGATAGAAATTTATTTTAGCTTTGGTCAAGGGGATTGACAAGGACTTGACCCCCCTAAAATGGAAATTTTTTATTTAAGTCTTTTAAAATATTAAATTAATAAAAATAAAATTATATTTTGACTCTTAAAAATGATAAAAAATGATAAAAATTTGATTTAAATTTTTAAAAATTATAAATATATAAATTATTAAAAATAGTAAAATTATATTTCTACTATCGTAAAAATTACAACTTAATTTTAATCCTTAAAAAAATTTGATTTCATCAAAACTTTAGTATTTATCTATAATTAAATAACCATCAATCCATCTTTATACGCCATATAAATTATATTTATTTTTTAAATCTCGAAATATAAATAAATTTTGTAGTAAAAAGAAAGTAGGGTTTAGAGTGAAGAAATGATATTAAACAAGAATGTTCGGTTGGTATGAGACAGGAAAAGGAAAGAATAATATATATATATATATATATATATATATATTAAAATGATATAGTTTAATTTTAATTTATTTTGAAGTTTGCAGTTTTCTTTTTAATAATGACACTTTCAGAGTTTAAACTTACGTTCTGTCTTAGATGAGGCTTTAAGTTTAATGATAATATTGAAATCTAAAAGAAAAAAAATTAATTAAACCGAATCAAACTTACTTTTATGTGAAATTTTGAGATTTCAAGTTCAATTTCATCTTATATGAATTATAGGTGAATTTTTAATTTAGATTGATTCATGTGAATCTAAATAAATATTGTTTAAATTTATTTTGATTTAGGTGTTGATAGAAAAAGAATAATATGCATAATACTTTTGAAGATGAAGTATAAAATTAAAATAAAAGTAATTTATATTTTTGTATCTTAATCAATTCAAGTATTTTGATATAACAAATTCAACCTTTGACCAAACTAGAAATTGCAATGATTACCATGAATTGAGATCAATAACTTTACTTTTCTTCTTGATTTGATGCAATAATGAAAATTGTTTTGTTGTGGGATTTTTTACCCATTCCTTATATTCCTTCTCTTTTCTTTTTCCCACTTTATTCCAAAAGAAAAAAGAACTTTATATAATAACACTGTAGACCCTAAATCACCACTTTATAGCGAATCACATTTTGTATAAAAGATGAATTATGATGCACATCCCATTTACTTAAGCTTCATTTGGTGTTCAAACAAAGTAGGATCATACAATCATAACACTACATTAAAAATGCTTTTCTTTAGCGAGAAAAATGGAAGTATAAATACTATGCGATGGGCAAGAAAGTTCTAAACGCATTTTTTCTTGAAGAATTTATTAAATAATATTTTTTATCGAAAATATCTTTTTATAATTAAATTAAATTATATTCTTTGACAGTATTTTAATATTTTTATCTTTAAAAAATTCAATAAAATTTTTGGATGAAATTAAATTTAAACCCGTGCTATTTGAATTAATAAAATATTAATTTTATCACTGAACCAAAATTTTATTTTGATATAATATATACATTTTAATTATATTAAGCTTACTTTATTATCTCTATAAGTTGTATATATTGATTTATTAGTTTCAAACCATACATTTCGTTATTAATTGTATGTAATTTTTTGACACACAATTATGTTCTAAATACATGGTTTCTGTACACATACACATATGATATGATTTCTAGTTATAATTATGTATTTATATAATCTTTTATAAATAGATGATTAATATTATATAATTTTCATAAATTTGTATTATTTTTATATTACATTTATTATTAATTATTAATTGAGACATTGATGATAGTTTTTAACCTTTTAAATTCAAATATCCTATTAGCATAGTGAAAAAAAATATTTTAGTATTTTTTTTTCTCTTTTAGTTATTGAATTTGTATTATTTATCCAATCATCTCAAAATGAATGGAAAAACTATTGTTTGTTAACTTTATTGACGTGGCATCCACATGCATGTAATGTTAGCAATTAATTATTTTTAAAAAATATTAAAAATATATTTTTACATTTTATAAATTTTTTAATAATTTTTTGAATTTTTAAAATTAAAAAAATAATTAATTGCTAATGTAGCAATCTACATATATGCTATGTTAATAAAAGTTAACAAACGTTAATTTTTCCATCTACTATAAGGTGATTTGACAAACAATGTAAGTTTAAAGTTAAAAGAGACAAAAAAATTAAATGAATGGCTAAAATAATTTTTTTAAATTAGAGGGCTAAATAAGTTATTATGTCTATCTTATTTGTTGAGTTAAAAAATTTTAGGATAAGTGTACTAGATAATTATCCTTATATGCCTCCTATTTATATTTATACTGTATATTAAACTTGTAATTAAGCTAGTGTCTTGAGTTATCTCAATGCCAACTAAGTTAAGTCATTATTTTACAATAAATTATATAATTTTAAGAATGTTTTTATGTTTTGATATTTTTGATATAAAAATAAACCTATAACTTTTTTAACATTTTTAGTTTGTGATTTTAATTAAAGCTAGATGGAAGATCCACTTTGTGAACTTCAAACTACAGCCATAGGGAGTTGTGAACACATTGATTAGCACCACGTGGATGTGGCTGTGTTCTAATTCAGCTCCGCTCCGCTGTCAAACCAATGCCAGCAATAACTTCATTTTTCCATTTTTTACTTTTAAAATAAAATATTATTAATCACTATTTTCCAGAAAATATTTTAAACCACGTGCGAAGCTGGTTTTCTTTAATGCAGTAGAAAATTAGATCTGTCATTGTTACTCCCAATAACGTTTTCCCTTTTTACAGTATTAAGGTCATATTAGAAAATAGAATTATGGGTTATTATTAAAAAAAGTAAATACGTAGTAATATTTTAAGTTAAATGTAAATGCTGAGATAAATTAAATGTTTGCATGCACTGACTTAGCAAAGAAGGATGTAAATGGGAAGGGAAATGTTGAGTGTCACAGGCAGGTGACATAGACAAAAGCCAATCCCACCGACACCCTATAGTTGCCACGTTTCATCGGACGGTTCATAATTCATAATGATGTTGATATGCTATTTGAGGTTAAACTACCACAAAACCCATTCTACTATAATCTATATTACGTTTTAGTCCCTTTACTAAAAAAAAATGACTAAATTAATCTGTATACATTAATTGAGGGAGAAAAATAATTTTTTCGTTTAAATTTGATGTTTATATATAAGATATAATCAGGGACGAAAACAATAATTTTTTTTTAGGGAGGCCAAAATTAAACTTTAGTTTTTACGATAGTAAAAATACAATTTCACCATTTGAATAACATATATATTTATAATTTTTAAAGGATTAAATTAAAATTTTTCCATTTTTAGAGGGGCCAAAGTGTAATTTTACCTTTATTATTTAAAAATTTTAAATGACCTAAATGGAAAATTTTCTATTTTAGGAGGCCTTGCTAGCCCCCTTGGCTACACCCCTGGATATAATAATAGATTTAACACTTAACCTTTACACATTTATTCAATTTGACCCTTACTCTTTTATTGAAAGTAAAGTAGAAAATTTTGAAACTAATAGAGCTAAAGGGTTAAAAAGACCATAATCCAAGTACAACACACGCACAAAAAAAAAAAAAAACAATTAAACCCTTTTAAAATTTAAAAAAATTATAAAAAGTATAAACAAAATTTTAAAATTTTGTATTAAACAATAACAATACCAACCCGTTAAAATCTAATGGTTATAAGATTTTTAAAAAATTGACCCCTACTATTTTTTGTATCTCTATTGTTATTAACAGATGAACTATTTTACTCACTTACCTAACGTACATGGGCTAATTTGTCTATTTTTTCCGTAGAGAGACTAAAATGTAATCCAAGATATAATAGGGAGTTTTGTAGTACTTTTACCACTATTTGAAAGTCAAAATTATATTATTAGCCTTGTACATTATGCGAGAGTTTCACATTTAATTATTCTATTATGATTTAGTCAATTTTAGTCTTTATATTTATTTTTATTTTTGAAATTTCAATATTGATCTAAATCGTAGCGGTTAAATCTGTTAAGTCAAATTTTACTATTAGTCTCTTATTATGCAAAAGTTGTGGATTTAGACATGTTCTTCAATTTGATCACTTTTAGTTATTATACTTTTTGAATTTTGAAAGGATAAACTATAAAATTAGTCACACAACTATTAGCATGTTTCTGTTTTGGCCACTCAACTATGAAAATTTTTAATTTAGTCAAAAATATATAAAATTACATAAAAGATTTAAAATATAAAAGAAATTATATATTATAAAAATATATGTAGCTAAAAAGATAAAAAATAAAAAAAAAATCTACAACATGTTAGAAAAGTCGAAGACCCAAAAAATTTACATATTTTTCTAAATAAATTGCAACAAAATTAGATGAAGATAAAATTTACAATAAATTTTATGCTTAGAGACGGGTACAGATTACTACATGATTCTTCTAGTTGTCAAGAATGCAAAAGATGATGATTTGAAAAAAAAAAAAAAAGGCTTGTAGGAAGCTTTTTTGTATTTCTTTTTATTGTTAATTATTTGTTAGGTTTTATAGGAAAAATTAGGTTTCTTTGTTGAGAATGCTATTAGCACGATTGTAACGCTTCAAAGTTCCTGTTTTTAAATTGTTAAATCATATTAAGTAAATTAATTTGGTTAGTGGATAGGTGTTTTGTTTATATGCTTGAGGTATTGTGTTCAAATCCCTACTTTTGAGTTTTTATTATTTTTTTTCAACTTCTGACTTTGAATATCTAGCTTATTTGTTATTCTTGCTCAACTATTAACAAGAATGAGTTTGTTGGTTCAGTGGCAAAGTTTTAGCTTACCCAAAGATCCCATATTTGAATCTCGTGTGTGCAAAGCGAAATTATTTTTTACTGTCTCCGTCTATGCTACCATATGGTTAGAATTTGAGTATTTGATATGGATAACAAACAAATTTAATGGGTAGTTTTTTTTTAAATGTGTGAATAATCCCCCGAAAATCCTCCACTAGTGTCATTCTCTCTCTCCCCTTCATTCTCCATTCTGTCGTTTTTGTTTCCTTTTCACTTTTGCTACCAAAATTCTCTCTTGTCATTCCTTTGTTTTCTTTTTCATTTGTTATTCCCATATTTGCACGTTATCAATTTTCTGTTCTACTATTTCTCGATTTAGATCATTTGTCTTTTTTCCTTCTGTTCTACCATTGTTTTGATCTTTAGCAACGTTTTCTTCTGTTTCATTACGGGTCACGCATTGTAAGGGAACTAGTTTCATCAGCGTACCTTTTTTTTGTGATATATACGTTAACCGCTCGATTCATGAGGATAATGTTTCGATTCTGTATAGTCGTGGATATCTTATCGTTCTCATGTGATTTGTTCGGTGTGAATCATGAGGTGTGTACTTCTTCGACGAATTAAGTGTGCTGGGAAAAAAACTATGCTTTAAAGGGTAAGTATTCAAATGCCTGGAAAGGGTTGGTTTTAATGTTAAGGTTGAATATATTATGCTTTTGGCCAAAATAATGATTGGATTTTAGTGTATTTTTGTTGATTAGTTCGTTTTGGATGTTGATTTTAGGGCTTGGAAGTGTGATCATTTTCTAGTTTCGATAAGGTGTGTAACTTTATTTTTGAAGAATTAGTGAACAACGCAAAGCCAAAAACCATATTAGCAACGTCACAAGGCCATGTGCTAGATCGTGTGGGCCACACGAGTTGGGTCAGGTAGGTCGTGTGGATCACACGGGTATGTGAACCCATTTTCAGTAAAATTTAATTAGGGCCGTGTTAGTAGTGCATTTTGAGGTTAGCTACTTTATAGGGTCTATTATGTGATATGTATGATTTCGATATATGAAATTTGCAATATTGATATTATATGTGTAACATCTAAAAGCATGTCTATAGTATAAATTTTGTATTTGATTTGTAAATATGAGTATTCCGTTATCATGTTTTGATTTGTTAAAGCATGATTCATCCATGAGCATCTGAGTATGTATTATGTTTCAGCAAGTGCATTGGGGTAGGATAATTATGTGACGGAGGAATTGTTGGCAATCTAATGATCTGCACTATCTGGTAGTTTAACCACATCTATTCTGGTGGCTTTTGATTCTAAGGAATTACCGTATTATTTTTGGCAGCCTTGATTGCACATTTTTGTATAGTGATATACGATCACTTATTTGGTGTGTGCGGTTGGATGGGTATTTATTACCCTAATTGGTGTGTAGCGAATGTGAGTAAGATCTGCATCTAATATGTGAAATATGTTGCATCGCATGTTATGCCATGCCATCTGTATCTAATCTGCTTATAATTTTGCATTGCATAAAATTACCATGCCATCTGTGTCTATTCAGTTATCGAATCTATGTGATTATTTGATATCTGTTGTATACATGAGGTTTGAGTTGCACATTAAGCTTTGTTAGCTCACCCTATGTTTTTTTTTAATCTTCTCAATTAATCAATAAACTTAGGATGGAGCAGCGTGCAAGAACTCTGATTGGATTCTCAATTAATAAAATGAGACAGTTTATGTTTTTAAATTTAACTTTAGACTTTTTGGTCTGTTTAAATATTTTGGACTGTATTACCAGTTTTTATTGGATTTTCTACTAGATTATGCTTTTGATAAATTGCAAAATTATTTGTTTTCACATTTTGAAATTGCGCTTTACAAATTATCAACTCTGAAACTTCTGCTGTGAAACTAAGTAACAAATTAATTGTTTTTTTGCTAAGTAAATAAGACCTACGCGTATTTTCCTAAAAAATTGCAAGAGATTTGTCAAAATTTACATTCTTCAGAAAACACACATTCCTAGTTCAAAATCTGGAAATTAAAACAAGTTTATGTAATTTCTCATGATTCGATCATAACGTTTAGGCCAGGTTTGGGATGTTATAACGATCATGAATGAAGATTATAAAAAACCACAAATTTATTGAGTTTTGAGGGGATCTTGAGTTTTTGGGGTTACTAAAATCACATTACATATAAGTTTATTAAGATTTAATAATGTGTTTAAATATAATTATAATTATATTTAATTATATGTGTTTGAGGATCAAATTGATAGAATTTGTAAATTTAAGGAGTTAAATTTATTAAATTATTTAGAATTAGTATCAAATTGATAAAATGTGTAAGTGTTTAGGACTAAATGTGTTATTATACTAGTTAGAAAAAGGCTACTTCATCACTTTCGATAATTATTTAATGAAGAGTGACTGATATAGAAACAATCTAAAACATGAGTGACCAAAATAGAAATGATCTAAAGCGTTAGTGACTAAATTGAAAGTTTTCATAGTTGGGTGACCAAAACAAAAACACGATAATAGTTGGGTGACTAATTCTATAGTTTACTCATTTTGAAATTTCACTAATGACTCAAAACACTAGTTGTTAAATCCACTAACTAAACTAGCATACTTTATTGTAAGTATTATTTAAAAATAACAAGCTCACATGATATTACTGTTGGAAAATGTGTCCATATTGTAGTAAACATATAATTATTTTCTATGTATTTGAATGATGAAAAAATAAATAAAGTTAATTTCACATTTCACTGTTATGTCTTTCGTGTTTCCGTCTTTCATGTTTTACATACATAACGAAATTGTGACAAGCAAATATTAGTTAATTGATTGTCTAAGTTCAAACTGATGATAAGTGGCACTATAAAAACACTTACATTGCAAGAAAGAGAACTTACTTCAGTAGATAATCTAAAATGAGTCCATAATCTTATAAAAGAATCAAAGTGAGCATTTGATTTAAATACTTAAAAGGATTATTATGTTGTCTACAATTCCAATTGGGGAGATGGCTAATCTTGGCTATCGGAGCAATTGACTCCACAAGTAGAAACATAGATGTATTAATTGGAAGAATGATACATTGGACTGGACCCAAGTTGAATTAATTCTAAATTTGTTTGTGAATTAATTCTCTTGTGACGTTTATGGTGTGATTTACCTAAATCTTAAGCTAGTCACTGATCACACGTATGTAACTCATGTGCTTTAATATAAGTAGAGGTTGTAATGGCCTAAATTCAAGGTTATCGAAATAGTAGTTTCGTAACCAAAAATCTGATTTAAAAAGAAAGTTTATTTTAATATTATTGCGTGAGTATTGATATGATAAGAAAAGTCGTATGAAAATATCGATAGAAAAATTTTACCGATTTAGTGGTTAACTAAAAAAAGAAATTATTGAAGAAATTGGGTAAAAACGAGGTATCGAGACCTCGATCTCATAAAAATCGAGTCAAAAATATTTTTATAAATATTTATGAAATGTTAGTAATATGGTATTAAAATTTCGTTAGAAAATTTTAATGTTTGGGTAGTCAATTAAATGAAAAGGACTAAATTGAAAAAGGTGTAAAAGTTGCTAAAATGATTAAATAGCTTAAGTATTTAATGAGAAATGATTTAAAAGGCAATTAGACCCAAAATTATTTGGGCCGGATGGCAAGGGCATGAAATCAGCAAGAAAATTGATGATTTAAGGGAAAAATTGGAATATTGCATAATTAACTAAATAAAGATAAGACTAAAGTGGAAATATCTAGATTTCTTCTGATTTTTCTTCATTCTCATCAGCCAAAATGCCAAAGAGGGGTTCTTTAAGCTACTTTTTCATAATTTTTGCATCAAGTGAGTTGATTCTTGCCTTTTTCTTATAATTTTTGTGTTTTTAAGACTTTTACAACTAGGTCCTACTATTGAATTCATTAGTTTTTGATTTTATGGATGAAATTGAAAGTTACGATAGTTGGGTGTTGGAAGTTTATGATGAATAAACATGGATTTGAAGTTTTAATTCTATTAAATGATGGCTTTACTAAATGATTTTAGTAGAAATTGATTTTTAGGACCTAATTGTGAAAAAGTTTGGCATTAAGGTTTAATGCTGAAATTTTGATTTCCAAAGGTTGTGAAGTAGTTTAAAATAATAGAATAAAGTGTTAATTAAGAAAAACCAGCATGTAACACCCCAACCCGGCCTAGACATTATGGCCGAATCTAGCGATGTCACATGATAGGGTGTTTGTAAACCGTGTCGACGTAATAAAACCATTTTCGTTTAATCACTTTCCTTTATCTTATATTAGTTCCAAAATCAAGATACCCATTTAATTGATTGTTTCAAAACATTACTTATTGTGGAATCTTTTAAAAGGAACAATTTAAGTACTTGCGCGTTTCTAAAAAAAATATTTGTTCTTTTAAAAATCAAGTTTCTTATGACTGGTAGCTATAAATTCGTAAAAACAAATAAAAACCCAACTTAAGCGAAAGTCCCAGAAAGTCCTCAAAATTACATCAACACAAACCAGTAATAAAACTAAATAAAATAAAAACCATAAATCATAAATTGAAAGTTATGATAGTCCAAAATCATGGTCACTGTCGAGTCCTCCGCAGCACGTCCGTCTAATTCTAAAGATTACCTGTACATAATAGACAGAAGGAGTGAGTTTACATAAACTCAGTGTGTAATCCCCAAAGAAAACAAACATACAGTTAAACACAGTAACAACCAATACAGTCTGGGACTTAAGCCCATTTCAGTATCAATAGCAGTTTGGGCCTTAGCCCATTTCAGTACAATAACATATAAGCATTGGGTCCTTAGTCTATTACAGTAACGGTTATATATGTAGTGAACAGAATGCAGTGTCTTACCCACTAACCTTTAATACACCATCTCCGTCCATCCCTACACTTACTGTGGGGTTTAAAACACCCACCTATCCCTACACTTACAAGCTGTACTGAATGCGGTGCATATCAATATAATGCAGCTGAGCTGCCAGTCAATAGGCTTAAAGCTTTTTAGTATGCTTCCTCCAATATCATTATCCCAACCCCATGCAATGCAACATATAATAAATGATATGCTATGTTTATGATTAACAGTACACACATTCATATCAGTATATATGCATAATAATATCATGCTCAGTACATTAATGACACAATCAATTTCAGTTATTCAGGGGTCTAAGTAGTGCTTACTGACCCTACAGTAGATTCACAGTCGACTTGGGCGACCTATGCAGCCTTAGAATACAATTCAGTAAAGTCGGCTTCACACGTCCGTGTGGCCCACACGGCCCAAATTGGCCTTGACCATATGGATCACACGGTTTTGGCCCAAAACCCCACATGCTTGTGTGGACTACTCGTGTGGACCCACACGCCCGTGTGGCCCACACAGTCCAATTCAGTCCAGCCTCGTGTATCGTACATGGCCTGCCTGGCCATCACACGGTCGTGTCTTTTGTGCGCGGCCTGACCTCGTCGATCACACAGCCGTGTTGAGGCACACGGCCTACCACACGCTCGTGTAGAGTTGATAGAGGGGTTTTGGCTTTAGTCAAAACCCTATTTTTTGCGTTTCTAGGTACACACCTGGTTTCAATTGATGCTAAAAAGATCCCCGAGCACTCAAAACCTATATTTGACATTACCAAAGTCTAAACTTAGTAACACGAATGAATCATTAAACCATGAATATCTTTCAATTGAAACCTTAGAATATCAACAATGAACCCAATCACTTACCAATAATAAATCGACATTTCTAATGCTCAAAACGCTTGCGAAGTACCAGCTGGTTCTTGATTTTTGCCTAAACCAAAAGAACCAAGACAATCCCCTTTTTAGAAACTAACCATGAAACAATACAAATAGAGGCAACAGACTTACTGAAAGAGTGTGTTCGATCACTGATAAGAAAAGTGACTAATGGGAAATCGAATAAAGAGAGAGAGCAAGGAGACTAAAATTTTGGCAGAGATGGGGAGGAAAGAAGAGAAGTTGACGTCCAAAAGAAGAAAAAGAAAATAAAATTTGAAATAAAACTGAAAGGAGATAACCCATATGCCAAAGTCCCTAAATTTTCTCCCTCAATTCCCACTACACATCCACCACTCAGAATTCCAATTCAGCACAATTGTAGCCGAAAATAGGAGCAAAATAATTCCCACACCAAGTTTCGAGCACAGAACATCCTTTACCCCAACAGTCCTCTCAACCACCAGACCAGTAGGCCCATTCTGATATAAACTTACCAACAATTATTTAAAAGCCTATTGACCAAGGATAGAGCTTAATTCATAAAAATACCACAATTTGCTTGAGTCATGGCTTGAACTAGGGACCCCCAAACACACGCAGTAACCACTAAAGCAGACAGATATTTGTGTCTCCTCTTAACAATTTTTTTTTTAAATTTTTAGGAGTTACACAGCTCATTTAGGGGGGTTAAATGAGTAGGGACTAAATTGTAAAAACTATAAAATTTGAGGTAAATATGCAATTTTGAAAACTGAGAGGTATAAATTGTGAAATGAATTAGATTAAAATTAGATGCTGATAAATTGAAAAAAATTATATTATAGATCAAGAAATTAAAGATAAACAAGGAAAGGAAAAAATTGCTGAATAGTCCCTAAAATCTCTACAACTAGTATAAATTGTTACAGGTAGGTTCATGTAACTTGAACTATATTCTTAAACGCTTGAAATGTATGTTTATTAATGTGAATATGATTTGGATGTTCATTGTATGATAATTGATGAAATAATGCTAATTTTCGATAAAAAAGAAAAAAAAAGAAAATAAAACCCGGTTGAATGAAATGAATTTCAATGGATTATTGAAAAGGAATTGATGGTAATAAGGATCTAGCCCAGATGGGTGATCCAAGTATTAGCCCTCTCGAAGAATATGTGTGAAATGGATTTAGTCCGGACGGGTAATTCAGATTAAGCTCATTAGAGTAATTGTTGTTGCAGGGGATTTAGCCTGGATTGGTAATCTCGATAATACTCTCTGAGCATATGTTACAGGGGATTTAACCTGGACTGGTTATCTTGCTGTAAGAAATGAGGTTCGCGGGAGTGTGCTTTTTGAAATGGGTATAACCAAATGTGTATGAATTAACGAACCCAAATTTGTACACTAAAAGTGTACTACTAGAAATCTATCGAAATTCTAAGAAATCTAATGGCATAAATATGAGAAGGTTAAAACATAGAAATTATAGAATTGATGAGCTCATCAATCATTTATCTTGGTATTGAAATTATATGATGATACTTAACTAATGCATGAGTTGAGTTTTGTGTGTGATAGGTAAATGTCTATTTGAAATGGATGTGTGTACTTGTAATGTTAATTGATGGATGAATAAATATGGTAAGTATAATTCTAGTTGCATGAAGTTACTAAGCACCTAGTGCTTACCTTGTTTCTTTTCCCTATTTTATAGTGCTCGGGAGTTTAAAGGTTAGAAAATCGGTCGAAGATTCATCACACTATCAACCACTACATCTTGGGTATATAAGATGTTTATTTTGGTAAAAATGGCATGTATAGGCTAAATACCAAATGTTTATTATGAAAATAAATGAGTATGTAATGTTAGCCATTTGTATGGCTAATAAGTATTGGTTTTGGTATATGATGAGATTAAATTATGGATATGCATGAATCTATCTTGAAAATATGGTTAAAATGGCTAAAAAATATGTTGAAATTGCTTGGCTGGTATTGGTATGATTTGGTGCAGGTACGGGATGAATCTGGGTGAGAAAAGTGGCCTATTTTTATCCATGGATAGACAGACGGGCGTGTGTATAGGCCGTGTATAACACACGGTCTGCCATATAGGCGTGTGTTAAGGCCGTGTGTACCTTGCATCCAAAATTCGAGTAACTAAATGCTCAGAATTGAGCACACGGGCTCGGACATGGGCGTGTGCCTTGCCCGTGTGAGGTACACAGCTTGGATATACGGTCGTGTGATATGGCTGTGTAAACCCTGCACCTAAGTTTGAAAATAAAAATTAACCACACGGCCTAGCAACACGGACGTGTGCCTTGGCCGTGTGAGATCAATTTGTTCATGAATGCAAGTCAGAGAGTAACACGACCTAGGGACACGGGCGTGTCAAGCGACACGGCTTGGAGCGAGGTAAGTCACATGGGCGTATGAAGCCACACGGCCTGACCACACGTGCGTGTCCCTGAGCTACACGGGTGTGTGACCCCTGTAAATGAGAAAAATTTTGAGATTTTGCAAATAATTCTCTACGATTTCGATTTAGTCCCAGATGGTTCCAAATGCAGGATTTTGGCTTCAAGGGCCTAATTAAGGGATGTTATAATTAATTTTGGAATATGAATAGTAAATGACTCGAACTAATAGAACTTGTACTGTGAACTCCGGTAATGCCCCGTAACCCTGTTTCGGTGATGGATATGGGTTAGGGGTGTTACATTTGTTGGTATCAGAGCCACGATTTAACTTATTCTTGGACCGACATAGTAAATACAGGATTAGCTATACATGCCATTATTATATTTACAATAGTGATGTCTTCTGACCATTTAAAATGTGTTTTTCTTTTATAGTAAATGCCTGCTGACCGAGTTTAACCCGAGGAAGCCGAGAGTCATGCTTCGGCTCCGGAACATACAGAAGTTGAATGTAACACCTCTTACCTATATCCGATACTGGGACAGGGTTCGAAGCGTTACCGAACTTAAACGTACATTATTTTATAAAATTGGGCCATAAAATTTTATTCGTATCAAAACTTTTCATACACATGCATAATATCCCTTACATGAGCCACCGAGGCTCTAAACATGCATTAAAGGCAGTTTGGGACTAAATCGAGAACTTTGGAAAGTTTTGGGAAAACTTAGAAAAATTTTCATGAAACAGGGTCACACGCCTGTGTGGATACAGGGACACGCCCGTGTGTCTTTAACATGCCCGTGTGTCTTCAACACGCCCATGCGCTCAGGCTGTGTAACTCTCTGTTTATGATGTCAGTAAAATAAATTGAACCACAAGGCCAGGCCACACGCCCGTGTACTAGGCCGTGTCCTCCACACGGCTAAGACACATGGCCGTGTCTCTGCTCATGTGGCTAGCACTTAGGCTATTTTCCAAGCTTTTTTGTTGCCTTAATCTTTCACAAACTTAACCACTTTAAAGACATCTATCATAGCATCATTTTAATGATTTAGCATGCCTCACTAAGGCACGCTTTTTACAACCAACGATAACATATTACCCAACAATTAATCTCTACTTATTCAACAAATGTCCATGTTCAGTCATTATCAACTAAATGCCAATTTACGCATTTATTCCATAGCCATGACCACCCCGAATGGTCCTAAGACATTCTCATGCACATATGTTATACTATTCATTCATAGTAAACAATTACAATCACATCGTAAGGTATTAACAAATAGTAAGGATAATTAGGCTTATAGGCCAAAACATTATAAGCCACATCCCATGGCTATATATAATGAATCAACATAAACCAATACATTTGGCTACTCATGATAACATCTAACATAAAAACTAAGTCTTTATATATGCCACTCACTTGTAAAAGCTTAACATATATATAAGTCGACACTTCCAAAATGATGACTTGATAGTGTGATGCTGCCTCCGACGATTTCCAACCTCGAGCTAACCTGACAACACTAAAAAATAGAGAGGAGGGAGTAAGTTTAAAGCTTAGTAAGCCCATATGAAAATAATATGCAATATGCCAACATGCTTTTCAAGGTAATACAACCATAGTTACATTTTTACTTATATTCTAGTCATGCTGTTATCTCAAGTCATAGTTACCAAATTATTCATATCTGCTTCAAATTAAGATCCGCTAATTTTCCTTGAAACTAGATTCATATACCTTCTTACCATAAAATTTTTAAAATTTTTGGTCTAGCCAATAAGTACAGTTTATTCTTTAAAGTTACCCCTTTTTCGCTGTCTGATAGTTTCAACCCCTCTACACTAAAAATTAATTATCTCATAATACGGGACTCGGATGATGTTCCCGTCTATTTTTCCTTGAAAATAGACTCATTAAAAATTCTAAGAATATAAATTATAAGCCATAACTATTTTTGTACAGTTTTCAATGATTTTCTCAATTCAGAATAGGGGATTTTGAAATCGTTCTGACTTTGTTTCACACAAATTCAAATATCTCATAATATGAAATTCCTTAGCTTACACCGTTTCCTTTATAAGAAACTAGACTCGATTAGCTTTAATTCCATATTTCATTCAATCTTTAACCCTCTTTCCACTATTTCTGGAATATTTTCCAATTTGGACTACTGCAGCTGTCCCAAAACTGTTTAGTGTAAAATAATGGTAACTAAGCTTATAACACCTTTACAAACCATTTTAAACATTATGGTAAAAATACATATTGGTACATCATAAGAATAGAACCATAATCATAAAGTTATCAATATTTCATTCTAATAGGCATAGCTTATTTATTTGTATCCTTACCAAAGATGCATTATTTCATGATCGTAATAGTATTTGACTTCGAGTACATACCTGTACCTTTTCAACATGCTCATATACTTACCTTCTCGCTTTCATCACAAGCTTTGAACTTCTTGTTGAACCACTTTGAATACTATCAGATATTCATTCAATAAGCCTCAAACATAGGGTAAGATGTTGACGCCATGTCCCGAACATGGTCTTACAATGGCTCACACATCAAAGTCGATGCCATGTCCTAGACATGGTTTTACACTGACTCTCATATATCGAGGCTGATGCCATGTCCCAGACATGGTCTTACACTGGCTCTCAACAGTCGGTGCCGATGCCATGTCCCAAGCATGGTCTTACACTGACACATCTCAAACCGATGCCATTCTCAGACATGGTTTTACACTAGCTTTCATATCTCGAGGCCAATACCATGTCCCAGACATGGTCTTACACTAGCTCTCGTCTCAATGCCGATGCCATATCCCAGACATGGTCTTACACTGGCTCTCATAATATGGCCAATGCATGTCCCAGACATGTCTTACACTAGCACACATATCACCTAAATATCATGGCATGAATATCTAATCTATTCCTAAGGTTCAACCGGGAGTTTATCACGTTAAGTCTCATCATGCATACTCATATTCACAATAAAAAATTTATGCTATATCAATTTAATCACACATAATAACCATGTAGTTTCATGATTTACTTCCAACTTACTCGTTCAAAAGGAATATCATATTCCATCAAATTTGCAATGCATTCAATCATCACATAAATGCTATTAACATTTGGCATCACTTTCTCATATACAATATCTTCAACATAAAATTCAATACAATCGTAGCAAGCTAGATTTCAAGTATATTAACAATAACATAGATATCATGCTTATGTAATCACACGGACTTACCTCGAATGCAATTTCGGCTAATTACTCCATTTTATTCCATAACCTCGGACTTTTCGATTTAAGCCCGAATCTCAGTTTTATTGATCTATAATGATAAAATTCACTACTTTAATCATCATATTAACCAATACATTCCATAATTTATACGTTGGCAAAATGATCATTTTGCCCCTAGACTTTTACAAAAACTATAATTTTACCCTTAAGCTCGTAAATCGATTTTTATCGAATTTCTTCATTAATCAAGCCTAGCCGAATTTATTTTATACTTATAGCAGCCCACAATTTCATTCATTTCATACATTTATCACCTGTTTATCAACCTTTACCAAAAGGTCCATTTAGGTGTTTTTCATGAAAATCCTTTCACAAAAGTTGTTTATTACCCAACCATGACTTATTTTCTCTCATAATTTAACAAAAACATAAATATTCACATGGAAAAACCCTAAAATTTCAACAATTTTGCAAAATAATCCCCCTATTAGCTAGATTAAGCTACAAGGGTTCCAAAAATACAAAAATCATCAAAAATGACCATTAAAATCACTTACATGGGAGTTCTTTCAGACTGAGTTCAGGGAAAAATATATCAGTCGAAGGTTCCACGAGCAAAAGAGAAAAGAACTTCTTGAGCTTAAACAGGGTAACAAATCAACATCTGAGTACGAAAGAGAATTTGTCCGGCTGAGTAAATATGCTTGGGAATGGGTACAGTCAGAGGATAAAATGTGCAAATGATTTGAAGAAGGGTTGAATGAAGTTATTAAGCTACTAATTGGAATTCTTGAAATCTGAAAGTTTGCTACACTTGCAGGACGAGCATATAAAGCAGAGGAACTGAGTAAAGAGAAGAAACAAGCTGAAAGGGAAGCCTAGATTTTTAGTAAGAGATCTATGGGAAAATCTCAATCATCTTTTGTCTCAAAGAAATTAAAGAGGTATTATGATCGTCCCACTTTAGTGATAGGATACTCTAGAAGGGAACGGGGTGCCTAACGTACTAACCCAAGATCTCCCACTCTAGCTATTACCAGTGTGGGTAGCGTTGGCAATCCTAAACCGAGATGTCAATATTGTAATAAAGTTTATTTTGGAGAATGCTGATTGAAGAGTGAAGCTTGTTACTGATGTGGTTCATTTGACCATTTTCTCAAAAATTATCCAGAAAGAGTAGAAAAATAGATTGAGCAGACTTCAAAGTCGGGAAATACTGTTTTGAGAGGCAGACCACCTCGACCATCCGAAAATATTAGTGGTAGTCGATGAGCTACAAAAGACACTGCAGGCAGATATGAGGCATGGGCACCATCCAGGACATATACTATTCATGCTAGAGAAGATGTTTCGGCACCCAATGTCATTTATGGTATATTTTCTTTACTTAATACTGATATTACTGCATTGATTGACCCTAATTCTACGCATTCATATGTATGCACAAATCTTGTATTTGTTAAAGATTTATTTATTGAACCCACTGAATTGGTGATTAAAGCCTCAAACCCCTTGGGCCAGTCTGTGATGGTGGATAAAATTTGTAAAAATTGTCCACTGATGATAAAAGGTTATTGTTTCCCGACTAATTTGATTGTATTGCCTCTTGACGAGTTTGATGTGATCTTGGGTATGGATTAGCTAACCCAGCATGATGCAATGGTAAACTGTAAACAGAAATATATTGCGCTGAAATGTTAGAATGGTGAATTACTCTGGGTTAAATCTGATCAAACTGAGTGGTTATCTAATGTGATTTCAATTGTGACAGCTCAGAGGTATGTTAAAAAGGGATACAATGCTTTTCTTGCTTATGTATTAGACACCAAGGTATCTGAGTTGAAGATTCAAGTAGTACCAGTTGTATGCGAGTTTTCCAATGTGTTTCTAGAGGAATTACCAGGGTTACCACCAGAAAGAGACATAAAATTTTCTATAGATCTGATTCTGGGGACCATTCCAATTTTTATAGCTCCGTACCAGATGGCTCCTACAGAATTAAAGGAGCTGAAGACATAGTTGCAAGAACTTGTTGATAGAGGCTTTGTTCGGCCAAGTCATTCACCTTAGGGTGCTCCGGTTCTATTTGTGAAAAAGAAATATGGGTCCCTAAGATTGTGTATTGATTATCGGCAACTCAACAAAGTCACCAAAAAGAATAAATATCCATTACCCCGAATGGATGATCTGTTTGACTAGCTGAAAGGTGCTACAGTGATTTCGAAAATTAATCTTCGATCGGGATATTATTAGTTACGGGTAAAAGAGTTAGATGTACCAAAGACAGAGTTTAGAACCAGGTACGGACATTATGAATTTCTAGTTATGCCATTTGGGTTGACTAATGCACCAGCTGTATTCATGGATTTGATGAATCATATATTTAGACTGTACTTAAACAGGTTCATAGTAGTTTTCATTGATAATATTTTAGTATATTCTCGAGATGAAAATGAACATACAGATCACTTGAGAATTGTACTACAAATTTTACGAGATAAGCAACTTTATGCTAAATTTAGTAAATATGAATTTTGGCTCCAAGAGGTGAGTTTCCTTGGACATATTGTATCTACTGAAGGAATCAGGGTAGACCCGAGTAAAATTTTGGCCAGCATTAATTGGAATCCATCGAAGAATGTATCTGAAGTTAGAAGTTTTTTGGGCTTAGCTGGGTATGATTGGAGATTTGTGGAGGGATTCTAGATGATTTCTTCTCCGATGACTCGTCTGTTACAGAAAGATGTTAAATTTGAGTGGACTGATAAATGCTAACAATATTTTGACAGATTGAAAGACTTGTTGACGAAAGTACCTATGTTAGTATAGCCTGAACCGGGTAAGGAATTTATTATTTATAGTGATGCTTCATTAAATGTTTTAGGTTGTGTTTTGATGCAAGAAGGTAAAGTAATAGCCTACGCTTCAAGACAACTTAAACCACATGAAAGAAATTACCCGGTACATGATCTTGAGTTAGCTACTATTGTGTTTGCACTAAAAATATGGCGGCACTATTTGTATGGTGAGAAGTGTCATATTTATACTAATCATAAAAAGCTTGAAATATTTGATGACACAGAAAGATTTGAACTTGAGACAGTGTGGGTAGCTTGAACTGATAAAGTACTATAATTTGGTTATTGATTACCATCCGGGTAAGGCTAATGGCGCTGTTGATGCTTTGAGCCGAAAATTATTGTTTGCTTTGCAAGCTATGAATATCCGGTTGTCATTGTCTGATGATGGATCAGTTATAGCTGAGTTAAGGGCTAAACTGACATTTCTATAGCAAATATACGAGGCTCAGAAAAGTGATGACAAGTTACAGGCTAAACAGGTACAGTGTGAATCGGGTACTAATTTAGAGTTTCAGATTGGAGCAAATGGTAGTTTGCTATTCAGAGGCAAGTTATGTGTACCACAGAATTCATATCTTATACAGAAGATTTTACACGAGGCTCACAGTGGTACTATGTCTGTACACTCGGGGAGTAATAAAATGTATAATAATCTGAAGAAGATGTATTGGTGGCTAGGTATGAAACGTGACATTTTTGAATTTGTATCAAAGTGCCAGGTATGTCAGCAGGTAAAAGTTGAATATGAAGTACCTTCAGGATTACTACAGCCAATCGCTATACCAGAATTGAAATGGGAAAGAATTACTATAGATTTTGTATTGGGATTATCGTTGTCACCGAAGAAGAAAGATACTATTTGAGTGATTGTTAACCAATTGACAAAGTTAACGCACTTTATTCCTGTACGTATGGATTATTCCTTGGATGAATTGGCTGAATTATATATATCTGAGATTGTCAGATTACATGGGGTACCAATTTTTATTATTCGGATAGAGATCCCCAGTTTACGTCTCGTTTTTAGGGCAAGTTGCAAGAAGCTCTAGGTACATAGTTGTTTTTCAGCACTGCATTTCATCCACATACCGATGGCCAATCTGAGCATGTAATTCAGGTAGTGGAAGATATGCTTTGATGCTGTGTTCTAGAATTTGAAGGTAACTGGGAAAGGTATTTGCCTTTGATTAAATTTGCATATAATAGCAGTTATCAGTCTAGTATTAAAATGGCACCGTATGAGGCTTTATATGGTCGAAAATATAGAACTCCATTGTATTGGAAAGGGCTCAGTGAGAAAAAAATACATGGAGTTGATCTGATTCTAGAAACTGAAAAAAAGGTGAAAGAAATTCGTATAGGCTGAAGGCAGCTTCTGATCGTTAGAAATCTTACGCCGATCTGAAACGAAAAGAGATAGAATTTCAAGTCGGTGACAAGGATAGAATTTCAAGTCGGTGACAAGGTATTCTTGAAAGTGTCACATTGGAAGAAAGTTCTCTGGTTTGGTCGTAAAGGTAAATTGAGCCCATAGTTTATTGGGCCTTACGAGATCACTGAACGGATTAGACCGGTTGTTTATCGGCTAGCATTACCGCGGAACTCATAGAATTCATAATGTTTTTCATGTGTCTATGCTACGACGATACCACTTAGATCCTTTACATTTTATTTCATCGACAGATGTTGAAATTTAGCCTGACATAGCTTACAGTGAAGAACTTGTTAAAATTTTGGCACGAGAGACAAATGAGCTTAGAAACAAAATGATAAATCTAGTAAAAGTGCTATGGCAAAAGCATGGAATTGAGGAAGCAACATGGGAACTGGAGAAGGCAATGAGGAAACAATACCCGAACCTCTTTATTAGTAAGATTTTTGAGGACAAAAATCCCTAAGGGGGAGAGTTGTAATGGCCTAAATTCATGGTTATCGGAATAGTAGTTTTGTAACCACAAATCTGATTTAAAAAGAAAATTTATTTTAATATTATTATGTGAGTATTGATATGATAAGAAAAGTCGTTTGAAAATATCGATAGAAAAAATTTATCGATTTAGTGGTTAATTAGAAAAAGAAATTATTGAAGAAATTAGGTAAAAACGAGGTATCGAGATCTCAAACTCGTAAAAACAAGTCAAAAATATTTTTATAAATATTTATGAAATGTTAGTAATGTGGTATTAAAATTTCATTAGAAAGTTGTAATGTTTGAGTAGTCAATTAAATGAAAAGGACTAAAGTGAAAAAGGTGTAAAAGTTGCTAGAATGATTAAATAGCTTAAGTGTTTAATGAGAAAGGATTTAAAAGGAAATTAGACCCAAAATTATTTTGGTTGGATGGCAAGGGCATGAAATCAGCAAGAAAATTGATGATTTAAGGAAAAAATTAGAATATTGCATAATTAACTAAATAAATATAGGACTAAAGTGGAAATATCTAGATTTCTTTTGATTTTCTTCATTCTCATCAGCCAAAATGCCATAGGAGGGGTTCTTTAAGCTGGTATTTCATAATTTTTACATCAAGTGAGTTGATTCTTGCCTTTTTCTTGTAATTTTTGTGTTTTTAAGACTTTTACAACTAGGTCCTACTATTAAATTCATTAGTTTTTGATTTTATGGATGAAATTGAAAGTTACCATGGTTGGGTGCTGGAATTTTATGATGAATAAACATGGATTTGAAGTTTTAATTCTATTAAATGATGGATTTACTAAATGATTTTAGTAGAAATTGATTTTTAAGACTTAATTGTGAAAAAGTTTTAAATTAAGGTTTAATGCTGAAATTATGATTTCCAAAGGTTGTGAAGTAGTTTAAAATGATAGAATAAAGTGTTAATTGAAAAAAATCAGCTCATTTGGAGGGTTAATTGAGTAGGGACTAAATTGTAAAAACTATAAAATTTGAGGTAAATATGCAATTTTGAAAACTGAGAGGTATAAATTGTGAAATGACTTAGATTAATATTAGATACTGATAAATGAAAAAAATTATATTATAGATCAAGAAATTGAAGATAAACGAGGAAAGGAAAAAGTTATCGAATAATCCCTGAAATCTTTACAACTACTATAAATTGTTACAGGTAAGTTCATGTAACTTGAACTATATTCTTAAATGCTTGAAATGTATGTTTATTAATGTGAATATGATTTGGATGTTCATTGTATGTTAATTGATGAAATAATGCTCATTTTCGATAAAAAAAGAAAAAAAAGAAAAAAAAACCCGGTTGAATGAAATAAATTTCGATGGATCATTGAAAAGGAATTGAAAATAATAAGGATCTAGCTCGAACGGGTGATATAAGTATTAGCCCTCCCGAAGAATATGTGTGAAATGGATTTAGCCCGGACGGGTAATCCAAACTAAGCTCATTAGAGTAATTGTCGTTGCAGGGGATTTAGCTTGGACAGGTAAACCCGACAATACTCTCTAAGCATATGTTATAGGGGATTTACCCTAGACTGGTAATCCGGCTGTAAGAAATAAGGTTTGCGAGGGTGTGCTATCTGAAAAAGGTATACACAAATGTGTATGAGTTAACGGACCCGAATTTGTACACTAAAAGTGTACTACTGGAAATCCATCGAAATTTTGAGAAATTTAATAGGATATATATGAAAGAGCTCATCAATCATTTATCTTCGTATTGAAAATATATGATGATACTTGACTAATGCATGAGTTGAGTTTTGTGTGTGATAGGTAAATGTTTATTTGAAATGGATGTGTGTACTTGTAATGTTAATTGATGGATGAATAAATATGGTAAGTATAATTTTAGTTGCATGAACTTACTAAGCACCTAGTGCTTACCCTGTTTCCTTTCTGTTTTATAGTACTCGGGAGTTCGAAGGTCAAAAAATCATTCAGAGATTCATCACACTATCAACCACTACATCGGGTATATAGAGATGTTTATTTTGGTAAAAATATCATGTATATGCTAAATACCAAATGTTTATTATGGAAATAGATGATTATGTAATGTTAGCCATTTGTATGGCTAATAAGTCTTGGTTTTGGTATATAATGAGATTAAATTATGGATATACATATATCTATCTTCAAAATATGGTTAAAATGGCTTAAAAATATGTTGAAATTGCTTGGCTGGTATTGGTATGATTTGGTGCAGGTACGGGATGAATCTGGGTAAGAAAAGTGGCCTTAAAAGTGGCCTATTTTCGTCCATATGGGTAGACACACGGGCGTGTGTCTAGGCCATGTGTAACACATGGTCTGCCATATGGGCATGTGTTAAGGTCGTGTGTCCCCTGCATCCAAAATTTGAGTAACAGAATGCCTAAGATTGAGCACACGGGCTTAGACACGGCCTAGCAACACGGGTGTGTGCCTTGGCCATAGGAGATCAATTTCTTCATGAATGGAAGCCAGAGAGTTACACGGTCCAGGGACACTAGCGTGTGAAGCCACACGGCCTGGAGCGAGGTAAGTCACATGGGCGTGTGAAGCCATACGGCCTGGCCACACGAGCATGTCCCTAAACTACATGGGAGTGTGACCCGTGTATATGAGAAAAATTTTGGGATTTTTCGAAAAATTTCCTACGATTCTGATTTAGTCCGAGATCGTTCCAAATGCAAGATTTGGGCTTCAAGGGCTCAATTAAGGGACGTTATAATTAATTTTGGAATATGAATAGTAAATGACTTGGACTAATGGAACTTGTTCTGTAAACTCTGGTAATGCCTTATAACCCTGTTCCGGCGACGGATACGGGTTAGGGGTGTTACAGAAGTTTATACTTTAAAGATAATCAAGCCCATAACCAATATGTTGGGTACATAAATTGTGTATA
The DNA here is from genome assembly GCA_020496765.1 of Gossypium stocksii. Taxonomy (NCBI): domain Eukaryota; kingdom Viridiplantae; phylum Streptophyta; class Magnoliopsida; order Malvales; family Malvaceae; genus Gossypium; species Gossypium stocksii. The sequence continues at coordinate 44,359,500 of CM035621.1, forward strand.
TCATGAATTTACTAGCAACAATGTAATTTATAGCTCAATTAAAGAGTTAACGATATTCTCTCATTAGTATTGTGTGGATTTATAAATATTGAACGTGTCCATGGGTTGTTTGTTCTCGAACGAGTAATTTATCACAATTGTTTTTTGACAGTGATCATATTAATCATTTGAAATAATGGTGACAGTGAGAAAAAATAGGATTGTATTGAGTGAACGAATTTAACTCCAAGGAATCATGGATATCATATGAGGGTAACACACAGATGAAGAGGTCATTGGACAAAGCAATTAGATGAAATGATTTCGTAAAGAGTATACAACAAGGAGTTTTTAATCATAGTAATTCTTGTGGACTGACTCCATGATTAAGTAATTGTGAATTATCGGAACGATGCTTCTAGATATAACTGCAATCACTAGAGCCTAATTGTATATGTTTGATTGGGCCGATTTATTCGATATGGAATTAAATTAGACGGTCGTGAGAAATTTTCAACTAGAGAATTTGATTAAAGAATTTTCTTGAAAAATTAATTTGGAAATCTAAGTGAATTTTGAGAAAATTAATTTTGATCAAGTAAATTACATTAATCATATTAATTAAAATTAATATGATATTTTTGAAAATTAATTTTCAAGTAAGACAATTGGCCAAATAGGTAATTGAACTTGAAAATTGGACCTGAGATAAAAAATTGAGTTCGAGAACCCAAAACAGAGATCGAGACCTAAAAACTGGTTGAGTCTGGTCTGTGGAGCTGGGCCTGGTATGTGTAACTGGACGAACGGTCTAGCCGGTGGTAGGACCGGACCGAAAATAATTGAACCTTTTTGTACTTATGGTTTTTTTGTCCCATATTGGTACCCAAACTTGTTTTATGTCAACTAAATTGGTACCCGAGTCTAACGTCGTTAAATTTTTGCTGATGTGATAGCGTTGTCCAATTGAGCTCCATCACATGGCGTCCTATTATACCTCTTTTTCTTTTTATTTTCTTTTTTTTTATTTCCCTCATTTTCTTCCATTGTTCTTTTCTTATTTTTCTATTTATGACCTTGCTTCTACACTTCTTCATCTTTCTTCTATCAAAAACCCCCAAATTTTTTTTCACTTTCTCACCATTCAATCACCACCAAAATCACATCTTTTAAACTCCATTTGTTGTCCTCCCTATTTTCCAACCACCATCAACCAACCCCCATCACTTCCCCTCCTATTTTCAAAATAACCCACAAAGACAAAATCTGATAGAAATATCTGAGTTCTTTCTTCCCCTTTCTTTTTTGCAATTACACAATAGAAACATTTAAGTTCCATGGTTGGTTAGATTCATTAAAATCATATATTGTATTATCATTCACATTTGAAACTTTAATTTTTCCGCAAATAAAGCCGACTTCAAATCTCAAAATTTAAATTTTCATTAAATTATTTATTAACCAAAATAATAAAACGAAAAGAAAATAAAAAAAAAATCCTTGAATCCAAAATCCATAAAAAAATCGAACCCATCAGTTGGAAGAAAACTAACATCACAAAAAAAAACCATCAACATCCTCAAGAACATTGAACCTAGAAAATTTCCAAACCCCAACAAACATACTAGTGTCAACTCACAGTTGCTAGCTCTATCGCCAGTGATAGTGTAGGCGAGCAAAGGGCGTGGTGGTTCTGGTGGTCTTCAAAAAGTTGCTTTGACCAAACCATGGTTGGAAAGAAAATGCTAGAGAAAACCCAGTTGCTGACCCTAAAGATCCCATGTATTAGAATGCTTTCTATTTTTTAATTGGATGAAAAACAAGAAGAAACAAAGGCTTTAGATAGTGAAAATTTTGCTCAAAGATCATTTTGTGAGTAGATTTTGTCTATGCTTTTGGTTTGGGTTTAAAGTAATTAGTGGTGAAACTTGAAAGTGGGATGGTAAACAAGAACAACCATGGAAGTTGGTGGGGGATGGTTGATGGTGGCCAGAAAATGGGGAGGAAAATGAAAGGGGTTTAAGATATGTGATTTTGGAAGTGATTGGATGGTGAGAAAGTGAGGGACAATTTGGGGGGGTTTGACAGAAGAAACATGAAGATGTGTAGAAGCAGGGCCAGAAAAAGAAAAAGAAAAATAAGAAAAGAAAAGAAAAATGGAAGAAAAGGAGGAAAATAAAAAGAACGAGGAAAAGAGGTACAAAAGGCTGTCATGTGGCGGCGTGCGATTGGCCAACGTTGCCACATCAGCAAAAAGTTAACGGTGTTAAACTTAGGTACCAATTTAGTTGATGGAAAAAAATTTGGATACCAATCTAAAATAAGAAAAGTCATAAGTACCAAGTACTAGTCTGGGAAAAATGGACAAATTCGGGTACCAAGTTTATATTTAACCATTTTAGTATAATCAAATCATCTTTCATGTCCATTTTACTATCCATATAGATTAATCTTTTTAACAATGTTGTCTTTAAAGTTTTGAACTTGAGTCCCCCTTAAGAGTGCAACATGTTTTGTCATTGCGGCCAACACTAATTTACTATTTAAAAAAATAACTTCGCTTATCAATTTAGATTTAAAAAAAAATTCATATTAGTCAATTAATGGAACTTTTACCATGTTAACAATTTGGATTAAGTGATAAAGATTAAATTATATAAATTAAAGTAAATAAATTGACTATAGTATAAGGATGAAAATCAATTCAATGCATAACTTTTTTACTTCAAGGAGAAGAAGGGGCTCCTTTAAAGTTGAAAATACGAGGGAGTAAAAGTCATGGTTGGGCAGAGTAATAACCCAATTTAAGAATATGTGAAGTTGATATAATACAATATATAACATTTTAAACCATGGATTCTAAAGTTGAAGCATGCAAATTGCAGTGCATGCTTTCAATAATGTACCTTAGCTTTTTCTTTTTTCCTTATATATGTGAAGTTCTGGTTTATAGGATACCCTCTTCAACTCTTTCAATTTCAACCACTGGGTGCATATTGGGATTTAATTGTATACTGAAATTGATCTATGATTAAATTGTTTAAAATAATTTTTTAGGCTTAAAATCAATTTAACCTGTTTTTTAAATAATGGTCAAAATATCTACTACTCCGTAGTCCATATACTTTTTTATAGTTTTCTAAAGTTTTGAGTCCCCCTTTAATTTACAAGTTAGAAGAAAAGGTAAAAAATATTTTCTAGTCCTTCTCAATTTTGAAATTGAGCAAATTAGTCACTCTAAAAAATATTCGAGCAATTTAATCATTGTCAATTTTGAAAGTGAACAACTAAAGACAATTAGTCACGGTGTTAACGTCTTTTGTCCATTTTACAAAATTTTGATTGGTATAACAAAAAATTTAGCCCTTAATGTTTACATGTTTTGTCAATTTGGTGTTGATCCTACAAAATTCAAACAAATTAGCCTCAATATTTACACATTTACACAAATGTTGTAGGCTAAATTTATTAAATTGGGACCACTTTGACAAAATTGAGAGGGATTGGAGAGTTCTTTTTACACAAAAAAACCACTTACTTTTTTGAATTTAAAAATCTTAATTAAAACACTATTAATATTTTTTGTTAAATGTTATTAACTTAATATATTTATTTTTCGTTAATCATATATCACAGTATATAATGATAGTCTAATTAACAAGTCAAATTGACAAATTTTAAACATATATCAATAAGAACGAATAAATATAAAAAAAAACCTTACTTTTAATGGAGAAATTAAATCTCAAAATTTATCAAATTTATTTCAACCTTAAATAATATATTAATATTCCTTTGGGTATTGAGAATACAATAGGAGAGGTGATGACAAAGAAACGAGTATGGATTGAGACGAGACTAGTTTGTCATATACTATATAAATACAAAAACTTATGTATCATAAGATTACAATATTTAGATTACATTATTTAATAATCTTAGAAGAATGTGAATAATTATCATTCAAAACAAAAAAAAAAAAAATAAAGTGAATGGTTCAGTTTCGTAGGGACTACAGAATATAGATTCCCACGAATATTGTCATATTATTGGGACACCTCTTAAAAATTTTAATTGATTTCTTAAAAAAATAAATTTCAATAGTGTTAATTGCTATTTGAAAATAACGATTAAACTCACAAAAAATTTAATTAAAAATTAAAAAAATCAATCCATAATCCTTTGCCGTGGGGTCCTAATTTCATGCCATGTGACAGACACCCTATTATTGCCCTATAGTTTAGGGTTAATGAAAAATTTGACTGTTTGTCAAGCCATATATAATTAATTATAATCTTTGGCTCCATAGTTTCCGGGGACGTTAAGTGTTAATTTATCATACTAATTTAAACAAACACCCACTTTTCTAATAAATTTTTTTAAGAAGGATGAGATTTTTATTTTGTCATTTTTGAATTAATATTATGTTATCCGGATATTTTTTTTATCTTTTTTAAAAAAATATAAAAATTATATATGAATTAAAGTGAAACATAAAATTCGATTTAATATAATTATATACAAATTTTTACTATAATTTAATCGTATACATAAAATTTTAATTTTAATTTAATTATAAACATTTTAAAAAATAAAGATATAAATTTATTTTTACATTGAATAAATATAATTATTTATATATACAATATAATAATGTCAAACAATGTTATATCAATTATTGTAAAAAAGTAAAATTTATAAATTTTCTATATTTCTTACATGCTAAAATTATATAATTTATGAGTTTGAGCAGCAAAAAGTGAAGGCATGATAATGGATGAAAAAGGCTATAATCAATTAAAAATGGCTAATAAAACTGTTTTCATTGGATGTTGGTGTTGGGAGGCCGTTAATTTGGACATCTTGATTGATAAAAATTCAATCTCGATGAAATAAATCTATCTTCTCAAAAACTCTGTTTTCATTGGGGTTTCTCTGCTTAGATTTGTCTAGAAAAAAAATGTCATTTATAATAAATATGTTGGATTTTACCAATGTGACATATTACACATATATATATATAATTATTTAAATTTTTAATTGACTTATTATTACAAGTTAATTTGATATTAATTTATTTGGAAAATATATAATTTATCCTTTCTATTAAATGATTATTATTTAATGGTATTTTTTAATATTTTTTATACTTTTATATAATTCTTAAATAAAAAAATTAAAATTAACATTTCCAAATATTGATTCTTTTTTTCAGTTTTTAGTTTGTTTGTGATGTTACAGTTTAATTCTACATCAAGTGCTTACGTGAACATATATTTGTACTTAAATTGTTCTGTACTTTTAAACTTTTTTTTTAAAAAACTCATAAAAAAAATTTTAGTGAACCAAATAAAAAACAATAAAACAAAATATTTATGCAAGCGAAAAATTTGTGTTATGACATATGAAAATGTTTTGATTTACTTTACCCAACGAGCATGTCGCTTATTGAACATACCTTTTCCATTGAGCCATTTAAAGGGATTCGTGACTAGTATGAATAACGAACTCTTTAAGCAACAAATAATGTTGTCAAAATTCCAAAGCACAAACCAAAGTAAGGAGTTCTTTATCAAACATAGAATAATTGAGTTAGGTCTTGGTTAATTTTTCGCTAAAGTATGCAATGAGCCGTTTGCCATGCATTAGTACCACACTAATCCCAACACTTAGAAGCATCACATTCTAATTCAAATGTGTTAGAAAAATATGTTGGAAAAAATTAGTTTAAAAAACGCAGCAGAAAATTAATTTAGAGAAAAGTCAGAGTTTTAAAATTTTTCCAAAAACAAGATATTAGTTGTAATATCTAAAATAATAAACACTTAATCAAAATTGTATCTTTTCGATTTGTCTAGGATGAGCACTTTGACTGAGTAATCTTCTCCGCTATCCTCAAGCTCACGTTTGCTGAGTGTGGGTTTGCTTCGAATCAAATTTTTTTTCACAAAAGTTACTAGTAGGGTAATTTTGTAATTTCTCTAAACTTTTGGGTCAAGTTGCAAATTAGAAAAATATCTCTAGAAATTTTCTGGAATAATCTATTCAAATAATTTTCTCTATAACTTTCTCTTGAATTTAAGTGTATGTAAATAATGACCCAAGACTCTCTTTATATAGGGAAAGTTTAGAGAGTTAAATTATGATTAAATTAATCACTTAATCACATATCGGGCTCGGTTCGACCAGTTTTGGGTCTTGATCTCCATTTTGGGCTCCTGGTCCCAATTTACGATCTTAGGTCCAATTTTCAGGTTTAATTACCCGTTGGGCCAATTGTCTGACTTGAAAATTAACTTCCAAAAATATCATAGTAATTTTAATTGATTTGATGAATTTAATTTTACTTTATCAAAATTAATTTTTCTAAAAATCACTTAGATTTTCCAAATTAAATTTTCAAGAAAATTCTTTAATCAAATTCTCTAGTTGAATAATTCTTACGACCACTTAATTTAATTCCACATCGAATAAATCGACTCAATTAAATTATTCCTAAAGTCGTAGAATTTTCTTCTGATTCAAATGCTGTCCGATCGAGCTTTTGTTGAGCTAGCGGAGGGACCAATCAAACATATACAATTAGGCTCTAGTGATTGCAGTTATATCCAGAAGCATCGTTCCGATAATTCACAATTACTTAATCATGGAGTCAGTCCACAGGAATTACTATGATTAAAAACTCCTTGTTGTATACTCTTTACGAAAGCAATTTATCTAACTGCTTTGTCCAATGACCTCGTCATGTGTGTGTTACCCTCATATAATATCCTTGATTTCTTTGAGTTAAATTTGTTCACTCAATACAATCCTATTTTATCTCATTGTTACCATTGTGTCTTCTTAATGATTAATATGATACTGTTAACAAATGACTGTGATAAATTGCTCGTTTGAGAACAAGCAACCCATGGCTACGTTCCATCTTTATCAATCCACACAATGCCAATGAGAGGATATCATTAACTCTTTAATTGAGCTATGAATTCCACTGTTGCTAGTAAAGTCATGCCATACACAAGTCATGTACCCAACATACTGACTATGGGCTTGATCATCTTTAAAGTATAAGCCTCCACTTATATCAAAGCACATACACATGGTCAGTGACTAACTCAGGATTTAGGTAAATCACACCATGAACGTCACAAGTGAATTAATTCACAAACGGATTCAGAATTAATTCATCCTGAGTTTAGTCTAATGTATCATTCTACCAATAAATACATTTATGTCTCCACTCGTAGAGTCAACTGTTCCGATAACGAAAACTAGCCATCTCCCCAATTGGAATTCTAGACGACATAATAATCCTTCTCAATATTTGAATCAAATGCTCACTTTGATTCTTTTACGAGATTACGAACACATTTAGATTATCTACTGATGTAAGTTGTCTGTCTCACAATATAAACGTTTTTCAATGCCACTTATCTTCAATTTAAACTTTAGACAATCAACGGGCTAATATTTGCTTGTCACAATTTCGCTATGCATGCAAAATATAAAAGAAAAAAATACAAAAGACATAATAGTGAAATGTAAAATTAACTTTATTTATTTATTCATCGTTCAGGTAAATAGAAAACAATTACATGTTTACTACAATATGGGCACGTTTCCCAAAAAATCAAGTGGTTTTAAAATAGAAACTGAAAAAAGTTTATCTTTTAAAGCAAGAAACTTTTTCTTGGGCTTCACTCCCCTTAAAGCCCATTGATTTTTTTTTACAATTTTAGTTTCCGGAGTAACTACGATTCAATTTACCCTTTTATATATGCTATTAACAATATCAATAAATATCAATATGATTTTCCATCATTTCTGAGTCTTATACGAGCTTACTAAAGTTCTTTTGTTATCCAAGGTCAAATTAGGACCAAATTGGAACTTTTCAAAATCTTAGGTTGACGTTGTGACTTTGGGGGTTCCTCCTCACGACACAACATATTGACTTAGTCTCACCGCGACATGTAACACACCAAACCTGACTCTATAATAGGATCTAAGTATAGCGTAAAATCAAACTAATTTAAAACATTTTGGTGAAAACTTTATATAATTCTTATAAAGTTATAAATATAAAACATATATTAGCTGTTACTTTACCAAGGTTTGAGTGAAAACATCAACATTTTAAAAATATTTTACAAGCCATATGGCGTATAAGTTAAAATATAATAACTTCATTAAACATATTGTGTTGATTTAAAACCAAACATTAATGCTTCATCAAAATTTCATAAAAATAGAGTCTTATCAAAATAGAAGTTCTTAGTACAAATCATTTACAAATACACCTATGTGCCACCCCTACAAGTCATGCATGATATGAAACAAAGCAGTTAGCTCACAAGAGTAGTAGCAATCTGACGTAGTCCTTCTAACAAAACATTTCTTCAGTCAACAAGCTTGAGAAGGAAAAGGTAACAAAGTAAGTTCATATGAACTTAGTGAGTTCCAAAGAGAAATCATACATAACATTACTGATAGTACAATTGAACCTTTCAGAAAGATTTACACATTCATAAAGTATCCCTAATGGCGTATACAGAACACAAACAAACTCAGTATACCAACTTACTTATCACTTGGGCGTATACTGTATATTAGCTCAACACAATTTAGAAGAATCCATTCTTATTCTAACCACGTACACAAAATTTAGAACTGGAAGCATATCATTCATTTTTATTCACAGGCATTTTCCTCCTTAACTCCTCATATCATTTTCATTCATAACAACATGTTTTATCGTGATTTTCCAATTCGATTTGCATATAGCTGCCTTATCAGAGGCTGCACAAACATATCTCTTCATCTCCAATACCTCATATCAGTTTATATCATATCATACACATCAGAAGCAGATGGTGGTGGCTTAAGCATGAAAAATAACGTTAACTTTATATCATAGACAGACTGTACTCAGACTGAAGACTTTGGATAACCATTACCCACACAACATCTTTCATCAATTACAGAAAAGGATTACTTACCTTACATGAGTTATAAAATAAATAAAATTACAACACATGAAAATTAGAAGGAACTCACCAGGCACAAGTCTATAAAGCATGTCCTTTGCCTTTATCACTTACACATTCGTTAACTTCTTGAGCTTTAATATAGATAATTAAATATATCAGATCATCAATCAATCAAATCTAATCATGCATGCAAGAATCAACAACACTTAATCTAGATTTAGAAAGTTTCCTTCCTCACACTTTATTCTAACATCTATACATGCAGTATGAGAAACACATAAATGACTTAAAGGGTAACCTAGAGTTTATGGTAATTACCAGTGAGTTGGTACTAACATAGAAGTTAGTTGAATATTGTGAACCTTATTTTGAAGAGATTTTTTAAACTTGGATTTTTAAAGAGTTTTCAAAGGAAATCTAAAAAAAAGAAGAAAACGTAAAAGTGTTCAGAAAGACCATCGCTATCCTTATATACTTAGGCTTAGGGACAAAGATTAGTGGAAAAATAAGATAATTCCACTAACTCTCTTGATTTCTGTGATTAAGTGCATTTAATATAATTTAAGTCTTATCATGTACAAAAGTGTAATTCCCTTCTAACTAAACCTTAACTTAACTAACCAAATTACCATACTTAAATAATAAACAAATGTAAATGGCTGTGAACTAAATGAGTTTGCCCAAAACATCTAGGTTGGGCGGATACTTAACAGAAAAGTCCGCCAAACCATAGAACTCGCCAAAACTAAGAGTTCACCAAATGACACAATACACATAATTCTATACTTAGCCAAGACAAACATTTTACTTACTCATATCTATCCTTATTTTACCAACTAAACACCAAACAATAACCAGATACAGAGACTTCGTCGGGCGGGCTATTACACGACGTGATCGTCTATTTACAAATGATTTAAATTGTAACAATTCAAAATGGCCTAACAATTGGCCAAGTTTACTTTCAATCTGCTAAAGACATAAAAACATATTTTCCCTACCTTATATACTACGTTAAATGTTTCATCCCAACTAATTCATCAAATTGACTATTCAATTCAAGAACTAACTTTAACATATAAGTTTATTTCTATCATTTAAGTCATTTAACCAAATATGGTACATTCATATGCTCAATTCTTACCATTTATCAAAATTCACATATATTATTAATTCAAAATGTCATTTAATACTTTGTTACCTATGACAACTTATACCTTTGTGACCATTTGACATCAATTATCTCATTTAGCATAACTTAACATTTACAATGTTAATTTACCATATCAAGTTAGTCATTCTGATTTCATAACTGACGCAAACCTAGGTACATGTCATTTACTAAAACGAAAGGAACTAAACAAACATTGCTGAGTCAATGGTCGCTGGTTGGATGCTGGAATTGTAACAACTCGAATTTGGGCCTAGTTAGAGTAATGGTTACGAGACCACAAATCCAATATTAAGATATATGCTTTATGATTATTTTAAGGCGTATGATGTGATTGCATGATTGTGTGAAAATTTCATGAAGAAATTTTATGAATAAGTGATCAATTTGTCCTTTAGAAGTAAATTGCAAAAATTGCAAAATATGAGTTTCTAGAAGATTTAAGGATGAAATAACATTAGAAGATTTATTATGTGACAGAGCTATTTCGACCCTAATCGGGAAGTGGTTTCGGGACCACTAAACCGAGACACAAAAATAATTGAGTGATAAATTCTATACCCATCGTATGTGAAGTAGCATATGTGAAATATTGATGCTTTAATTTTATTAATTGAATGTAAAAATGTTGATAAAGGACTTATGTGAAAATTTAAAAAAAAAAATATGGGAGAAGGAATCATAGTGACTAATGACTGATTGTAACATGGTTTTGCAAATGGAAGGACTTGCATGTTAATTATGCAAATTCTTCAATAGTGGCCAGTCATGTGATGTATAATATATATTATGTGTGTATTTTATTTAGATAAAATAATGGTGGGTAATGCTTTAGTATTAATAAAGTAATAATATAATAAAATGGGATGGTGAAAAAAACAAAGTTTTCCATGTTTTGTTCTCCATTGCCGATTGTAAAAAGAAAAAAAATGAGCTAAGGAGAACAACCATCTTCGGTCATTGTGGTTTTCCAATTTAAGGTAAGAAATTTGTTAATTCCCTTTGAATGTTGTGGATTTTAGTTGTAGTTAAGCTCCTAGCATATCCCATAGATCAATTTTCATTTTGATGATGATAGTTACATTCGGCCATTGTTGAATTGTAGGAGAAAAATTCAAGATTGTGAGTTTTGATGTTAAGTTGCATTTTGGAATGCTTGGGGGTGGATATGAGGTTAAATCCGTGTCAATGTGTCTTAATATGTTAAATTATGCTATGTGTGCTTCTTGAACAAAATTGGGCATTCGGTCATTCCTTTGTGTGATAAGAATTTATGTTTGATGTTTGATTGAGGTCTTTATAAAGTTAAGCTAAGGTTTGAGGTTAAATGTGTTGAAGACAAGTTAAATCTGATGAATAATGATATACATATTAAGTTTGAATTTTGATGAGGTTAGATTCAAGATGAATTAGTAGCATTCGGTCACCATAAGGAAACATAAAATTCTTGCTAGTTTCATGAAGACTTGTAAAATATTTACAATGTGTGAGAGTTATGTTTTTATAGCCGAATGAACACTTGGTATTGGTAAGTTAAAAGAACAAGGGGTTTTGGCCTAAGCTATGCTAATGGAATTTTGGATGTTGGTTGTTAAAAAAAAAGAGATAAGTTATATGAATGTGGTAAAATATTAGTTTAAGTATGGAAGACGGACTTGAATAATAGTCCATGCTTGGACACATGGCCGAATGGCCTAAATGTGTATGTGTTAAGAAGGGGTTGAGTTTTAATGTACTTGTAGTGATGGTTAATAAAATGTTTTATGGATTATGTGTGATACTCATGTGTCTATAATGGTGAGAATGAATATACTATAGTACTTTAAGGATATTCGGTCTTATAATTGATAATAAGGTGAATCTTTGTTTTATTATTTAGCTCAAGAGCATAGAGGGACAATATCGGATAAGGGAAAAGCTAAGGTGACGGAATAGCCGACCCATAAATACTTAGAAAGGCACGAGGTAAGCTTTAAGTTAATGAATTTAGCATAAAAAGCTAGAAATGCATGATAGGGTTGTATGAAATGTGAACCACGGCTCAATGACCTTACCTTATCTAAATTTTGTGCATGAGATAGTGGTTATAAAGCATATAGCCGAATGATTCCTAGAGAATAAGCTATGAAAGTTAGGTGAGTATGTGACCCTTATACATATGTGGACCGAATGTCTAATGAAAGTATTTTTGTGTATTTATATGCGTATGAAGCAAGTGAAATCTCAATGTGATATAGAAATTTACGATGTGTACACTCAACCCATAAATGTGCATTAAGATTTGATGGTAAATCCGGGCTAAGTCCCGAAGGGCCTTCGTGCCGGAGTAAATTCGGGCTAAGTCCCGAAGGGCCTTCGTGCCAGTGTTATATCTGGGCTAAGTCCTGAAGGGTCTTCGTGCCAGTGTTATATCCGGGTTGAGACCCAAAGGGCCTTCGTGCCAGTGTTATATCCGGGCTAAGTCCCGAAGGGCCTTCGTGCCAGTGTTATATCCAGGTTGAGACCCGAAGGGCCTTCATGCTAGTGTTATATCTGGGCTGAGACCCGAAGGGCCTTCGTGCCAGTGTTACATCTGGGCTAGGTCCTGAAGGGCCTTAAGGCTAGCGTTATAACCGGGTTAAGCCCGAAGGCATTATGCTAAAAAGAAAAAAAATAAATACGTGGTTTATGTCTTAATTATCTCAATAAAAGTGCTTATTGCCTTAAGTCTGTCAGGTACGTACCTCATACTCATTGTGAAATTGATTCGTTATAGATTTTAACCACACATTGGGTTAGTGATGCCTTGACTATAGCCTAATGGTACATGAAAGTCAATAACTTACCAATGATGTGTGAATTTTCAATTCAAGGAGAATTGTATTAAATTGAACTCTTAGTATATACACATATTTGATTAAAGTATGAAGCTACATGAATTTGTGAGTATGAGTATAATTCAAGATTCGCATTGAAATGAAAATGTATGCTTTCGACCAAGGGGGAAATGTTGATGAATACAATGAGATTGTTTATATGATATGAATTGATGTTTAAAGGAAATGAATATGTATGTATGAAAGGCTACTTTTAAAATTTGGCCATGACTTTCGAATAGAGTATAGAGAGGTTGGAGCATGAAGTATTTGAAGTATGATTGAAAGGTTTTGTAATTGAGTACCTTTTTGGATAAAATGTGTATATATGCATGTTCAGTTCTAATACATAGGTTGTATATTTGGCTTGGGTTTAAAAATGTTACCATATGAATAGTAACTTGTATAATCGACTAAATAGTGAAATTTTCATGCATGCTCATATGTATTAAAATAGTGAATGCTTGAAATCATATGGGGTAGACATACATATGAACTTATACATTTTGAACTGAGCTTGGTTATATGCATATGTTTAGGCTGTTATCCGCATTGATAAAATTATGAATTTTGCAAATTGAGTGTGTCTAATATTTAGTACTTGTCGGGTAATGCCCAATAATCCCTCCGGCAACGGACATGGGATTAGGGGTGTTACATATTAGAGGTCCTTATTTAGCAATTAGACCATTTTATGTCATGATAGGCAAAAATACCCAAGGAAGGAAAAATTTCCATGGAATGCCATTAAGGGCATTTTGGTCATTAGGTAAATTAATGTAATAAAAAGGGAAAAAGAAGCAAAAATCTTGTCCATCTTCTCTAAGGGGCTGCCGAATTTCATAAGTCACCATAGCTAAGGTTTTTGACATTTTTAAGCTCCAAGTGACTCCTAGCCCCGTTTTTCATGTTTTTCGTATTTTTGAAATCCTCGTAGCTTGATCTAGCTATTTCTACCACTATTTTGAGCTAGGGTTCATGTTCAAAAATATACCCATACATGACATGCATGCATTTTGATGTTTTATGGAGGAATATGAAATATTGAGGTGTGATGAACATCTTTCTCTAAGTAATTTTTCATGAAAACACCTAATAAGGACGAAATTGTAAAGGTTGTAAAAGTAGTAGTAAAAGTTTGAATTGGTGAGAAATGTGGGCTGTTATGAGTGCATAATAGGTTTGGCTAGGCTTGAGTAACCAAGGAATTTAGTACATTTCATTATACGAGCTTAGGGACCATTTTACAAATATGTGAAAGTTTAGTGGCAAAATTATAATTTTGCCAAAGTATGAATTATGACTGCTTTAGTCAATGTAGTAATTAAGTAAGCTTAATTTGTCATTATAGATCAAGAAACACGAAGCCCAAACCAAAACTAGGGAAAGAACAAGGTGGTAGATTAAATTTCATATTCACCCGCATTTTGTATCTGAAGTAAGTTTGTGTGTAATAAATTAACAATATGATATTATGTATTTAATGTTTTCGATATTGCATGAAATGTATGTTGATTCTATGAAAGATGTTATTGTGATGTTGATAAAGAAACAATGAAATTATATTATGTAGAAATCCCGTTTAAACTTTAAGGATACGAAGGATACCATTATCATGACATGAGACTGAGAAGGTCCCGTATAAGACCATGTCTGAGACATGGCATCGACACCTAATTGAGATCCTATGTAAGACCATGTTCGGGACATGGCGTTGGCATCTAAGAGCGATCCCTATAAGACCATGTCTGGGACATGGCAACGACATCGAAATGTAATCTCGTGTAAGACCATGTCTGGGACATAGCGTCAACATCATTATACGATCTCGTATAAGACCATATTTGGGATATGGCATCGACATTGAGAGGAGATCTTGTATAAGACCATGTCTAGGACATGGCGTCAGCATCGATATGTGATCCCATGTAAGACCATATCTGGGATATGTCATTAGCATTCTATCATGAGAATGATATTGTGAGTATCCTTCGGTATTTAAACTGTCTAACGGGAAAGGATTATAAGTTAATGATGAGAATGAGGAAGAAAAAAGTTATGTGATGAGTGATACAGGTGCATACGAGAAATCCATGAGAAATGAGTTTAGCATGATATATGTAATGCTGGTAAGAAAGAGCATGAGTAAGCTATGCCAAAAATCCATGTTAAGCATGAGATGATTTATGATTTATTATTTGAATACTATTCCATGTTTTATGTTGTTATTTATTACATGCAACTTACTAAGCATTTATGCTTACTCCCCTTTCTTTTCCCTTTCCTTGTAGTATCGACAAGCTAGCTTAGGAATCAAAGAACGTCAGAGCTCGAAGTCAAACTATCGCTTTATATTTTGGTATAGTAAAGTTTGATCATTTTAAGTAGGGCACGTATAGGAACTTGGTCCTTTTATTTGTGCCATGTTAATTGCCAAAGTGTTGGCTAATTTGTTACTCAATACATTTTGTATATGGTCATTTGAAATGGGCCAATATTGGTTAAGTATGGTTAATCAATGATAACGAATTTTGATAAGGCGTGCTTACATATTTAAGAGAAATAGATGGAATGACATTTATGTATGATGTATGTAGTGTGTGGGAAGTGAATGTCTTAAATTGTGGGTACTTAGAGGTTTATTTATGCCTTGATATGTGATATTGAAATCGGTATGAGTATGGTTATGTTTTAGGGTGGCAAAGGGGCTTGGAAAATAGCCTATATTTGTCCACACGAGTAGGCACACAGGCGTGTGTCTAGGCCGTGTGTGACACACGGTCAGCCCCATGGGCGTGTTGATAGGCCATGTGTCCCTCGCACCGAAATTTAGCAAAATAGAATACCTAGTAATAGACACACGGGTAGAGACACGGCCGTGTGTCTCAACCGTGTGAAGGACACGGCCTAGCACATGGGCGTGTGACTTAGCCGTGTGCCCCTAAATAGTTGCTGACATCATAAACAGAATGTTAAGGTTTTCACACATGAGCTAAGACACATGCGTGTCATGGTCGTGTGAGGGACACGAGCCATGGACACGAGCGTGTGCCAGGTAGTGTGAAAACCCCTATAGGTTCGAATTAAAAAATAAATTTGACATGGAATAGGGACACGGCCGTGTGTGACCACACGGCCTACCCACACGGGCATGTTCCACCCTACACGGGCGTGTGGCCCTGTTTGGATGCAAAAATTTTCTAAGTGTTTGAAAGTTTCCGGTTCAGTCCCAAACCACTCCCAATATATGTTTTGGGCCTCGTAGGCCTATGATAGGGACATTAAGAGAATGATTGAAAAGTTTTAAATTACAATAAAATTTTATGGCTCGATTTGGTATGAAAGTTATCGTTTAAGTCTGGTAACGCCTTGAACCCTATCTCAGTGTCGGATACGGGTAATGAGTGTTACAAGAATCACTTCTTAAAACCTTGAAATATACTTGTACCTGTGCATGAAATAAACAAACTGTACATTAAGCAATAATGCTTAGTGGTACTTTCATGATTCAAGATAACATGACATTAGCATAAGAAATTGATCATAATAAGTATAAACATAATATCTACCCACTTTATATCCCTACTATTCCAAGCAATGCCATACAATTAGCAAATCAAACCATTCATCATCAAAATAGAACTTACCAATTCATTCTAGTTGTTAAATGCCAAACTTTATATCATTTAAACCTTTCATACCATTTATGAACAGACATATGTACATTTAACATTAAGTCATCCAATTCCATGGTAAATAAACATCATTTAACCATTTAACTTTCATAGTCAAACATGAATTCAACATTTATACACACATGCCATTTACATAAGTCATCCTAATAGTTTAGACATATTCACACATTATGAATAACATCACTCGATACTTAAGTACTTTCATGCCACATATCATGTTATAAGCATATACCATTTCATACTCAATACATTTTCAAACTTTTTCATTTCAATTATAATATTTATATATATCACCTGATGGAACTCTAGTAAAATAGACTCGGATACACAGGTGAACTAAGTTACTTCCATAAGTTAAAATTACATCAGGTTACCCATTAGGGATAAACCTATGTTACATATAATTCAAGAATTTGCAACGAATGCTAGATCTCATTATAACATGTAAAATATCTTGTCAAGTGTGCGTATAACCCTTTTGACATGTCAATCGTATCCTAGTCTTTTACTAAGTTCAATCATATTTATACATAAATGCATTACCATACCTATAATAATCCTTACTCACCTATCATACCATGTGTTCAATCACATTTGCATTTTCGTACTTTGAACATTTTTGTATTGCATGACAAACATTTATATCATTTCATTCAATTTTATCCAACTCTTACATATATATATATATAATTTCATACTCAATTTCATTTTGCAATATAGTACATATACCATTTCTCTAATGTATTCACAACGATAGTCCAATTCATCATCAAATCACAGGTATTACATGTCATACAACATATTTCTGTCCATTTACCATATCACATAACATAATTCAAGTAATTCATGCCTTTTTTCATTTGATCCAGTTTAGTCTTTTATTTCAATATTCCATATCAACTCAATAAAAACAATTTATGCCAACTGAACACCCTTAACCCGTATCCATCGCCTAAATAAGGTTACAGAGCATTATCGAGAGATTACATCTTAAAACAATCAATTATTCACAAGATTTAAATCATAACATAATTCATAGAAAAATCAAAGCAATCTTATACATATTGTCTCTGATACGAGCCCTCGAGACCCTAAAAACATATTAGAAATGAATCAAGGCTAAATCGAAAACGTATAGAATTTTTGAGAAATAGTTGAAAATTTTTATACTGTAGGGGTATATGTGACTCATACGAGTGAGACATACGCCCGTGTCTCAAGCTATGTGAGTATTTGAAATAAGGACACACGATTATGTCCCAGCCTATGTTCGTGCTGGTGTAACTCTCTAATTTAGGTCACACGGCCAAGTTACATGCCTGTGTGACAAGCCGTGTGCTAGGCCGTGTAACTGCCTGACTTATAACCCTTTAAAACCTACGGGGGACACATGGCTATGTCGCAAGACCGTGTGTCACACACGGTTGCCTTTGTCTTAAGCCATGTGACGAAAAATAGGCTATTTTCAATCCCTTTTTCTCACTAAAAACACTATCACTTATACAAGCCATTTGCACCTATATTTATACATCCAAAAAGTACCTAACACATGCATATTCAAGCTAGATCAATATGATATTTGTTCATACAACCAATATGCCCAAAAGACACCTCAATCTCAGCAATCAAACATGATTATACATTTGCTAAGTTTAGCCATAAATCAACCAACCTTTAGAACTAATTCTATGCTAACATTCACCACAATTTTCACATACCAATATCATGCTCAAAGATGCCAATTTGACCATTCAAGAACTACCGTCACTAAACCTTAGGAAACTTGACCATATGTCAACCACATCCAAACATACCAAATTAGCCATTTATTAGCTCAATATTCACTACCTATTTCCATACCAAACCATACCTCAATGACCACATTCAAACATATCAAAATAACCTTTCATAGCATGCATTTAAATTACCATTCCATAGCATGCATTTAAATTACCATTCCATCAATCACCATTTAAGCACCAAAATGTTAACAATTATAAGATCACATTTACATGCCAACATAACAACCTATTCATCAAACAAAATCCCAAATTTACAAGCCATATATATAATGATTATTTCATCAAACACAGAACACCTATACATGCCATTATAACCATGACTCAAAATCATCAAAATCTACCGATATAGCCGATGGATAGTGTGATGGATCTCTGACAAGCTTCCAACCCAAACTAGCTTTTGATTATCTAAAAACAAGGAAAATACACAGAGTAAGCATATAATGCTTAGTAAGTTCGTAAATCATAAACAATTCTTACCATTTCAATGTATAAGCTTAAAAGTAATTTATGAATTAATCCAACATAGCTTGGCATAAGCCTAAGCATAAACAACAACTCAAGTTAGAGATTAAACACATAACTTAACAAATTCACCATATAATATAATAGCTTTCATGAACATAGCATATAAGTATTCACACTTTTCAAGAACATGGCTATACATGCTTTAATCATCAACAACTCATATCTTTTCGTGCTTTCATGACATTACCAATCGTAACACTTATTGTTCTTTCCCTTTTGTATACCCGTTAAACCACTTAGAATAATATCAGATACATGGGAATCTCATGCACTGTGTGCTAACAGATGGTCAAAATCATTTCTTCCTTTTCTTTACATAGATGCTCTCTCATGAGCCATAAATGGGTCTACTCACACAAGTTGTGAGTTGGAATGTAAGTACATGGTGCTACTCAGACTAGCTGTCAAGTATCCGCAACACATGCCAGAACTCAGCCATCGGTAGGATGTTCAGGACCAACACCCAAAACATTGTAACTCTAATGACATGTCATTTGTATCCTATATATTCCTAATGTTCAAATGGGGTTCGAAAGTCGCCTAAACATTGTAGGATTTTTTTGTAGAGACATGATATATTAATACGACAAAATCACATTTAAATTAACATATTAAAATGCTATTTAAACGTAATAGTGTTTCTGAAAGTATTATTTTGAAGAGGATTGGTTGTGGATGTTTAAGAAATTTTGAGAAAATATATTGAATCTCTTTACCAATAAGATTTTTGGGGATGAAAATCCTTAAAGCGAGGGAGAATTGTAATAGCCCAATATAAGGCCTAAACGAAATAGTGGTTACAAAACCACAAATTAGAGGTCAAAATATTTATTCCGATTGGGTTTTAAATTTATTTTGTGTTTGCAATATTTTGTGAAATTTTCGTTATAAAATTTTATTGTTTGTGTGTCCAATTTGATAAATTGGACTAAATTACAAAAGTAGTAAAATGTGCATTCTAGAAGGTAAAGGTGTTTAATTGAAATGTGTTTTATTCATATATTTTATGGTTTACATTTTTATAAAATTATTTTGTAAAAATTTCGTACGAAAATTTCGACATTTGGGCACTCAATTTAGTCAAAAGGACTAAATTGTAAAAAGTGCAAAAGTTGAGTTCTACATGTTAAAGGTGTCCAATTGTTATGAAATTTTAAATTGTAGGTCCTTAAATGGTAATTAGACCATTGGTTAATTTATTGGACAAAAATGGACATGAAATGGGTGAAAAAGAATTTTTTTTAGTTAGGGGCATTTTGGTCATTTAATGATTAAATGAATTAAAAAATCAAATTAAAAGCCAATTTTTGCTCATCTTCTTCCTCAAGGCCGAAAATAGCATGGATAAACCATGGCTAGGGTTTTTCAAGCTTCCAAGCTCGATTGTAAGTCCGTTCTAGCCCCGTTTTTAATATTTTTTTACGTTTTTGAAATCCCGGTAACATAATTTCTCTATTTCTACCATTTATTTGAGCTAGGGTTTGATTTCAAAAATTGACCCATGTTGAATAATTGTGTATTTTTATGTTTTAGGATAGATGATGAGGTTTTAAATTATGTTGAACAACTTGTGCTACTCGGTTTTAAGTGAAAACGAGTAAAACGATATAACCGGTAAAAATACCTAATGTTCATAAGTATATGTTAGAGTGAGAATTTGATGTTTCCATTAGTAAATAAATGATCAGCATGCTTCAAAACATAAGAATTAGGGAAAAAGTTTAATTTCCAAGCTTTGAGGCAAAAGTGTAAATATGTAAAAGTTTAGGGGAAAAATTATAATTTTTCCAAAGTTGGAGTTAAGGACTGTTTTGATAAATGTGAGTATTAAATAAGGTAAATGTGTTATTTTAGATCAAGAAAGACGTGAAATCGACCTGGATCGGGGAAAGGAAAAGGTTGTGGATTAAATTGTAAAATTTCTATATTTTACACTGAGGTAAGTTTATATGTAAATAATGTATTATTTTTATTATGTTATGATATTTTATTTTGTGACATGTGAAATAAGTTTTAGTATTGTACAATTCATGGACATAAACGGTGATTGTGGTTGATGAATTGAGATTAAATGAGGAAATCTCAGTTGAACCTTTAGAATGGAAAAACGTGGTGCTAAGTGGATATACCACGGTTATACATGTAACGTGGTGCTAAGTGGATATGCCACGATTACACATATTGATACATGTAACGTGGTACTAAGTGGATATGCCACAGTTACTTATATTGATTCATTAACGTGGTGCTAAGTGGATATACCATGGTTAAACATGTAACGTGGTGCTAAGTGGATATGCCATAGTTATACATGTTAATTTGAAAAGTGGCGCTAAGTGCGTAAGCCACAATTACATGTTAGTCCAATAGTGTGGTGCTATGTGCGTATACCACTAAGTTGGGCATTAATTAAAGAAGGTGGAGCTATCTGTTAAAACCACCGGATATTGTTACTTTCTGAAGTGTTCACCGGGAGAAGCAAGTTTGCTAAATAGAATTTAACATGAAAAATGTGGGGATAAATACCGGAATACGAATATTTGAGTTTTGAATTATGATTTAGATATGTGATTGAATTTTGATAAGATGAATATGGATAAGTATTAACTTGAAAGTTGACAATAAGAAATTTTAGTGAAAGAGTTGAAATTTGGAATAAACAGTTTCAAACAGCAGCAGAGGAGTGACTTTGAAAAATCACCAAAAATGGTGGAAATTGAATTAGAAGCTTAATGAGATATTGAATTAAAGCTTATTGAGTCTATTTTCATATAAAAGAAACACAGCAAGCAAAATATTAAGACTGGTTCATAATGACTTCGTGATCCCTTATTTTGATTTGGAAAAATCATTAAAAATTGTACAAAAATATTTATGGAATATAATTTATATGGGTGGATTCCTTATTGAGTCTATTTTTATTAGAATCAAACATGAACATCTTTCGAGTTCTGTATAAAGAGAAATTGAAATTTTAGTAAAGAGTGGTCAAGACTATCGGGTAGCGAAACAATGGAGTATTTAATGAATAAACTGTATTAATTGGCCCAACCAAAAATTCTAAAATTTTTATGGTAAGAAGAAATATGAGTCTAGTTTTTGGGAAAATTTATGGATCTTAATTTGGAGCTCTGTAGCTCTGGATAAAAATAATTTAGTGACTGAGACTCGAATGGATAACTTGTACTAATTTTAAGTAAATGATAATTTCATGTGAGATTAAGATTGTATAATTGTGGAGACATATTTTGGGATTTATAAATGCCATTAATAATGTGTTATTATTATTGTTTAGATATTCACTTACCAAGCTATAATTCTTACTTCCTTCCCTTCCTTTTTCTTATAGAGTTTTAGATGCTAGCTCAAGTTGGAGATCGCCGGAGATACTATCACACTATCAGGCAGAGGTTAGTATTAAAAGATTCTAAAATATTTATAAGTTTATGGCATGTAGAAGGACTTGAATATATGTATATATATTACTGAGTTGGCCTAGAATGTTGGCCTAAATTAATGGAAATTTTATTGTTGTATAATACCATGTGATATGACTAATAGTAGCTATGTTATGAGTCATAATGATACAATACATGAATGAGTATGCTTGTATGTTAGTAAATGAATTAATGTATATATGATAAGAATGAGATTAGATTCTAAATTAAAAGAAATTTTATAGCCGGTTTGTGTATTTGTAAGTGTAAAAATCTAGTGATGCCTCGTACCCTGTTCCGGCATTGAACACGGGTAAGAGGTGTTATAGTGTGGATGTCTAACTATGATTATTGGTTGAGTATTTATGCCATGTCATGTATTGGTATGTATTTGATCTTGTTTCAAGGTGGTAGAAGGCTTGATAGATAGCCTTATATTTTCCACACGAGTGTGTGTCTAAGTCGTGTGTGAGACACGGTCCAACCCATGGGCATGTCGTCAGGCTGTGTGTCCCCTGCACCTTAAGCTGGCAAAATTGAATGACCAGTAGTAACCACACAGGCTAAGACACGGTCGTGTGTCTCAACTGTGTGAAAGACACGGCCTAGCACACGGGCGTGTGTCATGACCGTGTGAGCTTAAATTGTTGCAAACGTCAGAAACAGAATGTCAAGGTTTTCACACAAGGGCTAAGACACGAGCGTGTCATGGCCGTGTGAGGGACACGGGCTAAGGACACGGGTGTGTGCCAGGCCGTGTGAAAGCTCCCATAGGTTCGATGTTAGAAAATAAATCTACATAGGCATAGGGCACGGATGTGTCCCTAAATGCTTAGGCCGTGTAAGCCACACGGGCTCCAAACATGGCCATGTTATGGGATCACACGGGCGTGTCGCCCCTCCACATAGGCGTGTACCTTATTTTGAAGAAAAAATTGCTCAGTGTCTCAGAGTTTCTAATATAGTCCTGAACCACCTTCGATGTGCGTTTTGGGCCTTGTAGGCCTATTTTAGGGACTGTAAGATAAAGTTTGAAAAGTTAAAATTTAAACGAAGTTTACTGATCCAGGAATGTATGTTTGTTTGTGTGTTAGTTAGGTAAAGCCTCGTACCCCGTCCCGACATCGGATATGGGTAAGGAGTGTTACATTTAGTGGTATTAGAGCTATGGTTTAGTCGATTCTAAGACTAACCTAGCACGTGTATGAGTCTGGCTATAGATGCCATAATTGTAATCTGATAGTGTGACGACCTCTGACAAATTTAAATTATGTTTTCATATATTAAATAGATCCTAGCAGAGCTAAGGCAGATGATGTGGAAAGTAATGCGTTGGCTCCCGCTGAAGGGATTGCGCTAATTGAAAGTAGGCCCGTGACAATAAGTCAGGGAGGAGGGGCTAGAGAAGCCTACCTCCATATAATGGATGCTTGGTACTCAGAGTTTTTTCGTGCAAATCTGAATACTCCACCTCCACCACCTTTTCTAATTCCTCAGCTTGCCTCTATAGCTCCTCAAGGAGTAGAAATGGTTAGAAGAGAGAAAACTTCGGTAGACAGAATTAGAAAGCACGGGGCCAAGGAATTTCGAGTGAATATTGATAATGACCCATAAAGAGTAGAGTTTTGGTTGAAAAATACGATTAGGGTATTTGATGAACTATCGTGCACAATTGAAGAGTGCATGAAATGTGTAGTGTCACTTCTGCGAGATTTGGCTTACTAGTGGTGGAATACTCTTGTGTCAGTTTTACCGAGAGAGAGAATAACTTTGGAATTCTTCCTAGAAGAGTTCTGTAAAAAGTATATTAGCCAATTATTCATATATCAAAAGAGAAAAAAATTTCTTGAATTGAAGCAAGGCCGAATGATGGTGATAAAGTACGAGCGAGAGTTTGTGAGGCTCAGCAAATATACAGAGGAGTGGGTATCTATCGAAGCCATAATGTGTAAGAAGCTTGAGGATGGACTAAACGAAGACATTCGATTGTTTGTTGGCATTCTAGAGTTAAGGGAATTTGTGGTGCTAGTTGATAGAGCGTGTAAGGCCGAAGAGTTGGCCAAAGAGAAAAAAAGAGCTGATATTGAGTCTCAAGACTCAAAGAAAAGATAGATGGGGAAATCACATCAGTCATCATCCAAGAGATCTAGAGAGATTACTACCCGGTCGAGTGCTTCAGTAGGGGTTTTGAGCAGAAACAAGAATAAGCAGTATATGACGTCTAAGGCTCAGACCACTTCTATTGCGAGTGTGGGTAGAGCTTGACCGAATAGGCCAGATTTTTAGCGGTGTGGTGGATGACACTTTGGTGAGTGTCGAGGAAAGGATCAAGGTTGTTTTAAGTGTGGGTCATTAGGCAACTTTATCCGAAACTCTCCTGAGATGGGTGAGAAAGAAAAAAAGGAAGATGTGATTGCGAGTAATGCTCCTTCGAGAGGTAGACCAGAAAGGAACCTAGGTAGTGGGGTTGGTAGCAGAGGTACGCCTAGAGATTCAGCCGTAAGGCCCGAGGGCAGTGCACCTGTAAGGACTTACATCATTCGTACCTGCGAAAAGCTTCGTCTCCCGATGTGATTATAGGTACCTTTTCTATCCATGATATACCTGTTGTTGCTTTGATTGATCTGGGGTCTACCCATTCCTATATGTGCATGAAATTGGTACCTAGTATGAATATGCTAGTTGAGTCTACTGAATTCGTAGTAAAAGTGTCAAACCCATTAGGAAAGCATGTGCTAGTTGACCAAGTGTGTAGGAATTGTCCCTTGACAATTAGAGGTCATTGTTTTCTAGCTGACTTAATGTTATTACCGTTTGATGAATTTGACATAATCCTCGGTATGGATTGGTTAACTGCTCATGATGTGGTAGTAAATTATGGAAGAAAATTTATTGAGCTGAAATGTGAAAACGGGAATGTTCTTCGAGTTGAATCAGGTGAATCGGATAGCTTGCCTATAGTGATGTCTTTTGTGACAGCTCAGAGATACATGAGGAAAGGGTATGAGTCGTATCTCACCTTTGTGTTGAATACTCAAGTGTCTAAATTGACGATCGAGTCAATAGTTGTGGTATGTGAGTATCTGGATGTGTTTTCGAAAGAACTGCCCATACTGCCTCTACTTAGGGAAGTCGAGTTTGGTGTCGAGTTGGTCCCTAGTACGACACATATCTCGATTGCTCCTTATAGGATGGCTCCGGCAGAACTTAAGGAATTAAAAATTCAATTACAAGAGTTAACAGACAAGAGTTTTGCTAGACCGAGCTATTCCCTGTGGGATGCACCGGTATTATTTGTTTAGAAAAAGGATGGTTCGATGAGATTATGTATAGACTACCCACAGCTCAACAAGGTTACCATTAAGAACAAGTACCCTTTGCCAAGGATCGACGACTTGTTTGATCAATTGAAAGGAGCCACCGTGTTTTCTAAGATATACCTAAGGTCTGGATATTACCAGCTAAGAGTTATGGTGTAAGATGCGCCGAAAACTGCATTTCAGACAAGGTATGACCATTATGAGTTCCTCGTCATGCCCTTTGGCTTAACAAATGCCCTGCATTATTGATGTATTTAATAAACCGCATTTTCTGACACTATTTGGACAAGTTTTTCGTCGCTTTTATTGATGACATACTAATTTATTCTTGCGATGAAATGAACACCCAGAACATCTGAGAACTGTCTTGCAAACTTTGAGAGATAAGCAGCTGTATGCTAAGTTTAGAAAAAGTGAATTTTGGCTCCGAGAGGTCGGATTCTTAGGACACATTGTGTCGGGTGATGGGATTAAAGTTGACCCGAGTAAGATCTTGACTACTGTTGAGTGGAAAGCACCGAGAAACGTATTAGAGATTAGAAGCTTCGTGGGCTTAGCAGGCTACTACAGACAGTTTGTTAAAGGGTTTTCTATGATTGCTACTCTGATGACGAGATTACTATAGAAAGACGTCATGTTTGAATCGGCAGAAATGTGCCAACAGAGTTTTGAGAAACTAAAGGCTTTGCTGACTGAAGCCTTAGTCTTGGTGCAACCGGAATTGGGAAAAGAATTCGTAGTGTATAGTGATGCTTCCTTGAATGGATTAGGGTGCGTACTCATGCAGGAAGGAAAGGTAATAGCCTATGCCGTGAGACAGCTAAAGCCACACGAGAAAAACTATCCAACACCGGATTTAGAGCTGGCTGCCATAGTATTTGCATTGAAGATTTTGAGACACCCCTTTTATGGCGAATAATGTCGGATATTCACTAACCATAAGAGCCTAATATTTAATGACTCAAAAGGAGTTGAGCCTAAAGAAACAGAGATGGTTAGAGTTGATTAAGGATGACGAGTTGATAATCGACTATCACCCTTGGAAGGCGAATGTAGTCCCCGATGCATTGAGTAGAAAATCATTGTCTGCCATGAGGGCTTTGAATATTCAATTGTCTGTAACAAATGATTGTTCAATCCTAGCAAAGTTGAGAGCCAGACCGATATATTTTCAAGAGATTTGTGAAGTTTAGAAGATAGATAAAAAGTTGCAAGCCAAGACAACTCAGTGTGAGACAAGTAATGAATCAGATTTTTGGATTGGTACTGACGGATGTTTAGTGTTCCGAGATAGGGTCTGTGTACCCAAAGATGATGAACTTATTCAGAGGATTTTGTGAAAAGCACATAGTTGCAACACCCCTAACCCGTATCCGACGCCGGACCAGGGCTAAGATATTACCAGACCGATCAGAACTTTTACAGACATTATACAATCATTCATCTCAAAACTTAATCAAACATAATCATATAGTTCCTTATGGAGGTCTTCGAGACCTTAATCATGCATTAGAAGAAGATCAAAACTAAATCGAACACGTAGAAATTTTTTTCGAAACTTAAACATTTTTTAAAGTTATCGAGGTCACACGCTCGTGTGGCCAGGTTGTGTGCCTCACACAGCCACCAGACATGCCCGTATGTCTAGGCCATGACAAAACAGGGCATACATACTAACTTGTTCACACGGCCATGAGACACGCCCATGTACTCGACCGTGTGAAAATTAAGGGAGCTACTGACTTGTGCACACGACTACAAGGCATGTCTGTGTGTCTAACCCGTGTGACATCCTGACGAATTCGACTAAGGTACAAGGGTCACACGGTCGAGTCACATGGCAATGTGCTCAGGCCGTGTGGCACAAAATGGGCTTGGTTTAAGCCACATTGCCCATCCAAATGCCAAGTACCTACAAATCAACTTTGTATTACATTCAAGAAACAACAATAATCAACCATTTCAGCTAATTACCAAACCAAAACATAGCTCAATTCATCACCATCCAATTCACATTCCTCATCCAAAACAAATCATACCAAAATCTCAAATACAATAGCATAGCAATGTGCACTTAACTTAACCTAAGAGCATCATATTCAATCACTTACTAAACTTACCAAAATCAAAACATTTTTCATACCAACATGACCATTACTCAAAACCATACTTGCATCACATATAGCTTACCAAAACAATCATATTCATAACCATTTGTTAGCCACATCTCATGGCATAACTTAGAAACATTTTAAAACATAACTCAAAGACATCTAGCCTATACATGCCATAATTTAACTTATTCATTTAGAAAATATACCAAATAAAGATTGTTAGTGCGGTGATGATCCTGGACGATCCCCGAGCTTTCAGTAGCTTCGATATGTATAAAATAGAATAAACAAATACAAAGTAAGCTACAAGTAGCTTAGTAGGCCATATACAAATAAATCCATAAAAAATTTTAAACTATTTTAAACACATGATTTACGGCATAACATAACCACAAGTCATATTTCTCATAGATCTCAACTAATCAAATTCACTTAATTAAATTCACATACCATATCAATTTAGTTCCCATATCAAATGATCATACATAAACATACCTCTTATTCACCAAATTTTATAGACATTCATACGTAATGGAGTTCAGATGTGCATTCGTATACTCATACACTTTATTAAAGTGTCCGTTGAACCATTCGGAATTAATAAGGATACGTGGAACTAAAAAAAGATCGTACAATGCCAACATCCCAGATGTGGTCTTATATTTAATGAAATATCGATGCCACTGTTCCAGACAAGGTCTTACACGAAGTCAAATACGATGCCAATGTCTCGGACATGATCTAACACGTAAATTTCAGATCGATGCCAACGTCCCAGACGTGGTCTTACACATAAACAGATATCGGATCCTATGTCATGACATTTGTATCCTAACTATTTCTAAGGTTCGGACGGGGCTTTTCAGACTTGATCACATGCTCGGAACTTATTTCAGATTTCACATATTCAGCTCTCATAACCATATAACACAATTCAATCAACATAATAGCAAATACAATTCAATTTAAAACATTTATTTGTATAATGACTTACCTCGTACGGATTCAGACGATCACGATCGGCTATTCAACTACTTTTGACTTTCCCCGATCTAATTTCGTTCTCTTTGCTTCTTGATCTATATAAGTTCAAATTCAACTATTTTATTCACCAAATTATTCAATCGAAAAATATATAGTTAGGGCACTTTACACTTTAGCCCCTAAAATTTCACATTTAAACAATTTAGACCCTAATTCACAAAATCATCAACATTCACAATTTTCCTTTTTATTAAAGCTTAGCCGAATCTTCTATGCTCAAACAAGTCCTCACATGTCATTTACTTCACAAATTAGTCCTCCCAAAATTTCATTTTCATAATTAAATCCAAATAGCTGAAATTCATCAAAAATTCAAGGACAACACATGATAATCAAACACATATATTTCATATTTCATCTATTAACACTTCAAAACTCATAAAATCAACAATGGCATTTCATGAAATATTCAACAAAAATAGAAATTGATACATGGGCTTTGTAGTATACACAGCAACGATGTCAAAAGCATAAAAATTATCAGAAACAGAGGTCAAAACATACCTTGATTGAACCAAGAGAGTGCCGAATGAATAAAGACTCAAACCTTTTTTTTGTTTCTAAATTCGGTGGAAGAACATGAAAATAAGTTAAATTCCTGCTATTTGTTTTCTTTAATTCATGTTAAATCATGGATTACTATTTTGCACTTGTTTAAGAAAACATTCATAAGCCATTTCTAATATCCATTTATGTCATTTAAAATAGTCAATGGTCTAATTGCATCATAGGTACCTCATGTTATAAAAACAATAGAAATTAAATACCTTTATTAAATAGATGGTAACTATCACATTTTCTGCAATTCAGTCATTTTATCATAATTCAGCACATACACAGACAAATCAATTCACAAAAATTCACATATATAAATTCATAAAACACAGACACAAAAAATAATATTAAAATATTTTTCAAACTCGGATATGTGGTCCCAAAACCACTATTCCAAGAGGGTCTAAATTGGGCTGTTACAACTCTCCCCCTTAGGGATTTTTGTCCCCGAAAATCTTACCATTAAATAGATTCGGATTTTGTTGTCTCATTGCATCTTTAGGCTCCCATGTAGCCTCTTCTAAACCGTGACGATGCCATAATACCTTTACTAACATAATTTTCTTATTTCGCTATTCTTTCACTTCACAAGCTAAGATACAGATCAGTTTTTCTTCATAAGTCATATCAAGTTGTATTTTTATCTCAGATGGACTAATCACATGAGATGGATCAGATCTATACTGTCTAAGCATCGAGACGTGAAAAGCATCGTGAATCTTTTCAAGTTTAGGTGGCAGAAGTAATCTATAAGTGACTGACCCAATGCTCTTAATGATTTCATATGGTCCAATGAACCTCAGACTCAATTTTCCCTTTTTTACCAAAACGAAGCACTTTCTTCCACAGAGAAACTTTCAAAAAGACTTTGTCACCAATCTCAAATTCGATATCTTTGCGTTTCAAATCAACGTATGATTTCTGACGATCAGAAGTTGCTTTCAGACTATCTCAGATTACTTTCACTTTCTATTCAGTCTCTTTAATTAAATCAACCTTATGTATCTTATTTTCACCAAGCTCAGACCAATATAACAGAGTACGACATTTTTTACCATATAAGGCTTCGTACGGTGCTATTTTAACACTTGATTGAAAACTGAAGAATGCAACATCTTAACATATCCTCAAGTATTTGAATGATTCGCTCGGATTGACCATCCGTTTACGGGTGAAAAGCAGTGCTAAAATGTAATTTCATACCTAAAGCTTCTTGCAATTTCTTCCAGAATCGTGAAGTGAATCTTGGATCTCAATCTGACACAAGAGACAGTGGCACCCCGTGCAATCTCACAATATCAAAAATATAAAGTTCTGCTAATTTTTAAAGTGTGTAATCGGATCGTACTGTAATAAAATGAGCTGATTTCGTCAATCTGTCAACTACAACCCAGATTCCATCTTTCTTTGTCAAATATAGGGGCAAACCAGAAACAAAATCCATCGTCACCCGACCCCATTTCCACTTTGGTATCATGATTAGTTGTAAGAAACTACAGGGCACCTGATGTTTAGCTTTGACTTTTTGACATACTAAGCATTTTAAAACAAAATCAGAGATGTCACTTTTCATTCCTGGCCGCCAGTATAGCTGTTTCAAGTCGTTATACATTTTTGTGCTTCCTGGATGTACGGAAAATTTACTACTGTGAGCTTTAGCCAAAATCATCTCAATCAACTTTGGATTTCTCGGGACACAAATCTGATCTCAGAATCTCAAACAATCATTAATATCAACTCGAAACTCAAAATTAGATCCGGAACCATATTGAACTTGTTTGGCTATTAATTCATTATTGACTTTCTAAGCATTAAGGATTTGTTGCAAAAATAAAGGTTTCGTCTTTAATTCAGCTAATGCCGAACCATCGATGGGCAGATCTAAACTAGCATTCATAGCGCGCAATGCAGATAGTGATTTCTGACTCAAGGCATCAGCTACAACATTTGCTTTACCCAGATTGTAATCAATAACAATATCATAATCTTTCAATAGTTCTAACCATCTTCTTTGTCGCAGATTAAAATCTTTCTAAGTCATCAAGTATTTCAGACTTATGTGATCTGGAAACACGTGACATTTTTCGCTGAATAGATAGTGGTGCCAAATCTTCAAAGCAAAAACAATCGCAGGTAGCTCAAGGTCGGGTGTCAGATATTTCTTTTCGTGCGGCTTTAACTGTCTAGAGGCATAAGCTATGACTTTGCCTTCTTGCATCCAAACACAATCGAGTCCATTTAGCGAAGCATCACTGTAAATCACATATTCTTTACCTGGTTCAGGCTGTATGAGTACTGGAGCTTCAGTTAACATAACTTTCAATTGATCGAAACTATTTTGACATTTATCGAAACATTAAAACTTCACATCTTTTTGTAGCAGTCTTGTTAACAGAGTTGCAATCATAGAGAAACCTTTCACAAATCAGCGATAATGCCCGGTAAGCCCTAGAGAACTACAAACCTCAGAAATATTTCTCAGAGGCTTCCAATCTAGAATAGCTAAAATTTTACTCGGATCTACCCGAATACTGGATGCTGATAGAATATGACCCAAAAAACTAACCTCGTGTAACCAGAATTCACATTTACTGAATTTTGCATACAATTACTTATCACGAAGAGTCTGAAGCACAATTCTTAAATGTTCGGTATGCTCACTTTCATTCCGTGAATAAATCAAAATGTCATCAAGAAAAAAAAAACAAATTGATCTAAATATGGTTTGAAAATTCTGTTCATTAGATCCATAAACATAGCAGGAGCGTTCGTGAATCTGAAAGGCATAACAAAAAATTCATAGTGTCCGTACCTCGTTCGAAAAACCATTTTTAGAATATCTACATCTTTTACTCTCGACTGGTAATAGCCCGATCTCAAATCTATTTTCAAAAACACAGTGGCATCTTTCAATTGATCGAACAAATCGTCGATTTAGAGCAAAGGATATTTATTCTTTATAGTCACATTGTTCAACTGACAGTAATCAATACACATTCTCATCATGCCATCTTTCTTTTTCACAAACAAAATTGAAGCACCCCAAGGTGAGAAACTCGGTCTAGTGAATCCTCTATCTGTCAACTCCTGCAACTGAGGCTTTAATTCTTTCAATTCAGTCGGAGCCATTCTATGTGGAGCTATTAAAATTGGAGTAGTTCCCGACACAAATTCAATGCCAAATTCAACTTCTCTAATCGGAGGTAATCCAAGAAGTTCTTCAGGAAACACATCAAGAAACTCACAAACTATAGGCACTGATTCAACTTTTCAATCACATATGTAAAATAGGCTTCACAACCCTTCTTCATATATCTCAAAGCTTTCATTGCAGATATTACAGATGGTAATCCAATCAAATCATTAAATTAAATTCGGATTATCTCATTATTCTCGCATCTCAAATCAATAGTTTTTCGTTTGCAGCTCACAACAGCATCCTGCAAAGTTAACCAATCTATACACAGAATTATATCAAATTTATCAAAAGGTAAAAGTATTAGATTAGCCAGAAAACATACTTTTAGAAACATCAATGGGCAATTCTTGCAAACTTTATTAACCAAAACACTTTTGCCTAAAGGGTTCGATACTCTAATTACTACTCAGTAGAGTCTACAGGCAAAGTCTTACTGTGCAATCATAGAAGTATTGTATAGAGTAAAAGTACTCGTTATCACATTTGGGGACAAAGCTTCCTCTCGAGCTCGAAAAGCATTGGCTTTGGCTGGTGCTCTGGCCTCAGATCGAATAGTAGTATCTTTTGTAACTTTCTGGGTACTACTCACATTTCTCGCATTTCTGGGAGGTCACCTCTAGCTGATGTATAAATCGATCTCGAATTCTATGCAATTTTCGGTACCGCAGGCTCAGGACAATCTCGAACAAAATGATCCATAGATCCACATTTGAAACAAGCTCGATCATTCAGCCTACAACTCCCTGGACGCCTTTTGCCACAATGTTGACATTCAAGTCGTTCGGATTGAACATTCCCAACACTAGCAACAGAAGTAGCAGGAGCTCTGAAACTTGATTACGATCTAGTTTTATTTCTGCTCGAATGTCCCACATTTGCCTTTGAGCAACTGAAATCATCTTAGAATTTCTTTGTTGCAGAGTGAAATGATTTATTTGTGAAGCTCTTTCTTAATTCTGTAGCTTTAGAATCAGCTTTTCTTTTCTCTTTCCCGAGTTCTTCGGCTTTGCATGCTCGATCAAAGAGCAGAACAAACTCTTTAATATCAAAGATACCAACTAACAGACGAATATCTTCATTTAAGCCATCAATGAATCTTTTACACAATATCTCTTCCGTCGATACATATTCACTCGCATAGCGGCTCAGACGAATAAACTCTCACTCATATACTGTAACAGTCATATGGCCCTGTTTAAGTTTCAAAAACTCTTTCCGGTTTTGATCAATGAATCTCTGACTGATTTATGTCTTGCAGAATTCAGATTGAAAGAAATCGCAGGTTATTTGTTCGTTCGGAACAACAGAGGTCAAAGTTTTCCACCAGTGATAAGCTGCATCTTTGAGCAGAGAAACTGGACATTTCACACATTCTTCAAGTGTACACGGCATTTCATCGAAAGGTCAAATAGTATTTTCGAGCCAAAACCCAACTCTCTTAGCATCATCATTACTCATGGCCCTGGACTCTTCGGGCCCATACTTTCTAATTTTAACCAAATAAGGCTTATTCAACAAAATCAGATTCATTACCAGAGGTACAATAGATGTCTGAGGGGGAATAGGTGGGGGTAAAGGTTGTTGAGCAGCCGGATTAGTACGAACATATTCTATAAACCACTCACTCATCATTTGGAAGAAGGATTGTTGTGCCTCTCCCTCGTGGCAACTAGATACATTTCTTGAGCCAAAAGGCGCTGTACTATAACGCCCTAATTTTCGAGAATTTTTGAGTTTTTGTGATTTTTGGTGAAATTTTGGAATTTTTGGTGTTTGATTGTTGGAAATATGTTTAAGTGTGTTAGTGGGCCTATAGAAGGCCCAAGCTTAGGTTAAAACCTGGTAAAATATCAAGTTTGGATTTTTAGTGAAAATGGGACCTGGTCAAGTGGGCTTTTAAGAAAAACTTCGTAAAACATGACACAAAAAGGAGCTTTGGCAAAGTGGCAAGGTGGCGCCACTAAGTTCCTAAAAAAGTGGTGCCTGGGAGGGAATAAAAGGTCCAGGGTTCAAGCTGTAAGGTAAGCATATGGTTATTTTTAATTTTTAGGCATGTGTTGGGCATGTGCTCACTTAAATGAAATCGGCAAGGGCCTTAGGGGAGTGTGGGCCGAATTTTTAAGTGGCATTTAGGGCAACCTGTTTTCCTTTTATTTTGTACTGACAATTAGGGTTAGCCACCTTAAGTCATTCTTTTCTCCTCTTCACAAAAGTGACCGAAAAACGCAGCTTTCTTCTTCCTTGTGCCGATTTCTTTTTGCTACCTTCTTCTCCAATATTTTTCTTTTATTTTTTCTATTTTCTCTAGCCAAAACCCACTTACCATCATAATCATCTTCTCTTTTAATTTTATCCTTCCATTCAAAGCCACCATAGTCGACTACCAAAAAGCCGAAATCCCGAAAACTTACCTTTTGTGCCGATTTCTCCAAGGCAAGATCCCTCAATTCCTTTCATTCTTTGGGCCAAATCTCACACCCTCTAAAATATAAATCCCTGTCAACAACACCTCTACTAAACCCCCTTACCGAATCATCTTTTTCCTTACAGTTCTAAAAGCCGAAATCACCATAGTTTTAGGGAGATAGCCGAATCTTTAGATCTTTGGGTTTCAAAGTCTGCTAAGCGAATAAGGGCTAGATCTACACTAGATCTGCATAGAAATCAAACGGAAACCAGTGACAAGTGCTTATCAACTCAGATCTACGTATATTTTACGATTTAAGTAAAAGCCGAAGTCTCTAAAGTCTAGGGAGATTGCCGATTTGGGCATGGGGCTCTAGGAGTCATTAATGAACGATTTATTTTGGTATTATTATGTTCTAGAGACGCTTGATTGAAGACTTGAGCAAGGGGGAATAGCGAGATCTAGATCTAGTTCCTACTTTGACAAAGGTAAGTGTTAAGGAGCCACTGTCGGAGGGTGGCCGAATGTGTGTATTGCTTAGGGGTAAGTATTCGATTTAGGTTTTAGATATTAATGTGGTTTAATCGATTGTAGGATCATTTGGGAGGAGATCTTACCAGTGAAATCGTCAAACAGGTGTGTATCGAACACCCCTCTATAGTCTTAATCGGCAAAAGTCGAAAAGCCGAAATCCCGAAATTCAGGCATTTCGTGGGCATGTGAGAATGTGAGTGCTCACAAAATAGTTAGAAATCATTGGTTTGGAAATCGCAAGTGGTAAGCTAGTTACGTGTGTAATTTCGTGCTATTCGGTAGTTGGGCCTCGATGGGCTGAATATGGGCCCAATGGGCTTACGGGCCCATAGGGGTGAAAATGTGTAATAAACATATCCTTGTAGACTGTAGGCTTAAAATGGGTTAAATTAATAATTAATTTATAAGTTCTGGACTTAATGGGCTTAAATCGCTAAAAAAGACACAGTAGGGCCATTAGGGGTTTTAGGGCCTAGTGACTAAAATTGGTAAAACGTGGTAAATAAGTTACAATGACGGAAGTAGAGTTATTAGTGGCATAAAATTGGAATAAAACCCTAAAAAGTGGATTAATTACTGAAATACCCTAAAAAGTGAGAAATTACTGTTTTACTCTAGGTGTAAAGTGACTGTTATACCCCTAGGGTTAAATTGGACTGATTTGCATAAATTACTATTTCTGATTATTGTATGCCATATCATGATATCTGTTGCATGGGATTTGGGATTTATATGAATGGAGGAAGTGTTAATGGGCTTTTGCCCTAGTTTACCGAAAAGGGCTTTTGCCCCAGTTATCAAAAAAAGGGCTCTACCCTAGTTATTAAAAGAGGCTAGACCTCTAGTTATATGATAAAGCAGCTATACTGCCAGTGGAGAGTAGCGGTCGGGTGGGTTGAGTAGTTCTCCCCACATGGTGTGTTGGTTGGTACGGGTGGAGAGTAGCGGTTGGGTGGGTCGATAGTTTCCCCACAGTAATATGGGTTGCATACATGCATTGATATTATATGTGATATTGAAATGGGCCTTTGGGGCCATACCATCTACTGTTATATGAAAGGCTTCAGCCCAGCGATATTGTATCTGAAAAGGGCTAAGAGCCAGTATCGATATATGAAAGGCTTCGGCCGAGTTAATGTTGAGATTGGATAGGACTTAGTGCCAGTGGGCCTGAGCTGGTTTCGGCTCTGGATGGGATTCTTTACACACTGAGTTTTCAAACTCACCCTCTCTTCTTTCCATCCTTGCAGGTGAGCCCTAGATAGTGGATTTGGAGTTGAGAGGGATTCAGAGTGGCCACGAGAATCAAAAACACTGGTTTAACTAGTTTTATTTTAATTTACTACTTATTTTATTCATTAATATTTTTATTTGGGTTTGTAATAAGGCCGCTAAAGTTATTCTTATGGGATTTTCAATTTTCATATTACTGAAAATTTATTCAAAATTATTTGCGCGAGTTTTCCTAAAATTAATCAAACGTTTTAATTGGTCACTCAAGTCCATAAGCAACGAGTTAATTTTTATAATGAAATGAATAGGACGATCACGTAATAAACCGGGAATTTCTCTTAAAAACTTCAATATTCGTTTTGCCAAAGTCACCTTCATATTAGTAACTAGGTAACGGGGTTTGGTATAGGTAATGTGACACACCGGGCTTGGCCGTAACATCTAGGCCGGGTTTGGGGTGTTACATGCCCCTTGTGCAGGAGCTGGTGCATTGCTTTCAACATCATCGGCTATTACTCATTCGGGATCCATTACTATATTAAAAACACATTTCAGATGTCAGGATTCATCAGACTATCACTTTTCAGATATATGTCATTTATAGCTAGACTCACATACGCTATGGTAGTCCTAGAATTGACTAAATCGTAACTCTGATACCAACCAAATGTAACACCACTAACCCGTATCTGACGCCGGGCCAGGGCTAAAGGTATTACTAGACAGATCAAAATTTTTACAGATATGATACAATCATTCATCTCAAAACATAATCAAACATAATCATAGAGTTCCATATGAAGGTCTTCGAGACCTTAATCATGCATTAGAAGAAGATCGAAACTAAAATGAACATTTAGAATTTTTTCTGAAACCTAAACACTTTTCAAAGCTGTTGAGGTCACATGCCTATGTGGTCAGGTTGTGTACCTCACACGGCCACCAGACACGTCCGTGTGTCCAGGCCGTGATAAAATAGGGCATACATACTGACTTGTTCACATGGCCATGAGACACACTCGTGTGCTCGACTGTGTGAAAAGCAAGGGATCTACTGACTTATGCACACGGCTACAAGGCATGCCCGTGTGTCTAACTCGTGTGACATCTTGACCAATTCGACTAAGGTACAAGGGTCACACGGTCGAGTCACATGCTTGGGTGCTCAGGCCGTGTGGCACAAAATGGGCTTGGTTTAAGCCATATTTCCCATCCAAATGCCAAGTACCTGCAAATCAACTTTGTATGACATTCAAGAAGCAATGATGATCAACCATTTCAGCCAATTACCAAACCAAAACATAGCTCAATTCATCATCATCCATTTCATAGTCCTTATCCAAAACAAATCATACCACAATCTCAAATACAGTAGCATACCAATGTGCACTTAGCTTAACCTAATAGCATCATATTCAATCACTTACTAAACTTACCAAAATCAAAACATTTTTCATACCAACATGACCATTACTCAAAACCATACTTGCATCACATATAGCTTACCAAAACAATCATATTCATAACCATTTGTTAGCCACATCTCATGGCATAACTTATAAACATTTCAAAACATAACTCAAAGACATCTCATGATGTATGTGCAGGTTTAAGTGAATATCAAATGTGCCAAGTGCTTATAATGTATGATGAATCATTAGTAAGGAGTAAGTAAGTGATGAACGGGAATCCATTATTTGCATATAGATTTATTAAGCTTTATAGCTTACCCCTTTTTTTTCCCCTTCCCATATAGGTTCGTCAAGCAAGTTCGAGGTTCAGTGATCAACGGGAATCCGTCAACACGATGAACAGCTATTTTGGAATTTTGATTTACACACATAATATTATGGCATGTATAGGTGATCTATTCATTTTGTTATGTGTCATGGTCATTAGGGCCAAAATGTTGGCTAATTGTTGTTAGTAGTTATTTTGTATATGGCCATTTGAAATGAGCCAATAATGGTTGATTGTGTTTGGTGAATGTGATGGATTTTACCCAAGTGCAAGCTTGTATGTTTATGTGATATATGGTGTGATATGTATGCATGGTGAATGAGAAATGAATTTGAAGTGTAAATGTCATGGTTGTGGATGTTGAGATGAGTAATTATGCTATGGTTTGGTGTTGGCAAGATTATGTTATGTTTGCATGTGTTTTAGGGTGGCAAAAGGCTTGGAAAATAGCCCTATATTTTTCCACATGAGTAGACACGAAGGGGTGTGTCTAGGCCGTGTGTGACACACGGTCGGCCCCATGGGCGTGTAGTTAGACCGTGTGTCCCCTGCACCCAAAGTTGGCAAAATAGAATGTTTAGTAATAATTACGCGAGTAGAGATAGGACCGTGTATCTCAGCCATGTGAAGTACATGGTCTAGCACACGGGCGTGTGACTTGGCCGTGTGGCCCTAAATTCTTACTGACGTCATAAACAGAATACCCAGGTTTTCATACGAGCGTGTCATGGCCGTGTGGGGGACACGAGTTATAGACACAGACATGTGCCAAGCCGTGTGAAAACCCCTGTAGGTTCGAAATGGAAAATAAATCCTGCACGGGCTAGGGACATGGGCGTGTGCGATCACGTGGCCTGCCCACACGGGCGTGTCCCACGTCCTATGGGCGTGTGACCCTATTTTGAGTAAAGATTTTCTATGTACTCAAAAAGCCTCGATTCAGTCTCGAACCACCTCTAATGTATGTTTAAGGCCTCGTAGGTCCGTAATAGGGACGAGTGGTGTTTGAATGGAACGTTTTAAATTTGCAATGAAATTTTATTGCTCGATTGTATACGAAGGTTATCATTTAAGTCCGGTAATACCTTGATCCTTGTCTCGGTGTCAGATACAGATAAGGGATGTTACATTTAGTGGTATCAGAGCTATGGTTTAGTCATTTGTTAGACTAACATAGCAAGTGGGAGAGTCTAGCTATATATTCCATAAATTCGAATGTTGATAGTGTGGTGGTTCCTTATCTTTTAAATTGTGTTTTCATGTGGTAAATGGATCCTGACCCGACTGTAGCTGACGACGCAGGAAGTAATACACTGACTCCCGCTCAAGGGACCGCGTTACCTAAAAGTAGAAATGTAGAATCCAATCGAGGAGAAGAGGCTTGGGAAGCCTTTCTCCACCGAATGAGTGAATGGTATACTGAGTTCATTTGGGAAAATCCGAATGCTCAACTTCCCCCACCTCCTCCTATTCTTCAGCCGATTCTAGTATCCCCTTAAGGTGTGGAAGTGGTAAGATTAAGTAAGCCTCCTGTTGATAAGATCCGTAAATACAGGGCCGAAGATTTCAGGGCTAATGTTGATGATGACCCTGAAAGGGAAGAGTTTTGGCTCGAAAACACTATTCGGGCACCAGAGGAGTGTTTAAAGTGTACTGTATCACTCTTGAGAGATTCTACGTATCAGTTGTGGAAGACTTTAATCTCAGTGGTATTGAGGGAAAGGATTTCTTATGACTTCTTTCAAGTGGATTTTGGAAGAGTGCATAAGTCAGCGATTCATTGATCAAAAGCAGAAGGAATTCCTAGAGTTACAGCATGGTAAAATGACAGTGTCCGAGTACGAGTGGGAATTTGTCTGACTTAGTAAGTATGCTCGGGAATGTGTATCTGCTGAGGAAATTATGTGTAAAAGGTTTGAGGATGGGCTGAATGAAAATTTTTGACTATATGTGGAAATTCTGGAATTAAAGGAATTTGTTGTTCTAGTTGATCGGGCTTGCAATGTAGAGGAATTATTCAAGGAAAAGAGTAAAGTTGAGATTCATGCTAGAGAGGGGAAAAAGAGATCTATGAGCAAGTCATTTCAGTCCCCGTCAAAGAGATTGAAAGATGTGCAGAACCACTCGGTTGCTTCAGTTGGAAATCCGTATAGAACCTGTGGGAAGCAAAATACGGGTTCTAAAGCACAGACCACTTCTATAGCTAGTGTTGGTAATATTAAGTCGAGCAACCCCAAGTGTCAACACTGTGGGAGGAGACATCCAGGTGAATGTTGGATGATCACCCGGGCTTGTTTCAAATATGGCTCCCAACGCCACTTTATCAAAGATTGTCCTTAAATTGCTGAGAAGAAAAATACTCAGAATGTTAACTCGAGCAATATGGCTGCTAGAGGGAGACCTGTCAGAAAAGTGAAAGAGGGAGCTAGTGGCAGAGGTGTAAGCAGAGATTCAGCTAGAAGAACGGAGGCTATAGCGCCTGCAAGAACCTATGCTATTTGTGCTCAAGAAGAGGCATCATCTCCTAATGTAATCACTGGTATATTATCTCTTTATGATGTTAATATCGTTGCATTAATTGATCCCGGGTCTACCCACTCCTATGTTTGCATGAAATTGGTAACTGATATGAATTTGCCTATTGAGTCGACTGAGTTTGTGATTAAGGTGTCAAACCCTTTAGGCAAATGTATGTTAGTTGATAAGGTTTGCAAGAATTGTCCTTTAAAGATTCGAGGTTGCTGTTTTATGGCCGATTTAATGCTATTACCATTTGATGAGTTTGATGCCATTTTGGGCAAGGATTGGTTGTCAATGCATGATGCTAAAGTGATTTGTAGACAAAATGGCATTGAATTGAAAAGTGAAAGTAGAGAGATTTTTCGAGTTGAGACAAATGAGCCCAATGAATTACCTATGTTTCGTCTTTGACTGCTCAGAAGTATTTAAGGAAGGGTTATGAAGCGTATCTTGCATATGTTTTGAATACGAAGGAATCTCAATTGAAAGTTGAATCAGTGTCTATAGTCTGTGAATTCCCGGATGTGTTTCCAGAAGAGTTGCCAAGGATACCTCCTGTCAGAGAAATAGAGTTTGCCATTTATTTATTACAGGGGACTGCCCCGATATCTATAGCTCCATATAGGATGGCTCCGACTGAGCTAAAGGAATTAAAAAGGTTAGTTGCAAGAATTGACAGATAAAGGATTTGTGAGACCAAGCTTTTCTCCGTGGGGTGCTCTTATTTTTTTGTAAAGAAAAAAGACGGATCGATGAGACTTTGTATCGATTATAGACAGCTTAACAAGGTGACAATAAAGAACAAATACCCTTGTCAAGAATTGATGATTTGTTTGATCAATTGAAAGGAGCCACTATGTTTTCGAAAATTGATTTGAGATCTAGATACTACCAACTGAGTTTAAAGAGCTGATATGCCGAAAACTGCTTTCAGAGCGAGGTATGTGCATTATGAATTCCTTGTGATGCCATTTGGCTTAACTAATGCTCTAGCTATATTTATGGACTTAATAAACCGAATCTTTCAGCTATATTTGGATAAGTTCGTGGCAGTGTTTATTGATGACATCGAAATTTACTCTTGTGATGAGAATGAACATGCCAAGCATTTGAGGATAGTTTTACAAATCGTACGAGATAAACATCTATATGCCAAGTTTAGTAAAAGTGAGTTTTAGCTTAGAGAAGTTGGATTTTTGGGCCACATTGTCTCGGGAGATGGCATTAGAGTTGACCCGAGTAAGATTTTAGTAATTTTGAATTGGAAACCATCAAAAAATGTAACGAAGGTTAGAAGCGTTTTAGGCTTGGCTCGATATTACAGACGTTTTGTAAAAGGGTTTTTAATGATTGCTTCTCCGATGACCAAGTTGCTGCAAAAAGATGTTAAGTTTTAGTGGACCGAGAAGTGTCAACAAAGTTTTGAGAAATTAAAGACAGTATTGACTGAGGCACCAGTGTTAGTGCAACTTGAGTCTAAAAGGAAGTTCAGAATTTATAGTGATGCATCTTTAAGTGGTCTCAGATACGTATTGATGCAAGAGGGTAAAGTGGTGGAGTATGCCTCGAGACAGTTGAAATAGCAGGAAAAGAACTACACGGCACATGACTTGGAATTAGCCGCTATTAACTTTGCCTTGAAGATTAGGCGACACTATTTATATGGTGAAAAGTGTAGTATTTTCACTTATCATAAGAGCTTGAAGTACTTGATGTCACAAAAGGAATTGAACCTACGGCAACGAAGGTGGCTCGAGTTGATAAAAGGTTACGAGTTAGTGATTGACTACCACCCGAGAAAGGCGAATGTGGTCACCGATACCTTGAGCTAGAAATAATTATTTGTATTGAGGGCTATGAATGCACAGTTGGCCTTATTCGATGATGGTTCAATTTTGGTCAAAATGAGAGCTAGACCGATGTCTATTCAAGAAATTTGAGAAGCTTAATCAAGTGATAGTGAATTGCAAGCCAGGAAGGCTCAATGTGAATCGGATATCGATTCGGAGTTTCAAATTGGTTCCGATGGTATTGTAAGGTTCAGAGATAGAATTTGTGTACCGAAAGACGATGAGCTCATCTAAAATTTTTTTCTTAAAGTACATAGTTGTTGTTTATCTATTCACCTCGGAAGTACCAAGATGTACAACAATTTGAAGAAATTATATTGGTGGCCCGACATGAAAAGAGATGTCTCCGAGTTTGTGTCAAAGTGTTTAGTTTGTCAATAAGTAAAAGCCGAGCACCAGGTACCTTCAGGGTTACTTCAACCTATCATGGTTCCCAAATGGAAATGAGACCACATTACGATGGATTTTGTGACTAGATTATCGATGTCGACTAGTAGAAAAGATGCCATTTGGGTTGTGGTTGACAGACTTACGAAGTCAGCCCATTTTATAACAGTGCGAACCGACTACTCACTTGATAAGTAGGCTGACTTATATATCTCTGAGATTGTGCGACTACATGGAGTACCATTATCAATTATTTCGGATAGGGGTCCCAGATTCACATAACAGTTTTGGAAGAAGTTGCAAGAAGCTTTGGGCACAAAGTTAAATTTTAGTACGGCATTCCATCCACAAACCAATGGTCAATGAGAGATAGTGATTCAAGTGCTTGAAGATATGCTTCGATGTTGTGTATTGGAATTCAAAGGTAGCTGGGAAAAATATTCACCTTTGGTTGAATTTGCATACAACAACAATTACGAATCGAGTATTTGAATGGGCACCGTATGAGGCATTGTATGGAAGAAAGTCTCGAACACCTTTGTACTGGACTGAATTGAGTGAGAAAGAAATTCACGGGGTTGACTTGGTTAGAGAGACTGAAGAGAAAGTAAAGGTAATCCATGATTGTTTGAAAGCTGCTTTAGACCGATAAAAGTCCTATTGTCCTATGGGAATTTGAAAAGAAAAGAAATTGAGTTTCAAATGGGCGATAAAGTGTTCTTGAAAGTGTCTCCTTGGAAAAAATTTTGAGATTTGGCCGGAAAGGCGAGTTGAGTCCGCATTTTATCAAACCATATGAGATTGTGGAAATAGTTGGACGAGTAGCATAACGACTGGCTTTATTGATAGAGTTACAAAAGATTCACGATGTATTTCACATATCGATGCTACAACATTACCATTCTAATCCATCACATGTAATTTCCCCAACTAAGGTTGAAATTCAACAAGATATGAAGTATAGTGAAAAGCCAATCAAAATTTTAGCACAAGATAGGAAACAGTTAAGAAACAAAAGTGTGGCCTTGGTAAAAGTATTATGGAAAAAGCATGGAGTTGAAGAGGCTACATGGGAACCGGAGGTGATTATGAGAAAACAGTACTCAAAGCATTTTACTGGTAAAATTTTCGGGGACGAAAATCCCTAAAGGGGTAGAGTTGTAACAACCCGGTTTAGGGCCTAAATGGAATAGTGGTTTCAGAACCCGAATCTGAAGTGGAAAAATTTATTGTTATAAAATATTAAGGTTTATAGTATGATTGAATGCATGTGTGAAAGTTTCATTACGAAATTTTATTGATAGAGGGTCCAATTTGACTATTAGGACTAAATTACAAAAAGTGAAAAATATGTGTTCGAGAAGCATTGGGTGTTTAATTGAAATGAATTTGTAAATTGGAGGTCCTTATTTAGCAATTAGGCCAGCTTATATCATGATGGACAAAAATACCCATGGAAAGGAAATTTTCAAAAAAGGCCATTAAAGACATTCTGGTCATTTGTGTATTAAAAGAAATAAAAAGGGAAAAATAAGTAAAAAATGTGTCCATCTTCTTCCTCTAAGTGTCGAA
Source organism: Gossypium stocksii (assembly GCA_020496765.1). Classification (NCBI taxonomy): domain Eukaryota; kingdom Viridiplantae; phylum Streptophyta; class Magnoliopsida; order Malvales; family Malvaceae; genus Gossypium; species Gossypium stocksii. The sequence goes on from CM035621.1 coordinate 44,404,432, forward strand.
ATTTCCTAAGTCTCAATAGCTAGGGTTTGTTTTATTTTCAAGCTCCAAGTAGGTGACTCCTAGCCCCATTTTTCATGTTCTTCGTATTTTTAAAATCCTCGTGATATTACCTAGCTATTTCTACCATTATTTTGAGCTAAGGTTCATGTTCAAAAATATAGCAATACATGACATGCATGCATTTTGATGTTTAATGGTAGAAAATGAGAGTTTGAAGTGTAGTAAATAACTTTTACTAGGTGTTTTTTTCATGAAAATGCATAAAAGGACCAAATTGTTAAAGTATTAAAACTTGTGCATAAAGTGTGAAATAGTGAGAAATGTGTGCTGTTATAAGAGCGTTGTAGGTTTGGCTAGGCTTGGGTAATTAAGGAACTCAATACATTTTATTATACGAGCCTAGGGACCATTTTACAAATATGTGAAAGTTTAGAGGTAAAATTATAATTTTTCCAAAGTGTGTATTATGGACTGTTTTAGTCAATGTGGTAATTAAATAAGCTTAATTTGGTATTATAGATCAAGAACGATGAGAAATCGACCTTGACCGGGGAAGGGCAAGGTTACGGATTAAATCGCAAAAGTTTAGCATTTTGTACCGAGGTAAGTTTATATGTGAATAATGTCTCCTTTTGAATTAATGATTATTTATTTTAATATTTGTAATCTTGTGATAAACTATCAAATGTGTATATTGAAAAATGTCGACAAGTGTGTGAGAAACCCGATTGAACCCTAGGAATTTACTAGGATACGTGTGACATGTCACTAGGAAAACCCATTGTATAAGTGTATTACTTTATATGTGATTTCAAGTGCTAGTCCAGTTCGATTACCAGTGGCTAGGTAATCCTGCATTTGTTGTGGATATCTGTCAGCTTGTGTGAGCAGCAGTGAGTAATATCAAGTCGACTGTGAGCTTGTGTGAGCAGACCTGAGAATAGCTTTTTAAGAGCATCTATGTGAATTGTGATAAGTGGTATGTTCGGCTACGTATAAGTGTGGCAATTTGAGCAGTCTTTCCTAGTATCCTTAAGAATTCTGCATGGTTCAACGGGTGATAAAATGAAATGATATGATAATGTGAAATAGAAAGTGATAACGAAAGTGTGTTGAAATGATGTATGTACAGGTTTAAGTGAATATCACATGTGCCAAGTGCTTATTATGTATGATGAATCATTGGTAAGGCTAAGTAAGTAAGTGATGAATATATACACTCAAATGTGATTATGTGTATTTGTTTATGTGAGCATTGTAATATAAAACTTTGACGTCCATTATTTGCATATTGAATTACTAAGCTTTATAGCTTACCCCTTTTCTTTTCCCCTTCCCATATAGGTTCGTGATGCAAGTTCGAGGTTCGGTGATCAATGGGAATCCATCAACACTATCAACAACTATTTTGGTATTTTGATTTACACACTTAAGATTATGGCATGTATAGGTGGTCTATTCATTTTGTTATATGTCATGGTCATTAGGGCCAAACTGTTGGCTAATTGTTGTTAGTAGTTATTTTGTATATGGCCTTTTGAAATGAGCCAATAATGTTTAATTGTGTTCGGTGAATGTGATGGATTTTACCCAAGTGCAAGCTTGTATGTTTATGTGATATATGGTGTGATATGTATGCATGGTGAATGAGGAATGAATTTGATGTGTAAATGTCATGGTTGTGGATGTTGAGATGAGTAATTATGCTATGGTTTCGTGTTTGAAAGATTGGGTTATGTTTGCTTGTGTTTCAAGTTGGCAAAAGGCTTGGAAAATAGCCCTATATTTGTCCACATGGGTAGACACACGGGCGTGTGTCTAGGCCGTACGTGACACACTGTCCGTCCCATGGGCGTGTAGTCAGGCCGTGTGTCCCGTGCACCCAAAGTTGGCAAAATAAAATATCTTGTAATAATCACTTGGACAGAGACATGGCTGTGTGTCTTAGGCGTGTGAAGGACACGGTCTAGCAAACGGACGTGTGACTTGGTCGTGTGCCCCTAAATGCTTGCTAACGCCATAAGTAGAATACCTAGGTTTTCACACACGGGTGAGGACACAGGCGTGCCATGGCCATGTAAGGGAGACAAGCTATAGACACAGGCATGTACCAGGCAGTGTGTAAACTCCTGTAGGTTTGAAATGGAAAATAAATCTCGCACGGGCTAGGGACATGGGCGTTTGTGACTACATGACCTGCACACACAGGCGTGTCCCATGTCACACTGGCGTATGGCCCTATTTTGAGTACAAATTTTTTATGTACTCAAAAAGCCTCGATTCAGTCCTGAACCACCTTTAATGTATGTTTTAGGCCTCGTAGGCTTGTAATAGGGACGAGTGGTGTATGAATGAAAAGTTTTAAATTTGTAATGAAATTTTATGGCTCTATTGTATACGAAGGTTACTGTTTAAGTTCGGTAATATCTCGAACCCTATCCCGGTGTCAGTTACGGGTAAGGGATGTTACAGAGATTGAGTTTCAAGTCAGGGATAAAGTGTTTTTGAAAGTATCCCCATGGAAAAAAGTCCTTCGGTTCGGTGGAAAATGTAAATTAAGTCCACGGTTTATTGGACATTATGAAGTGATTGAGAAAGTTAGGCCTGTGGCATATCGGTTAGCCTTGCTGTTCGAGTGAGAAAAGATTCATAATATATTCCATGTGTCTATGTTACGCTGTTATCATTCTAAACCTTCGCACTTAATTACACCAGCAGAGGTTGAAATTAAACCAGATATGACGTATGGTGAAGAACCGGTTAAGATTTTTGATCGGGATGTCAAGAAATTGAGGAATAAAAGTAATGCACTTGTGAAAATATCATGGCAAAGACATGGAGTCGAGGATTCCACATGGGAGCCCGAGGAGGCTTTGAGAGATCAATACCCGAACCTGTTCACCGGTAAGATTTTTGAGGACGAAAATCCCTAAGGGGAGAGAATTATAACAGCCCGATTTTGGGCTTAGTCAGAACAGTGGTTTCGGAACCACAAATATGAGGTCAGAGAAATTACTATTTATTTTATTTTATGTGTTATAGCATAATTATATGAGTATATGAAAATTTTGGTGAATTAATTGTAGCGATTGTGAGCTTAATTGCGAAAAAAGACTAAATCGCATAAAGGGTAAAAGTTTTGTTTTAATAGAAAATGGTGTTAAATTGTTATGAAACATAAACATAGAGGTCCTTGGTGCATAAATAGACCCATTTTAATAGGGGTGGCTTGCCATGAGACAGGAAAAATAGAATAGTCAATGTTAGGTGAAAATTTGGTGACCTATTTGACTAGAAAAAAATATAGCTTCATCTTTTTACCTTCTTCTTCCTCACCAAAAATATCAACAAACTAAGGGTTTTAGAAGCTTGAAAACTCAGCCACTCTCCACCCTTAACAAGTAAGTGATTTTAGTGGCCATTTTTTATAATTTTTGTACTTTTAGGGCCCTTGTAGCATGAGCTAGCTATTGAAGGGACTATTTTGCAAAATGGTTGAAAGTTTAGGTTTTTACCATGAGAGTGTTTATGTTGTTTGCTGAAATTTTATGAAAGAAAATGAATATTGCTTGTTAAATAAACAACTTTTGTGAAAGGATTTTCATGAAAAATCACTAAATGGACTATTTTGTAAAAGTTGTAAAATAGATAGTAATTGTGTGAAATACTTGAAATTTGGAGCTACCATAAGAGTAATAAAGGTTCGGCTAGGTTTGGTTAATGAGTAAATTTGATGAAAATTGATTTCCGAGCCTAAGGGTAAAATCGTCATTTTGTGAAAGTCTAGGGGCAAAACGGTCATTTTGTCAAAATGTGAATTTTGGAATGTCTAAATTAATATGGTGATTAAATTAGTGATTTGTAACGCCCCAATTTTTTGAGGTTTTGAATTTGTGCATGAATTTATTTTTTCATGGCTTGTGGTGTTATATTATTGTGATTGGGTGTGTTTAAGGGACCTTTGGAATGGTTAGGTTTAAGTCTAAAGCCTGGCAAAATTTTAATTTTTGGCCTTAGGTGAGAGTGGGTTTGAGCTTAGTGGGCTTATAAATTAAAGTTGGGATTTTAAAGCACAAGAAATCCTGTGTTAAAGTGGCAAGAGGGCGCCACTTAAAACACAGGGGGTGGCGTGACATTGCTTGTACATAAGCTGAGGTTCGAAACTCTAGGTGAGCAAAGTGTGGGTTTTATTTTTGATACCTGAGCATGGAAAGAGGTGGTCTCCAAGTTAAACTTTAAGGGGAGGTGTTTGAATGGCTCTTGGGTTTGGATCAAGGAGTGATAAGGGGAGGAAATCTAGAGATGAGATAAGGTAGAAGTGTTGGCTGATTATGGGTTGGTGGAAGTGCATTTCGGCTAGGGGGTGTGTGGTTTAGCAATTCGGCACTTGTGGTAGGGTGGTGCCAACTTCTTGTGTTTGTTCTTTCGTGATTTTCCTATTTTGGTTATACTTTAGTGCCAATTAAGTAAGGTCAAAGTGGGCTGTTCATACATTTCTCTCTTTTTCTCCTCTTTTCTTTCTTCAAAAGCCGAAGTCCCTAAATACCCAATCTTCTCTTGGCCGATTGTCACAAGAGCCGAGTCAATCTTTTTCTTCTTCCTCTTCTCATTTGTTGAAGTTGATCCGCCTTGAACCGCCTTGGCCGATTATTTCAAAACCCGAAACAATCCAATCTCTAATCTTCCAACTCTTCTCTTCTCTCACGTTTTGTGTAGATCTACAATAGATCTGGAATTAAGTAGTGGTCGGTGATTCTCTCTTCTGTCAAGGCAAGCCAGTAAACTTTTGGGTAAGTGATCTCTTTCCTTATTTTTCTCTTTCAAGTGACTAATAAAAAGCTGAAACCCTTAATTTTTTTGCACCAATCGACTTTGATCTTTCTTTGGAAACTGATTTAAGTTCTTTCTTTTTATTTGCTTGTGTTCCTAGCCGATCTTAAGGATAGATCTCGAGAAGAACGGTGGTGAATAAGAGATAGCAAAGCGATCTAGATCTGTGGGCTAGATTTCGGTGAAGGTAGGTGATGGTGATATGCTAGTGGTTGTCGAATATGTAAGTCATCATAGTGTTGAGTTTCTAATGGATTGTGATTTGACATGGTGATTAATCTAATGTAGGTTGGTTACTCGAAAGATCTCGGCGTAGTTCGCAAACAGGTGTGTAATCGACACCCTCTGGTATATTAGATTGGCAAAAGCCAAAAAGCCGAAATGTTGGCATTTCGAGGACTAATAAGCGTGTGAGCACTCGTGGGTCGGTACGAAACTGTGAAATTAGCAATAATGAACGGTAAGGCCGCTATGCGCATTTTCGTGCACTTGGGTGTTTTTGGGCCTCGATGGGCCGAATTTGGGACCAATGAGCTGACGAGCCCATATGGGTGAAATATACAGTAAGTGATTTCGGGTAAACAGGACATTGAATCTGTGGTAACATGTGTAACGATTGAGACTTAGCGGGCTACAGTAGCTTGTGGGCTTCGTAGGGGCCTATTAGGGGTTTTAGGGCTCGATGATTCTGTATAAATGAAATGGGCTATTTGAGTCGCTCGGGCGACGTCAGATCTGTTAGTAGACTGTAGTAAGCATAAAACCCTAAAACCTAGCAAAATTTCTGAAATAACCCTAAAGGGTGAAAATTACTATTTTCCCTTAGATGCTAAATGACAATTTTACCCCTAGAGAAAAGTTGACTAATTTGCATGATTTCTGTTTCTAATATTCTATATGCGATGTCATATTATATTCTAATTTGCATGGGGTTGGGTTATTGTTACGGAGTAAGTGCTAAAAGTGGCAATGCCACGTAATCTGCTTTGAGGCTTTGCCTCGTATTACTGTTCTGGTGGCTTGGCCACGATATCTGTTTGAGTAGCTCTGCTGCGATTGTGGTGTGTAGGGCTGAGTGGGTTGAGTTATTCCCCACATGGTGGGTAGGGCTAGTACGGGTGGTGTGTAGGGCTAGATTGGGCTTGGGCTTTGCATACATGCATGTATTATCATAATCTGATCTGTTTCTGCAATGGGCCCAAGGCCCACACTGTTTCTGAATAGGGCCAAGGCCCAGTTTAATCTGTACCTGAATAGGGCTCCGGCCTGGACTGAGCTTAGACTGGTCTATGACACTGGTTGGGTTTCCTTACACATTGAGTTTTCACAAACTCACCCTCTCATTTTCATCCATGTAGGTAACCCCCAACCTTAGAGGACTTGGAGCTGTGAGGGATTTTGAGTGGCCATGTGAACTATTTTCTAGTTTTTAGTTTTCTAAATTTATTTTATTGATGCTTTATTCTTAATTTGGGTTTTAATTTGTAATAAGACCGCTTGAAGTATTTTGTTTGGGTTTTCGTTTATTATTCGTTTTCTTTATGGTAGACCAGTTCACGTGAGCTTTTCTAATCTAAGGAAACATTTTCAAAACATACATCATATGACGAATGGATTGCTTAATAACAATAACACAATAACAAGATTTGCTAATAAGTGAGATTTTACCTAGCAGTAGCAACGGTTTCTAAAATTTGAGAATAACTCTTATTTACAGGCTAATGAACCCGGTTTTACTACAAACGACCTAATGTTTTTGTAAAAGAATATCTAGGTTTAGTCAAATGTCCATGTGACACACCAGATCTGGCCATAATGTCTAGATTGGGTTTGGGGTGTTACATGAATTTTTATCATTTTTAGATCAAGAAAGATGAAATCCAGACCTAAACTAGGGGAAAGCCAAGTAAGTGGACTAAATCAATTAGTTGCTCATATTTTGTACATTGAGGTAAGTTGCGCGTAAATATTATAAGTCTATTGTGTTTATACATTGATTAATTGATATAGCATGAAATGTTTGATTGTGATTATGAATTTGCATGATGAGATTGATATGGTAAAATCTCGTTTGAACTATGGGAATAGATCAAATATTTATGCCATAATACCAGGGTTATTCGAGAGCCAGTGAAAGACCATGTTTGGGACATGGCATCAACCTCGACACATGAGTGTCAATGTAAAACCATGTTTAGGACATGTCATCAGTATTGATATGAGTGCTAGTGTAAGACCATGTCTGGGACATGGCATCAGCCTCGATAAGTGTCAGTGTAAGACCATGTCTGGGACATGGCATTGACACCGATATGTGTGAGCCAGTGTAAGACCATGTCTAGGACATCGCATTGGCATTTTACCCTACATATAGGCTTATCGAATATCTTTTAGCATTAAAAAAGATTCAACAGGAAATGTACAGTTGTTATATTGGAAGGGGTTATAACCATGTTGTGAGTGGTACAGGTGCTTATATGAAATGTATGAGATGTGAGCTCAACCTTATGTTGTATGATTAGTAAGGGATGAAAATGAGTAAGTGGCATTTATTGCCATTTATGTATCATGTGTAAATTGTGATATGTTGTGAGTATGTGAATGCATGGTAAATTTTTGTCATTTATTTACATGCGACTTACTAAGCTTTATGCTTACTCCCTTTCCTTTCCATTTTCTTATAGTGCCGCCTAATTAGCTTACAGATCAACAGACGTTGGAGGCATCGATCACACTATCCAAAGAAGCACTTGGTATAGTTAGTTTTATTATTTTGTGTATGGCATATATAGGGACTTAGTCTTTTGTTAAGTGTCATATTATTTTGGAGCCAAATGTGTTGGCTTGTCATAGAATTGACTCATTTTGTATAAGGCCATGGAAAATGGCTAATATTCATTATTGGTAGATGCAAATAATGTTGCTTTTCAAAAATGTGCAAATTAGCGTGGATAAGCAAGTGCACTCGGGGTAGTAGCATTAATGTATGGTTGGATTGGTTATGAGTTGATGTGTGGATGTCTAATCATGATTATTGGTTGAGTATTTATGCCATGTCATGTATTGGTATGTATTTGATATTGTTTCAGGGTGGCAAAAGGCTTGGTAGATAGCCTGATATTGTCCACATGGGTAAACACACGAGCATGTGTCTAGGCCGTGTGTGACACACGGTCAGCCCCATGGGCGTGAGGTCAGGCCGTGTGTCCCCTGCACCTTAAGTTGGCAAAACTAAATGCTCAATAGTAACCACACGGGCTAAGACACGACCGTGTGTCTCAACCGTGTGAATGACACGGCCTAGCACACGGGCGTGTGTCATGGCCGTGTGACGTTAAATTATTGTTGACGTCAAAAATGAAATGTCAAGTTTTTTACAAAAGGGCTAAGACACGAGCATGTCATGGCCTATGAGGGATACGGGCCAGGGACACGGGCGTCTGCCAGGCTATGTTAAAACCCTTGTAGGTTCGATGTTAGAAAATAAATTTACACGAGCATGAGGTACAGGCGTGTCCCTAAATACTTAGGTCGTGTGAGCCACATGGGCTCCAAACATGGCCATGTTATGGGATCACACGGGGGTATCGCCCCTCTACACGGGCGTGTGCCCTATTTTGAAGAAAAATTTTTTAAGTGTCTCATAGTTTCTGATGTAGTCCCGAACTAACTTCCATGTGTGTTTTAGGCCTTGTAGGCCTATTTTAGGGACTGTAAGATAGAGTTTGAAAAGTTTTAAATTTGAACGCAGTTTACTGATCCAGTAATGTATGTTTGTATGTGTATTAGTTAGGTAACGCCTCATACCCTGTTTCGGCATCGAATACGGGTAAGGGGTGTTACACACTACGATACATGTCGCTTGCAAAATTATCTCAAGAAATTCACTAAAAGAATTGATACCAAAACCCCTACTATATGCAATCAACGCAGACTAAATGATAATAAATTAATATATTTTTTGAATTTTTTATTAGCTTACATTAATTATTTATAATTTTTAGTACTTCTAATTATTATATATAAGCACGTTCTTTAGCTATGAATATGTCACCATAAGCTGGATTTTTTATAGAGTATAATATCCATTGTTCTTTACTGGTAGGTGTCTATAAAACGTATGCATTTTTTTTCATTTCATCATATATTATTTGTTGTGAAATCTTATACCTTATGGTGTTTTTTATCTAATCTCTAGGAAAACATGAACAGTGTTACCATGAGAGCTAACTTAATCATGAATTTGCCTACAATTGACGATAAATAGGATCACACAATATCTAGGTCTAATAGTTTGTGTTGGCTCTTAAGTTTTAAAGAAAATTTTCATGATTCTTTTTCATCCAAAAAATTAATGATTTTATAGCTATATCCTTTTTTTTCCTTTTAGTAACGAAGAAAGCTTGATAATGTAAAGAAAATAAACATAAGGTTAGGCAATAATAGTTACTGTCCACTACAATGCAATTCACTTACAAAGAGATCTACCCTCAATCGAGGTTGGAAGGAAGAAGAAGTGGTGGAATTTTAGGAACTTAATATAATAAAAATAAGCCAGCTAGCCATCTATGCTTCCAATAATTTCTTACTTTGTCTCACCTAAAATAGTTCAATAGCTTGAGGAAATACTTGAGGCTTGTGTTCCCTTTGAACCTTTGAGTACATTTTCATTTCACAACAATATAGGTACCTAATACTACTACATAGTATGAAAAACATTTCAAAGACTACTCTTGTTTGTGAATAAGGAATATTGTAGCAATGTTGAGCTTTGAACTCTACATCTAGAGTGGTAGTAAAAACTACGGGGCCAAATGTAACACCCCTAACTCGTATCCATCACCGGAATGGGGTTGTGGAGTATTACCAGAGTTTACATTTCAAAACTATAAAAAAAATATAAATCATTTACTTCACAACATCAATCATAGCAAATTCCATCAATAACATGTATATTGTCCCTTATACGATCCTTCAAGGCCCTAAAAACACATTAGAAACAAATTAGGACTAAATCAGAAATATTTAGTATTTTTCAAGAAAAGATGAAAGTTTTCAAATTGCAGGGGTCACACGGCTATGTGGCTAGGCCATGTAACTCACACGGCTGAGATGCATGGCCGTGTCTCAAGTTGTGTGGGCATTCAAAATAGGGATACAAGGGCATGTTCTAGTCTGTGTAACTCACTGACTTGGGTCACACGGCCAAGCCACACACCTATGCTAGGCCCTGTACCCTTCAAAGTGGCCTCACATGCCCGTGTGCCAGGCCGTGTGCTAGGTAGTGTAATAGCCTAGCTTACAACCCTTTGAAAGCTACAGGGGACACACAACCATGTCGTCTGGCCATGTGTCACACACATCTGAGACACACGCTCGTGTCTCTACCCATGTGGATGAAAAATAGTCCACTTTCAAGTCTTTTTTCTCACCCAAACATGCATCCACCTACAACCAATTTTTCACATATAATCAAGCACTCTAAAGTGCACCAAACCATGCTATAACAAGTTATCCAATTAAGATACATAAGCATGCAACCAATGTGCCCAAAAGGTACCTCAATCACAACCATTAAACATGTATATCCATATACATAAATTGGCCAAAAGTTCAACTAACTTATAACTAAACTTATATCATAACTTTCCACTTTGTTTACCGATCAAATTCCACACCAAAAGTACCAAATATGCCATTTCACATCTAGTACCAATAGCCATACATGTCATCTATAACAATTATACCAATTCACCACATTCAAACATATCAAAAGGCCATTTATAATATACATTTTTATCCACCATTTGAACTTCCATCAGATAGTTATCTTGCATCCCAAATATACATGTCTAACTTATACATATTTGACCATAACTCATGCCAAAATGACATTAAAACATACCAATTTTGTTATTCAAAACACAACTTCAAATGACCCTATCAACTCCAACCATCAAGGCCATCTAAATGACAGAAATCTAACCATACCTAGATAGTTCCAACAATCAACATGTATATAAACCATATTTTAATCATGTACATCTATTCAAAACCTTTCCAAAGCATACCAAATCTTGACCATGTTGAGGTCAATTCATCATATATCACTTGGACCATTCAAACATGCGATAACACATTACCTATAACACCCCAAACCCGGCCTAGACGTTCTGGCTGAATTTGGCAATGTCACATGATAGTGTGTCTTGAAAACCAAGTTGTTGCAATAAAATCATTTCCATGTTATTATTTTTATTATTATTCCTAAAAGTAAACGTTTTACTGATTTAAATTATTTGCTTTAAAACACCCTTTGTTGTAGAAGCTTTACTAAAAACAGTTTACGTAACCGTGAGTTTAGAAAATACTTTAACTTTTTGAAAACTGAATTTTCTACGACTAGCAGTTATAAAACCATAAAATAATTAAATAAATAAAATTCCAAATTGAAGCAAAAGTCCCCAAAAGTCCACAAATTACATAAAAATAACCTAAAAATAATAATATAACCCAAGTAATAAATTAATAACCGTGTAGTCCAAAAACTGTGGTCACCGTCGAGTCCTCCGCCACACTGATTCGTCTAGGTCTGGGGTTTACCTATGCACATTAAATAGAGAGGGGTGAGTTTACCTAAACTCAGTGCATAATCCCCACAAAAAACATACAACATTTATCACAGCGCATAATCAAACAGTCTGTAATATCCCGAATTAAGGCTTAATCGAAATAATGGTTTTGTGACCACAAATCCGAGATAGAAATAATTATTTTATAATTATTTTGAGGTGTATGATATGATTGCATGATTGTGTGAAAATTTCGTGAAGAAATTCTTGGCATAAAGTGCTTACTTTAAAATTAGGGACTAAATCGAATAAGTTGCAAAACTTGTATTCTAGAAGTTTCTAGTATGAAATTGCTTTGAAATATTAATTAGGAAGTCTTAAATGGAAAATTGACCAATTTTAAGTTCATGGACAAAATTTGGACATGGAAGGAATTTTTGAAAGTTTAGTAAGGAGGGGCATTTTGGTCATTTGGACATTAAATGAAATAAAAAGGGAAAAATAACACAAAATTGGTTATCATCTTCCTTAGTTGCTGCCGAATGCTTCCTCTCTCCATAGCTAGGGTTTCTTCAACTTTCAAGCTTCATAGTAAGTGATTTCAAGCCCCGTTTTTAATGATTTTTACGTTTTTGAGATCCCGGTAGCTCGGTATAGCTTATGATAGCAATATTTTGAGTTAGGGTTCATATTTTGAAAAATACCCATAGGTGAAATTTGTGTATCCTGATGTTTTATAATAGAATATGAGGTTTTAAATTATGTTGGACAACTTGTTCTACTCGGTTTTAAGTAAAAATGAACAAAACGGCTTAATCGGTAAAAGTACATATTGTTCATAAGTATGTGTTATAGTGGGAATTTGAGCTTGCTAATAGTAAATAAATGATCAGCATGTCCTAAAACATAAGAATTTGAAATAAAATTTAATTTCTGAGCTTTGGGGCAAAAGTGTAAATATGTAAAAGTTTAGGGGCAAAATTATAATTTTGCCAAAATTTGAATTTAGGATTATTTTGATAAATTTGAGTATTAAATAAGTTAAATGTGTTATTTTAGATCAAGAAAGACGTGGAATCAACCTTGATCGAGGAAAAGAAAAGATTATGGACTAAATTGCAAAATTGCTATATTTTGTACCAATGTAAGTTCATGTGTAAATAATGTAACATGATTGTTATATTTAAGTTAATTGATGTTATTTATATGATATGCTGATTTTTATCATGAAATATATGCTTTGTGGTTATTATTGAATAATATGCAAGTTATATGTGCCACTTGTTAAATATAAATTGCTACCGAGTATTGGTTTCGGTATTCTGTGGAAGACGGCAAGGATATGTGATTGAGGAAAATCCCGTTTGAGCCTTAGGAATAGATTAGGATACAAGTGACATGTCACTAGGATGGTTGAGCATCCGAACTCGTTGAGTTGAGTCTGAGTTCACTTATGGATGCAAATGTTTGAACTCATTGAGTTGAGTCCGAGTTCGTGAAATGTAACTAGGCATCTGAGCTCGTTGAGTTGAGTCCAAGTTCACTAATGGATGCGAACGCCCGAGCTCGTTGAGTTGAGTCCGAGTTCGCTTATGGGCGGGTTACATGATTGCTTGATTATGTATGTGGCACTTATGTGCAAATTATCCATGTATCCGAATTATATTCCGATGTGTTCAACGGGTAAAATTTTAGCAAAATGGAAGAATGCGTGAGATGCGAATGATATTTTGGAAAGTGTTGTGAAATGGACACTTTGGACAGGTATGTACTTAACCCTCGGGTTGAAACTTGATACAGCAACAATAATGTGGTAAGATGACAAATGATGATTAGCAATGTGATATATGTTTTGGTGATACCATGCTAGTGTTGTTTGGAAGAATTGCTTTGTTATGTTACTTGTTATTTGCATGTGAACTTACTAAGAATTCATGCTTACTCCCTCTTTTTCATTCATTGTAGTTTTGGACAAGCCGGCTCAGGAATCAGGATAGGTCGAAGGCTCGATCACACTATCCGAAGAACTTTTTGGTAAAATGGCTTGTATGACTTAAGTATGGCATGTATAGCAATGTTCTTATTTTGTGTAAATAATCTTGTGACATAGTTGTGGTTTGGTTGAGAAAATGCTTGATAATGATTAGTCATTGGAATGGCTAGTCTAGATCATGTTTGATGCCATATGAGGTTAATATGTTATCTAGATCATGAAAATTCATAAAATGATGAAATTGTCATAAGACAGAACATTACAGTAACAATGACGTGAGTTTGAAAAATCACTAAAAATAGTAGGAACCGAATTAGATAATGAATTAAATGTGAAATTGAAACTTATTGTGTCTACTTTCATATGAAAGAAGTGAAACAGGCAAAGGAGTTATATGAGATGAGATATTTAAGTTTTAGTGAGACAGGGCCAGAGCGATTTCTGGATCCCCTGTTCAACCTTTAGAAATTTTCGCATTTAAAGTGCAGACTTCACATGGTCCGGGCACACACCCATGTCCTGAGGTCGTGTCCTTCACACTGCTGAGACACACTGTCGCTTCTCTGCCCGTGTGTTTATTACTAGACATTCTGTTTTGTAAAATTAGGGTGCAGAGGACAAAGAGCCTTTTCACATGCCTATAGGGCTGACCGTGTGTCACACATGGCTGTGGGTCTATGTAACGCCTCAATTTTTAGGGTTTTTGAATTTCTACATGAATTTATTTTTACATGTCTTGATATGTTGAAGTAGTGAATTGAGTGTGTTTAGTGGACCTTTAGGAGGCTTAGGTTTAAGTTTGAAGCCTGGCAAAATTTTAAATTCTAGCTTCATGTGAGAATGGACGTGGGCAAAATGGGCTTTTAAATAAATGTTGGGGTTTTATGGTACAAGGAAGCCTGTGGTAAAGTGGCAAGGTAGTGGCACTTAGAGCATAGGGAGGTGGCGTGTGGAAGCTTGTGAAGGGGCTAAGGTTCAAATCTCATTGCTGCAAAATTCTTTAATTTTTACTACATGAGTAAGGTAAGAGGTGGACTCCAAGTTAAATTCTAAGGGAAGGTGTTTGAGTTGCTCATGGGATTGGATTAAGGAGTGATAAGGGGAGATTTTGAAGGAGAAAACTTAGGGATTGGAGTAAGGTGCAAGAGTTGGCCGAATAGGGGACTTTGTAGCTGCAATTTCGGCTAGGGACCTTAAGTAATAGCATTTTTGGCATTGTGGGAAAGTAGTGTGCCAAATTCCTTTAGGCTTTCTTTCGGAATTTTAGTTCTTTGAGTTTCGACATTTTGGTAGATAGGTGCCGATTTCTGCCTTTGGGTTTCGAGATTTATTTTTTTGGTCATTCTTTACTGCCAAATAGGTAAAGTTAAAGTGTGCTCTTGATTTCTTTTCTTTTTTTCTCTCCTCTTTTCTTTCTTCAAAAGCGAAAAGTCCCTAAACTCTCAAATCTTCTCTTGGCCGATGGCTTCAAAAGTGGAAAACCTGAAAACCTGAAACATTAAATCTTTTTCTTACCGATTTCTTCTTTGGCTGAACCCTCTCCATATTTACTCTAAAAAGTTGAAACCTTCAAAGTCTTCCATGTCTCTGTCGCCATCTCCTTCCTTTCTTAACTTCTTCTTCTTCTTTTGTTTTTCTAAAGGTCACCCTAGTCCAGTAAACACCCTTAAACTGATTACCCCTTATTCAATCGACTACTCTTTTTGTGTGCCCTTCATAGCCGAATCTCTTCGGAGAGATCTCTTGCATTCTGGCTAGATCTACAATAGATCTGGGCTTAGGCTAGTGGTTGGTGGCTCTCTCTTCTGTCAAGACAAACAAGCGAACTCTTGGGTAAGTGACTCCTCCCTCCTTATTTTGTTTTAAGTGGTTGTTAAAAGTTGAATCCCACTATCCTTCTTGGACAATCAGATTTGATCCTATCATTGGAAGACCAACTAATGTTTGTTGTGTGTTTTGACTATGGTAGAGGACGATCTTACGGGAAGCAGTTGGTGTCCAGGGTTATCATAGCAATCTAGATCTATTTGTTAGATCTCGGCGAAGGTAAGTGGTTAGTAGATTATTTGATTATGGCCGAATACTTCAGGGGTAAGATGATGGTGGTTTCTAGTGGATTATGGATTAACGTAGTGATTAAAACTATTGTAGGTTGATCATTCAGGGGATCTCGACGTAGTTCGCAAATAGGTGTGTAATGACACCCTTTAGTAGCTTAGATCGGCAAAAGCCAAAAAGCCGAAATGTCGGCATTTCATGGACTTGCGAGCTTCCGAACACTCGTGGGTGAATCTGGAACATTGGACGATAAGAGCTGCTTTGCGCATTTTCGTGCACTTAGGCTGTTTCGGGCCACGATGGGCCGAAATTGGGCTCAATGAGCTTACAGGCTCGTATGGGTAAAAGTATGCGGTAAGTAAATTCTGGTAAACTGAATATTAAATCTACGATAATAATTGTAAAATTAGACTGAGCGGGCCACAGTAGTATGTGGGCTCCCTCGGGCCCATTAGGGGTTTTTGGGCCGGACTACGCTATATGAATGAATGGACTATTTGAGTCACTCGGAGCGATGTTAGACCTGCTAGAAGGTCGTATTAAGCATGAAACTTAGAAACCTAGCCATATAACCAAAACAACCATGAAGGGTTAAAATTACCATTTTACCCCTAGGTGCCAAATGACTGTTTTACCCCTAGAAATAGTTGACTGATTTGCATATAATTATATTTGATATTCTATACGCCCATGTAATGTAGTACTCTAGTTTGCATGGGGTTGGTTTACGGATATGGAGGAAGTTCTGGAAAGTCACACTGCCACGTAATCTACTTAAAGTCTCCGCCTCGTATTTCTATTCTGGTGGCTCTGCCACGATTTCTGTAATAGCAACTTTGCTGCGTCTGTGGTGTGTATGGCTGGATGGGTTGAGTTATTCCCCACATAGTTGGTTGGGCTGGTACGGGCGGTGTGTTTGGTTGGACTGGGCTTGGGCTTTGCATACATACACTTGTATATATATATTCTGTTCTGTACTTGAAATGGGCCCAAGGCCCACTCTGTTTCTGAAAAGGGCCAAGGCCTAGTTTGATCTGTATCTGAATAGGGCTTCGGCTTAGACTGAGTTTTTACTGGTCTTTGACACTGGTTGGGTTACATTACACACTGAGTTTTCACAAACTCACCCTATTATTTCCCTCCATACAGGTGACCCCCAACCATAGAGGACTTAGAGCTGCGAGGGATTCAGGGTGGCCACGTGATTCATGCTTTCAATTTTTAGTTTTTCTTAAATTTAATTTATTTATATTTCATTTTTAAATATTGGATTTATGTTGTAATAAGGCCACTTGGGTATTTGGTTTGGGTTTTTGTTATTATTGTTTGATTCAAAACTGTAGGCTAGATTATGTAGGTTTTCAAACTTAATCAAACGTTTTTTTAAATCATACCTTATGTAATGATTGGATAACTCAACAATGATAACATAACAATGAGATCTTTTAAATGTGAATTTTACTTGGTAATTGATATAGTTTTTAAATTTGATAATGTTCATTAATTACAAGCTATTAAATAGGGTTTTACTACGAGCAACATAATGTTTTGTTAAAAGAAGAACGTAGGTAAATCAATCGTTCAAGTGACACACCAGATTTGGCCATAACGTTTGGGCTGAGTCTAGAGTGTTACATTTAGTGGTATCAGAGTCCAGTTGCAATAACTCGGCTGTGGAATGGGTTCAATTCTTACAATTTAAGTTGTAATTTGTTTTGAATTCGGTTTTGAAAAGCTTCCTTAAGAAAATTTTTTAAAATTTATTTCCTTTCCAAAATATTTTCATTGTTTGTTTTCTAAAAAGTTTAGGGTTTTTGAAAAGTTTTTAACAAAATTTATTTAAAATATTCACCATTGATAAAAGTTAGGTTTCTCTGAATTTGGTTTCTAAGGAAATGACATACCGAGTCTCCGGCACCAAGTCCGTATGTATCTTCTGCTTTACTGTATTTAATTGAGATAGTGTGATATTGTGATACTACTGTAGATAGTACTAAGACCCTACTGAAATTCCATAGTTAGGATAACACTGAGACTGTAGAAGACTGAGACAGTAGGAAAAACTGAAAACTCTAGAAGACTGAAACTGTAGCTAGGCTACGATTCTGCGAAAACAAAACTCGAAAATATTATTTCTACATAAAACATCTGTAATAAATACTAAAATATTGAACTAATTCGTAAAATTCGTAAATCAGATAATACGATATGAGTACGAGGGCAGCACGTGGAAGAGGCCATGGTCGTCACTGAATAAGTACTTAGGCTGGGTCTTCATCGTTAATGTAACACCCCAAACCCGGCCCAGACGTTACGGCCAAGTCTGGTGTGTCACATTACCTACAACTAATCGTGTAACCTAGTTACTAAGATTAGGGCGAGCTTTGTATAACCGTACTTGTAATTTGGGAAGAAAATCCAGGTTTAGTTTGAGATTGTCCTATCCACTAACCGTTTAAAATTTATCTTGTTCGTTGATTTGTTGTTAATTTGTTACAAGGGCTCTGTTTTGAAAACATTGATTGATTTTTAGAAAAATCCACGCAGCTTTGTTTAAATCATTTAAATCAATTTGTAAAATAAAGTAAAAATAAATAATTTAAAACCCAAATTAAAATAATTAGAGCGACCTTATTACAAACCCAACAATCAGAATAAAATAAATAAAAAATATTTAAAGAAAATAATAAAGTAAAATGAATAACTTGATTAAACCCGAAATGCAGTCTACGTGGCCACTCCGAATCCCTCCAGCTTCAAGTCCACCAATCTAGGGCTCACCTGCATGGATGGCAGAAAAAAAGGGTGAGTTTGGAAACTCAATGTGTAAAGAAAGCCCAACCAGAGCCCAAATCAGCTCAAGCCTATTGGGCCTAAGCCCTGTCCAGTCTCAGTATATATTGGGCCGAAGCCTTATTCAGATACAGTAAATTGGGCCTTAACCCTTTACAGATAACAGTACGGCCCGTAGGCCCATTTCAGTAGCAGAACAGATTCAATTATGAATGCAAGCCCAAACCCAACCTAAATCCAACCGCTACACTCCACCCCTACCAACCCTACACTCTATGTGAGGAATAACTCAATCCACCCAGCCCTACACTCCACAGTTGCAGCATAGTTGCTCAAATAACTGTATAACGAGGCAAAGCCCCTTCAGTACGTGGTCAAGCCACTATCAGTACTTCCTCCATCAATAACCCAGTCCCATTCAACAGATAATCATGTAGTGAATAGAAACAGTAAAACATGCATTTCAGTCAGATTTGACCCTAGGGGTATAACGATCATTTTGCACCTAAGGGTAAAATAGTAATTTCTCACCCTTAAAGGGTATTTCAGTAATTATACCAATTTTTAGAGTTTTATACATATTTTTATCCCTAATAGTCCAACTTTTATCTCAGTAGTTAATTTAGCCCATTTTAACAGTTTTTAGTTATTAGGCCTTAAAACCCTTAATGGCCCTACAAAGTCATTTACTATTTTGGCCCATTTAGCCCAAAATCTATGATCGATTTACCAGTTTAAGCAGTTTTGGGACCTACAATCTACTAGAACACGTTTATTGCCTATTTTACCCATATGGGCCCGTAAGCCCATTGGGCCTACATTCAGCCCATCGAAGCCCAAACTTACCAAAGTGCACGAAATCACGCACTCATCAACCTTACCAATTCCGATTATAGATCTATTGCTTCCAACTGACCCACGAGTGCTCCCATGCTCGTTAGTCCATGAAATGCCAGAATTTCAGCATTTTAGTTTTTCGGCTTTTGCCGATTTAAACTACAGGAGGGTGGTCGATACACACCTGATTTGCGACGACTGCTAACAAGATCTCCGACGATATCCTACAATCGGTCACTTGACATATCAGATTCCAAAATTCAATTATAACCAACATAATCTTACCTACCATAATCGGCCATCATCACCTAGGTCCTTGAGATCTTACCTTTGTCGAAATTAGTGACTAGATCTAGATCTAGTTGTTCCACTTGTCCAAGACCTCAGTCAGTAGCCTCTAGATCACACTAACACAAAATAAATTGATTGTTAATACCCTTAGAGCCTGAAGCCCCAAATCGACAGCCTCCCTATGCACATAGGGGTTCTGACTTTTCTAAATTCCGAAATAAAATATGAACAGGAGATTCCGATAGCTTACCAATGATTTAATACTCTAGAATGGTTACAATCTCGTTTCTAACTCAGATCTGGCGTAGATCTAGCCTCTAAACACGAGTAGAGAGTGAATCAAAAGATCTAAAGGTTCGGCTCTTAACTCCCTATGAGTATGGTGATTTCGGCTTTTGGTGCGAGGAAGAAGAAGGTGATTTCAAGTGGTGATGCCGACAGAGATTAGGGGTTTGGAGGATGTGAACTTCGGCCAAGGAGAAGAAGAAAGTCGGAGGATTCAGCTATAGACAAATCGGCACAAAAACAAACTTTTGGCATTTCGGCTTTTATGTGTATTTTGCTATGGGGAATTGAAAGAGAATGGGAATGAAAGAAAAGAGAATGGAAGAAGAGGTGAGTAGAGTGATGAGGATGTTTCGGCTTGAGAAGAAAAGAAGAAGAAAAAGAATGAAAGAGGAGAGGAGAAGAGATTCGGCTATGGCAAATCAGCATAAGAGGAGAACTTTTCTTGCATTTTCGACTTTTTGATACACTAAGAGGAGAATAGGACAAAAGTAGAAAACTTTAAGTGGTAAAACCCTAATTCAGCAAGAAGGAAAAGAATTTAGAACTTACCCTAATGGTTATTCAAACAAATGGCACAACCTTCCTTTATTTGCCGAAATTGCAACCCCTAATTCCCTAGCCGAAAGCCCCTATCCATATGACCAAATCGGCAAAAATTAAAAGTATCATCTGCTTACCCTGCAACTAGAGCCTTGGCCCTAACACTTAGTCCACACGCCACTTTTTTAAGAACTTGGTGGCGCCACCTTGCCACTTTACCAAAGGCTTACTTGTGTCTTAATTTACTAACTTTTCCTTAAAGGCCCACTTAACCAAGTCCCCTTCACTTTAAATTCAAAACTTGATATTTTTGCTGGGTTTTATTGAAGGCTTGGGCCTTCTAAAGTCCCATTAACATACTTAAACACAATTCCGATAACTCAATCACCAAAATTTCAAGATTTCACCAAAATCACAAAAGTCCCAAAAATCTCGAAAATCAAGACGTTACAGTCAGGACATATGCCAACTGGGGAGGCACAAGTACGACCAACAAGTGAGACGGGGTCTTATGATCAGGCTTAGAGGGACGATGCTTTGTCTCAGGCGATGCTTCGTGTTTTGGAAAGGGTTGCTGGAGCGAGTATTGGAATGGTGAACTGAGATCAATTTCTGAACGGCTTCGAGCTAATGGAGTGGAAATTTTCAGAGGTGTATCTGGTGTGGCCTTGAATGTGGCTGAGTATTGGTTTGAGGCCACGGAGTAGATAGTGGATGATCTAGACTGTTTGATGGAGTAGAAGTTGAAAGGAGTGGTATCTTTGCTGCGTGACGAGGCCAACCAGTGGTGGATCACTGTGAGAGATGGTACACCAGATGAGCGAGTGACTTGGGAGTTGTTTAAGACGGCTTTCAAAGGGAAGTACGTTGGGGCGAGCTGTATGGACATCCGAAGGAAGGAATTGCTGAATCTGACTCAGAGTAGTAAGACTGTAGTAGAATATGAAGCTGAATTTTTAAGGTTAAGCCGGTATGCTGGAGGAATGGTCGCTACAGTGTATGAACGCAGCGTGCGATTTGAGGATGGCCTTAGAGATGAGCTAAGAGTGCTGATTCTCTACAAAGGGAGCGTGATTTTGTTGCTCTGGTGGAAAAAACCAAGATTGCTGAGGAGGTGAAGCGCTTGGAGTGCCAGAACCGTGAAAAAGATAGAAACTGATTCAAGAGGGATTCAGGTCCCTCCGGTGCTGCGGGTAGGACTGTTAAAAGAGCTAGAGTCGATGAGCTAGTTCGAGTAGTTCCGGTGAATGTAGTTAGACCGCAAGCTTGTGAGGACTGTGGAAAGGTACATTTGGGTGAATGTTGGAGGTGTTCTAGAGCATGTTTCTGGTGTGGGTCCAAAGATCATCGAGCCAAAGATTGCCCTCAGAGGTTAGCGCAGATGCAAGCTACTGAACCGAGGGTTGTTCAGCCAGTGAGAGGTGGTTGACAACCACCGAGAGTACGTGGTCAGGCTAGGGGCAGCATTGGAAATAGACGTGGACGTGGAGCACCGAGCAGGGGTGTTGGAAATGCTGAGGCACGGCAGCCAGCGTTGGTTTATGCTGCTTGTTGCCGAGAGGAGGTGACGTACCTAATGTCATAACCGGTATGTTTTTAATTTATAGCACGCCATACATTGCTTTGATTGACGTTGGATCTACCCATTCGTATGTTACTTGTGATGTCTCTTGGACGTTGGGGGTACAAGCTGAGAAAATTGTTAGTGGGGTATCTGTGATAAGTCCATTGGGTCACTTGGTTAGGGTAGACAAACTTTTTAGGAATGTACCTTTAGAGACACAAGGTAGGATTTGCTCTACGGACTTGATGGAGCTACCATTTGGAGTGTTTGATCTCATTTTGGGTATGGATTGGCTTGCAAAGCATCGGGCGACTTGGGATTGCGCTGTCAAGCGGATGGTGTTAAAGACGACGGAGGATGAGGAGGTAACAGTAATAGGGGAGTGAAGAGATTACTTGTCCAATGTTATCTTAGCTTTAAGAATTGAAAAGCTGATTTGCAAAGGTTGCGAGGCGTTTTTGGCATATGGGACTAAGTCAGATTCTGAGGGTTTGCCCGTAGGGGAAGTTAGAACCGTTGAGGAGTTTTAGGATGTTTTTCTAGATGAGTTTCCTGGGTTGCCTCCGAACCATGAAGTCGAATTTGGAATCAACTTGTTACCTTGAACGACTCCAGTGTCCATCGTTCCTTATAGGATAGCACTGAAGGAGTTGGTGGAGTTGAAAGCGGAAATCTAAGAACTTCTAAATAGAGGCTGTATTAGACCAAGTGTGTCTTCGTGGGGAGCACCGGTCTTGTTCGTTAAGAAAAAGGATGGGACGATGTGTATGTGCATTGATTATCATCAGTTGAACAAACTAACTATTAAGAACAAGTACCCTCTACCAAGGATCGATGATCTATTTGAACAATTAAGAGGAGCTTTGGTATTTTCCAAGATCAATCTTCGATCTGGATACCATCAACTAAGGGTCAAAGAGGTGGATATTATGGTCATTATGAGTTCCTGATAATGCCGTTCGGATTGACGAATACACCAGCGGCCTTCATGGATTTGATGAATCAGGTATTTAAACCCTATTTAGAATAGTTTGTGGTCGTCTTTATGGACGATATTCTGGTGTATTTGAAAATTGAAGAGAATCAAGATGAGCATCTCTGAATTGTTCTGCAAGTGTTGAGGGAGAAGCAGCTGTACGCAAATTTCAGCAAGTGTGAATTTTGGTTGCAAGAAGTGACATTCTTAGGTCATGTTGTTTCTGCTGAGGGGATTAGGGTGGATCCTCGAAAAATCAAGGCGGTTCTGGAGTGGAAGCCTCGGAGATCTGTGTCAAAAATTTAGAGTTTTTTGGGTTTGGCAGGGTATTATAGGAGATTTGTGGAAGGATTTTCCTTGGTAGCGGCACCGTTGACGAAACTTTTGAGAAAAGGAGTACCGTTTTATCTGGACTGAAAAACAACAAGAGAGTTTTGAAAAGTTGAAGAAAGTTTTAACTGAGGCACCTGTGTTAATTCAGCCGGAGCCTGGAAGGGCTTTTACCGTGTATAGCGATGCGTCGCACGTTGGATTGGGCTGTGTGTTGATGCAAGAGGGAAAAGTGGTTGCATATGCATCATGACAGCTTAAGCCTCATGAGGCGAATTACCCTATGCATGATCTGGAATTGGCGGCGATAATCTTTGCGCTAAAGATCTGGAGGCACTACTTGTATAGAGAAACGTGTATCATATATACGGATCATAAGAGCCTCAATAATCTTTTGACTCAGAAGGAGTTGTACATTAGGCAACGAAGATTGATAGAGTTGCTTAAGGATTATGACTATTCTATTGAGTATCACCAAGGCAAAGGTAATGTAGTAGCTGATGCACTGAGTCGGAGAGCTGTAACTGATCTGAGAGCAATGTTTGCTCGTCTTAGTCTGTATGACAAAGGTAGCTTGTTAGCAAAGCTACAAGTAAAACCGATCTGGTTGGAGTAAATTAAGGAAAAACAATTATTAGATGAGTCATTGGTTCCTTAGTTTTGATTGGTTGAAGAGGGTGGAACCTCTAATTTTGGTTTGAATAATGAAGGGATTTTGTGTTTCTGTGGGAGAGTTTGCGTCCTAAAAGACTTTGGTTTAAGGCAGTCTATACTGTAAGAGGCTCATGGCGGTCTTTGTGCCATGCATTCTGGTGGGAATAAGTTGTATCGGGATTTACGGGAATTATATTGGTGGCCTAGGCTTAAGCGAGAAGTAACAGAGTTTGTAGGTAAGTGTCTGACATGCCAGCAGGTGAAAGCTAAGCATCAACTGCCTTCTGGACTTCTGCAACCGTTGAAGATTCCACTTTGGAAGTGGGAAAGGGTTACCATGGACTTTGTGAGTGGGCTACCCTTGACACCTACCAAGAAAGATTCAGTTTAGGTGGTTGTGGATAGGCTGACCAAATCTGCTCATTTTATACCCCTCCGAACCGACTATTCACTTTAGAAATTGGCAAAGTTGTATGCAGCTGAGATAGTGCAACTTGATGGAGTGCCAGTT
Source organism: Gossypium stocksii (assembly GCA_020496765.1). Classification (NCBI taxonomy): domain Eukaryota; kingdom Viridiplantae; phylum Streptophyta; class Magnoliopsida; order Malvales; family Malvaceae; genus Gossypium; species Gossypium stocksii. Next base: position 44,428,669 of record CM035621.1, read on the forward strand.
TCGATTATTTTTGATCGGGACCCTAGGTTTACATCTCAATTCTAGCAGAAGTTGCATGAGGCGTTGGGTACACAGCTAGACTTCAGCACTGCTTTTCACCCTCAGATGGATGGACAGTCAGAAAGGGTGATTCAGGTTCTGGAGGACATGTTGAGAGGGTGTATTATTGATTTTCGGGGTAGCTGGGAAGAGTACTTGCCGTTAGCTGAGTTTGTATACAACAATAGTTAATAGGCGAGTATTCGAATGGCACCATATGAGGTGCTGTATGGTCGTAGGTTTCGTATGCCTACCTGTTGGATAGAATTGGGAGAACGTCAGGTTCTTGGGCCAGAATTGGTAGCGGATACAGAAAATAAGGTTAAGCTGATTAGGGATCGGTTGAAGGAAGCATCTGATAGGCAAAAGTCTGAAGCTGACTTGAAGCGTAAAGAAATTGAGTTCGCTGTGGGAGATTTGGTTTTCTTAAGGATCTCACCTTGGAAGAAGATATTAAGGTTCGGAAAGTGGGGCAAATTGAGTTCGCGGTTCATCGGGCCCTATCGAGTTCTTAAACGGGTAGGTCCAGTAGCATATCAACTGGAATTACCACCGGAGTTGGACCGGGTTCACGACATTTTTGATGTCTCCATGTTGAGACAGTATCGATCTGATCCCTCCCATGTTGTACCAGTTAAGGAAATTGGAGTTAGATCTGATTTGTCATCTGAGGAAGAGCCTGTGCAGATTTTGGACCGTGATGTCAAGATGTGAAGAAAGAAATTAGTCCCTTTGGTAAAAGTGCTTTGGCGAAACCACGGCAAAGAATAAGCTACGTGGGAGCCAGAGGAGGCGATACGTCAACAATACCCTCACCTGTTTGGACCAGGTAAAATTTCGAGGCCGAAATTTCTTTAAGGGGGTGGAGTTGTAATGCCCCAATTTATAAGGTTTTTGAATTTCTGCTTGAATTCATTTTTACATGTCTTGATATATTGAAGTAGTGAATTGGGTGTGTTTAGTGGACCTTTAGGAGGCTTAGGTTTAAGTTTGAAGCCTGATAGAATTGTAAATTCTAGCTTCATGTGAGAATAGACTTGGGCAAAGTGGGCTTTTAAATAAATGTTGGGGTTTTATCTCACAAGGAAGCCTGTGGTAAAGTGGCAAGGTAGCGCCACTTAGAGCACATGGAGGTGGCGTGTGGAAGCTTATGAAGTGGCTAAGGTTTGAATCTCCCTATTGGAAAAAGTATTTAATTTTGCTACATGAGCATGGTAAGAGGTGGACTCTAAGTTAAATTCTGAGGGAAGGTGTTTGAGTTGCTCATGGGATTGGATTAAGGAGTGATAAGGGATGATGTTCAAGGAGAAAACTTAGGGATTGGAGTGAGGTGCAAGAGTTGGCTGAATAGGGGATTTTGTAGTTTCAATTTCAGCTAGAGACCTTAGGTAATAGAAGTTTTGGCATTGTGGGAAAGTAGTGTGCCGAATTCCTGCAGGCTTTCTTTCAGGACTTTAGTTCTTTGACTTTCGAGATTTTGGTAGGTAGGTACTGATTTCTGCGTTTGGGTTTTGGGATTTGTTTTTTGGTCATTCTTTTGTGCCAAATAGGTAAAGTTAAAATGTGCTTTTGATATTTTTTTCTTTCTCTCCTCTTTTCTTTCTTCAAAAGTGAAAAGTCCCTAAACCCTCAAATCTTCTCTTGGCCGAATGCTTCAAAAGTCGAAAACATAAAACCTTAAATCTTTTGCTTGCCAATTTCTTCTTTGGCCGAACCATTTCCATCTTTACTCTAAAAATTCGAAACCTTCAAAGTCTTCTATGTCTCTGTTGCCATCTCCTTCCTTCCTTAACTTCTTCTTCTTGTTTTGTTTCTCTAAAGATCACCCTAGTCTAGTAAACACCCTTAAACTGATTACCTCTTCTACAATCGGCTACTCTTTTTGTGTGGCCTTCATAGCCGAATCTTTTAGATCTCTCTTTCTCTTGCTTTTTGACTAGATCTACAATAGATCTGGGCTTAGGCTAGTGATTTGTGGTTCTCTCTTCTGTCAAGACAAACAAGCAAACTCTTGGGTAAGTGACTCATCCCTCTTTATTTTCTTTTAAGTGGTTGTTCAAAGTCGAATCCCACTATCCTTCTTGGACAATCAGATTTGATCCTGTCATTGGAAGACTAACTAATGTTTTTTGTGTGTTTTGGCGGTTGTAGAGGATGATCTTACGGGAAGCGGTTGGTGTCTAGGGTTATCATAGCAATCTAGATCTATTTGTTAGATCTCGGCTAAGGTAAGTGGTTAGTAGATTATTTGATTATGGTGGAATACTTCAGGGGTAAGGTGATGGTGGTTTCTAGTTGATTATGGATTAACATAGTGATTAAAACTGTTGTAGGTTGATCATTCGGGGGATCTCGACGTAGTTCGCAAACAGGTGTGTAACAACACCCTCTAGTAGCTTAGATCGGCAAAAGCCAAAAAGCCGAAAAGCCTAAATTCCAAAATGTCGGCATTTCGTGGACTTGTGAGCATGTGAACCCTCGTGGGTCAATCCAAAATCATGAATCTAGAATATTGGACGGTAAGGGCTACAGTGCGGGTTTTCGTGCACTTAGGCTGTTTCAGGCCACGATGGGCCGAAATTGGGCCCAATGGGCTTTTCGGGCCCGTATGGGTAAAAGTATGCGGTAAGTAAATTCTGGTAAACTAAATATTAAATTTGTGATAATATGCATAAAATTAGACTGAGCGGGCCACAGTAGCATGTGGGCTCCCTCGGGCCCATTAGGGGTTTTTGGGCCGAACTACGCTATATGAATGTATGGACTATCTGAGTCGCTCAGAGCGATGTTAGACCTGCTAGAAGGTCATATTAAGCATGAAACTTAAAAACGTAGCCAAATCACCAAAATAACCCTGAAGGGTTAAAATTACCATTTTACCCCTAGATGCTAAATGTCTGTTTTACCCCTAGAAATAGTTGACTGATTTGCATATAATTGTATCTGATATTCTGTATGCCCATGTCATGTAGTACTCTAGTTTGCATGGGGTTGGGTTATGGATATGGAGGAAGTTCTGAAAAGTGGCAATGCCACGTAATCTGCTTAGAGGCTCCGCCTTGTATTTCTGTTCTGGTGGCTCTACCACGATTTCTGTAATAGCAGCTCTGCTGCGTTTGTGGTGTGTAGGGCTGGGTGGGTTGAGTTATTCCCCACATGGTGTGTTGGGCTGGTATGGGTGGTGTGTTGGGCTGGAGTGGGCTTGGGCTTTGCATCTGTTCTGTATCTAAAATGAGCCTAAGGCCCACTTTATTTTTGAAAAGGGCCAAGGCCTTGTTTGATCTGTATCTGAATAGGGCTTCGGCCCAGACTGAGTTTTGACTGGTCTTTGGCACTGGTTGGGTCACATTACACACTGAGTTTTCACAAACTCACCCTATTATTTCTATCCATGCAGGTGACCCCCAACCATAGAGGACTTGGAGCTGCGAGGGATTCGGGGTGGCCACGTGATTCATGCTTTCGGTTTTTAGTTTTTCTTAAATTTAATTTGTTTATATTTTATTTTTAAATATTAGATTTATGTTGTAATAAGGCCACTTGGGTAGTTGGTTTGGGTTTTTTTATTATTGTTTGATTCAAAATGGTAGGCTAGAATATGCGGGTTTTCAAACTTAATCAAACATTTTTTTTAATCATACCTTACGTAACGATTGGATAACTCAAAAACGATATCACAACAATGAGATCTTTTAAATGTGAATTTTACTTGGTAATTGATATAGTTTTTAAATATGATAATGTTCATTAATTACAAGCTATTAAACAGGGTTTTACTACGAACAACATAACGTTTTGTTAAAAGAAGATCGTAGATAAATCAATCGTTCATGTGACACACCACATTTGGCTATAACGTCTGGGCCGGGTTTAGGTTGTTACAGTTTACCCATGTGGATAACGTTAAAGCTATTTTCCAAGCCATTTGCAACCCTCAACCTCATTCACATACTTATACAACTCAATAGCATTTAACGCAACATTAATTGGCAATCAAACACCCACAGTCATGGCTTGAATATGGCATTCCCACAACAACAAAGGCATTAACTTATGCATACACATATAAATAGGTTTACAACCCAATTAGCCAATGTGAGCCAATTTTTGTGGCTATAAACCAAATCAAATCCTTAATCATTACAAGCCAATACATTTGACCATATCACTAACACATACATAAAATGACTCAGTCTCTATACATGCCATAGACTCAAAGGTTTGCACTCATTTACCCTACTTGATAGCTTGATAGTGTGATAGCATCTCTGACGATCTTAGTGTGATAACATCTCTGACGATCTCCAACTCGAGCTAGCTTACAACCCTATAAGATATGAGAAAGGAAGGAGAGTAAGCTACAAAGCTTAGTAAATTCATATGCAAATAATAAACATCTTATGATTTATTTAGAAATCAAAAGCTCTCCATTATAACAAAATACCACAATTCACCAATCAATCCTAACCTTATATTATACATACACCTTAATTATGATTATTCATTTTTCGATTATATATATTTTAACGTCTTTCAGTCACTAGAAACACATATTTCTCATCATCATTTTAATGGGCAATTATGTTAATCTTTCCTTTTTCTCATATCCAATAAATCACAATTTGTGCGAATAAAGCATGCTACATCCTAATTTAGTTTGGCCCTAAAGCTAATTATACAATCACCAATCGAATTTAACATGTATTTCATACATCACAAGCATGGACCGATAAACACAATTCTTATCTTGTATTCATCATTATACACACTTAAACTATTCATTTAATACAAATAAAAACTTGCATAAATATCCTTATCTTCACAATCATAACTTAATCTCCATCATAACAAAGTTGGACACATATCAAGATCATTTCTTATAAGGTTTACGTACATACCTGTACCATTTCGTACAAAGCCACATACACTTTAACATCTTTAGCTTATCTCGTTGAACTCTTGGAAAATTAACAGATACTCAAAAAATTTGCACATAAGTGCCGCAAATATGTAGCCAAAGCTACCACTTATCACTTATCACTTAAGAGCTCACTCTGGAGCAAATCACGGGCTTGCTCACACAAGCTGACAGTCGTGACATAGCTACATAGTGCTGCTCACACAAGCTGACAGGTGTCCGCAACACATGCCAGATTACCTAGCCACTGGTAGGACATACTAGACCAGCACCCGGATCACTTATTCACTTAAACACTTGGTCACTTGTATCCTATTCTATTCCTAAGGTTCAACCAGGATTTCTCATTCTCATTTATCACTTATCGAACTTTGTCAAATACATTCGTTAGATCATTTACACAATTCATACAATATATATAAACATATAAACAGAAATTATCGGTGTATTATTTAAATACAAACTTACCTCGATACTAAAAATGGTGAAAATGAACCTAACCGTCGAATACTCGTTTTTCTCTCATCGTAGTTCTGAATCTCATTTTCCATGATCTATAATATCACACTTAGCTCACTTATTAATCACATTATTCAATGTGACCCAAAAATCATATTATGGAAAAATTATGTTTTTCCCCATAAACTTTCACATATTTACACTTTTGCCCCTAGGCTCGTAAAATGGAATTTATTCAATTTCTTTAACATAAAAGCCTACACGAACCATTGTCATAACTATACCAGCCCACAATTTCCACTAAATCACACTCTTATGACAAATTTTATAACTTTTACAAATTAGTCCTTTTAGGCATTTTCACCAAAAATCACATAGTAAAAGTCGTTTCTCTAACCATAAACATGCGTTTTCTACCATTAAACACAAAAATAAACACACATTCTTCATGGGTCAAAACCCTAGACCTTCATCATATCTCAAATAAATGGTAAACATAGGTAGATCATGTTACAAGGATTTCAAGAACGTGAAAAATCATTAAAAACGGGGCAAGAACGGACTTGCTATGGAGCTTGGAAGCTTAAACAAGACCCTAGCCATGGTTTACATGGTATATTCAGCTAAGGGAGGTAGAAGATGGAAATTTTTTTGGCTATTTTGGCTTTTTAATTCTTTTAATTTCTAAATGACCAAAATGCCTCTAACTTAAAAATATTCTATTTCACCTATTTCATATCCATTTTTGTCCAACAATTTATCCAATAGTCTAATTACCAACTAAGGACCTTTAATTTAAAATTTCATGGCAATTTGATAGCCCTAGCTTCTAGAACTTAGGTTTTGCACTTTTTACAATTTAGTCCTTTTGTCTAAATTGAGTGCCCAAACATCAAAATTTTCGAACGAGATTTTTGCGAAACCATTTCGTGAAATTGTAGACCATAAAAATATAATAAAAATAATTTTTTTCTTGTCAGATTTGTAGTCCTGAAACCACTGTTCCGACTACACCCAAAATCGGGTTGTCACAACACTTGTGTAACACATTCACAAAACAAAAATTAAAATTTTGGGGCGTTACATTACCAAATTAACATATATCAACAAGGCACCAAATGTACCAAGGCTACATCACCCAAAGTGACATATACATGCCAAACTCATCAACTAACATTCAACTAATCATCAATCCTAAGTCCACCTATACATGTTATTATAACTTTAACCAAGACATAAAAACCTACCGATATAATCGCTAGATAGTGTGATGGATCTCCGACTAGCTTCCAATCCGATCGAGCTTCCAATAATTTGTAAAGTAAGAGAAAGATAACTACGTAAGAAATGAATACTTAGTAAGCTCATATATATTTTATTCATATCAATCCATTTCAAATATGAAATTTATACTTATAAAAAATAATCTTATACCAATATTGCAAGATTCATGAAACCATATTCAACAACTCACAAAGTGAGTAAATTCACAGCATCACATATACATATCATCCCTAGCACAGTAAGATTTATAAAACTTTAAACCCTTTCAGATATTCTTATTTTCATTTGTATTTCATTAATTTCCATTGCATTTACTTTCTTTAACTTAAATAACAACATCAAGTCAACTCATCATTCCCTTTTTAATCATTTTACACTTCAAGTATGAACTTACTATTTCATTACCTTACCACTCTTTTATGATCACCAACATACTTCTATTTAGGCATTACCATATCAATGCATAACTTATAAGTTTAACATGGCTTAATCCAACCACAACTTGGCCAAAGCCTAAGCATTTACACCATACATGTTAGCATACAAGATATAAATCGTAGGCACATTAACATAAATAGTCATTTAGCCACAACATGTATTTTATGAGTTTATAACTCATCTCAGCATATATAAGTTTCATGTATCATCATATCAAGGATGTTTATATATGTACATGTCATAAAACATATCGTTCTCTTACCGTTTCTTACCCGAATAATGCTCGTTGAACCACTTAGAATACCGTTGGATACCTGGGATAGCCCACACCACACATAGTGTGCTAACTCATGTAACTGTAATCTGTCAATTCCTGTACATGTATGCTCACATGAGCTATGAATCAGAATGCTCACACGAGCTGTGAATTAGAATGCTCACACGAGCTGTAAAAATGGGCCTGCTCACACGAGCTGTGGGTCGGAATGTAGCCACACGATGCTGCTCACACGAGCTGTGGAGTATCCGCAACACATGCCAGACCTTAGCCATCTGTAGGATGTTCAAGACCAGCGCCCGAATCATGTAAACTCTAATGTCATGTCATTTGTATCCTATGAATTCCTAAGGTTCAAACCAGGCTCGGTAATCATCGTACGTCATTAGATTTACGTCATTTCATAACACGGTAAATTGCAGACTAACATATATTGATTTAATCACATACTAACATTTAGTTTAATCAAAATTTTTCAAAATACAGTTCATACGAACTTACTTGGCTAAATTGCAGAAATACCAAAGTTAGGGGCATTTTGATAATTTTTTATTTTACTCGATTTTCCACCCAATCTTGATATAAATTAATAATTTTATTCAATATTTTAATTTATAAAATAAAAAATTCATTTCATGTAATTTGGTCATTTTAAAATTTTTACAAAATTGCCCCTAAAATTTTACTTTTATTCAATATAGTCCCTAAGCCCAAAACATACAGATTAACCATTTTTACCCTAAATTGAGCTTAGCCAAATGTTCATGGTATCCAAAACATCTCATTTATGAAAGAAATTCACATTAAATCCTTGTACTTTTATTAATTTAACAATTTAGCCCCTAATCGATAAATTCATCAAAAATAACTTAATAGAATACTTTTAAATATCAATCAACTTTCTAAATTCATCATTTAACATCTAAAATCACAAGGTTCATCAATGGAAACATTCAAAACTTTTAACAATTTCAAAATCGTAGATACGGACTAACTGGACCTAGTTGTAACGATCTCAAAAATATAAAAATTTAAAGAAACGGGTGAAAAATGGCTTACCATGCATAGATAAAGCCATTGCCGAACCTCGCTCATCTTCCATGGAGTTTTCTACTTTCATATTCGGTGGAGTTTCAATTTGTAAGATGATAATAAATTTTTATCTTTTTTTTAATTATTTCTTTATTAAATTACTAATTTACCCTTCAATTATACATGATTTTTTAAACTTATTTAATGCTTTAACCATCCACTTATTTATAATATGGTATATTTACCATATTGGTCAATATAATTTCATTCATTAAGCCATTTAATCACTCAAACCAAAAAGTGATCAAATTTTACGTATTTTACAATTTAGTCCTTTTTAATTAATTAACCATCAAAACGTTAAAATTTTTCAACGAAACTTTAATACCACCTTAATGACACTCTGTAAATATTTATAAAAATATTTACGACTCGATTTATAGAAATGAGGTCTAGATACTTTATTTCTAGAACCACTTGACCTTAAGGTCTTACCACTTGAACTTAATAAATCGCTTATAACATAAATTATCAAATCGAAAACCCTTTCAAAACCATATTTAACTCGTAAATATTAAATAATAATATGTACGAACTTACTCGTCAGATTTGATGACCTCGAAACTACTATTTCTAACACCACTAAAAAACGGACTGTTACACTAAAACTATAGTTGACTCCCTTCGATTTTAATGATACCAATATGCACAGGTCATATTTTGCATACAGGAAAGAAATCAAACATATCTATAATTCATTCAATTTTAGCGCCTCAGTGCAATATATTACTTCTAAAAAATAATAGCTAATAGGGAATAGTTGGCTTCCTTATTTGCCATTTTTCATGCCTTCTGAATCAAAGCCGAGTGCCTTTCATCGTTTGTAGAAGCACTGCCAGATTGCTCAGCTGGACAATATCCACTGCCAAAGAACCTGTGAGGTATTCTCTCGTTAAGCGAATTAGTTATTTTCAATTTCCTAATAATGAAATGCACTAAATGCATGAAGAGAGCAAATATATAAAAACTAAAAATATATATATTCATATTTATAATATGCTTAAATTTTTTGAGTCAATTCAACAAACATTGAATGGGCATTGTGTTTTGCACATAAACGTAAATATTTTTACAACTTGTGCTAACCCCTCGCAATACTTACACACAAGCACAATGATTGTGATCATTTTTACGCTGATTTTGTTCACAAGATTCTATTTTTTTGAAACAACAAAATGTAAACTCAAACAGTAATATAATACAAATATGCCAAACAACAAAGACTCAGATTCTCCAAACTTCTGATCTAGCAAAATTAAGTTAAGAACCCCCCCGCCCCCCCAAAACCTCATCTAAACAGATTCAAATCCATCCTTATTCCTTCATATCCAAATGTTAGAAACGAAAAACTTAAAAGCAATTGCCAAGTTGATTCTCGAAGGTGGGTGGTTACAAGAGTATCCTTGCCCCGTCAACGCTTATTGCATTTTTTAGAAGAATCCCTCGTGTTTCATCTACAAGACTGGTGAATTGGACTTGGACGTCGTCGTATCAGGCATCTAGGAAGACGAGGAGTTTCAACCTGGTCAACTCCACTTCGCTTTGCCCTTGAGTTAGCTCAATCATCCTTTACAAGATGAGGAAATGGTTGCATTGGCTGTCAAATCCAACTTCGCTTTGATGAAAACCACCATGTTTGACAATGTAAGCCCCATTACACGTTTTCGGTAGAATAACCTGTGTTTTTCCAATCTTCAAAGCTCTCTGTGGTTCTTGTCCTTGGTCTTAAGCGCATAGTGTGCTAGTAGTTCATAGGAAAAGAGTATAATAGAGCATGGGAAAGGATTTAATCTTAGCCATTTCAAAAAATCCATGTACCCTAATCTAAATTAACATTGGATACCAATGGAGGAAAAGTGTATTGGATGGGAGCGAGTTAATTGCCTTCTATCAATAAAAGAATAAATATGTATGTTGCAAATAACAAAAAATAAAATAAAATGAAGGGGTCTTCATTGTTATTTACCAATTTTTCAAAAGCATAAATTATACTTTTCTTCATTTAAACTTGTTTTGGATGTCATAAAAATAAAATGTCGAACAACAAGATTTTCCAAATTCAATTCTTACCATAAATATATAGATTTGATAATTCCATTATATTTATGTTTTGTTTATTGATTTTACAAGTAGAGGTATGACATAAATAATTAATTATGTTCAAATTTTATATAATAATATAATATAAATTAAATATGTTACTTTAAAATTTCTTTTAAAAAGTTATTTTAATTGCATTTATACAAGCTATATATGTGAATCAACTGAATTGCATATCAAATTTTATCTAGATTTCTAGCGAAATGGTTTCTGGTGGTTCTGTAGGACAAGCGAAAAAAAAAAAAACACGAATGAGGCCCGATGATCCTCTGGATTCTAATGACCCTATCGTGGATGATTTGGGGAGGACAGTTCCTCCAGGGGGAACCCCACTCCTTCATGGAAAGACAAGCTACTTGGATCGGGAGATATCACTGTTTCTTCTCAAGTTGAGGAGGATTTCAATCTATAGGATGATGATGTTATGCAGGGGGAGATTGATGGGGTACCTTCAATTACGTTCTCTGACCGTGTGCATAATTTTATTGTACAGCGAATGTCCAGGACTGTGATTGTAAAGCTTCTTGGTCGAAAGATTTCCTACCATGTGTTGTCGAACAAACTCCAAGCAATATGGAAGACTCAGCAAGCCTTACAGATTCTTGATTTGGAAAATGATTAGTTTTTGGTCCGGTTTCAGAATGAACATGAGTATATTGCTATAGTTTCGGGAGGAACGTGGACAATCTTTGGCCATTACTTAATGGTTAGGCCATGGACAAGAGGGTTCTCAACTGACCCAGCACATCCGAACAATTTGTTGGTTTGGGTTAGACTGCCTGGGTTGTCGAAAGGGATGTACACTAAAAGTCTACTGAAGTTTATTGGTGGGGTGATAGGACCGGTTGCTAAAATTGATCAGAATACTGACACTAGATCCAGAGAACAATTTGCATAACTGGCGGTATTTGTAAATTTGGACCAACCTCTATGTCGAAGATCTTGATTGCTGGAAGGATTCAACGTGTTAAGTATGAGTCTTTACCCTTAGTCTGTTTTGGGTGTGGACGGTATGGGCACAATAAGGGGATTTGCACTTACAGAGCTGATAATGCGAAACCTCCAACAATGGTGGAGGACCCTCCGCCACAAGAGGTTTTTGAGATGCTGCAAAAGATTGAGGAGGAAAGATTTGGTCTGTGGATGTTAGTTGAATGGAAGCAAAGAAGAGGAACCAGACTGGTGGCAGTGAAATCAACCAGGGATTTAGTGGTCGGCGAGAGTAAGGGTTCTAGATTCGAATCTTTAAGTGCATTTTCTGGCGATGATTCGGGAAGAGTTAATCAAGACATTATTGTAGAGGATGTGGATCAGATCTCAAAGGCGCAAATTGAGGATGATAAGAGGGATGGTATGTCAGAATAGAAATTTGATGTCATCATTAATTGGAGGATAAGGGGCAGGAATAAATCTTCTGTTAAGGGGAAGGGTCAGATGTTGGATGCAGGGCTTAAAGTGGGCCGTAAGATTCTTAAGCCGTCTAACTCTCTTAGTGGGCCATTTTCTGGTTTGGCCAAGAATCCTTTTGATGATGGCTCTAGAATGAAACCCATTATAATTAAAGAAAATATGAGGGATTTTAGTTTTCAAGCTACTAGTCCAAAACTTGATGGAGGGAAATATTTGGCAGTATCCTTCATTTCTAGTGGAGAGACGAAGATGGTAGATGCTAATACCCAAAGGGAAGAGTCTCCGAATTTACGCCTCAACATGGGGGTAAACACTGGTCAACGGTCGTGTGAAGAAATGGAAAGATTGGTGGGAGAAAATTCAAAGTAGGACCATCCGACTCTGTATGCCAATTCTGAAATTTCGATGCCTGTGGTGGAAGCTGTGGGTGAAATCATACATGGGTTACATAGTCTTGTGGGTAAAAAATATGTCATGGAGGATGAAGTAGTGGTGGGGGATGTTTCGGGCGATGAGCTTTTGGAAGAAGCTGATGCTTCTTGAGCTCGGGGTTAGAGATTCTTTCTCCTATATTTTCTAATATATGATGTCAGATTTTCATTTATTGTTCTGGAATTGTCAAGGTTGTGGGCATCCACGTTTTCATAAAATGGTGAAGGAGTATAATAGAAAGTTTCAGCTGGATTTCATTGCTTTGTTTGAGACCTAAATAAGTGGGGTTAAGGCTGGAGAGCTAATTGCCAGGTTGGGTTTTGATTATTCATTTAGGAGCGAAGCAGTAGGTTTTTCTGGTTGTAACGCCCTAATTTTCAGGTCTCTCTTGGATTATTGCTCATCTAACAAAATGTTTGAACTCTAGTATTTGGGTGTGTAATTCTTGTTTGGGGAGTATTAATGGGCCTATGGAAGGCCCAGGTGTTGGTTAAACCTCAGGAAAATCTTAAATTTTCACTTAGAAGATAGGGGGCCTTTGGAAGTAAGTGTCTTAAGAAATTATGCGTGGAATATAGCACAAAAAGAGCCTTAGTAGAGTGGCTAAGTGACGCCACTAGTCTCCTAAAAATGTGGCATGTGGAGCTTGAATGAGGGCCAAGGTTCAAGTCCCAGAGTATGCAAGGGTGGCAGTTTATTTTTGTGTAAGGAGTAGGTAAGAGTTTGAAGCAGAGTAAAAACTCTGCTTGGGGAGAAGTTTGAATCAGTCAAGTAAGTAAATCAAGGAGGGAGTTTAGGAGCTTTTTGAATTTGAATGAAGTGGCCGGCCAAGGGACTCTCTATGGTGCAAATTCGGCAAGCAACATAGGTAAGGCAATCGGTACTAGGGTCTCTTTTTGGTGCCGATTTCTTTAGACTAGTAGGTCCTCTCTTCTACCGATTCTGTTTAGTAAATTAGGGGTCACTCTTTTCTTCTTTTCTAACCAAGTAGCCGAATCTCACACCCCAAAAGACCTCCTGCCGATTTCTTTTACTTTTGACCGGAAACACTTTTGTTCTTCTTCTTCTCCTATTTTCATCTTCTTATCATCTCGCACTTATAAATCGAAACCTACATTGTCGTCTTCTTTCCTTACCGAATCAAACAAAGCTTTCTTCAACTTTTTTTATTCAACCCTTTGTCGACAGACTTTTGATCGAAACCTCTGTGCCGATATCTCTTTGTCAAAACCGATTACTCTCACTCTTCTTTCTCCTAAACCTTTCCATAAGCCAAACCCCTATTCATTCATTCCTTTTATTTGCCGATTCACCCCACCTATTTTATTGATTGAAACGACAAGGACGCAATACCACATATCCAAAAGCCGAAAGCAACTCTCTTTAGATCATTCAAAGCCGAAACCCCTCTAGGCCATTCTTATTGTTGTTAGTGCTAGATCTGCTAGAGATCTAGTATAGATTTAGTCGGATAGAAGCAAGTGAGCAGGGTTCTTCGTGCGAAGTTATTGGTAAGTGCTTTGAGACTTTTCTTCATTTGTTATCTTAATTCAAGGCAAAAAGCCGAAACCCCTTAGGGGGAGGCTAACGTTTCTAGGCTAAGGGCCTTTTGGCTTTTCTTCTGTTTGTATGCGCTAGTGTAGGAAAAAGGGACGTGTATCGAGGAGCCTTGGAGACTAACTCGGTTGGACATCGGGATCTAGTCCATAATCGACAAAAGGGTAAGATTTTAATGGCTTAGGCCATGTTGGCCGATTATGGTAAGGGGATTATGGCTTATTGGTTGTCAATTGTTAGGCTAACACTTTAGTGATCAACTGTAGGGTTCCGTACGTGGTTCTCGTCGTCACTTCGACAGTTAACAGCTGTGTACCATATCTCCGCTATAGACTAGAACGGCAAAGGCCGTAAAGACTGAAAAGTAACCGAAAACTGACCAGAAGTGACCGAAAAGTCGGTCTTAAGAGGATCTGTGAGTAACTGTTTACCCTATTGTGGCTAAACTTAGAATCAATGGTGATAGAATTGTAAAGTGTGCAATTCCGAACGTCTTGGTAAGTTGGGCTTGATGGGCCCAATGGGCTTCCGAGCCCACGTCAGTAAAAATTGTCATTAAGGTATTCTGGCAGTATGTTGAGAATAAACCGACTAAAATTAACAATCTGAACATTAAAATTTGATTTAACAGGCTTAAGACGTTGATGGACTTAGTAAGGCCCAATTAGGGGTTTTGGGCTAAAAAGGGCAAAACTGGAAACCAAGATTAAATGGACTTCTGTAAGCATAAATGGGCTAATAATTACTTGGACATGCATAAAATCCTTAAAAATCTAAAAAAAGACTAAAATACCCCTAAGTATGGAAATTACCATTATACCCCTAAGTGCAAAAATGACCACTATACCCCTAGGGTTCATCCTTTATGAAATGTATGATAATATGCTTCTGTACGTTATATTTCATATATATGTATATCTGATGCATGAGATTCTGATTGTTATATGTCATAACAAGTATGCCAGTTGCATAGGGTTTGGGTTTATGATGGAGGAAGCGTTCTGGCAGCCTCGCTGCAATCTGGTGGCCTCGCCACATATATATCTGTTCTGGTGGCCTCGCCACATATACATCTGTTCTGGTGGCTTTGCCACAATATCTGTATCTGGTGACCTCGTCACAATGTCTGGCAGCCTCGCTGCAAACCTCTGTGGTGTGTAGCGGTTGGGTGGGTCGAGTAGTCTCCCCACATAGTGTATAGCTGGTACGGGGGGTGTTATGGATGGATCTGGGTTGGGTTTTCTGTTTGCATTTTATATATCTGATCTGTATCTGTTATGGGCTTATGGGCTTAACTTGATCTCTGTAATGGGCCAAGGCCCAATTAAATCTGATTATGAGGCCTGATCTGTTTGGGTCTATGGTTGAGATTATGTTACACACTGAGTTACCAAACTCACGCTTATTTTCATCTCTACAGGTAACCCTCAACCATAGTGGGCTTGGAGCTGCGAGAGATTCGGAATGGCCACACCATCTTCCAAATCAGTTTTTAACTCAGTTAGTTATTTTTAATAAGTCACTTTATTATTTGGGTTTTAAGTTGTAATAAGGCCGTTCTTTAAATTTCTTTATTGGTTTTCTTCTTTAATGGTTTAATTTATACTTTGTTGAACTGCTAGTTTAGGCTGCGCTGGTTTTCAAAATCCTAAGAACGTTTTCAAAACTCAACAAATTCAACTAATGAGTAACCTAAAAACTTAACCTAATGACTTTTTCCTTAACCTGCCGTTGCAATAAAATATCACTTAAGTTACAAAAAACAAAAGGTCAATAACTTAGTTATAGGTTCATGTGACACATCGGATCTGGCCTAACGTCTAGGCCAGGTTTGGGGTGTTACATTTAGTGGTATCAGAGCCAGGTTGCAACAACTCGGCTGTGGATCGGGTCTAAAAGCGGAAGTTTTCAAACAAGAAGAACAAAGATTTTCGAAAAATCACAATAATGGTTTCTAAAATTATTTTGAGCTTGTTTTGGTCCGTGCATGAATGATTTTCCAAAGATTAAATTAAGTTTTCTTAATTAATTTTTAAGAAGTGGCGCACTGAATCTCCGGCCCAAGCCTGTAAGTTTTCTAAACTTTTACTGATTGTTTCAGAAATTCTGATTATATGCCTGATTAGAACTCTATTATAATACTTTAGTTAGTGTATTACTGAAACTGTAGAAACTATGACGAGTAGACTGAGACTGTAGCTAGGTTTCCGCGGAAGAAAATGAACTCCGAAATTCTACTCATTCATAAGACATCTGTAATAAACACTAGAATTTTAATCTGATTCATAAAATTTCTAAAACAGATAATAGAAAATGAGTACACGAGCAGCTCGTGGTAGGGGCCGTGGACGTGGCCGAGGTAGTGCATGAGCTGAATCTTCGTCTTCGAGTCATGCACCAGCAGCTGATGTATCGGTTCCACCGGCAACAGAGGTGGAGTCTCATGATCAAGGTGTAGGGGATGACGCCCTATCCCAAGCGATGCTTCGAGTTTTGGAAAGGGTTGCTGGGGCAAGTACCGGTAATGGATTTCGGGGATCTATTTCTGAGCGACTCCGGGCTAATGGAGTAGAGTTCTTTAGGGGCGTGTCTGGTGTAGTTCCGAATATGGCCGAGTACTGGTTAGCGGCCACAGAGCGAATCAAGGATGATCTGGACTGCTCTGTGGAGCAAAAGCTGAAGGGAGCTGTATCGTTGCTTAGAGATGAAGCCTATCAGTGGTGGCTCACGGTGAGAGATAGAACTTCAGCTGGTGAGGTAACTTGGGAGCTGTTTAAGATAGCCTTTAAAGGGAAATATGTTGGGGCTAGTTATGTGGACGCCCGCAGGAAAGAAGTTCTAAATCTGGTTCAGGGAGGTAAGTCAGTGGCTGAGTACGAGGCTGAGTTTCTGAGGTTGAGTTTCTGAGGCTGAGCCGATATGCTTCTGAGATAGTCTCTATAGAGTACGAGCGTAGCGTGCGCTTCGAGAATGGTTTGAGAGATGAACTTAGGGTGCTGATTGCTCCGCAAAGGGAGCGTAACTTTGCTGCTTTGGTTGAGAAAGCTAAGATAGCTGAAGAGGTAAAGCAGACAGAAAGACAGAATTGCGAAAAGGATAGGAATCGCTTCCGGAGGGATTCTAGACCATCAGGTGGGGCTAACAAGAATGTTAATAGAGCGAGAGTGGCAGAGCTAGTGCGAGCAGTGCCGATGAATGCTGTTAGATCGTAGGGTTGTGGGAGTTGTGGTAAGATACATATGGGTGAGTGTCGGAAACGGTCTGGAGCTTGTTTTCGATGTGGGTCTATGGAGCATAGGGTTAAGGATTGTCCCCAGGAACCAGATCAGGCACAAGTTATGGATCAGAGGGTCGCTCAACCAGTGAAGGGTGGACCACAGGCTCCGAGAGGTCGTGGACAAGGCAGATGTGGAAATGGTAATGGTAATGGTCGAGGACGAGGAGCACCTGGCAGAGGTGCTGGTTTTGCTGAGGCTCGTCAACCAGCGTTGGTATATGCAGCTCGTCGCCAGAGGAGGGTGATGCTCCTTACATTATAACCGGTACGTTTTTTATTTCTAGTATGCCATACACTGCGTTGATAGATGTTGGATCTACCCATTCTTATGTTGCATGTGCTATATCTAGGTCACTGGGTGTGCGCTCTGAGGAGATAGTGAGTAGGGTATCAGTATTAAGTCCTTTGGGTCACTTGCTTAGGGTAGACAAACTGTATAGAGACGTGCCTATAGAAACCCAAGGAAAAATCTTTTCTGGAGATTTGATGGAGCTACCTTTCGGAGAATTTGATCTTATCTTGGGAATGGATTGGCTTGTTAAGCATAGGGCTACTCTGGATTGTGCTACAAAGCGAATGAGGTTAAAGATCGCAGAGGATGAGGAAGTTATGGTGATAGGTGAATGTAGAGATTATCTGTCCAATGTGGTTTCAGCATTGAGAGCCGAGAAATGGATTCGAAAAGGATGTAAGGCTTATTTGGCATTCATAAGTCAAACGGAAACTGAGGAATTGACTGTGGACAAAGTTAGAACCGTTAAGGATTTTTAAGATGTTTTTCCAGAAGAGCGTCCAGGTTTGCCTCCGAATCGAGAGGTTGAGTTTGGGATCGACTTATTGCCTGGTACGACACCGGTGTCCATCGCACCTTATAGGATGGCACCGAAAGAATTGGTGGAGCTGAAAGCTCAGATTCAAGAGTTGTTGGATAGAGGCTTTATTAGGCCAAGTGTGTCTCCGTGGGGAGCACTAGTGTTGTTCGTGAAGAAGAAAGATGGGTCAATGCGAATGTGCATCGATTATCAGCAGTTGAACAAACTGACGATTAAGAATAAGTATCCTTTGCCAAGAATCGATGACTTATTTGACCAGCTTAGAGGAGCTTCAGTATTCTCCAAGATTGATCTCCGGTCTGGGTACCATCAGTTAAGGGTTAAGGAGGTGGATATTCACAAGACGGCATTCAGAACTCGATATGGCCACTATAAATTCTTGGTCATGCCATTTGGGCTGACAAATGCACCTGCAGCATTTATGGATCTGATGAATCGAGTGTTTCAGCCATACTTGGATCGATTTGTGGTCGTCTTTATCGACGATATTCTGGTTTATTCTGAATCTGAGGAGAAGCATGATGAGTATCTCCGTTTTGTGCTACAAGTGTTGAGGGAAAAAGAGCTTTACACGAAATTTAGTAAGTGTGAGTTCTAGTTGAGGGAGGTAACTTTCTTGGGGCATGTTGTTTCTGCTGAAGGGATTAAGGTAGACCCTCGAAAGATTGAAGCAATTTTGGAGTGGAAACCACCGAGATCAGTGGCAGAAATTCAAAGTTTTTTGGGTTTGGCTGGGTACTACAGAAGGTTTGTGGAAGGATTTTCTGTGATGGTAGCACCGCTGACAAAGCTCATAAGGAAAAGAGTACATTTATTTGGACCGAGCAGCAACAAGAAGCTTTTGAGAAGCTAAAGAAGGTTCTGACCGAGGCAGCTGTACTGATTCAGCCAGAGTCTGGGAAAGATTTTACCGTGTATAGTGACGCATCACATGTAGGGTTGGGCTGTGTGTTGATGCAAGAGGGTAAAGTGGTTGCTTATGCATCGCAACAGCTTAAACCTCATGAAGTAAACCATCCTACCCATGATCTGGAACTGGCAGCAGTAATCTTTGCACTCAAGATTTGGAGACATTACTTGTACGGAGAAAGGTGTATTATATACACAGATCATAAGAGTCTTAAGTACTTGCTGACTCAGAAGGAGTTGAATCTTAGGCAACGAAGATGGATAGAGTTGCTTAAAGATTATGACTGTGCGATCGAGTATAATCTAGGCAAAGCTAATGTGGTGGCTGATGCCCTAAGTCGTAGAACTGTATCTGATCTGAGGGCGATGTTTGCTCGTTTGAGTCTATATGATGACGGTAGTCTGTTAGCAGAACTACAAGTAAGGCCAACCTGGGTTGAGGAGATTAAGGAAAAGCAGTCGAAGGATGAGTCTCTAATTTCTCGATTCCAGCAGGTTAAGGATGGGGATACTTCTGAGTTTAGACTTAACAGCGAGGGAGTTCTATGTTTCTGAGGTAGAGTCTGTATTCCTAAGGATTCTAGTTTGAGGCAAGCAATTCTGAATGAAGCTCATAGAGGACTGTGTGCTATGCATCCTGGAGGTAATAAGATGTATCATGACTTAAAGGAGTTGTATTGGTGGCCTGGGCTGAAGCGGGAGGTAACGGAATTTGTGGGAAAATGTCTGACCTGCCAGTAAGTGAAAGTTGAACTTCAGTTACCTTCTAGACTTCTGCAACCAGTAAATGTACCACTTTGCAAGTGGGAGAGGGTGACCATGGATTTTGTAAGTGGGTTGCCCTTGGCACCGACGAAGAAGAACTCGATTTGGGTAATTATGGATAAGCTGACTAAATCTGCTCATTTCATCCCTGTTCGTACCGATTATTCACTTCAAAAGTTAGCCAAATTATATGTAGCAGCAATTGTGCGACTGTATGGGGTGCCAGTGTTGATTATTTCTGATCGAGATCCTAGATTCACATCTCGGTTCTGGCAAAAGTTGCATGAGGCGTTGGGAACACAATTAAACTTTAGCACGGATTTTCATCCGCAGACTGATGGTCAGTCAGAAAGGGTTATTCAGATTCTGGACGACATGTCGAGAGGATGTGTTATTGACTTTCGAGGCAGTTGGGAGGATTATCTACCGTTGGCAGAATTTGCGTATAATAATAGTTATCAGGCTAGCATTCGTATGGCACCTTATGAGGCATTGTATGGTCGTAAGTGTCGTACACCTAGTTGTTGAACCGAATTGGGCGAGCGGCAAGTTATTGGACCTAAGTTGGTAGTAGAGACTGAAGAGAAGGTCAAAGTGATTAGGGATCGGTTAAAAGAGGCATCTGATCGGCAGAAGTCTTATGCAGATTTAAGGCGCAAGGAGATTGAGTATTCAGTGGGTGACATGGTCTTTTTGAAGGTTTCGCCTTGGAAGAAGATATTGAGATTTGGTAAGAAAGGTAAGTTGAGTCCGCGGTTCATTGGGCCTTATCGGGTTCTTAAGCGAGTAGGTCCAGTGGCTTGTCAATTGGAGTTACCTCCAGAACTAAATAGGATTCATGATGTGTTTCACGTATCCATGTTAAGACAGTATCGTTTTGACCCTACTCACATCCTACCAGTTGCAGAAGTTGAAGTACAGCCTGATTTGACTTTCGAGGAAGAGCCTGTGCAGATTCTAGATCGAGACGTGAAGGTTCTAAGGAGAAAGTCGGTTCTATTAGTAAAGGTACTTTGGCGTAATCATGACAAAGAGGAAGCTACTTGGGAACCAGAGGAGGCAATACGTCAACAGTACCCACAGCTGTTCGAATAAGGTAAATTTCGAGGACGAAATTTCTTTAAGGAGGGTAGAGTTGTAACACCCTAATTTTCGGGTCTCTCTTGGATTATTGTTCATCTGACAAAATGTTTGAACTCTGGTATTTGGGTGTGTAATTCTTGTTTGGGGAGTATTAATGGGCCTATGGAAGGCCCAGGTGTTGGTTAAACCTCAGGAAAATCTTAGATTTTCACTTAGAAGATAGGGGGCCTTTGGAAGTAGGTGTCTTAAGAAATTGTGCGTGGAATATAGCACAAAAGGAGCCTTGGTAGAGTGGCTAAGAGACGCTACTAGTCTCCTAAAAATGTGGCATGTGGAGCTTGAAGGAGGGCCAAGGTTCAAGTCCCAGAGTATGCAAGGGTGGCATTTTATTTTTGTGCAAGGAGCAGGTGAGAGATTGAAGCAGAGTAAAACTCTGCTTGGGGAGAAGTTTGAATCGGTCAAGTGAGTAAATCAAGGAGGGAGTTTAGGAGCTTTTTGAATTTGAATGAAGTGGCTGGCCAAGGGACTCTCTATGGTGCAAATTCGACAAGCAACATAGGTAAGGCAATCGGTACTAGGGTCTCTTTTTGGTGCCGATTTCTTTAGACTAGTAGGTCCTCTCTTCTGCCGATTCTGTTTAGTAAATTAGGGGTCACTCTTTTCTTCTTTTCTAACCAAGTAGCCGAATCTCACACCCCAAAAGACCTCCTGCCGATTTCTTTTACTTTTGACCGGAAACACTTTTGTTCTTCTTCTTCTCCTATTTTCATCTTTTTCTCATCTCGCACTCATAAACTGAAACCTACATTGTTGTCTTCTTTCCTTGCCGAATCAAACAAAGCTTTCTTCTACTTCTTTTCTTGAACCTTTTGTCGACAGACTTTTGACCGAAACCACATATCCAAAAGCCAAATGCAACTCCCTTTAGACCATTCAAAGCCGAAACCCTTCTAGGCCATTCTTATTGTTGTTAGGGCTAGATCTGTTATAGATCTAGTATAGATTTAGTCAAATAGAAGCAAGTGAGCAGGGTTCTTCGCGCGAAGTTATTGGTAAGTGTTTTAAGACTTTTCTTAATTTGTTATCTTAATTCAAGGCAAAAAGCCGAAACCCCTTAGGGAGAGGCTAACATTTCTAGGCTAAGGGCCTTTTGGCTTTTCTTCTGTTTGTATGCGCTAGTGTAGGAAAAAGGGACGTGTGTCAAGGGGCCTTGGAGACTAACTCGGTTGGACATTGGGATCTAGTCCATAATCGACAAAAGGGTAAGATTTTAATGGCTTATGCCATGTTGGCCGATTATGGTAAGGGGATTATGGCTTATTGGTTGTCAATTGTTAGGCTAACACTTTAGTGATCAACTGTAGGGTTCCATACGTGGTTCTCGTTGTCAGTTCGACAGTTAACAGGTGTGTACCATATCTTCGCTATAGACTAGAATGGCAAAGGCCGTAAAGACTGAAAAGTAACCGAAAATTGACCAGAAGTGACCGAAATGTCGGTCTTAGGAGGATCTGTGAGTAACCATTTACCCTGTTGTGGCTAAACTTAGAATCAATGGTGATAGAATTGCAAAGTGTGCAATTCCGAACGTCTTGGTAAGTTAGGCTTGATGGGCCAAAGATGGGCCCAATAGGCTTCCGAGCCCACGTCGGTAAAAATTTTCGTTAAGGCATTCTAGCGGTATGTTGAGAATAAACTGGCTAAAATTAAGAATCTGAACGTTAAAATTTGATTTAACGGGCTTAAGACGTTGATGGACTCAGTAAGGCCCAATTAGGGGTTTTGGGCTAAAAATGGCAAAATTGGAAACTAAGATTAAATGGACTTCTGTAAGCATAAATGGGCTAATAATTACTTGGACATGCATAAAATCCTTAAAAATCTGAAAAAGGACTAAAATACCCCTAAGTATGGAAATTACCATTATACCCCTAAGTGCAAAAATGACCACTATACCCCTAGGGTTCATCCTGTATGAAATGTATGATAATATGCTTCTGTACATTATATTTCATATATATGTATATCTGATGCATGAGATTCTGATTGTTATATGTCATAACAGTATGCCTGTTGCATGGGGTTTGGGTTTATGATGGAGGAAGCGTTCTGGCAGCCTCGCTGCAATCTGGTGGCCTCGCCACATATATATCTGTTCTGGTGGCCTCGCCACATATACATCTGTTTTGGTGGCTTTGCCAAATATCTGTATCTGGTGACCTCGTCACAATGTCTGGCAGCCTCGTTGCAAACCTCTGTGGTGTGTAGCGGTTGGGTGGGTCGAGTAGTCTCCCCACATGGTGTATGGCTGGTACGGGGGGTGTTATGGATGGATCTGGGTTGGGTTTTCTGTATGCATTTTATATATCTGATCTGTATCTGTTATGGGCCCATGGGCTTAACCTGATCTCTGTAATGGGCCAAGGCCCAATTAAATCTGATTTTGAGGCCTGATCTGTTTGGGTCTATGGTTGAGATTATGTTACACACTGAGTTACCAAACTCACCCTTATTTTCATCTCTGCAGATAACCCTCAACCATAGTGGGCTTGGAGCTGCGAGAGATTCGGAATGGCCACACCATCTTCCAAATCGGTTTTTAACTCAGTTAGTTATTTTTAATAAGTCACTTTATTATTTGGGTTTTAAGTTGTAATAAGGCCGTTCTTTAAATTTCTTTATTGGTTTTCTTCTTTAATGGTTTAATTTATACTTTGTTGAACTGCTAGTTTAGGCTGCGCTAGTTTTCAAAATCCTAAGAATGTTTTCAAAACTCAACAAATTCAACTAATGAGTAACCTAAAGACTTAACCTAATGACTTTTTCCTTAACCTGCCGTTGCAATAAAATATCACTTAAGTTACAAAAAAATAAAAGGTCAATAACTTAGTTATAGGTTCATGTGACACACCGGATCTGGCCATAACATCCAAGCCAGGTTTGGGGTGTTACACTGGTGGTATTTGGTTGTTGTGGAAAGAAGTTTCTAGCGTAGAGATTTTGCAGGTTCATCCACAATTTATTCATTTGCAAATTTGGGATCAATGATGTCGTAGACCTTTCCTTTATACTGCTATTTATGCGAGTCCTCAAAGGGGCACAAAGGTAGAATTGTAGGAACAGCTTGATAGGCTAGCCTTAAGTGTTAATGAACCATGGCTTTTGTCAGGTGATTTTAATTCCATTATGAGTTCTGTGGAACGTCAAGGTAGAGCGATTATTAATAAAGTTGGGTGTCCTCAGTTTAGATCCTTTTTCCTTAAGCATGGGTTTTTTGATCTAGGATTCCAAGGTCTGAAATTTACTTGGAATAGGGGGAACATGTTTGAAAGGTTGGACCGGTCGTTCTTTAATAATGATTGGCAAAGCTTTACTCCAAATACCACTGTATAACATCTCTACAAATTGAAATCTGATCATCAGCCGTTATTGGTGTCCATGAATCCTGAGAGAGTTGAGGAAGGTGTTCGGCCGTTTCGGTTCTTAGCAAATGGATATCCCATCCTGAATTTCGAGATGTGGTTTCGAAGGCTTGGAATTCTACGGAGGATATTAGGCATAATCTCGAGAAGTTGTTGAAGACAGTACAGGTTTGGAACAAGGCTGTTTTTGGTAATACTTTTCAAAGGAAGAATAACAAGATATGAGAGTTGGATCGAGTACAAAGGGCGTTAGAAAAACGTTCAGTATAAAGCTTAGTTTGAGAGAGAAAGAGCTTCGAATCGAACTAGAGCATATTTTCAATCAGGAAGAGTTGTTTTGGTTTAAAAAATCTCGAAGTGAATGGCTGTTGTATGGAGATAGGAACACTGCATTTTTCCATAACCGTACGATAAAGCAGAGGCAATAGAATAAAATATAAGCTTACTGATTGAAGGGGCTGGTTGGTGTTTTGATAATGACATGTTACGCACGCATACGTTGGACTTCTTTTCTAAGCTTTACACGGTGGATAATTATTCAACAGGGGGTTTTCCTGTTCGTGGCCGGTTTTCAAAGCTTAAGACTAATGTCCTTACAGGGTTATTGGTGGAAGTTACTAAAGAAGAAGTTTTTAGGTCGTGTTTACCATGAGCCCTCTCAAGGCACCTGGGGTGGATGGTTTTCACGCTAAATTTTTTCAAGCTAATTGGGAGATTGTGAGGGATAGTATTTTTAATCTTGTACAGCGTGTTTTTCCAGGGGAAGCTCTGGATCCCAGATTGAACAGGACACTCCTAGTACTTATTCCAAAGATCTTTAAAGCAGAAACTATCAATCAATTTCGTCCTATTAGTTTGTGTAATGTTTTATACAAAGTTATTACCAAGACGATTGTAATCCAGTTACGTCAAGCTATGCAAACTCTTGTTAAGCAAAACCAATCCAGTTTCATTGCTGGACGGAACATTTCGAACAACATTATTATTGCCCAGGAAGTCATTCATACTATGAAGTCTACTAAAAGTAAAAAAGGGTGGATGGTTGTTAAAGTAGACCTTGAGAAGGCTTATGACATGTTTCGATGGGATTTCCTTAAGGACACTTTAATAGACGCTGGTCTGCCTGTGTCTCTTGTGGGAACCATTATGAAATGTGTGTCATCTTATTCTGTTCAACTTCTTTGGAATGGTACTCTTTCAGAAGAGTTTACACCTTCTAGAGGAGTGCGACAAGGGGATCCTCTTTCTCCCTATTTATTTGTCCTTAGTATGGAATGTTTGGGTCACCTAATTATGTGTTCGGTTGAAGAAGGAGTCTGGGAACCTATTAAGCTATCACGTCGAGAGCCGGGCATCTCTCACCTTTTTTTTGCTGATGACTTGCTACTTTTTAGCAGTGCTACGATCCAAGGAGCCGATTGCCTTAGGAATTTGTTGGAGAAGTTTTGTTTTTTCTCTGGCCATAAAGTTAATCAGCAGAAAACTCAAACTTTTTTCTCTAATAATGTGTCACATGAGGATGCAAATGGATTAAGTGCTTTCTTGGGTTTTTCTAGAGTGGATGACTTGGGAAACTATCTTGGTATGTAACACCCTAACTCAAATCCGTCGTCGGAGTGGGTTATAAGGCATTACAGACAATACTCTACCTTTATAGTAATGTAATCTTGTAACATCTCTCTCTAATAACATATGCACATATCAATTATTTTACAAGAAGATTAATCAATTCACATATTATGAATTATAAAAGGGACACATATTTCATTGCATCTCAATAATATCATGCGTTTAGGCACATAGAATAAACATAAAATCATATAATTGGCTTAACCAAATTCGAAGGAGTATAAAATGGTACATTTCCAAAATTCCTACTTTCAAATGCATATAGCATGTACACTATTCATTTGGTGATTTTACTAGGTTCGGCCAAATATGAACATGCTTATTATACATACCTTATTTAATAACCATTTCACTAATAATCTAAGTTTTAGTCATGTAAAAAAAATAAATCACAACATTATAAATAAAATCACTATTTCTTTTTATAAATACCTAAATCAGTAAACTCATATATATATGAAATAACTTAAACTTATAAAAAGAAAATATGTCATATAATTAACTCCAACTTTCATTCGTTAGCCGATTATGCAACCATACAATAATGATTATAAAATTTCACAAAGATTTAATATGCATATCCATGTTCACAATGAAGCACTTTAACAAAAATTCCTTATTATAACTTAATCGAATGCACTTAAACTCAAACCATATAAAATGCCAACTCGATTCATCACTAAATCATACCACACACTAATCACATATAATAATATTATAACTAATTCCTCCATTCAAAACATTATTATGATATTTTACCATTTGTCCCAAATAATAAGCCATTTTCGCATGGCTCACCATATACATCTTAATCAAAAGAAAAAGGTTCCAAAAGGTATCCTAGCTTATACATGCCATAAGTTATAGGTTCAACTTAAAACGGTACCAGTAGATAGATGATAGGTGAATGACTTCAACGGTAATCCCAAACTCGTAGCAGTCTCCAGAATCTAAAGAATAGAAACAATGAACACACACACGGTGTAAGCTATTCTAGCTTAGTAAGTTACAAGCAATTTAATCATTAATTTAATTTGCTATCTCAACTTAATGAAACTAGATTCAAGTTGGCAAAATCATGCTACCAATTCAAGGTTATTAAACTCGTCACAAATGATAATTCAACTAGATCATTACTTATTTACTCACCTCCAAAGTATCTCTTTACCATCAATCAAAAGACCAAACATATATTTCGGCATGGAAACATCACAAAGTCATTAATATGTTCAACACTAAGTCATTTACATTTTCTACTCTTACAATTTCTTATATTACATATACATTCATGGATCAACTTTAACTAAGCCAAATTTCATATATATAAATATCTATGATAAAAATCATCATATACTTCTAAGATCAAAACATTACCATATAACCGAAAACATACACATTCATTTTTTTTCTTTTTCTTATATATATATATATATATATACTTTCAATATCAAATCATCCAATCTCAAACACATGTATCCAACTAACATTTTACCCTTGCCGTGATTAAACACAAATATATATAATTTAATTACATTCACCACATAGGTTCGAAACTTACCGTACATAGATTTAAGCACATAAGTAATAGTTACTCCCTACGAAACTCCAGACATATACTCATCCAACTATCTGTAATTTCATGATAAAATCACACACTCAGTACTTATAGTCATTTAACGATGAGTATATCAACCGCACACTTAGTGCTCGATAACTAAACTCGCACACTTAGTGCTTTATAATTTATCTCGCACACTCGGTGCAAAATTTAATAATTGAATGATTTCAGCTCGCACACTTAGTGCCAAAATTTAATAGCTCAATGCAACTTTATTTCTTTTATCCATTCGGCAATTATCTTACAACATAGCATATCTCATTCGATTGGCTCAAACATACACAAATTATAGTTATTCAAATTACCGCAACTAATTTGCTTAATAACTCACCTCGGGTATCGACGGACAAGGATTATCGACTATTCAACGATTTTTGCTTTCCCCCGATCCAAGTTTAATCTTTTTGTTTCTTGATCTATACATTTCGAATTAACCTTATTTAAATAAAATTTCATTCAATTTAACCCCAAAACACCTAAATAAATAAATTTATAAAATTTCCCTTTTGTTTTTCATCCTTTTACACATAGCCCAAAATTCACAAAACATCAAATATAAAGAATTGTAAAGCAAATACCCCTAGCCGAATACTTCTTATGATTTTATAAGTCCTCATATAACACTTATTTTACAATTTACCCCTCAATTTAATATTTCCACAATCAAGACCAAAATACCCAATTTCATCAAGAATTCCTATACAAAATCTAATAATTTAACACATATCTCTTACTTTCTTCCATTAAGCTCAAAATCTATCTAGCCATTACAATAGCAACTCATGAAAGTCTCACCAAATTCACAAATTATGGCATAGGTCTAAGAATATCCGAAGCAACGATCTCAAAAACGTAAAAATTAACAAAAACTAAGCTCAAACATACCTTGAATTAAGCTACAAAAATGGCCGAATGTTCTTGGCTTTTCTATTTTTCTTTTATTTGCTAGTTTTGGCTTTCAAAGGTAAAAATGACAAGTATTTTCATGTTTTGTTAACTAATAAACATAGTAATTATCATATTACCATAATAGCCCTTGTAATATTATTTCATTCCCACTAACTAATGGCCGATTATGTCCATGAATAATTCCTTAGCTTAATTGCACAATTAATCCTCCATAATAAAGATCAGCTACAATTCGGCATTCACACATCAACCATCAATTTTTCCTTTTTATGAAATTAAGCCCTTATTTAATAATTCAACATCCAAACAACAAAATTAAAACACGGGACTCTCACGAACATTAATTCACACATAAATAACACTAAAATAAATTTTTTAAAAAATATTTTTCTGACTTAGATTCGTGGTTCTGAAACCACCGTTCCGATTAGGGTCAAATTTGGGCTGTTACATAGTATGCCCCTTTTTCATCATAGGATTGGAAGGAATACCTTCTCCTTTGTGCTGGATAAAGTTCGGCATCAGTTAAAGGGATGGGATGCTCAAAAGTTATCTTTTGCTGGAAGGCTCACTTTGGTGAAATCAGTTCTTTTGTCGATCCCAAATTACTTTATGATGACAGCCAGAATACCAATTATGATTTGCAAGGAGATTGAGAAAGTTGCTCGGGCTTTCCTCTAGGGTTCCAATAATGAGAGGAGGAAGGTGGCCCTTGTAAGTTGGAATGAGGTTTGTAAATCAGTTGAGATAGGTGGACTTGGTCTTTGACATTTGCATGATCAAAATCTGTTATTCCTTTTAAAATTGGGGTTTAAGTTGGTATCAAATACGGATGCATTATGGGTTCGAATACTTAGGAGTAAGTATAATGTTCATGGAATCATTCTTAATGATTTGCATCGAAGTAATTGTTCTTATGTCTGGCGATCCATTGCAAATGTTTGGGATGAAGTATTAAAAGGTCTTGTTTGGATAATTCAAGATGGGCAAGTTGTTAATTTCTGGAATGATGTCTTGATTCATGACTTGGGTCCTCTAAAGGGCCATTTCATTGGGGTTGGTACTATGGATGAAACTATTCACATATGTTATGTAAAAAACTCAACAGGAGGTTGGAATTATGCATGGCTCCTAACAGTTCTACCTAGAGAGGTGGTTAACCGAATTCTTTCTTATAACCCTCCTGTTAGTGGTTCAGGAATGGATTATATATCTTGGAAGTGGATATGTGCCGGGGAATTTTCTATGCGCAAGTCTTACAAACATATTTGTTTTCCTTTATCTACTAGCCAACTTGAGGAGGTTGGTATTATTTGGAAGACGAAAACTCCTCAAAGGGCTTGAACTTTCTTGTGGATGCTTGTCCGGAACAGGCTACTGACAAATGAGGAATGTGTACGAAGAGGTATGTCTTTTCCCCTTTTTGTGACCAGTGTGGCTAGTTGGTTGAGTCAATGATTCATGCTGTGAGGGATTGTAGTTTTGCCCAATTGGTGTGGAAGTCCATTGTACCTAGGAATGTTGGGAATGAGTTTTTTCATGGTCAGATTGGGGAGTGGGTACATTGGAATTTAAGGAATGAAGAGTTGATTAATGTCCATGGGGTTGATTGGTCGACTTTTTTCTCAATTGTGACTTGGTTGATTTGGAAAAATCGTAATACTTTCATTTTTCAAAATGTTGGTGGCAGTAGTCATGATCTCGTTGCGTCGGCTCTTGTTTGTTCTAAGTCTTATGGGATTAGTTATGGGATGACTCATTTGGCTTGCTTGACTCAAACTGAACAAAGCTGGCAGTGCCATGATACAGGCTGGGACAAAGTTAATGTGGATGGATCTGTTGCAAAATAACATACCAAAGCAGTGATTGGAGGTGTCTTGCGAGATTCGAATGGGAAGTGGCTGATGGGGTTTAATATGGTTACAGGGATGGATGAGATTTTCGTGATTGAAGTAAGAGCGATTGTTGAAGGGCTCAAGATAGCTTGGTTGGAGGGGTATAGACAAGTGGAAATCAATTGTGATAATGAGTTGCTTGTTAATACTATCTGTAATGGGTTCGCTCTAATTAGTAACGTTATAGAAGTGCGGTCAATTCATGAATGGTATAGTAAGGATTGGAAAGTGGTGTTCAGGCATGTTGGGCGCAGTTGTAACAGGATAGCAGATTGCTTGGCAAAAACAGCAATAGGA
Organism: Gossypium stocksii; assembly: GCA_020496765.1. Classification (NCBI taxonomy): domain Eukaryota; kingdom Viridiplantae; phylum Streptophyta; class Magnoliopsida; order Malvales; family Malvaceae; genus Gossypium; species Gossypium stocksii. The sequence continues at coordinate 44,459,312 of CM035621.1, forward strand.
AGGATGAATCAAGTCGTTCATTTTCCGGATCCGCCTCAGCATGTCTGACGGCTATTAGAGGAGGATAGTCATATTCTCTTAACTGAACTCTTTGTCGACATTCCTAGGTTCTAGGAGTGTTTCTTCTTTTATTTTACCAAAAAAAAAATTATCTAGATTTTACCCATTGGGTGAAAGTAAAAAAAAAATAATGGTTTAATTTTTTTAGTAAATGAAATTTTCTATTTTATTTAATAAATTTATCATAATTTAATTTTGATTATAGTGATATAAATTCAGGGTTTGCTTTGATAGAATAGAATAATTGGATGAAAGTATAATTATTAGGATAGCAATTAAATTCTTTTATAATTACAAAGAATTATAAATTCCTAAATCTATTTGGCTTACAAAGTGTAATTATATTGTAATTCCCTATGTCATATTTGGTTACAAATTGTAATTACATGGTGGCATAATTTATATTTGAAAATATTAATTACTATGCAAAATTATCAATATGATAATGTAACACCCCTCACTCGTCCTGACGTTCAGTATGAATGAAAGGTGCTGTCAGAGCGCTAACATGGCAAATACCCTTGATTTATTCAAAAAATTTTAAACTTGAAAACATCTTTGTAAAATTATAGAAAATATCTAAATTCAATTCAAAATGAATTTTATGCTTTCCAAAACAAAGTTAAAAAAAATCTTATTTTGCCCATTTGAAAGGAAAGAACTAAGTATTTTGTAAAATTTAGGAATGTTATTTAATTTGTTAAAGGTTACTCAATTTCTTAATAGATTTTTAAAAAAATAAATAATATTATCGTCAAGTTACTGCCTAGGTGGCCAAAGCTCCTACCTAGGCAACATTGGAGTTAATTTCTTTTCACTAGGGAGCTGTCCAGACATAAAGTAAAATGCTCGAAGGCTACATAACTCTAATGTATCACAAATGCCCAATGGTAGCAATAGATGCTCGACCAAAAGAATCATAACATAACTCCATAAATCATATCTTTCAACTCCAAACCCCACATAACACCAGAACAAAACTCCAATAAAATCATACACATAATACCCTAATTGACATGCCAATTGTATCCTAACCTTTCTACCAAGCTTACATTGGTTTAGAAATAATTCAGATAAAATTTCACACCCTTGTATCATGCAATATTGCGCATAAAATTCCGTTAACCCATTTCTATAAGGGGTCATTAGACCCTTTATATCCACATATCTCATTTAAATGCTCATTTCACATTTTCATAGTCCCATACATTTATTTGCATATTTTTACATACTCTTTACAACACTTAAGCATACAAATCATCACTTGTTATTTCATAAGGTGACATTCACATTTCATATTTTCAATCTGAGAGTTGTTACTCTCATGTACTTAAATTCAATAAGAAATCTTTCTATATTAATAATTAGACATTGTTATAAATGAATTCACTTATGCATAACATCTCAAAAAGAAATTGCATAAAAATTTCATAGCACAATTCATTAATTCAAATTCTTATTATTTCTCAAGTTAATCCTTCAATTTCTCCATTTTCACATTTTGCACACCTCATTTGATTTCATTTCATCAATCCATGTTATTTATTATCACATTACATATGAAAATACATAAATTCTCAATATACACATTTTAGCCCAATGTTATGTAACACATGATTATCTATATTGACTTGAAATTTAAGTGAGGATCGAATTGAATGGATTGGCGAAGGGTCGAGCTCCATCGAGAAATTAAAAAATTTTAGTAGTTGAATTGTGTTTAGTTGCGTATCAATTTTTGTTTGGTTAGGATGGAACCAACTAATTCCATAGTGGGAGACGAAATGATTAACTGTGATAGGCTAAAATGGACTAGGAGACCGTGCAACCTTGGCTATATATATAATGTGGGTAGAAGGGGAGAGAGTTTTCCAAAATTTAGTTGGTAATTTCCTTATCGTCTGCGATGTCTTCTTTGGAGAAAAAGAGGACCAAGAGAGCTCTACATGGAGCTGATATTGTGAGAAGTGAAGTCTAGATGTAGAGAAATCGAGGAATTGGTAAGCTTTCTAACCTTTTTGTGCTCGAGACTTTGAGGAAAAAAAGAGAGGGATAGAACTGCTAATAACTTTTTGAGAGGTCAGGAGTCAGACCCTATAAATCCAAAGGATGTAGTTAAAAGTCCCTTTTGTTTTGTGCACTACTGAATCGAAATTTACTATTGAATCGAAACTTACTCGCATCTGTTTCTCGTCAGTGTAATGTTCGCAGAAACCTAACTTACCAATTCTAATGTTTTCAAGAAGTCATTGTTACACAATGTTTCATACCTTTCTCGCTTATATGATAGAGTTGGATGTGCTAGAGTTTGGTTGAATCATAATCTATAGAGAAAGAATTATGTTTTGCCATCATGATGTCAGGTTGGTTCTCGTCGTGATTGTCAATGATTTAAACTTTTTTTAGTAATTATAGTTGCACCAGTAACCGTTGACCCTTACAGAACATATAGGCAACCCTTTTTCTGTCCTCTCATTACAACGAGAGCCCCACAAGAAACATTTATGTCATTTGACTCAATGACTATCCCACAACCATTAGAATCCAAAATTCCCAATGAGATGATATTTTTATTTAAGTTGGGTACATACCTGGCATTGGACAGTGTTCAAATTATTTTGTCGTGCATCCTTATTTGTATTGTTCCTACGTTGGTTATCTTACATGGAGAATTATTCCCCATTAGCACAATTCCACTTTCAATTGAATTATACGTGGTGAACCAGTCTCTATTGGGACACATGTTATAGGAGCACCCTGAATCTAGGATCCATTAGGAAGTAAGCTTGGAGCTTTCACTCATCGACACTAACAAGAAATCATCATCTCTATCTTTGGCTACACTAGCATCAGCAACTTTGACTTTCTGCTTATCTTTATTGTTGTTCTTGACATCCCTTTCAATCTTACTTTGAAGTTTGTAGCATTCTAACTTGATGTAGCCCTTTTTTCTTACAATAGCCACATTTTTTTATCTAGATTTTTGAATTGAGATCTCACCTTAGACCTATGTCGATCTGGCTTTCTAGATTTTATTTAACACCCCTAACCCGTATCCGAAGCCGAATTAAGGTTACAAAGTATTATTGATCAACCATATAACATCATAACATTTAATACCTTAAATATATCAAAAACCATTCAATCACATACATTTCATCCCTAAATCAAGCCTTCGAGGCCTTAAAAATAGCTTGGAAGCAATTTGGGACTAATGTGAAACAAAATAAAAAGTCTAAGAAAAATATACAAAAATTTGAAAAAAGGGGTCACACAACCGTGTGGAATCAACCCAAGCAGTGTAACACTCGAATAATGGACACATGACTGTATCCCAGCCCATTTCCTGACTCGCGTAACTCATTAAGCAGGGTCACATGGCCGTGTCTTACACTTGTGTGCCAGGCCATGTAACTCTCTGAGTTACACCACATAGCCATGTGCCAGGTCATTTGTTAGGCAGTGTAACTCATTGACTGGTACACTAAGAAACTCTTAAATGACACACAGCAGTGTCGCCAAGTCGTGTGCCTCACACGGGCACACGACTTTTTCACACACTTGTGTCTCAAGCCGTGTGAACCCAATGTTTACCTAAAATCAAACCATTTCAAAACCATTTCATGCATAACTTCTCAAACCACTTAAGCACACATTCAATGGGTTCAACCACCATTCAAACTTGCTTAAATATACCATTTGAAGCATCTTAAATCACTTAACCAATGTGCCATTCAAAGGCACCACAAACATAACAAAAAATATCTATCAAAACATGCCATTTTGTTCAAACATAATAACCTAATTCAAACACCTACCAAAACACATCACAATTACCACTTTCAAGCTACTACAAGCTTACCAAAATAACATACATTTCAATTACTCTAAAGTAGTCAAAAAGACCTTACTAAAAAAGCATTATATGTTCATCAACTAAACATACACTTCAAATGTAACATCCCGAATTTGGGCCTAGTCAGAAAAGTGGTCTCGACCACACAAATCCAAATTAGAAATACTTGTTTTATGATTGTTTTGAGGTCCATGAAATGTTTGCATGATTGTGTTAAGATTTCATGAAGAAATTTTGTGAATAAGTGTTCAATTTATCCTTTAGGACTAAATTGTAAAAATTGAAAAATATGAGATTCTAGAAGTTTTAAGTAGGAAATAGCATTAGATAATTAATTAGAGATCCTTATTTGGTAAGTATACCATTTTATTTCATGATGGACAAAAATAGACATGGAAGGTTAAAATTTCAAAAAAAAGGCTTGGAGGGCATTTTGGTCATTTGGTTAATAAATGAATAAAAAGGGAATATCAAATCAAAATTGTGTCCATCTTCTTCTTCCCTTAGCCTAAATTTTCAAGCCTTCTATAGATAAGGTTTTATTCATTTTCAAGCTCAAAGGAAGTGCATCCTAGTCTCGTTTTTAATGTTCTTTACATTTTTGAGTTCCTTGAAGCATGATTTAGCTATTTCTACCATTATTTTGAGCTAGGGTTCATATCAAAAAATTTAACTCTGTGTGACATGCATGTGTTTTGATGTTTCATGGTAGATTATGAAAGTTTGATGTGTAATAAACATCTTTTCCTAAGTGATTTTTCATGAAAACACCTAAAAAGGACCTATTTGTAAAGATTGTAAAATGTGTAGTAAAAATCTAATTTGATGAGAAATTTGGGCTGATATGAGCATGATTAGGTTCGGCTAGGCTTGGGTAACAAAGAAAATGAGTAAATTTCATTCTACGAGCATAGGGACTAATTTGTAAATATGTAAAAGTTTAGTGGCAAAACTATAATTTCACCAAAATATGATTTATGGGCTGTTTTGATCAATGTGATAAGTAATCAAGTGAAATTTGCTATTATAGATTTAGAAACATAGATTCCGGACCTAAACCAAGGAAAAAGCAAAGTTGTGGAGTAAATCGAATAGTTAGCCACATTTTGGTATCGAGGTAAGTTTGTAGGTAAATAATGAAACATTACATTATTATGTATTTAATGCTTGACTATTACATGAATTGTATAATTGTTTTGGTGGAATTGGAAAATAATGACTCGATGATGATATGACGAAGATTCATTATTTCGAAAGCCCAGTTGAATCTTAGGAATATAGGGGATACAAATGTCATGACATGTTATTGAGATCCCGTATAAGACCACATCTAGAATATGGCATTAGCATGTGATTTCATGTAAGACCATAACTGGGATATGGCGTCGACATCGACGTGAGATATCGTGTAAGACCATAGCTGGGCTATCGACATCGATATGTGATCCCATGTAAGACCATATCTCGGATATGGCATTGGCATCTTACTATGTGTATGAGATTTCCCAAGTATCCTTTAGTATTCCAAGTGGTTCAATAGGTAATTTAAAGTTTATGTTAAGGATGTGAGAACTATGATTTTATGATGAAGTGGTACAGGAATATACATGAATCTCATGAGAAATGAGCTTGGTTTATGATGCATTTTTGGTAAGGATGTGAATGAGTAAGACATGCCTATAATCAGTTTGATGATTTTGTGATAATTTATAATGCATTATGTGTGTGTTATTACATGAATAATGTTTTTAATTATTTACATGCAAACTTACTGAGCTTTGTGCTTACTCCCTTTTCTTTTCCATTTTCTTATAGTGTCGCCAAGCTAGCTCGGGGATCATAGGATGTCAGAGCTCAATTCACACTATCAAAATCTTTTGGGTATAGTGAACTCAATTATTTTGGGTATGACATGTATAAGGACTTGGTCTTTTTGTGATATGTGTCATTATTGATTTGGCCAAAAGTGTTGACTTGTAATGGTAATTTATTCATTTTGTAAATGGCCATTTGGTATTAGCTAATATTGGTTAAGTATATATATATTTATGATGATGACTTTCATGGATATTGCTATTGCATGGTTTGTGATGTTATTAAGAGATATTGCATGTGATAGAGAATGGCATGTAGTTGATTTGTGAATGCCTTAGTTGTGGTTGGAATGGTTGCGTGCATATGCTTGGATTGGTGTGCGGGTTGGTGCAAGTATGGGTGGCAAAAAGGCTTGGTAAATAGCCTTATTTTTTTCTACACGAGTAGACACACGGGTGTATTTTTAGGCAGTGTGAGACACATGGTCTACACCATGGGTGTGTAGGTCAGTCGTGTGTCCCCTGCACCCTAATTTGGCAAAACAGAATGTCCTATAGTAAACACATGGGCAGAGACACAGTCGTGTGAGGGACACAGCCTCATAACATGGGCGTGTGCCCAAGTAGTGTGAAGTCTACACCTTCAATGTGAAAATTAAATTCACCACATGGCCTAGCGCACAAGTGTGTGACTCTAAATGGTTGCTGACGTCATAAACAGAATGCTTAATGTTTTTCACACGAGTTGGGATACGGGCGTGTGCGACCACACAGCCTGCCTACACAGGCGTGTACCAAGTCACACAGGCGTGTGACCCTATTTTAAGCAAAATTTTTCTAAGTGTTCCATAGTTCTAGGTTAAGTCCCGATCTACTTCCAATGTATGTTTAGGGCCTCGTATACCCATGTTAGGGACATAATGAGTATGTATGAAAAGTTTTTAATTTGAATGGAAATTTATGATTTGATTTGTATGTTTAAGTGTGTTTCAGTTTGGTAATGCCTCGAACCCTATCTTGGCATTGGATATGGTTAAGGGGTGTTACATCAAAGGCATACACATACTAGATAAACCATTTTATATACCCACAACCATCAATACAAAAGACCTATACATGCCATTATAAAGCTTGGCCAAAATGCTTAAAAGCTACCAAAAAGATTGTTGGATATTGTGATAGGTCTCTAACAAGCTCGTATATACTTTAAACACAACTTACCATTTCAATATTACAATACATAAGTTATACATAATTCAACTCCAATGCCATAAGCTTGACAAAGCCTAATCAACATCACCAACTCACAAGTTAGTATATGAATCCATAACATAATTGAAATCGACAATAAGATAGGTAAATTTCCATGTGTACAACATTATTTAGTTCATAAATCCTTTCACTAAGTCATGATTCAATCAATTTGCATACTTACCATTTCATTCCCTTTTCTTACCCATTGAACCATTTAGAAGTACATTGGATACTCGACAAAGCTCACACAAAATGTGCCTTTACATATAACCGTAACCTTTTCTTTATATAAATGCTCACATGATCTATGAAAAAGACAGAAGGTTTATTGGACTGAGTGTATCTCCTTAGGGTGCACTTGTATTGTTTGTGAAAAAGAAAGATGGCTCTTTGAGATTGTGTATAGACTACAGATAGTTGAACAAAGTCACGATAAAAAATAAGTATCCCTTGCCACGTATCGCTGATTTGTTTGATCAATTAGAAGGTGCCACAATGTTCTCGAAGATAGATCTTAGATTCGGGTATTATCAATTAAAGGTTAAATAATGTGATGTTTTAAAGATAGCGTTCAGAACTCATTATGGTCATTATGAGTTTTTGGTAATGCCATTTGGCTTGACTAATGCCCCTGCTACTTTTATGGATTTGATGAATTGGGTTTTCAACCTTATTTTGATAGATTTGTTGTATTTATCGATGATATATTGATCTATTCCAAGACAAAATCTGAGCATGCTCAACATTTGAGAATCGTAATATAGACTTTGAAAGAAAAGAAGTTGTATGCAAAGTTAAGTAAATGTTAATTCTGGCTTCGAGAGGTTGGATTTTTGGGTCACATACTATCATCAGATAGGATTCATATTGATCTAAGTAAATTTTCTATTGCGATGAATTGGAAAACTCCAAAGAATGTTTCTGAAGTATGAAGTTTTCTGGGTTTAGAAGGTTATTACAGACGTTTTGTGAAAAAGTTCTCTATTATTGCTTCACTAATTATTAGATTATTACAGAAAAATGTTGAGTTTGTTTGGTCTGATAAGTGCTAACAGAGTTTTGATCAGCTGAAGAATATGTTGACAAAAGCTCTAGTGTTGACTCAACCTATATGTTGTTTATAGTGTTACATATCTCAACAGTTTGGGTTGAGTACTGATGCAAGAATGGAAAGTTGTAGCTTATGCTTCTCGATAGCTAAAGTCACATGAAAAGAATTATCCTACTCATGATCTCGAGTTGGCCGCGATTGTATTCGCTTTGAAGATTTGGAGGCATTATTTATGAGGTGAGAAAATGTCACGTGTTTACGGATCACAAAAGTTTAAAGTATTTGATGACTTAGAAAGAACTAAATTTGAGACAGAGACGTTGGTTAGAGTTATTGAAAGACTATGATCTGGTCATTGATTATTATCCAAGAAAGGCTAATGTGGTTACGGATGCACTTAGTCGAAAGTCATCATTGTTTACACTTCAAACATTGAATTCTCATTTAGCTCTGAATAAAGATGGTTCTATACCAGCAGAGGAACTAAACCCCTGTTTCTACAATGGATTCGAGAATTGCAATACAAAAATTCGAGGTTGATGTTAAAACGACAGCTAGTTTAAATAATACGAGTACTGAGTACAATGTTGATGATAATGGTACGTTGCATTACCGTGATAGAATTTGCCTTCCAAATGATCTAGATTTACTGGTAGATTTACTGAGTACAGCTAGTTCTATTCATCATGATAGCTTGAAAATGTTTTATAATGTGAAACAGATGTACTGGTGGCTGGGTATAAAACGAGAAATTTTTGAATTTTTAGCTAAATGTTAAATATGTCAGTAGGTAAAAGCAGAGCATCAGGTATTGTCAGGTTTACTACAACCTATTATGATTCTTGAGTGGAAGTGGGAGAGAGTCACAACTGATTTCGTATCTAGTTTACCTTTAACTCCGAAAAAGGAAGATTTGATCTAGGTGATTGTTGACAGATTGACTAAATTGGCACATTTTATTCCAATCAGAACAAATTTCTCACTTAAAAGATTAGCTTAATTATATGTATCTGAGATTGTGAGATTACACTGAGTTCTGAATCTACTATTTCTGATCGTGATCTGAGATTTAGATTGAGATTTTGGAACAAACTTCACGAGGCTTTGGGCACTAAACTTAATTTCAGCACAACATTTCATCCTCAGATGGACGAAAAATCAGAACGAGTGATTTAGATTCTAGAAGAGTTGCTGAGATGTTATACTCGATTTTGAAGGTACCTGGGAAAAGTATTTACCGTTAGTTGAAGTCTCTTATAACAACAGTTAACAATCCAGTATAAAAATTGCATAGTTTAAAGCTTTTTACAGGAGAAAGTGTAAAACACCATTGTATTTTTTTGAATTGAGTGAATCCAAAATGGTGAGAATTGATTTAAACCGAGAAACTGAAGATAAAGTTCAAGTTATTCGAGATAGTTTGAAAGTTGCATATAATTGTCAGAAATTGTATGTAGATCTGAAAAGAAAAGATATTGAATTTGCTGTTGGCAATTGAGTATTGCTAAAAGTCTCTCTGTGGAAGAAAATGATACGTTTCGGTAGGAAAGGAAAGCTAAGTCCGAGATTTATCGGACTGTACAAAATTGTTGAAAGAATCGACCCTGTAGCTTATAGATGAGCTTTGCCCTATGAACTCGAGAGAATCTATAATGTGTTCCATGTTTCGATGCTGTGACGGCATAGATCTGATCCTTCGCATGTGATTCCTCATAATGAGATTGAGCTATAGCCAGATTTAACGTATTCAGAGGAACCAGTGAGAATTTTAGCTCTGGAAGTCAAAGAACTGTGGAATAAACAAGTCTCGTTAATAAAAGTCTTATGGTATTGTCATGGTTCAAAAGAAGCTACTTAGGAAACTGATGAATCAATGAAACTACATTATCCGAATCTATTTTCAGGTAACAATTTCAAGGATGAAATTTCATACAGAGAGAGTTATAACATCCCGATTTTTAGTGGTGATGGAACAGTGGTTTGGGACCATAAAATTTTATCGTGTCGACTCATAAATATTATTTTTAGAATATTTATAGATTCATTAAAGTCGTCTTAAAATTTGGTTAAGAAATATTAACGTTTAGGTAGTTAATTAAGAGAAAAGGACTAAATTGAAAAATGTTAAAAACTTGTTAATTAATGCATTTAGGTGATTAAATGGTTTAATTAATAATTATGGAAGGACTTAGTGATAATTAAGCCCTAATTAATATAGTGGGATGACAAATTAATGGAAAATGACAAAATAATATGTTTTAAAGGCAAATTTGTAATTTTAATAAAATCAAAACAAAATTAAGTAAAAGAAATAAGTTTTCTTCTGCATTTTACCTTCCATAGCTGAAATCTTAAGGTTTTTTGAGCTAGGAGAATTAGCCAAGCTATTCGTTTTGCATGTGTGTGAATTTTTTCTTTGTTTCTTGTAATTTTTATGTTTTTGAGATTGTTACAACTAGGTCTAGCTAGCCCGTACCTTTATTTTTTATTCTTTTAAAATTTTTTAAAGTTTCCAATGATGAATTTTGAATGTCTATGATGAATACCATGTATTTGGAGCGTGGATTGTGTTTTTTTGATAATTTTGTAAAGTAATTTTTGTTAGATTTTGATTTTAGAATTAAATTGTGAAGATGTCAAAATTTTAGCATTTGATAGTGAATTTAATGTTCATTAGGGACTATTTAAGGGACTAGTATATTTAGATGGAATATTGAATTGATAAAAATGGTTAATTTGATGAATTTCGAGTTAAGGGACTAAATTACAAAAAATGTAAAAGTTTGGGAAATTGTGTAAGCTTAAAAAATAAAAGGGTAATAATTGTAAAATGGATTGGAATGTGAAATGTATGCTGATAATTCAAAAATTTTATATTTTAGATCAGGATCCTATAGATACTCGTGGAAAAAGAAAAATTATGGAATAGTCCTTAAACTTTTACAACCACTACAATTCATCCAAGTAAGTTTGTACGGTTTAAAATTTAACATCTACAAAAATTTGTGAATAGTATAACATGGTACAATATATATATATATATTTAATTGTTGATAATGAATGATTATTTGAGATATGTTATTGAATTTGATGTTCGGATTGAATTGAACGCGGGATAGAGTACAATCGTGATATGGTGTGTTATGGGGGATTGGAGTGGAGATGGTGATAGAGGGATGTATATGCTTATTAGCTGAGCAAACTCAGGTTTAGCATTTATTGCAAACTCTCATGTTATATTCTGTGTTTAGTGTGTTTCGGTTAGACTTGCTCTTAGGAGCATTGGTGTGTTTTGGATGGATTGGCTCATGTGAGCATCTGGTGTGTTTTGGTTGAACTGACGATGTACTCTTATCCATAAGTCATTTTTTGAATTAAAAATCTCTGTAAGGTAATTTATTTAATGAATTTGATAGATTTGCTATATATTTGAGTATTGAATTGAACGTATGTAATTTATCGATTGAGGTTGTGGATGATAGGAAACCTTCATGGTTGAATTCTTATTGTTTGGATTGTTGTATTTATTGTAATAAGATTTTTCGTTTTAGTACGTCGAACTTATTAAGTTTCATTGAGCTTACTTGTGTTACTTAATGTTCTTGTAGATACTCGGTAGGTTGGGCAATCGGACCGGCACTCAAGTCACACTATCCACCATAATTTAGTAGTTTTTTGGAATGTTTATCTTAGATTGTATGACATGTAATAGGCTAGGATGTTGATATTAATGTTTTGGATATGTAGATAGTTAAGTAGGATTTTAAATGTGATTGTTGTTTTGGTTGATATTTCTTTTTGGTACTTTTGGTGTCATATTAGTATGTGCCAATGTGGCTATGTTATAATGTTTGTTTGAATGACCATAATGGTATGTGATGATTGGTTTTAATATGACCAAGAAATGGTATGTTTTTGAGATAATATTGAACCAAATGTCTATGATTGAAATGTGGTATAGTATACATGTTTAGGTACGTTTGAATGTTTACAATTGAGGTTCCTTGTATTGCATATTGGTTGAATGATCATAGACTATTGAATTGATTATATCCTGTAGGTTTTGGTCATATTTTGATGCCTTGATGATATGTACAAAAGGTCTTTAGGTGGTTGCATGTTTTGGTATTGAGAACGCTTGATTTTGGGCAAATTTATGTCCACATGGCCTGAGACGCAGGCGTATGACTCAGCCATGTGTGGCACACAGCCTGGCAACACGATCGTGTGTCCCATGTAGGTTCCATTGCATGCAAGTTAGGCTATTACACGGCCTAGCACATGGCTTGGCACACGGACGTGTGAGGCTATTTCAAGAGTTACATGTCTTGGCACACAGGCGTGTGGCTTGGTCGTGTGACCCAACTCAGAGAGTTACACGAGTAAAGATATGGGCTGGGACACGACTGTGTGTCCCTATTTCAATTGTTACACGACTTGAGACTTGGGCGTGTGTATCAGCCATGTGAGTCACACGACCGTGTGGCAGTCCAAATTTTCTAACTTTTCCTTGAACTTTCTAAATGTTTTCGATTTAGTCTCGTATTGTTTCTAAAGTATTTTTAGGGCCTTGAAGGCTCGATTAAGGGATGTTATGAATATAATTGAATGTAATTAGATTATGTTTGCATTGATGTATGAATTGAATGATTTATTGTTCTGTTTGTATGGTAATGCTCTGTAACCCTATTCCAACAATGGATACGGGTTAGGGGTGTTACAATGTTGCTCACACGAATTGTGGAGAATCCGCAACAAATGCAGACCTCAGCCACTAGTAGGACATTCAAGACCAGCATCCAAAACATGAAATCCCTACTGATATGTCATTTGTATCCTAAGAATTCCAAATGTTCAACCGGGACTTGATTTCCTTCAATTCATCATAGCATTGATACATTTTTATATTGATTCCTTTACATCAAAGCAACATAATAAATATTCAATTTAAACAACATTTAAGCAATTATAGTTCATACGAACTTACTTCAATTGTTAAGGGCATGGTAGTTTAATCGAACTAGTCTAAAGCTTTAACTTTTCCTTGATCTAAGTCTGAACGTGATTTATCTTGATCTAAATTGATAATTTCAATCAATTAAGTATTCCTAGAATTCAATTTAATCCATAGTTCATATTTATGCAAAATTATCAATTTGCCCCTAACATTTTTAACTTTTTCACAATTTAGTCCCTAAGCTCATTATTAGAAATTTAACCATTTTAATCCTCCTCATAGGCTGACTAAATTTCTTAAGGACTTGTATCAACCCACTATAACCATTATTTCTTAAATTTAACATGAAATTTTACTATTTTCACAAATTAATCCCTAAATGCAATTTCATCAAAAATCATTTAACAAAACATATTTAATTTTCAAAAAAGATTCATAATTCATAAAATAACATCAAAACCTAACAAAAAAAATTCATGACAAGTCGCTCAACCTTTAACAATTTTGCAAGTTAACCCTCGGGCTAGATCGATTAAGCTAAAACAGACTCAAAAACATAAAAATATAATTTAAAACGGGGTAGAAATCACACAATGCAAGCAACAAGCTTAATCAGATGCTCCAAGCCTTCTTTAATGGTGTTTTAGGTTAGATAAGATAAAAATAAGAAAGACGATAGTTTGTCATGTTTTAACTTCTTAACATTTTCATTTAATTATCAAATTACTTAATTAACCTTCAAAAACTATCAAAATTTCATTAAAACCTATCCATGCATTTCCCTAATTTATTAAATGGCTTAATTACCATTAAAGTCCTTAATTTTAAGGTTTCATAGCCATTTGACTCCTTTAACTAATAGAACTCAACTTTTTCACCTTTTATGGTTTATTCCTTTTCACTTAATTAACTATATAAACCTCAAAATTTCTTAACAAAACTTTTATATGACTTTATATATTCCTATAAAAATTGAATAAATAATAAAATAATAACTAAAGATATACGTTTGTTTCATAAGTCCTTAACTTCTTGAGCTAAAATTCTGATAGGTTCTTCACTATACGACATATCTAGCTGAATCTCAACATCAACGGGTGAAATCACATCTTAAGGGTCTGATCAGTATCGTCGTAACATCGACACATGAAACGTGTTATGAACTTTCTCTAACTCTGACAGTAATACAACCAATAAGCCACTAGTCAAATTCTCTCGACGATCTCATACGGTTCGATGAATTGCGGACTAAGCTTCCCTTTTCGGCCAAAACGAAGAAGTTTTCTCCAAGGTGATACTTTTAGAAATACTTTGTCGCTGGCTTGAAATTCTATATCTTTTCTTTTCAAATCCACACGGGATTTTTGATGACCAGAAGTAGCTTTCAAACTGTCACATATTACTTTGACCTTTTCTTCGGTTTCTCGAATCAAATCAACACCAAATAACTGTTTTCTCGCTTAACTCAGTCTAATATAATGGAGTTCAACATTTCTGACCATACAAAGCTTTGTACGGTGCCATTTTAATACTTGTTTAATAATTATTATTGCAGGAAATTCAACCAACGGAAGATATTTCTCCTAGTTACCTTCAAACTCTAAAACATAACATCAGAGCATATTCTCGAGTACCTGAATTACTCGCTCGGACTGAACATTGGTCTATGGATGAAATGCTATGCTGAAGTCTAATCGAGTACCTAGAGCTTCATGTAATTTACTTCAAAATCAAAAAAGTAAACCGTGGATCCCTATCAGAGATAATAGATACCAGCACACTTGTAGTCTATCAATCTTAGAAACGTGCAATTCAAGCAACTTTTCAAGTGAATAGTCCGTACATACTGGATTATAATACATGGATTTAGTCAAACGATCCACAATAACCCAAACAACATCTTTTTTTCTCAGTGATAGGGGCATTCTTGATACAAAATCCATCGTAACACGTTCTCAATTCCATTCTAGAACCATCACAAGTTGTAATAAACTAGAAGGTACCTGATACTCGGCTTTAACTTGCTAATAGATCAAACATTTTGATATGAACTCTGAAATCTTTTGTTTCATACCTGGCCACCAATACATCTGTTTCAAATCATCGTACATTTTATTGCTACCAAGATGAATCGATAAACTACTGTTGTGAGCTTTTTGTAAAATCTTCTGAATAACATTAGAATTTCTCGGAACACAAATTTTGTTTCTGAAATAGAAGCTACCATCTAAACTAACATGAAAGTCTGAATCAAGTGTTGATTCAATCTGTTCCCGTTTAGCAATTAACTCTGAGTCTCTTTTCTATACTTCGCAAATATGTTGCAGGAATATCAATTTAGCTTTTAATTTAGCTAATATAGAACCATCATCAGTCAACGTTGACTGTGTGTTCAAAGCTCACAAATCAAAGAAAGATGTTCCACATAGAGCATCAGCAATGACATTAGCTTTTCCTAGCTGATAGTTAATGATCAAATCGTAATCTTTCAGCAATTCAAGCCATCAGCGTTATCTCAAATTCATTTCTTTCTGTGACATTTTTATCCGTAAAAATGGTGTCGCCAAATCTTTAAAGTAAACACAATAACTACAAGCTTTAAATCATGATTCGAGTAATTCTTCTTGCACGGTTTCAACTATTGGGACACATAAGCTACCACTTTGCCTTCTTACATTAAAACACAGCCTAAACCATTCATAGGAGCATCGCTATAAATCACAAATTCTTTTCCAGACTTTGCCTGAACCAATACAAGGGCTTCAATCAAGAATGTTTTCAATTGATCAAAACTTTGCTAACACTTTTCAGACCATTCAAACTTTACATCTTTCTGAAGCAGTTTCGTACACAGCATAACAATCATAAAAAATCCTTTAACAAATCTCCAATAATATCCGGCTAAACCTAGAAAACTTTTAACTTCTAAAACATTTCTAAGAACTTTTTAGTTGATTATGGCTGATACTTTACTTGAGTCGACCCTAATATTTTCTACCGATACCACGTTTCCTAGAAATCCAACTTCTTAGAGCCAAAACTCACATTTGCTAAACTTAGCAAACAAATTTTTCGCGCAAAGTGTAACAACCCGTTTTTAGTAAAATCAAAACAGTGGTTTCGGAACCACAAATATTATGTAAAAATTTTTATTTTAATATTATTTTGAGGTCTACAGCATGATTTTATGATTACATAAAAATTTCATTAAGAAATTTTATCGTTTGCATGCTTAATTTATGAAAAAGAACTAAATCGCATAAAATGTAAAAGTGGGGTTCTAATAGCTAAAGGTGATTAATAGCTATAGAACTTTAAAGTAGAGGTTCTTATGTGGAAAATAGCCCATTAATATGTTATTGGATGATAATGGCTTGGTAATTTTGTAATTTGAATTAATTATAAAGGTTAAATTATTAAATAGGTAATTAAAGGTTAAGTCAAATAAAATTAAAAGTATCATCATCTTTCATTACCTATTTTCAACCAAAAATTCAAGGGAGGAAACCATTTTTGGAGACCTAGATTTGGAAATCTTGTCTAGCTCGATTAGGTATGTGTTTGTGTCCTGTTTTTAATGATTTTTATGTTTTTGGAATCATTGTAGCTTAATATAGCTAGTTCAGGGACTAATTTGTAAAATTGCTTAAGTATTTGAGTCTTGCCATTGATGAATATGTGAGTATTTTGAGCTTGATGATAGAGAATTCATTCTTGTTGTTAGATAAACAACATTTGTTAAGTAATTTTTAGTGAAAATGTCAATTAGGGATTAAATTGAAAAATGTGAAAATTATGTGGTTAAATGTGTGAATAAATGAAAAGCATGGGCTGCTATGGGTCTAATTAATATTTGGCCATAATGGGTTGGTACTTAAGTGCATGAAATTGCATTTTTATGAGATAAAGACTAAATTGTAAAGAGGTCAAATGTTTAGAGGTATAAGTGTAAATTGCAAAAATATGTATTCTAGGCTAAATTGAATGGAATGATATTTGAATAAGTTAAGGTTGATTATATATAGATCAAGAAAATGAAAGATCAGATTTAGATCGAGGAAAAAACAAAGTAGTGGATTGAACAGTCGTTTACATTCGTATAAATACGAGGTAAGTTCGTATGTTTAATAAGCTTTATATTATAGCTGTTTAAATGTTTAAATTGTGTAATTGTGATAATGCATCATTGCAGAAGTTATCAATGAGGCATCAACAAAGAATAGATCCCGTTTGAACCTTAGGAATAGGTAGGATACAAAATGACATGTCATTAGGGGTTACCATGATTATTTAATTTGAGTGCTGGTCCTGTATGTCCTACCGATGGCTGAGTTTACCGGCATGTGTTGCGATTACTCGACAGCTTATATGAGTAGCACTGTGTAGCTACGTCTTGACTGACAACTTGTGTGAGCAAATCCTACCGATGGCTGAGTTTATCGGCATGTGTTACGATTACTCGACAGCTTATATGAGTAGCACTGTGTAGCTACGTCTTGACCGACAACTTGTGTGAGCAAACCCAGTGATGGCTCGAGAGTGATCACTTATATGTGATATTTGATAGAGGTGGTTTAACCATGTATATGGCACTTAGTGTGCGAGATACCTGAGTATTTGATGTTATTCCAAATGGTTCAACGGGCAAAAATAATTGTATGAGGCTATAAGGGAAGATACGGATCATTTCAGGTACTCGTGATAAGTTTGACAAGTAAGTGATAGTTGATGAATTCATATGATGAGTAAGTGATAGATGGTGAATTCAAGTATGGTTTATTTGGTTATTGCAATGTGCTAATTGTTTGATTGAATGAAGTTTATTTACATTTACTTACTTCTTTAAATTGTAAATGAATTGATACATATCACTTACTAGCCATACGAGCTTACTAAGGTTTATAGCTTACTTTATTTTCTTTTCCATGTTTTATAGTGATTCGGAAGCTCACTCGGATTGGAAGTCATCGGAGATCTCATCAAACTATCCAGCAGTTGTTTTTGTACTTCTGGACTCAAGGTATTTTGGTTATATGGCATGTATAGGTCTATTGGCTAATGAAGCCTATATAATTTGGTATGTGTTTAGCCATGTGATTTGGCGTAACTTGATATATATATGTTGGTATGTATGTATATATATATAAGTAGTTGGCCTCATTTTGTATGAAGTTTGATTGTCTTGAGTATGCTTAATGCTTGTCATAGAAATGCCTTATTTGAGAATTGATAATTTGATATCTATTAGATGAATTAGTGAATTGGTTTACATGATATGTATTAGGCTTAGAAGTGATCATATACACTTTACCATATAGTAAATTTTGGAAGTAATTGGTATACTTTGAAATGAATAATTGTGATCCTTATGAGTGTTGGATTGTTGGTATTGAAATGGTATGTTTTAGGCTTGGTTTTGGTTGGTTGAATGCATATTTTTGGTTGTGATTGTATGCTTTTGAAATGTGAAGGTTGGCACCAAAATTGAGTGAGAAATGCGGCTTAGAAAGTAGCCTATTTTCGTCCACATGGGTAGAGACAAGGGCGTGTGTCTCAGCCGTGTGTAACACACGGTCATGTGACATGGTCGTGAGTCCCCTGTAGTTTTTAATGAAAGCCGCGTGTGTCCCTTTTATGTGAAAATTTTCAATATTTTCCTAAAGTTTCCATGAGTTATCGATTTAGTCCTGAATTGATTTGAAGGTTTGTTTTGGGCCTCAATAGCTCGTATTAGGGACTATATGGTTATGTTTAAATAGTTTTTATTTGGAATGAGAAATGAAATGTGAAATGAATGGTTGTTCATGTGATAAGTCCGGTAATGCTTTGTAACCCTATTCCACTGATTGATACGGGTTAGAGGTGTTACACAAAGTTTGCAAAACTATTCTCAAATGCTAGGCATGTTCTGTTTCATCTTGAGAATAAATCAATATGTCATCAATGAACACAATCACAAAACTATCCAAATACTGCCTAAACAGTCTGTTTATAAATCCATAAACTCAGTAGGTTCATTGGTCAAACCAAAGGGCATACCAAGAAATTCATAATGTCCGTACTTGGTCCTAAAAGCAGTCTTTGGTGCGTTTGAGTCTTTATCCCGTAACTAATAATATGCAGAACAGAGATCAATATTTGAAAATACCATTGCACCTTTCAGCTGATCAAACAAATAATCAATACGTGGCAAAGGATATTTGTTATTGATCGTGACTTTGTTGAGCTATCGATAGTCAATACATAGCCACATAGATTCGTCTTTTTTCTTGACAAACTAGGAGCACCCCAAGGAGAAAAAAATAGGCCGAACAAAACCTCTGTCTATCAACTCTTGCAATTGTGCTTTCAACTATTTTAATTCTGTAGGTGTCATTTTATACAGAGCTATCGATATCGGAGAAGTTCCCTATACTAACTCAATAGCAAATTCAACCTCTCTGACTAGCAGTAACCCTGGTAACTCTTCTAGAAACACATCTGTGAACTCATAAATAGTCAAAACTGACTTTAATTTCATTTCTAAAACTCTGGAATCAAATATGTAAACTAGATACACTTCAGAACCTTTTCTAACATATTTTTGTGCTATCATAGCTAAGATAACGTTAGATGTACTATCCAATCTTTCTAATTTAATTCAAATCCTTTCACCGTTCTGACATTTTAGCACAATATGCTTTCGTCTACAGTTCACAATAGCAACATACAGAGTTAACCGGTCCATACCTAGAATCACATCAAACTCGTCAAATGGAAACAACATAAAATCAGCTAGAAAGTTGCAATCTCGAATCATCAAAGGACAGTTTTTACAAACTTTATCAACTAACACATACTAACCTAAAGGATTCATTGCTTTAACCACAAATTTAGTAGACTCAAAAAGTATTTTCTTATCCGACACTAAAGTTGTTCATACTTATGAGTGTATTGACCCTGGGTCAATCAAAGCCTTAACATTAGTATTAAAGATAGAAAATATACCAGTGATCACATCAGGTGCTGAAGCTTTCTCTCGAGCGCTAATCACATAAGCCCTAGCTGATGCCCATGCCTCAAATTTAACAGCAGAATCTTTTGTTCCACTTAATTGTTACCCGTATTACTATTATTTCTAGGTAGTCTCCCTCTCGCAGTTGTATTACTTGAACGAGTGATCTGAGCTTTCTCTTTATCTAATCTTTCAAGGCAATCTCTGAGAAAGTGGTCATAAGAACCACATTTGAAGCATGATCCATCTTTCAATCTGCACCCTCCAATGTGTCGTCAATTACATTGTTGAGATTCAGGTTTGTTGTTTCTAACATTACCCACACTCATTACAAATGTAGCCTGAGGTCTCAAACTTAAATGTTGCTTCCTTTTATCTCTTCTTGAGAAACCTATTGAATGTGACAACCTGATTTAGGGCTTAAACGGAATAGTGGTTTTGAAACCACAAATTCGAAGTAGAAAAATTTATTCTGATTAATTGTTATAATTTATCAAGTGATTAGATGCATGTGTTAGAGTATTGACAGAAAATTTTATGAATTACATGTTTAATTTGCCTATTAGGGCTTAATTGCAAAAGTTGATAAATATGAGTTCTAGATGTTAAAGGATTTATTTGCAGAGCATAATTGAAGTAGAGGTCCTTAAACGGTAATTATACCATTAGGTTTCCATGGACAAAAATAGACATAAATAGGTAGAAATAACCAAAGTTTTAATGAAGGGCATTTTAGTCATTTGGTAATTCAAAGGAATTAAAAGGGAAAAAGATGACAAAATATGCTCATCTTCTCCATAAGGGCCAAATACATCAAGGAGAC
This sequence comes from Gossypium stocksii, assembly GCA_020496765.1. Taxonomy (NCBI): domain Eukaryota; kingdom Viridiplantae; phylum Streptophyta; class Magnoliopsida; order Malvales; family Malvaceae; genus Gossypium; species Gossypium stocksii. The sequence goes on from CM035621.1 coordinate 44,480,121, forward strand.
ACCATAGCTAGGATTTCTTCAACTTCTCAATCTTATAAACAAGAAAAAAGTGGAATCAACCTTGATCGGAGAAAGGAAAAGATTGTGGACTAAATTGAAAAATTTCTATATTTTGCACCGAGGTAAGTTTGTATGTAAATAATATATTGTTTTTTCTTATGTTATAATATTTTGTTATTTTCTGAGATGTGGTTGCATATTGAATGTTCACTTGAGGTAAAATATGAATTGAAATTGAGTATGGATGAATTGACAAAATATTGAAAAGCGAGGGATTTCTCAGTTGAACCTTCGGAATAAAAAAGATACAAATGATTTGGGGTTAGAACACATGTGTAGTACTATGTGCAGGCTACTATGTGTTCATGATGGCTTAGGTCACGTGTGTAGTACTAAGTGCAGGCTGCTACGTTTACCATATGGTTGGGGTCGCATGTGTAGTACTATATGCAGGCTACTATGCGTACCCGATAACTTTGATCATATATGTGGTACTAGATGAAAGCCACTAAGTGTAAGGGATGATTTTGGTCACAAGTGTAGTACTAAGTGAAGGCTACTATGTGCACCATTTAATCTTAGCTTCAAAGGTAGTACTATGTACAAGCAACTGAGTATTTATTATCGTTCTATTCCGAACTGTTCAATGAGAAAGTAGCCAAGTGAAAAATGAGTGTGATTATGTAAAGATTAAGTGTAGATATATGTGTATATAAGCATATGAGTAATGTGTTCAATAAATGATCGAACTTCGGTAAGTTTGATGTGGACAAGCGTTATTGGAAAATGGATATGAGAAAATTTATGAAAAAGGTGAAATCAGAAATAAAATAGTTTATGGCAGCAGCAGTGGGGTGACTTTGAAAAATAACCAAAAATAGTAAATGATGAATTGGAAGTTGAACGAGATAATAAATTAAATCTTATTAAGTCCATTTTCATATAAAAGAAACAGGGCAAGTAAAAGATTTCTATATTTTGAGTTATTTAAATTTTTGTAAGACTGGTTTAGATTAATTTTGTGATCCCCTATTCTGATTTGGAAAAATCATTAAAATTTTTACAAAAATAGTTATGGAATATAATTTATATGGTTAGATTCCTTATTGAGTCTATTTTTAGAAGAAATAAACAAAAACATCTTTTGAATTTTATATAAAGAGAAATCATAACGTTAGTGAAGAGTGGTCAAGATTGTCGAGTAGCGAAACAGGGGAAGATTTAATGAATAAACTATAATAATTGACTCAACCAAAAATTATGAAATTTTTAGGGTCATAAGAAATATGACTCTAGTTTCTAGGAAAATTTACAGATCTTAATTTGGAGCTCCGTAGCTCCAGATAAAAATAATTTAGTGACTGGGACTCAAATGGATAGCTTGTACTGAATTTTAATAAATGGTAATTTCATGTGAGATTAAGGTTGTATAATTGTGGAAACATATTTTGGGATTTTTAAATGTCATTAATAGTTTATTATTTTTATTATTTACATATTACTTACTAAGCTATAAGCTTACTTTGTTTCCTTTTCTTTCTTGTCTTATTTTATAGCGTAATCGAGTTTGTTCGTGACTCGAAAAAGTTGTCAGAAGCTCACCAACACTATCCATCCTTCCTTTTGGTATTTTGTAAACATATTTTGGAACTATGGCATGTATAGAAGGCTTTAGTATGTTGTTGTATATTGTAGTAATATTACTTGAAATGTTGATTTCTAGTATTTGGTATTTCACTCATATTATGTTATCGATGCGGTTTAATATTAGATAAATTACAAGCTTATGATATATGTGAAATTAATGTTCAGGGGATGAATGAATAGTTGAAGGGTTTTAATTTAGGTAATCATTTTATGTCTTGATTTATTATGATTACATGTATGTTATTCTAGTAATACTCGTAGCCTGTTCCGGCATTGAACACGGGTAAAGGGTGTTACATTGAAGCTGATGAACGATTGTGGAATTTCTTTTATTTCTTCGATGAAGATGAGAACGATTTTCTGATTCGGCATGTACTCGTGTCACAAGTCTCAAAATCTATTTTTCTTTTCACTTTGTTGAGTTATTCAGCCTTGTATGCTCTATCAACCAAAACCACGAATTCTTTCAGCTCTAGAATCTTGATTGACCACTAGATATCTTTGTTTAACCATCTTCAAATTGGATACACATAGTAGCTTCTAATGATACATATTCCCAAGCATATCTATTAAGTCGCACAAATTCTCTTTCGTACTCGACTATAGTCATATGACCCTATTTCAATTTGAGAAACTCTTTCCATTTCTTGTCAAGATACTGTTGCCTAATGTACTTCTTTATGAATTCTATTTAGAAGAAATCTTAGTTCACATGATCTTTTGGTACCACTACAATTAATGTATTCCACCACTGATATGTTGAATCTTTCAACAAAGACACTGCACACTTTAAGCATTCAACCGGCGTATAAGACAATTTATCAAAAACTCTCAATATGTTTTCCAATAAGAACTCAGTTTTTTTGGATCATCTTCGGATGTGCCACGAAACTCTTTAGCTCCATATTTTTGAATTTTATCAACTGAGGTTTACTTGCACGTACATGTTCTAAACCTTGAGGAACAACAAGGATAAGTTGAGGGATGGGAGCGGGTGGAGGTCGTTGAGCCATCGAGTTCATTCTTACTAAGTTTGAAAATCATTCTGACATCATTTGGATGAAGGCTTCTTTAGCCTTGCCTCCCCAACTTTCAGCTACCGGCCCACTATCAAAACTAGCTGCTCTGTGAACAGAGGCTTACGTATTACTTTCTACCTCATCGAATTCGGCCCGGTTGGATGACATCTTATCTATATGAAAATAAAGTTCAATTTAAGTCAGAAGTTATCACATTATCACATGTTATATAATGACATGTATTTCTAGACTCTATACATGCTACATCAGTCCAAGAACTGACTAAATTGTAGCTCTGATACCACTAAATGTAACACCCCTAACTAATATATGTGGCTAGATTAAGGTTACAGAGTATTACCGATCAACTGAAAATTATTGATATACGTGATATGAAGTAATAAAATTTATAATAATGATCAAACCAAAAACTAACTATTATCACGATTTTAAGGCAAGCGCACCTATTGAACAGTAGTATAGCTTAGTGGTAAGACCGAGATATCGTACTCAATGGAACCAAAAGTACTAGTACTAACTTTCTTTCTATTATTTAACTAGAAATAAAAGGGTTTTTTATGAAACTAAACTAATTCTAAAACTAAACTATGAATGCACAAAAAGTAAATTGGGGAAAAACTCTCAGGAAAACTGAATGATTTGGACAATACTCAAGGGAGAATCCACCTAGACTTCACTTATTATCGATTCTTGAGCTAGAAGATTTATTCACTTGACTTGATCCGTAGAAATCTTTAATTTATGTTAATACCTCCGTCGAGGATAAGAACAACTAATCCTAGGTTGATTAACTGAAATCTCTTTCTAGTTAAAATCCCTAGTCTTGCATTAACTCGATCTATGGATCCCCTTATTAGGTTTGACCCTAATCCGACAGATTTATGTCGCCCTATGTTTAGGGTTCCATGCATCTCCATTTAATTATGCTAGATCTACTCTTAAACAGGGACTTTTGCTCATCTGAATAAGCACATCAATACTTGAATTAATACCTAGGACTCTTAAAACAAGAATTAAGAACACATAATTAAAAACAAATCAAGTATTTATCAAATAACTCAAGATAAAATAATAACAAGATCTGTCTTAGGTTTCATCCCCCTCAAGTATTTGGGGGATTTAGTTCATGATTATAAAAGAAAACATCTCAGAAGAATAAAGATAACAAAACATAAAGAACCCAAAAACCCCTGTAAGAATTTGAAGGAAGATCTTCAGTCTTGAGGAAGAATTCGGCTTCTGGGATGAATCAATCGGCTTCCCCTGGAGTAATTCCTTACTTCTACTCTCTGTGTTGGCAGAAATAAGGCACTCCTTTGTGGGAGAAAAAGTACCTCTTTTGATGGGAGAAAAGTATCTCTTTGTCGTTGCCCCCTAGGGTCTTTATATAGAGCTTTGGAGTGTCTTTCTTAGCCCCTAAACATCCTTTTTCGAGTGAAATTGGACTTCCTCACGACAGGGACATGCCCGTGTGCAACGCCAGTGTGGATCAAGGCCCAGGCCATGGTCGGGCCTGTTGATGGTGGTATGGCCGTGTGGTCTAGCCATGCTTGTTGGGGTTGGGCCGTGTTGGACTTTAGGTGGCACGGCCGTGTGACACGGCCATGTGGTGAACTTCCAGGCTGTGTTGTTTTCACACTTTGGCCCATTTTCTCCATTTTCAGCCTGTTTTTCATTCTATTCTCTTCCCTATGCTCACCTGAGTATAGAACATGAAATAGAAGCATTTAGAGCACCAATTTCCACAAATTCAATGATAATTCATCCAGAAATTAAGCTAAGCATAAGGTAAGAACATGTATAATTTGTCGTTTATCAATCATACAACATCATAACATTTAATAACTTAAATATATCATAAATCAATCACTCACATACATTTTGTCTTTAAATCGAGACTAATTTGAAAACAAAATAGAAAGCCTAAGAAAAAGATGCAAAAAATTAAAAACAGGGGTCATACGACCGTGTGGCTAGGTTGTGTGGAATCACCCCAGGCCGTGTAACTCTTGAACAAAGGACACATCGCCATGTCCCAGCCTATGTCCTCACCTGTGTAACTCATTGAGTAGGGTCACATGACCATGTCACACGCTTGTACGCCAGACCATGTCAAACGCCCATGTGCCGGGCCATATAGCTCTCTAAGTTGCCTCACAATACCGTGTGACAAGTCATGTGTTAAGCCATGTAACTCACTAACTTGTACACTAAGAAACTCTCAGATGACACACGATCATGTCGCTAGGCCGTGTGCCTCACATAGCTGTGTCACAAGTTTGTGTCTCAAGCCGTGTGAACCCAAAATTTATCCAAAATCAAACCATTTATGTATAACTTGTCAAACCACTTAAGCACACATTCAATGGGTTCAAACACCATTCAATATTGCATAAACATACCATTTCAAGCATCCTAAATCACCTAACCAATGTAACATTCAAAGGCACCACAAACATACCAAAACATCAACTATGAAAACATGCCATTTTGTTTCAAACATAATAACCTAATTCAAACACCTACCAAAACACATCACAATTACCACTTTCAAGCTAAACAAGCCTAACAAAATATCATACCTTTCAATTACTCTAAAGTGGTCCAAAGGCTTTACTCAACAAGCATTATATGTTCATCAACTAAACATATACTTCAAAGGCATACACATACTAAATCAACCATTTTGTACATCCATAACCATAAATACAAAAGTCCTATACATGTCATTATAAACCTTGGAAAAAATGCTAAAAAAAACTACCAAAAAGATTGTTGGATAGTGTGATAGGTCTCCGACGAGCTTTTTACCAAATCGAGCTTCCGATGATCTATAAAACAAAGATGTAACAGCCAATTTCTCTGTGGCGTCAGAATAGTGGTATTAAAATATGGTTTAAAGGTGTTAATTTATTAAAGAAACATGATTGGATGGCCTTAATTGGTGCATTAACCATTCTTAAGATAGTGGGATGGTTTGAGCTTTAATTTCTTTTAATTTTATATGTTTTATATGTTATTTTGTGTTATTGAAATAAAATAATAATGTTAAAATATGAAACATGAAAGCCATCTTTTTATTTTCTCCTTTTTTGGATCGAACCACTATTGTTAAAGAGCTTGGAGCTTTGGTCTTTTGCTTCCCTTGCATTTGTATGCTCTCAATGTCCCTTTTTAGTTATTTTTACGTTTTTTGAAATTGTTGTAGCTTAATCTAGCTAACTCGGGGATCAATTTGATAGATTTTTAAATGTTTAGAATTTTATCATTGATGAATTTGAGATTTTCTTGAAAGTTTATCGTAGAATATTAAGCTTGGTTGCTAGAAAAGTCTATTTTGTAAAGTAGTTTTTGGTAATTTTAATGTTTAAGGACGAAAATGTGAAATTAGTAAAAGTACAACAACTTGCTATGAAATAACAACAAATATGGGCTGTAATAGGGTTCCAAAAGATTCAAATAAACTTGAAATTTAATAAAAATTGTTAATTTGCATGTTTTGGATTTAGGGACTAAATTGTATAAAAGTAATATGTTGGGGGTAGTTTTCTAAAAATCTCAGAAAGAACTTAATTGCATAAAATGAATTGATTTTTCTATTACAATTAGTGAATTGAATGGCATTATTATTTTAGATCAAGAACAGCTGAAAAAATAGAGGAGAAAATGAAATTATCAAATAGCCCCTATACTTAATCGTTGCTGCAATTTAGTCTGGTAAGTTCGTATGAATTGTAATCACTTAAAATGTTGTTTAAATTGAATGTTTATTATGTTATTTGATGTAAATCAATAAAAATATAAATGCATCAAAGCTATGATGAGTTGATAGATATTGAATCCTGGTTGAACCTTAGGAATTCTTAAGATACAAATGATATATCATTAGGGATTTCATGTTTCGGGTGTTGGTCTTGAATGTCCTACCGATGGCTGAGGCCTGGTATTTGTTACGGATTCAGCTCATGTGAGCAGCATCGTGTAGCTTACATTCTAATCAACAACTGTGTGAGTAGGCCCATTTCACAGCTCGTGTGAGCATTGATATAGAGGAAAGGTTACAGTTATATATAAATGCACACTTCGTGTGAACTTTCCCGAGTATCCAATGTAATTCAAAATGGTTCAACAGGTAAGAAAAAAAATGGAATGATAAGTAACTTAATGGAAAGGTTCATGACTTTTTGAAAGGTTTGATGTGTATATAAGGTATCTTATAAAATCTATTCATGTTATAAATGAGTTTATATGATTTGTCAATGAATTTACCAATATGTGAGTTGGATGATGTTTGACGTGTATAATTAAATGTTATGTTTAGACATGGTTGATTTCTTATGTATCAAGAAAAAGTATACTAACTTGTGAGTTTGGTGTATTATATAGGCTTTTGTTAAGCTTATGATATTGGTAAAGGTTTATACTGATTCTATAAGTTTCATTACTGCAATGGTATGTTATGTTTAAAGATTATACAAGCTTACTAAGCACTCATTGCTGATGTAGTTATTTTCCTTTGTTTTATAGATTTTTTAGAAGCTCGACCAGTTGGAAACTTGTTAGAGACCTATCACACTAACTAGCAATCAATTTGGTAGTTTTTGAGTGATTTGGCTAAGGTTTATAATAGCATTTATAAGGTGTTTGTAATGGTAATATGGTATATTTGTTAATGGAGTTATGGCATGTTTAATCTTTCGATAACTATGTTGGTTGAGTATAGTTTGATTCTTCATCAAGTTATGTTGTTTGGTTGCTTTAAAGTTCTTATTTATAAGGTTATCTTGGCATGTTGGTGATGGTTTGAAAATGGGTACTTGTAGTTCTTGTTAAGTTAAGTCCCTTTGATCACTTTTAGCTAATTGTTCTACATTTAGGCATATAGTGGAATTAGGCCTTTAAGCATGGAATGAAGCAATGTTAACATGTTTTGGTAAATGGTGTTTAAATGTATTTGTGGTGCCTTTGAATGAAATATTGTTTAGGTGATTTATGATGCTCGAAATGACATGTTTATGCAAATTTTGAATGGTGTTTGAGCACTTGAATGTGTGCTTAAGTGGTGTGAAAAGTTATGTATGAAATGGAATGGAAATGGCTTGATTTCAGGTTAATTTTGGGTTCACACGTTCGAAGACATGGGCGTGTGACTCAACCGTATAAGGCATATGGCTTGGTGATGCAGCCACGGGTCATCTGAGAGTTCCTTAGTATGCAAGTTAGTGAGTTACACGGACTGACACACGGGCTTGTAGGGCAACTCAGAGAGTTACACAGTCTAACACACAAGCGTATGACATAGTCGTGTGACCCTACTTAGTAAGTTATACGGTGGGGACACGGCAGTGTGTCCGTTGTTTAAAAGTTACACAGCTATGTAACACCTATTTTCTAATTTTTGCAACTTTTTCTAAAAACTTCTATTTTGTTTCAAATTAGTCCTGAATTGTTTCTAAGCTATTTTTAGGCCCTCGAAGGCTTGATTTAAGGACAAAGTGTATGTGTATGACTCATTTATTATATGTTTCATTTATTTTAATATTATGATTAAAAATGTTTTCAATTGTATGGTAATGCTCCGTAGCCCTAATCCGGTGATGGAGACGGGTTAGGGGTGTTATAAAGAAAATAAACTACGTAAGCAATGAGGGCTTCGTAAGCTCGTATAAACTTTAAACATAACTTACCATTTCAATGTTACAAAACATAAATTATACATAATTCAACACCAATGCCATAAGCTTAACAAAGCCTAATCAACATCACCAACCGACAAGTTAGTATATGAATAAATAACATAATTGAAATCAACCATAAGATATGTAAATTTCCATATGTACAACATTATTTAGTTCATAATCCTTTCACTAAGTCATGATTTAATCCATTTGCATACTTACCATTTCGTTCCATTTTTTTGCCCGTTGAACCATCTAGAATTACATCGGATACTCAGGAAAGCTCACAGAAAGTGTGCCTTTACAATAACCATAACCTTTCCTTTACATAAATGCATACACAACCCGTGTGCTAGGCCATGTGGTTGGCCGTGTAACTCACTATTCATCAATTTGAAGCCACACGGCCAAGGCACAAGGGCGTGTGTCCAGGCCATGTGTGGCCATGTTAAACGTAGCATTCTCATGGGCAACAGACACGGGCATGTGTCTAGGCCATGTAACTCACTGTATGTGACTTAGGACTACACGACTAGGGGCATGGGTGTGTGTTCAGGTCGTGTGAGTCACATGGGCAAGGACACGAGCGTGTGTCCAAGCCATGTAACTCACTATTTATGTTTTGGAACCACACGGGGAAAGGACATGGGTGTGTGTGCAAGGACATGGGCATGTGTCCAAGTCGTGTGGCAATAAATAGGGTCTGAACCTTGTTTTTGAAGGTGCAAGTGTCGTCCAACACTAACACAGACCTCCACAATGTATGGATGATCTGAATTTAATTGTGTGAGAACTATCTAATGCTTTATAATCGACATATGGATAACATAAATGTTTGTATACTTTAGTGACTATTTATGACACTGAACTGTATCACATATGTTGTGGATACTTTTACTTTGCATTTGCATGGTATGGGATTTTGTGAAGTAGGAAGTAATCAGTTCTGAATTGGTGGCTAAGCCACGATGTGTATAAATGTGAATCTAGTGAATCCACATTTTCAATCTAGCAGCTAAGTTGCATCTTTGTAAACGTGTTTGATAGATACTCTATAGTGTGTAGGATTGGTTGGGCATTTAACACCCTTAACGGTGTGTTGGGATGGCCAAAGATGGTGTGCAGAGGTGTAACACCCTTAACCCCTGTCCATCTCCGGAATAGGGTTACAAGGTACTACCAATTGAACACTACTTTCGGACATTCAAAAATACATATATAAAGTAAATCTTTATTCACTCTACAGTAATGAACATTAAAGAAATTTAAAACATTTAAATTTTATTTAACATCACCACTCGAAATCATTAATCATTATTATGTAGCTAACATAATCATGTACTATTCATATGTTTGTAATACAAACTCAAAATATATCTTGATTCAAATGACGAGTTAAGCCTATACATGCCATTTTTTTTTAAAGGTATAAACTTTTAAAAGTGCCAAAGATAGTTACGATAGTGTGAATGACTTTGAACTTGAATCCCTGAACTTGTAGCTTTCAAACGAGATATATAAAACAGAGTAACAAAGACACTCGAAGTAAGCTTATTACCTTAGTAAGTCTTAAGTAAATAAAACAACTTAACTTAGTTAAACACATTGATTAAGTATAAATAATCTAATTATCACATTATTTGGCCGGATAGGCCTAACCACAATAGTACACATTTTCATTGACATCTCATTTATTTAGAATCTGAAATCACATAGGTATCACATATACTTCTATGTATATAAATTCCACAAAAGCCGAATACATAGATATACCACCACTTCTCATATGCATTGCATAAATAACTTTCACATACCTGAACAACTTAATTTAGTGAACGAATTCGGATATCGTATAGCATGAGCTTTCCCAAATTCACTGCAAGCTGTCTTCCTGAGCAACAGTTACTAATTTATTTATAACTAGAGCTACGAATATCCAAATCAAGTGCCGTAAATTTTTCCTGAAAATGGACTCATATATCTTATATAAAATAAATTTTCAGAATTTTTTGTTTGGCCAATCAATACCAGATTTTTCTTAAAATTTCCCCTGTTTCACTGTTTGACTATCCTGAACACTCTTCGTTGCGAATCAGATTTCTCATTGTACAGAATTCAAAATGTTTTATCGTTTAGTTCATTTGAAACTAGACTCATTAAGGAGTCTAATCATATAAATTTTATCTTATAACCATTTTTGTACAATTTATAGTGATTTTCTAAAGACAAAGCAGGGGATCTCAAAGTCATTTTGACTCTGTCCCACGCCACATCAAATATCTCATTATTGGAAATTCTTTTGCTTACATGGTTTCTTTTATAAGAAACTAGACTCATTGAGCTTTAATTACATTATTTATTCATCCTCTAACTCAACTCCAACAATTTATAGTGATTTTCTAAAAATCACGTTACTGCCGCTGTCCCAAGCAGATTCACTCTTTAACACATTCCTTGCAATCATATTATTTAAACATGTATATCACCACTCAACTTCATCACATTTTTGTAATTGCATTTAACATATCAATACTTCTAATCACTTGTCCGATGTACTCCTTTCATACACATATATACATAAACATATGTGCATATAGTAATTTAATTCTTTAGTTCATTAATATTTCTTTATCAACAAATGAATCATTCAGACAACTATTAGATTTCCGTATAAAAACATAAGAAATCACGCGTATTCTTGTCACACATATAAAGTAACTGAATATACTCCATACCTTGCACTTGCATAGTTGATCAAATGCAACTTAGTTTGATAGGCCTTCAAATAGCAAATTGTAACATTATAATATAGGTATACCATTAATCTCATGCTCGGAATAGTTCAATGGTACTTAGCCTAATTTGTTTCAATGGCTACTGGCCTACTAGGCATCGTGGCCTGAATACCACTCATAGTAATTTCATTTACTTTATATCATTTATTAATATATCAACTCATAATTCAATCAGTGACTACATCACATAAAATATATTCAAAATACAATTCACATATAATAGATCATAACACATTCGACTATCACACATAGCCATTACTAAATTCATGTTCATCCTATTCACCCTTGCTTATCCGAAATACATATATCAATTATCCTTCTTTATAAAACTCTTAGTATATGCTTCATTGCCATCCACAATTCAATCGAACAAGCTAGTCATTTTCGGCTTGTAACATTAACATTGATAATTATTCGTGTATATATATATATATATCACATAAACTTAACATCCTCATTTCTATATTCATTAAATCTTTAAACACATATAATCAACTTAATCATTTAAGAACTTACCTCGACTGTAATCATACGACAATTTCAACTACTCGGCCGCCTTCGTTTTTCTTTTCTCAATCCGAATGTATACCTTCTCATATGCATACATAAATTCACACTTCAACCACATTAGCCGAATGTCATTAAGCCCTTGAAACATATTTATGAACTTTAAAACACTAATTCCATGCATTAATTTATGAACGTACCAATGCCGTATACTTCATAAAGCTACCAAAGCTCACCATTTTCCCACTTCACACACACACAACTAAATTCTTTTATTTGATACCTAATTTCATTGTTTCATAGCTCATTTTAATAATGACATGATTAATTCGACAAAGAAAATTTCCTTTCTTATTAACACATATACGACAACTTCTCTTTTCAACATTTTAATACTAACCTTTAAACAAATTGATCATAGCCGAATATTTATTTATCATATAAATTAAAAATTAGATTATGAATAGGTTAAAAACCTTACAATCGGCCACCTCAAATTATTCATTTTAAAAAAATGCTAATAACCATACTTTCATAGCTTAAAAATTCCCTCGGCCATTAAAGAAATTTTTTTAACATCAAAAGCATTTGAAAGTTCATAAATTTCTTCCATAGTCGAATGGATGTACAACCAAAATTTTAAAACCAAAACAATCTCTTCTTACATCATAGCCATTGCCGAATCTAATATACTAATTAACCCAACATCAATGAGCCGTTTCGGTGAAAGCAAAATAAGAAGTTCCTAGCTTAGTAAATACAACTCACTAAAATACACATCAAACACACCAATTTCTTCCATAACCGAAAGCTTAAACACATCTTTTAACCCATTTAAACCAAGGATTATTTTAAATGCAAGAAGACAACATCTCCTTATCAAAAACTACAAAAATTTAGTAGCAAACATACCTTCAATTAACCTATAAGCATCCAAAAATCAAAGGCTTCCAACAAAGTTCTTTCTTTTTCTTTTCTCAATTTTCGGCAAAGCACAAAAGATGAACACTCATCTTTATTTTCTTTGTTTTATTCATCTTTTCTATTATCTTAATTATTTTTTTATTTCATATTACACACACTATGTAATTTAATAATATTAAACAATGTGTATAATGCTTTTAATCATGACATTGGCCAGCCACTAACTTGATTTTGGGCAATTTGACATGCATCTACACATCTTTAATTGCATGCACTTATTAGTCCTCACGAATTTACCCATTAAAATTCCTATGTTCACAACCAAGTCCTATTTGGAAAAATTTACATCAATTGACTACATCAAAACATCAAAAATTTCACACATGGTTTAACACATATAATAGACATAGAAATGAGCATTTAGAAAATTTTTCGACTCGATTTTGTGGTCCTGAAACCACATTCCGACTAAGGTCAAATTAGGGCTGTTACAAGAGGTTCGGGGTAGGAACAACTGAATCTAAAACTGCTTCTGTTTATGTAACTGATCTGTTCTGTATTTGAACTGAAATGGCTTCTGTTGTTTAATCAAATCTTAGGATTCGAGAATTATCTTTCAAATGTATTTCAATTGAATGAATCTCTTTTATGCACCAAGTTCACAACTTATTTATTTACTGATTGGATTTTAGGTGGTTCTCAAACTTGAATGGGTCGGCGCCGTGGGAGCTCGATCAAGCTTTTATCTTTCTTTTAGAAACTACTATTAGGAAATTCAGTATTATATGATATTATAATGTTTAGAAAGATTGCATATTTAGTTAATTATGTATGGATATTAAGTGATGAATGGTTCATTTTGACTGCATTATAAATGTGGTATTTTTAGTATCGTTGATGTAATTCTCTTGACTTGGTCTAGATGTCTAGGTCGGTTTTAAGGTGTTACATTTAGTGGTATTAAAGCCAGGTTAGTCAAAACTCGAACTGTGTTTGGGCTCATAATGTGTGATAAAATGTCGTTAAATGACAATATGATTTTTGAGTCAATGTGAAAACTAAAATAATAGTAAATGATCGAGCCTTCGACGCTGAACCTATAAATATTTCTTTTTTGTTGTAATGTTCAACTGGAACACCATATTACATAAACTGTTATATGGTTAAATACTCTAATGTGAGCTGGTGGATTGTTCTGATGAAAGTCTGAACTGATCTGTGCACTCTGACATTGTAGATAGATTGCTATCATGAGTTCGTGCGGTAGTCATGGATGGGGAACTCATGGGCGTCGTGGACAACGTGGAGGAGCTTGAGCAGCGTTATCCTTTATGGGTAGTATGCCCAATCTAGATACCAACAAGACTGTTGGTACTACTATTGCTCAGATGGAGTCCTAGACTTCAGCGGTTGGGGACGACGCACTGTCTCAGGCTATGGTTCGAGCATTGGAGAGGGTCGTAAGGCCCCATTCTACTCAGTATGTCGAGGGTCGGTTACTAAACGACTCTGGTTGAATAGGGCTAAATTGTTCAGGGGCGTCATATGAGTCGCTTCTATTATTGATAAATATTGGCTCGAGGCTATCGAGTGTATCATGACTGATCTCGATTGCACTCCCACTCAAATTTAAGGGGTATGATGTCTTTATATAAGACCCCTTACCTGTATTCGATGCCGAAACAGGGTACGAGACATTACCGGACTTATCACGCGAACAAACATTCAATCTTAGATTACAAATTTGCATCCAAATTAAAACTTTTAGTAATCAGTTATATCATCCCCGAAACGAGCCTACGAGGCCCAAAACATGCATTGGAAGTGATTCGAGACTAAACTGTGAAGTTTAGAAATTTTTACCACACTTAGAAAATTGTCCCACTAAATAGGGGTCAGACACTCGTGTGGTTATGGTACACGCTCGTGTGGGCAGGTCGTGTGGTCACACACGCCCGTGTCCCTGACCTGCATAACTCTTTGTTTATGACGTCATCAACATTTGAAGGTCACATAGCCAAGTCACACGCCGGTGTGCTTAGGCCATGTGATTGATTTAATTTTCATAATTTTTCATAAAATAGGTGCAGACTTCACACACCCTAGACACACGCCTGTGTTCAAGGCCGTGCCATCTGGGCATTTTGTTTCTCAAACTTAACGTGCAAGGGGCACAGGGCTTGTCCACATGCCCATGGGGCTGATCGTGTGTCACAAACGGCCTAGACACGTGCCCGTGTGGACAACTTTAAGGCTATTTTCCAAGCCATTTGCCACTCTAATAGCATTTAACATGGCATTAGTTGACAATCAAACATCCACAGACATGGCTTGAACATGGCATTCCCACAACATCAAAGGCATTAACTCATGCATGCACAAATAAATAGGTTTACAACCCAGTTAGTCAATATAAGCCATATCTCATGGCCACATACAAACAAATCATTTGGCCATTATAACCCGACACCCTCGCCTAATCAATAATTGTAACAGCTCAATTTTGGGTCTAGTAAGAATAGTGGTTTCGAGACCTCAAATCTGAAGTGAAAAAAATTATTTTATTAATTAATTAAGGTCTACAGCATGATGGAATTATTATGTGAAAATTACGCAAAGTAATTTTACCGTTTAAGTGCTTAATTTGATTAAAGGACTTAAGCGCATAAAATGCAAAAGTTGGATTCTATTTGTTAAAAGTGTTCAATGGCTATTAAAAGGAAGTGCTAAGTACTTGCATGGCAATTAGCCCATTGATATTGTGAGTGGACAGTTAGGCAAAACATATAAATAGAGAATTTTGTTTTTTATGTTTTGATCAAAGGGTATTTTGGTAATTAAGTTGATAAGTATAATAAGACAAAAATAGTAAAAAGGCATCATCTTTTTCTCTTTTCTTCTTGAACCGAATGTGAAAAGAAAATGGGTAGCCATGGAGAAAGCTACATTCGACCAAGCTTTGTGCTTTAATTGGTGAGTCGTTTTTGCTCGGTTTTTAATAATTTTTACATTTTTTAGATCGTTGCATCTTAATCTAGCTAGTCAGTATCTCTAAGTTTTGAACTGTTAAAGTTTTTAAAATTTTCCATTGATGAATATATTTGTATTTTGATGTTTGATGATGGAAAATGCATCTTTGTTGTTAAATAAACGACTTTTACTAAGTGATTTTTGGTGGAAACGTCCAAAAGGACCTATTTGTAATAGTCGTGAAATATGTTAAAAATCTATTTTAATGGAAAATCTGGGCTGCTATAAGCATGAAAAAGGTTCAAATAGGCATGGGTAGTACAGAAATTGAATGAATTTCATTTTACGAGCCTAGGTGCAAAAGTGTAAATATGACAAAGTTTAGGGGTAAAAATGTAATTGTACCAAAAAAGTGAAATTGGGCTAATTTGAGTAGCATGATAAATAAATAAATTAAATGTGTTGTTATAGATCAAGGAAGACTTAGACTTAGAATGGGGGAAAACAAAGAGTATGACGAAAAAGTTCTTTTCACGGATTGTACTATTGAGGTAAGTTCGTATGTTGAAATAAGTATTAAATTATATATGTATAAATGTTTAATTGATATAATTGTAGTAAATTCTATATTATTGAAATGAAATGTGATTACTTGAGTACGATACTACGGAAAAGACCACGGTTGGACCATGCCATAGTGAAGATGTAAGACCATAGCTTGGCTATGGCATTCAAAAGCGGTAAATTGATGGAAAAAGACCATGGTTGGACCATGGCAATATGCGAACATGTGATATGTGATTTCGTGTAAGACCATGTCCGAGACATGGCATAGATACGAGATCGTGTAAGACCATATCTAGGATATAGCATCGATATGTGATTTTGTGTAAGACAATATCTGGGATATGACATCGATATGTGATTTCGTGTAAGACCATATTAGGGATATGGAATTGCTATGTGATTTCGTGTAAGACCATATCTGGGATATGGCATCGAAATGTGATTTTGTGTAAGACCATATCTAGGATATGGCATCGATATGTGATTTCATGTAAGACCATGTCTAGGACATGGCATCAATATGAGATATCGTGTAAGACCATAGTTGGGCTATCAGCATCGATATATGATCCCATGAAAGACCATATCTGAGATATGGCATTGGCATCTTACTATGTGTATGCGATTTCCTGGGTAATTTAAGGTCTATGTTGAAAGATGTAAAAGGCTATGTTTATGTCATGAAGTGGTACAGGTATGTACGTGAAACTCATGAGAAATGAGCTCGATTTATGATGCATTAATGGTAAAGATGTAAATGAGTAAGTCATATCTATGAGAATGATCTTGTGATGACCTTGTAATTATAGGTCTATACTTATGATGTGTAAATATGTGGTAAATTTGATTTATGATCATGTGTGAGACTTTTAGACCAAATTAAATTGAGACATGATATGTTTAAGTCTTTGTTGTTGATGTATAGGTTAAATTGGCCAATGAATGGCATGTAAATATGTGATAATGACTAGTTATTGGAATGGCTAGCTACGAATATGCTTTTGTGTTATGTGTGTGTCTAAATGAAAGTTAATACAAAAAAATAATGATAGAGTAAAATTAGCAATAAAACAGTTTTCGATAGCAGCAGTTGTATAACTTTGAAAAATCACCAAAAATTGTGGAAATCGAATTAGAGGTTGAATAAGACAAGAAATTAAAGCGTATTAAGTCTAATTTCAAATAAAAGAAACGATGTGAACAAAATAACTTCATATTATGAGATATTTGAATTTTTGTGAGACAAAGTCAGGATGATTTTGGAATACCTTATCTAACTTTGTGTAACACCCTAATTTTCGGGATTCTGTGATTTTCGTGTGAATTTGGTTAAAATTTAAATTTTTGTATTTGGTTGTGCAATTCTTATTTGGAGTGTTTAAATGGGCCTATGGAAGGCCCATGAGTTGGCAAAAACCCAGTAGAATTTTTGATTTTTGGACTTAAGGAGTTGGGGTCGTGGATAGGTGGTCTTATTAAAAGATGTGGGTAAAATGTAACACAAATGAGCTCCTGGCAAAGTGGCTAAGTGACACCACTTAGTTGCTAAAAAAGTGGCGTGTAAGTGGAAGGGAAGAGGCCAAGGTTCGACTCACTAAGCAAATATTTATGTTGTTTATTTTTGTGTCTTGAGTAGGCTAGAATTTGAGTTTGATAGGAACTCTGTTGACAAGAGTTTGAATTGGTCATGAGCTAAAATCAAGGAGTGATAAGGGGGAGGATAATTGGGAGAGATTTTAGGGAAATTTGAAAGTGGAGAAGTGGTGGCCGGCCAAGGGGGTGTGTAGTGCTAAATTGGCATTTGCGTTAAGTTTTGTCACTTTCGACATTTTTTTTCCCTTGTGCCGTTTGACCCACACCAAAATCCCTCTTATTTTCTTTCATTCTTCTCTTCCACATTCTCTTTTCCCTTATTTATTTCCCTTTAATCTCTAGAAAAGTCGAACCTTATTCCCCTTCCTACTTCTCTTTTTAGCCAAACACTCTAAATAAGCCAAATCCCGAAAATCATCTTGTGCCGTTTTCTTCTAAGCCAAACCCTTAATGTTTTCTTCATCTCTTGTAGCTGATTCTTGTAACCTTTAAACCCTAATTCCCTATCAACAAAAATTATTGTAAAACTACCATCTCAAATCACCTTCTTCTCCCTTGAATCAAAAGCCAAAAGTGCAACACTTGTGGAGACTTGGTGGCCGAATCTTAATATCTTTATGGTGCGATTTCTGCTGGTGTTTGGGAGCTTGGTTTGTGGCAAATCTGAGTCAATACGGGATTGGAATCATTGGTGTAAGTGAACCCTTGGTAAGAGTTCGAAACCTTGGTTATATTTTGGTACTATAGAGTAAGAAAAGCCGGAAACCCCTGTGTTTAGGGAGGCTGTCATTTTGAAGTATAGGCCTTATGAGGTCTTTTCATTCGGTTTTTATGGTTTAATGTTGTGAAATAGACCATCTTGGAGGAGTAGCAAGGCTTGTAGAATCGGTATGGATAAACTTGGATCTAATCATCGGATCCTGCGAAGGTAAGTGATCTATGGCTAGCTAGTAGGGGTTTTTGGCCGATTGTGAATAAGGGGATTTTGGGTATTGTTGTTAATGTTAAAGATCTAACGTAGTAGGTAATTGTTTGTAGAACAAGCGCGTAGTGGATTTTGGGAAGCGATCGTCACTAATCAGGTGTGTAACGAACCTTCGTAGTAGCTTAGATTAATATTTGCTGAAAAGTCAGAATGCCGAAATTCTGGCATTTCGGGAACTTGTGGTTTTGCGAATGGTTATAGACGCGATAAGTACAATAAGATCTGTGATTGTATCGATGAAACAAGAAGGGCACGATTTTGCGCACGATGGTAAGTTGGGCCTCGATTGGCTGAAATTGGGCCCACTGGGTTTTCGAGCCCATTTGGGTAAAAGTGGTAAAAAAAATAGGAATTGGTTAAATTGCATATCAAGACCGTTAATATCATTATGGAATATAGGCTAAATGGGCCTAGATGAATAATTGGCTACGTAGGGCCCATTAGGGGTTTTGGGCCCAAAAGCTGGAATTGGTTAAAATGGATTAAAATTATCGTTCAAACACTCAGAATTGATGAATGAGCATGGAAGACCCTGATAATTGATAAAATTACGTAATTACCCTTATAACATGAAAATGACTATTTTGTCCCTAGGTGAAAATGACCGTTATACCCCTATAGTCTTATTATGATTATGATGCTTGTGATATTGTTATTATACATGATATGCTATGATATGTATACGATATGACATGTTATACTCATTATATGCATGGGTTGGGTTTATTTGAATGGAGGAAGTGTTAAAGGGCTTTGCCCCAGTTATTAAAAGAGGCTAGGCCTCCAGTTATATGATAAAGCAGCTATGCTGCCAGTGGAGAGTTTGGTTGGGTGGGTTGAGTTATTCCCCACATAGAGAGCTTGGTTGGTACGGGTGGAGAGTAGCGGATGGTGGGTTGAGTAGTCTCCCCAAATGGGCTTGCATACATTTATTGATATTACATGTGATATTGGAATGGGCCTACGAGCCATACCGTTTACAGAAAAGGCTTCGGCCCAGTAATATGATTTATGAGGAAAGACTTTGGCCCAGTAACCGTTATACGAAAGGCTTCGGCCCAGTTGTCGTTGAGACTGAGTTGGGGCTTAGGCCCAGTATGCTGATTTTGATTTGGGCTCTGAAAGGGTTTGTTGCACACTGAGTTTCCAAACTCACCCCTTTCCTCAACCTTGCAGGTGAGCCTTGATGTTGAGACTTGGAGCCGGAGGGGATTCAGAGTGGCCATGGTGACTGCTTTCGGACTATTTTCATAAAGTACTTGGTTTTTCTCTAAAATTTACAATTTAAGTTTTATTATTTGGTTTTGGGTTGTAACAAGGCCATTTTAATTATTTCCCTGGGATTTTTATATTTTATACTTTATTTTATTTTACTAACCTGATATTGGTTTAAAATGGGCTAGACTTAGGACGCGTTTTCAAAATGATACTTGTTTTCAAAATGACGCAATGATATAATAAAACGATTTATCAAAAACATCTACTTAAATGAACTCCAACCCAATTCGTTTTCCAAAATCTATCCCTAAACTAAAGTGTGGCAATGGTTGTGGGCATGTCTAGGATTGGATCCAATCAAGAGCTTGGTACTTAAGCAGCCTACATGGCTCACCTCCTCTGTTTCAGATACCTACCTAGTGCACAGCTTCCATTCACTTTATTAGCAAAGATAACCTTTTAAAACATTAAGAAAGACTTTGGATGAAATATGGGGTTTCTTAAATAGTTCAAGTGTGACATGTCGGATCTGGCCATAATGTCTAGGCCAGGTTTGGGGTGTTACACTTTGAAAATTCATTAAAAATTATGTAAAAATAATTATGAGTTATAATTTATATTTTTAAAATTATAAATGAGTCTATTTTCAAGAGAGACAAACAAAAGCATCATCTAAATCACGTACTAGGAGATAATGAATTTTTAGTACAGAAGGGTCGAAACTGTCATATAGCAAAATAGGGATGACTTTAAAGAATTAACAGTACTTATTGGATAAACCATAAATTTTGAAAATTTTATGATAAGAGGATATGTGAGTCTAGTTTCCTAAAAATCAAGCTTAGCTTAATTTGGAGTTCCGTAGCTCAAGATATAAATAATTTAGTGACTATGACTCAAGTAGACAGCTTGATATGAACATGAGTAAATAGTGGAACCATGTGCAATTATGATTATATTATCTTTAGAACATATTGTCAGGATTGGTAAAAGCATGTTAATAAATTGCTTATTATTTACATACCAACTTACTAAGCTATATAGCTTATCCCTTCCTTTTCTTTTCCTATAGTGTCACAGATACTAGCTCGGGTTAGAGATTGTCGGAGATTCTATCACGCTATCAAGCTATTGATCGGTATCAATGTTTTCAAGCATTTTAAGTTTATGGCATGTATAGGGATTCAGTCATTTTTTGTATAAGTTATTATGTCTTTGCCAAATGTATTGGCTTGTAATGGGGAAAGGTTTGATTTATGTGTTGCCATGTAACTTTGCTTATATTGGCTAATTGGTTGTAAGCCTATATATATATATATATATATATTATGCATATGTCAATGTCTTGTGATGTGAGTTGTGTTTGCATGACACATTATGAGTTATGGATTATAGCATAAATACCTAATGGTTGAATGTGCTAGCAGTCTTAATGTCTAATGGCTAAGTTTAGCTCAATGGTATGGTATGATAGTTAGATGCAATTATGCACGAATAAGAGATGTTGGTGATGCATATTGAATGTGGCTAAGTGTGACTAGGTATAGTGGTTGTTAAATGACAAGTCTAAGGCCGAATTGTTGATATATTGATAGCTTATTTATGCCATAAAATACACATTTGAATTTATGTTTAAGTATGTGCAAATGAGAGTGACAAATGGTTGGGAAAATAACCAATTTCTTAACTACACTGGCAGAGACAAGGCCGTGTGTCTTAGTCGTGTGGGGGACATGACCTAGCACATGGGCGTGTGACTTGGTCGTGTGACCCTCATTGTAACACCCCTCACCGTATTTGACTCTGGGACAAGGTTCGAGGCATTACCGTGCTTGAACATACTTAAACTTCTTAAACTGGGCCATAAAATTTCTTTCAAAATTAAAACTTTTCAACTTCCATCTTAATGTCCCTTATACGGGCCTATGAGGCCCTAAAACATACACTGGTAATGGTTTGGGACTAAACTGAGAACTTTTGAAAGTTTGGAGGCATAATCAAAATTTCTATATTTTGGACAGTCACATGCCCATGTGGGCAAGCCGTGTGGTCTTGCATGCCTGTGTGGCTCAAGACACGCACATGTCCTCGACCCGTGTAATCTCTGTTGATGACATCATCAAACATTTAGGGGAACACGGCCAAGTCACATGACCGTGTGCTAGGCTGTGTCCTCTACATGGCTGAGACACACAGCCGTGTCTCTGCCCGTGTGGCCAACACTTAGGCTATTTTCCAAGCCCTTTTGTTGCCCTTAATTATTTATACACTTATACCTTTCAAAGGCACATATCATACCCTCAATTATTCTTAACTTACTCATCAAACACATGTAATATATGTAACACCCCTTACCCGAGTTTGACGTCGAGACGGGGGTACGATGCATTACCGTACTTAAACATGTTTGAATACATAAACTTGGGCTATAAAAATTCATTCCATTTCAAAAAATTTTCACGAAATCTCTTACTATCCTTATCATGGGCCTACAAGGCCCAAAACATACATCAGTGTGTTCCGGAACCAATCTGAGAACTTTCGGGCACTTAGAAAAATTTTGCCTAAAATAGGGCCACACGCCCATGTGAGATGGGACATGCCCGTGTGGGTAGGTTGTGTGGTCACCCACGCCCATGTCCCTAGCCTGTGCTGAATTTATTTTCATTTCGAACCTACAGGGGTCTTGACACGGCTTGAGCACACACTCGTGTGTACGACCCATGTCCCTTACATGGCCTTGACATGCCCGTGTCCATAACCTATGCTACAATCTAACTTAACAGAGAGAATAACTTGAATTTTCACACAGCCAGAGCACACGCTCGTGTGCTCATCCCGTGTGCAACACTGACTTAGCTAATTTGGATGCATGGGACACACGGTCTATGAACATGCCCATGGGGGCTGACCGTGCATCACACAAGGTCTCGACACACGCCCATGTACCCAACCGTGTGGACAACTATAGGCTATTTTCCAAGCCTTTTTCCACCTTGAAACTTAACCAACCACAACATTCAATCCATTGATACACAAAATGACATTTATCCACATCTAATACTCGCAATTCAAAGCATCCAACAACATTCATTATTCCTACTTAAACATGCAAAATTTGCACATTTATGAATTTCATCAACTTTGCATAACTTAACTTAATCAATATTAGCCCACTTGCATGGCTATTACAACATGACTTGAATAGTAACAATAGCCAACACATTTGGCTATCAAAATGACACATATCAAAGTAACCAACTCCCTATACATGCCATACATCAAAATAACTAATTTTACTATACCAAAATAGATGGGTTGATAGTGTGACTTCGAGCTCCGACTTTAAATGATCCCCGAGCTAATTCGGAAAATCTACAAGATAGAAGGGAAAGTAAAGGAATAAGCATAAAATGCTTAGTAAGTTTCATGGAATAATATAGCAACATAAATCATGAAACATCAATCAAATTAAATATCATGAAAAATGTGATATATTATCTTACTCCTTTTTAAAGCTTACTCAATCTGAAGACTCATTCAATCTCATAACTTACTCGTTCACATGACTTACTCATTCTTATAGCTTACATTTCATTTTCTCGTAACTTACTCGTGTGCACCTGTAACACTCATCATAAAACTTTAGTTCTCTTATTAACTGATCAACTTGAATAGTTTCTCTGTTAATGTGCTTAGAATAACGATGGATACATGTGATGTCAATCTCATGGTAAGATGTCAAAGCCATATCCTAGATATGGTCTTACATGGGATCTCATATCGATGTCAATCCCATGTCCCGGACATGGTCTTACGCAAGATCATAAGATGATGCCGATGCCATGTCCCAGACATGGTCTTATATGGGATCTCTCTTAGATGCCCATGCCATGTCCCAGACATGGTCTTACAGGGGACCTGTATCTTATCTCGGTGCCAAAGCCATGTCGGAGACATGGCCTTATACGGGACCTTATGTCGATGCCAATGCCATGTTCCAAACATGGTCTTACATGAGATCTCAGTTCAGTGCCGATGCCATATCCCAGATATGGTTTTACATGGGACCTACATAACTCATGACCACGATATCCATCATTTTTTTTAACACATAATCGAACTTATACAACTATAGCTTCATCTTATCTTGGTAAAATCATAATAATCAATTTCATGAATTATACAAATTTCATACCATGTCATATTAATGACTTCATGGAATTTCATGAATTCCTAGAAAATCATCACAATAAATTTTCGTAAATCATACAAGGCAAAATTATCACATACAACTTACCTCGATTACAAAATGTGGGTGAATGCTCGGTTTAGTTAACTACTTTACTTTTTTCTCGATTTCGGTCTGAGCTTCACATTTCTTGATCTAAAATGACAAATTTAGCTTATTTAGTACCCACATTGACTAAATAGTACATAATTCATATTTTGGAAAATTTATAATTTTGCCCCTAAACTTTTACATATTTACAAAATGGTCCCTAGGCTCGTACAACGAAATGCACTTATTTTCTATGTTACCCAAGCCTAGCTGAACCTTTCATGAGCTCATAGTAGCCCACATTTCCTATCAATTTGTACATTTACTACACATTTTACTAACTTTGCAATTTAGTCCCTATTAGGGACCTTCATGAAAAATCACCTAGAGAAAGGTGTTTACTACACTTTAAACTTTCATATTCTACCACTAGACATCAAAATACTTGCATGTCATGCATGGATATATTTTTGAGCATAAACCCTAGCTCAAATTAGGGGTAGAAATAGCTAGATTAAGCTACGAGGATTTCAAAAATACGAAGAGTATGAAAAACGGGGCTTGGAGTCACTTACTTGGAGCTTGAAAATGAAGGAAACCCTAGCTATAGAGTCCCTTGGGATTTCAGCACACAAGGAAGAAGATGGACACTTTTTAGCTTTCCTTTTCCCTTTTTATTTCTTTAATTTACGAAATGACCAAAATGCCCTTATAGCCTTTCTTTAAAATTTTACCCTTCCATGGGCATTTTTGTCCATAGTGCCAAAGATTGGTCTAATTGCCAAATAAGGACTCCTAATAATTCTTCTAATGCTAATTCATCCTTAAAGCTTTTAGAAACTTAATTTTGCAACTTTTGCAATTTAGTCCTAAAGGACAAATTAATCATATTTTCTCAAAATTTCCTTCATGAAATTTTCTCACTATCATGCAATCATATCATAGGCTCAAAATAATTATGAAATCTATTTTTCTACTTCGGATTTGTGGTCTCAAAGCTACTATTCTGACTAGGCCTTAATTTGGGCTATCACAATATATCACCAACCATTCATGACGAACAAACATAATCACATCACACAAGATCTTAACACATGTATGCATAAATAGGTTTACATATTTATGGCCAATATGAGCCACATCTCATGGCCATATACAATGAAGCAATATAAGCTAATACAATGAAGCAATATAAGCTAATACATTTGGCCAAATCTTAAGAATACATGCCACTCACTCGAAAACACTTAAGGTTTGTCATTACCCCGAACTTACAATTTGATAGTGTGATGCTGCCTTCGACGATCTCCAACCCCAAGCCAACCTGACAACATTAAAAGGAATGGAAAGGAAGGAGTAAGCTTTATAGCTTAGTAAGTTGGCATATAATAATGAACAATTAATTAATATGATTTTACCAATCCTTACAATGTATTCTTAATATTCCAATCATTACCTTACATGATTCCACTTTTTACTCGAGTTTATCTTAAGCTGTCTTACTAAGTCCAAATCACTAAATTAATTATATTTTGAGTTACAGAACTCCAAATTAAGATCTGTGAATTTTTCCTAAAACTAGACTCACACATCTTCTTACCATAAATTTTTTAGAATTTTTAGTTTAGCCAATCAGTACAGTATATTCTTTAAATTCTCCCCTATTTTGTTGTCTGTCAGTTCTGACCTCTCTTCACTAAAAATTAATTATCTCATTATACAGAATTCATATAACATTTCTATTTGTTTCTCTTTAAAATAGACTAATTGATGAATTTTAGAATATAAATTATACACCATAATATTTTTATACAATTTTTGGTGATTTTCCAAAGTCAGAATAGGGGATTTTCAAAATCATTCTGACCCTGTCCCACAAAGCTTTAAATATCTCATAATATAAAATTCATTTTCTTACTAGTTTCTTTTATAAGAAAATAGACTCAATAAGCTTTCATTTCATATTTTATTCAGTCTCTAAGTCAATTCACACCATTTTTGGTGCTTTTTCAAAATCACATAACTGCTGCTGTCCAATACTATTTGACATCTAATTTCACTCTTTCACGATGTCCTAACACTTTATATTCACATTTACTCATTCACCACCTTACCGATGGTCCATCATGTATTTATCTCATTACATATTCACTTTCATTCTCATCTTTAATCTACTCAATGCTTACTCATTGAATTACTCATTGAACCATTTGGAATACTAAGGATACTCAAGGAAACCTCATAAGTATCATACGATTCCAATGCTATATCCCAGATATGGTCTTACATGGTAACTCAAATCGATGTCGATGTCATGTCCCAGACATGGCCTTATACGGGATGATAGACTTATGCCGATGCCATGTCCCAAACATGGTCTTATACGAGATCATTTTTAGATGCCAACGCCATGTCCCAGACATGGTCTTATAAGGGATCTAAATCTCATTTTGGTGCCGATGCCATGTTCCAGACATGGTCTTATACGGGACCATATGTCGATGCCAATGCTATGTCCTAGACAAGGTCTTACATGGGATCTCATCTCGATGCCGATGCCATGTCCCAGACATGGTCTTATACGGGATCTCATGTCGATGCTGATGCCATATCCCAGATATGGTCTTATACAGGATCGCAATAGTCCTAAGGTCATAACCTTCGTATCCTATCTATTCCTAAGGTTCAATAGAGATTTCTTCGAATACTTTTTTCATTGGAGTCATCCTTAAATCCAATCACACATCTCATAATGGTAACTAAGCTCATGCCATCACTTAATGACATTAGTCATGATAAGGACATTTAACACAAAACTTCAATTCATTACATATCATCATAATTAATTAATCTAACATAGTCAAATTAACATATTAATTTAGGTTTCGAGCATACACAACAATTACATTGCATTATTATCACACCAACTTACCTCAAACGCGAAAATGACTAATTTTTCCGACTTGGTCCATAACCTTGTTCTTTCTCGATCTAAGCCCGAATCTCGTTTTCTATGATCTATAATGTCACATTTAGTTCACTTATTAGTCACATTATTCCATGGGACCAAAAAATCATACTATGGAAATTTTACATTTTTGCCCCTAAACTTTCACATAATTACACTTTTGCCCCTAGGCTCGTAAATTGATTTTTATTCAATTTCCTTGTATTTTGGACTTAGCCGAACCATTTTTATAACTATAGAAATCCACATTTCTCATTAAATCACACAGTTATGACCAATTTTATAACTTTTATAATTCAGTCCTTTCAGACGTTGTCGCCGAAAATCACTTAGTAAAAATCATTTCTCTAACCATAACCATGCATAATCTACCATAAATTCATAAAAATGCACAAATTTTTAACATGGGTCAAAACTTAGACCATCATATCTCAAATAAATGGTAGAAATAGGTAGATTATGTTGCAAGGATTTCAAAAATGTGAAAATCATTAAAAACGGGGCTAGAACGGACTTACAATCGAGCTTGGAAGCTTGAAAAACCCTAGCCATGGTTTCTTCATGTAACATTTGGCCATATCTTGAAGATGGATACTTTTTTGGCTTTTATTTTGTCTTTTTAATTCATTTAATTTCTAAATGACCAAAATGCCCTACACTTAAAACTTTGATATTTTACCCTTCCATGTCCATTTTTGTCCAAAATTTTAGAATTTAGTCAAATTACTATTTAAGGATCTCTAATTAATATTCCAATTCATTTTCATTCTAAAAGCTTCTAGAACTCAACTTTTACAACTTATTCAATTTGGTCTTTAAAATCAAATTGGACACTTTTCACATAAAATTTCTTCATGAAAGTTTCACACAAGCATACCAACATATCATAGATCTTATAACAATCATAAAATAATTATTTCTACTTCAGATTTATGGTCTTGAAACTACTATTTTGACTAGGCCCTAATTCGGGATGTTACACTCATTTGTCGATAACATCATAAATAGAGAGTTACACAGGCTGAGGACACGAGCGTGTCCCAAGCCACACGGACGTGTGCCCCTCCCAAACATGAAAATTTTCTAAGTGTTTCAAAGTTCTCGGTTATTTCTCGAACCACTCCCAATATATGTTTTGGATCTCGTAGGCCCGAATAAAGGACATTATGCATGTATATAAATAGTTTTAAATTAAATGAAATTTTGTGGCCCGGTTTAGTATGGTGTTTATGTCTAGTAATGCCTCGTATCCTATCCCGCCATTGTACACGAGTAAGGGGTGTTACATTTAGTGGTATCTGAGCTACAGTTTAGTTAGTTCTCGAACTAATGTAGTGTATGTGAGTCTAGTTATACATGCCATATTATTATTTGTGATAGTGTGATATCTCCCGATCCTGATGAAATTGTCTTGTTGAAACAGAGATGTTTTCCGACCGAGCTATTTTTGTCAATGTTGAAAATAGTACTAAGATATTAAAAAAATGTGTTTATGGTAAGTCAAATCTTTACAAGGTATGAATAAGAGTTCATGATTTGTATGTGACAATGTACAAAATGAACTACTTATAAGATGAGAAATATAGGTAAAATGTCATTGCTTTGGTTGAACGTTGTATTTCGATGGATTATGGCAATTTTATGAAACGAATAAAATGTTATAAATGTTATGAAAATGTTTTAACCTGGACTAGTAATACTATTATATCATATGTGGCTTTAGAGTATGTTTTATGAATATGTGCTAAGAAGGGGCACTTTTGAATATGAATAGACAGATTTTTTATATACATATCTTGAGTATACTACCTGAATATGTATCGAAACTTCAACAGTTCAATGAGGGCTATTTTTGAAATATGGAGAAATGAAACGAAATGAAAGTTCATAATGTGATAAGCATTCATGTTGTTGGTATACATATGATGTTATATGCGTAATTTGTTTGGGATAAATGTGGATGGTGAAAATTTATGTGAAGCTATTCTTTTGTTTCTACTGGATGTTGTTTTGCTACATATATGCGGAAAAATATATTATCCTTGTTATACTTGATTTCAAAGTGTGTGAGCATTGTTTTTCATTTGGATTTCTTTAGGGAATCATCAAGACCATCATTACTTTCTTGAATATGGTGATTCTGATACCGAATTTCTTTAAACTTTGTGGAGGGAATTGACATCAACAAAAAGTATAAATAGTGAAAGCTTATGCTTGAATTGTATAGTGATTTTCATTTCTCAGGTGAGTTCGATTAATGTTAGTAAATTCAATCTGACCATTTTGTTCTTTTGAGCAAATGTATTTATGAGAATATCTGAGTAACGTGCTAAGGAAATTATAAAAAAAATGTATCTTTGAGTTGTTTAGCAATATGAAGAAACGAATAATTTGATGTGTAATTATTTAATAATTGAGATTGACTCAGTGCTTTATCTGAGTGAGTTGGTCAGTTGAAAGATAATTTGAGTCATATACATTTAAGTTTATCCTCAAGTAAGAAAACAAAATCTCGTACATATAGGAGTGAATAAATAGATAGTTTGAAGGAGGAATACATATCCTAGAAAGTATGATACGTAAATGTACCTAATAGATTGCTCTAATCGAATGAGGTTGATATGAGTTAAAGCTGTTCTGATTGATAAAGTTGTCACATTGGTGAAAGTTTGAGCGGTCTTGGTGTGCATTACAGACCTAAATAAGAGATCGATATTATCTAATGACAATTCGGTATTAACCGAGTTAAAAACCAAATTAATGTTTATTCGGTGAGTTCTAAAGCTTTGAAATGTGTCATTGAGTCGCAACTTAAAAAGAGTTTAATGTGAGATGACTTCTAAATTAGAGTTCTAGATTTGAAACCAATAATTGTTATTGTTCCAATACAGAGTCTGTGCACTGAGAAACCTAGAGATACATTTCTGACGTTATGTTTAGATGTTTCATTGTCAGCAAAATAAGACTAACCTTTTAATGTCATCAGGACTGTTATAGCATGTACTGATATCTGTGATGGAAATGGGATAGAGATTCGATGGATTTTATATTGAAATTAGTCTTATCACCAAAAAGAGAAATGCTATGTGAATTATTGTCGATTATTCCACGAGATTTGCATATTTTATCTCTATATGTACAAATCTCTCTATTGAAAGACTAGCTGAGTTTGAAAATTTATGAGATTGTTAGTTCACAGAGTACAATTCTTCATTGATTTGGATAAAGATCCAAAATTTATATTGAGGTTTTGAAGGAAAATATAGAAAGTCTTGAGTACGAAATTGATATTATTCTCGGAGGTATGCTCTGTTGTTTCGTTTTAGAATTTGAAAGCAACTGAGAAAAGACAATTACAATTGATTGAATTTGAGTATATTAATAATTATCACATGAGTATAAGGATGGTGTTGCATGAATTATTATATGGTTACAATCACTAAACTCTATTGTTGTTGGATAGAACCTTGTGAGAAAAAGGATTTGTGGAATTGATTTTCGTAGAGAAATCGAACAGGAAGTGAAAGTAATTCGTAACGGTTAGAAAATAGTTATGCAGACTTGATACGTAAAAGTATTGAGATTCAGCTTGATGTGATGTATACTAAATATCATATAAGAATCTTAGTTTGTGAGGTTTAAGCACTGAGGAATCTGGGGATATGCAAGAATTTGATGGGGCTATGAGAAAGCAAAATTTAAGTCTCTTTTCCAGTAAGATTTTCGGGGACGAAAATCCCTAAAGGGGGAGAGTTGTAACAACTCAATTTTGGGTCTAGTCAGAATAGTGGTTTTAAGACCACAAATCCGAAGTAAAAAAATTTATTTTATTAATTTATTAAGGTTTACAGCATGATGGAATTATTATGTAAAAATTTCGCAAAGTAATTTTACCGTTTAAGTGCTTAATTTGATAAAAGGACTTAATCGCGTAAAATGCAAAAGTTGCATTTTATTTGTTAAAAGTGTTCAATGGCTATTAAAAGGAAGTGTGGAGTACTTGCATGGAAATTAGCCCATTGATATTGTGAGTGGACGGTTAGGCAAAACATGAGATAGAGATTTTGTTTTTTATGTTTTGATCAAATGGTATTTTGTTAATTAAGTTGATAAGTATAATAAGACAAAAATGGTAAAAAGGCATCATCCTTTTCTCTTTTCTTCTTGAACCAAATGTGAAAAGAAAATGGGCAGCCATGGAGAAAGCTACATTTGGCCAAGCTTTGTGCTTTAATTGGTGAGTCGTTTTTGCTCGGTTTTTTAATAATTTTTACGTTTTTGAGATAGTTGTAGCTTAATCTAGCTAGCCAGTATCTCTGATTTCTAAGCTGTTAAAGTTTGTAAATTTTGCCATTCATGAATATATGTGCATTTTGATTTTTGATGATGGAAAATGCATCCTTGTTGTTAAATAAATGACTTTTACTAAGTGATTTTTGGTGGAAACGTCCAAAAGGACTTATTTGTAAAAGTCATGAAATATGTGTTAAAAATCTATTTTAATGGAAAATGTGGGCTGCTATAAGCATGAAAAAGGTTCGAATAGGCATGGGTAGTAAAGAAATTGAATGAATTTCATTTTACGAGCCTAGGTGCAAAAGTGTAAATATGACAAAGTTTACAGGTAAAAAATGTAATTGCACCAAAAAAGTGAAATTGGGCTAATTTGAGTAGCATGATAAATAAATAAATTAAATGTGTTGTTATAGATCAAGGAAGACGAGATTCAGACTTAGAACGAGGGAAAAACAAAGAATATGACGAATAAGTCCTTTTCATCGATTGTGCTACCGAGGTAAGTTCGTATGTTTAAATAAACATTAAATTATATATGCATAAATGTTTAATTGATATAATTGTGGTAAATGTTATATTATTGAAATGAAATGTGATTGCTTGAGTACGATACTACGGAAAAGACCATGGTTGGACCATGGCATAGTGAAGATGTAAGACTATAGCTTGGCTGTGGAATTGAAAAGTGATGAATTGACTGAAAAAGACAATGGTTGGACCATGGCAATATGTGAACATGTGATATGTGATTCCGTGTAAGACCATGTCAGGGAAATGGCATCGGTACGAGATTGTGTAAGACCATATCTGGGATATGGCATCGATATGTGATTTCGTGTAAGACCATATCTGGGATATGGCATCGATATGTGATTTCGTGTAAGACCATGTCTAGGACATGGCATCGATATGAGATATCGTGTAAGACCATAGTTGGGCTATCGGCATCGATATATAATTCTATGTAATGTAACACCCTAATTTTCGGGATTTTTTGAGATTTTTGTGATGTTGGCGTAATTATGAAATTTATGTTTTAAGTGTGTTAGTGGGCCTTTAGAAGGCCCAAGCCTAAATTAAAACCCGGTAGAATTATCAAATTTTGGATTTAAAGAGAAGGAGTCTTGGTTATGTAGGCTTTTAAGAAAAAGTGAGTAAATTAAGACACAAGAGAGCCCTTGGTAAAGTGGCAATGTGGCGCCAATTAGAGCCTAAGAAAGTGGCGTGTGGATGTGTGCAAGGGCCAAGGTTCAAGTTACAGGTAATCAGTATGATATTTTATTTTGTTGCATGTGCTGAGCATGTGATGGATTTCAAGTGGAACTCTATTGGAAAGAGTTTGAGGTACTTATGGAATTGAGTCAAGGAGGGATAAGGGGAGAGATTTTAGAAAATTTGAAAAGGAAAAGTGTGTGGCCAATTGGGAAGGTTGGAGTGCATAGTCGGCTAGGACTTTTGGGAGGCATTGTTTTTGGCAATTGAGAGTGTTAAGTGCCGATTTCTCCTAAGTAGCTAGCCTTCGGGATTTTGTCAAGTGAGACATTTTTCTTTCTGCCGATTAGGTATAGTACCCCTACCTCTCTTTTCTTTCCTTCCATATGTTCTAAAAGCCGAAAATAAGACCTACAAACCTCCTTTTGTGCCGTTTTACCCAAAGAGCTGAACCCTCAATCACTTCTCATCCCAAAACCGAAGCAATCATCTCTTTTCTCACTCTCTTCATCTTCTTGTTTCCCCCTTTTCTTCTCAATTAATTAAACTTGTTTCCCTAAGATCTCCTATTTCCCAGTTTCACTTTGGCCGAATATTGCTAAACCCGAATCAACAAGTTGCTTGTCAAATTCTACCTTAGCCGATTGCTCTTAAACTAAAATCCTAAAACTTCAAATCACCTCTTGTCAATTCTACGTTGGATCGAGCCTTACCTATTTGTTATCTTGGAAACCGAAATCAAGGTGTTTTTCAACTTCTTAGATCTATTTCTTTGCGAATCGATTAGATCGAGTTTGGATCTGGTCGTAGAGTGGTAGAAGTAATCTCTAAGCAATTTTGGTGTGCACGAAAGGGACGATCTAGCAAGGAGCGTTGGAGGCTAGGATCTTTGAAGCGACTAGATTTGAGCCTAGTCAGTATTTTCGATAAAGGATACACGTGTGGGAGATCTCGTCAACATCTGTCGCAAATCAGGTGTGTAAACGAACACCCTCTAGTAGACTAAATCGGCAAAAGCTGAATAGCCGAAATGCCGAAATTCTGGCATTTTGTGGGCTTACAAGCGTGCGAGTGCTCGTGGGTTGGTTAGAAGTGGTAAGATCTGTATTCATAAACGGTAAGGTTGGTGCGTGCACGATTCGATGCACATCGGTAAATTTGGGCCTCGATGGGCTGAATTTAGGCCCAATGGGCTTACGGGCCCATATGGGTGAAAACTAGCGGTAAGTGGGTTCTGGTAATTCGTATGCTAAGACTGTTATAACAACTGTGAAATTTGGGCTAAGTGGGCCAAAGTGGCTTGTAGACCCAGTAGGGCCCATTAGGGGTTTTAGGGCCTGATAGCTCTAAAGTTGGTAAATGGGCTAGATAAACTACTTAAATGGAAAATTGGACTGTTAATCACTGTAATAAGCATGAAACCCTAAAAACTGGAATAATTACTGAAATACCCCTTAAGGGTGGAAAATTACGGTTTTACCCCTAGGTGCAAAATGACCATTATACCCCTAGGGCTAAATTTGACTGAAATGCATGCTATACTTTACCTGTTCACTGTATGCCATGACATGTTTAACTGTTGCATGGGACTGGGTTATTGATGGAGGAAGTGCTAAGTGGCATTGCCATGTTTATTGAAAGGGGCTTTACCTCATTTTACTGAAAGGGGCTTTGCCTCGTTTACTATTAGTGGCTTGGCCACGTTATCTGATTAAGCAACTATGCTACGACTATGGTGTGTAGGGCTGGGTGGGTTGAGTTATTCCCCACATGGTGTGTAGGGCTGGTATGGGTGGTGTGTAGGGCTGGACATGGGCTAGGCTTTGGATATATGCATTATTCTGTTCTGTTACTGTAATGGGCCTATGGGCCACACTGTTTACTATAAAGGGCTAAGGCCCAGGTAAACTGTATCTGAATAGGGCTACAACCCAGATAATCGATTATTGAGTAGGGCTTTGGCCCAGTTATTACTGAGACTGGATAGGGCTTAGGCCCAGTAAGCTTGAGCTGATTTGGGCTCTGGTTGGGCTTTCTTTACACACTAAGTTTCCAAACTCACCCCTTTCTCTCATCTATGTAGGTGATCCCTAGACTGGTGTACTTGGAGCTGGAGGGATTCAAAGTGGCCACGTGGACTGCACTTGATGGTTTTAATTAAGTCTTTTTACTTTAATAATTTATTTTAAATTATTTTCCATTATGGTTTTTGGGTTTGTAATAAGGCCGCTTTAAGTATTTTAATTTGGGTTTTTAATTCTTTAATTATAATTTTATTTAAATGAGTAGTCTAAGGCTGCACGAGTTTATCTTAAAATTAATAAATTTTTCGAAATAAAACACACGTACGAAATGGTTAACAAAAAGACAAACGGCACCTTGTAATGGAATAATTCCAAACTGGTAGTGGATAGAACACTCACAAGCTGAACTTGGGTTATCTTTTCAAACTTTAAGAATGGTTTTGCAAAACTCACCCTAAACGCAATAACTAAGGAACATGATGAATCCGTCGTTGATGTGACACACCAAACTTGGCCGTAACGTCTAGGCCTGGTTTGGGGTGTTACATGTAAGACCATATCTGGGATATAGAATTGGCATCTTATTATGTGTATAAGATTTCCTAGGTAATTTAAGGTTTATGTTGAAAGATGTAAAAGGTTATGTTTATGTCATGAAGTGGTATAGGTATGTACGTGAAACTCATGAGAAATGAGCTCGATTTATGATGCATTAATGGTAAGGATGTAAATGAGTAAGTCATATCTATGAAAATGATCTTGTGATGACCTTGTAATTATAGGTATATACTTATGATGTGTAAATATGTGGTAATTTTGATTTATGATCATGTGTGAGGCTCTTAGACCAAATTAAATTGAGACATGATATGTTTAAGTATTTTTTGTTGATGTATAGGTTCAATTGGCCAATGAATGTCATGTAAATATTTGATAATGACTAGCTATTGGAATGGCTAGCTATGGATATGCTTTGGTGTTATGTGTGTCTAAATGAAAGTTAATACAAAGAAATCATGAAAGAATAAAATTAGCAATAAAACAGTTTTAGACAGCAGCAGTTGTATAACTTTGAAAAATAACTACAATTTGTGGAAATCGAATTAGAGGTTTAATAAGATGTGAAATTAAAGCTTATTTAGTCTAGTTTCAATAAAAGAAACAGAGTAAGCAAAAGAATTTCATATTATCAGATATTTGAATTTTTGTAAGACAATGTTAGAATGATTTTGGAATACCTTACTTTGACTTTGAAAATCATTAAAAATTGTATTTATGGGTTATAATTTGTATTTTTAAAATTATTAATGAGTCTATTTTCAAGAGAAACAAATGGGAACATCATCTGAGTCCCTTACTAGGAGATAATGAATTTTTAGTGAATAAAGGTCAAAACTATCA
This sequence comes from Gossypium stocksii, assembly GCA_020496765.1. NCBI lineage: Eukaryota > Viridiplantae > Streptophyta > Magnoliopsida > Malvales > Malvaceae > Gossypium > Gossypium stocksii. The sequence continues at coordinate 44,516,228 of CM035621.1, forward strand.
GATAGCAGAACAGGGATGAGTTTAAAGAATTAACTGTACTTATTGGATAAATCATAAATTCTAAAAATTTTATGGTAAGAGGATATATGAGTCTAGTTTTGTAAAAATCAAGCTTAGCTTAATTTGGAGTTCCGTAGCTCAAGATACAAATAATTTAGTGACTATGACCCGTGTAGGCAGCTTGATATGAACATGAGTAAATAGTGGAACCATGTGCAATTATGATTATATTATCTTTAGAATATATTGTCAGGATTGGTAAAAGCATGTTAATAAATTTCTTATTATTTACATACCAACTTACTAAGCTATATAGCTTACCCCTTTCCTTTTCTTTTCCTATAGTGTCACAGATACTAGCTCGGGTTGGAGATCGTCGGAGATTCTATCACGCTATCAAGCTATTGATCGATATCAATGTTTTCAAGCATTTTAAGTTTATGGCATGTATAGGGACTCAGTCATTTTGTGTATAAGTTATTATGTTTTTGCCAAATGTATTGACTTGTAATGGGTAAAGTTTGATTTATGTGTAGCCATGAAACTTGGCTTATATTGGCTAATTGGTTGTAAGCCTAAATATGTATATATATTATGTAAGTAACAACCCGAATATTAGGGCCTAAGAGGAAAATTGGTTTTGAAAACCATGAATCCGAGGTAGAAAAATCTAATGCAATTGAGTTTTAAAGTTTATAGAGTGATAGAATTATCGTGTGAAATTTTTGTTAAGAAATTTTATCAATTGGGCACTTAATTTTGCAATTGGGATTAAATTGTCAAAGGTGAAAAATGTGTGTTCTAATTCATAAAGGTACTTGATTAGAATGGGTTTTTAAGATGGAAGTCCTTAAATGGCAATTAGACTAATATATTTTGTTTGGACAATAATGGGCATAATAGGACAAAATTAAAAGAAAAGCCTTTAAGGGCATTTTGGTCATTAGGTAAATAAAAGAATATAATGGGAAAAATAAGGCAAAATTTGTTGTCATCTTTCTCATGTTGGCAAAACCTCTCATGTCCACCATGGCTGGGGTTTGTTCAAGCTTTCCAAGCTTAATAGTAAGTGATTTCTAGCCCCGTTTTTAATACTCGTTACATTTTTGAGATCCCGGTAACTCGGTTTAGCTATTTCTACCATTATTTTGAGCTAGGGTTTGAGTTTAAAAATTTACCCATGAATCATATGCTTGTATTTTGATGTCTAATGGTAGAAAATGAATGCTTAATGTGTAGTGAACGTCGTTTGCTAGGTGATTTTCGGTGAAAACCGTAAAAAGAACTAAAATGTGAAAGTTGAAAATTTTTCATAAGTATGTGATTTAGTGGGAATTAGTGGCTAGAATAGGGGGATAATGGTTTGGCTAAGTTCATTGTACAAGGAAATTGAATAAAAAATTATTTTTCGAGCCTAGGGGCAAAAGTGTAAATATGTGAAAGTTTAGGGGCAAAAATATAAATTTTCCATAATGTGATTTTTGGGTCACAATGAATAATGTGATTAATAAATGAGTAAATTGTGATGTTATAGATCACAAAAACTGAGATTCGAGCTTGGATCGAGGTTGTGGACCAAATCGGGAAAAGTAGTTACTTCTGCTTCCGAGGTAAGTTGGTGATATAATAATGATACAATAATGTCGTAAAGTATGTCGAAAACCTAAATTGTGGTGTTAATTGAATTTTGTGGAATTACATGCTAGCATATTATGTTGGTGAATTGATTCAATAATAACGTCTATGATAAAAGGGTGACATAGGTGACATGGAAATAAATTGAGATGTTGTGGTGTAAAGTGTTTTCTATGATTATGGTGATTGGGTGAAATTGTAAGTAATATGTTCATTTGAATTGTACATCGCTAATTTTAATGAATATTATGAAATGTTGATATTGAAACTTTTCTATGATGTTGGGTGTGTCGGAAATGAGAGTTCCCGGTTGAACCTTCAGAATAACGAGTGATACAGATAAAATATGGTTTGGTTACATGTGTGATAAAGTGATCTTCACCATGCAGACCTGAGGGCTATGGAGCTCAATAGCTAAGCCACATGTGTGATAAAGTGACCTTCACCATGTGCAATGATAATTATGGGACTTAAGGACTATGCCTCATGGGTGATAAAGTGACCTTCACCATCTATACATGAGAGCAATGTCATTTGTAGCTAAGTCACATGGGTGATAAAGTGACCTTCACCATGTGTACACAAGGGCTATGAGCTTAAATGGCTAAGCCACATGGGTGATAAAGTGACCTTCACCATGTGCTCATGAAGGCTACGAGCTTAAATGGCTAGGTCACATTGGTGATAAAGTGATCTTCACCATGTGTACCCAAGAGCTGGGCTTATGTGTTGGTGGAATCATGAGAGGAAAATCCATCGAGTATCAAATGTTAATCCAAAGAGTTCAATGAGAAAGCTTAATACAGAGATTTGGTGTGATAATATGGTATGTAATTGCAGGTGTATACTTGGGCAAACGTACATGAGAGCAATGGTGTGTTGTGGGCAATGTGCTCGATATGGGATTGAAATTGTGGTAAGGCGGATAGGAGTAAGTGTTTCTATGAATACTTGTAAATATTGGTGATGATTATTCATTTGAATAGCTGATATTGAACATACTTGATGTTATGTGTGCATTTATGATAATAATATGGAGAAAACATGGGAGAGTAGAATTTCTAGCAAAACAGTTTGAAAATAGCTGCAGTAACGTGATTTTGAAAAAATACCATAAATAGTGGAAATTTAATTAAATGTTGTATGAGATATAAAATTAAAGCTCATTGAGTCTATTTTTATATAAAAGAAATGGTGTAAGCAAATGAGTTTTATATTGTGAGATATTTAAACTTTAGTGAGACAAGGTCTGAATTGTTTCGAAAATCCCCTCTTCCAAATTTTGAAAATTACTAAAAATTGTATAAATATGGTTATGGTGTGTAATTTATATTATTAGAATTTTTTATGAGCCTACTTTCAAGAGAAACAAGCAAAAAGGTTATCCGAACTCTGTGTAATGAGAAATTTCATTTTTAGTGAAGAGGAGTCAGAACTGTCGAACAGCGAAATAGGGGAATTTTTAATGAATAAACTATATTGATTGGCTAAACTAAAATTTCTGGAAATTTTATGGTAAGAAGGTATGTGAGTCTAATTTCCATGAAAATTAGTGGATCAAAATTTTTAGCTCTGTAGCTTCGGATATAATAAATTTAGTGACCATGACTCAGGAAGACAACATAGGCTGGACTTGAGTAAGAATGAAATTATATGAAACATCTTCCTAATTAAATTGATTATTATTGTATGCCAACTTACTAAGCTATAAAGCTTACACCCTCCTTTCATTTCTCTTAGTGTTGTCAGGTTAGCTCGGGGCTGGAGATCGTCGGAGCAGCGTCACACTATTAATTCGACAAATTGGGGTAATGTAAATTCTTATTAGTTTTAAGCGAGTGGCATGTATAGTGGTTTATTTATGAGGAACATGTGCCATTATGAGCTGCTTAGTTGATGATACTTCTTATATAGCCATAAGATATGGTTCATAATGGTTATGGGTATGTAACCTATTTTATACATGCATAGGAAGGCTTTGATGTGGTTAGGTATGTTATGTAGGTTTGTTGGTTAAATCTAGAATAATCAAAGGGGAGATGCATGTTATGAATTGTTTGGGAGTGTGAAGTGCCAAGAGCACAAGAAGGGCTTGGAAAATAGCCTAAGTGTCAGCCACACGGGCAGAGACACGGTCATGTGTCTCAGCCATGTGGGGAACACTGCCTAGCACACGGATGTGTGACTTGGCCGTGTGCCCTTAAGGGGATGGTGATGTCATAAACAGAATGCTCAGTGTTTTTATCACGGGCTGGGGCACGGTCGTGTGTGATCACACGGCCTGCCCACATAGACGTGTCCCATGTCACACGAGCGTGTGACACTGTTCTGAAAGAAAATTTTTATAAGTGTTTTGAAGGTTTCAGTTTAGTCCCGTGTTATTTTTAAAGTATGTTTTGGGCCTCGTAGGACCATATAAGGGATCTTAAAGTGGAAATTGAAATAAAAAATTTTAAATTGGAGTGAGGTTTATAATTTGATATTGTAAGGTTAACTGTATTGTCGTCTGGTAACGCCTCGTACTCTGTCCCGACGTCGGATACGGGTAAGGGGTGTTACAATGTATATGTTAATGTATTGTGATGTAAGTTGTGTTTGCATGATACATTATGAGTTGTGGGTTATAGCCTAAATACCTAATGGTTGAATGTGCTAGCAGTATTAATGTCTAATGGCTAAGTTTAGCTTAATGGTATGGTATGATAGTTAGATATAATTTGCACGGATAAGAGATGTTGATGATGCATATTGAATGTGACTAAGTGTGACTAGGTATATTGGTTGTTAAATGACAAGTCTAAGGCCGAATTGTTGATATATTGGTAGCTTATTTATGCCATAAAATACACCTTTGAATTTATGTTTAAGTATGTGCAAATGAGGGTGACAAATGGTTGGGAAAATAACCAATTTCTTAGCTACACAAGCAGAGACACGGCCGTGTGTCTCAGTCGTGTGAGGGACACGGCCTAACACAGGGGCATGTGACTTGGCCTTGTGACCCTCATTTGTCAATGATGTCAAAAGCAGAGAGTTACACAGGCTGAGGACACGGGCATGTCCCAAGCCACACGGGCGTGTGCCCCTCCCAAACATGAAAATTTTCTAAGTGTTCCAAAGTTCTTGGTTATTTCTCGAACCACTCCCAATATATGTTTTGGGTCTCGTAGGCCCGTATAAGGGACATTATGCATGCATATAAATAGTTTTAAATTGAACGAAATTTTGTGGCCCGATTTTGTATGGTTGCTTGTGTTTATGTTCAGTAATGCCTCGTATCCTGTCCCGGCATCTGACACAGGTAAGGATACCGAATTGTTAGCTTGATAGTGTGATAGAATCCCCAACGATCTCCAACCTGAGCTAGCTTAATGACACTATAAAACATGGGAAAAAAAGGGGTAAGCTATATAGCTTAGTAAGTCCGCACGAACATAATAGGAACTCTTACCAATCAATTACTAGAACCAACAATATAAATACAAGATAATATAATTTGCTATAAACCTACATAATAGTCATGCACATTCATTATGAGAATTTACATTTCAAGCAAATTTTTCTTTCATCTTTCAATTGTTTAAAAGCTCTTATATTCTCATACTTCCATAATCTTTTTAATAGATAATTATGTCAATATTTCCTTTCTCATATCCGGTAAATCATGATTTGTGTGAATATCACAGGTTATATCATAAATCATTTGGCCCGAAAGTCAATTACACGATCGTTAACCAAATTTACCTTGTACTTTATACATTACACGTATAGGCCAAGAATCACAAGGTTTTCACAAAACATTCTCATGGAAACCATAAATTTGCAATATCATGAAATCAATGCTTATAAATTTATTCGATCCAATATTCATCACATTTCTTTAGCCCATTGAGTCATATAAAATATCATCAAATAACATTACTTTTGCACATTATGTGCTACACATATAATTGTACCTCATATCATTCAATTCATACCTCAACATCACCAAATAAACTCAATCTGGCATAAAATAGATTTATACACAAGTATTTCTCATATCCTGTACACGATACAATGTGAACTCACCAAATTACTTTCATTTGATTTTCACATAGGTTTTATACGTACCTGTGATACTTAATTCAATCATACTTTCATTCTCATCTTGACTGTGCCTGTTGACCCATTCAGAATTGCTGAGGATACTCGAAGTCACGCATAGATAGTACAATGTCATATCCTGGATATGGTCTTACATGAAATCTCACATCGATGCCAATAGCCCAACTATGGTCTTACACGATTTCTCGAATCGATGCCATGTCCTAGACATGGTCTTACATGTAATATCCTTTCGATGCCATATCCCAGATATGGTCTTACACGAAATCACATGTCGATGCCATTGCCCAGCTATAGTCTTACATGAAATCATATATCGATGCCATAGCCCAGCTATGGTCTTACACGAAACCACATTTTGCCATGGTCCAACCATGGTCTTTCATGACAATACAACTTTTGTCACTGAACGGAAGTGCTCAACCTTGCGTTTACTTGTTTCAAACATTGAATTTTCATAATTAAACCAATAATAAGAATAAAGTCATAATATCATTCATCAACATAAATAAAAAAAATTAATGTTTAACAATACGGGCTTACCTCGGCATAAAAATGGCGAGAAGGACTTAATCGTCAAATTCTTGTTTTTCCCCCGGTCTAATCTCGATTCTCATTTTTCTCGATCTATAACATCACATTTAAATTATTTAATAATTATACTATTCAAAATAGGCTAAAATCAAGTTATGGTTAAAATTACATTTTTACCCTTAAAGTTTTACATTTTTACAATTTAGTCTCTAGGCTCATAAAATGAAATGTGTTCATTTTTCACAAAACCCAAGCCTAGCCAAACCTTATACATGCTTATAGAAGCCCACATTTTCTACTTAATCACACTTTTACTACTCATTTTATAACTTTTACAAATAGGTTCTTTTTAACACTTTTACCGAAAATCACTTAGCAAAAGTCGTTTGTCTTATGACTAACATGCATTTTCTACCCTTAGACATAAAAATACATGCATGTCTAACATGGGTAAAATTTTAAACTTTGATAACACTTCAAATAAATCCTTCAAAAAGCTAGATTAGGTGACAAGGATTTCAAAAACATAAAAATGATTAAAAACGGGGCTAAAACGGACTTAAAATCGAGCTTGGAAACTTGAAAAACTCTAGCCATGGTTTCCCTTTGCAAAATTCAGCCATGGGAGGAAGATGGACAAAAAATGGCTTTTAATTTGGCTTTTTAATTCATTTAATTGCCAAATTATTAAAATGCCCTTAATGAAAAACTCTGGAAACATACCTAAACATGTCCAGTTTTGTCCACTAACTTAACCAATGGTCTAATTACCATTTAAGGACCTCTAATTTAAAATTTCATAACAATTAGACACCTCTAACCTATAGAACTCACATTTTGCGCTTTTTATAATTTAGTCCCTTTGACTAAATTGAGTGCCCAAACGTCAAAATTTTCAAACAAAATTTTTATGCAATCATTCCATAAAGCTATAGACCATAAAAATCTATTAAAAATAAATTTCTTTACGTCAGATTTGAGGTCCTGAAACCACTGTTCCGACTAGACTCAAAATCGGGTTATTAAAACTCTCCCCCTTTTAGGGATTTTTGTCCTTGAAAATCTTATCGGAAAAGAGATTTGAGATTTGTTTTCACGTAGCCCTATCAAATTCTCACATTAATACTTTCACAAACACTTAGCTTACTAATTGAATTTCAATGCCTTTACACATCAAGTTTGTACAAATTTTCTGTCAATCTAAAACTGCTTCCTAACCATTACAAATTATTTTCACTTTCTCTTTAATTTCTATGAAGAAAATCAATTTCACGAATCTTTTTCTCACAAAATTCGATCCAATAACAACGGAGTCTGGTAATTGTAGCCGTACAATATTTCTTACATTATCATCTTTATACTCATATGATAACTACTATTATACTCAAACTCAACTAACATCATTTGTCTCTTTTCAGTTGCTTTCAAATTCTATAACATAATGGCAGAATATACTTTTGTGAACTTGAACCACTTCCTCAGATTGACTATTAGTCTAGGGATGAAATGCAGAAATAAAACTCAATTTTGTACTCAAAACTTACTGCAGTTTTCTTCAGAATCTCAACATAACTTCAAATCTTTATTTAAATCAATGAAGACTGATACTCTGTGTAAACTAATAATCTCATAAATTTATAACTCAGCTAGTATATCAATAGAGATATTTGCACTTACCGAGGTAAAATATGTAACTTCATTGAATAATCAACAATAATTCATATAGCATCTCCCTTTTTCGGTGATAAGAAAAATTTTGATACAAATTCCATCGAATTTCTATCCCATTTCCATCACAGATATCAGCACATCCTATAACAGTCCCGAAGACACTAGAGGATCAGCTTTATTTTGCTGACAAATGAAACATCTAGACATAACGTCAGAAATATCTCTAGGTTTCTTAGTACACAAACTCTGTCTTGAAACAAGAAACAATCAGTGGTTTCAAATCTAAAACTCTAATTTAAAAGTCATCTCACATTAAACTCTTTTTAACTTACAATTCACTGGCACATATCAGAGCTTTACATATTCACTGAATAAACATCAATTTGGTTTTTAACTTAGTTAATACTGAATCATGATTAGATAATATTAATCACTTATTTATCACCTGTAATGCACCTAAAGACTCTCTGCTTAGAACATTCTCGATTATAATAGCTTTTTTTGGATGAATAATCATTTACTAACTCATAAACTTGCAACAATTCAAGGCACCTTTGCTATCTCATTTTAGGTAGAACTTAGAACCAGTGCTTCGGTTAATAACACTTTCGACCATTTTCAACTTGGCTATCATGTAACAGGCCGTTCAAACTTCCACCAATGTGATAACTTTATTAATTGGACAGCTTTAACTCATAATAACCTCATTCGATTAGAACAAATCTAATAAGTGTGTTTTTGCATCATACTTTTCTAAGATATGAATTCTTCTCTCAAATTGTCCGTCTATACACTCATGAATGTAACACCTCTAGACTCGGTCCCATCGCAGGAGGGTCGAGAGGCATCACCAGACTATTTCTTTGAAAAGCCGCATGATAATAAAAGAAGATCCTTTACTAAACCTATCGATATAATTGACAAAAGTTACACAAAAGCTCATCAACCGAACACAACTAAACCAGTTTATCGCATTCAAAACAATGTGCGAAATGAATTCATCCCTAGTCACGTTCATCACTTTTTCTTCATATATTTCCATATTAGAAGTATGACATACTTCAAGACTAGTTTCCAAACATGCATTCACAACCATTCATGTATAACATAATTGAATTATTACCATAACTATCAAAGTGAAAATCTTAAGAGGGCCATTTTCACATGGCCTAATTTAGTTACAAAATTCAAAAGATGTTTGTTTGAACACCAAAAGTCAACCTATACATGCCATTCCTAAATTTAGTTACCAGTACCAAAAGATGAGTGATAGTGTAGATGACTTCAATTCTGGAACTCCCGAGACCGTAGCTTCCGATCAAGATCTACAAAATCGAAAGCAGGGACAACAGAGTAAGCAATGACTTGCCTAGTAAGTACTTAAGTAATTCAATCAAAATAAGTAAAGGGCGTAATATTAACAACTCATGATTAAAACCTTCTTTGGCCGAATATGCTCATATCCATATTACTAACTCACTCACATGTTTATCACAAAAAGAAGCTCAAATGCTTTCAACGAGTTATTCACTCAAAATCGAGTAGTTCAGATTTCTTCTTTGCAAAATCAATCGAGTATAAAATTACACACCTCAACATCAAATTTCTTATACATACCCGCGATATCAAATAATAGTTCACAAATCCTTACCGACTCAACTAAACGAATTTAATGACCTGCTAAATCATTACAAGCGTAGAATGCATACCTGCCTTCCTTACATTAAGTGGCGCATATGTTTTGTTAAGGCATACTATTTATATAATTACTCGTACGTGAGCTTATACATTTAACCCATATCTGATTTCCACCACGAATGGACTTCAAGGCCAAATCCGGATCTTATCACTGGCTTTAAGCCCTTCGAGACTAAGCTCGGCTTTAACTCCGGCTCGGAAGCCCTTCGAGACTAAGTTCGGCTTTAACTTTGGCTCGGAAGCCCTTCGAGACTAAGCTCGGCTTTAACTTTGGCTCGGAAGCCCTTCGAGACTAAGCTCGGCTTTAACTTTGGCTCGGAAGCCCTTCGAGACTAAGCTCGACTTTAACTCTGAAATTTCTACTTACATATAACGGCATACATATCATATCATCTTTCAATAACATTTCAAATACAGAAACACAAGTTTCGGCATACTACCAAGCATATTTCATATGGCTTATTTATTTGTAAGCAAGGAATACAAATTCATATCCAAATACATTAAGATTCCACTTCAGTATTCGGTATTTCATATTTACTCATACTCTCATTTCCAAAATTTTGCATTTAGACACATCATTTGCCATTTGAATTCGCATATTATGCATATATAAATATTATAATTTCACTTTATCATATTTAAGGATTTGTTACTCAAGAACTTACCTCGTATCTTTCCGAGAAATTTCAAATTGACTATTCCGTGACCTTGGCCTTCCCTTTGTCCAAAGTTGCCCCTCTAAGCTCTTGAGCTTAAATAAACAATACAATCATATCAATTTTATTCACACATCTCTATTGATAATTTACACTTTCATTTCAATCAAGACATACAATGTAATTTTCCTTTATCACACCTACATTCGGCCAAGCATAAATACATTACAATTTACAATCAAATTCATTTATCAAATGTAGTAGACAAGGTCTTTTAATCCAATTCAGTACTCATGTCTCCCTAATTAACAAAAGCCGAATAGGTTAGCACCTATATGCTTTAGCCATAAGGCGTTTTCTAACATTTTTAGCTTATAACTCCTCCATTCGATTAAGTTCACATTTGGTTTAGGCTCAACCATTCACAACCACTTTAGAAGCTTTCATGCCATCTCATAGTTTTATTTACCGATTCCTTCGACCCACATAAATTTTATAACACATATACATTTTCAATTCAAAACACCAAACATCATAAAGATGGCACAATGCTACTCTGACCGAATGTTCGAAACATTTAAATCATCCTTAATGAAATTTACTATAGACCTAGGAAGTCCATCTATACATTTCTAAATTCAAATTCGGCTAACCACAAGCAAGAATTCGTCATAATTTAACTATTCCTATACTAACATTAAAATCACATGGAAGCACATATAGTTTAGCTCAAAATTCAACTAAATTCCTTATCTTAAAATTTTAACTTAATACCGTACTTCCCATTCGGCCTAACAAGGTCAACTTATGCATTTCTCATCTAAGTAACATAGACATGACCAAACTAGAGCCCATTTAATAATTATCAAAATTTCACTCCTCCAATAAAAGCAAAACCGAAAACTCACAAGCAAAATATAACTCAACAAGCATGACTTCTTCTATTCACCAACCATTGTCGATTTCATTAGCCTTAACACTCATTTATCCAAATTTAACAATGTTTAGCTAATGGTTGAATATAAAACACCTTGCACCAAACCTTCAACTTCACATATTCTAAACCCCAATCATTAACTAAATAAGCAACATTCACAATGAGTATCATTCGGCCATTTGTTTTGCTTAGCCAACAAATTTCATATTTTTAATCCACCACTCAAGTATTTACCACACAAAACACACGAGTTATGCTTAATACTTCAAATTGAAAATCGGCAAACACAACTACACTAGCTAAGGATTTCCACAAAATACTTGTATCACAAATATGCACTTTCAAGAAGTTCAAAACGCATGTTTCAACCCTTATTCATAATGGCATAAAACAACAACCCCTTTCCTATTGATTTAGCCTTAGCCGAATGCCCTAATCACCATGGAAGTTGAAATTTCAAAATGGGCTAGACTAAACACTTACTCATACACCTTATTTTAGAAATTAAAAGAAAAGTAGCAAAGATTTCTTACCTTTGATTTGAATCAATATGGCCGAATGTTAGCCTAAAATCTTCTCTTTTCTATCTTCTTCAACTCACGGCAAGAAGAACTAAAAATTTCTTCAAAATCTTTTATTTCATTACTTTACTTTATTTTTTTTTTTTATCATCATCATCCCACTAACTTAAATTACAAATTATAAAATAATGAAACAACCAATGGAAACAAATGCATGGCCGGCCACTTTCTTCTAAGGGAAATATTGACATGCAAATCCATTAGTTTTTAGCTTATTTTATTTTAGTCATTCCAAAATTGTCTAGCTAAGTTTTTAAGTTTTTTCAACTAAACCCTTTTCAATAAATTCGTATTGACTTTGTCAAAATTCCAATCCACAACTCCCACACATGTAATTAACACATAATTGAAGCATTGAAAATCAATATTAACTATTTTAAGGACTCGGTTTAGCGGTCACGAAACCGCTTCCCGACTAAGGTCGAACTAGGGCTGTCACAATGAATGTACAAGATTCTTTTTCTTACCTGAGGATAACTTAAATGCATATAACTCAGTTTACCTTTCAACTGACCAACTCCCTCTGATAAAACACTGAGTCGATCTCAATTATTAAATAATAACGTATCAAATTATTCCTTTCTTTATGTTGCTAAACAACTCAAACATACATTCTTTTGTAATTCCCTTAGCATGCTAATTAGAAATCTTCACAACTACGTTAGCTCAAAAGAACAAAGTGTCCTGATTGAACTCACTGACCTTTATCGAACTTTCCTGAGAAAAGAAAACCATTATACAATTTAAGCTTAAGCGTCCACTTTTTATACTTTTGTCAATATCAATTCCTTTCACGAAAATTAGATAAATCCAAATATATGTAGAGCAAAACAACATCCAGTAAAATAGAAAAAAAGCCTCACATAAACTTGTCACCATCAACCTTTGTTCCAAACGTAATAGAATGAAACCTCAAAGAGAGAGATAAGTTACACTGATCATCATCCAACCAAACCAATAGTGCTTTCTTCTAGCATTATAATTAGTTACCATTCTCATTTTATAAGAATTTCACCAGAAAACAAAAAGTCACACATATCTCTGAGGATAATTGAATATACAAAATACCCAAGAGAGATCATCATATTCTATTCAATCACACTATTACACTCAGACATCTTTACGATTCAAATATCATTTCTTTAACTAATTCTATCATTACTAACTCTATATTATTCCATTCACTAACAAAAATCAATTCAGAAGAAATTGTAGCAAATACATACTTTAGACATCATACCTAAATGAGTCAATTGCCCGACATTAACTTTTTCTTTAACCGTGACATTGCAACATCCGAATGGTCTTTAGAGTGATCTGGCATCTTTTTCCAAAACCGTATCCACTTGCCAAAATACTCTTAATCCTGACCATATTATTAGTTGTTTCGCTACTGAACTCTTTAGCCTCTAACTTGTAAACTTATTCAACATAAATCTCGTGGAATTTCATTATAGACTACCACATTGGTAAGGGGGTGAGGTCGTAAAGCCTTTAACTAGACTCTTGTATCTACACGCATGTGACTTAACATTCATCATCATCATAATATCATCATAGTTATACGATTTACTTCAGGCAAGTATGTGTAACAATTTAAAAATATGCAATTCACTAGCTCTTCCTGCCAACCACAATTGTCCAAATAATGAAATTATTCAACTGAGCTCAATTTCAGTATCTCTACAATCCAATCACTTATTCCTAAGAATTACTTACCAACATCACCAAATTAAAGAACATCTTATAGAATTGAGTACTTTGTTTTTTCGATGCCATAGTCCAACTACGGTCTTACACGAAATCACATAGTCACTCACTGTAACAGCCCGGTTTAGACCCTAGTCGAAATAGTGGTTTTGGGACCACAAATTTGAGTCATAAAAATATTTAAATATTATTTTTCTTGTTTATAGCATGTTAATTGATATTTGTGAAATTTCCGTGATTTAATTTTTCTATTTGTGTGCTTAATTTGCCAAAAAGACTAAATCACAGAAAATGAAAAATTGTCCTTCTATTTGAATAATGGCTGAATTGTCATGTCATCATAAAAGAGAGGTCCTTATATTATAAATGGACCATTAATTAAATGAGTGGACATTAATGGCCTTGTTTTATATGTTTTATATGTATATTTAGTAAGGTTAATTGGGTAAAATGTTTAACAACATAAATTAAGTAAATGTATGAAATTAAGGCCATTATGTTTCCTTTAGCAAAAAATACAAAAAAAATAAAAGAAGAAACCATTCTAGCGTTCAACTTTGAAATTTCTTGATTAAGGTATGTGTTTTGATCTGTTTTTGATAATTTCTACATTTTTGTGATTGTTGCTTAATGTTCTATCTAGCCGATGTCTCAATTTAAGAAATTGATGAAGATTTTGAAATGTTCCATTGATGAAATTGGAAGCTTTGTGATGTTAATTGATGAAAAATGAAATATATGTGTTTGGTTAACACGTTTTGTATTTGAATTTTTTGATGAACTTGAGTAATTTGGCTAAATTATGAAAATGAGAAATTGAGGGGTTAAAATTGAAATAAATGAAATATGTGGGCTTATATGAGTTAAGGGAAAATTTGGCTAAGCATGAGTGTAAAGAAATTTTGTGTATTTTGTGATTTTGTGAATTAGGGACTAAAATGTCAAAATGTGAAAATGTGAAGGCTAATTTGTAAAATGCCCTAAATATGTGTTCATGAATTGATTTGAATGAATGTGAGATTGAATGAATTAAATTTGAATGTGTTTAGATCAAGAACCAAAAAAAACGGAATTAGATCGGGGAAAGTAAAAAATCGTTGAATAATCGTTTACTCCGTCTGAATCCGTACGAGGTAAGTCAATATACAAATAAATGTGTCTGAATTGAATTATTATCATTTATATGTGAATGAATTGTGATATATGGCTACTTGAGCTGAATATGTGAAATCCGAGAAAGTTTCGATAATACAACAACATCCAAAAAGTCCCGTACGAACCTTAGGAATAGTTAGGATACATATTTCATGACATAGGATTCAGATATTTGATTTCGTGTAAGACTATGTCTGGGAAGTTGGCATCGATTTGAGATTAACGTGTAAGACCATGTCTGGGACATCGGCATCATATTTGATTTCGTGTAAGACTTTGTCTGGGACAATGGCATCGATATTTGATTACATGTAAGACCACGACTGGGACGTTGGCATTGTACGAGATTTCTGAGTTATCCGCGTATCCTATTTGATTTCTGAACAATTTAACGGGCAGTCTGAGAAATGAATGAGCATATGAATGTGTATTCGTATTCTGGTACATATTACTGTATATGTAATTTTGGAAATAAAAGGTATGTATGTATATGATAAATTGATATGTGAACTACTTGAAAGTGTGATGAGTTTATAAGCAAGTGACTATGAACATTTGAGCTATATGAGAAATTTGAATTTGCTATTGTGTTGTGATATGATTCTTATGAATGAAATGGTTCATAAAAGTTTTTGTGTTAAGTTTATTTGTATATGGCTTACTAAGCTCTTTGTAGCTTACTTTGTGTCTGTTTATATTATTTTATAGATATCAAAGCTACTAGGAGCTCGGGGATTGTCGAGGACCATCACCACACTATCGAACTCTATTTTGGGTACCTTTTGAAAATGTGAATATAAAAGTATGGCATGTATAGGCTAGAACTATTTGGATATGTTTTGATATATATATCCTGCCATGTGATATGGCTTGATCATGGTTGCAATTATGGCTTGGTTTTGGTATATTCTATGTGTTGCAAATTTGGTAATTTGGTAATTTGGTGAGCTCATGAATGGCCAAAATGAAATGGTCAATTTGGTATTTGCTTAGTTGAGAAATTTACAAGGTTTTGGCATGAGATTAAATGTGGAAATTTGATGTATGGATCATGTATGTTTGACATGAATTTGATTTATTATTTGGAATGATTTGGCATGTAGATTGAGTATGGATTTGGTTGAGGAATGTACAATAAGAATTGTATATGTTTTGGTTGTGAATTGGTTGAAAATTTGGTATAAAATGCTTTGGTTTGATGCTTGTAGGAAGGACCTAAAATGGGTGGCTAGTTGGCCTTGTAAATGGCTTATTTTGTGCCCACACGGGCAGGGACAAAGGCATATGTCTCTGCCGTATTGCTCGAGGGCATTTCGAAATGAGCCTGGGCAGACCACAAGGTCACACACACGGACGTGTGTCAGGCCGTGTGGCTAGGTCAATATACCTCTTAGATTGACACGGCCAAGCACACGACCTAGAAACGGGTGTGTGAGGCCATTTCGAATAGCCACACGGGCTGGACACACGGGTGTGTGACAGGCTATGTAAGCAAGTCAATAACCTCTATAATTTTCACACAGCATGTTCAAGGTTTCGTAGACCTTCTTAAGGGACTCTATGTGTATGATTTGCTATGGAATGACAAGGTATAATTTGAAATTGTGAAATGTTAGTAAAATGTTCCGATAAGTCCGGTAATGCCTCTTAACCCTAGTCCGGCAATGGATACGAGATAGGGGTGTTACACTCACCGATGCCATAGCCCAGCTATGGTCTTATACGAAGTCACATATCACATGTTACCATGGTCCAACCATGGTCTTTTCCGTCAATTCATCTTTTGTTACTGAACAATAGTACTCAACCCTACGTTCTACTGAATTTGAACATTTAATTCAATTTTCACAATATCTATAATTTTCCTTAACCGAACATATAAAATTAATACATCATATCATTTCTAATTTAATATTAAATTTATTTCATAAAATCACCATAATCCATTGAAGTACAACGTTCAACCGGAATAATGACATTTTACCCTTATTTCTCAACTTATGATTATTTCATTTTGTACATCACCACATACATATCATGAACTATTATTCATACCTTTCCAAGTTTTGACTCATCACAAACACATTTTCAAATATCTTAATATCACTTTCAACATTTTCGAGAATAGCTCCATTGGAATGCATCTCTGTCTCAACAAAACAATTCTGTTAGAGTCGAGAGATATAACACTATCACAGGTAGTAATATGGCATGAATATCTAGACTTACACATGCTACGTTAGTCCAAGAATCGACTAAACTATATCTCTGATACCACTAAATGTAAAACCCCTTACCTGTATTCAACGCCGGAACAGGGTACGAGGCATTACTGGCCTTATCACACTAACAAATATTCAATGTTGGATTACAAATTTACGACCAAATTAAAACTTTTCGTAATCAATCATATCGTCCCCGAAACGAGCCTACAAGGCCCAAAACATGCATTGGAAGTGATTTGGGACTAAACCACAAACTTTGGAAATTTTTACCACACTTAGAAACATTTTCCACTAAATAGGGGTCAAACGTCCACGTGGTTACGGGACACGCCCGTGTGGGCAGGCTGTGTGATCACACACGCCGGGGTCCCTAACCCGTGTAACTCTCTGTTTATGGCGTCATCAACAGTTGAAGGTCACACGGCCCAATCACACGTCCGTGTACTTAGACCGTGTGGTCAATTTAATTTTCATAATTTTTCATAAAATAAGTGCAGACTTCACACACCCTAGACACATGCCTATGTTCAAGGCCATGCCATCCACACTGCTGAGACACACTCCCGTGTCTCTGCCTGTGTGCTTTATACTGGGCATTCTGTTTCTTAAAAGTAAGGTGTACGGGACACATGGCCTGTTCATATGCCCATGGGGCTGACCGTGTGTCTACCCGTGTAGACAACTTTAAGGCTATTATCTAAGCCATTTTCCACCTTCAAATTCACACACATACTTATACATCTCAATAGCATTACACATGGCATTAATTGACAATTAAACGTCCATAAACATGGCATTCCCACAAAATCAAAGGCATTAACTCATGCATGCACATATAAATAGGTTTACAATCCAATTAGTCAATATAAGCCATATCTCATGGCCAAATACAAATGAATCATTTGGCCATTATAAGCCGACACACTTGGCCAAATACAAAGTAATCTAGTCCCTATACATGCCATAGACTTAAAATGCTTGAAAACATTGATACCAATTTGTTAGCTAGATAGTGTGATAGAATCTCCGACGATCTCCAACGCGAGCTAGCTTGATGACACTACAAAACATGGGAAAGAAAAGGGGTAAGCTATATAGCTTAGTAAGTCCTCACGAACATAATAGCAACTCTTACCAATCAATTACTAGAACCAAAAATATAAACACAAGATAGTATAATTTGCTATAAACTCACACTTATAACTTATTCGGTCGCATTGTTTGCTTTATCGACTTGCAAGCGTAATTTAACACTTGACATTAGCATAACAACCGTAATCTTTCCCTTATAATAGATTACCAAAATCAACCGATCATTTCAAACCTCATAATAGTCATGCACATTCATTATGAGAATTTACATTTCGAGTAGATTTTTCTTACATCTTTCAATTTTTTAAAAGCTCCTATATTCTCATACTTCCATAATCTTTTTAATAGATAATTATGTTAATCTTTCCTTTCTCACATCTGGTAAATCACGATTTGTGTGAATATCACATGTTATATCATAACTCATTTGGCCCGAAAGTTAATTACACGATCGTTAACCAAATTTACCTTGCATTTCATACATCACAAGTATAGGCCAAGAATCACAAGGCTTTCACAAAACATTCTCATGGAAACCATAAATTCACAATATCATGAAATCAATGCTTATAAACTTTATTCGATCCAATATTCATCACATTTCTTTAGCCCATTGAGTCATATAAAATATCATCAAATAACATTACTTTTACACATTATGTGCTACACATATATAACTATACCTCATATCATTCAATTCATATATCAACATCACCAAATAAACTCAATTTGGCACAAAACAGATTTATACACAAGTATTTCTCATATCCTATACGCGATACAATGTGAACTCACCAAATTACTTTCATTTGATTTTCACATAGGTTTTGTACGTACCTTTAATACTTAATTCAATCATACTTTCATTCTCGTCTTGACTGTGCTTGTTGACCCGTTCGAAATTGCTGAGGATACTCGGAATCATGCATAGATAGTACAATGTCATATCCCGGATATGGTTGTACATGTAATCTCACATCGATGCCAATAGCCCAACTATGGTCTTACACGATTTCTCAAATCGATGCCATGTCTTAAACATGGTCTTACACGTAATATCCTTTCGATGCCATATCCCAGATATGGTCTTACACGAAATCACATGTCGATGCCATAGCCCAGCTATGGTCTTACACAAAATCATATATTGATGCCATAGCCCAACTATGGTATTACAAGAAACCATATATCGATGCCATATCCCAGCTATGGTCTTACATTAAACCATATTTTGCAATGGTCCAACCACGGTCTTTCACGACAATACAACTTTTGTCACTGAACGGAAGTGCTCAACCTTGCGTTTACTTGTTTCTAACATTGAATTTTCATAATTCAACCAATAATAAGAATAAAGTCATAACATCATTCATCAACATAAATAATAAACATTAAAGTTTAACTATACGGACTTACCTCGTTATAAAAATGGCGAGAAGGACTTAATCGTTAAATTCTTATTTTTTCCTGTTCTAATTTTGATTTTCATTTTTCTCTATCTATAACAGCACATTTAAATTATTTAATTATTATACTATTCAAAACAACCTAAAATCACATTATGGTAAAAATTATATTTTTTCCCCTAAAGTTTTACATTTTTACAATTTAGTCCCTAGGCTCGTAAAATGAAAGGCATTTATTTTTCTCAAAACCCAAGCCTAGCCAAACCTTATACATGCTTATAGCAGCTCACATTTTCCATTTAATCATACTTTTACTACTCATTTTATAACTTTTACAAATAGGTCATTTTTAACGTTTTTATCGAAAATCACTTAGCAAAAGTCGCTTGTCTTACGACTAACATGCATTTTCTACCCTTAGAAATCAAAATACATGCATGTCTAACTTTGGTAAAATTTTGAACTTTTATAACACTTCAAATCCTTGGAAAAGCTAGATTAGGTGACAAGAATTTCAAAAACATAAAAATCATTAAAAATGGGGCTAAAACGGACGTACAATTGAGCTTGGAAGCTTGAAAAACCCTAGCCATGGCTTCCCATTGCAAAATTTGACAATGGGAGGAAGATGGAAAAAAATTGGCTTTTAATTTGGCTTTTTAATTCATTTAATTACCAAATTACTAAAATACCCTTAATGAAAAACTTTGGAAACATACCTAACCATGTCCATTTTTGTCCACCAACTTAACCAATGGTCTGATTACCATTTAAGGGCTTCCAATTTAAAATTTCATAACAATTAGACACCTCTAACTTATAGAACTGACATTTTGCCCTTTTTACAATTTAGCCCTTTTGATTAAATGGAGTGCCCAAACGTTAAAATTTTTGAAAGAAATTTTCACGAAATCATTCCATGGTGGCTGACAGTTGAACAGTGTGCTCAGCCCAAATAGATTAACTGGGATTATTTTAAGAATGTTTTCTAGAGTAAGTATGTGGGGCAAGTTATGTTGAGGCTCGCCGACGCAAGTTTATGAGCCTAGTTCAGGGCGACCGATCTATGGCTGAATATGAAGCTAATTTTTTACCACTGAGTAGGTATGTACGGGCATTGGTAGCGTCTGACTACAATTGAGATATGTTCTATGGCTTCTGATAGCTCTTCTAAGAGAATAGGTTTTTGTGATTTTGGAAAAATAGTGGAAGAGGTGAAGTGCACTAAGCACAAGCGGCGTGACCGCGAGAGGGATCAGGGTAAAATTAAAAGGGATTCCGGTCCCTCTAGTTCTAAATAGTGTACTAAGAAATGAACGATATTTGATAGGCTCTAGAGGCCCGAGGCACCATCTATAATGATCGAGATTCAGTTGTGCAGTGATTGTGGGAAACATCATCCGGATGAGTGCTGTAGGAAATTAAAAGTTGCCTCCGTTGCGAGTTGATGGAGCATCAGGTCAGGGATTGCCCCCGTCGACCCAATTAGGTGTCAGTTACGACGTAGACTCCGGCTCCGAGTTTTGTTTAGCCTCTGGCTCAACAACCACTTAGAGGTCGTGGTACTGGTAGAGGGGGTAATGGTTTGGGGAGTGGATAGAGAGTACCGGGTAGAGATGCAGGTCCAACTGAGGCTTCTTAGTTGGCACTGGTTTATGCAACGAGGTGCCACAAGGATAGCGATGATGTTGATGTCATTGTAGGTACATTCTTTATTCATTTTGTTCCATACTATGCTCTCATTGATATTGGATCTACTCACTCGTTATGCTCTCATTGATATTGGATCTACTCACTTGTATATAGCAAGTGTTGCTTTTGCAAATTTGCGTTTAACTACTGAATATACTGCTAGAGAGTTTTCTGTGATTAGTCCTTTGGGTCAATCAGTTCAGGTTGATAGATGATACAGATGGGTAGCCCTAGAGATCCAGGGTATGGTATTTTCAACTGACATGATGGAGTTACCCATTAACGAGTTTGATTTGATCCTAGGAAAGGATTGGCTTATAGAATATTGGGTCAGTCTAGATTGTACAACTAAGAGAGTTACCTTGAGAATAGAGTAGAATAACAAAGTGGTCATGGTTGGTGAGCATCAAGATTACCTCTTTAATGTAATCTCCGCTCTTGTAGCAGACAAGTTAGTCCGAAAAGGGTACGAGGCATACCTTGGCTACATATCTGATTCTGTTCCTGTAAAGCTTTCTGTATGAGATATCGGCATTGTGAGGGAGTTCCTAAATGCCTTTCTTTAGGAATTGCCCAGAGTACCAATTCGAATAGAGATATGGAATTTGAAATTGATTTGTTACTAGGTACTGCTCCGGTACCATTGCACCCTACCGCATGGCACCAAAGGAGTTGGCCGATCTAAAAACGCAGCTTCAAAAACTTCTTAATAGGCGGTTAATCCAACCAAATGTGTCTCCATGGGGGCATCGGTGTTGTTTTTTAAAAAGAAAGATGGGTCGATGAGGATGTGCATAGATTATCGACAGTTGAACAAGTTGACAATCAAGAATAAGTACCCATTACCGAGAATTGACGACTTGTTCAACCAATTCTAAGGGGCATCAATTTTCTTCAAAATTGATCTACGTTTTAGTTACCATCAACTTAAGGTCAAAGAGACTGATGTGTATAAAACTGCCTTCAGGACTCGTTATGGTCATTATGAGTTCCTGACAATGCTTTTTGGGTTGACAAACGCCCCGACGGCATTTATGGATTTAATGAATCGGGTGCTCCAACAGTACTAAGACCAATTCGTAGTGGTTTTTATCAATGAAACACTGATCTATTCTAAAACTGAATCTAAGCATGATAATCACATTCGCATTGTACTTCAGATACTCCGTGAAAAATAGTTGTATGCTAAGTTCAGTAAGTGTGAGTTTTGGCTACAGAAATTTACTTTTTTGGGTCATGTGGTAACTATAGATGGGATCCAAGTCGATCCTAAGAAAATAGAAGCTATAGTTGAGTGGAAGTAACCAAAAAATGTATCTGAGCTTTGTAGTTTCCTAGGTCTAGCAGGTTACTACTGAAGCTTCATCGAGGGATTTTCTCTTACTACATCACCTCTGACGAAGCTACTACGTAATAATGTTCTGTTTGTGTGGTCTGAGGTACAACAGTCTAGTTTCAATGAGCTCAAGTCTATTCTGACACAAGCTCTTGTTTTAGTTCAACCAGAATCAAGTCTAGAGTTTGTAGTATATAGTGATTCTTTGCACGTCGAGTTGGGATGTGTTCTGATACAAAAGGGTAAAGTGGTTGCTTATTTATCGTGACAGCTTAAGATACATGAGGGTAATTGCCCTACACACGATCTTAAGCTGGTTGCGGTTGTGTTTGCTTTGAAGATCTATGAGCACTATCTATACGGTAAAATGTGTATCATTTACACCGATCATAAGAGCCTCAAATATCTATTAACTCAAAAGGAGTTAAACCTTCGTCAACGTAGATGGGTCGAGTTACTTAAGGATTATGACTACATGATAGAGTAACATCTGGGTAAGGCTAATGTGGTAGCTGATGCCTTTAGCCGTAGAGCGATGACAGATCTGAGAATAATGTTAGCTCATTTGAGTATGGTTGAGGATGGTGGGCTGTTAGTCGAATTACAGGTTAAACCGACTTGGGTTGAACAAATTTGAGCTAAATAGTTGAGCGATGAGTCCTTAGTTCAGCGACTGCAACTGGTTGGTTCAGATGAAACTTTTAATTTTAGCATGAACAACAATAAGGTTCTATGTTTCAAAAGTCAAATTTGTGTGCCTAATGACAAAGAATTGAGACAGTTGATCCTCTACTAGTGGCTTGGATTGAAACGGGTGGTAGTCGCTTTTGTGTCCCACTGTTTGACATGCCAAAAGGTTAAGGCTGAACATCAGTTGCCTTCCGAACTGCTTCAGCTAGTTAAGATTCCTCAGTGGAAGTGGGAACGTGCAACGATGGATTTTGCTAGTGGGTTGCCTTTAACCCCTACTAAGAAATATTTAGTTTGGGTCATTGTTGACCGGCTAACCAAATCCACTCACTTTATACCTATCTAAATAGATTGTTCCCTACAGAAGTTAGCTAAACTGTATATTGCTGAAATTGTGAGACTACACGAGATTCCAGTCTCAATTATCTCTAATAGAGATCCAGGATTCACATCTCGGTTCTGGAAGAAAATTCATGAGGCTTTATGCATCTGGCTTAATTTTAGTACTGCGTATCATCTTTAGACCTACGTTCAGATTCTAGAAGCTATGTTTTGGGGTTGTGTAATAGACTTCCAGAGTAGTTGAGAGGATTATCTACCATTGGCTGAGTTTTCATACAATAACAGCTTCCAGTCTATTATTCAAATGGCACCTTACGAGGTCTTGTATGGTCGTAGATGTTGTACTCCTCTATGTTGGACAGAATTAAGTGAATGCCGAGTTGTGGGTCCCGAGCTAGTTTCTGAAACTAAGAACACTATGAAATTGATTTGAGATCGACTGAAATCCACCTCTGATCGACAGAAGTCTTATATTGATTTAAAAAGAAAAGATATTAGATTTTCTGTAGGCGTTCAGGTGTTTCTTATAACATCCCAAAATAGGGCCTAATCAGAATAGTGGTTTCGTAACCACAAATCCGAGATAGAAATAATTATTTTATAATTATTTTGAGGTCTATATTATGATTGCATGATGGTGTGAAAATTTCTTGAAGAAATTCTATGCGTAAAGTGCTTAATTTAAAATTAGGGACTAAATCGAATAAGTTGCAAAACTTTCATTCTAGAAGTTTCTAGTATTAAACTGTTTTGAAATATTAATTAAGAGGTCTTAAATAGTAATTTGGCCAATTTTAAGTTCATGGACAAAATTTGGACATGGATGGAATTTTTGAAAGTTTAGTAAGGAGGGGCATTTTGGTCATTTGGATATTAACATGAAATAAAAAGGGAAAATAGCACAAAATTGATCATCTTCTTCAAAACCACGAAATTTCAAGGGTTCTCCATAGCTAGGGTTTGTTTCAAGCTTCCAAGCTCCATAGTAAGTGATTTCAAGCCCCGTTTTTAATGTTCTTTACGTTTTCGTAGTCCTAGTAGCTCGATAAAGCTTATGTTAGCAATATTTTAAGTTAGGGTTCATATTTGGAAAAATACTCATAGGTGAAATTTGTGTATTTTGATGTTTTATGATAGAATATGAGGTTTTAAATTATGCTAGACAACTTGAGCTACTCGGTTTTAGGTAAAAACGAGTAAAAGGGCTTAATTGGTAAAAATACCTATTGTACATAAGTGTATGTTATAGTAGGAATTTGAAGATGATGTTGGTAAATAAATGATTATCATGTCTTAAAATACAAGAATTTGTGATAATTTTTTATTTTCGAGTCTTGGGGCAAAAGTGTAAATATGCAAAAGTTTAGGGGCAAAAATGTAATTTTGCCAAAGTTTGAGTAAAGGGCTGTTTTGATAAATGTTAAATTTGCTATTATAGATTAAGAAGAATGAAATTCGGGAGTAGATCAGGGAAAAGAAAAAGTAAAGGACTAAATTGTAAAGTTTAGTCACATTTGGTATCGAGGTAAGTTTACGGTAAATAAATGCAATATTCTATTATTTTACATTACTATTGTCATTTTCTAGCATTTATATATTCATTTTATGAAAATAATCAAGTTGAATATAAGGTGATATGACAAAGAAAAGCAGTAGAAAGTCCCGATTGAACCCTAGGAATGTTAGGATACGAAATGTCATGACATTAGGGGTCGACAGGACAGGACAGGATAGAAATGAGCCATGTAAGTCCGTACTAGATATACGGCTTTGGAGACAGGAATGAGCCATGTAAGCCCATATTAGATATATGGCATTAGAGACAGGAATAATTCATGTAAGTCCATATCAAGGACATGGCATTGGCAGGATATTGTTAGACAGGAAAGACCCTAGTATCCTTAGTATTCTGAGTGGTTCAACGGGCCATTATTCAAGTAAATGTACAGTGAATTATCAGTAAAGGAAAGGTAGATTGTAATCATAAATAATGAAAGGTCAGGTAAGAAAGAAGGTAAGTGAAGAAGAAGAAGGCAGAAAATGAGATGTAAAGAAAGCTTATAATGCTAATTGATAGTTTGCATACTTATCCCATATGATGAATGTTGTAATTTATTTGCTTGTAAACTTACTAAGCCTAGTGCTTACCCTCTTTATTTCTTTCTTCTTATAGTTCTTGCCAAGCCACTCGGGGATCAAAGGAAATGTTGGAGATCCGATCACACTATCGAGAAATCCTATCGGTATAGTTAGACGTTTCTTTTCGTGTATGGCATGTATAGGGACTTGGCTTCTTTTGATATGGATGTCTTATGACATGTTCAATGAATGGGATGTAAATCCTTGATAGTGAATAGCTAATGAAATGGCTAATGATATACAAGTATGATAGTATATATGCTTGAGTGATAACTGTCACATGGAAATTAAGGAAAAATGTGAAAGTAGCTTAAAACAGAACATTGTAACAGCAGTGACGTGAGTTTGAAAAATCACTAAAAATAATAGAAACATGTTTTGATGGTGAATAATATATGAAATTAAATCTTATTGTGTCTATTTTCATATGGAACAAACAAAACAGGTAAAGGTATTTTATTTTATGAGATATTTTAGTTTTAGTAAAATAGGGCCAGAGCAATTTCTGGATCCCCTATTCCAAATTTGGAAATTCACCATAAATTGTACAAAAATAATTAGGAGGATTACTTTATATGTTCAGAATTCTTATTGAGTCTAGTTTTAAGAGAACAAACGGAATAGTCATATGAATTTTGTACAGGGAGAAAAGTGGTTCGTAATAAGTAGAGGTCAGTGCAGTTGAGTTCTGAAACAGGGGCAACTTTAACTAATAAACTGTACTAATCGGCCCAGAAAAAAGTTCTAGAAAAAAATTAGAAGATAGATACATGAGTATAGATTCAGGGAAAATTTACGGATCTTGATTTCGAGTTTCGTAACTCGAGATATGATTTTTCAAGCGACCATGATGCAGATAAACTGCTTATTCCGAAAATCAAAATAGATAATGTAAAGTTGTTTAAAATGGTAAATTATGTGTAGTAACACTTCAAGCTCGACTCCGGCGACGGTCTCGGGCGTGGGGGCATTACATTTCTAAATGCGTCACCGTGGAAAAAGGTTCTCCAATTTGGATGCACGAGCAAGTTGAGCCTGAGGTTCTGCATTTTGAAACGTGTCAGACCTGTTGTGTATCAGTTAGCATTACTGCTGGAGTTAGAGTGAATTTGTGATGTGTTTCGCGTCTTGATGTTAAGACGGTATTGGTTTGATCCGTCGCATATTGTTCCAATCGGTGAGATCGAGTTGCGATTGGGTTTAACATTCGAAGAGGAACTTGTTCAAATCATAGAACGTGATGTTAAAGTAATGAGAAAGAAATATGCTCCTTTGGTAAAGGTTATTTGGCGGAACAATGGCACCGAGGAAGCCGTGTGGGAACCTGAAGAATTGATTTGGCAACAGTACCCATATCTATTTGAATCAGGTAATTTCAAAGCCGAAATTCCTTTTAGGGGGAGAGAGTTGTCATGCCTCAAAATTTTGAGAATTGAATGGTAAGAATCTACAGTAATTAGATTTCTATATCTCTGGTTATGTGCTTTGCTTTTGTGTTTAAGGTCTGGAGCTTGAGTTGCATCGTTAAAAGTTTTATTATTTTTAAAACAACCCCTATCCATGCGTTACATAGTTAAGAGCGATTCTGTGTAAATTTGTGTCAAGAATGAGCCTGCTGGTTCACTGGTTAAGCAATTTTCTGTATTATGTTTGGCTCCAAGTTTGAATCTCATTGTATGCGCTAGAAAAAATTTTACTTGTTGTCAAAAGTATGCTGGTGGTTAAGACAAAGGATTATTATTTTTTTAAACGTTCTTTTGTTCTCCCTTCTTCTTTCCCTTTTCTTTCTTTTTTTTCCTTTTTCTTTTCTTTCTTTTTAGTCTTTCGATTTCACTTTTTCAATTGCATTCGACAAGTGAATATCGAAATTATTGAAACCCCTAAGTTGTTGAAAGATTTCTATGTAAGTTCTGTCGGAAAATCTTAAGCATCTGTGAAGTTTCGTTAGTTTTCATTTGCATTGCTAAATTGAGAATTTTCTGATTGTTTGCATAAACTCTCTGATAATTAGTTGTTTTTTGCTTCCTTAGGTGTGAATACGGAAGGAGGTGGTCCATCGTGTGTTGTGCCAATTGAGTGCTGTTGCATTGTCAGTAAGCATTCGTCGTTGGAAGTTTAACGTTGAGATTTCAACGTCTTTAGTTGAGTGTTAATGTATGCAATGATTTGTCGTTTTAGTCGTTTAATTGGTTGTTGAATGGTTAAAATAGGTTTTGGGACTTATCCATGTTGATTCTACTTAAAAACGAGATTAGGTGCATACTGAAAACCTCAATTTTTACAAATTTAGGTCACCAAAAAATGTGACAGTCGATGCCACACAGCCGTGTGGTTGGTCGTGTAACTCATTTTTGATCGATTTGGTGTCACATAGGCAAGGCACACGAGCGTGTGTCCAGGCCGTGTGTGGCCATGTTAAGTGCAAGGTTCACATTGGGGAATAGACACGGACGCGTGTCTAAGCCGTGTAACTCACTGTTTGTGACTTAGGATTACACGGCCAGGGATATAGGCATGTGTCCAAGCTATGTGAGTCACACGGGCAAGGACATGGGCATGTGTTTGAGCTGTGTAACTCACTATTTATGTTTTGGAACCACACGAGTGTGTGTTTATGCTGTATGGCATATAAATAGGGTTTGAATCTCGTTTTTGAGGCCGTGAGTGTCGTCTAACACTAACATGGGCCTCCACAATGTATGAATGATCTAAATTTGATTGTATGAGAACTCTTTGATGCTCTATAACTGACATATGGATAACATAACTGTTTGTATACTGTAATGACTATTTCTGACACTGAACTGTATTACATATGTTGTGGATACTTTTACTCTACATTTGCGTGGGTTGGGATTTGTGAAAAAAGAAGTAATTTGTTCTGAATTGGTGGTTAAGCCACGATGTGTATAAATGTGAATTTAGCGCATTGCCGCA
The DNA here is from genome assembly GCA_020496765.1 of Gossypium stocksii. Classification (NCBI taxonomy): domain Eukaryota; kingdom Viridiplantae; phylum Streptophyta; class Magnoliopsida; order Malvales; family Malvaceae; genus Gossypium; species Gossypium stocksii. The sequence goes on from CM035621.1 coordinate 44,544,771, forward strand.
TTTTGATCTAGCAGCTAAGCTACGTCTTTGTAAACTTGTCAGACAAACACTCTATGGAGTGTAGGGTTGGTTGGGCTTTTAACGCCCTTAACGGTGTGTTGGGATGGTCGAAGATGGTGTGTAGATGTTGGGGGTATGAACAACTGTATATGAATCTGAAACTATTTCTGTTTATGTTACTGATCTGTTCTGTCTCTGAACTGAAATGGCTTCTGTTGCTTAATCGAATCTTAGGATTCAAGAATTATCTTTCAAATGTATTTCAATTGAATGAACGTCTTTTATGCACCGAGTTCACAACTCATTTATTTACTGAATGGATTTTAGGTGGTTCTCAAACTTGAACAGGTCGCTGCCACGGGAGCTCGGTTAAGCTTTTATCTTTCTTTTAAATGCTTCTATAAGGAAATTTAATATTCTATGATATTATGATGTTTGGAAAGATTGCATATTTAGTTAATTGCTGTATGGATATTAAATGATGAATGATTCATTTTGTCTACGTTATAAATGTGGTGTTTTTAGTATCGTTGATGTAATTCTCTGGACTTGATCTGGACGTTTAGGCTGGGTTTAGGATGTTACATAAAAATGTTATAAAATTTATGAAAAATTTTAAGAAATAATTAAATGCAATTTAATTAACATATTAATGCTTAATTTTGTACACGGATTAATCAAGTTGACAACTTTTTTTTATCTATCATATATATATATATATATATATATATATATATATAAACACAAGTTTAAAGAAAGTTATGAATTGATGAATGTAGTTTTTGTTATTCATTATATTATTGAATTTTTCATATTTATAAATTTTATCACATTTTCATATAAGAATTTTAATTTTTATTAAAATGCTTTGTTAAATAAATTTTTTTTGAACAATTTCATTATAGGTTCTGATTATATCTGCTTTTTTTGATATAATGCTTAGAACTACCCATAACCCCTCTCAACCCATAAATAGAAGGATAATGCGCTTCTGCACACTCGAAACCACGTCCACGTCCTCCTACATTGGCAGTAATGCCCATGCCAATCAAGCTAAGACTCAATCAAATTTTGTTAAATAAATTTACTTGATAAAATTTTTTATCATACTTATAAGAAAGATTTTTTATTCTATTAAAAGACTTTTCTTAATTGAATTTAAAGAAAAAATATTACTTTTATTTTAAATAATAAATTTTAATTATTTATATAATAAGTAACTTTATATTTAATGCATAAATTTTATAAATAATAAATTTATAAGTTTATTCTAAAATATTATAATTATATTAATTATATATTATCAAAAATTTATTATGGTCAGTTTATTGACTATTAAAAAAAATTAAATAATGAATAGTTTAATTTACAGTGTGTCAACTCTTTATAGTTTAATATTATATTTGAATGGTGAAAATAATTAATTCACGTTAATCAGTTATTATTTTAAATAACATTGTTTTCTATTAATTATGTGAAGTGAAATTTGTTGTACATAAAATATGGTAAAAATATTTTAATTATGGTTTGAAATTTTTTATTAATATAGTATTTTAATTTTTAAATAAATTAATATATTTTAATTATTTTTAATAAATTTAAATAATGAATATTATTTTACACTAATCACAATAATTAAAAATAATTTTTTAAGAAATTAAATGTGTAAAATTTAAGTAGTTATTTTTAGAAATATTTGTAAATATAAGTATTTTTATTTTTATTTGATCGGCCAAGGTTAAAATTATTATGGATTCTGTTTTGAGAAAAAAAGTGTAACAGCTCTACAAAATTTCATCCCATTAAGTTAAAGTTACAAACACATGTCAGTGTTCCCAAAAGAAAATAATTTAGTTATGAAAAAGAAAGATTGTATAAGATAATAATAATAATAATAGTCATAGTAATAATAATAGTAATAATAATAATAATTATTATTATTACTATTATTATTACTATTACTATTATTATTATTATTATTTAAATTGTATTACATAATTGTGAATAAAGTTGTGATATTGTGGCAAAGACTAAAACTCTTGGATCTTAAGCTTTTAAAAAACTGCATCCCATAGTTAGAAATTTAAAACAAAATCAATTGTATATCTCAAAAATTAGATTCATTGAAAACACCAGATCAAAGGTCAACAAGTGGTTATTATTATTGCTATTATTATTACTATTACTATTATTATTATTATTATTATTTAAATTGTATTACATAATTGTGAATAAAGTTGTGATATTGTGGCAAAGACTAAAACTCTTGAATCTTAAGCTTTTAAAAAACTGCATCACATAGTTAGAAATTTAAAACAAAATCAATTGTATATCACAAATTATATGTAATAATTATTTTTTGACAAGTTTTGATTTCATCCGATAAGTGGTAGTTCGATTTTCTTCAAAAATTAGATTCATTGAAAACACCAGATCAAAGGTCAACAAGTGGGATGGTTCAATGTTGTTGAAATTTTTTAAAATATCAATTAATAAAATTTCTTAAATATAAAAAGTCAGAAATTTTTAAAAACAATATTTATAAAACAAGAACCAAAATTAACCTGAAAAAGAAACTTTTTTTTTATTGGTTGTCCAATTAGCTCCTAATTTAACCAATTCGTAACCATAAAAAGCTCAACTTTACACTAATTAATTAAATGGCTATTTTTTCCTCTCCGATTGAAGAGCCAAACCAGATCAGCATAAAGAAAAACATAATATTCTTAAAATGATGAATTGAATTAACCAAAACATCAAATGAGATATTATATGCAACCAAATCAAAGAATGTTCACCTGCGAAACATTCCAATATGAGTTCATAGTAATCCATGCGACATCGGAATCCATCCGAATACTAATTACACGTACGTTTATCAATAAGGAAAAAGGGACAAAAATGGTAATCCAGGCATCGTGTAAACGAAACCATGATTTTTGGGCGGAATTGAAGATCAAATATACGAGGGATTGCTAGGTAGAATGCAATGGAAACACTTAAATCACTTGTTCAAGTGCATGAAGCTCTAGAATAGATCAACTTCCTTCTTTTGAAGATCTTGCTTCCACTTTGGCAACTTGTAAAATGCTTCTTTCGGCATCCCGAATACCATCTCGAACTCCTCATCGGACAAATAAGTCTGAGAAATCAAAGCCAGAGTAAGAACTAATATAATTCAGAAAAAGGATAAGAGTGAACTTGTAAACATCGATGATGGGATAACCTCTCTGCGTTTGAAGTCAATTCCAGTTACTGGATTTTCAGATTTGGACTTCAGCTGGTCGTAACTGTATGTACATGACTGAGTTATCGGTTCCGAATTGTCCCCATTGATTTCACCTGTCTCACCTTCAGCCGTCTCATGTGAATCGTGTGCTTCGGAAGGGTCTGCTTCACTCTTTGCTTCATCTGTACAATAGAATTACATGTAAAGAAAAGAGATGAGTTTAACTTATTGGACATTGCACCAAGATCCGGTGTATTGATCTTAAGCAATGGTTCTTTCTTTTTTAGAGAAGAACTTTGTTCAAAGATACAAAAAGGGTACTTACAAGTAGGGCTGGTTACTGCAGGAGTGCTGCTAGCAGATTTTCTAGGGGATCCATCGGGTGATTTCTTCATTTCTGCAGTAAGAACTTGGGAGAGAGCAGCTACAGCAGCAGCTCGTTGTGATCCCTGTCCGGTGCAAACTGGTTTTGGAGCTGAGGTTTTGCCTTCTGATGATGGATTAAATGCAGATGTTAAGGCAGCTAAAGCTTCGGCTCTTTGCCTGGGTCCTTGTCCATCAGATCGATCCTGAGCTTGAAATAATGGTGCATATAAATTCTTAAACTAAAAAGCAAAGTAGAATGCTTTGAATTCTCAAAATACACAACATTTCACACAATAATGCATCATGACATAAAACTTGAGGGAATGGCTGCAAAAGCAGAAGGAATCAATAATTGGGCACATCAGGAAACATACCATGACAAAAAGGTCAAATGAGGGACGAAACAAGGCCGAACCAATATTTGAACCAATTGAAAAGAGGGGAAAGAAATGCAGTATCAAGCTGAAGCTAAATGAAAAAAGAGATGGTGGAAAACAGAAACTTCTTTCATTTACATCATTTTCTTTTCTGTCTGACTTTCGGTATCTTGCTATAGCAGCTAACACAGATGACAAATATTAAATTCAATAAACCAGAATGCAAGAGCATTTGGCAGACAAAACACAACATGAGGTTGCTTGTTATCATCACTGATAACCTATGGTTGGAAGTCTTCTTTGATCAATTGAATGGACCATAGCCTTGGCCCATGGGGTGAGGAAGTTGATTACGGATGGATGATTGATTACGGATGGATGAAAATAAACGTATGCAGAAAAAGCACTAATTGAAATGAAATTGCAGTTCAGTAGGCATCGTTTCTATTGCAACAATCAGGAGGAAGTGGGTTTGAGCATGCAGCTTTTCCTCCAATTAAAAGGGTGGGGAGGGGTTACGGTAGAAGTACGCTTTGTATAAAAAAAAAGAGAGAGAAATAGCACTGGAACGAGGATGAGAGATGACCTGAAAGAGTTTGTTTCTGTGCAGTAAAAACCTAATAGAGGAGGCGGAAATACGGATTGGGGATGGCTAAGGAGTAGGGAAAACATTATTTTGATAACTTGCCATAAGATTATCTTTTCAGCAGTAAGTGAAATCTTTGAGTAAATAAATCCCACAAGTATTATTACAAGGCATTGATCTCCAGTTCTATAAACCTCCTTCCAAAGTTTTCAGGTACTTCAATGGGGGGGGGGGGGCAATGAAAAGAAGATAATTTTCCAGAAGATGGACTGAATGCAGAAGACAAGGCAGCTAAAGAAACCATTTTGGTTCCCATTGGACTTTCATTTTATGATCCAAATTTCTGTATACTAAACAGAAATTTCATATGCTGAGAATTTTCAACGCATGTGAACTAAAAATGGAAATTACCTCTGCATGGCTAGCTCCAAAGAGCAATGCCACCTTCTTCTGGAACGAGTTTCCCGGCACCTATGATCCACAGAAAACATCAAAGCATAAATATTAAACAGATGCAGTGCGTGCAATACACATTAAAGGGAGGATGAATCATGTCATGCAAAAAGCAGTTAACTCTTAGAGAAAACAACAGAGCATTTCATAAAGTTTTCAGTGTGTGCATACAATTCACTGTAACTGATTCTTTTTCGGCACACGGTGACAACAATAGGGTAATTGTTGTCTCATCCAAGATATAAGAAGCTCTCAATGATATGATCCTTTAATTTTAATCTTTCGAAGGATTACATGGTACTTTCATTAAACAAGTGCACTGTGTTAATCAATTCTATGGACCATATAGCATTAATAAATCACAAAAAAGTTTACTATCCTACTTTTCCATCATTGGGAATGTCTCATTTTAGTCACCTGTTCAGAAGTTTTTCTCTCTCTTTTTTTTTTGTCATTCTTAATTGCTTTTGGTGCTGAGAAAGAAACCCATGAAACCAAGGTTACTTATTATGGTTACAGGTATTGCAAATCTCATAAAGGCTCTCTACACATGCATTCAAACATTTCCTTATCTAGAAAACTATTGCATTGATTAAAAGCATTTTATGTGGACAAGCTGAGAATATAACTTCACATAATTTGTTGCTGATGAAGACAAACAATTTAACATTAATTCAAGTGACAGGAAGGATAAAGTAGAAAACTCTAATGAAGGAAACACATACAGTAGCTCGGTGAGAATCCCATGAAAAGAATGTAGTGAAGAAGCAGGGTTCGTTTCCTTCAGTAACTTTGTATAGTGTAATCTTTGGCGACATACCCTCTAGAGATACAGCCCTGTCTATGTATTTCTGCATGGAATTTTCTAAAATGAATGATGAGCGTATGAAAAGTATCATACAAAGAAGAACCCAATGTTTATTTATTACCTGGCCAAATTCAAAAGCCTGTTGTTTCTCTTTGGCGTCTACACACTGACCAACCCAAACAAACACTTCAGCACGAGTGTCGAGTATCAGAATATCTTCAGTCAAGAGATCGTCCTGATCGAAATTGTAAACTTCCTCAACCTGAACAATGGAATGGAAACTTACATATAGAATGCACTGGAGATAGCAGTAACAAGTTTCAATCACATTAGGAGAAACTCACTTTAAACTTTCCTGAGGTATCCCCGTAGAAGAATATAAAATCATGGAAAAAGAAGTTAGAATGGTATAAACTTCGTTAATAACTGAGGGCAAAGCAAATCACATTTTTGGTTAAGAAATACACCTTTATTAAGATAGAAAGTGTACAAGTGGGGATCCCTGACAATCTCATGAGATTCTTTTTCGGTTGAGGTATAATCTTGTTTCCCACCAAGTGCAGACCAGAAGGCAGAGGTCTCAGTTCCTTCTTTACAATGTTTCCGAGTGACTCCAGGCTGAATGTGAAAGATTATTAGATGATTGATTGACATGGGGAAAGGAAATCTTGGAAGAACTAAACAATGGTAGTGTTATCCTTATCAATGAGGAGCACATCACAAGCTTTAAGCCAGAAACAGATTTAATATCGTCCCACTACCAATGCTTAATTGGTCAACTCAACCTGTTGGAACTTGGAGCATAGACTATAAGAATGTAACTATATCAAGTCTTACCAGTCTTCCCAATAAATCCGTGTTCTTTTATCTTGTGTCACAAGAAAAACCCCAATGTAAACAACTTTCTATATTGTATACCTTCAAAAATTCAGCAACTTTGGGAGCCAATTGCTGCTGTTCGTGAGTGCTTTGAGTTCCATACCAAGTGAAAATTGCCGAAGATCCAGATTGCAGGAGGAAACACTCAGTCGAGTTCAACGATGTTGCCACCTAAACAATAGTTACAGAAACAAGGACACAGTCATCATGCAGCACTATACCTGTTGTTAGAATACAAAAGTAAATGGTAGTCATACGGCACATGTCATAACAAAAAACTGCAGGGTTGCAGTCATCATCACGCATTTGATAAATAAAATAGCTCATTTCTCACTATTATTAAAATAATGGAGAGATTATGAAAATTGCAAATTGGAAAAAGGTGTTACATCAAACATGATTGTACAGTTAATGGTAGCAACAAGAAATGTTAGGGTCTAAAATTCAGGCATGTAAAACAAGATTAAACCATTGTTTGCATTTAGGTTTTAAGAAAAAAAATACATTTTTATTCATTGGAAAATCAAACCAACCAATGAAAGTTTAAAAGGTAAAACATGACAAAATAACCAACTAATACATACTGCATCAACTTGTTGTGCTTTAATATTGTGCATGGAGTTTCCTGATATCTGAAATAGAGCAACAGAATCTGCTGTGTAGGTTTCATCAGTCAAGCCTTTCTCTTCTATACTCTTTCTGTAACCAGCGCTTATGCCACCCTAAATAGGAATCGGTCATTGAAAATTGATACCTTTGAAATTCAAACCAAAAACTCTACAAGCAAAGGTAAATTGCTAATGAGATTCTAAAAGTTTGAGGTCAAATTGAATACCTTAAGAACCACCATAGGTTGAAAAAGTGCAACGAATTGAGGTGGCTCTTTACCTTCATATACACGACCCTGTAAGAAGCAACTATTAGAAACACAAGCGTTAGAATAACCATAGTCAGCCAAGGGTAATATATGATACCTGAACAGGCCTCCCCTTATGTGAGTTAAACACTATATTAGCCAACTCAGCAGCTGTCTTTTGGTCCTCCTGAATTAAGATATATGTACTTTTAGAAAATGATTCTTTTAAGTAGTGATGACCATCATCAGAATGAAGCCATCAAGTTAACATGTGACTACATAAGCACCTCTTTCTTCTATGAAAGAACATGATGGGTGGAAGCTACAAATGGGAAAATAATGAAAGATGGGACTTAGATTCAATGCGGAGAACAAGTCGAATGAAGTAGATATTGTTACCACTAAACGATCTAGAAAGCAATTCTTAAAAGAAATGACAATAAAAGTGCAACTTATTGCGGACAAAATCAATGATGGCAGTCCAAGTAAACGTGCATGAAATTCAGAAGGCAACTTCTAAATTCCATCAGTAGGAGGCACTCATATTGGGACCCTATCTATCGTTGTTTCAGTAATGACAAGGAGCTCATCTTGGCAGCATGCTATAGTCCACATTATTTACATCAAATCCACTGTTTCACATTGCTATTTTGAAGGCAGTTCTATATATTGAGGACGAATGACCACAAGGGCAATGTAAATTACCTCATTGCTATCCTTTCCAATCCAACAGCACAGAAAGTAATCTTCTTTCCTTTCACCTGAGTGGTATGTATAAAGCACAATGTAGCAGTCTCCACTACAGAATTTACCAATATCCTCTTTTGGCAACAGCGTTTTGGCACTGTCATCAATGCACCATACCTGAAAAGCAAGACCATACTCATATAAGCATTTTTTGTCTTTGAGTCAAATATCAATAAGAAAATAAAAGAAAAATATGAACATGACCTCCATCTTTCCACCTCCTTCAAGCAAAGGAACTTCTTCTTGTACAGGAGCAGTTTTGGTCAAACCTTTGACTGCAACCTTTTGTTGCTTCAGCAAAGCTAGCAGTAGAAAAAAATGGTATTCAATAATGTTAAACACAAAATATAATAGTATTAACTGTAGCTTCTTAAGTGATCCATACCAGCTACTTTTCCTCTTCCATCGTCACCACCAGGAGTTGCAGATGCAGCTGGCCAAGAATCGAAGTTGGACTTGAATGAACTGGTTTCATACCCTTGGATGAGACGGGTTATGCGTGTTGCTTTTGGTCTATTGTGGCTAGTAACAAAGTCCTGGAGATAAAAGTTTGGGAATGAGAATTCATATTTTTTACATACATAAAGAAACCAAAACCACGTCTCGAGCTCTACCTCAGCGGCTTGAGTGGCAACTTTTCTCTCCTCTACTTGTGTTGCCCGTCCAATCCAAACAAAAATCTCAGCACCACAGTCTAGCAGATAGCATTTGCTGTTTTCCAGCATGCTTTTCGATAGTTCACCTTCTATGGGCTTTACCTCACCTTCAGTTATGCTACAGGAACCAGTGACCCCAAATTAGCAGTTAGTGAAAATGCACACCTTTTGACACAGGATGCGTCTACTCACTTAAATTCGCTCCAATAGAAATTTAAATCTAGCAAAATTTTAGAAGATATAGTTACCTATGAAGTTTAGCCGGAGTGGACTCGGGAATAACATCATCTTCACTGCTAGCTTTCTTGCCTAAGGGAGCAAAACCACCAAAGAGGACCCAGAACTCACCAGAATCTGACTCAGTGTCCAATTTCCCATCATCTGGCAGGGTGATTACCATTAAAAAAGTGATAGCTTTAGATAGAGTAAGATGGATATACCTTGCGCAAAATTCAGTTAAAACTTGCAGACAAGTTAAAAAGCTGGAAAAACAACATCATCAATACTGAAAATGGATCATCCTTACCAACAATTGCAACATTGCACACTCCACCATGGTACTTTTCCTTTAAAAACTGGATAATTTCTAATGCCTTTGCCCTTTCCTGAATATTAGAGTTTGCACCATTGAACTGATAAATCTTGTTCTCAGTGTCCAGGATAAATACATCATCATGATTCAGTGAAGACCGGGCAAAAGGAATCTGCAAGAGCATAATACAAAATGGTATTTCCCTCATCCAGAAAAGCCTTACTAATTAATTTATAATTAGGTCATGAAACTTTTCTTTTCTTTTTTCTTTGTATCCATACTCATCAAAACTTATGTAAAGATCATCACTCATCAGATACCTGCTTCAATTTGACAACTCGTTTTCCTTTGCATATATACAACCGAGTTTCAAACACTTCTTCTTCTGGTGTTTTAAATCCAGAAGCAACACCACCCTCCAAGGGTACAATGCAAGGTTTAAAGTATGACAAAAATTTGTCAGATTCATGTCCTTGAAGTTCCCTGTGCTGCACGGCACGACCTCCTAGCGCTGCATCTAACTCAACAGTTTTGATAGCAGCTGCTCCAGCTTCGTCCTGCAGGTGGGAACAGTATCTCAGATGATGTTTTAGTTCATTTGAAGGAACATTTAAATCCTCAACAAAATAAGATAAGAAGATTCAGCAAAAGCACACCTGACTGGTATCTTTCCCAATCCAGAAGTGTATGTCATACATATGCGAACCAGCCTTGCTATGTATCGTCTACAAAAATACATGTAAAAAATCGAAATAAGACAGTGGCTCACATAGAAATTTATGTTATGTGGGTGGCAAGTGAGAGAGAAAAAGATTATTCACATGTAAGACAATGTAAGAATCCCCCATGTAGAATTTTCCATAGTCTGACTTTTGCAACGGAACTGGCTGAAAATTCTCAATACGCCAGATTTCAGTCCCTCTACAAGATGTCAAGTGCAACAGCCTTAACGCAAACAAAATTCATGATACATATGCAACATAACCACAGACCTCAACGAGAAGAAAAAAGAATTTATCATTATATTTTCTCTTCTCCATTTCCTGCTGACAACTGGACAATAGTTAGTGACTGATTCCATTCTCTCTTATCAAAAGACCAAAAGAAAATATACTTAAAAAATAAAAATAAACCCTTTGTTTTAAGGATACGGTTTTTGACCAACTCCTTGAAATGCAGGATCCAGAACTTTTGATGAGCTCATTTCTTGGAATTCTTCTTTATCACCGTTTTAAGCAAAAAAAATAAGTACCACACAGCTTGAGAATCCAACCTTCAGCAGTCTAGAAGTTGCAAAAAATTAGAAATAGCTGATGCAAGTGAAAATTAAGATTAAGTTACGTTAAAAAATAGAATAATACTAATAAAAAAAACTAGGACAGTTTAAGTAAGACTAAACAAGAGTCCTATTTCACAATTGCACCATATATATAACCACAAAACAGATAATAAGAGTCTAGTTATCATGGAAAAAACAAAATATCATTTTTGCTTTCTATAATAGCAGGACTTTTTACAATCTTCAGCGATAACCCAATGTAGGCAACAGTTGCATGCTGTCCAGGTCTACCAATCACGTGATAAAAAAGGAAGAAAAATTTGAATCGGATGAACCAAACAATCGTTCAAAACTTGGTTCAAAGCTAATGTATCCATTAATCTCTAATGCTCAGTCACATGTTACAAGGCAAAACAACAAATTAAAAATCATATCCATAAGCGATGATACAAAAATGAATTCTAAAATCTTCATAGCAAGCAGAAAACATATTTAAAAAAAAAAAAGACAATTATGATCCAAAAATAGGAGAGCAATCCGAAAATTTGATATCAGCGTCACACATGCAGATGAAAAAAAAAACAATTATGGAGAAAAAGAAACAAAACCCATTAAAACTAGGACAATATCAAGAGTACCCAGATAAAAGTAAACATCAAATGAAACACGAAAACAAAATGTATATCCAAATGGTTTATAAGCCCAAAAAAGAAATGATCAAAGCAATGGCGTTTTCCCTTGATCGTTGCAGAGAAAAAGGGTACCTTGAGATTGAGAGAGAGATATCTCTGAGTTTTAAGGAAAAAGAGCTACGAGGAGCTCGCAAATCAAAGAAGGGATGAAAGGAGATGAAAGAAAAGAAAAGAAGAAAGAGTTATGTGTTTTTTTTTTTTTTTTTGGAAGAGAAGGGAAGGAAATGGGAAATGATAATAGAGAGAGATTGGGGCAGAGAAAGTAGTCGTTAATCGTTATAGTAAAAGGATCCGGTAACGATGGCAACGGCCTTGTTGATATTGCCATTTCTTTCTCTTTAGCTTCCATTTTCTTTTTTCTTTTTTTATTACTAATTTTCTTTGCGCTCTACATTTTTTTTCGTAAAATAATAAAAAAAATCGCGACTTTTATTATTTTATTTAGATCAATATTCATACTTTTATTTTATTTAAAGATTTCTTTTCTTAATTCACGTTAAATAAATAAATAAATAAATTATATTTAACTTATATTAAAAGGTATAATGACTTACATGACCCTTCAACTTTACAAAAAAATTATTTTAATATTTTATTTATTTATTTTCGCCTCTTGTAACCTTTCAATTTGTATTATTTATCAAATCACCAAAAATAAATAAATATGTTAACATATGTTAACTTTTCGTATATATATAGATTGTCACGTTAACAATTAATTAATTTTTTAAAAAATTTAAACAATTTAAAAAATATAAAAATTAAAAATTATTAAATTTATTTAAAAAGTATAAAATATTTTTTAATTTTTAAGAATTAATTAATTGCTAACGCAGTATATACATGGACTATCATATAGATTTCATGCCAGCAACGTTGGCAAATGTTAACTTTTCCATCTATTTTAATCTGATTTGTCAACAATGCAAGTTTAATAAAGGAAGTGAAAAATTAAATAAAAAGATAAAATAATTTTTTTTAACAAAGTTAGAGGATCAAATAAGTCATTATACCTATTAAAAAAATCCTTAAATTTTAATTAAATTTATGAACGTGTATAAAATTTTCATTTAAAATAAAGTATTATTTAAATATAAATAAATTAAAAAAGAGTTTGAATTAGATGCATTAAAAAGCATAAAAATTATAATCACGTATCTTTTTCTTTTTCTTTTTAAATACAACCTAAAACCGCGTTAGTTTGTTAATTAGTTAAACACTTTCATTTTACAAAATACTTTTTCTTATGAGTATTATTTTTTACATATATTTTAGTATATAAATTAATAATAAACTAACTTAATTTGTAACATTAATCGTATATTTTATTTCTAACAAAAAGAAGGAAAATTTTTCATTTATTTTGAAGAGTTTTTTATTTATCTTTCTAATTTTAAGTTTAAATTTATACTAATTATTTTTTATTTTATATCTAATAATTATAGTACATATGTAATAAATAAACTATTTTTCTTATATTATTACATTAATAACTAAATGCAACAATAATATTTTAAATTTTTATTATATATATTTTTATATTTATTAGTTTTCGACATTGGTGTGTTTACTTTTCATTATTTATTAAATATTCTTATTTCATATAATTAATGTAAGTAAGTATTATTAAATAGAATTAAACATATATAATATTATAAAATAAAAAAATTAAAATTATAACTTAAGTAATGATATAAAAAATGTATTTTGTTAATTAAAATTAGAATTCGATTTACGTGTTATGATAATTAATTATGATTTAGATGTATTAAAAGTTTTTAAATAATATGAACCATGAAAAATTATTGAATGGTTAATAAAAATAAACTTATTTTACGTTGGTACATAATATTTGTGAGGTTAAAATTTGTAAAGAAGAAGTCCGTTGGATAAATTTGATCATTTTTAAAACTTTCCAATTTAGGTAACTATTATTTTGGAAAAAAAAAATGATCTTGAAAAGCTTTTGTTATTGTACTTTTTTTTTTTTATTTCCAGTAATTTTTGTGTTACAAGTTTCATATTTTGGTAACCTTACATTTTTAAAAATTTTCTTAGTCTTTGAAAGTTGTTGGGGGATAAATTTGTACAAGCAACAAATAAGAAAAATTACGAAGAAATTGAAAAGATTAAACACAAAAATTTTATATGAAAAAACCCTCTAAAGAGGATAAAAACCACGAGTAAAGATAATTTTACTACATTGACAAAAACAAAGAGTACAAAAATGAAGATAAAACTAAACCCTAAAACCCGAAAATAAGAATCCTCAAAACTTAAACACAAAATTCTCTGAAAGTTTATAAAAGCTAATACTTAAATGTGTTATGGGTTAATCTTTCTAGGGTAGAAAGGGGCCTATATATAGGATAAATTCGTAGGTCAAACGATCTTAAAATAATCTATACTAGAGTTCAACTAGGACAGATAATCAAAATTTCACTGGAAGAAGAAAACCAAGAAAATTGCATGACATATTGCCATGTCGTGACGTCCCCTATCCTATCTTCGTGACGTTATTTTTACTTCTCCCCTGTTTCGTCGTAGTGTCATCGTGACATCGCATGGCTTCTTGTTGCGACGTCGCTCTCTGTTTGTGTCTTAATTTGACCGAAATGGGAGACATACTCCACAAATCTCCACCTTGACCCATATTTCCATAATGCCTTTTTTGTTGAGCCCGCCATGGGCCTATCTTGAACTTTGTAGGATATTAGCTGAGTCCAAGCTATGCTTGAACCTTAATATCGGAAAACTTCAAGTCTTCGCTTGTGCACTACCAAATCAAAACTGACTTGAGTTTACTTTCCACGAATGTAGTGCTCTATCTTTCCAAATCCTAAACCCAAAAGCGAACGTCTCTTATTCAAAACGGTCATACCTTTTTTCCCTCCTATGACCAAATTACCTCTGCTTCAAATGAGTCGATGACTCCTTAACAGACAAGGGACTTGTTGTTTTACTAATCACTGTTAAACCTTACAGAACATAAAGACTGCCAATCTTTCGACCTTTCATCAGAACGAGAGCCCTACAATACACTTTAATGTCAATTGACTCGATGTTAATTTTACAACCCTTCGAGCATAACATACTCAAGGAGATGAGATTCTTCATTAACTCAAGTTCGTGGACAGTGTCCTAATTGTCCCGTCGTGCATCCTAATCTTACTGGATGAACTGTTCCCCATACACACAATTCTTCATTCAATTGAATTGTATGTGGAGAACTAGTCCTTATTGGGCACATATGGTAAGAACACTCCAAATCCATGATCTATTTGGATGTAAACTTAGACCTTTCAGTCATAAACACTAATAACCAATAATCACCCTTGTCTTCGGCCAAATTAGCATTAGCTAATTATTTCTCATTATTCTTAGTAGCCCTCTTATTTCACAGTTTGTAACAATTTGCCTTAACGTGACCTAACTTTTTTTGCAGTAACAACATCTCTTGTCTCGATTCCTTAGTGCTACCAAAATTGAGGCTTGCCTATCTAACTTGCTACCCGAACCAAACTCATTATCGAGTTTGTCTTTACTCAACAAGTGATCTTTCACATCCTTAAACAAGAGTTTATCTCTGCCATAAATCAGGGTCTCCTTGAAAATTTTATATGAAGGAGGTAAAGAGCATAATAATAGCATAGTTTGATCTCCATCATTAATATGAACCTCGACACTCTTTAAATCATTTAAAAGAGTAATAAATTAACTAATGTGACCTCTAAGGTGCTCACTTTTATCCATACGAAACGTGTATTGTAATGCCCAAAAATTTAGGAATATGTTTTTGTAACTTGACACACAAATGTCTGTCTACTTCAGTGGTTAAGTGTTCTAGACGTGTGTGTGAGGTCCCAAGTTTAAGCCTTAGTTTGGGCAAATTTTGGTTTTTATTTGAATAAAGCCTTACCTTTTGTTAATAGGCATATAAGTAATTTTTTGTAAGAATATGTCAGAATGGACCTGCTGGTCTGGTGGTTAAGTGGAGTGTTAGTATGTTGGAGGTCATGTGATCAATTCGTGGTGTGGGCATTATTTTTTATGCTCGTCCACTCAGGTGAGTTTGAGTCGGATTAGGAAACTGAGTATTAGGGAGTGAGGGAGTGTTTTATGGAGAAAAATAAGGGATTTGGGGTTATCTCGATTTATTGGTAGCAAATTTCGGCTCCCTCCCTCTCCCTTTGAAATTTTTTTGACATGTTTTTCCTTTTTGTTCTTTTGCTTTCTCTCTGCCATTTTTCTTTTCCTAAATCCTCCCCATTGCTGCTGAAAATTTCCTTTCCCCATTCCCTTTTTTATGCTTTCCTTTTCCGATTGTATAACCGTGTTTTTGCATTATACGGTAAGTTGGTAAGTTTGGCTTTATTGTTTTAAGCGACTTCTGAATAAGAAATTAAATGGTATTTTACTGATGGTTAGGAGGAAATCAGGAGGCTGGAATCAGTGATTCGACGATTTGAGTCGGACTAGTGTTCATCTGTAGTGGTAAGCCAACTTCTCGTAGTTGCAATTATACGATTTAGACTCATTTTTGGGTTTCTGAAATGATGAAATATACTGATTTTAGGTCTCGAGAGGCTCGAAAATGTTTTTACAGCAAATCAAAATCAGGTGTGTACTTCGATTGCGCAGAAAATGAGTTTCGACAAAAGCCGAAAAGCTTTCTGTCGATGCCACACGAGTGTGTGGACTGCTCGTGTGGTAGGCCATATGGCGATACACGGGCATGTGATTGACCAACTAGGCCGTGTGCACGTGACATGGGTGCGACGGACTCAGCCGTGTGAAGGTTAGCGAGGCCGTGTGCGAGACACTGGTTCGGCACGGGTAAACCACACGGGTATGTGGGATTTTGGTCTAGGCCATGTGATTCACACGGCCAAGGCTAATTTGGGCCGTGTGGGCCACATGGGCGTGTAGGCCTACACGGACAGGCCACATAGGCGTGTGAGCCTATTTTTCTAAAATGTTTTTCCTTTTTGTTCTTTTTCTTTCTCTCTGCCATTTTTCTTTTCCTAAATCCTCCCCATTGCTGCCGAAAATTTTTTTCCCCATTCCCTTTTTTTATGCTTGCCTTTTCCGATTGTATAGCCGTGTTTTTGCATTATACGGTAAGTTGGTAAGTTTGGCCTTATTGTTTTAAGTGACTTCTGAATAAGAAATTAAATGGTATTTTACTGATGGTTAGGAGGAAATCAGGAGGCTGGAATCAGTGATTCGACGATTTGAGTCGGAGTAGTGTTCGTCTGTAGTGGTAAGCCAACTTCTCGTAGTTGCAATTATACGATTTAGACTCGTTTTTGGGTTTCTAAAATGATGAAATATACTAATTTTAGGTCTCGAGAGGCTCGAAAATGTTTTTACAGCAAATCGAAATCAAGTGTGTACTTCGATTGCGCAGAAAACAAGTTTCGACAAAAGCCGAAAAGCTTTCTGTCGATGTCACACGGGTGTGTAGACTACTCGTGTGGTAGGCCGTATGGCGATACACGGGCATGTGATTGACCAACTAGGCCGTGTGCGCGCGACATGGGTGCGACGGACTCAGCCGTGTGAAGGTTGGTGAGGCCGTGTGCGAGACACTGGCTCGGCACGGGTAAACCACACGGGCATGTGGGATTTTGGTCTAGGCCGTGTGATTCACACGGCCAAGGCTAATTTGGGCCGTGTGGGCCACATGGGCGTGTAGGCCCACACGGACAGGCCACATAGGTTTGTGAGCCTATTTTTCTAAAATGTACTGTAAGGTTGCACGAGTCACCCAAGTTGACTGTGACCTGTCGTAGGGTCGGTAAGCATTACTTAAACCCCTATCTGTGATATGATATTGTGATGAATGTATTAACATGTTATCTCTAGCATGTATATCTGTACTGTTCTGTATATAGGTATATGATCTGTTTATCCGTATTATAGCATTCCATATATGTATGATGCATTGCATTAGGGTGGGATTGATGAAGTGAAGGAAGTATTTGAAAGGCTTCTAAGCCTGATATTTGGCAGCTAAGCTGCATATTTATGACATGTGCCACATTACGGTACCATTTGGTGTGTAGGGCTAGATGGGTTGATTTTATCCCCATATTTGGTGTGTTGGGTGGGTCAATTTTATCCCTACATGGTGTGTGGGGTTGGACGGAGTTGGTGTGCAAGGTTGGTGGACATGATTGTGCTATTCTGATCTGTTATGCATGCTATATCTATATGAGCTAAGGCCTGATTGTGTCTGATTTTGTTCTCAGTGGGCTGAGGCCCACACCGATTCTGTAAAGGGCTCTGGCCCAAATTATGACTATATTCTATTATCTATCTGTATGCATGTTGTTTGCGGGGATTTACACACTGAGTTTGCGAAAACTCACCCCTTTATTTGTTTTATCTGTCAGGTAACCCCCAGCAGTAGATGGATTGGTGCAGCGGAAGGCTCGACGGTGGCCACTACCATATTCTTTGGACTTTATGGTTTTATTGCTTAAACAATTATTTTGGGGAATTTTATGTAATTTTCTAGACTTTGGAACTGTTTTGGTTTAATTTGGGTCTTTGGATTGTTATTGACGATTTTATAAACTGCAACGCTACAAAGCATCATTTTTTTTAAATTTAACTGAGGTACCTAGAGTTATTCGATTAGTATAGCTTTCGCATAAAAGAAATGTTTTTAGACTAGTTAATCACTACGTGTTTTTTCGATGATAGAGTAAAAGATAATAATTTGAATGGTTCTTATATATCGAAATGGTTTTTGAAAACACTCTCATGTGACATTTCCAGATTCGGCCATAACGTCTAGGCTGGGTTTGGGGTGTTACATGTATAGTCGATGTTTCAACACCAATCGGTTAACTAGAGGCTTTGTTCCGTAAAGGATTTCTAACCTTTTCCGTAAGACGAATGTCATTTTCTCCATCAACACCTCCTACAATACACTATTCGTAAGGCACAACTAAATTGTAGGCAGGGCTTGTAACACCCTTTATCCAAGACCGTCGCCAGAGTCGAGCACGAGGCATTACTAGACTTATCTTACTAATTCGGGGCATAACAATTTGCTTT
Organism: Gossypium stocksii; assembly: GCA_020496765.1. Taxonomy (NCBI): domain Eukaryota; kingdom Viridiplantae; phylum Streptophyta; class Magnoliopsida; order Malvales; family Malvaceae; genus Gossypium; species Gossypium stocksii. The sequence goes on from CM035621.1 coordinate 44,563,299, forward strand.
TAAAATTAATCCGTTTACATTCATCCAATATCCCTAAAAATGGCCCTCGAGGCCCTAAAACATGCAATTGAAACAGTTCAGGACCAACTGGGAACATTAAAAATTTTACGATTACTTACACAAATTAAAACAATTTGTTTCACTGTTCATAATAAAACTATCCACCTGCATATAGTCACTAAATTAATTATAACTTGAGTTACGAAACTTGAAATTTAAATCCATAAAATTTTCCTGAAACTAGACTCATATATCTTCTTACCATAATTTTTCCAGAATTTTTGGTTTGGCCAATTAGTACAGTTTATTAGTTAAAGTCTCCCCTATTTTGCAGTCTAGCGGACCTGACCTTTCTTCACTAAAAATCAATTATCTTACTATAAAGAAGTTGGATAATATTTGCATTTGTTTCTAATGAAGATAGACTCAGTAAGAAATCTAGACATATAAATTATGACTCATAATTCTTTTTGTACAGTTTTTAGTGAATTTTTAAAATAAGAACAGGGGATCACAAAGTCACTCTGAACTAGTCTCACAATAGACTAAATATCTAAAAATATAGACCTCCTTTGCTTTCTTTATTTCTTTTTTATGAAAATAAACTCAATAAGCTTTAATTTTATATCTTGTTCACCATTTAATTCCATTTCTACAATTTTTAGTGATTTTTCAAATTCACATCACTGCTGCTATTCTAAAATTGTTTCATGGCCAACTTTTACTCTTTCATCATTTCTTTGCATAAACTATCATTTAGGCATACATAACATCAAAACATGTTCTTAATTAGCCATTCAATAGCTAATCACTATCAAGTATTCACATGCCATTCTTTTAATCATATCATAAGGACATACACACAAAATGACCGAGTCCTTATACATGCCATAACTCAAAACATTTCAAATTACAAAATACTGAGATAATCTTTGATAGTGTGAGACAAACTCCGACGTCCTTTTGATTCCTGAATTGACTGGCTACACTATAAAAGAGAGAAAGAAAAAGGAGTAAGCTACAATGCTTAGTAAGTTTACAAATAAATAAATGACAACATTCACCAAGTATAAATATACACATATTATACCATCAACTAACAAAATCTTTATTTTACTTCTCCACTTACTCTTTAAATTTCTTGTTTATCATTCCTTTACTTGAACTTTCTTGTAACATAGCCTGTATATTAGCCCAATGAACTATTTGGAATACTCAGGATACTTGGGTTTTCCTGCCTGATAATAGCTTGCCAATGCCATGCTCTAGGCATGGTCTTACATGGGATGTTCCCTATCCTGCCAAAGTCATATATCTGATATGGATTTACATGGGATGTTCCTGAACTGTCTCAACCTGCCAATGCCATATGTCTGATATGGACTTACATGGTATGTTCCTCAATTATCTCAACCCAAAATGTCATCACATTCCGTATCCCATACATTCCTAAGGTTCAAACGGGCTTTCTGATACTTTTTCTCTGTTACCTCATCTTTGATTCAACTTGGAATATTCTTATAAAATAAATATATATATATATATGCTGGAAATTAACGACATTAATATAAAATATCGAAATATTGTATTTATTTACTGTAAACTTACCTCGGTGCAAAATACGATCAACTTGACAATTTAATCTTCTACTTTTTCTTTTCTTTATCTACTCCCTAATTTCGTTCTTCTTGATTATGAGCTTGAGAAGTTAAAGAAACCCTAGCTATGGTGATACATGAAATTTCGGCCCTATGGAGAAGATGATAACTATTTTGCCATATTTTTCCCTTTTAATTCCTTTTAATTACCAAATGACTAAAATGCCCTTCATTAAAACTTTGGTTATTTTTATCTATGTATATCCATTTTTGTCCATGAAAACCTAATGGTATAATTACCATTTAAAGACCTCTACTTCAATTATGCTCTTCAATTTAATCCTTTCCTATCTAGAACTCATATTTATCAACTTTTGCAATTAAACCCTAATAGGCAAATTAAACATGCAATTCATGAAATTTTCTATCAATATTCTAACACATGCATCTAATCACTCGGTAAATAATAAAAATTTATCAGAATAAACTTTTCTATCTCAGATTCATGGTTTCGCAACCACTGTTCCGTTTAGGCCCTATTTCAGGATGTTACATTTCTTTCCCCCCTTTAGGGATTTTCGTCCCCGAAAATCTTACTTGTGAATAGATTTGGATACTATTTTCACATAGCCTCTTCGAGCTCCCATGTAGCGTCGTCTACCCCATGCCTATTCCATAATACTTTCACAAGTGCAATACTTTTATTCCTTAGTTGCTTGACCTCTCGAGCTGGAATCCTTACCAATTCTTTATTGTAAGTCATATCTGGCTGAATCTCAACCTCTATCTGTGAAATCACATGTGACGGATCAGAGCGGTAACGACGTAACATGGACACAGAGAACACATCATGAATCTTTTCTAACTCTGTCGACAAATGTAACACTCCAAACCCGGCCTGGACGTTACGCCCGGATCCGGAGGGTTACATGGCTTGAAGTTTGAAAAAAAATCGTTTGAAATATTATTAAGAAGCTAGGGTCTTGTCTGGCACAAGTTCACTTAGTTGGAAAACATTCTTCTATTTAGTTCGAAATCCTTATCCTTCTGATTTGAAATTGTGGTGAATGTTAATTTACCGAGTTGGGTTGCAAAATAGAAATAAAGGACGTGGTATTTTTTTAAAACGTTTGTTAACAATTTTAAAAGCCCAGTTCAATTAATTATCCGGTTTCATGCCTTTACTGTACCAAGATAAATAAGTAACCAATTAAAAGTTAAAACCCCGTAATGGCATTATTACAAAATTTAAACCAACATTGGAAACGGAAATAGAAAAGCAAAATAGCGGAAGTCCAACTAGTGCAGAAAACAAATAGAAAATAGGTGGCCACCTCGAGTCGGTCACAGATCCAAATCCACTAAATCTGGGGGTTACCTGCACATGTTGAAAATTAACAGAGTGAGTTTTGAAAACTCAGTGTGCAACTTCCCATCAGAATAGAATAGGCTAAAACCCCAAACAGAAACAGATTGGGCCTAAGCCCATAACAGATACAGGGTATATACTGAATACGCAAAACCCACCCCAGCCAGCCATCACACCACTCGTAACAACCAACACACCATGTGGGGAATAACTCAACCCACCCAGCCCACACATTAATGTGCATCAAAGCTACTACTACAGAAAATTTGTGGCAGAGCCACCAGAAGCAGAATGAGTGGCAGAGCCACAACTAACAGAACTTCCTCCATAATCATAATCCCAATCCCACGCAGATTCACCGAACAGAATATAAATCATGCTTACGGAATAACACATACAAAATTAATCATGCATAGTCATTAATCTACCCTCCAGGGGTATAACAGTCATTTTCAAAGCTGGGGGTAAAGTGGTAATTTTACCCCTCAGTGGTATTTCAGTCCTTTTTATCAGATTTAATGCCTTAACACTAAATATAACCTCTTAACAAATCCCACATCATGCTTAGCAACTTAGATACATTAATTATGTGACAGCCCTATTTTGACCCTAGTCGGGAAGTGGTTTCGGAACCGATAAACCGAGTCACAGTAATAATTGAATAAAATAATTTGTGTCAAAAATATGTGCTCATGCATGTGTGAATTTTTTTTATGCTTTGATTTTTGCAAATTGAATGTGTCTTGAAATAAAAATGACTTGTGTGAGAAGATTTAATTATATGTGTGGCTAATTTCAAGAGATTAAGTATAGAGAGTTGTATAATGAATGGATTTGCATGTCAAATATCCATTTTTCATATTAGTGGCCGGCCATGCTATTACTTTAATAATTATTTTAGTATTTTATAATGTTAAATAATGTTTAATGGGTTTTTAACATATTAGATAATTAAATAATAAAAAAAATGGGTGAAAAGAACAAAGTTGTTCTTGGTTGTTCTTCATTGCCGATTCTAACATGAAAGAGAGGAGAAATAGGCTTCTAGCATTTGGCACTTCTTAAGGCTAGATTAAGGTATGTTTAATTATTTTCTTTGAAATTTTTGGTGCATTTTTAGTTGATAGCTAATATTCTATCTAGCCCATGGCTTAAATTTAGTTAAATTTGGAGGAATTTCATTCGGTCATGGGTGTTTTTGTATGAAATATTGATGGGTGATGATGTTAAGTGCAAATGGAGTTATTAGATGGTAAAAAGAATAGCTTTGAGGACTTTGTGACAAGTTGGTAATCAGTTGTAAGATGTATAGGCAATTGTGCATTTGCCGAATGTGAATGTAGCTAATAGTTGAGGAAATTGTTGGATTAAGTTTAATTTGACAAAAAGCTTGAATTGATAGTAAATTATGTGATAATCAAATGAATTGAGTTATATGCTTGTAAATTAAATTGTGAAAGACTTTGTTAATTAAGTTAGAAGATTCAGCTTTGAGTATTTTGTAATTGAAATTTAAATGTTTTTGAGAACATTAGTGAAGCATTCGACCATGACGCATATTCTAAGGAAAAGGTTGCTAAATGCTTTAAAGGTGGGACGTGAATTAGATTTATGATGGTTGTGTGACTTTGAATCGAAATTGAAAGGATGGTGTTTTTATGATAGTTATATATATGCCATATGTATGTGCCTTGTAATTATATAGACATTTGGCTGAATTTATACAAGACTTGATGCTTAAATGCTAGCTCTTGTGGACGAATATATGTGTGCTAATGTGTTAGAAATTCATGATAATTTTAATTGAGCACATGAAGATGCCGTTTATGTGTTTTACTAAGGAAACTATATTTGGTTTAAGGCTTATCATCTATGTTAATTTCATTGCTTAATATGCCGAAAGTAATGATTGAGAGAAATAACTCTTAGTTATATGTATGTGAGTGCCGAATGGTTTAAATTGAGACTATGCATATTTGGTTAATCAATGATTTAGTCGTGATTGGTGATGAGTATACATTTAGCCAAATGTGTGTGTGGTAAAGAGAATGTAATCCTTGTTTTGAATGAAAGTGTAATGAGCAAGTGAAGGGTATGGAGTTTTGATATAATTGAATTGTTTAACTTAGCTCAAGAGCATAGAGGGGCAACATCGGATAAGGGAAAAGCTAAGGTGACGGAGTAGCCGACCCGTAGTTACTCAGAAAAGTTCGAGGAAAGTTTTAAGTAATTTAGTTTAGCATAAAAAGTTAGAATGGCATGTTATAAGTGTATGATACATGAATCACGGCTCATTGACCTTACTTTACCTAAATTTGTTTATGAGATAGTTGTGTATAAGGCATGTAGCCGAATGATCACTAGAAAATAAGCTATGATAATTAGATGGATATGTAATCCTTGTGTACATATAGACCAAATGTTAAATGAAAGTTATACATTTGTGCTTGTATGCGAATGAAGCAAATGAAATTCCAACGTGATAGACTTTGTGAAATGTATACCTGATGGATAAATATGCACAAAGGTTCAGTGATCTATATCCGGGCTAAGTCTTGAAGGCATTCATGCTGGTGTTATATCCGGGCTAAGTCCTGAAGGCATTCGTACCGGTGTTATATCCGGGCTAAGTCTTAAAGGAATTCGTGCTGGTGTTATATCCGGGCTAAGTCCCAAAGGCATTCGTGCTGGTGTTATATCCGGGCTAAGTCCCGAAGACATTCGTGCTGGAAATATGTGATTTTGCCGTAATAATCCCAACTAATGTAGTCACTACCCTAAGATAGTCAGGTATGTACCGTATATATATATTGTAAATTAGATTCGGTTTAAATTGTGGTTATTCATTTGGATTGTGCTGCTCCGGCCATTGCTAAGATTGTATGAAAATCTGTGACTTATTCATGATACATAAATTTTCGATTCAAGTGGAAATATGTTAAAATTGGCTCTGAGTATTGAGTATATTTGGTTGAGGTGTGAAGTAAGATGAATATGTGATTATGTGTATATGTATTAATTTAGCTTTGTAATTGTTTTGGATGCATTCGGCTAAAGGATGAAACTTGTTGGATAAAACGAAATTATCTGTGTGATATAAACTTACGTTTAAAGAAAATTGAATTGCCATGCATGAACAATGGTGGTATGTTTAGTCATGCTTATATTCGGTCAAAAAGTAAACGTTAAGTTTTAAGATTATTATGCTTTAATTATAAAAGATTGTCTTGCTTGAAACTTACTAAGCATATAAATGCTTACTTTGTTGCTCCTGATTCTCTATTTTATAGATCTCGTTCGTTAGCTACGGTCTCGGGAATCTCAAAGTCGAAGTCATCCACACTATCTAAGCCCATTCGGTACTTATAGTATCTAAACTTGATGATGGCATGTATAGGATTGACTTTTGTTAATAAATAAGTGTCACTTTGATGATGTATATATGTGTATAGCCATGCAAAAATGGCTTATTGAGTTACCTTTTATTCAAATATGGTTTTAAGCTTAATAATGCTAGTTATGAATGAATGTGAAAGCTGTGTGTATTTGGTTACTAATGCTTGTTATATAATGCATTATGAAATTTATGCTAAAAGATTATGTATGGTTGAATGAGAACAAGATGATTAAATGTGAAAATTTTGAGAATGAGGGTGTGTGCATTCGGTAAGTGCTTATGGATTGAAAGATGTATAGTAGAAATCATAAATTTTGTATTTGATAAGTTGGAAATGGAAACATGAGTAGAAACGAATGAGCTATAGGTTGCATAGATGAGTTTATTAATTTTCGTGCTTGTATGGTAATGCCTCCTAACCCTCCGGCGACGGATACGGGTTAGGGGTGTTACAAATTAGGTCAAAAGTAATTTTGGGCTCCAAAGCCCCTATCGGGCCCATGCGGGTCCACACGTCCGTGTGGCCCATATGCCTAATTTTATGCTCAAATTCTAGATTTTTACTATTTCACCCTTTTAATAATCACGTACCGGATAATTGACTCTTACGGGCCCATAGGCCCATTGGGCCCGCTTCGGCCCATCCGAGCCAACATAGCCTAAGTGTGCAGATTCACACCAAAAGATCTCCATGGACTAAAAACCCATTTATAACGGGCTCAGATTGGCCCAATAGTATTCGCACGCTAAGGGGCTTCTATATGCCGGTATTTTGGCATTTCGGCTTTTGCCGACCTATACTACCGAGGGTGTAGTTACACACCTGTGTATGAATAGAGTTGGCTAATCCCACAAATGCTCAACCTAAAAAAAGTCCAATCACCATGTCAATCTACAATCTGACTCGAAACCATCCATACCCAACTTAATATATTCGACTATTAACAACACTTCATTCATCACCTACCTTGCCAAAATTAGTCACTACCTCTAGGCTGCCTTGCTACTACTAATCACCAACCCGCCTTTGTTCTCACACGATCACCTTCTACGAATAGCTACGACACATAAGAAAAGAGAATAGAACTTGAATCGGTGTCTAAAGATCAAAGTCGATTATCAAAAGGGAGTTAGGGTGGTTTCGGCTTTTACTAATATTCATAAAAGAATGAACAACTGAATGAAGTACTTACCCTGAGTGTTGAACAAAGTAGTCGGCCCAAGGAGAATCAATTGTAGAATAGCAGAGAAAAGAAGTACTTAGGGGTTCAGCCAATGCAGAGATTTTGATCAAGAGTAGAGGACAAGATTTGGCCGAAAGAAACTTGTAGGGAAAGAAGCAAGGCTTCGGTTATGAGAAAAAATTGAGAGAGATGTAAAAGAAAGAGGTAACCAGCTTCAAGAATAGATATAGAACCAAAGTTGAATTTGGCCAATGAAGGAGAAAAGTTGATCAAGGTTACGATTGGAGGAGAATGAGAACTAGGTTTGGCAAGGTTCAAAAATGAGAAGAAGGGAAATAGAGTTCGGCTTTTGAGAATGGCAAAGAGATTCGGCACTTGTTGACTCCACTTTCGGTAAAACTAAGGAAGGCAAAATTAAGAATAGGGTTTCGGTGATAAGGCTTACCTAAGGGAAAGTTTCACCAAAAGGTTAAAAACACCTAACCCGAGTCGAAGAGAAAACTAGGCCCCTACCTTCAAATGTCGAAAAAGCTAAGTGCAAAGACCTTAATCGAATTTGTAACCCCTAGTTGCCTACAATGGCCAACTCTCATTCACACCTCAATCCCTTAATTCCCTCTTTGATTTGCTCCTTAAACCACTCTCCATCATCCATTCAAACCTGAAAACCAATTCAAAACTTACCTCTTACCAGATCAACAACTACCCTCAGAGTTTAACTTCGACCAAACCACTTGCCGTCAACTTCCAGCAAAATAACTGTACACTTTCTTGCAAGGGGATTTGAACCCAAGTCCCTCTTGCCTGTGGCGCCACAAGCCTTGCTTCCCCCTTGCTAATGATGCCACAAGCCACTCTACCACTAGGCTTCTTGTGTCATGAGCTAACAATAATTAAACTTAAACCCCCCGAGCTAACATCCCTACCTCCCTAAGCCAAAAATCAAAATTTCTTCAAGGGTGACCTTCCAAATGCTCTTAAGCACACTCAAACATAAACACAGAACACCTAAACATGCAATCATCGAATTTATGCAAAAGTCCTATAAACCCTAAAATTTGGAGGCGTTACAACAAAGCTAACCGATATGCTAATGGCCCAACTCTTTCAGTCACCTCGAACGACCCAACAAAACATGGACTTAGTTTGCCTTTCTTGCCAAATCTAAAGACTTTCTTCCACGGGGATACTTTCAAGAACACTTTGTCACCAACTTGATACTTAATCTTTTTTCTTTTCAAATCTGCATAAGACTTTTGTCTATCTGAAGCTGCTTTCAAGCAATCTCTGATAACTTTCACTTTCTCTTCAGTTTCTTTAAATAAGTCAACCCCGTAAATCTGATTTTCTTTAAGCTCTGTCCAATAAAAAAGCGTACAACATTTACGTCCATACAAAGCTTCATAAGGTGCCATCTTCAAACTCGACTGGTAACCATTATTATAGGCAAACTCTACCAACAACAAATATTTCTCCCAACTACCTTGAAATTCTAAGACACAACATCTTAGCATATCCTCAAGTATCTGAATAACTCTTTCTGACTGACCATAGGTCTGAGGATGGAAAGTTGTACTAAAACTCAACTTTGTGCCCAAAGCTTCCTGTAACTTCTTCCAAAATCGCGAAGTGAATCTTGGGTCTCTATCTGAAACAATCGATAACAGTAATCCATGTAGTCTGACTATCTCTGAAATATACAACTCGGCCAACTTGTCAAGGGAATAATCCACACAAACTGGAATAAAATAAGCCGACTTCATTAGCTTATCAATCACAACCCATACTGCATCTTTCTTTCTCGGTGTCAAAGGTAATTCTGTCATAAAATCCACAGTAACTCGGTCCCATTTCCACTCAGGAACTAACAAAGGCTGCAATAAACCTGTAGGTACCTGATGTTCAACTTTTACCTGTTGACAGATCAAGCATCTAGAAACAAACTTTGAGATATCTCTCTTCATTCCTACCCACCAATACATTTTCTTCAAATCATTATACATCTTTGTACTACCTGGATGAATAGACAAGGAACTGCTATGTACTTCCTCTAAGATCTTTCGAATAAGCTCATCATTCTTTGGTACACATATCCGATTTCTGAACATCAAACATGTGACAGCCCTAATTTGGCCCTAGTCGGAAGTGGTTTCGGGACCACAAAACTGAGTCATGAAAATAATTAAATGTTATATTTTATGCTTATTATTGTGAAAATGCATGTGTAAAAATTTCATGCTTTGATTTTATCATTTGGATGTAAAATTAATTAAAAAGGACTTATGTGAGAAACTTTGAAAATGTGCTAGGTCAAATTGTAGTGGCCAAATATTTCATGGTTTGAAATATGAGGAATTGCATGCCAAATTTCCCATAATTTGTGTAGTGGACGGCATGATGATGGTTGAATGACATTTATACATTATTTGTTTTATTAAGGAAATAATATTAATGGTTTTATAATATGAAATAAAGGTAATTATAATAAGTAAATGTTTTATAATATATATATTATAATATAAAAGTTTTATAATAAGAAAACATTTTATAATGAGCCCATGGGTGATAAAAACAAAGTTAGGGGTCTTTCTTTCTCACTTGCCGAATTCACTTAGTAAAAAGAAGAAGAGAATTCATGAACAATCGGCACTTACAAATGCTTTAATAAGGTATGTTTGATTTTTATTTTTTTGGGAAATTCATATACTTTTAAGTGGTTATTGGTATTTTAACTAGCCTATGGTTTGAATTTTTGAATTGTTGGGATAGCTCATTTGGCCATGGTTGTCTTGGCGTGAGGACTTTGTGGTTGATGATTTATAATGCAAGTTGATTTGTGAGCTTAGAGATTTTAGTGATTTTAGCTTGAATTCTTATTTTGATATATAAAAAAAAAGGGGTGAAATCGAAAATTCATTCATGAATTCGGGAAATTTTTGATAATTATATGAAAATGTGGTTAAGATGTTAGAAATTAGAGATGATTAGATTGTAATTGCCGATTATAAGTTGATTATAAGGTATTATTTTAGTTTGAAGTGAAAATGTTTTGTAAATTGGTTATGGACATTCGGTTAAGGGAGAGTATTTGTGTTGGAAATCAAATTTGTTTGTTATTTATAAATAAGTATTTTAGTTTGACTCTCTGTAAGTTTTAAGTAATTTAAGTATGCCTTAAATTATAAATAGTTAATGTTATTTGCATGAATGCTTACAACTGAATATAGAGGTTGAAGGGAAGAAATATGAATGAAATTGAATATGTCGTGGAATATTTATATATATATATATGCATACTTATCTTAAGAATCCAGATTCTATTATGTTGTATACATATATCCGAAGGTATTAAAGTGGTATTTATGCATATGGAGAGGTCGAATGGTCATTAGAAATCAAGCTTGGATAGTGAGTTAGACATGTGATCTTTGTGTTCGATTATTGAATGGAAAACTAAAGGGATGAGGTTGCATGTTGAGCTTGTATTCGAATAATACAAATGAATTGCTAATGTGAGATGTTATGTGTTAATATGTGAATTAAGTGATAATTGATAATCAACTAAGTAGCTAAATTGCATTTAGATATATATTATAGTAGCTGATTTTGGATTTGATTCTTATTGTGAATTAGTAGTTGATATGGAGATTAGACCGAATGAAATTTAAAATGCTTAAAGAAATTATTTCGGCTAAGTGCTAACCTTGTTCTATATTAGCCAAATGTGTATATGTATACCATGAAGTGGTTTAGCTTAAAGTAAATTAAGGTTCTTGGAAGGTGATTTTCCGTGGATGGTTTAAGAAATGAATCTAATTTTGTTATGTATGTGATGACATTGCCGAATGTAAATTGAGTTGTTAAATTGGTTGATTTAGTTCACGAGCTCAAGGAATCAATTTTGGATAGCGGGAAGGCGAATATAATTGAATAGCCATTTTGTAATTGTTCGACAGTATCCGAGGTAAGTTCTTAAGTGTTTGAACTTTACTTTAGTATGCTTAAAGATTATATAAACTTAGTAGCGAGAAGGATGAATTTACATAGTTTAAGTGCCGAATTAGTCTTGATAGATTTGAGTTACTGCAGTATTGTAAATTTGAAAATACAGCAAAAATTGTAGAAGGCGAATTAGAAGTTGAATAAAATATGAAAATGAACCTTATTGAGTCTAGTTTCTTATAAAAGAAACTGTGTAAGCAAAGGAATTTCCTATAAAGATATATTTAAAGTTTTGTGAGACAGTGTCGGATTGACTCCGAAATTCCCTGTTTTGTTTTTAGAAAATCATCATAAATTGTACAAAAATTGTTACGAGATAAAATTTATATGCTTAGACTCCTTAATGAGTCTAGTTTCAAACGAAATCAACGAGAACATATTTTGAATTCTGTACAATGAGAAATTTGATTCGTAGTGAAGAGTGGTTAGAATAGTCAAACAGTGAAATGAGGGAAACTTTAAGAAAAATCTGGTATTTATTGGCCAAACTAAAAATTCTTAAAATTTTATGGATAGAAGATATATGATTCTATTTTTAGGGAAATTTAACAGCACTTGATTTGGAGTTTCGTAGCTCTAGTTACAAATAATTTGATGACCATTGCTCAGGAGAACAGCTTGTAGTGCATTTGTGATTATGTTGTAATCTTTGATAAAACTTGTTTGAGTTGCTTATAAGCTATTGATTAAACCCATACGTGAATTTTGAATTGTAACCTTAGGAAATGTTTATATAATTTCAGATTCAAGTCAAATTAATCAGCTATATGTACATTATGAGAATGTGTATATTTGGAAAAAGGGCAATATGCCAAGAAAGAGGTTATTATAGAGTGAAAACAAATTATGTGATTTATGAATAGGTTCAAATGAAGGCATCACCTTGTTAATGTGTTTGTGTTATGTGAATATTAAAAATATATGAAACAATACGTGGATAATTTTGTGGATTGACTACGTACGATATTATTCGGGTCTATAATCGAGTAAATCTCGTGCTGGTATTATATCTGGGTTTAAAGCCCCGCAGGCTTAGTGCTGGTGAATTAAGTAAGATTATGATTTTGAATGTTCGCAGTAAACTACCATCAAGTAAGTACTATACATTTAAGATGTTCAGGTACGTATTCCCTCCTCATTTGTAAGTTTACCTCAAGGTGAATCATTAGCATTAAACAAAAATGTATATGTGATTGATGATTATATTGCGAAAATGAGGATGACCTAATCGGTCTTGGTATGTTTGTATAACGTAGTATATGTTAAGTTTTCATGTATGTACTCATGTACATTCGGCCAACGATTCTATGAATTATTAGTATTAAAGAACGATACATATGTGGAAATGATTATTATGTCTTCGAATAAAGGAATAATCTATTCGGTCAATGGTTGTTAGTATAAGAAAGTATTTGATTTAGATTTATCGTATGAGCTTTAAGTAAAGAAAAGTATGTGCTGAGATGTCTATATGTAATTGTGCATATTCGACCAAAAAAGGCTTATGAATTGAGAATAAATTGTATTCGGCTAGATGTGCAATATAAGGTAAGGTTTGTATTATGTCAACCTATGGATATGTGATAAGGATTATGTTTGGTTCTTTGCATACCTATACGGTAATTCAATACATGCCATGTTGAATTACTCAAAAGTTTTGATGTGATTATGAATTAAGGAATTAAGTTTTTATATACATTTATATATAGATATATTCATGTATGTACATGAAACGAGTACATTTGAGCAAGTGATTATGATTATTGAAAAAGTTATATGTTATGCTAAATGAGTAGTGACTCTATGAACCTATTCATGATAGATTATGACATTACTATGTGCTTCCAAATATGGAAAGTAAATGTAGTTAAAGTATTATGTTTTAGTTGATTGATTGAATTAGAAGTAGCAATGAAGCTTTTAGATGCGAAAGAGTGTATGATCTCAATTTGGATGAAATAGTTAAATTATATGCGCGTGCATGAGTTTTGAACTATTTGACTGGACGATGAAATCTCTTGGTATTGTTAAATGCGATTTGTACAAGGTTTAAAACGATGAGTCCTAGTAATGATCAACAATTAAAGATGTTCAGTGCATTAAGTTAGCCAGGTATGTATCATGGACTCATATATGATTTTAATTGGATTGAATTAAAAACATATAAAGTAATGCATATGCGAATATTCGACCATCTTAGTTATTATTGTGAAAGTATATATATGTGCTAACTAGGTAGTGCGTTTATTGAAATTATAGTTCAATAAGAAGCTTAAATTAACTTCATCGAATAGAAGAAATGAATGACCAATGATATTGAATGAAAACATTTTGTAACATTAAACTCAAGTCCAGAGAAATGTAAATTAAACTATGCGAAATTCTAGTTAGGTATGTTCAGTCAAATGGGATCTTACTTAGATTTAAGTACATGAGATAATCGTATTTGATTCAGTAAAGTTATTGTTTTGCTTAAGACTTACTAAGCTTATGGAAGCTTACTCTGTTTGTTTCGTGGCTGTGTTTATAGATTTTGGACTCTGATTACCAGCTTGGAGATCGTCAGCGCTTCGTCACACTATCTGCTATTCGGTCACGCGAATGTGGCATCTTAAGGAACTTACTTGTGTACGTCTTAAATTCGAACTTTGATTGTGTATAGTAATTAGTAAATTAATGATCTTTATTCAAGAAAATGTTCAAAATTTTTCTGTCCTGATCCGATTCCTAGTTTCTGATAACGCCTCTTCCTATTCCGACGATGGTTATGGGATAGGGGTGTTACAAAACAACTGTCAAAACGAATCTGAAGATCTAACTCTATACCCGACTCACACTGAGCTCTTTTGGCTTGCAACTCACTGTCATCTTTCTAAACTTCACAAATTTCTTCAAGAAACATTGGCTTAGCTCTTAATTCGGCTAAGATGGAACCATCATCTGATAAGGTTAAACTAGTGTTCAAAGCTCTTAATACAAATAAAGATTTTCTACTCAAAGCATCAGCAACTACGTTTGCCTTACCCGAGTGATAATCGATCACTAGTTCATAATCTTTAATCAACTCTAACCATCTTCTTTGCCTCAAGTTCAAATCTTTCTGAGCCATCAAGTATTTCAAACTTTTATGATCAGTAAATATTCGACATTTCTCACCATACAAGTGATGTCTCTAGGTTTTCAATTCAAATATAATGGTAGCTAGTTATAAATCATGTGTCGAATAATTTTTCTCATGTGGCTTTAGCTGCCTAGAGGCATAAGCAATTACCTTTCCTTCCTGCATAAGTACACAGCCTAGTCCATTCAAGGATGCATCACTATAAATCACAAACTCTTTACCCGGTTCTGGTTGTACTAAGACAGGAGCTTCAATAAACAATGCCTTTAACTTATCAAAACTCTGCTGAAACTTTTCAGTCCATTCAAACTTGACATCTTTATGTAGCAATTTTGTCAATGTGGTAACTATCATGGAAAATCCCTCTACAAATTGTCTATAATAACTGGCAAGACCAAGAAAACTTCTGACCTCTGATACATTCCTGGGAGGCTTCCAATTAACAATGGTTGAAATCTTGCTCTGATCAACTCTAATACCTTCACTTGAGACTATATGTCTAAGAAAACTGACTTCCCGTAACTAGAACTCAATTTTGCTAAACTTGGCATAAAACTGATTATCTCTCAAAGTCTGTAAAACTGTTCTCAAATACTCTGAATGCTCAGTCTCATCATGAGAATAAATCAAGATATCATCAATGAACACAACTACAAATTTATCCAAGTAAGGTCTGAAAATTTAGTTCATTAAGTCCATGAAAATGGCAGGAGCATTAGTTAAGCCAAATGGCATCACAAGGAACTCATAATAACCATACCTAGTCCGGAAAGCAGTCTTCGAAACATCTGACTCTTTAACTCGCAAATAATAATATCCGAATCTCAAATCTATCTTGGAAAACACAGTAGGTCCCTTCAATTGATCAAACAAATCATCAATTCTAGGTAGTGGATACTTGTTCTTACTAGTTACTTTGTTAAGCTACCGATAATCTATGCACAATCTCATCGACCCATCTTTCTTTTTCATAAAGAGTACCAGTGCACCCCATGGTGAACAACTAGGTCTTGCAAAGCCTTTATCTATTAATTCTTGCAACTAAACTTTCAATTCTTTTAATTCCATTGGAGCCATTCTATAAGGAGCAATAGAAATGGCTGTTGTACCCGGAACTAGTTCAATACCAAACTCAACTCTTCTGATAGGAGGCAAACCTAGTAGTTCTTCTGGAAACACATCAGGAAACTCACATACCACAAGCACTGATTCAATTTTCAACTTTGGATCTTTAGTATTCAACACAAAAGCAAGATAAGCTTCATATCCTTTCCTCAGACATTTCTGAGTAGACATAACAGAAATCATGGCAAATGAACTATCTGACTCATCTGAATTAACCCGAAGAATTTCACCATTTTCACATTTCAACTCAATAAATTTC
The DNA here is from genome assembly GCA_020496765.1 of Gossypium stocksii. Classification (NCBI taxonomy): domain Eukaryota; kingdom Viridiplantae; phylum Streptophyta; class Magnoliopsida; order Malvales; family Malvaceae; genus Gossypium; species Gossypium stocksii. Next base: position 44,579,354 of record CM035621.1, read on the forward strand.
TTTCCACAATTCACTATCACATCATGCATAGTCAACCAATCCATACCAAGAATCACATCAAACTCATCAAATGGCAATAGCATGAGATTGGTTGGAAAACAGTAACCTCTAATCATCAAAGGGCAATTTTTACATACTTTGTCTACTAATTCATACTGACCCAATGGATTCAATACTTTAATCATAAATCTTGTAGGCTCTATGGACATGTTCATACTAGGCATCAATTTCATGTAGACATTGGAATGGGTCGAACCCAGATCAATCAAAGCAATAACATTAACATCATGAGGAGAAAATGTACCCCTAATTACATCAGGGGAGGATGCCTTTTCATGAGCACGGATGGCATAGGTCCTTGCAGGTGCTCTAACATCTGGTTTCACTGCTGAATCTCTAGACACACCTCTATTACCTGCCCCTGTTCCCGGGTTTCTCTGTGGTCTACCTTGGACTGGAACATTCTCGGACCTAGCACTCTGTAATTCTTCCTTTTTAACCATTTCTGGACACTCTTGCATAAAATTATCTGGAGCACCACACTTGTAACAATCATTCTCATTTGCTCGACATTGGCCAAAATGACATCTACAACACCGTGGACACTTTGGTCTGCCTAGTCGAACACTACCTACACTCACAATCGAGGTAGTCTGAGCTTTCGAACCCATGTTTCTATTATCTCTATTTTTGCTCGAATACCTAGCTAAAAAATTTGATCTAGTAGAAAACTCTCTAGGCCTCTTGGATATAGTCTGAAACGATCTACTCATCTGCCTTTTCTTTGTATCTTGTGTCTCAATTCTAGCTTTGCATTTTTCTTTTTCTTTCAGCAACTCCTCTACCTTACAGCTCTGTCAACTAAAACAACAAACTCTTTTATCTCTAGAACACCAACGGATAGTCGAATATCATCATTGAGCCCATCTTCAAATCTCTTGCACATAATAGCTTCAGCTGACACACACTCTCTAGCATAATTTTTGATTCTTACAAATTCACGCTCATACTTAGTTACTGTCATCTTACCCTACTTTAGTTCAAGGAATTCCTTTCATTTTTGGTCGATGAACCTCTGACTGATATACTTCTTACAGAACTCTTCCTGAAAGAAATCCCAGGTAACTCTTTTTTTCGGTACTACTGGCACAAGTGTCTTCCACCAATGGTAAGTTGAATCTCTAAAAAGTAACACCACACACTTTATACACTCTTCTGGTGTGCAAGATAACTCATCAAAAACTCTGATAGTATTCTCGAGCCAAAATTTAGCTTTCTCTACATCATCATCTTTAGTAGCCCGAAACTTTTCGGCCCCTTATTTTCTAATCTTGTCTACTGGTGGCTTTTCACTTCTGACAGTATCTGTAACTGGGGGGAGCTACATGGGTAGTTTGAGGATCATGAGGGGGTGGAGGTTTAACGGTTGAATTCGTACGAACGAACTCGGCAAACCATTCATTCATAGCTTGGAAGAAAGCTTCTCGAGCCCTCCTCATTGACTAACTTTAATGAGCCTTTCATATTATCTGGTAGCACCGTCTCTTCGCGGGAGCGGGCGCATTACTTTCTACATCATCTGCACTAGCTCGTTTGGGATCCATAACTATAAAAGAAAAACATTTTAAAATCATCAAGAGTCGTCACACTATCAGAATATAAGTATGGCATGTATAGCTAGAATTTCACTCATACTGAATATTCTAAGAACTGACTAAATTCTGGCTCTGATACCAATAAATGTAACACCCCTTACCCGAGACCGTCGCCAGAGTCGAGCACGAGGCGTTACTAGACTTATCTTACTAATTTAGGGCATAACAATTTGCTTTTAAAATTAATCCACTCACATTCATCCAATATCCCTAAAAAGGGTCCTCGGGGCCCTAAAATATGCAATTGAAACGGTTCGGGACCAAATCGGGTAAAAATTTTACGATTACTTACACAAATTAAAACAATTTGTTTCACTGTTCATAATAAAACTATCCACCTACGTAACAGTCACTAAATTAATTATAGCTTGAGTTACGAAACTCAAAATTTAAATCTGTAAATTTTACTAAAACTAGACTGATATATCTTCTTACCGTAACTTTTCCAGTGTTTTTCGTTTAGCCAATTAGTACAGTTTATTAGTTAAATTTTCCCTTCTTTTGCAGTCCAGCAGACCTGACCTCTCTTGACTAAAAATTAATTATCTCATTATAAAGAATTCAGATAATGTTTTTGTTTGTTTATAATGAATTAGACACACTAAAGAATCTAGACATATAAATTATGACTCATAATTATTTTTGTACAGTTTTTAGTGAATTTCTAAAATTAGAACAAGGGATCATGAAGTCACTCTGAACCAGTCTCGCAATAGACCAAAAATCTAAAAATATAGACCTGCTTTGCTTGCCCTGTTTCTTTCCCATGAAAATAGACTCAACAAGCTTTAATTATATATCTTATTTACCATTTAATTCCTTTTTTACAATTTTTAGTGATTTTTCAAATTCACGTCACTGTTGGTGTTCCAAAACTATTTCATGGCCAACTTTTACTCTTTCATCATTTCTTTGCATAAACTATCATTTAGGCATACATAACATCAAAACATGTTCTTAATTAGCCATTCAATAGCTAATCACTATCAAGTATTCACATGCCATTCTTTAATCATATCATAAGGACATACACACAAAATGACCAAGTCCCTATTCATGCCATAACTCAAAACATTTCGAAGTACAAAATACTGAGATAGCCTTTGATAGTGTGAGACGAACTCAGATGTCCTTTTGATTCCTGAATTGACTGGCTGCACTATAAAAGAGAGAAAGGAAAAGGAGTAAGCTACAATGCTTAGTAAGTTTACAAATAAATAAATGACAACATTCACCAAGTATAAATATACTCATATTATACCATCAACTAACAAAATCTTTATTTTACTTCTCCACTTACTCTTTAACTTTCCTATTTATCATTCATTTACCTGAACTTTCTTGTAACATAGCCTGTATATTAGCCCAATGAACTATTTGGAATACTCAGGATACTTGGGTTTTCCTGCCTGATAATAGCTTGCCAATGCCATGCTCTAGGCATGGTCTTACATGGGATATTCCCTGTCCTACCAAAGCCATATATCTGATATGGACTTACATGAGATGTTCTTGAACTGTCTCAACCCACCAATTCCATATGTCTGATATGGATTTACATGGGATGTTCCTCAACTATCTCAACCCAAAATGTCATGACATTCCGTATCCCATACATTCCTAAGGTTCAAACAGGCTTTCTGATACTTTTTCTCTATTACCTCATCTTTGATTCAACTTGGAATATTCTCATAAAATAAATATATATATATATATATATATATGCTAGAAATTAACAACATTAATATAAAATATCGAAATATTGCATTTATTTACTGTAAACTTACCTCGGTGTAAAATACGATCAACTTGACAACTTAATCTTCTACCTTTTTCTTTCCTTTATCTACTCACAAATTTCGTTCTTCTTGATTATGAGCTTGTAAAGCTGAAGAAACCCTAGCTATGGTGATACATGAAGTTTCGACCCTATGGAGAAGATGATAACTATTTTGCCATCTTTTTCCCTTTTAATTCCTTTTAATTACCAAATGACTAAAATGCCCTTCATTAAAACTTTGATTATTTTTATCTATGTATGTCCATTTTTGTCCATGAAAACCTAATGGTATAATTACCATTTAAAGACCTCTACTTCAATTATGCTCTTCAATTTAATCCTTTCCCATCTAGAACTCATATTTATCAACTTTTGCAATTAAGCCCTAATAGGCAAATTAAACATGCAATTCATGAAATTTTCTATCAATATTCTAACAGATGCATCAAATCACTCGGTAAATAATAACAATTTATCGGAATAAACTCTTCTATCTCGAATTCATGGTTTCGCAACTACTGTTCCGTTTAGGCCTTATTTCGGGATGTTACAGGGCCTTTTCATCAATTTTTTCCTATTCTGACTGATCCATATCTGCGGGCTTCTTCCATATAACGACCTTTTTTTAGACCGTTATGAACTAGTATTTTCATCATTCGAACTTGCCACAAATTAAAATTTGCAATTCTATCAAACTTCTCAATTTCAATTACGAAATTTTCTAAAGAGGGAGAGTTGTAACAACCCGTTTTCAGTGGTGTCAAAAATAGTGATTTTGATACCCCAATTTCGATGTGTGAGTCTATAAATATTATTAATTAATGTTTACGAGTTAAATATAGTAAAATAGTGAATTTTGATATCGTAATTTTTTCTTATTGATGGATTAATTAAGGTACAAGTGGTTTGACCTAAAGTTAGTGGTTTTGGAAAATGAGGTATCATGACCTTATTTTGTAAATCTATTTTGTAAATATTTTTATGGAATATTTACAGAGCTATTGTATAGGAGAATTTATGTTTGGTTTGGAAAATTTGATGTTTTGTCTGTTAATTAAAGAAAAAGGACTACATCGTAAAAATCATAAAACTTGAATTCTATTGAATTATATTCACTAAAAATTAAGATGATAATTATTGCAAGTATTTGAGTGGCAATTATCAAGTTTTGAAGATTAATGGACGGTTGTGGCTTGGCAAATTATGATTTATATTAAAAAATTATAAAGTAAAAATCATAATTTAATAAACAAATTGCGGAAAGAAAGAGAAGATATTCACTCATCCTCTCCACTGAAAATTATTCTCCATTGAAGAGGAGAGAAAGCTTCAAAATTCACCAAGATTCGGCTATTGCTTTAAGCCATTCAAAATCATTTTTCGTAATTTTTATGTTTTTGAGATCATTGTAGCTTAATCTAACTATCTTGGGTATTAAATTGTAAAATTGTTAAAGTTTGTAAAATTGCCATTGATTGTTTTTGGATGTTTTGATGTTAAATGATAGATTTGTAAGCTTAGATATGAAATAGGACTAATTTGTAAAGTGATTTTTGTTAGTTTTGATGATTTTTGTTAGTTTTGAGTTAGAGGACTAAAATGAAAATAATTCAAAATTATCATGAAATTTCTAAAATTTTGGATCCTGGAGGGTTATAAAGGGATGATATTAGAAATTGATTGAAAAAAGAAGCTTAAATGTGAAAGTTATAATAGTTTCGGTTTTATGGACTAAATTGAATAAATTACAAAAATTTAAGAAACTTCCAAAAAGTGAAATTGAACTGAATTATACTTGTAATAGGATTGTAGAAGGCTATTGGAATTGATAAATTGTAATGAATTATTATAGATTGGGAATTGAATCAACTGGTAAATAATCAAGAAAAAGAAAAAAATTGTGTATTAGTCCCCAATACCTTGTTCCAGGTAAGTTCATATGAGACTTACTTTATAAATTCATGTTATATTTGAATTAAATTGTTTTACTCTTTAGTCAATTGTTTGATAAATAATGTCATTTGGCATCAAAAGGACTAAACCGTAAACTTGGAAAAAATGACTAATATGAATAGATACATGATATTGATTAAATTTGGAACTGATAAGTGACTATACATATACGATATTGCTGTAAAGTATAAAAGTTTATAAATTGCTAATCGAAATATAAAAAGTGTGTGCACGGCTACAAGGTTGAAACGATATAAAATGGGTGTGATGTATTGGATGAATGCAAGTATACTTGAATGAATTATATGTATTGGTAGTGTTGTATGACAAATAAGAATAGGTATATGGAACTGTATGAATGTGAAATGTGATATGATTGAAGGATACATATATGTTGATTTTATAAGGTTGAAATGGTATGACAATAGTAATAGTAATCATGAAAGCTTAGTAAATGTTTTCAGAATTAAAAGAGAATTAGGCGTTGATTAGGGAATTTCTTTATCATTGGTTGATAATCCAACAGGATCTGAGGATTCTCGATAGCTTGAGTGGGCAGCATCAAATAAAGCTTATATAAGCAACCTTGATCTACAGATTGTGTGAGTAGCCCAAATATCCTAACTTGTAAGCAATCTAAATTGTAACACCTGTAACTCATATCCGTTGCCGGGATAGGATTACGGAGAATTACCGGGCTTATAACACATATACACATGCATTTCACATACATTAATAAATTCCTAATAAATATCATTCACATTCATTCACACTATCCCTAATATGAGCCTACGAGGCCCTAATCATACATTAAAAATGGTTTGAGACTAAACCGATAACTTTGGAAAACTTTGAGAAAACATAGCAATTTTTCTATAAAATAGGGGACTCACGCCCATGTGACCAGGCCGTGTGTCTCACACAGCCACAAGACACGCTTGTGTCATAGGCTGTGTGGACATTCGAAATGGGATTACATGGCTGTGTCCCAGACCATGTCCTACCTCTTTAACTCTTTAACTTGGGTCACACGGCCAACCACAAGCCAGTGTGACTAGTCCGTGTAACTCACTGACATGTTTTCATTAAATGCTACAGGGGACACACGGTTATGTCACCTGATAGTGTGTCACACACGGCTGAGACGTAAGCCAGTGTCTCTGCCAATGTAGACAAAAATAGGCTAGTTCACAAGCCACATTTCTCACCCAATTTGCATATACCTACACCAAGTCAAATGGCACCAAAACATGGCATAAATAGGCATTCCAACCAAGCATATTTCATGCTAATTCTATACCATCTACCATAAGTCATCCAAGCATCACAATAAACCATTCAATTCATACCAATTCAACATTCTCAAAACACTTAAATGATCACTTCCAATTGTGCATTATTATATCTATATCAACAAGCATATTATCCATATGTTTCAATCACTTGATACACAAATTTTCAATTCACAACAAGCATAAATATAGCCCTTATCAACCATATATCAAAATGAACATTTGCTTATATATATACACACAACACAAGCATACCAAAATAAGCCAATTTAAATGGCTATACACATAACTACCCATTCAATAATTACAAGCCAAATCAAATGGCTAAAATCATTACTTGTAACACCCCAAACCCGGCCCAGACATTACAGCCAAGTTTGGTGTGTCACATCACCTACACCTAACCACGTTACCTAACTACTAACATTAGGGTGAGCTTTGCAAAACTGATATTACAATTTTTAGGAGAAATTCCCGGTTCATTAGGTGAACGTCCTATCCACTAATGGTTATTAGGAGATTTATTATAAAGATGTACTTTGTTGTTTAAATGACTCGTGTGATTGGTTTTGAAAACGTTTGATTAATTTTAAGAAAATCTCGCGCAGCTAAAATTCAAAATGATTAAAGTATCGTAAGTAAAAGTAATAAAAAACCCAAAAATAAAAATAATAGGAGCGGCCTTATTACAAACCCAAAACCATAAAAAACAATTACTGAAATAAAATAATTTAAAATAAAGCTTAATTAAGTAACAGCAGTTCCCGTGGCCACTCTGAATCCCTCCCAACTCCAAGTCCACCAATCTAGGGCTCACCTGCATGGATGGAGAGAAAGGGGGTTGAGTTTGGAAACTCAATGTGTAAGGAAAGCCTATCCAGAGCCCAAATCAGCTCAAGCCCACTAGCCTAAACCCTAACCAGTCTCAGTAATTACTGGGCTGAAGCCCTATCCAGCTATAGTAAACTGGGCCTTAGATTCAGATAACAGTATGGCCCATAGGCCCGTTACAGTAACAGATCAATAAAAATGCATGTATGCAAACCCAAACCCAGCCTAAGTCCATCTGCTACACTCCACCCGTACTAGCCCTACACACCATGTGGGGAATAACTCAACCCACCCAGCCCTACACTCCACAGTTGCAGCACAGCTGCTCAGATATCAGTAAAATGAGGCAAAGCCTCCAGTACGTGGTCAAGCCACTTTCAGTACTTCCTCCATCAATAGCCCAATCTCATGCAACAGATATTCATGACATGGCATGCAGTAACAGTAACAATAAAACATGCTTTTAGGTCAAACTTAGCCCTAGGGGTATAATGGTCATTTTGTACTAGGATAATTTAGTAATTTTCACCCATAAAGGGGTATTTCAGTGATTATGACAATTTGTAGGGTTTCATGCGTGCTTTAATTAGAAATAGTCTAACTTTTATCTCAGCAGTTTATTTAGTCCATTTTAACAATTTACAATCATTGGGCCCTAAAACCCCTAATGGGCCCTACAATGACATTTAGCTAGTTTAGCCCATTAAGTCCAAATTTTACGATCAGTCTACCAGTTTTAGCAGTTTTGGACCTACAGTCTATTTGTATGCATTTATAACCTATTTTTACCTATATGGGCTCGTAAGCCCATTGGGCCCAATTTCAGCCCATCGTAGCCTAAATTTATTGAAACGCTCGAGATTGCACACTAAACCAGTTTACCACTTGCGATTGCAAATCCAATGATTTCTAACCATTTTGTGAGCATTCGCACACTTACAAGCCCACGAAATGCCCAAATTTTGGCATTTCGACTTTTCGACTTTTGCCGATTTAGACTAGAGAAGGGTGTTCAATACACACCTGATTTGCGACAACTGCTGACAAGATCTCCCACGACATCCTACAATCGGTCACTACAACTCTTAGATTACAAATCAACAATAACTAATGCTAATGAACACTTACCATATTAGGCCATAACCACCTAAGGCCTTTGAGATCTTACCTTCGTCGAAACTAATGACTAGATCTAGATCTAGTCGTTCCACTTGTCCAAGCCTTTGATCAGTCGCCTCTAGAACACACTAATCATCAAAATAAATCAAATGTTAACAACCTGTAGAGCTTTAAGCCCCAATCGACAGCCTCCCTAGGACTCTAGGGACTTCGGCTTTTCTAAATCTCGAAATAGAGAGTAGATTTGAGATAACGAGTACTTACCATAGGTTTTCCTTAATCCAGACGATTCTTTTACTTAGATCTAATGCAAATCTAGCCTTTAAACACTAGCAAAGATCGATTCTTAGAGATCTATGAATTCAACTATATGTCCCTAAAACTATGGTGTTTTCGGCTTTTTAAGTGGTGAAGAAGATGATAATTTGATGTTGCGGTTTAGAAGTAGTGTTGCCGACAGGGGTTGGGGTTTAGAGGATGTGAGAATTGGTCAAGAGGGATGAAAAGAACTGAAGGATTTTGGCTTGGAGAAATCGGTACAAGAAGCAATGTTTTGGGATTTCGGCTTTTATGGCAATCGGCTATGATGGCTTTGAAAAGAATGGGATTGAAAGAGAGGATGAGTTGAGTGGTAGGGATGTTTTGGCTAGAGAAGAAAAGAAGAAGAAAAGAAAAAAAAAGAAGAAGAGAGGAGGAAAGGAAGAAGAAATCGGCACAATGGAGGCTTGTCTTGAGTTTTTGGTCACTTTTTGTGGAACTGAGAAAAGAATAGAACTTTAGGTGGCTAACCCTAATTCACCAAGGCAGAAAAAGAAATAAAACTAACCCGAATGACCACTTAACCAATCGGCCCAACCTCCCTAAGGCCCTAGCCGATTCCTACTTGAGTTTACTCACATGCCCGGCACATGCCCAAAAATTAAAAATACCATCTGCTTACCTTGCAACTTGAACCCTGGCCCTTAACTTAGTCTACACGCCACTTTTTTAAGAGTTTAGTGGTGCCACCTTGCCACTTTGCCAAGGCCCTCTTTGTGCCATAATTTACAAAGTTTTTCTTAAAAGCCCACTTAACCAAGTCTCTTTTCACTTAAGATCCAAGTTGATATTTCTGTCGAATTTTAACTTAGGCTTGGGCCTCCTAAAGGCCCACTAACACATTTAAACACAATTTTAGTATCCAAAACACCAAAATTCCAAAATTCCACCAAAAGTCACAAAACCCGAAAAATCCCGAAAATCAGGGCGTTAAATTACTAACATATACCAGAATGACCCAAAGTTCCTATACATGCCATATAACCAAAATGCATAAGCTCAAATGTACCAAAGTGATAGCTTGATAGTGTGATGAAGTCTCTGATGATCCCCAAATCCGAGCTAGCTTCGGGTTCACTAGAAAACACAGAAATTAAACAGAGGAAGCTAATAAGCTTAGTAAGCTCGTATGGTAATAAACTTAACTTATCAAATATACACAATTTAATCAAATAAGCATAACATAGTATGATTCATATTGATCCACAAACCTTTCATTTGTTCAATTTAATATTAGACATGAAATTCACAAGTCTTTTCAATTTAATGCTCGTATAGTTTCTGTACATACTTGTACCAACTCGAATCGATCTCATTCTCATCCTCTGTACATACCTGTTGAACCATAAGGAATACTACCTAATACTTGGAAATCTCGCACCCTAAGTGCCATATATATAATATATATAACTGAAGCTATCTCAATCTCATATCACATATAATGCTCACTCTCGAGCTATCACAAGGTCTGCTCATACAAGTTGTCAGTCAAGACGTAGCTACATAGTGCTGCTCATACAAGCTATCAGGTATCACAACACATGCCTAAAACCTAGCCACCAGTAGGATGTACGAGACTAGCACCCTAATCACATAATCACGGTAATCCCTAATGTCATGACATTCGTATCCTATCTATTCCTAAGGTTCAAACGGGATTTTCAACTGACGAATCTTTGTTGGTCGTATCTGAAGGATCGTATTCACAATTCAATTTAATAATAAAGCATTTAAAACCCAAATATACCAATGCTTATTAACATACGAACTTACCTTGGATGCAAAAATGATGAATTTAATCGATTAATTCGAAACCTTGTTCTTTCCCTGATCTAAATTCGTATTTCCTTTTTCTTGATCTATATGTAATCAAAATTAACTTATTCAATCGTCATTCTATTTAATTTAATCCAAAATACATATTAAGGAAACTTTACACTTTTGCCTCTAATACTCACATTTTTACAATTTAGTCATCATTTCATAAAATTACAAATTCATCCAATTGCACCCAAACTGTAATGCCCTAATTTTCGGGACTTTTCGAGAATTCTTTGATTTTCTGTTAATTCTTAAATTTCTGTGTTTTGACTATATAAATTATATTTTAGTATGTTAGTAGGCCTCGAGAAGGCCCAAGCTTAGGTTGGAACCCGACGAATTTAATAAATTTTGGTTTTAAAGAGGAGGAGGTCCTGAAGAAGTGGGCTTTTAGGATTAAAGTGAGCAAAATGGATCACAAGAGAGCCCCTGGCAATGTGGGTAAATGACGCCACTAAGGTGCTATAAAAGTGGCGTGTGGATGTTAGGGGGAGCCAAGGTTCAATTGTCACAAGGTAAGCTAATTAAAGTGTTTTATTTTTATGAACAAGAGGGTTAATTGTTGGACTTCAGGTAAAACTCTGTCAAGAAGGGTTTGAATGGTTCAAATGAGTGAGTTAAGGAGAGATAAGGGGAGCAAAAGTAGGAGCTGATCAGGGGACTTGGTGTTGGCCGAATGTTAGACTCTTGAGGAGCAAGAGTTGGCCGGCCAAGGGTCTTTAGTTAGGCAATCGGCTAGGGGGTTTGGGTATTTGCAATTTCGGCAATAGGGGTAGTCTATGCCGAATTCTCTTTTGATCCCCTTTGGGTTCTCGTTTAGTCTTTCTTTTGCTTAGCTGAAATAGGGTAGAGTGCCTTAGGGTTTATTCTTTTACTCCTTCCCTTGTTAGAAACCGAAATACAAGCTTCCATTTTCTCTCTGTGCCATTTTTTGCCAAAACCAAATACCCCTCTCCTCTCTTTCTTTTCTTTCACTTTCTTCTTCATTGTTTCTTCAAAGCCAAACCCTCTTTTGCCGAATACTGCTCTTGAACGAATCTGTTCAGCTCATATTTCTTCTCTTCTTTCTACTTTTTTGATCGACTCCCATCTTCTTCACCTCTGTTGGTCTCAAAATCAAATACCTGCTGTCGATTCTTCCCCATAGCCGAACCTATCTCACCATCATCACTCTTCTCTTTCTCTACTTCTTTTTCTTCACTAAATTCTCCCACAACTTGTTAGCCGAACCCTTTTATGGGTAAATCTCCTTATTCTTTTATAAAAATCAAAACTTTCCTACACTGAGATGCTTCAAGAGCTGAATCCTTAACTATACTCTTCTATTCTCGTGTTCGTGATAGGAGCGATGGTAGATCGGGGTTATACCGTTATCTAGAACTCTTCTTTGGCAGTATAATGTTTTGGGGTAAGTATACAAAACTTACATTTTCGATAGTTTATGTGTTAAGGCAAGAAGCCGAACCCCCTTAGAGGAGGCTAACGATTTGGACTAAGGGCCTAGTGGCCTCTTTCTTTTGGCTTTGTATGCGCTAGTGTGGTCAAGGGGTTGTACAGCAAAGGATATGGAAAGCTATCACGATCAAACACATCGAGATCGAGTCCATACCCGACAGAAAGGCTTTTCGTGTGGGGAATCTTGTCAATGTTTCGGCAGTTAACAGGTGTGTATCATACCCTTGCTATAGACTAGATCGGCAAAGGCCGTAATAACCAAAAAGGTGATCAAAAAGTGACCGAAAGTGACTGAAAGGTCGGCACTGTGAGGATCTGTGAGTATGCAATTACTCTTTGATGGTTGGATCTGAAATCGTAGATGGTAGGATTGCAGAGAGTGCAATTCCGTGTGTTTTGGTAAGTTGGGCCTCGACGGGCCGAATATGGGCCCAATGGGCTTCCGAGCCCATATGGGTAATATAGTAATTAAAAGGTGTTCTGTTATACTGTAGGAAATAATACGATTAAAATTTTTAATCTAATTGTAAAACTTGGATTAAATGGGCTTAAGATACCGATAGACACCGTAGGGCCCATTAGGGGTTTTGGGCCTAATTGCCAAAACTGTTAAGCTAAGTTAAAATAGACTACTGTGACGATAAATGGAATAGGGGTGACTATAATATGTATGCAAACCCTAAAGAACTAATAAATTACTAAAATACCCCTAAGTATGGAAAATTACCATTATACCCCTAGGTGTAAAAATGACCGTTATACCCCTAGGGTTAATTTTATCTGAGATGCATGATATTCTGATTCTGTATGATGTATGCCATGACATGTATATTTGTTGCATGGGTTATGGGTTATATTGATGGAGGAAGCGTTCTGGTGGCCTCGCCACATATATCTGTTCTTGTGGCCTCGCGACATATATCTGTTCTGGTGGCCTCACCACATATATCTGTTCTGGTGGCCTCGCCACAATATCTGTATCTGGTGACTCTGTCACAATATCTGGCAGCCTCGCTTCAAATTCTGTGGTGTGTAGCGGATGGGCGGGTCGAGTAGTCTCCTCACAAGGTGTAAGGTTGGTACGGGGGTGTATGTGGATGGATCTGGGTTGGGCTTTCTGCATACATGATATATCTGTTCTGTATCTGTTATAGGCCTATGGGCTTCATTCTAATTTCTGCACGGGCCAAGGGCCAAATAAATCTGACTCTGAGGCTTGATCTGTTTTGGGCTATGGTTGGGTTATGTTACTCGCTGAGTATACCAAACTCACCCTTTATGTTCATCCATGCTGGTAATCCCCAACCATAGTGGGCTTGGAGCTGTGAGAGATTCGAAGTGGCCACATCATCTGCAAATTCATTTTTTCATTTTGGTTAGGTTATTTTAAATATCTTATTTTACTATTTTGGGTTTTAAGTTGTAATAAGGCCGCTCTTTAAATTTCTTTTTCTTTTGTGGTTTTATTTATACTTTATCAAAATTGTTAGTTATAGAATGCGCGAGTTTTTAATCAAATTTAATGAATGTTTTCAAAACACAAACAAACGTAACAAATGGCTAACTTAAAGACTTAATAACTGGCTTTTCGCTAAACCACTGTTTTTACAAAAGTCACTTAGTCACCTTAAACAAAGAACACACACTCAGTCGTAAGTCCATGTGACACGTCAGATTTGGCCAGAACATCCAGGTCGGGTTTTAGGTGTTACATTTAGTGGTATCAGAGCCTAGTTGTAGCAACTCGGCTGTGGAACGGGTCTAAAAAGGGGAGTTTTTAAAGTAATGTTGAGTAAAGATGTTCAAAAAATCGTGTTTAAGAACTTGTTTTCGAGATTATTTTCGAGGTTGTTTTTGATATTATCTTTCTGCAAATAAATGATTTTTACAGATTGAACTCGTTTTTTAAAATGGTTTCTAAGAAGGGGGCACACTAAATCTCTGGCCCAAGCCTGTAAGTTTTCTGAATTTTTCTGATTATTTCTGAAATTCTGTTATATGCCTGTACTAAACCCTATCATGATACTTTAGTTAGGGTAACACTGAAACTATAGAAACTCTAATAAGTAGACTGAGACTGTAGCTAGGCTATCGGGAAAGAAAACAAACTCTGAATTTCTATCTATTCATAAGACATTTATAATAAACACTAAAATATTTAACTGATGCATAAAATTCCTAATCAGATAATACAAAATGAGTACGCGAGTAGCTCGTGGAAGAGGCCGTGGACGTGGCTGAGGTAGCGCACGGGCTGGATCTTTATCTTCAGGACATGCGCCAGCAGCTGATGCACCGGTACCACTGGCAACGGAAGTAGAGTCTCACGATCGAGGTGCCGAGAATGACGCTCTATCTCAGACGATGCTTCGAGTTTTGGAAAGGGTTGCTAGGGAAAATACGGGAAACGAAATTTGAGGATCTATTTCTGAGCAGCTCAAGGCTAATGGAGCGGAGATCTTTAGGGGCGTATCTGGTGTAGCTCCGAATGTGGCTGAGTACTGGTTAGAGGTCACAGAGCGAATTATGGATGATTTGGACTGATCTGTAGAGCAGAAGCTGAAAGGAGCCATATCATTACTTCGGGATGAAGCTTATCAGTGCTGGCTCACGGTGAGAGATGGAACTTCAGCTGATCGGGTGACTTGGGAGCTATTTAAGACATCCTTCAACGGAAATTATGTTGGGGCTAGTTATGTGGACGCCCGCAGGAAAAAATTTCTGAATCTAGTTCAAGGGGGTAAGACAGTTGCTGAGTACGAGTCTGAGTTTCTGAGGCTAAGCCGGTATGCTACTGGGATAGTCACTACGGAGTATGAACGTAGCGTGCATTTTGAGGATGGTCTGAGAGATGAGCTCAGGGTACTGATTGCTCCGCAAAGGGAGCGTATCTTCGCTGCTTTAGTGGAGAAAGCTAAGATAGCTGAGGAAGTGAAGTGTACAGAAAGAAAGAATCGTGAAAAGGATCGAAACCATTTTCATTGAGATTCAGGACCTTTAGGTGGTGCCAACAGGAATGTTAAGAGGGTAAGTGTGGTAGAGCCAGTTCGAGCAGCACCGATGAATGTTGTTAGATCACAAGGTTGTAAGAATTGTGGTAAGATACATATGGGTGAGTGTCGGAAATGTTCTGGAGCTTGTTTCTGATGTGGATATATGGAGCATAGGGTTAAGGACTGTCCTCAAGAACCAGATCAGGTTCAAGCTATAGATCAGAGAGTCGCTTAACCAGTGAGGGGTGGACCACAGCCTCCGAGAGGACGTGGACAAGGTAGAGGTGGTAATGGTAATGGTCGAGGACGAGGAGCACCTGGCAGGGGTACTGGATATGCTGAGGCTCGTTAGCCAGTGGTGGTGTACGCAGCTCGTCGCCAAGAGAAGGAAGATACACCTGACGTTATAATTGGTACATTTTTGATTTCTTGTATGCCATACGCTGCATTGATAGATGTTGGATCTACCCATTCATATATTGTATGTGCCATATCTGGGTCGCTGGGTGTGCGCTCTGAGGAGATCGTGAGTGGGGTATCTGTACTAAGTCCTTTGGGTCACTCGGTTAGGGTAGACAAACTGTATGGAGACGTGCCTTTAGAAACTCAAGATCTTTTCTCTGGAGATCTGATGGAACTGCCATTCGGGGAATTCAACCTCATCTTGGGGATGGATTGGCTTGTTAAGCATAGGGCTACTCTGGATTGTGCTGTCAAGCAAATAAGGTTAAAGAGTACAGAGGATGAGGAGGTTATGGTGATAGGCAAGCAAATGGATTATCTGTCTAATGTAGTGTTGGCATTGAGAGCTGAGAAGTGGATTCGTAAGGGTTGCAAGGCTTATTTAGCATTTGTAAGTCAGTCAGAGACTGAGGGCTTGACAGTGGATAAGGTTAGAACCGTTAAGGATTTTCAAGATATTTTCCAGAGGAACTTCTGGGTTTGCCTCCGAACCGAGAGGTCGAGTTTGGAATCAATTTATTGCCTAGAACGGCACCAGTGTCCATCGCACTATACAGGATGGCACCGAAGGAGTTGGTGGAGCTGAAAGCTCAGATTCAGGAGTTGTTGGATAGAGGCTTTATTAGGCCAAGTGTGTCTCCGTGGGGAGCACCAGTGTTGTTCGTGAAGAAGAAAGATGGATCAATGCGTATGTGCATCGACTATTGGTAGTTGAACAAACTAACGATTAAGAATAAGTACCCTCTGCCGAGAATAGATGATTTATTCGACCAGCTTTGGGGAGCTTCGATATTTTCCAAGATTGACCTTCGATCCAGATATCATCAGTTAAGGGTTAAGGAGGAGGATATTCACAAGACGGCATTCAGAACTCAGTATGGCCACTATGAGTTTTTGGTTGTGCCGTTTGGGCTGACGAACGCACCTGCATCATTTATGGATCAGATGAATCAAGTGTTCCAGCCATACTTGGATCGATTCGTGGTCGTCTTTATTGACGATATTCTGGTGTATTCTAAAAATGAGGAGAAGCATGATGAGCATCTCTGTGTTGGGCTGCAAGTGCTGAGGGAGAAGGAGCTTTATGCGAAATTTAGTAAGTGTGAGTTCTGGTTGAAGGAGGTAACTTTCTTGGGACATGTTGTCTCTGCTGATGGGATCAAGGTGGACCCTGGAAAGATTGAAGCGATTCTGGAATGGAAGCCACCGAGGTCAGTGTCAGAAATTCAGAGTTTTATGGGTTTGGCTGGGTACTATAGAAGGTTTGTGGAAGGATTTTTTATGATGGCAGCACCATTGACAAAGCTTATGAGGAAAGGAGTATCATTTGTTTGGACCGTGAAGCAGCAAGAAGCTTTTGAGAAGTTGAAGAAAGTTCTGACTGAGGCACCTGTACTGATTCAGCCGGAGTCTGGAAAGGATTTTACTGTGTATAGTGATGCGTCACATGTGGGTTTGGGCTATATGTTGATGCAACAGGGTAGAGTTGTTGCTTATGCATCGTTACAGCTTAAACCTCATGAAGTAAACTATCCTACTCATGATCTGGAGCTGGCAGCAGTAATATTTGCACTCAAGATTTGAAGACATTACTTGTACAGAGAAAGGTGTATCATATACACGGATTATAAGAGTCTTAAGTACCTGCTAACTCAGAAGGAGCTGAATCTTAGGCAATAGAGATGGATAGAGTTGCTTAAGGATTATGACTGTGCGATCGAGTATCACCCAGGCAAAGCTAACGTGGTGGCTGATGCCCTAAGTTGTAGAACTGTATCTAATCTGAGAGCAATGTTTGCTCGTTTGAGCCTGTATGACGATGGTAGTTTGTTAGCAGAACTGCAAGTAAGGCCAACCTGGGTTGATGAGATTAAGGAAAAGCAGTTAAAGGATGAGTCTCTAGTTTCTCGATTCCAGCAGGTTAAGAATGGGGAAATTTCTGAGTTTGGACTGAACAGTGAGGGAGTTCTGTGTTTCTGAGGTAGAGTTTGCATTCCGAAGGACTCTGACCTGAGGCAGGCAATTCTGAAGGAGGCTCATGGAGGACTTATGCTATGCATCCTGGAGGGAATAAACTGTATCGCAACTTAAAGGAATTGTATTGGTGGCCTGGACTGAAACGAGAAGTAACGGAATTTGTGGGAAAATGTCTGACTTGCCAACAAGTAAAAGCTGAACATCAATTACCTTCCGGACTTTTGTAGCCAGTGAAAGTACCCCTTTGGAAGTGAGAGAGGGTGACCATGGACTTTGTGAGTGGATTACCCTTGACACCGATGAAGACGGACTCGATTTGGGTAATTGTGGATAGCTTGACTAAATCTGCTCATTTCATACCTGTCCGCACTGATTATTCACTTCAGAAGTTAGCCAAGTTGTACGTAGCGGAAATTGTGCGACTACATGGGGTGCCAGCATCGATTATTTTTTATTGAGATCCTAGATTCACATCTCGGTTCTGGAAAAAGTTGCATGAGGCGTTGGGAACGCGACTGAACTTTAGCACAGCTTTTCATCCTCATACTGATGGTTAGTCAGAAAGGGCTATTCAGATTCTGGAGGACATGTTGAGGGGATGTGATAAGCATTAATTTATACATATTTTTACCTCATGTTTAGCCTATATTTTGGATGAATTAGTATCAAATTAGTGAGAATTGGTGCTCTTAACCATTCTTTTTCATATCTTATACTCAAGAGAGCCTACGGAAGATAAAAGAATAGAAAACAGGCCCAAAACGGTGAAAAATGAACCAAAATGCACGAATCACACGGGCCAAGAGGTGCCACACGGCCGTGCCACACGGGCGTGCCTCACAAAGCTCACACGGACAAAGTCCCAACAAGCACGGCCAATATACACGGGCGTGCTAAATCACACGGCCTCTGTCGAAACCCACACAGGCGTGGCACACGGGCGTGTTCTAGTCATGGGAAAGACGAATTTCACTCGAATTGGGATGCTTAGGGGCTAAGAAAGAGTCCCCAAAACTTTTCTATATAAAGATCCCATGAGACAACACAGAGGGGGCCTTCTTCCCACTTTTACACACCCTCTATACTCGTTTCCTCTCGTCTTTCTGCCACACCATAGGTAGAAGCAAGGGATTACTTGAAGGGAGAAGCCAATTGATTCATCTCAGAAGCCGAAATTCTGCATCAACATAGAGGATTCTCCTAAATTCCTTCAGGGGTTTTTGGTTTCTTTTATGATTTGTTATTTGATAACTTCTGAGATGTTTTCTTTTATCATTATGAACTAAACCCCTCAAATACTTGAGGGGGATGAAACCTAAGACAGATCTGGTTATTTATTCTTGATTTATATGATAATTATTTGAATTGTTCTTAATTATGTGTTTTAATCCTTGAATTAATAATCCTAGGTATTAATTCAAGAATTGGATGTGCTTAGAGCAGAGGAGCAAAGGTCCCTGTGATAAGAGTAGATCTACCATAATTAAGCGGAGTTGCATGCAACCCTAGACATAGGGCGACATAAATCTGCCGGATTAGGGTCAAACCTAATATGGGGAACCATAGATCGAATTAATGCAACCTAGGGAGTTAATTAATAAAGGAACTTTAATTAACAACTTAGGCCTAGTTGCTCTTCACCTCGACGGAGGGTTTAGCATAGATTAGGGATCTCTACAGATCAAGTCAAGTAAATAACTCGTATAATTCAAGAAGATAATAACAAGTGAAGTCTAGGTGGATTCTCCCTTGAGTATTAATCATATCAATTAGCTTTCCTTAAAAAGTCTTCCCAATTTACTTTTTCTTTTGTTTTATTCTTAGCTTAGATTTTAGAATTTAGTTTTAAACAAATCCCCATTTAATTTCTAGGTTAAATAATAGAAAGGAAGTGAGTAATAGTACTTTCGGTTCCCTTGGGTACGATACTCGATCTTATCACTAGACTATACTGCTATCGATAGGTGCGCTTGCCTTTAAACGTCGTGATATTAGTTAGTTTGGGTTTGATCAAGTTCTTTATAAATTTTATTACTTCTTATCACGAGGATATCAAGTTTTTGGTGCCGTTGCCGGGGAACTAACAGAAATATTACGAAAGCTCAATTTCTATTACTTTAGCCATTATTTATTTATTTAATTATTTTTACTTTTATTATTATTTTTTATTATTTATTTATTTTCCTTTTAATTATTTTATTTTATTTTCTTTTCTTTTTAGGATTTTTCTAGTTTATGACTAGAAACAACCCAACAGGACCACTACTTTTTGACGAAGATTTGGAAGCCACAGTCCGCAGAAATCGTAGGGAACTTAGACGAAGTCTACATTATCCAGAGCAGGAACTTGAGCAAGAGCCAGAACTTACTGAAGAGATGGCCGCAAATCAACATGTTCATCAACCTCCACCACTACCAGCTGAACCAGAAGCAGCTCCTCGAACTATGTACGATTATGCTAAACCTAGTTTGATTGGTACTCAAACTAGCATTGTTAGACCTGCTATTGCTGCTAATAATTTTGAACTAAAACCTAACACTATTCAGATGATTCAGCAGTTTGTGCAATTTGATGGTCTACAGGATGAAGATCCCAACGCCCATTTAGCAAACTTTTTGGAGCTATGTGATACTTTTAAAATCAATGGCGTTACTGATGACGCCATTTGTCTAAGGCTATTTCCTTTTTCTTTGAGAAATAAGGCAAAACAGTGGTTAAATTCTTTACCACGAGGCTCCATTACCACATGGGACCAAATGACTGAAAAATTTTTGCGTAAATATTTTCCCCTGCTAAAACTGCTAAATTACGAAACGATATTTCTTCCTTTGTGCAGATGGATTTAGAAACACTTTATGATGCCTGGGAAAGGTACAAAGATCTTTTAAGAAGATGCCCTCACCACGGATTACCCTTGTGGCTACAGGTTCAAACTTTCCATAATGGGTTAAACCCATCAACTAGGCAGATGATCGATGCAACCGCAGGCGGAACCATCAATAATAAAACACCAGACGCAGCTTACGAATTTTTTGAGGAAATGTCATTGAATAACTATCAGTGGCAAGTCATGAGGACAAAGCCGACGAAAGTCGTAGGAGTTTATAATATTGATGCTGTTACTATGCTCACTAACCAAGTAGAACTATTGAATAAGAAATTTGATAATTTTGTTGGTTCTACGCAGGTTCAACCAGTGATGCAATGTGATGCAGCCCCAGGAAATACGTTTAATTCAGACCATCTACACAACATGGACGCCGAACAAGCCAATTACATGGGTAATAACTCTCGACCTCAAAATAATCCTTATAGTAACACTTATAATGCAGGTTGGAGAAATCACCCAAATTTTTCATGGGGAGGACAAGGAAATCAAAGACAACAGCCTCCGGTATTTCAGCAGCCACCACCTCAATAGGAAAAGAAGCCGAATCTTGAAGATATGTTCACCAAATTCATGGCCGCTTCAGAAACTCACTTCCAAAACACTGAAACAGCATTAAAGAATCAACAGGCCTCTATCCAAGGACTCGAGAACCAAATTGGTCAGCTTGCAAAGTTAATCTCGGAAAGACCTCAGGGTGGGCTTCCAAGCAACACTGAACCAAATCCTAGAGAACATGTGAAAGCAATCACCCTAAGAGATGGTAAAATGCTAGCAGAACCAGAAAAGAAGCATGCCCACGAACTGCCAAAAGATAAAGTAGAGGAATCTAAGAATGACGCTATTCCAACACTCAAAGAATACAAACCGCGCATCCCATACCCAGCAAGATTAAAGAAAGACCAAACAGACGCCCAATTCGGTAAGTTTCTTGAACTTTTCAAACAATTACATATTAACTTACCCTTTGTTGAAGCAATTTCACAGATGCCGAAATGCACGAAATTCCTAAAAGAACTCCTGACGAACAAAAGGAAGCTGGAAGAGTTAGCCACAGTGGAACTCAACGAAGAGTGTTCAGCCATTCTCCAAAATAAACTGCCAACAAAGCTAAAGGATCCAGGGAGTTTTACTATCCATTGTTTAATTGGTAGCTTAATTATCAATAAAGCATTGGCTGATTTAGGTGCAAGTATTAATCTCATGCCTTATAAAATGTTCAAACAACTAGGTCTAGGGGAACCTAAACCCACTAGGATGAGCATTCAATTAGCCGATAGATCTGTTAAGTATCCTAGGGGAATCATTGAGGATGTGCTAGAAAAAGTCGATAAATTTATATTCCCTGTAGATTTTGTTGTGCTTGACATGGACGAAGACATTGACGTACCTTTAATTTTAGGACGCCCATTTTTAGCCACTGTTAGAGCTATTATTGATGTTGGAGATGGTAAATTAGTTCTTAGAGTTGGGGAAGAGGAAGTGATTTTCAAAATCTATGATGCTATGAAATTTTCTAGAGAGCAAGATGATTCATGTTATTTTGTCGATACAATTGATCACTATGTTCAAGATAATTTGCAGGAAATCTCTATCACCGACACTCTGGAACTGTGTCTCATTCAGGGGGAGGGTGAACCCTCCTTAGAAGCAGAGAAGGTAAGAAAAGAGTTAGACTCTAGCGAAACTATCACCAGACATATAAGCTATGAAAATTTAAATATGCATGATAAGCTAAGGCAGAAACCTTCCATTGAGGAACCCCCTAAGTTAGAGTTAAAACAACTGCCAGAACACTTAGAATATGCCTTTTTAGGGGAGAACTCAACTTTACCGGTCATTATTGCATCAAATTTAGGATCTAGAGAAAAGGAAGAACTGCTCCAGGTTTTAAGAAAACATAGGCAAGCCATAGCCTGGAAAATTTTGGATATCAAAGGAATTAATCCTTCTTTCTGTACCCACAACATTTTAATGGAAGATGAATATAAATCAGCAGTGCAAGCTTAGAGACGATTAAATCCTAACATGAAGGAGGTCGTAAAAGCCGAGGTAATTAAACTTCTTGATGCAGGTATCATTTATCCTATTTCTGATAGTTCTTGGGTAAGCCTCGTGCAGGTTGTTCCTAAAAAAGGTGGGCTAACCGTGGTGTCCAATGACAAAGAAGAACTCGTGCCAACACGAACAGTCACAGGATGGAGAGTATGCATAGATTACCGAAAGCTAAATGATGCCACACGAAAAGATCATTTTCCTCTGCCCTTTATCGATCAAATGTTAGAAAGATTAGCCGGTCACATGTATTACTGCTTCCTAGATGGCCTCTCCGGTTACTTCCAAATTCCGATAGCTCCAGAAGATCAGGAAAAAATGACGTTCACATGCCCATACGGTACGTTTGCATATCGTAGAATGCCTTTTGGTTTATGTAACGCTCCTGCTACTTTTCAGCGATGCATGCTAGCTATCTTTAACGAATTTGTGGAAGATATCATGGAGGTATTCATGGATGATTTCTCCGATTTTGGTAACTCTTTCCAACACTGTCTAAATAATTTAAAGCTTGTTTTGATGAGATGTGAAGAGACAAATCTAGTGCTAAATTGGGAAAAATGTCATTTCATGGTTCAGGAAGGTATTGTGCTAGGACATAAAATCTCTAACAGAGGAATAGAGGTAGGCAAAGCTAAAGTTGAAACTATTGAGAAACTACCCCCTCCTAGTTCAGTTAAGGCTATAAGAAGTTTTTTAGGACATGCCGGTTTTTATCGTAGATTCATTAAGGACTTTTCTAAAATAGCTAAGCCTTTAACTAAATTGCTAGAAAAAGACATACCTTTTAACTTCGACCAAGAATGCTTAGAGTCTTTTGGCACCTTTAAAGACAAGTTAGTCAATGCGCCAATTATGATTTCACCTGATTGGAATTTGCCTTTTGAACTGATGTACGATGCAAGTGATTTTGCCGTAGGTGCAGTTCTTGGACAGCGAAGAGACAAGCATTTCCAACCGATTTACTATGCTAGCAGAACATTGACAACCGCTCAAGCCAACTACACCACCATGGAAAAAGAACTGCTAGCCGTTATTTTTACTTTTGATAAATTCTGATCTTATTTAATCTTGTCTAAAGTCATCGTTTTTACTGACCATTCAGCTCTTCGATATCTCTTAGCCAAACCTGACGCAAAACCTCGTTTAATAAGATGGATTTTACTCTTATAGGAATTCGACTTAGAAATTAAAGACAAGAAAGGAGCTAAAAACTTAGCGGCAGATCACCTCTCAAGAGTAGAAAATACACAGCCCAGGTACCTTGAGAATATAAACGATATGTTCCCTGAGGAACAACTCCTAAATTTAACAGGTACGACACTTCCTTGGTTTGCCGATTTTGCAAATTATTTAGCAGCCAATATAACCCCAAAAGGGCTAACCCATCAGCAAAAGAAGCGATTCTTTGCTAATTTGAAAAGCTACTTTTGGGAAGATCCTTTTCTTTTTCGAATTTGCGCAGACCAGGTTATACAAAAATGCGTGGATGACGTAGAGGCATATCAAATTTTGGAACACTGCCACTCAGGACCCACAGGAGGACATCACAGTGGAAACAGAACCGCTCACAAAGTACTCAAATTAGGTTTTTACTGGCCTACTCTTTTCAGAGACGCCAACAAGTATGTGACCTCTTGTGATAAATGCCAACGAATAGGTAATATCTCCCAACTTAATGAAATGCCTCAAAATTATATGCTTTCATGTAAAATATTCGATGTATGGGGTATAGATTTCATGGGACCCTTTCCTAATTCATTTGGAAATAAGTACATACTAGTAGCAGTAGATTACATGTCAAAATGGGTAGAAGCTCAAGCCTTACCCACAAATGATGCTAGAATGGTAGTACAATTTTTGAAGAAAATTTTTTCTCGATTTGGAACACCTAGGATAATTATAAGTGATAGGGGCACACATTTTTGCAATACCCAATTTGAAAAAACCCTAAGAAAATATAGAGTACACCACAGAACAGCCACCCCCTACCACCCACAAACTAGCAGTCAAGTCGAAGTAACGAATAGAGAACTAAAACGCATCTTAGAAAAGACAATAGAATCAAATAGGAAGGACTGGTCTAGGAAATTAGATGATGCATTATGGGCTTACAGAACTGCATTTAAAACACCCATAGGAACATCTCCTTATAAACTCGTTTATGGAAAAAATTTCCATCTACCATTTGAACTCGAGCATAAAGCATTCTGGGCTATAAAATTTCTAAACCTTGATCTTAAAAGTGCAGGTGAAAAGAGACTTCTGCAGCTAAACGAGCTAGATGAATGGCGCTACAACGCGTACGAGAACTCACGATTATATAAGGAAGCCGTAAAGCGACGTCATGACAACAGGCTAAAACGACCCAAGCAATTCAAAACAGGTGATCTTGTCCTACTCTACAACTCAAGGTTGAAACTATTCCCTGGAAAACTCAAATCAAGGTGGTCAGGTCCATTTACCGTTCTCAAAGTCTTTCCATACGGCACTGTCGAGGTAACTCACCCCAACCACGGTACTTTCAAGGTAAATGGCCATAGGCTAAAACATTATATAGGTGAGAACTTTATAGAAAATAAGGAGGAGCTTAGGCTCCATCCCGTTTCTTCTTGACACCTCTAGGAAGAGTCGAGCTTAGACTCTAAATAAGCGCTTCTCGGGAGGCAACCCGAGCACTAACGTAGTAAGTTTCTCTTTTTTTTAAAAAATTTTTCATAATTTTATTGCATAAACTAACGTTTTTCTTGTAGAAAATATGGACCACACGGCCAGGCACACGGGCGTGCCTAAGGCCATGTGTATACTAAAAAGCAGAGACACGGTCGTGGGGGCAGACCGTGAGCAAATAGAGCACCATTTCCCCAAAACACGGGCTTCCGATAAACTCCCACGGCCGTGCGATATGGCCGTGGCAACCCTGCACTTTCCACACGGGCAAACATAGCAACACACGCCCGTGCCATAAGCCCGTGGAAGCTACTGTCAATTAAGACACGCCCGTGCACCTTATTACACGCCCATGCGCTTAGCGAACGATCAATCTCCACGGCCGTGTGAACATCACCACGCCCGTGCATTTAACGAAGGACCAATCTCTACGGCCGTGCTCAAACTATACACAGGCGTGCTCATCGAGCGTGGCAAGCCAAAACGTCTGATTTTCAAAAAACACGGGCTAAATACGACTCACACGGGCGTGCGACATGCCCGTGCGACCCAAAATGTATATATACAGGGCCATTTCTACCCTCCCATTTCACCCAAACCCTAAGATTTTCTCCCCAAACCTTCCCCAAACCTCTACAAATACCATCCCAGCCCTCCTACCGCCACCATACTAGATTTCCACGATCCACACGCCCGTGCAACAGTACCCACGACCGTGTGACACCAATTTTGGTTCTATTTTTCTTCTTTTTTCTCATTTATTTATTTTTACTGCATTTTTTGGTTTTTATATTACATTCTTTTATTATTTTATTTATTTATTAGTACTATTGATTTAGGCTATTAGAGAATTAGGAAATAGAGAATAATCTAGAATAGTTTAGAATTCTAATTTTGCTTGCCATTTTAGATTCCATTTCACAATTTCCTGCCATTTAACATCATAGTTAGTTGCCACTTAATATACCTTGTAAATAGGCCACTTAAACACACATAATTATGCCATTTGTTATTTAGTTTAGTATATATACATCCATTCATAGAAGATTTTTTTTATTTTTATCCCCAACTTCAAAAATGATTAGATTTTACTACCAAGGTAAATTTTCATATTAGGAACATGTTCATTTTATTCCTCAGCCTCTTTATTTTAAATATTTACATTTCTTTTATATTATTTGTCTTTTCCTAATAAATTTTTGTAGATACCGTGTCATCTTCCCGAGCCAAGAAAGCTGCCGTCCCCGTATCTAAGAAACGAAAAGGACCAGGGAGCTCTTTAACTAGGCCCACTTCCGAGATGCGCCACCCATTTCTTCAATTTCCACAACACTCTCAGGAAGAGTGCTACCAGCTGCTGCGCGCACGCAATATCACGATGGGCCGATGCATCGACTGGAGTGCCCTCGCAGAAGTACGCTTGGCAGATGATGTCCGGGCCCTGCTCGCCACCGACCCTTGGGACCAGTTCTTTCGGATCGTAGAGCCCACATACCTTAAACTCACTCTCAAGTTCTGTGCTACATTCCACCTTCAGATGGTGATGACACGGTTCGACGATCCTGGGACGGTCCAGTTTCGTTTGGGAGGACTCGTTCGACAGCTCAGCGTCCCAGAGTTCAGTGTGGCACTCAGGCTTTACACCGCGCAGTTTATGGCTGAGGAGAGCTTCCCCACCCTCTCTAGGCGCATCCATATCCGACCCTTTGACTGCTGGAAAGAGATTACCCCAGGAAGACAACTATACAACCCCAGCGTCAGGCTTTATATTCATGCACTTTTTGCTCATACTATTACAGGCCGCCGAGAGAGCACAGGTGTGGTCAACACACACGACTTCTACTTTTTATGGTGCATGGCAAATGGCCACCCCATCGACCTTGCATATTTCATCGCCCTCGCCATGCAGCATCAGACCGAGAGGCACCGAAAGGGAGTCGTATCCATGGGCCCATATATCACTCGACTAGGCCGTTACTTCGGCCTATTTAACACCACAGCCCAGACCTCCTCCTACACATTACTTGGCCAGATGTCCTCCCAAGGCATCCAGAGCATGCTTTCGATGAGGATGGTCGAGAGACGACTCGGTGGCGACCACTTTCACTTCCGCCTTGTCCAAGAAGGCGAGGATCCAGAGGACATTCCTGATGATGTCCTATCTCCACCACCAGCCGAGGATGCGCCAGCTGAGCCACTACGCCCTACACGATCACACCAGACGGCAGCTTCCAGTGTTGACATATCCGAGCGCCTGGACCACTTTGAACTGCGCCTCGATTACATTGACGCCACCTTAGCGCACATATGTCATCACCTTGGCATCGTCCCACCACCACGACACCCACCAGAGGATTAGATCCTCTTTTATTTTATTTTAGTCTTACTTTTTATCTTATTTTATTTTATTTTATCTTTTGTTTTTCTTTATTTTCTTTACTTAGTATACACTAATCTTAACCTTTAATATTAGTATTTCTTTTTCCTTTTGTAGCTTTTTAATTTTCTTATATCTTTCTTTATTTTGAATTTTCGTAAATTTTTTATTTTATTATCATCAGGGCTATCTCCTAACGAAGTAATCCCTCTTCATCTTAACCTCCCACGACTAATAAACCCCTTCGCAGTTTCAAAGGAGCTCTACAGCTCAAATCTCTACGAAAAAGGGAACACAGTGCCAAACCTACTAGCTCTTCCACTAATCCATCCAAAGCAGGGAGTTTCATACCCTCCCCTATCTTATGATTTTATGCTTTTATTGTTGTTAATATTTTCCTTGTACATTGAGGGCAATGTACATCTTAAGTGTGGGGGGTAACGTACTTTCACTTTTTATACTATCTTTGAAACCCCTGAACTTTTCCTAATAGCAATATCTTCAGTCTCCTATTAGGAATTTATCCTGATTAGTTTATGATTTCTATTGATATATTGAGAATTAAGATATAGGTGCTTGTACTTTGACTATTCAAACTTTAAAACATTAGAGAATCAAGCATGATAAGTTGAAATTTTTTGAGAATCCCCAATTTTTGCATAAGTTATTTTCCCTAATTTTAAGTATTATCTTGAGATTTGAAATTTGCAGGATTGACATCAAAAGCCGTAATTCTGGTGAGATTTTGAGCCTATTGAGCATACATTTTCTTCGTGCTCACTTTTATTATTGCTTTGAGTGAGTCAATACTGAATTGTTATTCTAGAACTTGCTTCGATTATACATGTCGAGACCACATCATTGATTTGATATACTGAAATGATAAAGGCACCTAGGATGTAACCCACTTACTCCACAGAAAAAGCCTTCCTACATAAATCTAACCCCTAGTGAACCCCGTTGAGCCTAACAACCTTTTCCTTGACTCACCCTCTAATTATTAACCAATAACCCATTTTTGTCGAATTTCATTCAATTATTTTGATCCCTATTTTTGTCGAGATTTGAGTTGAATTTTTCATCTAGCTTTATTCTCTCTGCCAGATTGTAAAGTTTTGTTCAATTTATTGTAATTATTTGGATTGTTCCTAAAAAAAAAAGAAAAAAAATACATACAGTGAAATTCGATTGTAAATTATAGATTATAAATAGTTCGTCAAAGTTTTTGCATGTTTCTATTTTAAGGCTACCAAGGCGAAAATGATAATATCACAAGAATTGGCTGAGAAATATGTTCCAGAAATAGAGATTTTTCTAGCTAGATAATTTTTCAAGTTCAATCTCAATTCTAACTTTTTTTTGCAGCCTGTGACAACACCCCTAACCAAGCCCCGTTACAACCATGAAAAGACCTTTTGATCAATGTATCATATCAAACTATAGTGGTGGAGATGTGATTTTCTTGCAAGCCTATGGTAATAACTTTTCAGGTTGACTAAGGAGTGCCTTAAATTTGAACCCTAAACACTTCGAGTGAATAGAGTGAACCTTTAGTGAGGATGTCAACTCCTGTTAATTAAGATGGAGAGATAACTACTTAGAAGGAAGGAAGGACTTATGTTTTCAATGATAAAATTCTCAACTTAGAGTGATTGAGTCCTAAATGTTCTTTAGATTGAATTTTCATTGTATGACTACTTGTGGATTAATTTGAAATATTATTGATAAGGGTTGTAGATTAAGAAGAATGGTTTCCTTTAGGGATTGAGATTTTGCTTGAGGACAAGCAAAGGCTTAAGTGTGGGGGTATTTGATAAGCGTTAATTTATACATATTTTTACCTCATGTTTAGCCTATAATTTGGATGAATTAGTATCAAATTAGTGAGAATTGGTGCTCTTAACCATTCTTTTTCATATCTTATACTCAGGAGAGCCTAGAGAAGATAAAAGAATAGAAAACAGGCTCAAAACGGTGAAAAATGAACCAAAATGCACGAATCACACGGGCCAAGAGGTACCACACGGCCGTGCCACACGGGCGTGCCTCACAAAGCTCACACGGACAAAGTCCCGACAAGCACGACCAATATACACGGGCATGCTAAATTACACGGCCTCTGTCGAAACCCACACGGGCGTGGCACACAGGCGTGTTCTAGTCGTGGGAAAGACAAATTTCACTCGAATTGGGATGCTTAGGGGCTAAGAAAGAGTCCCCAAAACTTCACTATATAAAGATCCCATGAGGCAACATAGAGGGGGCCTTCTTCCCACTTTTACACACCCTCTATACTCGTTTCCTCTCGTCTTTCTACCACACCACAGGTAGAAGCAAGGGATTACTCGAAGGGAGAAGCCAATTTATTCATCTCAGAAGCCGAAATTCTGCATCAACATAGAGGATTCTCCTAAATTCCTTCAGGGGTTTTTGGTTTCTTTTATGATTTGTTATTTGATAACTTCTGAGATGTTTTCTTTTATCATTATGGACTAAACCCCTCAAATACTTGAGGGGGATGAAACCTAAGACAGATCTGGTTATTTATTCTTGATTTATATGATAATTATTTGAATTGTTCTTAATTATGTGTTTTAATCCTTGAATTAATAATCCTAGGTATTAATTCAGGAATTGGATGTGCTTAGAGCAGAGGAGCAAAAGTCCCTATGATAAGAGTAGATCTACCATAATTAAGGGGAGTTGCATGCAACCATAAACATAGGGCAACATAAATCTGCCGAATTAGGGTCAAACCTAATATGGGGAACCATAGATCGAATTAATGCAGCCTAGGGAGTTAATTAATAAAGGAACTTTAATTAACAACTTAGGCCTAGTTGCTCTTCACCTCAACGGAGGGTTTAGCATAGATTAGGGATCTCTACGGATCAAGTCAAGTAAATAACTCGTATAATTCAAGAAGATAATAACAAGTGAAGTCTAGGTGGATTCTCCCTTGAGTATTAATCATATCAATTAGCTTTCCCTAAAAAGTCTTCCCAATTTACTTTTTCTTTTGTTTTATTCTTAGTTTAGATTTTAGAATTTAGTTTTAAACAAATCCCCATTTAATTTCTAGGTTAAATAATAGAAAGGAAGTGAGTAATAGTACTTTCGGTTCCCTTGGGTACGATACTCGATCTTATCACTAGACTATACTGCTATCGATAGGTGCACTTGCCTTTAAACGTCGTGATATTAGTTAGTTTGGGTTTGATCAAGTTCTTTATAAATTTTATTACTTCTTATCATGAGGATATCAGGATGCATTATCGACTTCCGAGGTAGTTGGGAGGATTATCTACCGTTGGTAGAATTCGCGTACAATAACAGTTATCAGGCTAGTATTCATATGGCGCCTTATGAAGCGCTGTATGGATGTAAGTGTCGTACACCTAGTTGTTGGACCGAATTGGGTGAGCGGCAGGTTCTTGGACCTGAGTTGGTAGCAGAGACAGAAGATAAGGTCAGGATAATTAGAGAGTGGTTAAAAGAAGCATCTGATCGGAAAAAGTCTTACGTAGATTTAAAGCGCAAGGAGATTGTGTACTCAGTAGGTGACATGGTCTTTTTAAAGGTTTCACATTGGAAGAAGATACTAAGATTTGGAAAGAAAGGCAAGTTGAGTCCGAGGTTTATTGGGCCTTATCGGGTTCTTAAGCGAGTAGGTCCAGTGGCTTATTAGTTGGAATTACCTCCAGAGCTAAACAGGATTCACGATGTTTTTCACGTCTCCATGTTAAGGCGATATCGTTCTGACCCTACTCATGTCGTGCCGGTTGCAGAGGTTGAGGTACAGCCTGATTTGACTTTCGAGGAAGAGCCCGTACAAATTCTTGATCGAGATGTGAAGGTCCTAAGAAGGAAGTTGGTTCCATTACTGAAGGTACTTTGGCGTAATCATGGCTGAAAAAAAGCTACTTGGGAGCCAGAGGAGGCGATGCGTCAGCAATACCCTCAATTGTTTGGATCAGGTAAATTTCAAGGACGAAATTTTTTTAAGGAGGGTAGAGTTGTAACGCCCTAATTTTCGAGACTTTTCAGGAATTCTATGATTTTTGGTTAATTCTTAAATTTCTGTGTTTTGACTATAAATTATATTTTAGCATGTTAGTAGGCCTCTAGAAGGCCCAAGGTTAGGTTGGAACCTGACGAATTTAATAAATTTTGGTTTTAAAGAGGAGGAGGTCCTGAAGAAGTGGGCTTTTAGGATTAAAGTGAGCAAAATGGATCACAAGAGAGCCCCTGGCAATATGGGTAAATGACGCCACTAAGGTGCTATAAAAGTGGCGTGTGGATGTTAAGGGGAGCCAAGGTTCAAGTCACAAGGTAAGCTAATTAGAGTGTTTTATTTTTATGAACAGGAGGGTTAAGTGTTGGACTTCAGGTAAAAATCTGTCAAGAGGGGTTTGAATGATTCAAAGTAGTGAGTTAAGGAGAGATAAGGGGAGCAAAAGTAAGAGCTGATCAGGGGACCTGGTGTTGGCTGAATGTTGGACTCTTGAGGAGCAAGAGTTGGCCGACCAAGGGTCTTTAGTTAGGCAATCGGCTAGGGGGTTTGGGTATTTATAATTTCGACAATAGGGGTAGTCTGTGCCGAATTCTCTTTTGATCCCCTTTGGGTACTCGTTTGGTCATTCTTTTGCTTAGCCGAAATAGGGTAGAGTGTCTTAGGGTTTATTCTTTTACTCATTCCCTTGCTAAAAGCCAAAATACAAGCTTCCATTTTCTCTCTGTGTTGTTTTTGCCAAAACCAAATACCCCTCTCCTCTCTTTCTTTTCTTTCGCTTTCTTCTTCATTGTTTCTTTAAAGCTAAGCCCTCCTTTGCTGAATACTGCTCCTGACCGAATCTGCTCAGCTCATATTTCTTCTCTTCTTTCTACTTTTTTGATCGACTCCCATCTTCTTCACCTCTATTGGTCTCAAAATCAAATACCTGCTGTCGATTCTTCCCCATAGCCGAACCTATCTCACCATCATCACTCTTCTCTTTCTCTACTTCTTTTTCTTCACTAAAATCTCCCACAACTTGTTAGCCGAACCCTTTTGTGGCTAAATCTCCTTATTCTTTTATGAAAACCGAAACTTTCCTACACTAAGATACTTCAGGAGCTGAATCCTTAACTATACTCTTCTCTTCTCGTGTTCGTGATAGGAGCAACGGTAGATCGGGGTTATATCGTTATCTAGAAATCTTCTTTGGTAGTATAACGTTTTGGGGTAAGTATACAAACCTTGCACTTTCGATAGTTTATGTGTTAAGGCAAGAAGCCGAAACCCCTTAGGGGAGGCTAACGATTTGGACTAAGGGCCTATTGGCCTCTTTCTTTTGGCTTTGTATGTGCTAGTATGGTCAAGGGGTTGTACAGCAAAGGATTTGGAAAGCTATCACGATCAAACATCGAGATCGAGTCCATACCCGATAGAAAGGCTTTTCGTGTGTGGGATCTCGTCAACGTTTCGGCAGTTAACAGGTGTGTATCATACCCTTGCTATAGACTAGATCGGCAAAGGCCGTAATAACCAAAAAGGTGATCAAAAAGTGACCGAAAGTGACTGAAAGGTCAGCACTATAAGGATCTGTGAGTATGTGATTACTCTTTGATGGTTGGATCTGAAATCGTAGATGGTAGGATTGCAAAGAGTGCAATTCCGTGTGTTTTGGTAAGTTGGGCCTCGACGGGCCGAATATGGGCCCAATGGGCTTCCGAGCCCGTATGGGTAATATAGTAATTAAAAGGTGTTCTGTTAGACTGTAGGAAATAATACGGTTAAAATCTGTAATTTGATCGTAAAACTTAGATTAAATGGGCTTAAGATACCGATAGACACCATAGGGCCCATTAGGGGTTTTGGGCCTAATTGCCAAAACTGTTAAGCTAAGTTAAAATAGACTACTGTGACGATAAATGGGATAGGGGTGGCTGTAATATGCGTGCAAACCCTAAAGAACTGATAAATTACTAAAATACCCATAAGTATGGAAAATTACCATTATACCCCTAGGTGCAAAAATGACCGTTATACCCCTAGGGTTAATTTTATCTGAGATGCATGATATTCTGATTCTGTATGATGTATGCCATGACATGTATATTTGTTGCATGGGTTATGGGTTATATTGATGGAGAAAGCGTTCTGGTGGCCTCGCCACATATATTTGTTCTGGTGGCCTAGCCACAATATCTGTTCCGGTGGCCTCGCCATAATATCTGTATTTGGTGACTCTGTCACAATATCTGGCAGCCTCACTGCAAATTCTGTGGTGTGTAGCGGATGGGTGGGTCGAGTAGTCTCCCCACAAGGTGTAAGGTTGGTACGGGGGTGTATGTGGATGGATCTGGGTTGGGCTTTCTACATACATGATATATCTGTTCTGTATCTGTTATGGGCTTATGGGCTTCATTCTGATTTCTGCACTGGGCCAAGGGCCAAATAAATCTGACTCTGAGGCTAGATCTGTTTTGGGCTATGGTTGGGTTATGTTCCACGCTGAGTATACCAAACTCACCCTTTATGTTCATCCATGCAGGTAATCCCCAACCATAGTGGGCTTGGAGCTGTGAGAGATTCGGAGTGGCCACATCATCTGCAAATTCGTTTTTTCATTTTGGTTAGGTTATTTTAAATATCTTATTTTACTATTTTGGGTTTTAAGTTGTAATAAGACCGCTCTTTAAATTTATTTTTCTTTTGTGGTTTTATTTATACTTTATCAAAACTGTTAGTTATAGGACGCGCAGGTTTTTAAACAAATTTAATGAATGTTTTCAAAACACAAACAAACGTAACAAATGGCTAACTTAAACACTTAATAACTGGCTTTTCGCTAAACCACTATTTTTACAAAAGTCACTTTAGTCACCTTAAACAAAGAAAACACACTCAGTCATAAGTCCATGTGACACGTCAGATTTGGCCATAACGTCCAGGCCGAGTTTGAGGTGTTACACAAACCCACACTTTTCAAATTGTAATTACGTCCCTAGTAGCCTACATTTTTCATTTATTTCACATTTTAACCACAAAGTTTCCACATTTCACAGTCTAATCCTTAATTTGTATTTTCATTAAAAATCACTTTACAAAACTTTTATAACTATCATTAAACATTCATAATCTACCATCAAACATCAAAATACTTCAACATTCATCAATGATAAATCTCTAAACCTTTAACAGTTTTGCAAAATGGTCCCTGGGCTAGCTAGACCTAGTTGCAACGATCTCAAAGACATAGAAATTATTAAAAACCGAGTTAAAAAACACTTACATGCAATGTTAATACTAGCCAACCTTATCTATCATCCATGGAGGTTTCTTCTTGCAATATTCGGTGGAGAAAGAGGAATTAAAAGATGACAAATTTGTTTTATTTATTTTTACTTAACTTATTCCATAAATTACTAATTTAACCTTAAAATAAAACATTAAAATTCACATAAAAGAAGTCCATCTTTGTCCACTAACTTTATAAATGGACTAATTACCACATAAGGACCTCTACTTTAAAGTTCTATAGCTATTAGACCCCTTTAGCTATTAGAACATCACTTTTACACTTTATGTAATTTAGTCCTTTTTATCAAATTAAGCGCTTAAACAATAAAATTTTCCAACGAAATTTTCACATGACTCATCTATCATGCTGTAGACATTAAAATAATAATAAAATAAATTTTTGACCTCAGATTTGTGGTTTCAAAACCATTGTTCCAACTTGACTAAAAATGGACTGTGACAACTCTCTTCCCTTAGGGATTTTCGTCCCTGAAAATCTTCTAGAAAATAGGTTAGGGTACTATTTTCTCATAGTTTCCTCGAGTTCTCACGTGGCCTCTTCGATACCGTGCCATTTCCATAGAACTTTCACTAAAGCTATTCTTTTATTTCTCAACTCTTTGATCTCACGAGCTAGAATTCTGATCGGTTCTTCATTATACGTCATATCAAGTTGAATTTCAATTTTGGTCAGAGAAATTACATGCGATGGATCTGATCGATACCATGGGAACATCGACACATGAAACTCATTGTGGATCCTTTCTAGTTCCAACGATAAAGCTAGTCAATATGCCACTGGCCCTATTCTCTTGATAATTTCATACGGTCTGATGAATCACGGACTCAGTTTGCCTTTGTGAGCAAACCAAAGAATTTTCTTTCAAGGAGACACTTTCAAGAATACTCTATCGTCGATCTGAAATTCAATGTCTTTACGTTTCAAATCCGTGTAATATTTCTGTCAATCTGAAGCAATTTTCAAACTATTTCGTATCAGTTTTATTTTTTCTTCAGTCACTCTGATAAAATCAACCCCGTGAATCTTTTTCTAGCTAAGCTTGGTCTAGTACAATGGAGCTCAACATTTGCGACCATACAATGCTTCATACGGTGCTATTTTTATACTCAATTGAAAACTGTTGTTATATGTAAATTCAACCAATGGAAAGTAGTTCTCCCAGTTGCCTTCAAACTCTAAAACATAGCATCTAAGCATATCTTCGAGAATCTAAATTACTCTTCAAATTGATTGCCGGTTTGCAAATGAAATGCTATACTAAAATGCAACCGCGTACCCAAAGCTTCTGGCAATTTCTTCCAAAATCGCGACGTAAACCTCGGATCTCTATCCGAAATAATCAAAACTGGCACTCCGTGCAATGTAACGATCCTAGAGATATATAACTCAGCTAGTCTGTTGAGTGAAAAATATGTACATACCAGAATGAAATGTGCTGATTTTGTCAATCTATCAACAACAACCTAGATAACATCTTTCTTTTTCGAAGATAGGGATAATCTTGATACGAAATCCATAGTCACTCCATCGTATTTCCACTTGAGTATCATCACAGGCTATAGCAGTCCCGAAGGCACTTAATGTTCCACTTTTACTTGCTGACAAATCACACATCTCGATACAAATTTTGAAATATCTTGTTTCATGCCAGACCACCAATACAACTGTTTCAAATCGTTGTACATTTTAGTACTTCCCGGATGAACAAACAAACAACCACTGTGTGCTTCATGTAGAATTTTCTAAATAAGCTCAAAATTATTTGGTACACAAATTCTACCTCGAAACATTAAACAATCATCAATTCCGATCTAAAATTCTGAATCAAGATTCGATTC
This sequence comes from Gossypium stocksii, assembly GCA_020496765.1. Taxonomy (NCBI): domain Eukaryota; kingdom Viridiplantae; phylum Streptophyta; class Magnoliopsida; order Malvales; family Malvaceae; genus Gossypium; species Gossypium stocksii. Next base: position 44,616,145 of record CM035621.1, read on the forward strand.
ATATTGCACTCGTTTAGCTTGTAATTCACTATCACATTTCTAAGCTTCATAGATCTACTGAAGAAATAACGGTTTAGCTTTCAACTCAGCTACAATCGAACCATTATCAGACAAAGCTAATTGTGTATTCATCGTACGCAAGGCAAAAAAAAGACTTTCTACTCAGAGCACCAGCGACTACATTCGCTTTCTCCAGATCATAATCAATTACTAACTCATAGTCTTTTAGCAACTTGAGTCATCTTCACTGTCACAAGTTCAAATCTTTCTGAGTCATTAAATATTTCAAACTTTTATGATCGGTAAAGATATGACACTTTTCACCAAATAAATGATGTCGCTAAATTTTTAATGCGAACACAATAGCGGCCAACTTTAAGTTATGCGTCCGTTAATTCTTTTCATACGGATTCAACTATCTAGAGGCATAAGCTATCACTTTGCCTTCCTGTATCAAAACACATCCCAAACCATTTAATGATGCATCGCTAAAAATCACAAACTCTTTACCCGACTCAGGTTGAACCATAACTGGTGCCTCAGTTAACAATGCTTTCAACTGATCAAAACTCTGTTGGCATTTCTTAGACCACTCGAATTTCACATCTTTCTATAGTAAATGAGTCATCGGTGTAGCAATCATCGAGAATCCTTTTACAAAATGTCAATAATAACCAACTAATCCCAGAAAGCTTTTAATTTTGGATACATGTCTCAGTGGTTTCCAATTGACAACTGTTGAAATTTTGCTCAAATCAACTTAGATACCATCCGTTGAAACAATATGTCCCCAAAATCGAACCACTCATAGCCAAAACTCACATTTACTAAATTTAGCATACAATTGCTTATCTCTCAAAGTTTGTAGCATAATTCTCAAATGCTCAGCATACTCAGACTCATCTCATGAATAGATCAGAATGTCATCAATGAATACAACAACAAATGTGTCTAAATATGGTCTGAAGATTTGATTCATCAAATCTATAAAAACTACAGTAGCATTTGTTAATCCAAATGGCATAACAAGGAATTCATAATGCCCATACCTTGTTTTGAACACAGTTTTTGGCATATCCAAATCTGTAACTTGCAACTGATAATAACCAGACCACATATCAATCTTTGAAAACACTGTTGCTCCTTTCAACTGATCAAACAAATCATTGATTCGCGGCAGTGGATACTTATTCCTTATCATAACCTTGTTGAGTTATCGATAATCAATACATATCCTCACTGATCCGAATTTCTTCTTTACGAACAACACTGGTTCACCCCAAGGTGAAAAACTAGGTCGTGCAAATCCTCTATCTGCTAACTCTTGCAACTGAGCTTTCAACTTTGTCGAAGCCATTCTATACGGTGCTATCAATATCGGTGAAGTTCCTGATATTAACTCAATAGAAAACTTGACCTCTCTAATCGGGGGTAATCCAGGTAACTCTTTTATAAATACATCCGAAAACTCACATACCACTGTCACTAATTCAATTTTCAATTCAGACACCTTTGTATCCAAAACATACGCTAAATAAGCATCACAACTTTTTCTCACATATCTCTGAGCTGACATCGATGAAATCACAACAAGCAATCCACTCAGCTTATCTGATTCAATTCGAAGGATTTCATTATTCTGACATTTCAATTCAATATTCTTTTGTCTACAATTCACAATAGCATCATGCAGCGTCAACCAATTCATACCCAGAATTGCATTGAATTCATTAAACGGTAATAACATCAAATCAGCCAGAAAATAGTAACTCCGAGTCATCAAAAGACAATTCTTGCAAACTTTATCAACTAAGACATACTTGCCTAAGGGGGTCAATACTTTAATCACAAACATGGTAGACTCAACAAGCAAACTCTTACTATACAGTAAATGTTCACAAACATATGAATGAGTTGATCCAAGATCAATCAAAGCAATCACTTTAGTGTCATAAAGAGAAAATGTACTGGTGACGTCTGGTGACGACGCATCTTTGCGAGCGCAAACAGCGTAAGCTTTGGTAGGTGCTCTAGCCACGGATATGTAACACCCCTTACCCATATTTAATGCCAGAACAGGGTACGAAGCGTTACTAAACTTACCACACGAATAAACATACATTTTTGGGACATAAATTTATGTCTGATTTAAAACCAATTACATTCAATCATAAAGTCCCTAAAATGAGCCTACGAGGTCCAACACATACATTGGGAGCGATTCAGGACTAAATCAAGAACTTTAGAATACTTAGAAAAATTTTCATCAAATAGGGTCACACAGCCGTGTGGCTTGGGACACGCCCGTGTGGGTAGGCTGTGTGGTCACACACGCCTGCATACCCAACTTGTGTAACTTTCTGTTTATTACGTCATGCACCAAAGGAAGCCACATGGCCAAGTCACATGCCCATATGCTAGCCCGTGAGGAAAATTTAATTTTCGTAAAATAGGTGGAGACTTCACACTCCCTAGACACATGTCTATGTCTCGAGGCTGTGTCCTTCACACGGTTGAGACAGACGGCCATGTTTTTGCCCGTGTGGCCAATTTGAATCTAAAATTCAAAATACAGGTGACACACGACTGGATTACATGCCTATGGGGCAGACCATGTGTCACACACGGCCTAGATGCACGCCTGTGTGTCTACCCGTGTGGACAAAATATAGGCTATTTACCAAGCCATTTGCCACCCTAAAACATAAGCACACAAGCACCAATTCATCAACACATAACATGGCATAATTAAGCCACCAAACATCCACGACCATAGCATCAACACACCATTCACATGTCACCTCTATCATGCATAGATATCACATACTTACTCATTCAAACCACGCAAGCTTACACATTCATGAAAGGCATCATCAAATACTCATAAGTATAACCAATGTAGCCAAGTTTTAGTGGCCTTTTACAAAATGAATAATCAACCAAATTGGCTAACACTTTTGGCAAAATCAAATATGACACATATACAAAATGACCAAGTCCCTATACATGCCATATTTTCAAAATATTAAGATCATCAATACCCCAAAATAATGTTTTTGATAGTATGGTACAAGCTTCTGACGATCTCCGATCTCGAGCTAGCTTGGTAACACTATAAAACATGGGAAAATAAATGGAGTAAGCATTAAAACTTAGTAAGTTTATATGCAAATAATAAACATCTTAACCATGTAATAATCATGCAAATTCATATGATGAAAGACAATACATTTATCATTGAAATCACTTAGGCTTACTTAGTTAAGCGTAATCTTACCGGAAATTTATCACTTATGGAATTCATACTTATGAATTTCACGTACATACCTGTACCATATCATCACAAAACACATTTTTCCACATCGTTGTTATTTCCCGTTGAACGCTCGGAATACTAACAGATACTCAGAGAGTTTGCACATAACTGCCACATACATGTAGCCCAAGCTACCTCATATCACATTTCACATAAATGCTCGTTCTCAAGCTAGTCATGGGTCTGCTCACACAAGCTGACGGTCGAGACATAGCTACTTAGTGCTGCTCACACAAGCTACCAGGTGTCCGCAACATATGTAGGATCACCTAGCCACTGGTAGACGTACAAGACCAGCACCCAGATCCACAATCACATATTCACACATAAGTCCCTAGTGACATGTCACTCGTATCCTATTTCTCACTTATCAAAACTTTGTCAAATACATCCAATGGGTCAATCACACAATTCATGCAACATTAAAGTATTTAAACATTAACTAACGATGCATTATTTACATACAAACTTACCTCGATACAAAAATAGCTAATAATGCGATTTAGTCCACAACGTTGTTATTTCCTTGATCTAGGTCAGATACTCGCCTTTCTTGATCTATAATAACAAATTTAGCTCACTTAATTATCATATTATTCAATTCGGTCCAAAAACCATAATATGGCAAAATTACATTTTTGCCCTTAACTTTTCACTTATTTACACTTTAGACCCTAGGCTAGTAAAATGAAATGTGTTCATTTTTCTCAAAACCCAAGCCTAGCTGCTTCTTATACATACACATACCAGCCCATATTTTTCATTTATTCACATATTTCTATACACATTTTACAACTTTTACAAATAGGTCCTTTTTATATTTTTACCGAAAATCACCTAGTAAATGTTGTTTATCACACATCAAACTTTCATTTTCTACCATTAGACATCAAAATACATACATGTCACACATGGGGTAAATTTTTATACATGTACCCTACTTGAAAATAATGGTAGAAATAGGTTAATCGGGTTATGAGGACTTCAAAAATGCAAAGAGCATTAAAAACGGGACTAGGATGCACTCACAATCAAGCTTGAAAGTTGAAGAAACCCTAGCTATGGTGTCCTTATGGTGAGGGAAGATGAACACAATTTGACCTGATTTTCCCTTTTATTCATTTAAATACCAAATGACCAAAATGCCCTTAAAGCTTTTCTTTGAAAATTTACCCTTCCATGTCTATTTTTGTCCATCATGAGATATAATGGTCTAATTACTCAATAAGGACATATACTTTAAAATTTCATTTCAAATAAGCACTCAAAGCTTCTAGAACACTTATTTTGCACTTTTTGCAATTTAGTCCTAATAGCCAAATTGGACACTTTATCGATAAAATTTCTTAACAAAATTTTCACAAATGCATTCAATCATACTATAAACCTTAAAACAATCATAAAATCAATATTTCTACTTCAAATTTATGGTATCGAAACTACTGTTCCGTTTAGGCCCTAAATCGGGCTGTTATAAGATCTCATAGCAGAGTCCTTTATCGCTCATTTGCTACTAGTTACATTTTCCACATTTCTAGGTGGTCTTCCTCTAGCAAATGTGTTGCGTGGTCTTGTATTCTGAAAATTATCTTTCTCATCTAACTCAGGACAATCTCTAATAAAGTGATCTAATGAGCCATATTTGAAACAAGCCCGATCATTCATTCTACATTCACCAGGATGTCATCTTTCGCATCGTTGACATTTAGGTCTATTGGACCTAGCACTACCAACTCTCACTATTAACGTGGCTTGGGCATTAGAACTTGAGTGTTGTTTTCCACGATCTCTATTAGAATATCCCACTAAAGCAATCGAACAGTTATATGAATCTCATGATTTCTTTGATGAAGAGTGATAAGGTTTACTCATCATTCTCTTTCTCGAATCTCTAGCTTCAGAATAAGCTTTTCTCTTTTTTTTTACCAAGTTCTTCGGCTTTGCAAGCTTTATCAACTAGTACCATAAATTCTTTCAACTCTAAAATCCTGACTAACTGTCTAATGTCTTTGTTTAACTTGTCTTCGAATCTTTTACAAATGATTGCCTCAGTGGAAACACATCCTGAGCATACTTACTAAGTCTCACAAACTCTCGCTCGTACTCAGTTACAAACATACGACCCTCTTTTAATTCTAGAAACTCTTTACACTTCTGGTTAATAAATCGCTGGCTAATGTATTTCTTTCTGAACTCAGTTTGAAAGAATTCCCAGGTGACCCTTTCTCTCGATATCACATATATTAAAGTGTTCCACCACTGATATGCAACATCTCTTAGAAGTGATACAACACATTAATACATTCTTCGAGTATACACAATAATTCATCAAATACCCTAATTGTGTTCTCAAGCCAAAACTTAGCTTTCTTAGGGTATCGTTGACTGTAGTTCTAAACTCTTCAGCCATGTATTTTTGGATCTTATCAATAGGTAGCTTATTCAAACGTATAGGTTTTGTACTTGAAGAGCTACCAGGATTGGTTGAGAAATAGGCAGGGGTGGAGGTTGTTGAGCAGCCAGATTTGTTCGTACAAATTCTATGGACCACTCGTTCATCATTTGGAAGAATGCTTCTTTGGCCTCTCCTCCCTAACTACCCTATATGGGCCTCGACTCTGATTGCGTGGCTCTGTGAACAGAGGCTGCACATTACTTTCAACATCATCAGCTACCGCTCGAATGGGATCCATTTACTATACAAAAACACAATTCAAAACTGTAAGGAGTCATCACACTATCACAGGTTATATATGGCATGTATAGCTACACTCTCACTCGCTATGTTAGTCCTAGAATCGACTAAATCGTAGCTCTAATACTAATAAAATGTAACACCCCTAACTCGTATCCGTTTTTAAAATAGGATTACGGAGCATTACCGGGCTTATAACACATATACACATGTATTTCACATACATTAATCAATTCCCAGTAAATATCATTCACATTCATTCACATTGTCCCTAATATGAGTCTACGATGCCCAAATCAAGCATTAAAAATGGTTCAAGACTAAACCGATAACTTTGGAAAACTTTGAGAAAAGATAGCAATTTTCTATAAAACAGGAGACACACGCCCATATGACCAGGCCGTGTGTCTCACACAGCCACAAGACACACCTGTCTCACAGGCCATGTAGACATTTGAAATGGGATTACGTGGCTGTGTCCCAGTTGTGACCTACAACATGTAATTCTCTGACTTGGGTCACACGGCCAAAATTTATAAGCTCAAATATACCAAAGTGATAGCTTAATAGTGTGATGAAGTCTCTGACGATCCCCAAATCTGAGCTAACTTCGATTTCAGTATAAAGAACGGAAATTAAACAAAGTAAGCTAATAAGCTAGTAAGTTCGTATGATAATAAACTTAACTTATCAAATATACACAATTTAATCAAATAAGCATAACATAGTATTATTCATATTGATCCACAAACCTTTCCTTTGTTCAATTCAATATTAGACATGAAATTCACAAGTCTCTTCAATTCAATGCTCGTATAGTTTCTGTACATACCTGTACCAACTCAAATCGATCTCATTCTCATCCTCTGTACATATCTGTTGAACCATAAGGAATACTACCTAATACTCGGGAATCTTACACCCTAAGTGCCATATATATAATATATATAACTGAAGCTATCTCAATCTCATATCACATATAATGCTCACTCTCGAGCTATCACAAGGTCTGCTCATACAAGTTGTCAGTCAAGACATAGCTACGCAGTGCTGCTCATACAAGCTGTCAGGTATCACAACACATGCCTAAAACCTAGCCACCTGTAGGATGTACAAGACTAGAACCCTAATCACATAATCACGGTAATCCCTAATGTCATGACATTCGTATCCTATCTATTCCTAAGGTTCAAACGGGATTTTCAACTGACGAATCTTTGTTGATCATATCCAAAGGATCGTATTCACAATTCAATTCAATAATAAAGCATTTAAAACACAAATATAACAATGCTTATTAACATACGAACTTACCTTGGATGCAAAAATGATGAATTTGATTGATTAATCCAAAACATTGTTCTTCCCCCGATCTAAATCCGTATTTCATTTTTCTTGATCTATATGTAATCAAAATTAACTTATCAAATCATCACTCTATTCAATTTAGTCAAAAATACACATTAAGGCAACTTTACACTTTTACCCCCTAATATTTAATATTTTTACAATTTAGTCCTCATTTTACAAAATTACAAATTCATGCAATTCCACCCAAAAGCATGCTTGCCAAATTGAAATTAGGTCCCTAGCAGCCCACATTTTTCATTTATTTCACATTTTAAACATAAAGTTTCCACATTTCACAATTTAATCCTTAATTTGCATTTTCACTAAAAATCACTTAACAAAACTTGTATAACTATCATCAAACATTCATAATCTATCATCAAACATCAAAATACTTCAACATTCATCAATGATAAATCTCTAAACCTTTAAAAATTTTGCAAAATAGTCCTTGGGCTAGCTAGACCTAGTTGCAACGATCTCAAAAACATAGAAATCATTAAAAATCGAGTAAAAAATCACTTACATGCAATGTTAATACTAGTCAACCCTTAACTATCATCCATGGAGGTTTCTTCTTGCAATATTCAGTGGAGAAAGAGGAATTAAAAGATGACAAATTTTTTTTCTTTATTTTTACTTAATTTATTCCATAAATTACTAATTTAACCTTAAAATAAAACATTAAAATTCACATAAAGATGCCCATATTTGTCCACTAATTTTATAAATGGACTAATTACCACATAAGGACCTCCACTTTAAAGTTCTGTAGCTATTAGACCCCTTTAGATATTAGAATATCACTTTTGCACTTTACACGATTTAGTCCTTTTTATCAAATTAAGCATTTAAAAAATAAAATTTTCCAACAAAATTTTCACACGACTCATCTATCATGCTGTAGACATTAAAATAATAATAAAATGAATTTTTTGACCTTGGGTTTGTGGTTCTGAAACCATTGTTCCAATTTGACTAAAAACGGGTTGTTACATAAATATTACACTTGTGTGAGAATTTAAAAATTATAGCTTGTGTGAGAAATCTAAACATTACAGCTTGTGTGAGCAAACCTAAATGATACAGACCGAGGACTAGTCAAAGATTAAGTTATCAATGATTGAGATCTAGCATATGTTGCAGATTCTCTACAATTTGAGCGAGCATCATTGAATAATGATTATATGAATAATCCTGATCTACATATTGTGTGAGTAGACCCGTATTATACATTGTAAACAAATCAGTCTAGTGTATTCAAAGTTAATTACTATAGTTCTCTGAGTGAAAATGGTAATATATTGGAAAGGAAATGGTTGAAAGGATTGATACTAAATCAAATTGAAGAGCCTATAAAATGTGTATGTTTAATTTACATGAAATTCATTGTACATTATTGTAAATACATGATTTGAATGGGTACTCCATTGATATGTTTACATATAGAACAAGGTTGAATGGTATGATGCAAGGAAGTTGTAACACCACAAACCTAACCTAGAAGTTTAAGCCAAACTTGGATGAGTTACACCAACTTATTGAAAACTGATTTCTTTTTGGAGTTTTAACTTTGAAAACCAAAAATTTATTTTAGTTGATTTAGGTGGTTTTGTGGTTTCATGTTAGAAATTGACAAATACCGATGAGATTATCAAAAGAAAAGCAATGCAAATCTAAAAATAATTTGCAAACGCAAAAGATCAAATCATAGTTGTATCAATACAAGACAATCCGAGCTTTCGTACACTACCTGATCCTAAGTCAAATGTCTACCTGAGCAAATAAAGGTAAGACAAAAGGGTAAGCTACAAGCACTATGTTAACCAAACTCAGATATAATAAACAAATCTTAATATCTAAATCAAAGTAACCAAAGAACTTAATAACAGCTTTATAACCAGTACGGGACATATCTAGAGTATCATGAAGATTTACACAACAATAGTACAATAGAATTGAACAAAATAGAACGAAGTAGAACATAACAAATCAAGCAGAACAGAACTAAACAAAGCATAGCAGAATAAAATGGAGTAAAACAGAACAGAACATAGTAGAGGATGTGCGTTATGCAAATGTTGTACCTTTCAAACAGACCAGAATACATATTTATCAGAAAACATCCTACCTAAACTCCACTACACACCAAAATATAGTCCCCCTAGAACTCATCCAGCCAAATCACATTAACAGATAATGGTGGACAGTGCCACCAGAGTTTTGCAGTTAACACTACCAGATCGGATACATGTGGTCAAGCCACTATAGTACATCCAAGTTGCAGAAATAGAATTGTAGATATACAACTAGATAATGCAGATCTTTAAACTGCCAAAAACTTTCTTATTTCACATTAACCCAAATCTCATGCAATATGTCATGGCATGCATATGTAGAATCAAAGTAATGAGCATGTAAACATTCTATCTTTCAATAACAAATTCAGTAAACATAGGAGTCTAAGTTTTGTAAAACACTTATCAAGCCTTAACAGATCAAATCAGATTTTCCATGAAGTCACATACACGGTTATAAATTAGAATTAGTAACAATCAATCTAACATAATCATATATCACATGTAACAACCCGTTTTTTGCTAAATCGAAATAGTGGTTCTGTTACCACAAATCCGACATCAAAAAATTTATTTTATTATTATTTCAATGTCTACATCATGACATGTTGATTGTGTGAAATTTTTGTTAAGAAATTTTACCATTCAAATGCTTAATTTGGTAAAAAGGTCTAAATCGCGTAAGGTGCAAAACTTAAGTTCTATTTGTTAAATGCATCAAACGGCTATAAGATTTAAATGTTGTGTAACATCCCCAAACCCAGACTAGACGTTAGGCCCGAACCTGGTGGTATCACATTGGAGTGCCTTTTTTAAAACCTTTTTTTCTTGTTGATAAAACCAGTTAGAAAGTGACAGCCTCTTTGTTAAACCTCAATCGTCTTTATCATTTGTTAACCAATTTAAAATGTCGTTACTTTTAAAACATGGTTCGTTGCGGAAGCTTAAAAAACTTGTGTTGTGAAAATGTAATGTTTAAAAAATCATTAATAATTTGGAATGTAACACCCTGAATTTGGGCCTAGAAGTATTGGGCTTGTGTAACGCCCTAATTTTCGGGATTTTTTGAAATTTTTGTGATTTTGGTGAAAACTTGAAATTTTGGTATTTTGGTTACTGAAATTATGTTTTAGTGTGTTAGTGGGCCTTTAGAAGGCCCAAGCCTAAGTTAAAACCCGGCAGAAATATCAATTTTGGTTTTTAAGTGAAAGGGGACTTGGTTAAGTGGGCCTTTAAGAAAAGGTTAGCAAATAAAGACACAAAGAGGGCCTTAGTAAAGTGGCAAAGTGGGGCCACTAAGTTCTTAAAAAGTGGCGTGTGGACTGAGTTTAAGGGCCAGAGTTCAAGTCACAAGGTAAGCGTGTTGATACTTTTATTTTTGTGCATGTGCCGGGCATGTAATAGAGCTTAAGTAGCATTCGGCTAGGGCCTTAGGGGGATTGGGCCGTTGGTTTGAATGGCCATTAGGGCAAGCTTTATTTTCTTTTTGTCTTGCCGAATTAGGGTTAGCCACCTACAGCCTTCACTTTCATTCTATTCTCTTCTCAGTGTTGCAAAAAGCCGAAAATGCAAAGTTAGATCTCCTAAGTGCTGAATTCCTTCTTCTCTTCTCCTCTCTTCCATTCTTTCTTTTTCATTTCTTCTCAAGCTGAAATCACCTCTCCTCCTCACTCATCTTTCATTCTCTTCTCTTTAGAAACCAAAATTGTCACTCTTTTCTTCTCAAACTCATCAACTACTAAAAGCCGAAATCCCGAAAGGTTGCTTCCTTTGCCGATTTGTCTATAGCCGAACCCCCTTTGTTTTTCCTCACTTGTAGCCGAATTTCATACTCTCCAAACCCTTAGGCTCTATCGACAAACACCCCTCCAACCATAGCCTCAAATCATATCTTCTTTCACCACTTAAAAAGTCGAAAACACCATAGTTTTTAGGGATATATAGCTGAATCCTTAGATCTCTAAGATTCAAATTCTGCTAATGTTTAGGGGCTAGATCTGTATCAGATCTGAGTAGAAGAATCGCCTTGATTAAAGAAAACCTGTGGTAAGTACTCAACATCTCAGATTTATTCGTTATCTTTGGATTTAAGAAAAGCCAAAATCCCTAAACTCTTTAGGGAGGCTGTCGAATGTGGTGATAGGTAAAGACAGTTCTTTTAATTGGTTTTAAGTGTACTTGTTGTGGAAGGGGTGATCTAGCAAGGATCATAAGAGGCTTGGTCCTTTGAAACGACTAGATCTAGATCTAGTCACAAGTTTCGGTAAAGGTAAGATCTCAAGGGCCTTAGGTGGTGATGGCCGATTATGGTAAGTAGAATTATGGAGATTGTCATTGTATTTTGGATCTGATGTGTCTAGTAATTGATTGTAGGATATTGTGAGAGATCTCGTTAGCAGTCGTCGCAAATCAGGTGTGTATCGAACACCCTCTTGTAGTTCAAATTGGCAAAAGCCGAAAAGCTGAAATGCGAGAATTCTAGCATTTCGTGGGCTTATGAGCGTGCAAACACTTATAAGTCGATTGGAAATCATTGGATCTATAATCACAAGTGGTAAGATAGTTGAGTGTGCGATTTTCCCAATGGGTTTACGGGCCCATATGGGGAAAAAAGTAAGTAGTAAGTGCGTTCTGATATTCTGTAGATTAAGACTATTAAGTTGGACTTAGAATTTGGACTAAACGGGCTAAATTTGCTAAATGAGATGGTAGGGCCCATTAGGGGTTTTAAGGCCTAATGATTACAATATGCTAAAACGTACTAAATAAACTACAGAGATAAAAGTTAGACTATTACTGATTAAAACGTGCATGAAACCCTAGAAACTAGCATAATTACTGAAATACCCCTCATGGGTAGAAATTACTATTTTACCCCTAGGTGCAAATGATCGTTATACCCTTAGGGCTAAATTTGACTGAAATGCATGTTTTACCGTTTCTGTACACTGTATGTCATGACATGATTATCTGTTGAATGGGACTGGGATTATTTGAAGGAGGAAGTACTGAAAAGAGGCTTTGCCTCAGTTTACTGAAAAAGGGGCTTTGCCCCAGTTTACCGTTCTGGTGCCTTGGCCACACTATCTAATTATGCAGCTATTCTGCCACCGTGGAGAGTAGCGGTTGGGTGGGTTGAGTAGTTTTCCCCACATAGAGAGTTTGGCTGGTACAGGTGGAGAGTAGCGGTTGGGTGGGTTGAGTAGCTTCCCCACATACTGATATGGGTTTTGCATTCATGCATCGATATTACTGTTCAGCTACTGAATTGAGCCTATGGGCCGTATTAATATATGAAAAGGGGCTAAGGCCTAGATAAACCGTACTGAATAGGGCTACAGCCCAGCAACCGAATACTAAATCAGGCTTCGGCCCCTTTGATACTGAAATTGGATAGAGGCTTAGGCCCAGTGAGCTTGAGCTGATTTGGGGCTTTGGATGGGCTTTCTTTACACACTGAGTTTTCCAAACTCACCCATTTTCTTCCATCCATGTAGGTGAGCCCTAGACTGGTGGACTTGGAGCTGGGAGGGATTCAGAGTAGCCATGTGGACAATGATTCCGGCTTAATTAAGCTAACTATTTAATTATTTATTTTAATTGTTTCTATTTTTAATTTGGGTTTGTAATAAGGACGCTCTAATTATTTAATTTGTTTTTAGCTTAAGTATGATATTGTTTAAATCGTTTTGAAATCGGATAGCTCTAAGGCGCTTTTATAAAAGTTACTTGTTTTTAAAATATCACGATAACAGGGCAAAGCTTCTGCAACGTAAACGTTTTCATAAATAAATATTTTAAGTAGACTTAAACCTAATTTGTTGTTTGTGGACCAGTCATAAGGTTAAAGTGTGGCAATGGATGTGTGCATATCTAGGATTGGATCCAAGGAGTGCTTGGTACTTAAGTAGTCTAATTGACTTACCTCCCCTCTTCTGGAATCCTACCTTGTACATAGTATCCATTCACTTTAAGCCATAACGGAGAAGGTCTGATTTTTTTATACTTAAACTATTTTAAAAATAGCATGTTTTCTACAACCTACAAAGGTTTACAAGCTTCCACAATTTTCCATAAAATTTTACAGAGTTATTAACAATTTTTGAAAAGGGAATGATTATTTTAATGAACTACGTTTTGAAACAATAAACAAACACGAGCTAAGATTTTATACAAGTTTAACGGAAGAAGTTTCTAAACACTAAGATGGGTTTTCAATGAAAACATGGTTTTTGAAAAACACTTCAATATGACACACCAAACTTGGCCGTAACGTCTGGGCAGGGTTTGGGGTGTTACATTTAGTGGTATCAAAGCCTGGTTGCAACAAGTCAGCTGTGGATCGGGTCCAAAAAGGTTTTTGAAAATTCTTGAAATTTAGGCCAAGAAGGGTATTTTTGGAAATGGGTTTCTGAAAAATGTAGAAAAACCCTTTTCAAACTTCTTTTCTTCAAAATATACATGTTTTAAAGGTTTGATTTTAAAAAGTTTAAATCTTTTCGAGTTTTCTGAAATCTGGTATCTGAAGAAGTGGCACACTGAATCCCCAGCACCAAGTCTGTAAGTATTTCTGCTTCATATACTATACTGTACTGAGATAATTCTGTAGATAGAACTGAGACCCTATTATGATGCTGTAGAGAGGGTAGTACTAAAAACTGTAAAGACTGAGACTAAAGGGAAACTAAACCCTAGAAAAACTGAGATTGTAGCTAGGCAATGATTTCGCGAAAACAAACTCTGAAACTCTATCTGTACATAAGACATTTGTAATAAACAACTGAAATGTTAAACTAATGCCATAAAATTCGTAATCAGATAAGATGTTATGAGTACGAGAGCTGCTCATGGACAAGGCCATAGACGTGGTCGAGGCAGTGTTCAAGCTGGGTCTTCGTCTTCAGAACACATGCCAGCTGGTGAGGCGCAATCGCCACCAGTAGCTAAAAATGGGCCGTACGATCGGGCTGCAGGGGATGATGCCTTATCCCAGGCAATGTTAAGGGTTCTGGAAAGGGTAGCTTGAGCTAATGTTGGGCCCATGAATAGGGGATCCATTTCTGAGCGACTCCGGGCTAATAGAGCGGAGGTTTTTAGGGGTATATCTAGAGTAGCCCCAAATGTAGCTGAGTATTGGCTGGAAGCTATAGAACAGATTATGGACAACCTTGATTGCTCCGTGGAGCAGAAGCTGAAAGGAGCCATATCATTGTTACGGGGATGAGGCTTATCAGTGGTGGCTCACTGTGAAGGAGGGTACCCCGACTGAGCGGGTAACTTGGGAACTGTTTAGGACTGCTTTCAAAGGGAAGTACGGTGGAGCAAGTTATGTCGATGCTTGTAGGAAGGAATTTTTAAACCTGACCCGGGGTAACAAGTCTGTTGCCAAATATGAAGCAGAATTTTTGAGGTTGAGCCGGTATGCTAGCGGGATAGTTGCGACGGAATACGAGCATAGTGTTCAATTTGAGGATGGCCTCCGAGATGAGTGTAGTGTTGATACTTTTATTTTTGTGCATGTGCCAGGCATGTAATAGAGCTTAAGTAGCATTCGGCTAGGGCCTTAGGGGGATTGGGCCGTTGGTTTGAATGGCCATTAGGGCAAGCTTTATTTTCTTTTTGTCTTGCCGAATTAGGGTTAGCCACCTACAGCCTTCACTTTCATTCTATTCTCTTCTCAGTGTTGCAAAAAGCCGAAAATGCAAAGTTAGATCTCCTAAGTGCTGAATTCCTCCTTCTCTTCTCCTCTCTTCCATTCTTTCTTTTTCTTTTCTTCTCAAGCCGAAATCACCTCTCCTCCTCACTCATCTTTCATTCTCTTCTCTTTAGAAACCAAAATTGTCACTCTTTTCTTCTCAAACTCATCAACTACTAAAAGCCGAAATCCCGAAAGGTTACTTCTTGTGCCGATTTGCCCATAGCTGAACCCCCTTTGTTTTTCCTCACTTGTAGCCAAATTTCATACTCTCCAAACCCTTAGGCTCTGTCAACAAACACCCCTCCAACCATAGCCTCAAATCATATCTTCTTTCACCACTTAAAAAGCCGAAAACACCATAGTTTTTAGGGATATATAGCCGAATCCTTAGATCTCTAAGATTCGAATTCTGCTAGTGTTTAGGGGTTAGATCTGTATCAGATCTGAGTAGAAGAATCGCCTTGATTAAGGAAAACCTGTGGTAAGTACACGACATCTCAGATTTATTCGTTATCTTTGGATTTAAGAAAAGCCAAAATCCCTAAACTCTTTAGGGAGGCTGTCAAATATGGTGATAGGTAAAGATAGTTCTTTTAATTGGTTTTATGTGTACTTGTTGTGGAAGGGGCGATCTAGCAAGGAGCATAAGAGGCTTGGACCTTTAGAATGACTAGATCTAGATTTAGTCACAAGTTTTGGCAAAGGTAAGATCTCAAGGGCCTTAGGTGGTGATGGCCAATTATGGTAAGTAGAATTATGGAAATTGTCATTGTATTTTCGATCTGATGTGTCTAGTAATCGATTGTACGATATCGTGGGAGATCTCGTTAGTAGTCTCGTAAATCAGGTGTGTATCGAACATCCTCTTGTAGTTCAAATTGGCAAAAGTCGAAAAGCTGAAATCCCAGAATTCTGGCATTTCGTGGGCTTATGAGCGTGCGAATACTCATAAGTCGGTTGCAAATTGTTGGATCTGTAATCGCAAGTGGTAAGATAGTTGAGTGTGTGATTTCATGCACTTCGGTAAATTTGGGCCTCGATGGGCTGAAATTGGGCCCAATGGGCTTATGGGCCCATATGGTTAAAAACGTAAGCGGTAAGTGCGTTTTGATATTCTATAGATTAAGACTGTTAAGTTGGACTTAAATTTTGGACTAAACGGGCTAAATTTGCTAAATGACATTGTAGGGCCCATTAGGGGTTTTAGGGCCCAATGACTACAATCTGCTAAAATGTACTAAAGAAACTACTGAGATAAAAGTTAGACTATTACTAATTAAAACGTGCATGAAACCCTAGAAACTAGCATAATTACTGAAATACCCTTTATGGGTGAAAATTACTATTTTACCCCTAGGTGCAAATGACAATTATACCCTTAGGGCTAAATTTGACTGAAATGCATGTTTTACTGTTTCTGTTCACTGTATGTCATGACATGATTATCTGTTGCATGGGACTGGGATTATTTGATGGAGGAAGTACTGAAAAGAGGCTTTGCCTCAGTTTACCGAAAATAGGCTTTGCCCTAGTTTACCGTTCTGGTGCCTCGGCCACACTATCTAATTATGCAGCTATTCTCCCACTGTGGAGAGTACCGGTTAGGTGGGTTGAGTAGTTTTCCCCACATGGAAAGTTTGGCTGGTACGGGTGGAGAGTAGCGGTTGGGTGGGTTGAGTAGCTTCCCCACATACTGATATGGGTTTTGCATTCATGCATCGATATTACTGTTCTACTACTGAATTGAGCCTATGGGCCGTATTAATATCTGAAAAGGGGCTAAGGCCTAGATAAACCGTACTAAATAGGGCTACAGCCCAGTAACCGAATACTGAATCGGGCTTCGGCCCCTTTGATACTGAAATTGGATAAGGGCTTAGGCCCAGTGAGCTTGAGCTGATTTGGGGCTCTGGATGGGCTTTCTTTACACACTGAGTTTTCCAAACTCACCCCTTTTCTTCCATCCACGGAAGTGAGCCCTAGACTGGTGGACTTGGAGCTGGGAGGGATTCAGAATGGCCATGTGGACGACGATTCTAGTTTAATTAGGTTAATTATTTAATTATTTATTTTAATTGTTTCTATTTTTAATTTGGGTTTGTAATAAGGCCGCTCTAATTATTTAATTTGTTTTTAGCTTAAGTATGATATTGTTTAAATCGTCTTGAAATCAGATAGCTCTAAGGCGCTTTTATAAAAGTTACTTGTTTTCAAAATATCACGATAATAGAGCAAAGCTTCCGTAACGTAAACGTTTTCATAAATAAATATTTTAAATAGACTTAAACCTAATTTGTTGTTCGTGGACCAGTCATAAGGTTAAAGTGTGGCAATAAGGTTAAAGTGTGGCAATGTATGTGTGCATGTCTATGATTGGATCCAAGGAGAGCTTGGTACTTAAGCAGTCTAATTGACTCACGTCCCTCTTCTGGAATCCTACCTGGTGCATAGTATCCATTCACTTTAAGCCATAACAGAGAAGGTCTGATTTTTTTATACTTAAACTATTTTAAAAATAGCATGTTTTCTGCAACCTACAAAGGTTTACAAGCTTCCACAATTTTCCATAAAATTTTACAGCGTTATTAACAATTTTTGAAAAGGGAATGATTATTTTAATGAACCACGTTTTGAAACAATAAACAAACACAAGCTGAGGTTTTATACAAGTTTAATGGAAGAAGTTTCTAAACACTAAGAAGGGTTTTCAATGAAAACATGGTTTTCGAAAAACACTTCAATGTGACACACTAGACTTGGCAGTAACGTCTGGGGCGGGTTTGGGGTGTTACATGGAAAACTACGTCCTACATCTAGTATATATAAACTGTGATAAATAAAAACCCAAATTAAATGTAGAAGTTTAGAGAGAGGCCTTATTACATCAAAAAGCTAAACTCAAGTTATAGAAAAATAAAAAGTCAAACAGACAGTCCGCTGTGTGACCACCCTCGAGTCCCTCGCAGCACCGATCCACCTAAAGCTGGGGATTACCTACAAAGTTAAAAGCGGGGTGAGTTTACAAAAACTCAGTGTGTAATCCCTAATATAAAAATAGTCAGTCAGACAAATAAAATACATAGAATACAGAAGCAGTCTAGGCCTAAGCCTATTACAGTAACGGTGGCAATTGGGCCTTAGCCCGTAATAGCCTCGGTTGGGCCTTAAGCCATACCAATATTAGAATCGGAATATGTAATGCATATAAACCCAACCAACCCTGCACTCCGTCTCTTATCTAACCCTACACTCCTATGGGAATTAAATCGACCCACCCATCCCTACACTCCCAATGTTAGCATCGTTTGTGGCACTAACCATTATCGCAGTAGAGTTGCCAATCATATAATTGGCTTAAAGCCGTCGATGGGTCCATAGTCATCTCGTGCAACTTGTGCGACCCTAACAGATCAATCACTTCCTCCAATCAATGATCCTAACCTATGCAGTATGTCATGCATGTATGCAAAACACATAAATAAATCAATGGCATGCTTAATCAGTCATACATCATTCATATCATAGAACAAATCAGTCATTTCTACCCTCCAAGGGTAATTCGGTCATTTTACCCTCCGAGGGTAATTCAATCATACGTGGCCCCTAAACAGCCTAAGCCCATGAGATTGCACATGGGCCTTCACAGACATTCGCCCATGATTGCGGGCTCGGTTCACCACACGTCCAATCACTCGCTCATATGGCATCAATCGCCAGTTTTTTGGCTTTTCAGCTTTTGCCAATTTACAGTCTATTCAGTGTGTTCGTACATACTCTTTCGGCTTTTCAGCCGATTATCAGATGTATGGTAAAAATATACACCTAATTACGAAGAGTACTAAAAATCCACGAGCGCCAGAACCTATATTCACACATAACATATAGTTAATCCCATATCAATTGAGTTAGAAAAACCCTAACCAAACACTTATCTGAAAGATCGACTACCACTTGCCTTAACTAGATCGGTCGACCGTGATTTGCTTACTTGATCCAGAGTTTGGTGCAGTCACCCTACCGCACCCTGGCGTAAAGTCCCGAACCACCGATAACCTACACCATTTAAACTTGAAGGTAGGGACTACGAGTTCATTCTCAGTCGGCACCACAACCATCACTTTATTATTAGAAGCCTCTTCCCCCTACGAAAGTTCTAGAACCCGAAAGAACACACATAAAAGGAAAGAGAACAAGAATCGTCATTAGAGCCTGAATGATCAAAAAGCATTCGGCTTGAACAAAAAGAAAAATAGGGAATAAATAAGTACCAACCGCTTTATCAGAAGGACGGAAACACTCAGCCAAGTAGCCAATAGCAGAGAAAAGCCAAAAAAAGTAAAGAAATCGTAGGGGAAAAGATAATAAGAGAAACGATTAAAAAGGGAATACAATATATGGGTGTTTGGCTATTCACAAGAGAAAGAGATATTAGTTTAATACTGATAGGGAGAGAAAATTAACAAAATCCAATAGAGGGAGTTATGAAGAGAGCACTGAATGAAAGAATGTTGAAGGAGGGAAGGGATGTATCCGGTTAAGCTGTAAAGAGGAAAAGAGGAAAGCAAAGAGAGAGCAAGTCAAATATTTGGCCAACAGAGGAAAGAAAAAGAAAAGGCCTTTTAGAAGGAGTAATGCAAAAAATAATCGAAACGAAAAAAAATGCACAAATGGTACTTGCAAACCCAGCACCATCAAAAGCAAAAGGGAAAAAGAAATTTAGGAGTCTCAAAGAATCGGTGACAGGATAAAACTGGCTGCCTGAGAGAAACTCTCCACCAACACCGAATATTAGGGAGTTTAAAGTCCCAATTCGGCACATCTAAACCTTTACCTCAAAGAAAATTGAACTCCCCATTTTTCCTACTAACAACATTTCGGTACAGTCCTCCAACATTTCAAACCCCTTCCTTTCGTCTACAAATTTCTCCATAATCCTCTCCATATTAACCTCCTTGATTTTCTCCCCATATCACTCCAACATCCTATTCAAATTCTTCAAGACCCATTCAACTTAGAGTCTCAAACCAACTCCAATATCAGCCGTCCCATGTAGCAAAATAAATACCTCTTTGCTCAAGGCGTGACTCGAACACCAGCCCCCCTTGAAACTCCATCACGCCACTTACCATCAAGCCAATAGGCTACTTGTGTCATAACTTATACTCAACAATTTAAAAGCCTATAATCCAAAGTCAGAGTTCACTTAAATAAGTAAAACAAAAGTTCTGCATATGCCAAGACTTAAACCTTAGACCTTACAGTTACACATCACGCCATCTTGCCACTAGACCATAAGCTATCTTTGTATCATATTTTGTCCTCCATTAATTATAAGGCCTACTTCCAAGCACCTAGGGCTTTATTCACCTAAAACCAAAAATTTTACTAAAGCCCAGGTTTGAACCCAGGACTTCTCCAACACTTCCAAACACACCCAAACCTCTTAGCCATCATATCAACAAGCAATTCAGTGTATATGGGCCCAAGGCCCATTACGTAGCCCAAGTGGGGCCCACGTGCTTGTATTGCCCGCTAAGCCAGATTTAACCATAGCCATGTGTACGACACAGCCAGTCCATTAATTCCCACAAGTCCAATGACAAAAACCTATGTGGGGCCCACAAGCCCATCAGGCCCACACGGCCCATTTCAGCCCAAAACTTCTAGGCCCAATTTCAGGGTGTTATAATTCACCCCTCATTAAAGAAATGTTGTCCCCAAAATTTCCAAATATCAAACAGTCACATAGCATAGACTTAACCATTACACTCCTGCTGCGCACTCTAATCCCAAAACACCAGTACACCTAACTTGAGTGTTCCAATACAGTCAACTCTATCCCTAGAGTTTCAATACAATCTACTACCTATCTACGGTAGTCTTAGTATTTTCTATCCATAGCAGTTTTAATCAATAATCAAAATACAGTGTTCAAAGAGAACTTACAAGATCAGCCGGAGACTCAGTGTACCACACTTTCGGTAAAACATTCAGCAAAACATTTCATACACTTTAAATCTTTTAAAATAGTTCTTTCAAAAATTCAATTTAAAAACCCAATCCACAGCCGAGTTTTGAAACTTGACTCTGATACCACTAAATGTAACACCCCAAAACTCAGCCTAGACGTTAGGCCCAAATCTGGCAGTGTCACATTGGAGTTCTTTTTTGAAAACCTTTTTTTCTTGTTGATAAAACCCGTTAGAAAGTGACAGCCTCTTCGTTAAAACCTCAATCATTTTTTCATTTTTTAACCAATTTAAAATGTCGTTACTTTTAAAACATGGTTCGTTGCGGAAGCTTAAAAAATTTGTGTTGCGAAAACGTTATGTTTAGAAAACCGTTAATAATTTGAAAAATCGCATCCTACTTCTAGCAGATATAAATTGTGATAAATAAAAACCCAAATTAAAAGTAGAAGTTTAAAGAGAGGCCTTATTACATCAAAAATCCAAACTCAAGTTATAGAAAAATAAAAAGGGGAATAGATAGTCCGTTGTGTGGCCACCCTCGAGTACCTTGCAGCATCGATCCACCTAATGCTGGGAATTACCTACAAGTCCAATGACAAATACCCGTGTGGGGCCCATAATCCCATTGGGCCCACACGGCCCATTTCGACCCAAAATGTTTAGGCCCAATTTCTAGGAGATACATGTTGAGCACTTGTATGGCAATTAGACCAATTAAATTATGAGTGGACAATATTGGACATGGGTTAGGTGAATTTTTAATGTTTTATTAAAGGTTATATTTTTAATTAATAAATAACATAGTAAATTAAAAGAAATAAAATATGCATCATCTTCTGGCACTCATATTTCCATCGAAATTGAAACAAAGAAAAAGCCATTGTTGAGCTTAGATAGTTCGGCGTTTTACCGTTTCAGCAAACGTGGTAAGTTCGTATGTTGATAAATGATGTTAAATTGTGTTATAAATTCTTTATTATTATCGAATTGAATTATAATGTTGATTGGATATGAGTATGAGCATAATCGATAGAGTTACGACAACTGAAAGTCCTGCACAAACCTTAAGAATAGTATAGGATATAAATGTCATGACATTAGGGTTACCGAGATGAGATTACGTGTAAGACCATATCTAGGATATGGAATCAATATGATATTACGTGTAAGACCATGTCTGGGATATGGCATCGATACGAGATTTCATGTAAGACCATATCCGGGATATGGCATTGTACCACCTATGTGTGATTCCCGAGTATCCTTAGTGATTCTGAATGGTTCAATGGGCATAGTCAAGATGAGAATGAAAGTATGACCGAATTAAGTAATACAGGTACGTACAGAACCTAAATGAAGGTAATTTGGTGAGTTCATATTGTATCATGCATATGAAATGAGAAAGATTTATGTATAAATATGTTTTATGCCAAAATGTGCTTATTGGTTATATTGAGGTATGAATTGAATGATATATGAGATATAAGTTATAGTTATTTTAACTATATATATATGGCATATAGTGTGCGAAATACCATTATTAATGATATTTCACTAAATTCACTTGGCTAAAGAAAATGTGATGGATATTGGATTGAATAAATTATATATATATATTTGTTTATACATATATAAATGTGAATAAAATGATAAGAAGCATTCGAACCATATGAGTTTTAATATGAATAAACTTGTGAAAATCTTAGTTAACTATGTGCATGAATTTGAGATAGAATGGTGATATTATATACCTATTATGATTTGTGTAATTGTTTAAAATACAGTTACTTGATAAAATGAGTTTATTATTCATACAAGCTTACTAAGCTTAATAGCTTACTTTGTGTTATTTTTCTATGTTTTATAGTGTTTCAGACGTATGCTCGGGTTGGAAGTCGGCGGAGATCGCATCACACTATCCTACTATTGATTTCAGTATTTATACACTTTGTGACTTGGTTATATGGCATGTATAGGCTATATGGTCTTGTGATATGTTTTGAGTTGTGAGATTATAGTCATGAGATATGGCTTGTAAATGATGTATTCATTAATATGTGTAAGACCATTTATGTTGGCTGATTTTATGAGTTTGTTATGTGATGTGTATTTTGCCATGTGAAATAGTTTAGTTTGTTATGTTTGTTGATGGTTAAGATTACTCAAATGGCTATTTGAAATGTGATGTGCATATGCTTATGGCATGTTTGATTTTGGTTGGTACAAGAATGCCAATTGGGTTGGTAAAGTTTGATAAATTGGTATATGTTATAAGGTGGAATATAGTTAAGGAGATCTAAATGTTTTGGTATGTGATTTTGGTTAAGAAGAATGAAAATGACTTGTGTTCATTAATGGTGGTGTTGAAATGGCTTATAATGTGTTTTAAGGATGTTTTAGATGCATATTTATGTATAGAAATGGTACCATTTGATTTTCTTATAGTTGTGCAAATTTGGGTGAGAAATGTGGCTTGTAACTAGCCTAATTTCGTCCACACGGCCGAGCACGCGGCGTGTGGCTTGACTGTGTATGACACATGGCCTTAGTACACAGTCGTGTAACCCCTGATATTGCAATTCAAATTAGGTCAGTATGTACCACACAGCCTCACACACGGGTGTGTGCATGGCCGTGTGGCATAAGTTAGTATACCCTATAGGTTTGGCACGGCTTGGACACGGGCATGTGAGGCCATTTCGATTAGGCACACGGACTAGACACACGGGTGTGTGACTGGCCTTGTGACCCAAGTCAGTATGTATGCCCTGTTTTCACATGGCTTATGACACGGGCGTGTCCATTACCTTGTGAGGCACACGGCCTGTTCACACAGGCGTATGACATCTGATTTCATGAAAAATTTTTAAGTTTTCCAAAGTTCTCGTATGTTATCGATATAGTCCCGAACCACTTCTAAAGCATGTTAAAGGCATTGTAGGCCAATATAAGGGACAATGTGATTGTGTTTGAATAAATCATGTGTATGAATGATGATTATAAGTGATATGTATGTTTAATGATGTGAATGATTAGTAATACCTCGTAACCCTATTCTAGCAATGGATACGGGTTAGGGGTGTTACATCACATATTCTTAATCAATAGAGTAACAAAGAGGCATACCAACAAACTTAACAGAATACATATCATACCTGGATAATTCGCACACATTAGACAATAGCACATTATATTTTGACAGATCCTATTCACTTAGGTTCTAACATAGTAGACATACGTATACATCACAAGCAGTTCATTATCAGATCATCATCAGATATCAAGTTATATAGTCTAATTCAGATCATATGAGCCCTACAGTAGGCCTACGTTCATTTCAAACAACGCTCGTGGCCCAAGGGAAAAGTTCCAAATATTGCTTCACATGCCCGTGTGGTTTTGCATGGCTTGTAGAACTAGCATGTGTAACTTCACACGGTCTGGTACACACCCGTATGTCCCACACGGCCTAACACACACTTGTGTCACTTGCCCGTGTGCTCCTAATTCGCAAACAGTGAGTTACACGGCCTAGACATACGCCCATGTCACTGGCCCATGTGAACCTTGCACAATTCATAACCACACACAGTCTGGGCATACACCTGTGTCCCTATTCCATGTCCCTCAAAGTTTCGTGAACAACAAGTTACACGACCTTCCATACTACTTGACACACGGTCGTGTGACATCGAAAATCCCATTTTCTGACAACTAAAATTTGAAAAATAAGGGGTTTTCGATACATATCTGATACGGATTCAATGCAAGCGCAACAAGGATGAATTCCCATCTTTAGGTGACAAGCAGTTGCCCAACATGTAATAGCCCGATTCTAGGGCTAGTCAGAACAATGGTTTCAGGACCACAAATTTGAAGTAAAAATGTTAATTTTATTATTTCTTTAAGGTTTATAGTATGATTAAATGGTTGCGTGAAAATTTCGTAAGGAAATTTTATTGATAGGATTCCAATTTGACTAATAGGACTAAATTGCAATAGGTGCAAAATATGTGTTCTAGAAGCTTGAGGTGTCAAATTGCTATGAGATATTAAATTGGAAGTCCTTAGATGGTAATTAGACCATTGTATTCTAAAATGGACAAAAATGGACATGGTTAGGTGAAATTTCAAAGTTATGCATTAAGGGCATTTTGGTCATTTGGTAAATAAAGACAAAATAACTAAAATAAAAGATTTCATCTTCATCAATTTAATCCCCTAGCTGAAATTTCAAGGGTCTCCATAGCTAGGGATTTGGCCAAGCTTCCAAGCTCAATTGTAAGTCCATTCTTGTTCCATTTTTAATGATTTTTATGTTTTTAAGATCCTTGTAACCTAATCTAGCTATTTCAAGGACTATTTTGAAAGGAAATCAAAGTCTAAAATTTTACCCATGTTGGATATTTATGTATTTTGATGTTTAATGGTAGAAAATGCATGTTTGGTGCTAGATAAACAACATTTACTATGTGATTTTTTATGAAAATGTCAAAAATGACCTATTTGTAAAAGTGATAAATGTGTGTATAAAATGTGAATAAATGAGAAATGTGGGTTGTCATGAGCATAATAAAGGCTCGGCTAGGCTTGGGTAATGAAGAAATTGTATGAAACCCATTTTACGAGCCTAAAGACTAAAGTGTAAAAAGTTGAAAAATTAGGGGCAAAAATATAATTTTTCCATAATAAGATTTTTGGGTTAAATTGAACAATGTGATGATTGAATTGGTTAAGTTTGTTATTATGGATCAAGAAAAATGAAGTTCGGACCTAGATCGAGGAAAAATAAAGTGTTTGACGATTAGGCCACATTTCTACTATTTTTGTACCGAGGTAAGTTCATATGTAAATAATGCATCATTATGTTTAAATTCTAAATGCTTAATGGATATAATTACTGTGAATGCTTTAAATTTTGTATTAATTGTGAATACGATGCTTCAGAAATTATTCGACGGAAATTTGACAAAGTAAAAGTCCCGATTGAACCTTAGGAATAAATAGGATGAAAATGTCATGACATTAGAGTCACTGAGATTACGTGTAAGACCATATCTAGGATATTGCATCAGTATGAGAATTCATCTAAGACCATATCTAGGATATGGCATCGATACGAGATTACATATAAGACCATCTATGGCATCGATACGAAATTACATGTAAGACCATATGTGGGTTATGTCATTGGTATTGTATACTTGTGGTTTTCGAGTATCCTTTAGTATTTCGAATGGTTCAACGGGTGAATCAGAGATGAGAATGAGTACAAAAATGATTATAAGATGATTATGTTTCGAATTGGTACATGTATGTACATATAAACTCATAAGTAATGAGCTCGATAAGTGATGAACTTTAGTAAGGTGATGATTGAGTAAGTTATGATATCGTGTTAACTTTATCCTATTAATTGTATGTTGAATGTGTGGTTATGATGCTTTTTATTTGCATAGGAACTTACAAAGCTATATAGCTTACTACCCTTTCTTTCCCTTGTTTTATAGTGTCACCAAGCTAGCTCGGGGTTCAAAGATTGTCAAGGTTTCAACAAACTATCAACAATTGTTTTTGTATTAATGATTTCAACTTTTTTTGTTATGGCATGCATAGGGGACTTGGTCATTTTGTTATGTGTCACAATTGATTTTACCTATTATGCTGGCCTATATTGGCTGAAAGTTCATTTTGTATAAGGCCATTTGAAATTGGATAATGTTGATGTGACAGCCCTAGTTCGACCTTAGTCGGGAAGCGGTTTCGTGACCGCTAAACCGAGTCTTTAAAATAGTTAATATTGATTTTCAATGCTTCAATTATGTGTTAATTACATGTGTGGGAGTTGTGGATTGGAATTTTGACAAAGTCAATACGAATTTATTGAAAAGGGTTTAGTTGAAAAAACTTAGAAACTTAGCTAGACAATTTTGGAATGACTAAAATAAAATAAGCTAAAAACTAATGGATTTGCATGTCAATATTTCCCTTAGAAAAAAGTGGCCGGCCATGCATTTGTTTCCATTGGTTGTTTCATTATTTTATAATTTGTAATTTAAGTTAGTGGGATGATGATGATAAAAAAAAAAATAAAGTAAAGTAATGAAATAAAAGATTTTGAAGAAATTTTTAGTTCTTCTTGCCGTGAGTTGAAGAAGATAGAAAAGAGAAGATTTTAGGCTAACATTCGGCCATATTGATTCAAATCAAAGGTAAGAAATCTTTGCTACTTTTCTTTTAATTTCTAAAATAAGGTGTATGAGTAAGTGTTTAGTCTAGCCCATTTTGAAATTTCAACTTCCATGGTGATTAGGGCATTCGGCTAAGGCTAAATCAATAGGAAAGGGGTTGTTGTTTTATGCCATTATGAATAAGGGTTGAAACATGCGTTTTGAACTTCTTGAAAGTGCATATTTGTGATCCAAGTATTTTGTGGAAATCCTTAGCTAGTGTGGTTGTGTTTGCCGATTTTCAATTTGAAGTATTAAGCATAACTCGTGTGTTTTGTGTGGTAAATACTTGAGTGGTGGATTAAAAATATGAAATTTGTTGGCTAAGCAAAACAAATGGCCGAATGATACTCATTGTGAATGTTGCTTATTTAGTTAATGATTGGGGTTTAGAATATGTGAAGTTGAAGGTTTGGTGCAAGGTGTTTTATATTCAACCATTAGCTAAACATTGTTAAATTTGGATAAATGAGTGTTAAGGCTAATGAAATCGACAATGGTTGGTGAATAGAAGAAGTCATGCTTGTTGAGTTATATTTTGCTTGTGAGTTTTCGGTTTTGCTTTTATTGGAGGAGTGAAATTTTGATAATTATTAAATGGGCTCTAGTTTGGTCATGTCTATGTTACTTAGATGAGAAATGCATAAGTTGACCTTGTTAGGCCGAATGGGAAGTACGGTATTAAGTTAAAATTTTAAGATAAGGAATTTAGTTGAATTTTGAGCTAAACTATATGTGCTTCCATGTGATTTTAATGTTAGTATAGGAATAGTTAAATTGTGACGAATTCTTGCTTGTGGTTAGCCGAATTTGAATTTAGAAATGTATAGATGGACTTCCTAGGTCTATAGTAAATTTCATTAAGGATGATTTAAATGTTTCGAACATTCGGTCAGAGTAGCATTGTGCCATCTTTATGATGTTTGGTGTTTTGAATTGAAAATGTATATGTGTTATAAAATTCATGTGGGTCGAAGGAATCGGTAAATAAAACTATGAGATGGCATGAAAGCTTCTAAAGTGGTTGTGAATGGTTGAGCCTAAACCAAATGTGAACTTAATCGAATGGAGGAGTTATAAGCTAAAAATGTTAGAAAACGCCTTATGGCTAAAGCATATAGGTGCTAACCTATTCGGCTTTTGTTAATTAGGGAGACATGAGTACTGAATTGGATTAAAAGACCTTGTCTACTACATTTGATAAATGAATTTGATTGTAAATTGTAATGTATTTATGCTTGGCCGAATGTAGGTGTGATAAAGGAAAATTACATTGTATGTCTTGATTGAAATGAAAGTGTAAATTATCAATAGAGATGTGTGAATAAAATTGATATGATTGTATTGTTTATTTAAGCTCAAGAGCTTAGAGGGGCAACTTCGGACAAAGGGAAGGCCAAGGTCACGGAATAGTCAATTCGAAATTTCTCGGAAAGATACGAGGTAAGTTCTTGAGTAACAAATCCTTAAATATGATAAAGTGAAATTATAATATTTATATATGCATAATATGTGAATTCAAATGGCAAATGATGTGTCTAAATGCAAAATTTTGGAAATGAGAGTATGAGTAAATATGAAATAAAGAATACTGAAGTGGAATCTTAATGTATTTGGATATGAATTTGTATTCCTTGCTTACAAATAAATAAGCCATATGAAATATGCTTGGTAGTATGCCGAAACTTGTGTTTCTGTATTTGAAATGTTATTGAAAGATGATATGATATTTATGCCGTTATATGTAAGTAGAAATTTCAGAGTTAAAGCCGAGCTTAGTCTCGAAGGGCTTCCGAGCCAAAGTTAAAGCCGAGCTTAGTCTCGAAGGGCTTCCGAGCCAAAGTTAAAGCCGAGCTTAGTCTCGAAGGGCTTCCGAGCCAAAGTTAAAGCTGAGCTTAGTCTCGAAGGGCTTCCGAGCCGGAGTTAAAGCCGAGCTTAGTCTCGAAGGGCTTAAAGCCAGTGATAAGATCCGGATTTGGCCTTGAAGTCCATTCGTGGTGGAAATCAGATATGGGTTAAATGTATAAGCTCACGTACGAGTAATTATATAAATAGTATGCCTTAACAAAACATATGCGCCACTTAATGTAAGGAAGGCAGGTATGCATTCTACGCTTGTAATGATTTAGCAGGTCATTAAATTCGTTTAGTTGAGTCGGTAAGGATTTGTGAACTATTATTTGATATCGCGGGTATGTATAAGAAATTTGATGTTGAGGTGTGTAATTTTATACTCGATTGATTTTGCAAAGAAGAAATCTGAACTACTCGATTTTGAGTGAATAACTCGTTGAATGCATTTGAGCTTCTTTTTGTGATAAACATGTGAGTGAGTTAGTAATATGGATATGAGCATATTCGGCCAAAGAAGGTTTTAATCATGAGTTGTTAATATTACGCCCTTTACTTATTTTGATTGAATTACTTAAGTACTTACTAGGCAAGTCATTGCTTACTCTGTTGTCCCTGCTTTCGATTTTGTAGATCTTGATCGGAAGCTACGGTCTCGGGAGTTCCAGAATTGAAGTCATCTACACTATCACTCATCTTTTGGTACTGGTAACTAAATTTAGGAATGGCATGTATAGGTTGACTTTTGGTGTTCAAACAAACATCTTTTGAATTTTGTAACTAAATTAGGCCATGCGAAAATGGCCCTCTTAAGATTTTCACTTTGATAGTTATGGTAATAATTCGATTATGTTATACATGAATGGTTATGAATGCATGTTTGGAAACTAGTCTTGAAGTATGTCATACTTCTAATATGGAAATATATGAAGAAAAAGTGATAAACGTGACTAGGGATGAATTCATTTCGCACATTGTTTTGAATGCGATAAACTGGTTTAGTTGTGTTCGGTTGATGAGCTTTTGCGCAACTTTTGTCAATTATATCGATAGGTTTAGTAAAGGATCTTCTTTTATTATCATGCGGCTTTTCAAAGAAATAGTCTGGTGATGCCTCTCGACCCTCCTGTGATGGGACCGAGTCTAGAGGTGTTACATTTGACAATTTGTATAATCATATGTTGATGCATTTCATGAATGTGGGAATTTGCATGATTTGAGTTGATAAGTATGTGATGTGCATGTATGATGGTTGTGGCATGTGAATGAGGTGTTAATGCATTAATTGTGGATGTTTTGGTTGCTTAAGTATGTTATTATGTTTTGTGTTGTTGAATTGTTTAAATGTAGGTGTGAAATAGGGTGGCAAACGGCTTGGTAAATAGCCTTTATTTTGTCCATACGAGTAGACACACGGACATGTGTCTAGGCCGTACGTAACACACGGTCAGTGCCACGGGCATGTGTTTTGGCCGTGTGTCCCCTGCACCCTAATTTTTAAGAAATAGAATGCCCATGTTTTTGCACACGGGTAGAGACACGAGTGTGTGTCTTAGCTGTGTGGACAGCACGGTTCGAACAAGGGCGTGTGCCTTGGCTGTGTGAAGTCTGCAACTATTTGTGTGAAAATTTATTTTTCACACGGCCTAGCACAGGGGCGTGTGTGACCACACTGCCTACCTACACGGGCGTGTCCCATAAGCACACGGGCATGTGACCCCTGTAATGTGGGAAATTTTCTAAGTTTTGTAAAATTTTCTAAAGTTCTCAATTGAGTCCTGAACCACTTTCAAAGCATATTTCGGGTCTTGTAGGCTCGTATTAGCGACTTTATGATTAATTGCAAAAATTTTCAAATTGGATGCAAATTTATGATTCGGAACTATATGGATGTTTGTGATATAAGTTTGGTAATGCCTCGTACCTTATTTCGGCATTGAATACGGGTAAGGGGTGTTACATTTAGTGGTATTAGAGTTACAGTTTCATCAATTCTCAAACTAACGTAGCATGTGTGCGAGTCTAGGTATACATACCATAAATGTACTATGATAGTATGGTGACTCTTGACAATTTTTAAATAGTGTTTTCATATAGTAAATGGATCTCAACTGAGCTCTAGCTGATGATGTAGAAAGTAATGCACCGGCTCCCACTCAAGGGGCAGCGTCAGTTGAAAATAGAGCCCCTACGGTCAATCAGGGAGGAGGGGCTAGAGAAGCCTTTCTCCACGTGATGAATGAGTGGTATTCGGAGTTTGTTTGAACAAATTCGAATGCTCCACATCCTCTACCCCCTTATCCCTAACCAATCCTTGTAGCTCATCAAGGTGTGGAATGATAAGACCAAATAAGCTTTCAATTGGTAAGATTCAAAAGCAAGGGGCTGAAGAATTCAGGGCTAATGTAGATGATGACCCCGAGAAAGCAAAGTTCTAGCTTGAGAATACTATTAGGGTATTTGATGAATTATCATGTACACTCGAAGAATGTCTGAAATGTGCTATATCTTTATTGAGGGACTCAGCATATCACTGGTGGAAGATACTAGTATCTGTGGTACAAAGAGAGAGGGTTACATGAGAATTCTTTCAAAAGGAATTTTGAAAAAAAATATATTAGTTAGTGGTTCATCAATCAGAAATGTAAGGAATTTCTTGAGCTGAAGCAGGGCCAAATGTCAGTGATAGAGTATGAGCGAGAGTCTGCCAGGTTCAGTAAGTATGCCCGAGAATGTGTTTTTTCCGGGGCTATTATGTGTAAAAGGTTCGAAGATGGGATGAAAGAGGATATCAAACTGTTAGTTGGGATCTTGGAACTAAAAGAATTTGTTGTACTAATTGAACGAGCTTGTAAAGCCAAAGCACTAAGCAAAGAGAAAAGAAAAGTTGAGAATGAAGCTGGAGAAGCAAGAAAAAGGCCGATGAGTAAGTCATTTCAATCTCAATCAAAGAAATCTAGAGAAATGTATTCTCGTTCGAATGTTTCAGCTGGGTATTTGCACCGAGACCACGGGAAGAAAAATTTGAATTCTAAATCTCATGCTACTCCAATGCAAGTGTGGGTAACGTTAGGTCTAATAGACCCAAGTGTCAGCATTGTGGAAGAAGACATCTTGGTGAGTGTAAGATGAATGATCGAGCTTGTTTCAAGTGTGGTTCTCAAGAGCATTTTATCCGAGATTACCTTGAGATGGCTGAGAAAGAGCAATTTTTGATTGCAAGGCCGAATAATGCTATTAATAGGGGTAGGCCACCTAGAAATTCCAGGAATGGCACTAGTAGTAAAGGTGTGACCAAGGATTTAACTATGAGATCCGAAGCTAGACCACCTGCTAGAACTTATGCCATTCGTGCACGTGAGGATGCGTCATCTCCCGATGTGATTACTGGTACATTTTCTCTTTATGATACTACTATTATTGTATAAATTGATCCTAGATCGACTCATTCTTATATTTGTATGAATTTGGTGTCTAATAAGAGTTTGCCTGTTGAGTTGATTGAGTTTGTGATTAAAGTATCAAACCCCTTAGGCAAATATGTGCTAGTTGATAAAGTTTGCAAGAATTGTCCTTTGATGATTTGATGTCACTATTTTTTGGTAGACTTAATGTTGTTGCCATTTGATGAATTCGATGTTATTTTGGGTATGGACTGGTTAACATTTAGTGAAATGTAGATAGAAAACTATTGAATTGAAATGCGAAGATGGTGAGGTTCTTTGGGTTGAAACAGATAAATCAAGTAAATTGCCTGTTGTGATTTCGAATATGTCTACTCAGAGATACGTAAGAAAAGGTTGTGAAGCTTATCTTACTTATGTGTTGAATACAAAGATGTCTAAATTGAAACTTGAAACAGTACCGGTAGTTTGTGAGTATCCGGATGTATTTCCAAAAGAGTTGTCTGGGTTACCTCCAATCAGAGAGATTGAGTTTGCTATTGATTTAATACTTGGGACTTCACCGATATCAATTGCTCCATATAGGATGGCTCCAACAGAATTGAAAGAATTAAAAGCTCAGTTGCAAGAGTTGACAAATAAGGGATTTGTGAGACCGAGTTTTTCTCCCTGGGGTGCTCCATGGTTATTTGTAAAGAAGAAAGATGAATCTATGAGACTTTGTATCGATTATAGACAGCTCAACAAGGTGACTGTAAAGAAAAAGTATCCATTATCAAAGATTGATGACTTATTTGATCAGTTGAAAGGAGCAACGATATTCTTGAAGATTGATTTGAGGTCTGGCTATTATCAATTGAGAGTTAAAGAGTAGGATGCGCCAAAAACCGCCTTCAGGATAAGGTATAGACATTATGAATTTCTTGTTATGCATTTCGGACTAACTAATGCTCTTGCTATTTTTATGGACTTGATGAATCAAATTTCCTGACCCCACTTGGATAAGTTTGTGGTTGTATTCACAGATGACATTCTGACTTATTCTCGAGATGAATCCGAGCATGCCAAACATTTGAGAACTATATTGCAGACGTTGAAAGATAAGAAATTGTTTGCTAAATTCAGTAAAAGTGAGTTTTGGCTCTAAAAAGTCAGATTTTTTGGGCATATCATTTCAGGTAATGGTGTCTAGGTTGATCTAAGTAAGATTTTGGCAATTTTTTATTGTAAACTGCCAAGGAATGTATCTGAAGTTAGAAGCTTTTTGGGCTTAGCCGATTATTACCGACGTTTTGTCAAGGGATTATTGATGATTGCTTCTCCTATGACCAAGTTATTGTAGAAAGATGTTAAATTTGAATGGAATAAAAAATGTCAGCAAAGTTTTGAGAAATTGAAAGTATTATTGAATGAGGCACCGATTTTAGTACAACCTAAATCGGGAAAGGTATTCGTAATTTATAGTGACGCGTCACTGAATAGTTTAGGGTGTATGTTGATGCAAGAGGGCAAAGTGGTAGCTTATGCCTCGAGACAGTTAAAGCCACATGAGAAGAATTATTCGACGCACGATTTGGAGTTAGCCACCATCGTTTTTGCTCTGAAAATTTGGCATCATCATTTGTACAGTGAGAAATGCCATATCTTTTCCTATCATAAGAGTTTGAAGTATTTAATGACTCAAAAGGATTTGAATTTACGACAACGGAGATGGCTCGAATTACTAAAATATTATGAACTAATAATTGACTATCATTCGGGAAATGCGAATGTAGTCGCAAATGCTTTGAGCCAAAAGTCCTTGTTTTCTTTGAGAGCTATGGATACGAGATTGAATTTGTCTAATGATGGTTCAATTTTAGCCAAGTTGAAGGCTAGACCAATATTTCTTCAGCAAATTTGTGAAGCTCAGAAAGATGATAGTGAATTGCAAGCTAAAAGAGCTCAGTGTGAATCAAATTGGAATTCAAACTTTCGGATTGGTTCGAATGATTGTTTGATGTTCTATGATAGAGTATGCGTACCAAAAAATGATGAGATTATTCAAAAAATTTTGCATGAGGCAGACAGTGGTTGTTTATCAATTCATTTAGGTAGTACGAAAATTTATAATGATTTGAAGAAATTGTATTAGTGGTCAGGTATGAAACAAGATATTTCTGAATTTGTATCAAAGTGTTTGGTTTGTCAGCAAGTGGTGCATTCAGGTTGACTTCAGCCAGTGATGGTACCCGAGTGGAAATGGGACAGAATTATGATGGATTTCGTGGCAGGTTTATCTTTAACTCCGAAAAAGAAAGATGTCATCTGGGTTGTTGTTGATAGATTAAGGAAATTAGCTCATTTTATACCGGCAGGTACTAACTATTCACTTGATAAGCTAGCTAACTATACATTGCTGAGATTATGAGATTGCACGGAGTGCCTATTTCTATTATTTCGGATAGAGATCCAAGGTTTACTTCAAGGTTTTGGAAAAAGTTGCAAGAAGCTTTGGGTACAAAATTGAATTTGAGTACTACGTTTTATCTATAAACCGACGGTTAATCAGAAAGAGTAATTTAGATTCTTGAAGATATGCTCCGATGATGTGTTCTAGAATTCAAAGGTAATTAGGAGAAATATCTACCTTTGGTTGAATTTGCTTGTAACAGCAGTTATCAATCGAGTATAAAGATGGCAACGTATGAGGCATTGTATGGTCACAAGTGTTGAACTCTGTTGTATTGGATTGAGCTTAATGAAAGGCAGATTCATAGGGTCGACTTGGTAAGAAAAAGTGAATGTGATCCGTGATTGTTTGAAAGCCACTTCAGATCGACAAAATTCATACGCAGATTTGAAAAGAAAAGAGATCAGATTTCAAATTGGTGATAAAGTGTTTTTGAAAGTATCTTCGTGGAAGAAGATCCTGAGGTTTGGCCATAAAGGAAAGTTGAGTCCACGTTTCATTGGGCTGTATGAAGTTATTGACTGAATAGGGCCAGTGGCGGTTAGCCTTACCAGCAGAGTTGGAAAGAATTCATAATGTGTTTCATGTGTCGATTTTAAGACGATATCGTTCTGATCCTTCACATGTAATTTCTCCAACAGAGATTGAGATCCATCCGGATATGACATATGGTGAAGAACGAA
This sequence comes from Gossypium stocksii, assembly GCA_020496765.1. Classification (NCBI taxonomy): domain Eukaryota; kingdom Viridiplantae; phylum Streptophyta; class Magnoliopsida; order Malvales; family Malvaceae; genus Gossypium; species Gossypium stocksii. The sequence goes on from CM035621.1 coordinate 44,651,874, forward strand.
TCAAGATTTTAGCTTGAGAAGTTAAGTAGTTGAGAAATAAAAGTATAGCCTTAGTGAAAGTTTTATTGCAATGACATGGGGTCAAAGAGGCTACATGGGAACCTGAGGAAGCCATCAGGAAATAGTACCCAAACCAATTTACTGGTAAGATTTTCGGGAACAAAAATCCTTAAATGTGGGAGAGTTGTAACAACCCGATTTTGGGGCTAGTCAGAAAAGTGCCTTTGGGACCACAAATTTGAAGTAGAAATGTTAATTTTATTGTTTCTTCAAGGTTTACAGTATGATTAAATGCTTGCGTGAAAATTTTGTAAGGAAATTTTATTGATAGGATGTCTAATTTGACTAATAGGACTAAATTGCAATAGGTGCAAAATATGTGTTCTAGAAGCTTGAGGTGTCAAATTGCTATGAGATTTTAAATTGGAAGTCCTTAGGTGGTAATTAGACCATTATATTCTAAGATGGACAAAAATGGACATGGTTAGGTGAAATTTCAAAGTTATGCATTAAGTGCATTTTAGCCATTTGGTAAATAAAGACAAATAACTAAAATAAAAGACTTCATCTTCATCAATTTAGTCACCTAGCCAAAATTTCAAGGGTCTTCATAGCTAGGGATATGGCCAAGCTTCCAAGCTCGATTGTCGTTCTTGTTTCATTTTTAATGAATTTTATGTTTTTGAGATCCTTGTAACCTAATCTAGCAATTTCAAGGACTAATTTGAAAGGAAATCAAAGTCTAAAATTTTACCCATGTTGGATATTTATGTATTTTGATGTCTAATGGTAGAAAATGTATGTTTGGTGTTAGATAAACAATATTTACCAAGTGATTTTTGATGAAAATGTCAAAAATGACCTATTTGTAAAAGTGATAAAATTTGTGTGTAAAATCTGAATAAATGAGAAATGTAGGTTGTCATGAGCATAATAAAGGTTTGGCTAGGCTTGGGTAATGAAGAAATTATATGAAACTCATTTTACGAACATAAAGACTAGAGTCTAAAAACTTGAAAAATTAAGGGCAAAAATGTAATTTTTCCATAATATATTTTTGGGTAAATTTGAACAATGTGATGATTGAATGGGTTAAATTTGCTATTATAGATCAAGAAAAACGAATTTTGGACCTAGATCGGGGGAAAAGCAAAGCGTTTGATGATTAGGTCACATTTTTACTATTTTTGTACCAAGCCAAGTTTATATGTAAAGAATGCATCGTTATGTTTAAATTTTAAATGCTTAATGTATATAATTGCGGTGAATGCTTGAAATTTTGTATTAATTGTGAATACAATGCTTCAAAAATTATTCGACAAAAAATTCAACAAAGTAAAAGTCCCAGTTGAACCTTAGGAATAAATAGGATGCAAATGTCATGACATTAGGGTCATTGAGATTACGTGTAAGACCCTATCTGGGATATGGCATCAGTATGAGGTTTCGTGTAAGACCATAGCTGGGCTATGGCATCGATACGAGATTACATGTAAGACCATATCTAGGATATGGCATTGGTATTGTATACTTGTGGTTCATGAGTATCCTTTAGTATTCTGAATGGTTCAACGGGTGAATTAGAGATGAGAATGAGTACAAAAATGATTATGAGATGATTATGTTGCAAATTGGTACTGGTATGTACATATAAACTCATAAGTAATGAGCTCGATAAGTGATGAACTTTGGTAAGGTGATGATTGAGTAAGTTATGACTTTAAGATGTCAATGATGATCATGTTAGCTTTATCCTATTAATTGTATGTTGAATGTGTGGTTATGATGCTTATTATTTGCATAGGAACTTACTAAGCTATATAGCTTACTCCCCTTTCTTTCCCTTGTTTTATAATGTCACCAAGCTAGCTCGGGGTTCGAAAATCTTCGGGGTTTCATACACGCTATCAATAATTGTTTTGATATTAATGATTTCAACATTTTGAGATATGGCATGTATAGGGGACTTAGTTATTTTGTTATGTGTCTTAATTGATTTGGCCTATTATGTTGGCCTATATTGGTTGAAAGTTTATTTTGTATAAGGCCATTTGAAATTGGCTAATTGGCAATTTGTATAATCATATGTTGATGCATTTCATGAATGTGTGAATTTGCATGATTTGAGTTTATAAGTATGTGATGTGTATGTATGATGGTTGTGGCATGTGAATGAGGCGTTAATGCATTAATTGTGGATGTTTTGGTTGCTTAAGTATATTATTATGTTTTGTGTTGTGGAATTGGTTTAAGTGTAGGTATGAAATAGGGTGGCAAATGGCTTGGTAAATAGCCTTTATTTTGTCTATATGGGTAGACACACAGACGTGTGTCTAGGCCATGTGTGACACACGGTCAGTGCCACGGGCATGTGTTTTGGCTGTGTGTCCCCTACACCTTAATTTGTAAGAAACAAAATGCCCAGGTTTTTACTTACAAACAGAGGCACGGGTGTGTGTCTTAGCCGTGTGGACGGCATGTCTTGAACAGGGGCATGTGCCCTGACTGTGTGAAGTCTGCACCTATTTTTGTGAAAATTTATTTTCCACACGGCCTAGCACACAGTTGTGTGACTTGGTTGTGTGATCTCAATTTGTTCCTAGGTTGCAAGTCAGAGAGTTACATGAGGTAGGGACACAGGGGTGTGTGACCACACGGCCTGCCTACACGAGCGTGTGACCCCTGTAATGTGGGAAATTTTCTAAGTTTTGTAAAATTTTCTAAACTTCTCAGTTTAGTCCCGAACCACTTTCCAAGAATGTTTCGGGTCTCGTAGAATCGTATTAGCGACTTTATGATTAATTGCAAAAAGTTTTAATTTGGATGCAAATTTATGGTTCGGGACTGTATGAATGTTTGTGATATAAGTCCGATAATGCCTCGTACCTTATTCCGGCGTTGAATACGGGTAAGGGGTATTATACAACAAATATTTATTCACAATCAAATAGCTAAAAACTAACATTCCAAAATCCCAGTTATGTTGAAGAACTTTCGACAATAAAACTTTAAATTGAACTTACTGGCCAATGAATTCAACTAGAAGGAGAAGTCAGACCCTGTACAGAACCAGTGTAACGTAACATAACAAAAAGGAAGGTCACTTGAAAAGAAGAAACCAAAATGAAGAAACTAAAGAACGAAAAAGAATGACAAAAAAACGTCGCAGGAAAAAAAGAACAAAATAAGAAATAAAACACACCGAATATTTCTAGAAGGTTTTAAACAACCAACCGAAACTAACTACCATACAACGAAATTTAAAAATAAAACATTCCCCTATTGCTTTTGCTGGGATTTGAACACAAGATGAAGGATTATACAGGAGCTTAACCATTGAACCAACAAGCTCATTCTTGACATCAATTGACTGAATTTAACTTATAAACCAAACGTTTAAAGGTAAGGGTTTAAACAAAATAAAAAAATTTCTAGAAATAGGATTCGAATCCAAAACCTTATACACATACCCAGAACACTTAACCACTGAACCACACCAATTTACTTGTTAAAACTCTTTAAGATTTAAACTTATAATCGAGAGACAACCACTCTTGGTTTCAAAATCCAATTTCTTCTAACTCGATTTTTGGGATGTTATAGAAGTTTTGTTATACATGTATATGAATTTAAATACTATGATCTTGCAATGTGAATTACTAACTTATTGGTGGTCTTATGTAACTGTATACAAACATATGAAAGGATGCCAAGAATAGGTTATGTCATGCATTGTGTTTCAAACACTTAAACTGTTAAATCATTAAGTTGAGTTAAGTTTCTTATGAACTTACTAAGTTTACCTAAAGCTTACTCTATTTCATTTTTTTGTTTTCTGTAGTTGACATTTTTGTGGAACTTAGTGATTGGATCACTCCAGGGCTCACGCTATCCAGCATCAATCTCAGTAGACTTTTGAATCGTTCCTAAACGATTTTGTAACATGTATATAAGTTTTGATATGAATGAGCTCCTATGTTGAATAATGATGGAAATGGCCTTATGCAGTGGTTGTTTTTAATGTATATATATTATGTTTATAAACAAATTGATGTCAAGGAAGTAAGTTATACTTGAAGTACTTGAATGGTTGATAATTTTGAAGGTAGATTGAATGAATCAATATGGATTAGGTTTAGGTGTATTTGGCATGATTTCTAAAGACTTAACATGAAGATAAGAGATGTTGAATTGTATTTTATTTATAGGTAATGTGGTTGAATAATTGGCATGTTGAATGTCAATTGGTTATATGTAAATCGTGGTTTGATCGATGGATAAAATACATACTTTTGTATGATTTGAATGATATTTTATGTAGGTTTATTTGTGTTTAAATTGTCTATTGAAGGGAAACTTGAATTAAACATGTAAAGTGTTTTCAAACTTATGATTTTTTATTATTTGGGTAAAAGTATCGATACCAAGGACCAAGGTGTCGATACTTTACCAAATGAACAGTATTTTCCAAATTTGGCAGAATGCTAGAATGGTATTCATATAGATTTTGGTATCAATACCTATCATAAAAATATCAATACTTATTTCTTTGGTATCGATACTCAGTCCCAAGTTTTGAAATTTGTCAGATTGATCCTTATTCATGCTCGAATCAGGTAAACTATGATTGTTTGATCGATTTAATCTTAGATATGTTTAAAATTATTATTTTTTGTACAATTGGTATAAATTGTTGTGATTAAATGACCTAATTTACATAATCATTTCGATAGTGGTGGCAACAACCTGAAACTCAGGTTCGACGACCAAACCGGGCTAAGGGTGTTACAAGGACAACAACCTACCCAATTAGAAAACATTTCTAGTGTATACTATGAAGATGGAAACATGTTCGAAAATTGCCCATCAAACCCAGAGTCCATTTACTATATGGGTAACCAAAATCAAAATAGAAGTAGGCCAGGACCACAATCCAACTTTTATAATCTTTCATGGCAAAACCATCTAAATTTCTCATGGAGTTACCAATGAGCCAGTCCTAGCAACAGTTACATGCAATCCAAACCAAATCAACCACTAGGATTGACCAACCAAGTACAAAAACCACCACAAGCAGAATCTTTCAATAGTTTGGAAAACTTGTTGGAATTATACATGGTGAAGAATGATGCAATAATCCAAGGCCAAGTAGCAACGTTGAAAAACTTGAAGAACCTAGTGGGTCATTTAGCTAATGAACTTCGAAGTAGACCTCAAAGAGCTTTGCCCAGTGACTCGAAAAACAAGAGATGTTTGGGCAAGAAGCATTGCAAAGCGGTCATTTTACGAAATGAAAAGACATTAAAGCCCAAAAACGTCAAGATTAAAGATGAGTATGTTGATGCTTAAGACAAAGAGGAAGTTCAACCAAGTGTTGAAACTCTCATTTCACAGAAGTTGAATTCTAAAAAATTTTATTAGGGAAACCTTAAACCAGTCAATTTTGATAATCTAACACCTTTTTCAGGTAAAAAAAAGTGTCGTAGAAGAATTGTCTAGCAAAAGTTAAGACCCCACCACCCCTTATCCTTAAAGACTCCAACAACAAAAGTAGGAGGTCTAATTTAGAAAGCTTGATACCCATGTCTGTCTTTAAAAAATTGGGAATTGGTGAAGTTAGTCCAAGAACAATTATGCTTCAACTAGCAGATAGGTCCTTAGCACATGTAACACTCATAGCCCATTGCCGTCGCTAGAATAGGGTTACAGAGTATTACTATACAATTTAGAACATTCTATAATAATAACATTCAATTCATCAAATTAATTAACAATATTCATATATGATTTAAAATGAAGTAAGACATACATTCACAGGTCTTAAATCAAACTTATAGGGCCTTAAAAATAGTTTGGAAGCAATTAGGGACCAATTCGGAACAAAACAAGAAATTTGGGATAAAAGTGAAAAATTTTCCAAAACAAGGGTCACACAGCCATGTCTCTTGGTCGTGTGACAGAGCCCAGACCATATGGCTCCAAATAGGCCCATGTGGTTATCTCACACGCCCGTGTGCATGGGCCATGTAACTTTCTGACTTGGGTCACACGGCCGAGTCGCAAGCTATGTGCCCACCCATGTGAACCTTGCACCTAACACGCTAGGGGCACACGCTCGTGTGACACACACGATGTAACACCCCTTACCGATGTTCATCACCAGAACAGTATATAACGCGTTACCGAACTTAAACATCAACATCCATGCAAAACTAGGCCATAAAATTTTGAACTTTTCATTCACATGCATATCGTCCCTTTTACGAGCCTACGAAGCCCTAAACATACATTGGGGGTGTTTCGAGACTAAACCGAGAACTTTCAGAACTTTCGGGAGACTTAAAAAAATTTTCATGCTTTGGAAAGTCACACGCCCGTGTGGGTAGGTCGTGTGATCTCACACCTAGTCGGAACAGTGGTTTCGGGACCACAAATCTGACGAGGAAAAATTTATTTTTATTATATGTTTATGGTCTACAATTTCACAGAATGATTTCATGAAAATTTTGCTCGAAAATTTTGACGTTTGGGCACTCTTTAGTCAAAAGGACTAAATTGTAAAAAGTGCAAAAGTTGAGTTTTACATGTTAGAGGTGTCCAATTGTTTTGAAATTTTAAATTGAAGGTCCTTAAATGGTAATTAGACCATTGGTTAATTTGTTGGACAAAAATGGACATGAAATAGGTGAAATAGAATATTTTTAAGTTAGGGGCATTTTGGTCATTTAGTAATTAAATGATTAAATAAACAAAATTAAAAGCCAATTTTTGTCCATCTTCAACCCCATGGCCGAATTTCACAAGGGGAAACCATGGCTAGGGTTTTTAAGCTTCCAAGCTCGATTGTAAGTCCGTTCTAGCCCTTTTTAATGATTTTTACGTTTTTGAAATCCTCGTAAAAAGATCTACCTATTTCTACCATTAATTTGAGACATGGTTAAAGTCTAGGGTTTTGACCCATGATGAATATGTGTGTATTTTGATGTTTAATGGTAGAAAATGCATGTTTATGGTTAGAGAAACAACTTTTACTATGTCATTTTCGACGAAAATGTCCAAAAGGACTAGTTTGTAAAAGTTATAAAATTGGTCATAAGAGTGTGATTTAGTGGAAATTGTGGACTGCTATAGTTATAAAATGGTTCAGCTAGGCTTAAAGTATAAGAAATTGAATGAAAATAATTTTACGAGCCTAGGGGCAAAATTATAAATATGTGAAACTTTAGGGGTAAAAATGTAATTTTTCCATAATATGATTTTTGGGTCACATTGAATAATGTGACTAATAAATAAATTAATTGTGATATTATAGATCAAATAAAATGAGGTTTGGAACTAGAACGAGGGAAAAACGAGAAATTGACGAATAAGTCATTTTCACCGATTGTGCTACTGAGTAAGTTTGTATGTAAATCATTTTCATATTTAGATAAATGGTATGAATTGTGGTTGAATATTTGATGTAATTGACAAAATATCGGCAAGTGAGAAATTTCCCGGTTGAACCTTAGGAATAAAAATGGATACGAGTGACATGTTCACTAAAAACCTATGTGAAATCTAAGTGAAATAAGTGATTCAGGTGCTGGTCCATACGTTCTACCAGTGGCTGAGTTATTCGGCATGTTTTATGGATACTCAACAGCTTGTGTGAGTAGCACCGTATAGTTTCGTCATGACTGACAGCTTGTGTGAGTAGAACCCAAGATTGTGACTATGTGAAACGGGTGCTGGACTTATAAGTTCTACCAGTGGCTGGGTAATCCAACACGTGTTACGGATACCTGACAGCTTGTGTGAGCAGCACTGAGTAGTTACATATGATCGATAGCTTGTGTGAGCAGACCCATGAATGTGATTAGCTTGAGAGCGAGCCTATGTGAAAAGTGTGATATGAAGTAGCTTTAGCTATAAGTGTGGCACTTATGTGCAAATTTCTGTGTATCCATTATTATTTCGATGCGTTCAACGAGAAATGACTAAGTATAAACGAAAAATGACTAAATGTAATTGAATGTGATTATGTGATGAACAAGTGCAGGTACATGTGTATATATATTCCTGAGCAATGTGCTCGATATGTGATCGAACTTTGGTAAGGTTGATATGAAGTAAGTATTTCAATGAAATTTACTATAAAGAAAACATGAAAGAGTGAAATTTAGAAACAAAACAGTTTTGGACAGCAACAATTATATGACTTTGAAAAATCACCAAAAATGATGGAAAATGAATTAGAGGTTGAATAAGATATGAAATAAAATCTTATTGAGTCTATTTTCATATAAAAGTGACAGTGTAAGCAAAAGAATTTCATATTATGAGATATTTGAATTCTTGTGAAACAGAGTCAGAATGATTTTGGAATCCCTTATTTTGACTTTGAAAAATAAGTAAAAATTGTAAAATAATAATTTTTGGTTATAATTTATATGCTTAAAATCCTTAATGAGTCTATTTTCAATAGAAATAAATAGGAACATCATCTAAATCTGGTACGAGGAGATAAATAATTTTTAGTGAAGAGGGGTTCGAACTGTCAGACAGCGAATAGGGGTAACTTTAAAGAATAAACTGTACTTACTGGCTAAACCATTTTGAAAATTTTATGGTAAAAAGATATGTGACTCTAGTTTTAGGGAAAATTTGCGGATCTTAATTTGGAGTTTTGTAACTCAAGATATAAATAATTTAGTGTCTATGACTCGAGTAGACAGCTTAATGTGAACATGAGTAAATAGTGGAACTATGTGCAACAACGATTGTATTGTCCTGAGAACATATTGTGAGGATTGGTAAAAGCATGTTAATTAATTTCTTATTATTTACATGCCAACTTGCTAAGCTATATAGCTTACCCCCTTCCTTTCCTTTTTCCTATAGGGTCACAAATGCTAGCTCGAGTTGGAGGTCGTCGGAGATTCTATCACACTAACCAGCCACTGATTGGTATCAATGATTTCCTAGCATTTTAAGTCTATGGCATATATAGGGACTTGGTTATGTGTGTATATATTATTATAAGTTAGCTAATTGTAACGGCTAATAAATGGTTAAAGGTTTGTTCTATGAGAATGTAACATCCCGAAAAAGGGCCTAAATAGAACAGTGGTTGGGAAACCATAAATACGAGATAGAAAAGCTTATTACAATGAATTATCATGATTTACTGAGTGATTGGATGCATGTGTTAGACTACCGATAAGAAATTTTATAGATTACATGTTTAATTTGTCTATTAGGGCTTATTTGCAAAAGTTGCAAAATATGCATTCTAGTTTATAAAGTGCTTGATTGAAATGAGGGTTTAAAGTAGAGGTCTTTAAATAGTAATTAGATCATTAAAGTTTGATGGACAAAAATAGACATGGTTAGTAAGTAAGGTATTTAAGGGCATTTTGGTAAAATGCCTTCATTAATGAATAAAGACAAAATAACATGAAATAAGCTATCATCTTCTTCTCCATGGCCGAATGTAGCAAGGGAACACCATGGCTAGGGTTTGTTCATCTTTCAATCTTCATAGTAAGTCCGTTCTAGCCCCGTTTTTCATGTTCTTTACATTTTTGGAATCCCGGCAACTTTTAAGCTAATTCTACTATTAATTCGAGCTAGGGTTTATATTTGGAAAATTACCCATAGGTGAAAAGTGTGTATTTCGATGTTTTATGACAGAATATGAAGCTTAGAATTATGTTAAACGACTTTTGCTAAGCGATTTTCAGTGAAAACGAGTAAAGCGACATAATCGATAAAAATTATTATTGTTCATAAGTGCATGATAACCAGCATGTCCTAAAACATAGGAATTAAGGATAAATTTTAATTTCTGAGCTTTGGGGCAAAAGTATATATACGCAAAAGTTTAGGGGCAAAAATGTAAATTTTGTAAAAATATGTTTTAGGTCCGAAATGATTAGTGCATTGATTAAATAAGTGATATGATGTTTTAGATCCCAAAAAACGAGATTTGGATCTAGAACAAGAGAAAAATCGAAAATAGAGAAAATTGGTCGAAATGCCCGTTTTGGTATCGAGGTAAGTTCATGTGTTTAATAAGCATTTAATGAAGCATGTTTGAATGCTAAATTGATATATTAGTTATAAATGTTTTAGTATTGATTTTTGAATGTAATGACAATAAGTAAGAAATGTTTGACAATAATTCCACATTAAAAGTGAGCATTCGAATAAGTTTATATATAAAACCATAGTGGTAATGTGGCTTTGTATAAGATCAAGAAAGTATTGAATAGCATAATTTAAGGAAAGTAAGATAAATTGAGGATATGATGAGATTGAGAATGTAAGTATGTAAGTTGAGTAGCATTTTATTATTATGAAATTGTTGTTATTATTATTGAGTTATGTGACTGACCTTGAGAATTTTGAGCAAGTATGTTTTAGCTATGAATTGACAAGGCATTAATATTTTAAAGTCCATGCTTATAATCATGGGAACTAAGGAAGGATTGACGGAAAAAGACCATGGTTGACCCATGACAACATAAGATAAGGATACCAAGTAAGACCATGCCAAGGCATGGCATTGGTAAGTTTTACAAAGCAAGGAAATCATGTAAGACCATGTCAAGACATGGCATTGACAAGTTACCATAAGGCAAAGATCCCATGTAAGACCACGCCAAGGCATGCATTGGTGAATTCACAAGGCAAGGATACCAAGTAAGACCATGCCAAGGCATGGCATTGGTAAGTTTTACAAGGCAAGGAAATCATGTAAGACCATGTCAAGACATGGCATTGATAAGTTACTATAAGGCAAAGATCCCATGTAAGACCATGCCAAGGCATGGCATTGGTGAATTCACAAGGCAAGGATACCACGTAAGACCATGTCAAGACATGGCAATGGTAAATTTCAAAAGGAAAGGTACTTGAGTAATCCAAAGAGTAAGTCAAAGAGATGAAAAGGTAAGATCATGAGGAAAGAGCACATGTATGTACATAAGGCTTATTAATATTGAGGTTATAAGTTGATGATATTAAAAGTATTTTAATGAGTATATTCAAGTATTAAGTAAGTGATAAGTTTTTAATTATACTTATGACACTTTGTGACATGATTGGCAATATGCCTATATATTATGAAAGAGTATTAATGTGTTAAGTGAGATGTTGCCATAAGCAAGCTATTAAGTAAGGTATTTCTTTTATTATTCCGAGCCTTTGGTAAGGTTACCAATGAGTAAGATGGGAAAGTGAGAACTTAACATTATTTATGCAAATTATGAAAGCTTAATAATAAGCTAAATTCATTACTAATGCCTATTATTTTACATGTGAACTTACTAAGCTTTATAAGCTTACCTCTTTTCTTTCCCCTGTTCCAGAGTTATATCAAACAAGGTCGGGTTGGAGGTCATCGGAGATCGCTTCACACTTTCGACTATCAAGTTACCAATTGGGTATTTACATTAAAACATTTTCAGTTATGGCATGTATAGGGACTTAGTCATTTTGTGTGTATGTCCTTATGATATGACTAAAGAATGCATGTGAATACTTGATAATGATTAGCTATTGAAATGGCTAATTAAGAACATGTGTTGATGTTATATATGCCTAAATGAGGTTTAATGCAAAGAAATTATGAAAAAGTAAAAGTTGGTTATGAAACAGTTTTGGGATAGCAGCAGTGACATGATTTTGAAAAATCATTAAAAATTGTAGAAATGGAATTAAATGGTGAATGAGATATATAATTAAATTTTCTTGAGTCTATTTTCATAGGAAAGAAATAGAGCAAGCAAAGGAAGTCTATATTCTAAGATATTTAAATTCTTGTGAGATTCGTTTAGAATGACTTCGTGATCCCCTGTTTTGATTTAGAAATTTACTAAAAATTGTACAAAAAGGATTATGAGTCATAATTTATATGTCTATATTCCGTAGTGAGTATATTTTCAAGAGAAACAAATACAAACATTATCTGAATTCTGTATAATGAGATAATCTATTTTTAATGAAGAGAGGTCAGGTTCGCTGGACTATGAAACAAGGGAACATTTAATGAATAAACTGTATTAATTGGCCAAACCAAAAATTCTGGAAAAATTATGGTAAGAAGATATATGAGTCTAGTTTCAAATAAAATTTATGGATTTAAATTTCAAGTTTCGTAACTCGAGCCATAATTAATTTAGTGACTATTACGCAGGTGGATATTTTTATTATGAACAGTGAAATAAATTGTTTTGATTTGTGTAAGTAATCGGAAAATTTTTAATGTTCCTGGTTTGGTCCTGAGCCGTTTCAATTGCATATTTTAGGGCCTCGAGGGCCCTTTTTAGGAATATATTGGATGAATGTGAGAGAATTAATTTTAAAAGTAAATTTTTATGCCACGAACTAGTAAGATAAGTATAGTAACGCCTCTTGCTTGACTCCGGCGACTGTCTCGGGTAAGGGGTGTTACAGAGAAGCCGTGTAATTTGGTTTGTATTTGCTAATTGGGTTGCAAGTCTATAACATTTATATGCCTATCCCAATGATGTGTGTGAAGTGATTTATAATTACTTGTAAAATGATCGAGAATTTGGTCAGTAAGCATGCTAGTATAATTAGGCTAAGTGATTAGTGTAGGAAGTGGTTATGTTGCATGTGTATAAAGTTTAAATTTGAATGGAAAATTGTGAGTTAGAAATAATCTGTTATATGTGACAGCCCGTGTCCCAGGCCATGTGTACCAAAAAGTGACTAAAATCATGCTTAAATCTCATCCAATTACATAGGTACCTAAACCAATTCATAACACATGATCACAAGACTATAACCACACCTAAAAGCAACCAAAACATACCAATTTCAACCATCTAGAACCAAACCAAGTTGTCATTCATGAAGATATAAAATAATGCTCATACCCAAACATTATCATTTCATATCACCTACAAGTCATAACATACACACCAACTAATCTATCTCAATCTCACCATGTCATACTTAAACATGATACTTACATTCCTTGGGCAAACACTCAAGGTCAACTTTGAGTTTAACAAGCATACCATATAAGGTTACCATTCCACAACATCAAACATACCAAAACACGACACATAGCTAGGAAACATTAGAAACATAATCATTTGCCCTATTACATGCCATATAACCAAAATGTTTACTAAATCTACCAAAGAGTCCTCGAGATAGTGTGATTTTTCGAGCTGATTCGATCTCCCCTCCACAAATATAATATACAAGAAAAGGACAAGACATGAGTAAGCTTACGGAGGCTTAGTAAGTTCATTGGGTAAATGATAATCTTACCAGATTAAACATAATAAAACAATGTATATGATTTAAGAACTAAGTTCCTGACAATCACAGCTCACAATAAGTGAGTATTGCATAGTACAATAATTCAAATCATACCCCATTGTACTATTATTTCAACTTTCCAAAAACACTTATACTTAGATAGTTTACATCATCAAAATGCCATATGATAAATGATAGTAACCAAGTCATAGCTTCTAACAATATCTCATCTCAAGTAATTGAAAGCGTAACACTCATTCAAGTTAACATTTATAACTTTAACCGGCTCACGATACTACTCACACAAGCTGCAAAGACTTCGCAACACATGCAGGATCTCAACCCATCGCTACAGTCTGTATCACCGGTACATAGTACCTACTAAATGATCACTGGCTCAAAGCCTGCTAAACAAATCACCAGCCTGAGGCCTATTATTTCAGCATACCACGTACTTACCATACTCATTTGTTATTCCTTCTTTAAACATTCAATGGATAAATACAACATTAGATCAAATTCTAATAAATCATGTAATATGTAAGAAATTGTTATAAACATAAAAAAATTACAAACTTACCGAATTGATTGCAGCAACAACCAAAGTACAAGGACTACTTAGCTACTTTGTCATTTCCTAGGTTATCAACACGTTCTTGATCTAATATAATAATTTCATCCAATTAACTAAATCAACAACAAAATTAAATAATTTTATGCAACTAAGTGCTTTTTGACATTTTACAAAATTGTCCTCAACATTTCACTTTTACTCAATTTAGTCTCTAAGCCCCATACATGCAAATTAACCATTTTTCCTTTTTAACCCACCATGACCAAACCTATTAGGCCCTCTCTACAGCTCCTATTTATTGTTAACTCACATCAAATCCTCATAGTTTGTCACTTTTAACAGTTTAGTCCTTTAACATTAAAATTGTCAAAAACTACATTACAAAATAGTCTTATCTAACAACCAAGCTTAATAATCTAACATGAAACTTCAAAAACAACTCAAACTCTTCAATGACACAATCCACAACATTTGACAATTTTACAAATTAGTCCTCGTGTTAGGTAGATTAAAACTAATACGAATTCAAAAACATATTACGAAAAAAGGACAAGATTTCACTTACTATCAAAGATTGAAGTTCAACTGAATATCCAAGTCTTCTTTTAGGGTTTTAGTTCTAAAGATGAAAATTATTTTTATCAAGTTGATTTTTATCATTTTATATTTTACTTATTAAATTACCTTTCTACCCTTAATTATAACATCATATTATCCACTACCACTTAATTCAATTTCTATTTAATACCTTTTTACATTAAGGACCAACATTTACGACTTTAATGATTTAGTCCTTTTTATTTAATTAACTATTTAAACAATAAAATTTCATAACCAAATTTTAGTACGACACTAATAACCTTGTAAATATTAAATAATTAGTATTTACTGGTCAACATATTGGAGTCGTGGTCTCAAAACCATTGTTTCCAATACCACTAAAAAATGGGTTGTTACAACACTTCCAAAAGGAAAAATCTAGGATGTATTGGTACATGTAGATAAATTTATTTTTCCTGCTAACTTTATTATCTTAGATTTTGAAGTAGATAAAGAAGTACTAATCATCTTAAGACGACCTTTCTTGGCGATCGAAAGGACCTTAATTGTTGTGAAGAAGGGTGAACTCATCATGCGAGTTCAAGATGATCAAGTGATTTGCCATAATTTGAAATGGAAAATTAAGCTTCCCTGGTATACTTAAGAAGCTTATTCTCAAGAAAATTAGCATCTCTTTTGTAGTTTTTGTAACTTTTGGATTTTAAGTTAATAACAGTAAATGCTTCGTTTTGCTCATTTTGAGAACCAATTTGGCCAGTAGTGCTATTGGGGGTCCTAACATGTGGTTGAGTGTTGTAGGGACGTGTTAGAAGTTGAAATGAGCAAAAATGGAACAAAAGGAGAAGTTTTCACAATATCCAAACCTTGGAATCGCGATACCTCCAATATCCCCTTACCCATATTCGACGCTGGGACAGAGTACAAGACGTTACCTAACTAACACACATGCAAACATACATTCTCGGGTCATAAAACTTTTTTCTAATTAAAACTTTTCAAACTTTGTCTTGCAGCCTTTAATATGGACCTATGAGACCCAAAACATGCTTTAGAAACAATCTGAGACTAAACCGAGCATTATCGTCAATGTTAGAAAATTTCATTAAAACAGGGCACACGCCCGTGTGAAAGGGCGACACGCCCATGTAATCACATAACATGGCCATGTTGAAAGCCCGTGTAGCTCACACGGCCTAAGCATTTAGGGACATGCCCATGCCCTATGCCCATGTAGATTTAATTTCTAACATCAAACCAATAGGGGTTTGCACACGGCTTGACACACCCCTCTGTCCCTGGCCTGTGTCCCTTGCACGGCCATGACACGCCCGTGTCTTAGCCCATGTGTGAAAACCTTGACATTCTGTTTCTGACGTCAGTAACAATTTAAGGTCACACAACCAAGGCACATGCCCGTGCTAGGCCGTGTGGTGGATTTAATTTCACATGTAAAGTGCAGACTTCATTGGCCTAGGCACATGCCCATGTCCTATGGCCATGTCTCCCACACGGTTGAGACACACAACCGTGTCTTAACCCGTGTGGTTACTACTGGGTATTCTAACTTAGCCAACTTAAGGTGCATGGGACACACGGCTTGACCACAGGCCCATGGGGCGGACCGTGTGTCACACACAGTCTAGACACATGCCCGTGTGTCTACCCGTGTGGACAATATAAGGCTATTTACCAAGCCTTATTCACACCCTTACTTGCACCAGCAAACCCATACATGATCATATGACTAATTCAGCCACAATTCAAGGCTACTACACTTCATTCACAAGCAACACTTATCACATACTCAACCAAGAAAAATACACACTCATGAATAACATCGACATTTTCATATATCAATAACGAATATTAGCCATCATCCATGGCTTTATACAAAATGAGGCAATTTCTATGACAAGCCAACACATTGGGCTCCAAAACAATATGACACTTAACAAAAGATTAAGTCTCTATACATGCCATTACTTAAAATACTAAAAACTAACTATACAAAGTGCTTCTATTGATAGTGTGATCGATGCCTCTGACGTCCGTTGATCCACGAGCTAATTAGGCGGCACTATAAGAAAAGGGAAAAGAAAAGGAGTAAGCACAAAGCTTAGTAAGTTGCATATAAATATTTAACAACTATATACCATTCATTAATATTCTCACAACATATTATCATTTGCACATATTCATAAACACTTATAGGCATAACTTACTCATTTTCACCCTTACAATTTACATAACATAAATCGAGCTCAATCGTCGTAAATTTCGTTTAGGTACCTGCATCACTCACAACATAGTCATAGCATTTCTCATTCTCGACATAAGTTCTCAATCACCAGTTGAACCATTGGAATATTAAAGGGTATCCTAATAAGCCTCATACGTAGGGTAGAATACCGATGCCATGTTCCAAACATGGTCTTGCACTGGCTCACACATCAAAGTCGATGCCATGTCCCAGACATGGTCTTACACTGACTCTCATATATTGAGGCCGACGCCATGTCCCAGACATGGTCTTACACTATCTCTCCTTTATCCATACTGATGCCATGTCCCAAAATGGTCTTACACTGACATATCTCAAAGCCAACGCCATGTCCCAAACATGGTCCTACACTAGCTCTCATCTATCGGTGCTAATGCCATGTCTTAGACATGGTCTTACACTAGCTCACATGTTGAGGCCGCAGCCATGTCCCAGACATGGTCTTACACTAGCTCTCGAATAACCCTAGTATCATGCATGAATATCCTATCTATTCCTACGGTTTAACAGGGATTTCACCATATCATTCTCATCATACAAATTCATGATCACAATCAAACATTTTATACTATGTTAAGTAATCAATGCATTATCACAATAGATTTGTAATATTTACACGCAACTTACCTCGGTATACAAAATATGGGCGACTAATCAATTTAGTCCACTAGCTTGGTTTTTCCCCGGTCAAGGTCCAGATTTTGTATTTCTTAATCTAAAATAACAAACATTCACAAATTTAATCATCATATTAATTAAGGCATTCCATAATTCATATTTTGGCAAAATGAACATTTTGCCCCTAGACTTTTACAAAATTACGATTTTATCCCTAGGCTCGTAAAACGATTTTTATCAAATTTTCTCATTAACCAAGCCTAGCAGAATTCTTTTTACACTTATGGAAGCCTAAAATTTCAATTATTTCACATAATTTCTATCTATTTTACAACTTCTACAAAAAGGTCCAACTTAGGTGGTTTTCAAGAAAATCTTTTCACAAAAGTTGTTTGTTTATCAAATAATATTCTTTTTCTTCCATGAAAACCCATCAAACAATATAAATGCTCTCATGGAAAAACACTAGACTTTCAACCATTTTACAAAATAGTCCCCCCATTAGTTAGCTTATGCTACAAGGGTCCCAAAAGTACAAAAATTATCAAGAAAAGTCATCAAAATCACTTACTTATGAGGAAGCTTAGTGGCTGAAAGTTTTAAGCTTCAAAAAATCTTTTCTTGCTGATATTTTCGGTAGTGTGGAGAAGAAAGATGAAAGAAAAATGAAGCTATTTTTTTGTTTTATTTTAATACCTAATAGTCATCTAATACACCTAAATTTTAACTTTTCAATCCCTTTTGCCTCCATGGCTTGCCAGCCCTCTAAAATAGGCCTATTTCTCATTAAATACCTCCACATTAAGGTTCATAGCTATTTGACACTATTTACTAATAAAATAAAACTTTTGCCCTCTATGCGATTTAGTCCTTTTTCTCAATTGGGCCCACAATCGCTTAAATTAATTCACCAAAATTTTTATACACTTATATAATCATGCTATAACACATAAAATAATATTAAAAAATAATTTCTCTGACCTCAAATTTGTGGTTTCGAAACCACTATTCTGACTAGGCCCAAATTCGGGTTCTTACAATTCTCCCCCTTATGGATTTTCGTCCCCGAAAATTTTACCAGTTAAAAGGTTCGGGTATTAATCACTCATAGTGTCCTCGGGTTCCCATGTGGCTTCCTCAACTCCATGTCTATGCCATAATACTTTTACAAGTGCTATGCTTTTGTTCCTCAATTTCTTGACCTCTCGAGCCAAAATCTTAATAGGCTCTTCACCATAAGTCAAATCCGATTGAATTTCAACCTCAGTTGGTGAAAGAACATGTGAAGGGTCTGAACGATAATGGCGTAACATAGACACGTGGAATACATTGTGTATCTTTTCCAACTAAGATGGGAAGGCTAATCGGTATGCTACCGGTCCAATTCTCTTAGTCACCTCATAAGGTCCAATAAACCGCGGACTTAACTTTCCTTTCTTGCTGAATCTGAAGACTTTCTTCCATTGGGATACTTTCAAAAACACTTTATTGACGACTTGAAACTCGATTTCCTTCCGTTTCAATTCCACGTAGGATTTTTATCTATCCAAAGCGGCCTTTAAATAATCACGAATCACCTTAACTTTCTCTTCGGTCTCTTTGATTTAGTCAACCCCGTGAATCTGATTCTCTCTAAGTTCGGTCCAATACAATTGCGTCCGGCTCTTACGCCCATACAAAGCCTTATAAGGCGTCATTTTTAGGCTCGACTGAAAACTATTGTTGTAGGCGAATTCGACCAGCGATAAGTGCTTTTCCCAATTGCCTTGAAACTCAATACCAGAACATCACAACATGTCTTCAAGAATTTGGATTACTCTTTCCGATTGACCGTCAGTCTGCGGGTGGAAAGTAGTGCTAAAATTTAGTTTTGTCCCTAAAGCCTCTTGCAACTTCTTCCAAAACCAAGATATAAATCTCAGATCTCTATCTGAAATAATCGACAAGGGCACTCCATGAAGTCTCACAATTTCGAAAACATACAAATCGGCTAATTTCTCAAGTGAGTAATGCATACGCACCGATATAAAATGAGCCAACTTTGTTAGCCTATCGATTACAACCCATACAGCATCTTTCTTCCTTGGCGTCAACAGCAATCCGGACACAAAATCCGTGGTGACACGATCCCATTTCCACTCGAGAACCATTACGGGTTAAAGTAAACCTGAAGGTACTTGGTGTTTAGCCTTCACTTGCTGACAAATTAAACACTTAGAGACAAACTCTAAACTGTCTCTTTTTTTTCCCGACCACCAATACATTTTCTTCAAGTCATTATACATTTTTACGCTACCTAGATGGATAGACAAGCATCCACTATGTGCTTCTTACAAAATCCTCTAAATAAGTTCATCATCTGAATAAGTTCATCATCTTTGGGTACACAGACCCTATCTCGGAACATCAAACAACCGTTGGTACCAATTCAAAAGTCTGATTTATTACTCGTCTCGCACTGAATCATCTTGGCTTGCAAATCTTTATCACTTTTCTGAGCTTCGCAAATCTCTTGTAGGAACATCGGTCTAGCTCTTAAGTCTACTAGGATCGAACCATCATCAGTTACAGACAGTTGAGTATCCATATCCCTCAAGGCGAATAATGATTTTCTACTTAATGCGTCGGCGACTACATTCGCCTTCCTAGGGTGATAGTTGATTATCAACTAGTAATCTTTTATCAACTCTAACCATCTCTGTTTTTGTAGGTTCAGCTCCTTTTGTGTCATTAAATACTTTAAACTTTTATGGTTAGTGAATATCTAGCATTTCTCGCCATACAAGTGGTATCTCCAAATCTTCAATGCAAATACTATGGTGGCCAGCTCTAAATCGTGTGTTGGGTAATTTTTCTTGTGCGACTTTAGCTGTCTCGAGGTATAGGCTATTACCTTGCCTTCTTGCATGAGCACGCACCCTAATCCATTCAAGGATGCATCGCTATATACCACAAATTCTTTTCTCGATTCTAGTTGCACTAAAACTGAGGCTTCGGTCAACAAAGCCTTTAGTTTTTCAAAACTTTGTTGGCACTTTTCCGTCCATTCAAACTTGACATCTTTTTGCAGCAACCTCGTCATTGGAGTAGCTATGATAGAGAACCATTTAACGAATTATCTGTAGTAGCCCACTAAGCCCAAAAAGCTTCTAATCTCCAATACATTCCTTGGCTGTTTCCACTCAACAATAGCCGAGATCTTACTCAATTCAACTCTAATTCCATCACCCGACACGATGTGTCCCAAGAATCTGACCTCTGGAAGCCAAAATTCACTTTTGCTAAACTTAGCGTACAGCTGCTTATCTCTCAAAGTTTGCAAGACAGTTCTTAAATGCTTCGCATGCTCACTCTTGTTACGAGAATAAATTAATATGTCATCAATAAAGACAACTACAATTTATCCAAATAGGGTTAGAAAATGCTGTTCATTAAATCCATAAATACCGCAAGGGCATTGGGTAAGCCAAAGGGCATGACGAGGAACTCATAGTGGCCATACCTCGTTCAAAATGCAGTTTTCGGTACATCTTGTTCCTTAACTCTCAGCTAGTAATAACCAGACCTCAGGTCTATCTTAGAAAACACGGTGGCCCTCTTCAATTGATCGAACAAGTCATCGATTCTAGGCAAAGGGTACTTATTCTTCACTTTAACTTTGTTGAGCTGATGGTAGTCTATACATAATCTCATCGAATTATCCTTTTTCTTCACAAGTAATACCGAAGCACCCCACGGGGAATAGCTCGGTTTAGCAAAACCCTTGTCCGTTAGCTCTTGTAACTGCATTTATTATTTTTATTTTTAGAGTAAATAATAGTTTTTTTTTTTTGTTTTAACCTAACTTCCTTAGTATTAAATTGTGTTTCATTAGGTTAAAATTTAACCTATTTTTATCCTTATAAATTCACTACCTTTACGCCTTAACATATCATATACCACCAACCTTCCTCTCTTAAAAACACCCATCGCTGTCGGCCTTATCCATTCAAAAAACCTTTTTCGCCGCCTCCTCCTCAAATAACCATCACTACTGGCCAAACATCCCTCCACAACCAAAGCCGCACATTACCACACCACCCTATATGTACCCTTCGTTGTTGCAACCCTCCACCGCTGGTCACCTCTCACTGTCACACTTTGTTGCACCACCAAATGCCACCATTTGCAACCCCAAAGAGCCATACTCCCAATCACCCTAACCAACACCGTCACACTACCATTTCATCGTCACTACCACCATTACCGAACACCCCATTGACTCGAATCCCATTGATTTTCCACAACTCCTAAGCCTACACACCAATTATTCGTATAATGTCTCGAAAAAGAAAAAAGTTATACATCCTAATCCGATGATCTCGAAAGTCGATTCCATACCAAAGAAGCAAGGGAGAGGTTCGAATTCATCTTCAAAAATCAACCGATGCTTCTGGACAAAGAGTTTAGCTTGACGAATGTTGACTGCACAACAGTGCTTCCAATCTTCAAAAGACAATATATGCACTGAGGTGAAATTTATTTTTTGATGTCAGACCCCCTCTGAAAGAAGAATTAGTTTAGGAATTCTATGTGAACATGACTTCATCCACTGTAACAGAGCTATATGTTAGAGGAAAGAAGGTAACCCTAATTTTGACTTATATTATGATCTACTTGAACTACCTAACATTGATAATGACGATTATAATTCTATGTTGGAAAATATTGATTAGGAGATGCTTAGGGAAGTTCTGCAAGAAGTTACCATTCCTAGAACCAAATGGATAACTTCAAAATTTGGTAATAATATTTGCTAAAGGGAGTTCTGAAACCAATAGTAAAGGTCTGTTTCTATTTCCTCTAACTTAGTTTTATGCCTGTCTCACATAGTTCCACTATCTCGATGGAACAGATGCTCTTGTTGTATGCTATTATTAAAGAAAGGTCCACTGATGTTGGAAGAATCATCCTTAAGGAAATTCAGAAATGTACTACAAAATGAGTTAGTTCTGCCCATTTCCCATCATTAATCACTTTACTACTATGTCTACAATCTCACATCCCTTCAAAGATAGACCTTGAGCAAGATACAACCAAGGATGTATAATGGATGCTGATATAGCCAGAATTGTAGGTGATTATGCTAGGTAGAAGTAAGTAGAACTAGTTGATGAACCAACCAGAGTAGAAACGCCCAATTATCCAGATATGTTGGAATTAGTTCTTGAACCAGAACTAACTACCTATCTTGTCTTTGCAACACCAACTAAACCTGTTAATCACTGTAACACCTCTTACCCGTGCTCGACTCTGGAACAGGATATGAGGCATTATCGGAACAAACACATGCAATCGTACAAAACCAAGACATAAATTGTACATCCAAATTAAACTTTTCAATTTTCGTCACTAAGTCCCTGATATAGACCTACGAGGCCCAATACATACTATGGAAGCGGTCCGGGACTAAACTAAGAACTTTGGAAAACGTTAGAAAATTTCTTGAAAATAGGGCCATACGCCCGTGTCCAAGGCCGTGCCCTTCACAAACCATTCATATGCCATATTTATCACATCAACATCATGCACTAATTCATCCACACACATATGCAAGCATGCTCATTCATGAATTGCATCATTTTAACTTAACCACTAATAGATACATTAAATGGCCTTATACAACAAAGACCTTCAAATAGCATAGGCCAATATTTTAGGCCAACTCATAATATCATATAAACAATTAACCAAGTCCCTATACATTCCATAGGCTTATAAATACTTGAAAACCTTTTTATATCGACCAACAACTTGATAGTGTGATTGAATCTTTGAAGACCTCTAACTCGAGCTAGCATCTATGACACTATAGGAAAAAGGAAAGGAACGGAGTAAGCATTATAGCTTAGTAAGTAAGTATGAAAATAATAAGTAATTTATTAACATACTTTTATAAATTTTCAAAATATTTCCTCAAAATATTATAATCATAATTGCACACAATTCCACTTTTTACTCATATTCATCTCAAGCTGTTTACTTGAGTCACAGTCACTAAATTATTTATATCTGGAGCTACAGAACTCCAAATTAAGATCCGATAATTTTCCCTAAAACTAGACTCACATATCTTCTTTCCATAAATTTTTAATAATTTTTTATTTAGCTCATAAGTACAATTTATTCATTAAAGTCACCCTTATTTCGCTGTCTAATAGTTCTGACCCCTCTTCACTAAAAATTAATTATCTCCTTTTACGAGATTCAAATGATGTTTCTATTTATTTATTTTGAAAATAGACTCATTAAGGATTTTAAGTACATAAATTATAACCCATAATTATTTGTTTACAATTTTTAATGATTTTCCCAAGTCAAGATAGGGGATTAAAAATCATTCTGGCCCTATCTCATTAAAACTCAAATATCTCATAATTTGAAATTATTTTTCTTACTCTATTTCTTTTATGTCAAAATAGACTCAATAAGATTTAATTTAATATCTCATTCAACCTCTAATTTAATTTCCACTATTTTTAGTGATTTTTCAAATTCACACAAGTGTTGTTGTCCAAAACTATTTTATTACAAATTTCACTCTTTCATGAAACATCATAACAATATGCTCAACATTCAATAACAAAATTCAACTTGCATGCATGATACAAGACTTTATCACTTCACTTGCTCCTTTGCAACCTTACCACATTTCGATCTCACACCGAGCACATTGCTCATGGGTATACACATACAAATACCTGCACTTAACCATCATATGATCACATTCATTTTCACTTAGTTATTTTCCCGTTGAACTGTTCGAAATATTAACAGATACACGGTGGTTCTGTACATACCACCACCATTATGATCAATGCTATCCGGTACGCATAGTAGCCTGCACTTATTACTACACATGTGACCAATATTGTCGGGTACACATAGTAGTCTGCACTTAGTACTACACATGTGACTAATACCATCCGGTACACGTAGTAGCCTGTACATAGTACTACACACGTGACCATAACTATTTATACTCATAGTAGCCTGCACATAGTACTACGTATGAGTTCTCATGATATGTCCTTCGTATCCTTTTCTATTCTGAAAGTTCATCCGAGAATTTCTCACTTATTCTCACTTTTTCAATTTCATCCATAAAACGACAAATGGACGTATTCGATATTTTCTTTGATTTTCTCCTACTCTAAGTCCGAATCTCGTTTTTCTCAATAATCGAGCTTGGAAGCTTGAAAAACCCTAGCTATGTCTTCTCCACGCAAGTTTCGGCCATGGGGTAGAAGATGAGAAAATTTTGGCTTTTAATTTAATTTTTAATTCATTTAATCATTAAATAACCAAAATGCCCCTAACTTAAAAATATTCTATTTTGCCCATTTCATGTCCATTTTTGTCCAATAAATTAACCAATGGTTTAATTTCCATTTAAGGACCTCCAATTTAAAAGCTCATAGCAATTGGACACCTCTAACATATAGAACTCAACTTTTGCACTTTTTTACAATTTAGTCCCTTTGACTAAATTGAGTGCACAAACGTCAAAATTTTCATACAAAATTTTCACAGATGAATTCCATAAAATTGCAGACCATAAGAATATAATAAAAATAAATTTTCCCTTGTCGAATTTGTGGTCCCGAAACCACTATTCCAACTACGCCCAAAATCGGGCTGTTACAATCCCAGGTCGACCGAACCGACACCTACCTTTCCATCATCTAGCACTATTACATAGTTAGATCAATCCACAATCATGGACATGCTACAACACATGTATCCACAACAACAAGCATATTCGAGATATGCGAAGATACCGGACGACTCAATAAGGGGTGCATTTAGAATACTCTCACGTAACTCATTTGACTTTGTGCTTGATTTCTAGATTTTATCTTTGATCCTTGGACTCTAACTCCGGATACTAGGCATGATGATTTCACAACTCCAAAAGACCAACTAGGCGCAATGACATGTGTGAAGAAATGGAAACAATATCGAAAAGTGAGGATGCTACTAAATAAATAAATGGGTTTTTTTTCTTTATTATTTTAGGATATTTTAGGTTTAATTACTTTTTAGATATTTTTGTTTTTTTTTCCCTTTTTTGCATAATAAAATTAAGTTGAATTCAAGAATAATAAAGAGTTTGATTATAGTATGCTTATCATAAAATAAGAAGTGTGGCAATGTGAATATGCATGTCTAGGATTGACTCTGTCAAGAAAAGGCTTGATATTTAAGCAGACAAATAAGACTCACATCTGTTTCCTAGGACCTTACCTGGTGCATAGTTTTCATTCACTTCTTTATTTTTGCCCTTCTAATTGATGCTTTCAAACAATGAGGACATTGTTTCTCTTTAGTTGGGGGAGGAATATTGTAATATGAGCTAATTAATTTTTTTTTATGGAAGTCTGTTTTAAGTGAAATTTGCTCAAATTTTAAATTTTTGCACAATAATGCTAGCTTTAGTGTATGCATAAATCCTTATTATTTCAGGTATTTTTATGCTAATTAAAATAGCCAACCTCTACAAGTATAAATATCCCCTATCCATTCACTCATTTCATCCATTTCACTCATTCCTCACTCATCATCTCTTCTCTCATTCTTTCTTCTTTCACTTCCCATTTGAGAGAGCAACACAAGAGTTGTAAGGAACATTTTAGAAGTTCTCGCGAGTAGCAAAAATTCGACATCTTGAAGATAATTGTGCGAAGGAGCAAAGTAGAAGGAAGGAGGAAAAACAATACATGTTGTGCAATAGAGAAACACTAAATTTGTCTTCTAGTTTCTTCCCCTCAATATGAACATGATTGTTAAATATATTTCTGTTTTAGATTTAATTATAATGACTCAACTCTATTTATGTTAGATTGATTACATTCTTTTAACTTAGATTATTAAAATTATGTTAATGATGTTATGTGTCTTGGTTGCTTATTCATTCAGATAAAATCACGAGCATGTTATTCGTGTATTATAAATGTAGGGATGCAATTGATTTAATTATTAAATTAGAACCATATTGTAATTAATTGAAT
Source organism: Gossypium stocksii (assembly GCA_020496765.1). NCBI lineage: Eukaryota > Viridiplantae > Streptophyta > Magnoliopsida > Malvales > Malvaceae > Gossypium > Gossypium stocksii. The sequence goes on from CM035621.1 coordinate 44,678,239, forward strand.
TAAAAACTATCTTCTTCCTACCTTGACCTAATCCACATTATAACCATAACAAAGACATACTAATTTAGAATTTTGTGCCAACTACACTAGTGGAGAGAATTTACTGGGCTCAACATATGAACATATAATTTAAACTTTAGGATTGTTACTTAGCATTATTCGAAGAAAACAAAAATTGATTGGAAAAAACTTAGTGCACATTCATGAGGAGAAGGTATTGAATCAATAAATTTTATAGCACTTTAGTACTTCAAGTTTTTTTAGATAATGATCAACTTGAGTTACATATTTGCGAAATTTAATTTGAGCATGATTTCCTTAATGCATGACCAAATGAAGAATTAATTATGCTTAGTGTGTTATGATTATTTGTTTTTGCCTATATAAAGGTCATTACTCAGGACAAGCAATAAATTAAGTTTGGAGTGTGATAACTCTAAATTATAGAGTCATCTTCAACACTTTTTAAACTAGTAATTCATGCAGATTTTGAATGTTTGATAACAAATTTTGGAGCTTTTGTTATAATTTTGTCTTATTAAATGATACTAAGATGAATTTGTTAATTTGCTCATTTTATACACTAAGACAGTCTTGAAGCTCACCTTTTGATGCTCAATACTGCAATATTCTCAAAGCATAAGCCATGCAGAAGAAAGCTAATTTATGATCATCTTTGGATGCCCAATTAAATAAATATTGGACCTTGAAGATTTCCTTGACCCAACTCAAAAATTGGGTCAATAAAAGGGAAAGTTCACTAAGAAGATGGAAGCCCAAAACGTCCACCAAGGATGAGCAGACTCAACCATCTATCGAGGTGCCCAAATCAGTCACCCAAGACTTGGTAAAATATTTAAAGCCGACCACAAAAATCCCACATGTGACCGTCCAAGTCTCCTCTTTTCAAGTTTTCTCTCCCATAAATCAAACATGAATCAAGCTAAAAATAGACAAAATGTCCACTTACTTTCCTTAAAGCAAAGGCCAGTCATATTGAGGGAGATTTTCAAAATTCTCATTTGCTAAAAATAACCGGCCTCTACAAGTATAAGTAGTCCTAATAATTTACTCATTTCACTCATCCCTCACTCCTCGGGAAAAGAAAAGACAACTAATCTGGCCCTTTTATGTCAGTAATTAAAACTGCGAATTATTACTCATTACTCTTTGTTCACACAATCATTAATTTTTTCGCGTACTTGTTTGATTTTTAGTTAAGTTAATTAGTAGTTCAAACTTCTCTTTGTTTACACTGATAAATCTCACAATAATTATCTCTATACAATCCCGATACTTTTACTTCTTTGTTGTGTACATTTACACGTCATTCAAAATTTTCGTGACAATTACACCGATATAAGGTGATTTTCCGATCCAAACACTACCTCGGTAGTCTTTATCATAGTCTATACCATGCGAGCGCCTAGAGGCGTTGCATTTAGAGCTGTACATGGGCCGGGCGGCCCGGCCCGGCTCGTAGGCCCGCCCAAAATGTGGGAGGGTTTGGGCAAAAATATAGGCCCGAAAAATGGGCTTGGACAAAAAATTAAGGCCCGTTTAAAAAATGGGCCGGGCTCGGGAAAAAATTTCTTACCCGAGCCCGGCCCGGCCCGGCCCGAATTCACTAAAGGACAAAAAATTTTATTTTTTTAAATATTGTTTTCTTATTGTTTTTCTCCCTATTTTGCTACCATTTTACTATTATGTTACTATTATTTTGTTGTTATTGTTTAGATATTATATAAAACTTATTTTATTGTTAATTTGGTTATTATTTTAAAGACATTTGTTAAGTTTGTTATTATTTTAGAGGCATTTGCTTGTTAAATTACATCTATTTTAGTGTTATTTAAGTCTACATATTTTTTAAAATTTATTTTCAATTTGTTGAAAAATATTTATTTTAATTTTTTAGTATTTTTGATGTATTATATATATTTAAAATTTATATAAAATAATATAAAAAATTAATACGGGTGGGCCGGGCCGGGCCCGAGTTTTAGCATTTTTATATGGGCTGGGCTTGGACAAAATTTTAGTCCCATTTTTTGGGCCCGGCCCGGCCCGAGCCCAATGAACGGGCCTAAATTTTTACTTGGACCCGGCTCGAACCCGGCCCGGCCCGGCCCATGTACACCTCTAGTTGCATTGTATCCATTTGTAATTTAGGCTAATGATAACTAATCCAATTTAGACAAACTAACTCCCAAAAGTACAAAATGTATATGAACTTTTATTTTTATAAGAATAATTCGAATAAACCTTGCATCAGACGCATGTCCCTATGAGACACATTTTGTGAATCTGAAGCAAACATAGAATTGCACGTTCAATTATATCAGTGGATTCGAACCAGAGCTTAAATTTGTTCAATATTCGGGCGACATGAATTCTGTTTTTTCATAACTAAGTGAGATACAACAATAAATTAACAGACAAGAGGGATTCTCTGTTTTTCTCCAATGTAGAACTTTTCCATGAAAACTTACCGGAAAAATAAATGTTTCTCCAATTTTCCAACAAGGGATGAGCCTTTATGCTACAGCTTCACATGACCAATGCCTCCTCTAAATGAACCATAAAGAGGTTGAGATCTTTTAAAGCTGAAGATATCATCGATTTGGATGGTATTTGGTTGAACTGCTTCGCTTTTCTGCGAGTGGTATTCGGCCAAATGTTGGTTCCCATGCACTCGCACGCTAAGTGTTTTCTTTCGAGTTGCACCAACTTTCACATTTTCATTGAAGAATTCTATCAGTTCTTCTTGTGTAAGTTTCTTTAATGCTGCAACCTGTTAGAAACAGATAGTAAAACACTCATCGTAGATTAATATTAAACTAAAATGTAGATGTGTTCTCATTTAATAGAGTAAAATGTAGATGAATTTTCTTTCAGTGATTAGAAAATATCGGAAGGATTGACATACCTCAGCTTCTCTCCGATCAAACTTGAGCGTCCCGTCAGTGATCTCTCGCCAGTAAAACCGAGATTCTTCCCTTAAATTCTTGTGCTTCTCGAGCTTCATATCAATCAATGCATTTACATTGCTCTGTGTAACAGATTGGAAATTTACGGTTAGAGGACAAACTCTCACTCAAATCCAACCACAGATGAACACAATCGAATCTTGAAAAGAAGAAAAAGGAAAACCCCAAAGTCATGAACGTACGAGCTAGCATCAAATGTTACATGGAATTATAGGAAATAGTTTGAAATCCCTTAATCTACTAAATGCAAAAATATTATGAAATGATATTCATCAGAAAGGGTTTCTGAATTGTCAAAAAATGGCAGATCATGGATCACTCTATCACAAATTCTCCAGTAACTCAAACATTGTCTAGAAATAAAAAGAAAAAACGAGGAAAAAACAATACTAATCATCTTTCTCAGACTAGGATACCAAAAATGGTAGAATTATGAAAATATCAAATATTATACTATGAAACACTACTACAAAACCCTACAATCTCAATTAACAACAAAATACATAAAAACCAGAAAAAGAAATTACTTCCAGCAGAAGAACTCTCCATCTTACCTTAAATTCATCATTTGTCATTTCATATAGTTTACTCTCAAACATTTTAAGGAATGCCTCAACTCTCGAATCAATATGTGCAGGACCCTGTTAAGAGAGATTGCCTTCTTAAGTTACAGGTACAAGGCAGGAGGTATATACAAAAGAAAGAACCTGCTATTCACCTTTACTGTAGACTGGATAATGAACTGCACCCCGCAGATGCCAGAATCATTCCTAATAAGAAAAAAAAATTAAAAACCCTTAGATCTGGCAGACCAATTGAAGAATAAATTAGGGAGAATTTTCCTGTTATACCTCTGCATGAGTACAGTAATGTATCCTAGTTGCTCTACGGATCTAAGCTGATGGAAGGCAGGTTGCTTTGCAACAAGAGCAAAAAGCTGAAGTTTCACATTCAGTATCAAATCATCCTGATGAACCTGACCATTCAAACGTGATATTATCAGAACCAAATAAAGCCTAGATAATCAAGATGCAGCCATAATCTCATCCACCACAAGCAAACAAGAGAAACAACCACTAAAATAGAAAGAAAAGATATAAGAAGAAGGCTCTTTTTCTTATGTGGGGCAGGGAAGGGAATAACTACATTGTAGCAAAAATCTGGAGTTCTACCTTCCAAGTGCAGAAACCACTTAAAGCCCTAGACATCCTTTCATTTACAAACAGAAAACACCCAACCATTTTACTTAATACAGAGATGCTCACGGGCCGCGGATAACACTTACATGTTTTAGAAAGTTGTAAAATTTTTAAAAATAAAAATCATGTTAGTGTCTTACTTTCAAAAGAACAAAAAAATCATGTTAGTGTAATGAATGGAAAGACCATGTGTTTGTTCCTAACATGTTTCACTGGCTGCATATCACAGAATCAGCAGTAGAGGCCAACAGTATTTTCCATAAGAATAGCCTCAAAAGCATATCATCCTCCACATAATCATACAACGCTTTGAGGAATATCAATGTTGTTTCCAAAATAACAACATATATTTGTTTTCTGTTCAACACAAATATGTTTCCTTTTAGCGCCTATGTTCATGAAGTTTGACACCACCATAGGAGCCAATAGAGAAACATACAAGATTTTTATTTCTTGTATCCAGCACTTGGTCTCTGGAAAAGTTAAAAGTCATAACAGGTTGAGTTGAATAAATGAGCAATATAACATTGACTATTGGTCAAGAAAAAAATCTTCATAAACAAGAAAAAGCTAAACATCAACACCTTGTCATTTCAGAACAAGGTAATAGTTACCTAAACTAAAGCACCAATTATTTAGCAGCAAAATTTTCTCAAAATGGCATCAATTGGTTAATTCCGAACATGTGGCACTGGTTTCCGAATTTAAGGAAGATCATTGTCTTTATGGAAGATAAAGTGATTCCTGAATGAAAATGCATTAAGATGGGGTCACCAACAAGCACAATTACCTGAATATAGTGGACTAAGGCAGAATTCTCATCACTTGGATTAAGTCCTTCCTTACTGTAGCAGTAATTCATGCCTCTTTCAAGTTTGACCACTCTATTTGTTAGAAACTGTGATGGAAACAGCGGTCGGCATATAGGGTTTGGACCCTTAAAGAACACATCTTCAACATGCTGAACCATTGATTCCGCCTCCTCGCGTTCAATGTTCCCTGGGGGAGACATAAATAAAAGAAAAGAATGGCAATTTTTAGAACCAAGCAAGTATGGCTAGATGCAACAAAAATGCAACTGAGGTAGGGAGGGAAGAAAGATATGACAAACCTGCTATGTAACACTCTAGGAAGGCCTGTGAGAGCATCATTGGAGCAAATTTTGTAAGGTCTTCCACACTAAGACGAGGCAAAACATCAAGTCGTTCCACCCAAGGCCTTGTCTGGTCCTTTAGTATTAATGAGCAATAGTACATAGCCTGTTGATAAGGTTGCTGAAACTTGAAATTTTGATAGTCTTTAATTACCATTTCCTGATAAAAAACAAACAGAATGCAAAGGCAGAACATATGGTTATTAGCAAATGTATTAATTAACAGGAGAAATATAAGAGGGAAAAAAAAAGGTATTTCTCAGCCACATATGCTCAATTTGATGAATTCAACTCCAAATAAAAAGGTTTTAACTAAAAACATTTAGCAGTCCTATCTAGCAACTTGACAATTAACTACATGTCAGGAGCCTACTCATATACATTTTTTTATTTCGATAGAGAGAAGCCAGGCTGCCAAATAAAATTTCTTCTCTTTTTTCTCGTCTTTTTTTTCCCCAAAACTGACAGAAAATGATTAAATATGGATAAACAATGTACCATAACATGGATTATTCCTTCAGCTGCTCTTCATTTTGGAATGTGAGACAAACTGATCAATGAAGTTTTATTTTAAAACAGAGGTCATAGGTACTAAAGAAACGTAAAAAGCTGCAAAAGGACCTTAGGAAACCCTCATCTTCCCCTCAAAGGCATGCTTATAAAGCACCGCATTTGACAGACAGGTAGTTGCCTAAGCTGTGGCTACATTTATGCCACTAGTAGCTGTGAAAATTACAAAAGTGATATCATTAAATTGTCCTTAACTATTCGTCAGGGAAAAAATCTTCTACCCTCCTAACACAAATAAAATTTATTGACAGTCAATGGTGAAGATTACAAATCCCCTTGCAATGCTACTCACACTGCCTTCTCACTGGCGGCATAAGAATCCCACATGTCTTGAATATATCAAGCCTATGTCTATAGGAGGCTAACTGGAGACTTTCCCATCACCTATTGCTTTCAAAATGGAACCACAATCCAATGTTACAAAATTTTGGCATCTTCTAAGCAAAATTTTCTTCGATGGAAATTATTCCAAGAAATAAGCCTACATTGTAGCGAACAAAAATGTACTTTGAAACTCTACAGGTGATTCCAGGTTTAGGGGCATCAATCATGCCTTACTTTTTAATCATCTTCGAACATGGCTATATATATATATAGTAAACTTAACGAAACAGTATGTAACACATTCTTCTCTGGCCTATCAAATTTAGACATGACAATGTGATGAATGGACAATGGATGAAACAAATTGTAAATGGCCACAGGACATCTACACTAGATATAAACATCAAAATGATTGTGAGCTCGAAAGGACAAAGTCAAGAAAATCCAAACACATACATAGCTAGCTTGACAAGAGAGGAACAACAAAAGCATTCATTTGGACCTAAATTAAATTTGATTGTTAGTGACAATTTAGAGGAGACATAAAAGGTTGCAATATATAAATATCTTATGTAATTAATCTTCAGGCATATTCATTACTTTTTTTTTTATTCTTATTTAAATCAATAAGTAACAAATGATTAAGGCAAACAGGAAGGAGAAGAGCATGGAAAAGACAACAGCATACGGAATTATTTCTGAAGTGAAAATAGCAAATTATATTGTCTCTTAGTCATTACCTTGATTACTGAAAACCTGTCAGGTTTCACTTCAAATTTAACAATTTTGTCTATTATAGTTTCCAGCAAGATCCTCAGTTTATGATTATAACCAACCAACGTCACCTAAAAGTGAAAACAAAATAAAATGATACCATTTAATTGAGAAATAAAAGAAATGATAAATAAAATACACCACTATGAAGTGTGCACACATGCATATAGAGAAAACGGTTACCACGAAAGAAATTTTTTTCCTAGGATCTTTCCAAATTATGTATTAGAGCATCCATATCATGTCAATTCCACCTTTAATCTAACTTTAGATGAGGCAAACTACAGAAAGGCAGAATTTAGAGTGTGGCACTGTAAACTTACACTTCTCAAGAGTATTAGCATAGAAGCATCTTTCACCAAACAAAGAGATAACAGAGTAGAGCAACATTGGGGTTTTCTTGAATTGGTAGTCCAAAGATCTCAATTACCTACTAGCATTCAAAAATTATTTTGCTTTTTTGCCAAAAGAAGAAACATATAAATTTATTTGGAAGCTAGAAGGTAACTGGTATCATTTTGTCCAAGACAATTTATAAACTGACCCACCAAACCAATTCAATGTGGACAAGTTAGGATCATGTCAGGCACAGGTTAAAATGACCCCAGCAACCCTCCTTAGTAAATTGGCCAAACTCGAGCAACATGGAGCTTTAACATAACATCCCACCATTCAACTTCTTGCAATAGAAATCTAAATTCTGTCTCCGTTAATATTCTTCGCAAAGATACAATCTTTTTCAATAAGTAATACTTTTTAAGACATATGTGTCATAAAAATTCATCACCTTATCCATAGATAATTCCCATTTAATTCAAAGAAAAAAAATTATCAGATAGAATCACATCAATGCCACAAAAAGAAAAGAAAAAGTACCTCAAAACCACTATCTGTGTGGCTTATGCCATAAAGAAGACCAGCAACCTGAGCATAATAAGCTGAAGAACGCCACAAAAAAAAAAAAAAAAAAAAGGCATCAATAAAGAAGATAATCCTATTCAAAGGATAAGAACAATCTACTGTCACTATAGAAGGCTTTGCATATCAAATGCTCGACAAAGAGAAAAACAAAAGATGCGGAAGGAGGAAAGTGTAGAATCATACAGGCAAATCACATTAAACCACTATGGCAAAAGCATTGGCATTTATCATACCATATTCATTCAAGTAATCCAGCAATAACTGTGCAAAAAGATCTGCAAGAACCTCAGTTTCGGGAGAGTTTCCAGCATGGGGACAGTTGAAGTTTATCTTAACATATGCCTTTGGAGTAGAGAACACTGTATCTGGCTTGTACCATAATTTGGAATAGGATGACTTTCTCAATAAAACAGGAAACTTGACCTGTCCGAAGGATAATCATACGAGAAGTCAGAATGTCTGTAAAAAGAAGGTGATTATACTAAAATCAAATAAAACTCATCAAACCTCCTCTTGTGTATTCTTAATAGACAAGTCTTTTGGTATGAAGACATTAGGTGCAGGTAGATGCAGGTTCTCATTAGGAGCTGAGGACATCCATGCCTGCAGTCAAAGAAGGGTGATGAAGCACCTTTTTTTTTCAGTAGAATCAAATGACTAGTTCATCCATAGACAACAAACTTATTTTACAAATGTAATTAACATATCATCAGCAAGATCTGACTACAGACCTGAATTGTTGAGGAGCTAACTTTCTCAATGGAATATGCAGTACCATACCATGGCTCAACCTTGTCAGTCAGTCCCTCAAATTTCTTTGACTCCCAGAAGATTCTGTCAAAAAAAAAAAAGTAGGCTTATCAGAAATAAACTGTATCAGAGCAAAACAGTAACTTCTCTAAACTGATAAGATACAAAAACATTCCTCCTATTAAGAGGGAAAAAAAAGAGCACTGGAAAAGTTTCCAGATAGCTCCCAGAAACAGTTTGTAATGACATAAATAAGATTAATGGTAATTGTGTTTAGGAGGAGCTCAGATGACTTAAGGCAAATTCATTTGATAACTTGGTAACCCATTTATTTAGTAACATGTATAATATAATTCACACAAGCACAGAAAAGAAATTTTGGATGCCAAATTTGAGGAAAAGCCTCAAACTAATTAGAGAGAATGATCGTGTTTGAAAATTTATAAGAGTTACAAATGGAGGGCCAAACAAGTCAAGTAGATTTACTTGCATTAAAATGAAGGTAAATAGTGTTATCTCTAATGGGATAATTGGATGCTTCAAATCTTCCAGTTTAACCTTACTCAGACATATACCTGACATTCTCAGGAGAAAGCTCATATAGTATCTTCTGTATGATGGCTGGATTGAAATCCGAAGGCAATAATGACCCAACCAACCAATCTTTTGGAGGATATATCTGAAAATCACTTTTCAACATATCAGAGTCAAAGCTTCAACAAGGGATCATCAATATTGAAGGAAATGCACAAACAGAGTGAACAACTTATAGATGAGGGCAATTGAGACATAGAATGACAGTTTAAAGCAAATTCTAAAGGCCAAAGCTAAACACATGCTAGTTAAATGATCAGCAATTTTCCTTAAAGAAAGCTCTAAAAGGAACTTGATAAGGAACTAAACAAGCATTTAAGAGAGCATTGCTTCTGAAACAATCCTTCAGTATCAGGTTTCACAGATGCACCAAATGAAAAAAATAGTATTCGCACATACAGAACCTCAGCAGTGTCCATCAAGTAATTTGAATTGGTGACCTTTCTATTTCCATAATTGCTTCTAGGTCAATCACAAGTTGCATTACACTTCTTCTAAGGGAAGACTAACATCATCTAGCATAAGGAAAAGCTGTTCCAAATAAGCATAACCATATAATACCCTTGAATATGTTGTATATTTTGCCAAAATATACAACATAAAAACACTCATTGGAAAAATAGCCAACTCCTTTTAGCCAGAAGAGACAAGCATATATCTCTCCTAGAGCATGGTAAAACCTAATTATACATATTATGCAACTTCAGGACCAGAGGAATAAGTCACCATGGTTAAACTCACGTTTAAGAAATCTCTCAGTAGTCAAACAGCTCTTTTTCATAGAAAACCCTCTCAAAACACCATACAAATTAGGACATTCATGAACAGTTGTTTAGTTTTGCTCAGTAGGAATGACGCAAAGAGGAAAGAATGAATGATGAATTAAATTTTTTCTTTTGGATTGGAAAACTTTAAAGCTAAGGTCAAAATCCCATAACCAGAGGTGGTTTACAGCATAGATCTGATTAAAAAAAAAAACTTTCCCTTCCATCTCCCACCAAGTGAAGCATAGAAGGAATATTTCTAGTTAATTGCCACGATCTAAGAAACATCTAAACAACTCAGCTTCATCCAGGTTTTCTCTATTTGGACAGAAGAGCTAGATTAAGTCTAATGTAGCATCCTTAACCCTACACACAATACTTAGGTCACCAGCTATGGTTGAGTTGCCTGATATTACACCATGCTAACCTTTAAAAGAAGAAATGGATTTGGAGAAGAAAAAAGTGTAAAACTGTATAATAATAAAAAATGCAGAAATTTACTCCAAAGTCTGAAGAACCTGAGTGAGAGAAAACTATAACATCATATGGCCTATGTGTTTTGGTGAATTTAAGGCAATTCAATAGGCCATACAAGATTTGGACAAATAACTGGAACTTTCAAAACAGAAATGGTACAAAATTGTACCTTTATAATCCTAAACAGCTCCAAATGTTTAGTAAAACCACAAGGCAAAACTTTTGGGCCAATTTATACATCTGTTTTTACCAGAAAATGATGACTACACAACACTTAGAATTTTCATAAGCTGAATTCTTCAAGTTTTGTGGAGTTTTTGAGCCAATTTATTAATCTGTTTTTACTAGAAAAAGATGACTAAACATCATTTTGAATTTTCATAAGCTGAATTTTTCAAGTTTTGTGGGGTACATTATCAGCCTATCTGTCTTGTCTCTTCCATTTGATCCTTTCCCACAGCCATATTCTTCTTTTGAAGGATAATAATGGTTTAATTCATAGACCAACATTTAAATAGTGCACTCTCTTCAGTCCTATGAAACTTTTAATAAAATCTCAGCACCTTGTAGTGTCTGTTTTCATTGTATTCTTCCTAATTCCTCTACTTCCATGCTAAACACCTATTCTCGCATGCACCTCAAATGTGTATGTTATGGATTAAACATAGTCCTCATGAATAGATTTGGATTTAACATGTGACCACTTCAAGTTGTAATAGACTCTTCAATTCCATTTTGCAAGTGGTACATAAAATAGAAAGTTGTGATATTATTAGATGATGGCTATTCCAAGTTCCGTTAACATCAAGTGGTAAAAGCCATTCAAACAATCAAAATAAATTTACCATTCAAAGACATTGAGTTGCCTCTGTTACCTCTATTACACACCAAATATATAACAAAACATGTAAAAACATGTTCCATTTCATGTCATCAAATATACAAAATAATACTTTCTTTCCATTCATTGTAATTAAAGTAGCAAAACCAAGAGTAGCTTTAGTGGCTTATCCCTCGTGGAAAAGTTCTAATTTAGATAGGTCTTTTCATAAAACTATGGCATGAAACAAAAGAATACAGAACCATAAGTGAAAATGACATCAAAACACTAATGGTAAAACCCTTAAAGAAAAATTTTCAAGCAATAAATGGCGGTTAAAAAGAGATGAAAGGGATGTAATTGAATTACCTGCATGTTTGATGAAATATTTACAACATAGTCGATAGGAGAGATTTTGTCCTGATAGTGAAATCCTGTCTCACAAACAGCTGATAGCTTCATTCACAAATTAAAGTATCTTAGAATCATTAACATAAAGTGATACCGTCCACCACTAAATCAAACCATTGGTGCACATAAAAATAAATTGACACATTGAGCGAACTCTCCACATGAATTCTGAAATCACCTTGCCCAATGTGCCTATGGATATGAAAGCTGATCAAGTCGTCTTACACTTGTTCATATGTTTTTAAAAAAGGGGGGGGGGGGGAGAGAAGACCCCACGAAGAGATCCAAAATGATAAACATGAAAGTTTTCACTTCTATTACCCAAAAATTAACCAAATTAACCATAGGGTAATAACTTATTTTTGGCTGCAAAAGAATTGCAATAGAATAAATTTCCCCCAAAAAGAGTACCAATCTGATCTTGTATTATTATTTTATAAATTTAGGTTGCTTTCATGTCAAAGGCAAAACTGTAGTTCCTTAATTTCAGTGCACTAGGTTTAAGCTGTTGAGAGTAGATTATTTGAGTTACATTTATTTTCTTGGAGACCAAGCTGGTTACATGGTTCTTTTATCAGAAATGGTTTAAATTAGTTCAGAAATCATTGAAACACCAATTATTTAGATTTCACTGTGCTTTCAATTAGTAAAGTTATGATTCCTAGCTAAAGTCCAATACTTTCCCAATCTCAATCTTCATGGTCACAAACACATTTCCCCCATATTCTGATATTAACTCCCTCCCTTTCTCCTGACTTCTCTCCTTTTTCTAGCTTACCCATATATTTAAATCAAATCCCATAGAGAGAGAGAGAGAAAAAAAAAAAAAACCCACTCTTTAACCACAATCTTCTTGGGATACTGTTACTGCTCATAGCATAAAACCTCTGCCTCTAAACTGTAATTAACTTTCTTCTTAGTAGCCTTAGTCACGTTCCTTTCTATTACCCATAAACCCTATCCTTGCCATAGTTTAACATAATTCCCATAAGCCAAAAACTCAATGAAAAAATAAATCCAAATCTTGTCCCCCCCCCCCCCCCCCCCCAAAAAAAAAAAAACTAGTTAAATCTAAGAGAGCAACATTTCCTCTAAAGAGGTTATAAACAAGCCAATAATCACAAATCAAGACATTTGTTTTTACAAGATCTAATGAACAGCAGTGTATTATCAATCAAAAAGCAGTCTTTGTGGGTAAGTTAAAATAGACATATGATCACACACACAAGCAACAAAGACATATTCAAATGATGATAAACAGTCACAATGAATGGTCAACAACTCCTAAAAGAATTAATTTAAGTATAATATATGCATACCTCATCGAATATCCATTTACAAACACCAGATTGCTGCAACAGCTGAATATATTTAAATAGTAACCCAGCTATGTCTTGCATGTGATCTGAAATTTACTCAATGGAAAACAATATTGTCAAGTTAAAAGACATTATTTTTTCCCACACAAACTTTACAAGCCTTTGTAATATTTACCATTAAATAAGGCTCCAATGATCATATCAAACACCATAAGATATAAGAGAGGATCTTTATGAAGATAAAAACTAACCCTGGCCAGCATCAGTAAGATCAATTACAACGTTGAAGAAAGAAAACTCTGAAGTCCATTCACCTTCACCAGCAGACAATCCAGTAGCCCATCCTAAAAGGTTCCATACATATGCATGTACAAAATTCACTAAATATACACATGATAAAGACATATGATGTCCTTATATATAAATAAATATGCATATGCAAATATACATTATGTATTCCTTCCTCAATCATCGAGATGAAATGAACCTTTAAAGAGAAGTGAAGCATATGGAATAAACTAAATATTCAAGTAAAGAAGCACATTGCCTTTAGGAACAAATAAAAAAGAAAAACAAATACTCCGATAAAATTTGTCGTAATGATATAAGATCAAAAGGCCAGTCTAAGACTAATAACAAGGCTCATGATTGAGTTAAGTGTAACAAATGCAGTGACGCCAATGAATTGAAAACACAATCATATAACGAAAAAAGAAATTGTACTAATAAAACCATTTATTTTTTACTTTTCCTATGAAGTAGGGTCAGAGTCCATAAACCCATTTACATGAAAACTTCTTCCAACTAGGTTCTTTTACACACATGTACTCCATCAGACTGACTTCTCTCTTTCACATTTTAAGATACCTCAAATTCTTTAATATTTCATGTTGTTTTAATATTATCTACTTTAACCATATAATGGATAGGCATGGACTGGGATTTTTGTATATGAGAACCAAATGCAATACATGTCTGCATTTAACCTGGATTTTAAGAGGACGCATCCTAAATTTTAGGGAGGCATGAATTTTGAGATTTCTAAAGCATGTAATGACATGTGCAACCTACCTAATTTTTTCAAGACATAAAATAAAGATCCTTCTCCTTCATGGCCAATAAGATGACCAAGATACCTGCATGGCCCTTCTTTGTAATGAAGAATGCTGGGAGTTATTGGCCATACAATCCTTAATTTATGGCCTTGTTTTATTGGAACAGCTCTGACAAGAATCTGCAAATTGAAGAGAAAAAAAGCAAACAGAAAAGAAACCAGCCAAAAAAAAGGGTCTCTTAGAACATTGAACCTTGCAGAAGAGTATTCTCTCTTTGCTTAAAACTGTGACAAACATAAGATGATGATGCATAGGCAACATCACAGCACTGTATACCTGAAGGTGTTCTGACGTGCAAGGCTGACCAGGAAACTGGAGACTGCTTCTATCAGAGTTTCGAATTTCCTCGAACTTGTCCTCCACCAGAAACTGAATTTTATCAAGGCTTTCTGAAATTACAGAACAAAGAAATTATAATTTTGATGATTCAAAGAAATATAGCAACAGCTTCTTTTCTTCTTACCAAAGCCAGAGCCCTTAAGTTACTGGGAAATTTAGTTACCAACCTTTTGAGTAAACAACCAGATGCATAAGGTTGGCTGAATATTTGTCTTCATAGAATTTAAGGAGTTCTTGCCTTGTGTCTACTCCCTTTGCTTTTGGTCTAACATCCAAAGTATCCCAATTCCCTATACAGGAACAAGTTACTGATAAGTATAAGAATATAGAGTTATAGAGTAGTATCAATTCTTTCTTTACAAGTTCAAAACACAAAGGAAGATGCCAAAAGGAGGAGAGGCAAACTGTGATAGAGATAAGGGAAATAAAATTCATACACATCAATAGAATAAAAGAAGAAAAAAGAGAAAGCCAAAGAAATTATTTGAGAAAGAAACAGATGCATATGTATCTCAAAATTAAGATCCAGTACAAGACCTGATCCTTGCATATTTAAGGAATACTGAAAAACAGAAGCATAAGCAAAAAGGAAGTAAAGTAATTAAATTGAGCACTTAAATCTAATCCATCCAAGTCCAGATAAGAGTAGGAAGATAGCATCTGTCAGGGGAATAAGTATCTCAGAATCAAAGACATCCAGACAGAATTGTTGGCAAAATAAAAAATGTAGAAATGCTAAATTAAACATCATCAGCTTCAGAATTGTGTTTTTATTGCAGAACTTCTCATTCAGTTTTTTGATAATTAATATCCAATATCACCAGCCAACAAAGCCCCAGTTCTAGTGGCAAGGTTGTTGTTTTAATTGGTACCAATGGCCAGGGTTTAAAACTCCGCAACCCATCTCCCTCCAACAAAATTTGAAATGATCCAAAAAGAAATATATATCCAATATCCAATATCACTAGGCTAATTGATTGACTATAAAGCAGAAAGTATGCCCTATAACCTGCTTAGGCAAGAATTCAACTTAACAGAAGAGGGGAGAGAGAAAAGGTGAAGGGAAGAAGGAAGGAAGATCAACTAGGAAAGGTTTTTAACCTGTGCTGAATTTATGATATGGATGACTTGCCAAGCTTAGATGTTTCTGAAGCTGCATAGAAGGAAAAATTAAAACCAGATAGGAATACATCTAAAAGGTTCACCATTGAAGAAATTAACATTAACTCAAATGAGATGGATTAAGTAGTAAGTGCAAACTAGCACAAATAAAAGTTCTGAATCAATTTGATCACCACCAATACCCATAATCCATCAAAATTTTCTTCTACTCAACTAAAAGCAAGAAACACATTCTCATTTATTTTCAAGAAAGACAAAGATTGGGAAGTTTCTAAAAGTTTGCTAATTTTTCCAACAATCATCAATTCTTAATTAATTTTAATAGCATAAATCAACCACTTGAGATGATTAGATTGCATTTAAACTCACAAACAATTGCTCAAATACGAACTGCAACCCAGTGTGCTTAATAATCACAAATCTCTCTCTCTCTCTCTCTCTCAAAATAGCAATGAACCACAATAACCATGCACACCATAAACCCTCAACAGGGAAACATTGATGAATAGCCCTTAAAGACAGGGTATATCCAATCATCCTCATCTATCAATATCAAAGGATGAAAGAACACTTCCAAACATAAGCTCAGTTCACCAATTTGAGGAATCAATCATGTTAGTGACTTGTTTCTCTGTGAATTCCAGCCAAACACCAAATTAGTATTAAATGGGAATCTAAACTTGACAAGCACATACAGAGTATGGAATTTTCAACAGTAATTTATGGAAAACATTACAAGATGTTCCTAAGACAATAGTTTTTGGGCTTTGGTTTTGATCATTAAAGTAAAAGTGATAAGAATTAACACCAGAAAAAGCATTGACGGGAAAGGAATCACAAAAAATATTAAAGTTGCAATTGAGGAATAGGGGATCAATTCCAGGTTCCATTTCTTCCAGAAAAAATTGATTAACATTTTTAAATAGTGAGAGCTGAGATCTTGCAAGCTTCCAGAAGACAAAGGGTGATTCAAAAAAAAAGAAAATAATACCTGGTTCATTCTCCATGCATCGGACAGTAAATTTTTCTGGTTCTCTAGAAAGAGAGAGAATAGTGCCGATTAATTATAGATTAAAATAGAGGAAATCCATGTGTAAAGTAAACCAAGAACCAAAAAATCCAACCAGAATCGACAGCTTTAATTTCCCTTATGGTAGCATCAGCTGACATCAATGGTTTGATGAAGAACTGTGCGAACCTAGAGAGCAAGTGACAGGAAAACACCCAATCTCACATACATTAAATGAACATTGATGAAGATAAGAGCTAAAGAAAGACTGCACAAACAACATCTACCGGTCTAAAGCCTCTTCAAAGCAATCAGTGTTGACATCAAAATAATAGTTGGTCATCTCAGAAGCTGTGAAGGCGTTTGTGCTGCCTCCATGCTGTAAATTAGGAAAAAAGAACTACGTAAATTTTAAATCAAAGGAATACTATCTGAAAACAAGTCATACAAATAATTTTACTTCACTATTAGCCTCTTGTTTTATGGCATCTCTTCAAATATTTTGAAGTTATTTTTATTCAAAGTTAGCTAACAATAATCAGTTATTAGATCACATACATCTTACAGGAATCCTTTCAAATTTGATGTTCAATTGGTTTAAGATTAAGATTTCTTATCTATTATGTGTATTTCTGTGATTATAATATTATTGAAATATTTTGGCAAAAAAAGATACCAAGAATTTGTAATCACCCCTTTTATTTATGCTTCAAAAAGTATATTGATGCTTTTATAGTTTAAAAGGTTTGTATCAATAAAACATCTTTTGATGTGCGTATCTATTATACAGTTTTATACATCAATAACGCCCAATAACTGATCCGAATACCTGACCTAATAAAGGCGTAGTAATGGTAATGGCATGACTATTTAGGTGTGATGCAAGTGACTATGCACTTGGTAAGCAATACTAGAGATACTAAGAACCTTAACCTCTCTCAAACTTGGGATTTTTCTTTTTCCTTTCCTTTCTTTACAATTTCAATCTACATACTTATATAGCAAGTCAGTAATAAAAACATGAAGAACTTTTAACTTTATTAAAAGTAACCATTAAAACTGCATGCACACATCAATAGATGACCATACTGCATTTAAGAAGAGCAATACCTCTGTTATATACTTTGAGTAGCTATCTTCCAAGGGATACTTCTCACTAGCATAAAACAGCATGTGCTCTGCAAGGAAGGACGACATGTTAAACATAAAAAAAACTAAGTAAAAATCATAACTATCCCACTACCATGCAATTCTTGTTCATTTGCTGGACCAGAGTTATTTCAACAATTAAATCAATGCACAGAAACAATAATACCACCAAAAATAATCATAAATTCGATAAGATCATTTTGAATTATTTACGATAAGGGAAGTTGAACCCAGAAATAATAAGCTTACTTTTACTGACCAAAAGAATTTTTGTAATCAGCATTAATGGCATATATTAGTGAGCTATACAGATTACAAAATTTTAGCCCGTTCAAATTATTTAATAACACTATGAGGAACAGAATTACTAAAGTCACATACTGTTAAAATTTAAAGTATAAAAGGAACAAAAAATTTCCAGACAGTTCATAAATACAAATGGAAGATAAAATAAACGGATGAAAAAGATAAGCAATACCAAGAAAATGGGCAAGGCCTTCGAGGCCGTCAGGATCACAAAAGGAACCGACACCCACATTCATAGAAGCAGCACACTGTAACATCAAATAACAAAGAAATTAGAAAGAAAGAAAAAAAGAAAGGTTCATAATAGTAATGGAATTGCTAATGAAATGAAAGTGAAGAAGGAATTGAAAATAATTTGCCTTGTCGGTATCGAGATCGCTGATAAGAAGAACTTGAAGGGAATTTCTAAGGACGATCCTCCGATACTCTCTTTTGTCAGTTCTGGGCTTTAAAATCTCCACATCTTCTCTCCCGACCGCCATTTCTAAGTTCTCTGCTTTTCTATGTTAGGATTTTTTTGTTTTGGATGATTTTGGAAGAGAAGATAGACTTATTGTTTTGCTATTTCCAGGCCTGATAAGACGTTTTTAAGGACAGAAAGAGGAAGATTCCTAGTTCCTTTCTACATATTTTTTCCGAGGAAATTAAAATATGTTCAGTTCTTTTATCGGCCATCAATATATCCAATTCTTTGTTCTTTTGGGCCTTTCATATATTTATCCTCCTTAAATTTGAGATGCTTTGAGTGATTGGGCCAAATTGAATTTATGGATTAGGTTTTAGATTTGGTCCGGGCATATCAAACAATCAATTCGTTATTTTAATTATATTCGAATTTCAAAAAGAGTTAGAAGTATATACACTTGTTTTTTGTTACTAACTATTACGGCCATAATACTAGAATGTAGTAGCATTCCTAGCATCAGTTTCTAAACGCACTGTTTTTATTACAATTACACTTTGAGAATAACATTCCATATTGAGAAAGTTATGGAGCTAATTTTGGGAACAACATTTAATGTTGTAAAGGTTGAGGAGTTAACCTTGAAAACGACATTCCATGTTAGAAAGGTTGTAAAGTTCACATTAGGAACTACATTTCATATTGAGAATGTTGTGGTGCTAACCTTAGGAAGATTGATAGGATCTTTACGTTTGCTCCACCATTAGGATGTTGAAAAGTACAGTTTGGAGGACTCAAATATGAACATTGTTAAGAAGCATGTTTCTTAATCTTTCAATGAAACATATGTGCTCCTCCTCCTCTCTCATTGTTGAACAAATAGTGCTCTTGCACTTAAGAGTGCAAGTAGCACTCTTCTTATAACACTCTTTACCCAACTCGATTGCCAAGTCCAAACTACAGGATTCTAAAGTTGTTGTCGAAGTAACTACAATCATTTAAATTCAATCCAAAGCATAATACATGCAAACATAAGCATTTGAAGAAATAGATATGATACACAACCTTTCTCGAGTCTTATACAAGCCTATGTATGCTCTTAAAGTTAGCCCGAGATCGGACGAGGACCAATTTGTAAAAGTTACAAAACTTGGGGTTAACATCGCGACATGACATACTAACTTGGCCTCGTCGTGACAACGGGGCTCCTCGTCACGACGATCATCACCTACGTCGCAACGTGGACTCTGATTTTGGTAAGATTTAAGTCATTTGGTACCTATTTCATAACTACCACACAATCTATAAATTTTGTGCACGAAACACTTAACTTTACATGCACCAAAACATTCCAATTACATGCCAAAACAATCCATTTAATCATTTACAAGTTTCGCAAGTTGGCAATCTACAAGGAAAGGGGAGATAACGGAGTAAGCATATTGAATGCTTAGTAAGTCTATAGAAATTTACTTAACTTACCTTGTGTTGCAAAATTTTCGAATGATGTGCAAGTGTACACAATTGCCAACAAAGCAGTAAGTAAAAGTATCGTCTTCACAAGGACTGTATGGACAATTATTGTGAAATTTATCACTTAACAGGTCGGTGATTAAAATTAATTAAGAGAAGTTTGAACTAACTAATTAACTTAACTAAAAATCAACTTTGTATGCTAAAAAAATAATGACAAGTGTAAACACAAAGTAATAAGCAATAATGCACAAGTTTTAATTACTATGGCATAAAAGAATTGTCTTCTTTAACTTAGAATGTAACATCATTTACCCATGTTCAATGCCAGAACATGGTACGAGGCGTTACCGGACAATAACACTTGCAGCCGATTAAATTTGAGACATAAATTTTCGTTTAAAATTTAAAACTTTTATCTTATATCAACAAGTCCCTAAAATGGGCCTACGAGGCCCAAAACATACTTTGAAAATGAACCAGGACTAAATCAAGAACTTTTAAAACTTTTGGAAAACTTAGAAAATTTTCTTATTTTAGAGGGTTACACGCTTGTGTGGGCAAGCCGTTTGGTGACACACGCCTGTGTGGCTCAAGACACATCCGTGTCCTCCATCCGTGTAACTCTTTGTTTATGACATCATCTTTCTTTTAGAGTCACATGGCCAAATCATACGCCCGTGTGCTAGGCCGTGTGACCATCCGTGTGGATGAAAGTTCGGATATTTACCAAGCCCTTTTTCAACCAAAAACACTTACACACTTATACCAAATTCATCAACACATAACATGACACTATTAAGCGTCCAAATATTCACACATCATTTAACCAATTCATGTAAGCTTGCATATCCACAAAATGCATCATTGTAAACTTCTAGAGTGACCAATATTAGCCAACGTCATTGGCCTTATACAAACGAACTATCAAATATTATAGGCCAACATTTTAAACCAAACTTGAATATGACACATACAAATGACCAAGTTCCCTATACATGCCATAATCCTAAGTGTAAAAATCATCGATACCTAAATTGTAAGCTTAATAGTGTAATAGATTCTCTGGCGACTTCCAACCCTAGCTAACCTGAGTACATTATAAACATAGAAAATAAAAGAGTAAGCTATAAAGCTTAGTAAGTACGTATGTAAATAACAAACAATTGATTAACATGCTTTTAACAATCCTCATTATATGCTCCCAAGATAATACCATCATTATTGCATAAAATTTCACTATTCACTTATGTTAATCTGAAGTTATCTGCTCGAGTCACAGTCACTAAATTAATTATATCTTGAGCTAAGGAACTCAAAATTAAGATCCACAAATTTTTCCTGAAACTAGACTTACATATCTTCTTACCATAAAATTTTTAGAATTTTTGGTTTAGCAGATAAGTACAGTTTATTCTTTAAAGTCTCCCATGTTTCTCTATTCGATAGTTCCGACCCCTCTTCACTAAAAATTAATTATCTCATTATACAGAATTTGGATGATGTTACTGTTTGTTTCTTTTGAAATTATACTCATTAAGAAGTTTAATAATATAAATTATACCCCATAATTATTTTTGTACTATTTATAATGATTTTTCAAAGTCAGAACAGGGGATTCTGAAATCATTCTGACCTTGTCTCACTAAAATTTAAATATCTCATAATATAAAATTCTTTTGCTTACTCTGTTTCTTTTATGTGAAAATAGATTCAATAATCTTTAATTTTAATATCTCATTCAACTTCTAACTCAATTTCCATCATTTTTGGTGATTTTTCAAATTTACACAACTGCTGTTGTCGAAACTATTTTATTGCAAATTTCACTCTTTCATGAAGCATCATAACAATATACTTAGCATTCATGAACATATCTCAATAAACATAAATGGTTCAAGACTTTGTAGTTGCACTTATTCATTACAACACCACAAGTTACCTCACTTAGTCATTTTCTCGATAAACACTTTGGAATAATAATATAATACACGGTGGTTCTCACATAGCCCACCAATATTATTAATTACACGGTGGTATCGCACATAGCCCACCAATAATAATAGATATCCAGTGGTTCGCACTTAGCCCACCAATAATAATAACAATTACACGGTGGTTCCGCACATAGCTCACCAATAAGAATAGATACACAGTGGTTCTGCACATAGCACCACCCTTATGATTAATGCTATATAGTACACATAGTAGCCTGTACTTAGTACTACACATGTGACCATAATTATTTTATTCCACAACCTCACATAGAACCATATCTCGATGCCATAGCCTAACTATGGTGTCACACGATTTCACTTAGTCACACTTTGCTATGACTCATTCATGGTCTTTTTCGTCAATGCTTCTTTTAGTACCAAACGAAAGTATTCAACTTTGCGTTCTCTAGTCTCTAACACTGAATTTTCATTATACATCAGTAATATAATTAAATTCACAAATTATCCATTAATTCAACAAATGGACATTTATGTCTAACATACGAACTTACCTTGACACGAAAACGGCAAATAGACGTAATCATCGATTTCTTTGATTTTCTCCCGCTCTTAGTCTGAACCTCGCTTTTCTTTATCTAAAATATCACATTTGATTTATTAAATTATTATACTATTCAATTCAATCCAAAAATTATATTTTGGCTAAATTAAATTTTTGCCCCTAAAGTTTCACATAATTATAATTTTGCCCTTAGGCTCGGAAAATGAAAAACACTTATTTTTCTCAAATCCTAAGCCTAGTTAATTCATATTCCCTCTTATAGCAGCCCACATTTCTCACTAAATCACATTTTCTACACAATTTTACAACTTTTATAAATAGGTCCTTTTTGATAATTTCACCGAAAATCACTTAGTAAAAGTTGTTTATCACACTCCAAACTTTCATATTCTTCCATAAAACATCAAAACACATGCATGTCATCTATGGGTAAATTTTTAAACACAAACCCTAGCTCAAAATAAGGGTGGAAATAGCTAAATCGAGCTACGAGGATCTCAAAAATGCAAAGAACATCAAAAACGGGGCTTGGGTGCATTTACTATTGAGCTTGAAAGCTTGAAAACCCTAGCCATGGCTTCCCCCATGCTAAATTCAACCAAGCAAGAAGATGGACACTAATTCTGGCTTGATTTTCCCTTTTTAATTCTTTTTATTACCGAATGACCAAAATGCCATTCATTAAAACCTTTTTATCCTTCAATGCCTATTTTTGTCCAAACCAAAGTATAATGGTCTAATTACCATTTAAGGACCTCCAATTTAAAAACCCATTTCAAATAAGTACCTTAGCTTCTAGAAATCACATTTTTAACATATTGCAATTTAGTTTTAATTATCAAATTGGACATCCAATCAATAAAATTTCTTAACGAAAATTTCACACAAGCACTTAATCACATAGTAAACATTAAAACTTAGTCACAATAAATTTTTCAACTTTGGATTCGTGGTTTTTGAAACCACTATTCTGTTTAGGCCCTAATTCAAGCTGTTACATAGAATTACTTAAACAATGCTAATGATGTTACGAAAGAATTCCATGGCAACTCAGCTATTTATTAACCCATGAAGTCACACTTATTTAATTATTAAGTTTTTTTTAGCATATGTCTATGTTCAATCAACTTAGTAATTTTCATAAGTAGACATCAAATTATGTGAGGTAATAGTAATATTTCTATACTGAAATCACACTAATACTAAGGTTATATAAGGTAATAAATTTCTTTCGGTATTATGACTAATTTGACCTCTTTTTATCATACAAAGATCAAACATGCACCGTTCAAATATTGTGTAATTAATTACAATCTGGTTCTTATTTAATAATGAATTCAATTGCATCCCTACATGTAACAACCCAATTTAGGGCCTAAATGGAATAGTGGTTTCGAGACCACAAATCTAAAGTAGAATTATTGATTTTATGATTGTCTTAAGTTCTATAGTATGTTTGAATGCATGTGTGAAAATTTCATTAAGAAATTTTATTGATAAAGTGTCCAATTTGGTTATTAGGACTAAGTTGCAAAAAGTGCAAAATAAGTGTTCTAGAAGCTTTGAGTGCTTATTTGAAATGAATTTTCAAAGTAGAGGTTCTTATTGAGTAATTAGACCATTATATCTCATGATGGACACAAATAGACATGGAAGGGTAAAATTTCAAAAAAAAGCTTTAAAGGTATTTTGGTCATTTGGTATTTAAATGAACAGAAAGGGAAAATCAAGTCAAAATTGTGTTCATCCCCCTCACCATAGCCACAATTTTGAAGGACACCATAGCTAGGGTTTCTTCAACTTTCAAGCTTGACTGTAAGTACATCCTAGTCCCGTTTTTAATGCTCTTTACATTTTTAAAGTTCTCGTAACCCAATTTACCTATTTCTACCATTATTTTGAAGTAGGTTTCATGTTTAAAAATTTAACCATGTGTGACATGTATGTGTTTTGATGTTTTATGGTAGAAAATGAAAGTTTGATATGTGATAAACGACTTTTACTAGTGGTTTTCGGTAAAAATATAAGAATGACCTATTTGTAAAAGTTGTGAATTGTGTATAGAAATATGTGAATAGATGAAAACTATGGGCTGGTATGTGTATGTATAAGGTTCGACTAGGCTTGGGTTTTGAGAAAAATGAATACATTTCATTTTACGAGCCTAGGGACTAAAGTGTAAAATAAGTGAAAAGTTAAGGGCAAAAATGTAATTTTGTCATATGGTGGTTTTTGGACCAAATTGAATAATGTGATAATTAAATAAGCAAATTTGTTATTATATATCAAGAAAGGCGAGTATCTGACCCAGATTGGGGAAAAAATAAAGTTGTGGACTAAATCGCATTATTAGTTATTTTTGTATCGAGGTAAGTTTGTATGTAAATAATGTATCGTTAATTTATGTTTAAATACTTTAATGTTGCATGAATTGTGTAACTGACCCATTGGATGTATTTGACAAAGTTTATATAAGTGAGAAATCCTGGTTGAACCTTAGGAATAGAATAGGATACTAGTGACATGTCACTAGGGACTTATGTGCGAATATGTGATTGTGTGATCTGGGTGCTGGTCTTGTACGTCTACCAGTGGCTAGGTGATCCTGCATATGTTACAGACACCTAACAGCTTGCGTGAGCAGTATTGAGTAGCTATGTTTTGACTGTCAACTTGTGTGAGCAGACCCGTGACTAGCTCGAGAACGAGCATTTATGTGAAATGTGATATGAGGTAGCTTGGGCTACATGTATGTGACATTTATGTGCAAAATCTCTGAGTATTTGTTAGTACTCCGAGCGTTCAATGGAAAATAACAAAGATGTAGAAATATGTGTTTGTGTGATGAGATGGTACATGTACGTGAAATTCATAAGTATGAATGATATAAGTGATAAATTTCCAGTAAGATTGCGCTTGACTGAGTAAGCCTAAGTGATTTCAATGATAAATGTATTGTCCTTCATCATATGAATTTGCATGGTTATTACATGGTTAAAATGTTTATTATTAGCATATAAACTTACTAAGCTTTAATGCCCACTCCGTTTATTTTCCCATGTTTTATAGTGTCACCAAGCTAGCTCGAGATCGGAGATGTCGGAAGCTCGTATCACACTATTAAAAACATTATTTTGGGGTATTGATGATCTTAATATTTTGAAAGTATGTCATGTATAAGGACTTGGTCATTTTCTATATGTGTCATATTTGATTTGGCCAAAAGTGTTGGCCTATTTGGTTGATTATTAATTTTGTAAAAGGCCACTAAAACTTGGCTACCATTAGTTATATTTATGAGTACTTGATGATGCCTTTCATGAATGTGTAAGCTTACATTGTTTGAATGAGTAAGTATGTGATATCCATGCATGATAGAGGTGACATCTGAATGGTGTGTTGATGCCATGGTTGTGGATATTTGGTGGCTTAATTATGCCATGTTACGTGTTGATGAATTGGTGCTTGTGTGCTTATGTTTCAGGGTGGCAAATGGCTTGGTAAATAGCCTATGTTTTGTCTACACGGGTAGACACACGGGCAAGTGTCTAGGCCGTGTGTGACACACGGTTTGCCCCATG
This sequence comes from Gossypium stocksii, assembly GCA_020496765.1. Taxonomy (NCBI): domain Eukaryota; kingdom Viridiplantae; phylum Streptophyta; class Magnoliopsida; order Malvales; family Malvaceae; genus Gossypium; species Gossypium stocksii. The sequence goes on from CM035621.1 coordinate 44,704,322, forward strand.
GGCGTGTAGTCCGGCCATGTGTCCCATGTATTTTGAATTTTAGCTTCAAATTGGCCACACGGGTAGAGACATGGCCGTGTGTCTTAGCCGTGTGAAGGACACAGCCCCGAGACATGGGCGTGTGCCCAAGGCATGTAAAGTCTGCACCTATTTTATGAAAATTAAATTCGCAACACGGCCTAGCACATAGGTGTGTGACCTGACCGTGTGACCTTCTTTGGTGCATGACATCATAAACAGAGAGTTACACGGGTTAGGAACACAGGCGTGTGTGACCACACGGCCTGCCCACATGGACGTGTCCCAAGCCACATGGGAGTTTGACCTTGCTTGATGAAAATTTTTCTAAGTATTTTAAATGTTCTCAGTTTAGTCTCGAACTGCCTCCAATGCATGTTTTGGGCCTCGTAGGCTTATTTTAAGGACATTATGATTGAATGTGAATAGTTTTAAATTGGATGCAAATTTATGTCCCAAAATTGTTTGTTTATTCGTGTGATAAATCTGGTAATGTCTCGTACCCTGTTCTAGCGTCGAATATGGTAAGGGGTGTTACACTACATTTATAATTCATGAATAACATGTTCATGATTTTATTTGAATGAATAAGCAACCAAGCCATATAACGTCATTAACAAAATTTTAATAATCTAGGCAAAAAGAATGCAATCAATCTAACATAAACAGACTTAAGCTATTATAATCAAATCTAAAGTAGAAATATATTTAGCAATCATGTTCATAAATTTAGAACAAAATAAAAAGAATTGAGGGAAAGAAACTAGGGGACAAATCCAGTGTTTCTCCGTTGCACAGCTTGTATTACTTTTCTTCCTTCCTTCTGCTTTGCTCTTTTGCACAATTGCCTTCAAGATACTGAATTTTTGCTACACATAAGAACTTCTGAAATACTCCTTAAAACTTTTGTGTTGCTCTCTCTAATGAGAACTGAAAAAAGAGAGAATGAGAGAAGAGATGGTGAGTGAGGGATGAATGAAATGAGTGAATGACTAGGGGCTATTTATACTTGTAGAGGCTCGTTATTTTTAGCAAATGAGAGCCTTGAAAATCTCTCTTTACATGATTAACCCTTGCTATAAGAAAAGTAGGTGGATGACTTTTCTATATTTAGCTTGATTCATTGGAAAGAAAACTTGAAAAGAGGAGGAGAGTTGGAAGTTACATGTGGGCCTTCTACTCTTTAATGGACAATTTGGGCTTTTATCTCCTTAGTAGGCTTTTTCTTTTGCTAACCCAATTCTTGAGTTGGGTCAAGAAAATTTTCAAGGTCCAATATTTCTTTAATTGGGCATCCAAAGCTGATCATAAACCAACTCTCTTTTGCATGGCTTATGTTGTGAAAATGCTACAGCGTTAAGCATCAAAATGTGAGCTTCAAGATTGACTTTTCTTCTAGTGTATCAACTGACTCAAAAATTGCAAAAATAATGTGTTCTAGTGTATAAAATGATCAAATTAGAAAATTCATCTTAGTATCAACTAATAAGACAAAATTATAACAAAAACTCCAAAATTTTTATTAAACACTAAAATTTTGCATGAATTACTAGTTTAAAAGTGCTGAAGAAAACTCTATATTTTAGAGTTATTACACCCCTAAACTTAATTCATTGCTTATCCCGAGTAATGACACTTTATAGAGGCAAAAACACATAATTGTTACACACTAAGCATAATTAATTCTTCATTTGGTCATGCATCAGTGAAATCATAATCAAATTAAATTTCACAAATATGCAACTCAAGTATGTACATTTTACAAATTTTCTTAAGTACTAGAGTGTTATAAAATTTATGGATTGAATTCCTTCTCCTCGTGAATGTGCACTAACTTCTTTCCAATCAAATTATGTTTCCTTAGAGTAATGCTAAGCAACAATGCTAGAGTTTAAATTATGTCTTCACATGTTCAACTCAGTAAGTCCTCTCCACTAATGTAGTAGGCATAAAAATCTAAATCAATATGTCTTTTTTATGGTTGTAATGTGACTTAGGTCAAGGTAGGAAAAAGATATATAATTTTTAGGCTAAAACCTTAGACTTATCTTACCTCAGACCTTCCAAATGCAATTATCCCCAAGAACACCAACTTCTTTTCAATTTGTGTACACATTCTCTTTGTACATCTTTTTTCAACAACTGAATTTTTTAATGTATATATATTTTTGCTTAGTCGATATAAAAATGACAACTATAGAAATACGTTGGAAAATACCAACCTCTTTCAAAGACAAAAACATTACAAAAACTCTCAAAGTAATCTTTCACTTTTGAAATACATTCAACCTGAGACAATCAACATCAACTCAAACCAAAACTAATATGTAGCCTACAATAATCATCTCCCGACTTTCAAAAATGAAGGACTCCTTTTACTTGCTATTACTAGAGCATCAGCCATAATATTTTATTGCTATTGAACAACTACAAAAAAAAAACTCAACACAACTGATCAGTACCACAATCAATACCAATAACTAGATTCTACAACATCCACATCTATAATTTCTTTCCAACTACCACTCCAATGCACATGCAAACTAGATTACATACTAACGGGACTTTCTTATGCTAACCATACCAATAATCAGTGCCAATGTAATCAATACAAATAATAGAGCAAAAGCCACTTTATATGTCTCCTAATGCCTTTCTAAAAAATAATTGTGTTATGAAAAAAAACGTAGAGTTGGATTCGTCTTTTTTAATTCGGACAGTTGTGTATTTTGACGCCATACCGATTCACGGAACTTGATAAGTTCCCATAGCATCATATTCAACTGACCAAGCTCTGTGTATTTTTTAACATAAATAGATACTTTCTTGAGCATACAACTCAGCATTTTGTTCTTAAGCATCCAGTACTTCTCTTTAACTCCCCCAAACTTAATCACAAAAATATTCTAAATGAACTGAGTTTAAGGTTTGGGACAAATAGAGATAAATATTAAAGAAGTGGTGGCTCATTAATGTAAAGTTTAAAAGAAAAATCAAGTTATATAGCTCAAAGTAAGGTTTCAAGGGATGAATATTTACTAAGGTTGGCTTGAAAGGCTTAAACAGACCAAACAAAATTCACCTAAATCATTTTTAAACTACCATGCCTCCTAAGATTTTGCAAGGAAATTACTAAGTCAATTCTAAAGACTTAAACTTTCATGCATGTTTAGTTTTTTTTAAGGAATTACAAATTTTCATGGTAGCCCTTATACACAATCACTAAGATCAACGTACATATCACAACTTTAATTAGCATAAAAATACTTGAAATAATAAGGATTTATGCATACACTAAAGCTAACATTATTATGCAAAAACTTGAATTTTGAGAAAATTTCACTTAAAACATACCTTCATGAAAAAAAATAATTAACTCAGATTACAATATGGTCCCTGATAAACCGTAAATTATACATATTTTTACCTCATGCTTAGCCCAATTTCTGGATGAATTATCATTGAATTTGTGGAATTTGATGCTCCTAATCCTTTAATTTCATGTTTTATACTTAGGTGAGCATAAGGAAGAGAAAAGAGCAAGGAACGGGCCAAAAATAATCAAATCGGGCCCAAATCAATAATCAACACGGCCTAGAAGTTTGTCACACGGGCGTGTCACACTGCCGTGCCACATTAACAGGCCCGAGCACGGCCTCCACATCGACTCACACGGCTGTGGCACACGGGCATGTCCCTGTCGTGATGAAGTTCAATTTCACTCGGAAAAGGCTACTTAGGGGCTAATAAAGACATTCTAAACTCTATATAAAGACCCTAGGAGGCAACTACAAAGGGGTACAGTAGAGGGGACGGTACAAGACAGTACCAATTCAGTCCTCCTACCAATACAGAGAGCTAGAGGCAGGGAATTACTCGAAGGAAAGCCGATTGATCCATCTCAGAAGCCAGGATCTACATCACGACAGAGGATCTCCTTTCTATCCTTTTAGGGGTTTTGGGTTTTCTTATGTTTTGCTATTTTACTTATTCTGATATGTTTCTTTTTATAATTATGAACTAAAACCCCAAATATCTAAGGGGGATGAAACCTAATGCGAATCTTGTTATTGTTATCTGAACTATATGATAAATATTTGATTTGTTCTTAATTGTGTTTTTAACTCTTGAATTGATATTTCCAGGATATTAATTTAAGTCGAATGTGCTTATACAAAGGAGCAAAAGTCCCTGTATAGGAGTAGATCCAACACAATTAAGCGGAGTTGATCGCAATCCTAGACATAGGACGACGAAAATCTGCCGGATTAGAGTCAAATCTAATATGGGGAGCCATAAATCGAGTTAATGCAAGACTAGGGGTTTTAATTAGAAAGAGATTTCAATTAATCAACCTAGGATTAGTAGTTCTTATCCTCAACGGAGGTATTAACATAATTTAGGGATCTCTACGGATCAAGTCAAATGAAGAAATCGTCCAGTTCAGAGTTAGATAACAAGTAAAGTCTAGGTGGATTCTTCCTTAGGTATTGCCCTCATCAATCAGTTTTCCCAAAAGTAATTTCCCAATTTACTCTTTGTCGCATCCCTAGTTTAGTTTAGCGGTAATTAGTTTACACAAACCACCTCTTTATTTTTAGGCTAGATAATAGGAAGAAAGTCATTACTAGCACTTTTAGTTCCTTGGATTTGATATTCTGGTCTTGCCACTAACTATACTACTATTTGATAGGTGCACTTGCCTTTATCGTGATATTAGTTAGTTTATAGGTGCGATCAGTTTTTATTACTTCATCATCACGAGATTAGCCCCCCACTTAGTATGTGACACCCTAAACCCGAACGGGACAACTGTCCCAAATTCAAAACGTTACATTACTCACTAAAGTGACTCTCCAGCTAATGACCACCTGACGCACACCCCAACCTTATAACACCTCATTTATGACTAATTAACTATCATTTATTAATGCAGAAGCAATTTGTGAACCATTTTAAACTTTTTTCTAAGTATTTAAACCTAAGGGAATTTTGTTCATTTTACCACCTAAGGTTAACTATCCCGATTTTATTTCTAAATAGTTACCTACCTTTTTTTAGTCAAATTATGCAAGCCCTAAAAATTTCAGCTTAACTCAAGTACATTTACTATGTCTAATTCAAGTTTTATTAATAGGGACTAAATCATAACTTTTACAAACTTTTAGTACATTTTCCAAATTAAAAAATTAAGAGTGTTTCTACCAATATTAACAGTTGCAAGTTTAATCCTAAAATATTACCAAGTTTTCCTATCATTAAAGGTTTCAATTAATCTAATCAAGTTTTATGACTAAATTATAAATTAAGCAAATTAGAATACTAGATTAGAAAAACCAAAAATCAAACCCCCAAAAACCCACACGCCTGTGTGAAAAGACACACGCCCATGTGCAAACCATTGCACTTATTTTGTCAAAAATTCGTTTTAATTACCCGATTCTACATATTTACTTACCCATTAAACTTAAAATAGCTACAATTAATTACCATAAACATCCAAAAATCTCCAATTAAATTTATTTACAAAAAATATGCAACAATTAATCAAAATTTAAAACCCAATTACACGGTTAGCAAGCACCAATTAATTCAGACAAACTACATACCTTAGTCGCAAGCAATCCACTTTATGTTAAGCTTCAATTAAACATTGTTAGTATAAAATAAATGCTTCATACACCGTATTATCAACATCATACGAACTCTCATCAACATACCATAAATCAAACATCAATTAGACATAAAATCATGTATTAAAGCAATTATAAAATCACTAAAATTAAAGTCCAAAATTTAATATCCAAAGCCCATTACTAGTAAAATAACACTAGTCCCAAAAGCATTACAATGCCCCTATGTAGTCTCCAAAGTAAATTTCTTAAGCCATTACCTTCTTGGATCGTCCTTGCAGTCACTTCTCGACTCCTTACGCCCTGAAATTCTCTGCACGAAATGTGAGGGTGTGAACTTAAAAAGCTCAGTGAATGATAGTAAAAACATCAAGTAATTTGCACCCAATCATGCCTAAATCAAAGCAATTAAGCATTAAAATTCCAGTCACAACATGTTAACATTTCACCATAACATCACATGCTATTTTAAGAATTAAGAATAAATTTTTCCATGGAATGTAAAATCATCTTTTAACACATAAACATTCAATTATATTGGCACAATCAATCAATTATATTAGCATAATACATCCATGGCAATAAGTAAACGTGTGATCATATATTGGATAAACGAATCTCTGAACTCCCATAAATCAAATACAGTCCTCCGAATTGAGCGGGCCAAAGCCACATGCTCCCTTATAGCACCTCAAATAACCCGATGAGTGGAGACTCAAGCTCAACACTCCCTTATCTACTCTAAAAAAATCTATCCACCAAGAGCCATATGCTCACAGTATCACAAATAATGGTGAGTACTCACAAATCCTATGGCATGCCAACTATATCCAATGGATCCACCATGCAATGTTGCCAATATAATCATACATACAAGGCATAAAATCTGTTGTTTAATCACTTAATTTAGGATGTTAAAATGCAAGTAAAAGCATATTGCTAAGCAATTTTAACATCAATAAAATTAAGCATAACAAATATCATTTTCCTAATATTCATATACCAATTAAAACACCTTTATCAAATGTTCAATGAATCAGCAATTCATGCTCCAAATATTAATTTATTCCATACAATTTAATCATGCTAAGAGCATAATACACAATTTACCAAACCATTTGCCATTTTGCTATTTTATAAAATAAAACCTATTTTTGCAAATCCAACCATCCAATATACAATTAAGTCATTAATAACAAAAATTAAACCTTTAATTTAACACATAAATAGACCAATTTACCAAATTGCCCTTACTATCACTTACCTCTACACTTAGCTCTTTAAGCAAAAATGTATTCAAACAAGCAAGTTTGAGCTTCAAATTTGATTTGCACGTTCCTCCTCTCGATGTGGAGCTTTAACAGAGACAAAGTATGCATTGCAAACTAACAATAGCAACAAGAAACACGAAATTTGACAAAGCATACGAATCTAAATAATTGCTCTAAACTACCTTACCAATGTTGCAAATTAAGCCGAAATGTAGAATTCATCAACTAAACTCCCTTTTCAGCACCTCAAACCACTTTTAATCTTCATTCCTAGTCCAATAACATGAATTCTAAGTATTAATTTCATCATTTAATCCATTTCATAATTTTCCAGAAAAATCATCCATGTTCTTGATCAAATTCGAATTTATCAAAATTGATCCATAAAATGTGTTTGATCTTTTGGTTTAAGATTAAAAACCTCTTATTAGAACTATTTTGAGCTTAGACATCCATTAATATTTGGATTCCAACTCAAAATTAAAGATCCACCATTATTGATCCTCAAGTTCAAGAAAGAAGAAATTAAAGTTAAAAATCCGTTATAATCACTTTAAGTAACAAATAATGATTGCAATCAACTTAAAAAGAAGTTTAGAGATAAGGATTACCTTCAATTGAACTCAAATAATTGATTTGGAATTTTGAATCAAAATGCTTGAAGAAATTTGGTGACTTTTTGCCCAACTTTGAAAATTATTTCAAGAGATTTTAGAAAGAATTTTGGGAGAGAAAAGGTTTAGATCTATTCTCTTATATTTGGTTTATGAAAACACGCAAAAAAGAGAAAGAGTGTGTGAGAGAGTGAGTGATAAAGCTCTTAATTCCAGTGAAAAATGAGTGAAAAGTGAGGTAGCTGCAAAGATTTTAAAACTGAAAACCCCCAACCTGATTTTCAAAATTTGGAGAATTTGCCATCAGACCACTCCCCCTTTTCCCCTGCTTTACAATTGCTCCTTTTCCTCCAAAATTTCGAAAATATGGTTTATTTGATATAAAACCTTTTACCAATTTCCCTTGTTTTTCAAATTAGTCCCATTTAATTAATATTTTAAATCATCCAATTAAACCCCCATTTTAAATTATTTTTAAATTCCAATTTATCCCAAAATATTTATTTTTACCCAAAAATTATTTAAAGTCATAAAATTAATTTTATAAAAATATTTTTATTTTTTGGAATATTATTTACCGATTTTTTAGATGAAATTAAGTTAACTAATTAAGAATATAAATCGCTAATTAACTCGATTAATTCCCAATTTCACTCGGAACCCGATAAACTTACTCGAAACTACTAGACCTATTTTCGAGGCCTTACAAAAGAGAAACAATATCCTTATTGTTTAAAAGCATTAATTAGAAGGGCAAAAAATAGAGAAGTGAATAAGAACTGTACACCAGGTAGGGTCCTCGGAAAAGGAGGTGAGTCTTATTCGACTGCTTAAATAACAAGCTTTTCATTGACAGAATCAATCCTATACATGCACATTCACATTCACATTGCCACACTTCTTATTTTATGATGAACATAATATAATCCAAAAATTCATTATTTATGAATTCAACTTAATTTTATTATGCGAAAAAAGGGAAAAATAAATATAAAATATTTAAAAAGTAATTAAACCTAAAATATCCTAAAATATTAAAGAAAAAGAAACCCCCATTATTTATTTAGTAGCATCCCTGATATCTGATATTGTCTCCACTTCTTTATGACCATATTTACGCTTAGTTCCTCTTTCTGGAATGGTGAAATCATCGTGCCTAGTATCCGAAGTTGGAGTCCAAGGATTAAAGATAAAATCTAGAAATTTAGGCACAAAGTCAAAAGAGTTATGTGAGAGTTTTCTAAATGCACCCCTTATTGAGTCATCTTGTAATTTTGAATATCTTCAATAAGCTTGCTGTTGTCAATGCATGCGTTGTAGCATGTCCATGAGTGCTGATTGATCCAACTCTACAGCAATGCTAGATGATGAAAAGGTAGGTGCCGGTTCGGTCCACCTGGGGTTAATAGACCAATTGGTGTTTCAAAGTCAGGATAGGTAGTTGGTTCTGGTTCAGGAATCGGTTCCAACATATCTAGTTAATCGAGCAGGTCTGATCTAGTTGGTTCATCAACTGGTTTGTCTAGTAACATCACCCACTGTTCTGGCTATATCAACATCCATTATACATCCTTGGTTGTATCTTGCTTTAATGTCTATCTTCAGAGGGATGTGAGATTGTAGACAAAGTAAAGTGATTAATGATAGGAAATAGGAAAAACCAGCTTACCTTGCAGCACACTCCTAAATTTCCTTAAGGATAATTCTTCTGACATCAATGGACCTTTCTGTCATAATAGCATACTATAAGAGTTGGTTTTACCTATTTATTAAAGGAAATAAAATAAATAAACAATTCATGGGTCCAGTAAAGTGAGTGAAGTTTTATTCCTCTTGACTTCACTACCACAATAATGTTTAAGGCGTTGACCACTTACCTTGAACTTACCTCCCTTACCATCCTGAAGTTCAACTACTCCGTATGGAAATACTTGGTGAATAGTGAATGGCTTGAACAATCAAGACTTTAACTTTTTTAGAAACAACTTTAGTCTAGAGTTGAACAGTAAGACTTGTTGACCTACCTCAAACTCACGGAGTCGGATGTGCTTATCATTCCATGTTTTTTTTCTCCTTAAACAACTTGGCATTCTCATAGGAAAACATTCGGAATTCCTCTAACTCATTGAGCTGCAACATCTATTTCTCTCCAGCAATCTCTAGGTCCAAGTTGAGCTATTTGTGTAACACCCCTAACCTGAATCCGTAGCCAGAATGGGGTTATAAGGCATTACCAAACAATGTACAACTTTATTCATTTAACTAATCACATTATAAGTTTAGAAAACATATTATAATCATGCATTTATTATCATCTAATATAGCAAGTATCAAAACACATTGATTAATAATATATGCGGCAAAGATTCATAAAACGTGGTCTATTAGCTTGTAATACTCATTGTATGATATAATACCTCATAACATATTTACCAAATCCTTATCTTACTTGAACAAACATTAGTACTAAATTAAAACATTACAAGTCATCAAATATATATACAAACACATCACCTAAACGTCATACTATTTGTCCAAATATAATATACACTCAAACTCCTCATTATCGTTACTTAACATAGGTTACTATTCATTTGGTCTTTTTCAAATGCTTGAGCCGAATGCAATTGCTATTAACATTTATGCTTAGACAAATGTCCACTTTCAACTTTCCCATTCATTAGTCATGTTAAAACATTTCAAGAACTAAACTCAAATATCAAACATAATATGCTTTTCTCATTAGTATATCACAAATATACATATATGCATAATATATAGCAACCATTTTGACTAACACTTTAACTAGCCAAAACCGAATCCATACATGCTAATATTATCTATCAAGAAACATATAACAAAAGTCATATATAAGACTAATTCAATGCTCTCATATTCGACCAAATACATAAGTAAATATATAACAAAAATTTATTCAATAAATATGCTTAATAATTTATCTACTCAATCAAATATGCCAATCGTATTTCAGCTTAACATCAAATATATCAAATATATCATATTATACTAAGCAAGATTAATTAAACCTAAAGCTTACCAAATTATACCAACTACACATCAAAACATATCGTGACATTTAATTATAAACTAAAGCTAAATAATCACTCCATAATCACTTAAATCAACCACATTACTTAATTAAAACATGAAACTATACTTAACAAAATGATCAAGCCATTTTCGCATGGCTTATATATTTATACATACCAAAATCAGACTTGTTCACAAAATAGTTTAACCTATACATGCCATAAGTTTTGAGTTTATCTTCTAAAAGTACCGATAATTAAATGATAGTGTGGACGACTTCACCGACGATCCCCGAGCACGTAATGACCTCCAAAATCTATAAAACCAAGGCAAACATATACACACAATAAGCTTTTATAGCTTAGTAAGTCATAAGCAATTGTACAATTCATTAACATTAATAAATCAATAAACTAAAAACCGATTCATATTTTCATATTCATTTATACATGTTCAATTTGTTAAAGATTCAATATGTCAAACATATAAAAACATATATTAATTCATCAATGCCGAATTCACATGTAGTTATAACATAATTTAATCCTTATTAACATATTCACATATACATATTTGGCCGAACACATACTTCCATGAGTGCATAAACTTCCATTTCCATCTCATATAATTTGTATTACAAATATAAAAGCCAACTTACCTAATTACACAAATACAACTAACCACCACATACCTGTTCATTTTAGCTCGTTTAAAATTTGAAATCATCACTTCATCACAAAGTCTCATAATCATAAACTCTTTATAATTCACCGGCAACAAGCCTGCTAGGTATAAACCTGAAATCACATCGACACGAAGCCTGCTAGACTCGAAGCCTAAATTTTTATACATCGACATTTAGCCTGCTAGGCATGAAACCCAATTTCTATACACCGGCATTAAGCCTGCTAGGCATAAAGCCCGATTTCTATTATACACAGTTATTTCAAACCCTACTTCACGTATAAGAAATTCAATTGCAACATACTTTTCATGTAACTTTCCAAATATCATCACATATTTCAAATAAGCTTAAATATGCTATTTTCCAATATCACATTCGGCTAAACACCCACATATATCCATTTAATTCCAAATCAATACTTTAAACTAATTTTCACTCAAAATAATAAATAAAAAATAATAAAAAAATAAAAATTTTTAAAGTGCTTATAGACTTACCTCGGATATCGACGAACGATGTAAACCGACTATTCGTCTATTTTTATTTTTCCCCGATCCGAATCTGATTTTCTCTTTTCTTGATCTAAATTGATATAAATTAAACTTATTTAATCAAATATTCAATCCAATTCACTCAAAAACACATAAATGAGCAAATTGCACTTTTGCCCCATACATTTTACACATTTAGCAATAAGTCCAAAATTCATAAAACACAAAATAAATATAATTTACTTACACTAAGCTAAGGCCGAATACTCCTCAAGCCCCTACAAGTCCTCACATTTAATTTAATTCACAATCTAGTCACTCTATTTACTATTTTTGTAATTAAGCCCTATTTACTTAATTTTCATGAAAATTTCCAATACAAACTTAGTAATCTAACACATATCTCTTATTTAGCAATATCAAACACAAAATTCACCAAGATATCAATAATGGCAACTCATGAATACATCATCAAAATTAGAAATTCAGGCATGGGTCGAGTAGTATTTGAAGCAACGATCTCAAAAATGTAAAAATTATCAAAAACTGAGTCAAAACCATACCTTAATCAAAAGAAACAATAGCCTAACCCCAAGCTTGTATTTTTCTTTCTTTTGTTCTTTTATTTCGACAAGAAGATGATAAAATGGCTTTATTTTCATGCCATTTGTTTTATTTATTTTACAATAATAATATATTTACCTAACCATCCATTAAAATATTTATAATTACTAAAATGCCAAACCATGAATTCCACTAAACTTTTAATGGTCAAATTACAACATAAAAACCTTCCCTTTAATAAGCCTTAAAATTAAGCACTTATAATAAATAGCCAGTCATTTTTATATTTTACGCGATTAAGTCCTTTTATTTAATCGACACTCATTCGACAAAATTAAATCATGAAAATTTCACACACACAAATTCACACATAATAAACACAGAAAATAATTTTTAAATATTTTTCTGACTCGGATTCATGGTCCCGAAACCATCGTTCCGAATAGGGTTAAAATCGAACTGTTACAATTTGAGTGCCCAATAAGCTTTATGCTCCAACTCTAATGGTAGATGGTAGGCTTTACCAAACACTAACTGATAATGAGACATCTCTAAAGGAGTTTTGAAAGTTGTTTGGTAGGCCATAGTGCATCATCAAGCCTCTTGGACCAATCTCATTGATTCGGATGAACCACCTTCTCAAGTACACCTTTTATCTCTTTATTTGCTAACTCGGCTTGCCCTTTTGTCTATGGATGGTAAGCTGTAGCAACCTTATGCCTCACATCATGCTTGTCAAGTAACCACATGTAACAACCCAATTTTGAGTCTGATCGAAATAGGTGGTTTTGGGACCACTTAACCGAGTGAAAATATTTATTTTATTATTTTAAATAGTTTTACAGCACGATAGAATTATCGTACGAAAATTTCGTAAAGGAATTTTACTGATTAAATAGTTAATTAGGTAAAAAGGACTAGATCACGTGAAGCGATAAATATGAGTTCTATTAATTGAATGATTCAAATAGCCATAGAGATGAAAAGTGGAGTCCTTGCATGATAAATATACCAATGCAAAATTGATTGGACTGTGGTGGCCTTACAATGCATGATTTTTATGATTTATTATCATGGACAAAATGGTAAAATGTATATTATTAGTTTTCTTAATTAAATTTTTAGTGTTATTTTTCATTTCCCCACCGATTTTGAAGCTTAAAAAGCCAAAATAAGGGCATTTACATTTAGCAAGCTTAAGTCTTCAATTAAGGTACGATTTTTTATCGGTTTTTAATGATTTTTACATTTTTGAGCTCGTTGCAGCTCGATATAGCTAGCCCGTACCTTAATTTCTAAAATTATTGATGTTTTTAAAATGTTCCATTTTTGAATACATGTGTATTTGGATAATTCTTTCTAGATTATTGATGGTTGTTAGTAAATATACAAGTTTTATAAAGTGATTTTTGACAAAATTGAGTATTTGGGATTAAATTAAAAAAGATAGAAATATTGAGGTTAGAAATGTGAAATAATTGAAAATATGGGCTTAGTAAAGGCTATATGAAATTCGGCTATGTTGAATTGTAGCTAAAAATGTATAATTTGCCATTTTGAGTATTAAGGACTAAAGTGTTAAAGTATGATAATACAAGGGTTATTTTGTAAAAGGCCAAAATACATGTATATGGATTAAATTAAATGATTTGGTGAATGAATGGTTAAATTTGAATTCATATATATCAAGATAAACAAATATCGGAACTTGATCAGGGGAAACAAAAGGTAGACGAGTAGATATCGAATTTACGAGCTATTACGAGGTAAGTTCGTATAATTAGAATCGAACTTAAATATTTATCTTAAATTGTTGAATGGTCTATTTATATGATTGGTTGTATAAATGTTTAATGAAATACGTAATTTAAATGCCTATTGGTTACCTGCTCTGATTAAGTACCGAGTCCAGTTTGAACCGTAGAAAGTCGTAGGATACGAGTGACATGTCACTAGGGTTACCGTTTGGTCGAGCTCCTGCATTCGTTGCGGACTCACCACAGCTAATGAGCTTACCGTTTAGCCTTCGAGCTTACCATTTCAGCTCATTTGAGATTACAGTTTACCGGCTCAGGAGGAGCATACTAATTCTGGCTCGAAAGAGCATACATGATGAATTGACGGATTAGTGATTATGCATTTAGTGTGTATCACCCGAGTATGAGCTTACCGTTCATCCTCCGGGCTTACCATTCAACCTTCGTGCTTACCGTTTCAGATCGTTTGAGCTTATAGTTTACCGGCTCAGGAGGAGCATACCAATTCTAGCTCAAAAGAGCATACATGATGAATTGACGGATTACCGATTATGCACTTAGTGTGTATCACCCGAGTATCCCTCGATGTTTGCAAAGGTTCAACGGGCATAATACCGATATGAATACATTTTACAAGAGATACAAGCTATACATGGATTATATGTTATATGAATTACAAGTTACATGAATTATATGATATAAGAAATACATGGTTACATGGTATATGTTACATGAATTATATGTTTTATATGCTTATTGAGATATATGATATGTATAGATGAAATGTTACATGGTATGTATGAATCTTGTAAATGAAAGTTGATTTGTGATAGAATACAAGTATGGAAATGTTACATGGATGTTATATGTTTAGTTTCATCCTTTGAATGGATGAATATATGATTTATAAGTAACTAACATGTGGTTGAATGGTGTGAATAGGCAATGTGAGAAAATGAGTTGGTTTTTAATTGCTTTATATGCTTATTGATAATTTGGCAAGTTTAATTCTATATTATACGGGCTTACTAAGCTTTTAAAAGCTTACTTTATTTATTTTCCCGTGTTTTATAGATTTTGGAAGCTAGCTCGATTTCGGACGAGGTCGGAGATTGTTATTGCACTATCCAAGCAATCTTTTAGTACTTTTGGAACTTGTAAATGTTGTAAATATGACATGTATAGGCTAGTTTTTAAGTTGAATCATTTGGTCACTTATGCTAGTGAATATGGTATAAATTATGGTGCTTGATCAAGCTATGTGATATGGCTTGAGTTGATTATGGTTGGCTTATTATGAAAGTTTATTATGATATGTTTTGATATGGTAGAATTGAGATGAATTGTGACAGCCCAATTTAGGACCTCAACGAAATAGTGATTTTGAAACCACAAATCTGAAATAGAAAAATTTATTCTGATTAATTATTATAATTTTTCGAGTGATTAGATGCATGTGTTAGAGTATCGATAGAAAATTTTATGAATTACATGTTTAATTTTCCTATTAGGGCTTAATTGCAAAAGTTGATAAATATGAGTTCTAGATGTTAAAGGATTTATTTGAAGAGCATAATTGAAGTAGAGGTCCTTAAATGGTAATTATACCATTAGGTTTCCATGGACAAAAAGGGACATACATAGGTAGAAATAACCAAAGTTTTAATGAAGGGCATTTTAGTCATTTGGTAATTAAAAGGAATTAAAAGGGAAAAAGATGGCAAAATATGCTCATCTTCCCCATAAGGGCCGAATACATGAAGGAAACACCATAGCTAGGGTTTCTTCAACTTCTCAAGCTCATAGTAAGTGATTCCAAGCCCCGTTTTTAATGTTCTTTACGTTTTTGGAGTCCCAGTAACTTGATTTAGCTTATTCTAGCAATAATTTAACCTAGGGTTCATATTTGGAAAAATAACCATAGGTGAAATGTGTTTATTTTGATGTTTTATGATAGAATATGAGGTTTTAAATTATGCTAAACAACTTGTGCTACTCGGTTTTAAGTAAAAACGAGTAAAACGACATAATTGGTAAAAATACCTAACGTTCATAAGTATATGTTAGAGTGGGAATTTGATGTTGCCGTTTGTAAATAAATGATCAGCATGTTCTAAAACATAAGAATTAGGGATAAAGTTTAATTTTCGAGCCTTGGGGCAAAAGTGTAAATATGTAAAAGTTTAGGGGCAAAATCATAATTTTGCCAAAGTTAGAGTTAAGGACTATTTTGATAAATGTGAGTATTAAAATAAGCTAAATGTGTTATTTTAGATCAAGAAAGACGTGGAATTGACCTTGATCGGGGAAAGGAAAAGATTGTGGACTAAATTGTAAAATTTTTATATGTTGCACAGAGGTAAGTTTATATGTAAATAATGTATTATTTTTTTATTATATTATGATATTTTATTGTGTGACATGTGAAATAAGTTTTAGTATTGTACAATTAATGGATATAAATGGTGAATTGCGGTTGATGAATTGGGATTAAATGAGGAAATCTCAGTTGAACCTTCGGAATGGAAAAACGTGGTGCTAAGTGGATATACCACAGTTATACATGTAACGTGGTGCTAAGTGGATATGCCACGGTTACACATGTTGATTCATTAATGTGGTGTTAGTGGATATGCCACGGTTATACATATAACGTGGTGCTAAGTGGATATGTCACGGTTATACGTGTTGATTTGAAAAGTGGCGCTAAGTGCGTATGCCATGAATACATATGTTAGCCCAATAGTGTGGTGCTATGTGCATATACCACAAAGTTGGGCATCAATTACAGAGGGTGGAGTTATGTGCTCAAACCACCGAATATTGTTACATTCCGAAGTGTTCAATGGGAGAAACAAGTTTGTTAAATGGAAATTGATGCGAAAAATGTTGAAATACATACCGGGATATGAGTATATGGGTTTTGAATCATGAGTTAGATAAGTGATTGAACTTTGATAAGATATATTTGGAAAAGTGTTATTTTGCAAGTTGATAATAAGGAATTTTAGTGAAAGAGGTAAAATTTGGGATAAACAGCTTAAAACAGCAGCAGATGAGTGACTTTGAAAAATCACCAAAAAATGGTAGAAATTGAATTAGAAGTTGAATGAGATATGGAATTAAATCTTATTGAGTCTATTTTCATATAAAAGAAACAGGGCAAGTAAAAGAATTTTATATTCTGAGTTATTTAAATTTTTGAAAGACTGGTTCAGATTGATTTTGTGATCCCTTATTCTAATTGGGAAAAATCATTAAAATTTGTAAAAAAAATAATTATGGAATATAATTTATATGGTTAGATTCCTTATTGAGTCTATTTTTAGAAGAAATAAATGAGAATATCTTTTGAATTCTATATAAAGAGAAATCAAAATATTAGGTAAGAGTGGTCAGGACTGTCGAGTAGCGAAATAGGGGAAGCTTTAATGAATAAACTGTATTAATTGGCCCAACCAAAAATTCTGAAATTTTTATGGTAAGAAGACATATGAGTCTAGTTTCTGGGAAAATTATCAGATCTTAATTTGGAGCTCCGTAGCTCTGGATAAAATAATTTAGTGACTAGGACTCGAATGGACAACTTGTACCGAACTTAAGTAATGGTAAATGCATGTGAGACTAAGGTTGTGTAACTGTGGAAACATATTTTGGGATTTATAAATGCCATTAATAGTTTATTATTTTTATTATTTACATATTACTTACTAAGCTATAAGCTTACTTTGCTTTCTCTCTCTTTCTTGTCTTATTTTATAATGTAATCGAGTTCGTTCGTGACTCGGGAAAAATTGTCGGAGGCTCACCAACATATCCATCCTTCCTTTTGGTATTTTGTAAACATATTTTGGATATATGGCATGTATAGAAGGCTTGAGTATTTTGTTGTATATTGTAGTAATATTACTTGAAATGTTGATTTCTAATATTGGATATATCACTCGTATTATGCTATCGATATGGTCTAATATTAGTTAAATTACAAGTTTATGATATATGTGAATATAATATTTAAAGGATGAGTGAATAGTTGACGGATTTTAATTTAGATAATCATTTTATGCCTCGATTTATTATGATTACATGTATGTTATTCTGGAAATACTCGTATCCTGTTCTGGTATTGAACACGAGTAAAGGGTGTTACATGAATGGTATTGTAACACCCCTAAACCCGGCCTAGATGTTAGGGCCGAATCTAGTGGTGTCGTATTGTAGTGCTTTTGATAAAACTTGTTCTTGCTTTGTAAAAGCCAGTTTGAAAGTTAAAGCCTCTTTTTTAACATTACTAACCATTTAAAAACGTCATTACTTTAAAACATTATTAGTTTGTTAATATGTTTTGAAAACCAAGGAAGTTACGGAAGCTTTTGCGATATTTTCCGGAAACGTGATATTTTGAAAATAGTTGTCGTTTTGGAAAAAAACCTGTGTCTTAATACTAGCAGATTTATAACTTAACATAGTAAAACCCCAAATTAAAGTCCAAAAGTTTAAGAGGCCTTATTACATCAAAAACCCAAAACGAAATTTAAGTGTAATTTAAAAGCCCAACAAAATAAAACGGAAGCAGTAGTGTGGCCACCCTCGAGTCCCTCGCAGCACCGATGCACCTAGCACTAGGGATTACCTACAAAATTAAAAACGGGGTGAGTTTACGAAAGCTCAGTGTGTAATCCTCTAATATGAAAATAGTCAGTTAGACATATAAAATACAGAAGCAGTTTGGGTTTAAGCCCATTGTAGCAGACAGTATCAAATGGGCCTTAGCCCATTACAGTAACAGAATCAAAAGCAGAACATATGTGGGCTTAAGCCCAATACAGTATTAGTTCAGAAAAAACAATGCAATAGTGCAACCCACCCCAATCCAGCCAACACACCACTCCATACCACCAACACACCATGTGGGGATAAAATCAACCCACCCAGCCAACACACCAATATCGCAACAAGGCTGCCAGACAACATAATCGCAGCTTAGCTACCAGTAATTAGAATCGCAGCATATCTACTAGTAAAATGAGTGGCTTAAAGCCATCAATTGCGGCAGAAAGCCTTCAAAAAGACACAAAGCCATTAGTAACAACACGAGCTTTCGGTAATATGAATGAGACTGAGCCATCGACAATATGCGTGGCACAAAGCCATCGGTAAGATGGACAGCACTAAGCCATCGATAATATGCAGGACACAAAGCCATCGGTAAAATGGACAACACTAAGTCATCGATAATATACATGGCACAAAGCCATCCGTAAAATGAACGGTATTAAGCCATTGATAATATGAACGGCACAAAGCCATCGGTCGATCCACAGTCGTCTTGTGTGACCCATGCGACCTTAACAGATCAGTACAAATATACGACTTTAAGCCTTTGTTGGGTCCACAGTCGTCTCGTGCGACCCTAATAGATCAGTACTTCCTCCGTAACAATATCCCAACCTTATGCAATGTGTCATGTCATATCATCATACATGAATGTAGAAGGTTATGCTCAGAAAGGACAGTCAAGTCATAGCACAAATCAGTCATACATAAAATAAGGGCGTAACAGTCATTTTACCTTACAGGGGTGTTACGGTCATTCTACCCTATAGGGGTATTACAGTCATTTTGCCCTACAAGGGTATTACGGTCATTCTGCCCTACAGGAGTATTACAGTCATTCTGTCCTACAAGGGTATTACGGTCATTTCACCCTCTAGGGGTAATTCAGTTATTTTACCCTCTAGGGGTAATTCAGTCATTTTACCTTTCAGAGGTAATTCAGTCATTTTACCCTTCGAGGGTAATTCGGTCATTTTACCCTCTAGGGGTAATTCGTTAATTTTACCCTTTAAGGGTAATTCGGTAATTTTACCCTCTAGGGGTAATTCGGTCATTTTACCTTTCAAGGGTAATTGGGTCATTCGTCCATGTTTCATGGGCTCGATTCACCACACGTGCGATCACCCGCTTGTGTGGCATCAATCTCCAGTTTCCCCGCTTTTCAGCTTTTGCTGATCTACAGTCTATTCAGTGTGTGCATACACACTCTTTCAGCTTTTCAGCCGACTATCGAGTACACGGTAAAAATACACTCCTGTTTGTGATAACGAGTAAACTAGCCCACGTGCACTCCAACTTGAATGAATGAAATATGGCTTAATCCTTTTAAACTGTAACACCCCTAACCCGTATCCGTCGCCGGAACAGGGTTACGAGGCGTTACCAAACTTAATCAAAATACCGATAATCTCATTCACATAAAACATACGGCATTTTTACTTTTAGCTATTTAAACACATATCAAATTAAATATTTTCTATTATTACACATATTCAGCACTCTTAAATCTAATTGACACTAATGCCTAATCTTTTATCATCTAGGATAGATTTCCCAATTAATCAACTATAGCCGAATGCCATTTAAGGGTTCCAAATGCATAACATTAGTCATACTTATAAGTACACATTTCAAACCTTTTTACTAACATCTTAATACACAAACATTGCTCAATTCATTACTCACTACCATGTTCGACAATTATACATATAAACAAGTATGCATTCATCTCACATTTCATCAAAATAGCCAATTGTCAATAATCTTTTAAGCCATAATTATCAAATTTCTCATGACCGTATGCCATATAGCTCTTAAATTCACATTTCAAAATCTATTAAACTTTATACTCAACTCTATCCAAAACTTCACATTATACCACATTGACCGATTATCAATTGCCCTCAACACCCCAATTTATCAAATTTAATAAGCTTAGGACTCATCTAATAACCATTTACACTTCAAAGCATTTAAACACTCAAAATCTAGCTTATTACAACATGGCCGAATACATGATTTGCCACATACTCAAAAATTCGTACACTCTCAATTCAATCCATTCATTTACCACTTAATTTCATCAATTCAAAGCTCAATTTAGCAAGAACATACTTAATTTAAACAAAAACAAATTTCCTTTCCCAATAGCACATATACGGTAACTTCAATTTCATACCTCTTAAAATGGATTCAATCTTAATCATTCATTAACATTACACTCATTCGGCCATCATATAAACAAATTTAACATCTAAGCAACACCTTCCAATATCTATCAAGTTTTCACAACTTAATTCAAGTTGCCGAATGCACTATGCTCATCAATTCATGAGCTTAAACCATGGGTTAACTAAACAAGGTGTTTATCAACTCAATTACAAAAACAATTTGCAAAAATCACACAAACATACCTTTGATTTATGCTATGACCATGGCCGAATGCTTTAGCTTCTTTTTCTTTTCTTTTCTTTATGGTTTCGGCAAAACAAGAGAGAATGAGCATGGTTTTTTTTCCATTTTACTATTACATGCATGGATATTAATTATTAAATTACTAACTTAGCCCTTTTATTATCATTGCTCCTCCACTATCACAAGGCCGATTATGTCCATGCAATTTATGCATGGTCTAATTGCATCTTATGTCCTTTATATTAAAAGAACATTTACAATTCGGCACTTGCACATTGTCCCACTAATTTTTCTCTTATGCAATTGAGTCATTAATTAATAATTTGACATCTAAATGACAAAATTGAAATACGAAATTTTCACATATGACAATTCACATAATAAAAACAGTGAAAATAATATTTTAAAAATTTTCAGACTCGATTTAGTGGTCCCAAAACCACTTTTTCGATTAGGGCCAAAATAGGGATGTCACATAAACTACTAGCAAGAAATGATCATACGCTCCTGGACGATTATTTGCATTGAGAGCAGATTTAACCAAATCGGATTGTAAAAACACGTGGCTAAAACCCACACATATTACTTACAAAAACAAAGAAATATTCGGCCTATGTTCTAAAACAAAGGTAATGCTCTTACCTTAATTGAATGCTTAACACCTCCCTTGTTTTCTTTTCTATTCTCATCTATTTGCTTCTCTTCTTCTCAAACCATAAACTGACCCCTTATCACCATTCTTCTGCCAGCCGAATCCATTCTCCCTTGTCTCTCTCCTCAAAACCTCTGTCGACAACTGCAAGAAGAAGCCGAAATCTCTCTGCCGATTGTTCTTTGCCAAAGCCGATCACTCTTATTCTTCTACTTTTTTCTAAAACCTTCCATAATCCGAAACATCCATCTTGCCGAATCCCTCTTCTTCTATTAAATATATTGTCTCTTCTCATCCTACTTCTAGTGCCGAATCTCCTTCTTGACCGAAACCTCATTGTGCTTGGCCAAATCCTCTCTTCTCTCAACTCTTTCTTTCTCGTTGTTACAAGTAGAACGGCTGTGGTTTGGGACTTAGATTGGTAAGTATTTCGTGATCCTATCTCGTTAGTTTTCAAGTTTAAGGCTTGATGCCGAAACCCCTTATGGGGAGGCTAACGTTAGTGACTAGGGGGCTTGATGGCCGCTTTCTTTTGGTTTGTTTGCGTTAGTGTGATCAAGAGGTTGTGCAACTAGGGACTCGGAAGGCTAAACGCTGCTGGACATTAGGATCTAATCCGCTTTCAACAAGAAGGTAAAGGCTTTTAAGGACTTAGGCCATGTTGGCCGATTTTGGTTGGGAGATTATGGCTTATTGGTTACTGAGTTTTAGGTTAACGCAATAGTGTGCAATTATAGGTTATTAGCTCGTGGGTTCTTCAAGCACTTCGACAACTAACAGGTGTGTAACTAATCCCAACTATTAGACTAAAGTGGTAAAAGCCGGAAAGGGCGTAACGTTACCGACAACTGGTATAAGTGACCGAAAACGCATTCGTATGATATTCGAGAGTAACCATTTACTCCATTGGGCTTAACTATGAATTCAGTGCCGGAGGAATTGCAGAAGGTGCAATTCTGAACGTTTTGGTAAGTTGGGCTTCAACGGGCCAAAGATGGACCCAATGGGCTTCTGAGCCCAAATCGGTAAAATGACTATTATAGGCTTTCTGGTGACATGGTTAATAAAAACATGGTTAAGTTGGTAAATTAAACCTAAAAATTAGACTTAACAGGTTTGAGATGATAATGGACTTAGTAAGGCCCATTAGGGGTTTTAAGTTAAAAAGGGTAAAACTGGAAATTTGGCTTAAATGGACTTCTGTGGTAATTTGTGGACTAATAATTAATCGAACGTGCATAAAAACTCTGAAGATATGATAAGGGACTAAAATACCCCTGAATATGGAAAATTACCAAAATACCCCTAGGTGTAAAAAGACTATTATACCCTTAGGGTCAATTCTGTATGAAATGTATGATTTTATGTATCTACATGAGTTACCATTTAATGTGAACATATCTGATGCATGAGATGCTATATGTTGCATGCTAGTATGTATATCTGCTGCATGGGGTATGGGTTTATGATGGAGGAAGCGTTCTGGCAGCCTCGCTGCAATCTGGTGGCCTTGCCACATATATATCTGTTCTGGCAGCCTCGCTGCAATCTGGTGGCCTCGCCACATATATATATCTGTTCTGGCAGCCTCGCTGCAATCTGGTGGCTTCGCCACATATATACATCTGTTCTGGTGGCCTCGCCACAATATCTGTATCTGGTGACCTCGTCACAATATCTGGCAGCCTCGCTGCAAATTATATCTGGCAGCTTCGCTGCAAATATCTGTGGTGTGTAGCGGTTGGGTGGGTCGAGTAGTCTCCCCACATGGTGTAAGGCTGGTACGGGGGTGTTATGGATGGATTTGGGTTGGGTTTCTGTTTGCATATTATACCTGATATGTATCTGTTATGGGCCTATGGGCTTAACCTGATATCTGTAATGGGCCAAGGCCCAATTAATCTGATTCTAAGGCTTGATCTGTTTTGGCCTATGGTTGAGATAACGTTGCACACTGAGTTGTCAAACTCACCCCCTTTTTATTTCATCTCTGCAGGTAACCCTCAACCATAGTGGGCTTGGAGCTGCGAGGGATTCGGAGTGGCCACAACATTTGTAAGTTCGGGTTTTCATATTATTTTTAGTAATTTTATTTTGCTATTATTTTTTTTAGGTTTTAATTGTAATAAGGCCGCTGCTTAAATTTTCTTTATGGGTTTTATTTTCTTTGATGGTTTAAATCGTATTTGGTCAAAACTGCTAGTATAGGCTGCGCGGGTTTTTAAATTCTTAAGAACATTTTCACAACTCAACAAGTTTAAAATTTGGACAACTCTAAAGAGTAACAAACTGACTTTTTCACAAGCTTACTGCTTTACTGAAAATCACACTTAAATCACAACAGACAAAAGGCCGTAAACTTAGCTTTAGGTTCATGTGACACACCAGATCTGGTCATAACGTCTAGACCGGGTTTGGTGTGTTACACACGCGTACTAAACTTCGTTGATTTAAAAAGCTTCCGCGGAATAAAATAGATTGAGAAATCAGATGTAACAAACATGACAAACGTTTTGATGAGATATTTTGTTTCAAAGTAATAAAAGGGTTTTTAACTTGGAAATAGATTTTTACCACCAATTTCATTTTCGAAGAACACTTCGATGTGACATGCCAGCTGGGTTTAGGGTGTTACATTTTTATATCAGCAAGAACAAGTTTTCGAAAAACACTCCAATGTGACACCGCCAGATTCGGCCATAACGTCTAGGCCGGGTTTGGGGTGTTACACATCGACTCGAGGTTAAAGAAATCCCTGAACTCTTCCTATCCTATGAAATGCCATCTATATTCGACTTGGCCTAAAGCAGTTAAGAAGGTTTCATTTCACCTTTCAATACAACCAATGCCTCAATTTTATATATACACATTATCACATTTAGTCAATTCAATATTCATATAATTAACATATTTCATAATATACAAAATCAATCCTTTTCAATTAGCTATTTCAATTCAATCCCAAAGTACCAAAGTACTCACCTCAAATGCTTACCATATGAAAATAATTAAATATGCAACAATCTACTATTTCATTCGGATTATAGAAATACAAATCATTTATTCTGAGCTACTCGACGTCAACCTTGTCTTTCCCCTTCTTACTCGAGGATTCCGAGACAACATTTGCTACAGAATAAAATAATTGCAATAATTAATATAATAGCACTCAATTTTTCATTAGATTTCAAATGTAACACTACATTTTTTTATTCCCCAGTTTAGTCCCTAAATCAAGACTAATTGTAATCTCCATATTTAACCTCGAATTTTTATACTAATTTCACTCTAAGCTAAATTTCAGCTCCCTATTTTCAACTTAATTTTGATTTTTTCACAATTTAGCCCCTATTGCTCAAAATTAACAATTTATTCTACAATTTAGTCATTTTTCACTTCTAACTTAAAAATCTACCAATTTAACCCCTAGTGCTTAAACTATTCAATAATGACAACTTCTAAAATCTTGAAAAATACTAAAAATTACAACATGGGTCTGGTAGTTCTAAGTACCTAGATTCCAAAAATATGAAAATTACAAGAAAATGGGACTAAATTGACTAACCAATTGAAGTTTGAATGTTAAAAACCCCTTAGGTGCTATAAGCTTCTTTTTCTTTTTTTGCATGCATTCAACTCTTTCTTTCCACTTTCTTTTTATTTATTTTACTATGTTTGTATTATATTTATTATAATAATAATTATTATTAACCGTATAATATAACATATATATAAACAACATTAATTGCCCTAACCATGATCGGCCTCACAAATCCCATTAATTAATGACATAATTGCTACTTTAGTCCCTTTAATTTATTTTAATCTAAAATTAAACTTTTAACTAATACGTGATTTAGTCCTTGAACCTTAATAACTCCTAATTCATGGAAATTACTTAACCATAATCTAATTCGTCTCTAATATAACTCCGTAAATATTTATTAAAAATATTTACGAGTTGATTCATAGGAATGAAGTTTCGAAAATACACTCTAATTCATAAGAACAAAGTTTCAAAAATACACTTTCCAATACCCCTGTCTATCGGGTCGTTATAACTATCATTTAATACACATGCCTTAAAATTTCATCTAAGAATCATTTAAACTCAAACTCTTTCTTGATTCAACATTATGAACTTTTCATCTAAACACATACATATCATTCATACCATCTAGGCATACCATACAAACTTATAATATCAACATTACATAATAATCATTTCATCAACCTTACAACATCATCACTTAAAACCCAAAAACACTTGATCACAACCAAACCTATATACATGCCACATAACCGAGTTCTAAAACAATTCAAGGATCTACCAAGACTGAAGCTTGATAGTGTTAGCTCTGAAAATGATCCGATGGACTTGATCCACAAAATCCAACTACAGGAAATAAAAAATGACATGGAGTAAGCTTTAATAATCTTAGTAAGTTCATAGGTAAACAATAAGCAAACTTACCTCAAATAAAAAAAATATGAAATAAAACATTTTACATAATATTAACAACCCGACATAACAATTAACAAAAAACATGTGAGTTCATCATAATATCAATTCATAAAGTAATTCAATATTTGACATGTTATTCAATCCAATCCATTCACATAGGTTCAACATATACCATTTAGTTATTTACCAATTATATTCAAATTTAATTAGCCCGATGAACTATAATAAATGTATCTTGGATACCTGAGTACCTACACCACACCAGATAGCACTGTAGTGCTAATAGGGGCACTGAAGTGCAAACAGGGGCACAAAAGTGAAAATAGGGTCACTGAAGTGCAAATAGGGGGATCAAAGTGCAAATAAGGGCACCAAATCAATCCCAGCTAACTTTCTTTCATTTAGCTTTGACCAATGTAATAGGCTTCTACATTTATGTCTGTATAAAACCTCATACAATCCCATTTTTGTACTCGACTGATAGTTATTATTATAGACAAACTCAGCCAACAACATATATTTCTCTCAACTACCTTCAAACTCAATTACACAACACCGTGACATGTCTTCCAGAATCTGAATCACTCGTTCAGATTGACTATCTGTCTGTGATTGAAAAGTAGTACTAAAATTCAATTTGGTACCCAAAACCTAGAGGTAAACCTTGAATCATGATAAAAAAAATAATGGATAACATTACACCCTGCAATCTAATAATCTCTAAAACATATAGTTCAGCTAGTTTTTCAAGTGAATAACCAATCCTAATAGGCATAAAGTGTGCTGATTTTATTAATCTGTCTAAAATTACCCAAATTGAATCTTTCTTTTCTAGATTCAATGGAAATCTCAAAACAAAATCTATCGTAACTCCCTCCCATTTCCACTTGGGAATCATCACAAGTTGTAGTAATGTTGACATATTAATCATTTGGACACGAATTTAGATATCTCACATTTCATTCTCGACCATTAGTAAAGTTGCTTCAAATCATTATACATTTTATTACTTCTAGGATGAATTGAATAAACACTATTGCGAGTTTCATTCAACATGTCTTGTTTCAACTCTGAATCATCCGGCATACATAAATAATCACGAAAAACTAGTCATCAACACCGATAGTGAAATAAATGATCTATCCACTATTTACCAGCTTTTGTTTCATTAACAAGTCTGAATCTTTTTCTATAAATCCTAAATTTTCGCTGAGAACCCGGGTTTAACTCTCAACTCAGATAGAATAGAATCATCACATTCTAAAGTCAAACTTGTATTCATATCTCTCAAAGCAAATAAATATTTTCAACTTAAAGTGTCAGCTACCACATTAGCTTTTTCCATGATGATAGTCAATCACCATATCATAATATTTTAATAGTTCAAGCCACCTACGTTGTTGTAAGTTCAAGTCTTTCTGAGTCCTCAGGTACTTTAGACTTTTGTGATCAGTAAAAACAAGACATATTTCACCATATAGATAATGTCACCAAATTTTCATAGCAAAAACAACTGCTGCAAGCTCTAAATCATGTGTCAGCTTGAATTTGATAAAAAATGGTGGAATGACCTAAATGGAATAAAAGCAAAAGATGGATGGATGGAGAGAAGGAAAATGACCTAGAAAGTCAACACCTCAAATATCAAATAATTCTATATTGAGAATGTTAGTTGGTGGCATCTCATTCCTTATGGATGCATTTCCAACTTGTTGGCATCTATCGTAATATTTCATGTAGGCATATGCATTTTTAAATACAGTCGGCCAAAAGAAATTAGCTTGCAATAATTTAGCTCTAGTGTGTGATCCTCCAAAATGTCCCCGTTTGGGATGAATGACAGTGTTACAAAATATTGGCTACTTCGCTTTCAGCTACACATCTTTTAAGCATTTAGTCTACACATTACTTAAACAAATATGGTTCCTCCCCAAAATAATATCTTACATCATGAAAGAGCCTCATCATTTGTTGATATGTCATTTCGGGCAACATCAAACCACTAGCTAAAAAGTTAGCACAGTTAGCAAACTGATGAATATTATGGACATGACTTGCCTCAAAGATGTGTTCATTTGGAATGTGCTGGTTAATAGGAACAATTGAGTGGGTATCTTCTTATTGCTCTAAGCTAAACAGATGGTCTGCCACTTGGTTTTCTACCCTTTCCTATCCTGAATTACCAGATCAAGTTCTTGGATTAAAAAAAACCCATCAAATCAATCTTGACTTAGCATTTTTCTTTGAAAGAAAATATTTAATGGCTGAGTGATCAATATAAAATGTCACTTTAGTACCTACAAAATGCAAACGATATTTGTCAAATGGAAAAACAATAGCAAGTAATTCGTTTTCTATTAGTATAACTGTGCTCCCGTCAAGGTTTGGCTTTCATAGTAAATCAAATAAGAAATTTTATTCCTCCATTGTCCAAATACAACTTCTACAACACAGTCGCTTGCGTCACACATTACCTCAAATGGAAAACTCCAACCTGGGGTAACAATAATCGGTGCTAAAATTAATCGTCTTTTAAAATCCTCAAAAGCTTTCAAGCACTCCTCACTAAAGTTAAATACTGAGTCTTTCTCCAATAATTTGCAGAGTGGCTTGGAGATTTTGGAGAAATCCTTAATGAATCTCCGGTAAAACCCAACATGTCCTAAAAACTCCTAATGTCCTTCACAGACACTAGTAGTGCGAGTTTCTCGGTAACATCTATCTTTACCTTGTCAACTTCTATTTCTTATTTCGTGATTTATGTCCCAAAATGATGCACTCTCTTATCATGAAATGACATTTCTCCCAGTTGAGGACGAGGTTCGTCTCTTTGCATTGCTTAGTACTTTGGCCAAATCATCTAAACAATCATCATAAGAGTCTCCAAACACTGAAAAGTCATCCATAAACAAATAATTTTTTTCAACCATGTCACTGAATATAGCCATCATACATCGTTGAAAATTCGCAGGTGCATTACACAAACTAAAAGGCATACATCTAAAAGAAAATGTGTAACACCCCAAACTCGGCCTAGAAGTTAGGCCTGAATTTGGCATGTCACATTGAAGTGTTTTTTTGAAAACCAAGTTTTCATTAAAACCCTTCTTATTATTTAAAAGCTTAAGTCTTGGTTTACGTTCATTACTTCAAAAACATGGTTCATTGAAAAGGAATTTACTTTTAAACCCTTAATTACTGTCATACGTGAAAACCAAGTAAGTTTGCAAAAGCTTTACAAAATTTTATATTTTGCAAAAACGTGTTGATTTGAAAACAGTTAACGCTTTTGAGAAAATCGAGTTCTACTTAGAGTAGATAACAAACGCAATAAACAAAAACCTAACTTTAAAATCTAGAAATTATAAAAGGCTTTATTACAAACCAAACCCAAAATAAAGTACTTGAGAGTAAATAGTCCAAAACAGAAATCATAAGCAGTGTGCAGCCTTCTTCGAGTCCCTCGCAGCTCCGATCCGTCTAAGGTTGGGAATTACCTGAAAGGTTAATAAACGGGGTGAGTTTACAAAAACTCAGTGTGTAATCCCCTTATTAAAGTAACAATTAGTAAACAAAAATAGAAATAGAATCAATCTGGGCTCCACCCCTGCTACAATTCCAGTATCAATTAGGCCTTAGCCCACTATAACAGACAGTACCTGATGGGCCCTAGCCCATTACAGAATCAGAAACATTATCAGAATTACAATCAAAATCAGAATCAGAATCTGGTGGGCCTAAGCCCAAAACAGAATCAATAACAGTATAATGTAGATATGTAGAAGAGACTAGGTCGAAGCCCTATACAGAATAGATCAGTCTGGGCTTTAGCCCTATACAGAACAGAGTGGGCCAAGCCCATAGCAGAATCAAAACAATATACGGATGCAACCCCAATCCACTCCAGCCATCACACTACCCGTATCAACCCAACACACCATGTGGGGAATAACTCGACCCACCCAACCCTACACACTAATGACGCCGCCATGCTGCTAATAATAGATAACGTGGCGAAGCCATCAGAATCAGAATACGTGGCAAAGCCACTAGTACAGAACTTCCTCTAAATCAATGTCCCAACCCAATATGTCATGTATGCTATGCTCAATCATCACACATGTATGCAGAATGGCCATGTTCAGTATCAGTCATTTAAACACATATTAAAACATATCAATCACACAACCACGGTCACGTCAGTCAAATCACTGTCATACAAACACAGTCAAATTCGTCAAACACACAGTCTAAGTCAGTCGCTTGCCCACAAGGGCAAAACAGACATTTAACACCCTAGGGGCAAAATGGTAATTTTACCCCATAGTGGTATCTCGGTAATTCTACCCTATAGGGTATTTCGATAATTCTACCCTATAGGGGTATTTCGATAATTCTACCCTATAGGGGTATTTCAGTAATTTTACCCTATAGGGTTATTTCGGTAATTCTACCCTACAGGAGTATTTCAATAATTTGACCCTACAGGGCTATTTCAATAATTTTGCAACCCAAGGGTATTGCGATAATTTCATAAACCAGGGGTATTTTGGTAATTTCACAAACCAGGGGTATTTTGGTAATTTTGTAAATTAGGGGTATTTCAGTCATTTTGAAATCCAGGTTATTTCCGTAATTTGTAAACTGGGGTATTTTTGTAATTTTGTAAACTGAGGGTAAGACGGTAATTCTAACAAATCAGGGGTAAAACGATAACTTTACAAATCAGGGGTAAAACAGTAACTTTACAAATTAGACAACTTTACAAATCAAGGGTAAAACGGTAACTTTACAAATCAGGGGTAAAATGGTAACTTTACAAATCAAGGATAAAACGGTAATTTTACAAATTAGGGGTAAAACGGTAACTTTACAAATCAGGGGTATCTTTGTAATTTTGTAAATCGGGGGTATTACAGTAATTCTACCTTATAAGGGTATTTCGATAATCTGATCAATCCCTCAAAAAGTTTACAATCGCCTCGGGCGACTCAAGTATTCTAAATAGAGATAATGCTGCGAATGGGCTAAGGCCTGTTCTCGGCCCAGGTGGGCCCACACGCTCGTGTGGCCCTTTAGCCCAAAACTAGCCACAGATATGAGATTCACCTAGTCTAGTCCAATATTTACTACACAATCATACAATTTGCCCAATTGGGCCACGGGCCCATTGGGCCCACATGGCCCATTTCGGCATTTGCCGTTCTACAGCTAGAGTAGGGTGAAGTATACACCTGATAGGCATATGAAGTTAATCCATGCTCTGAATGCTGCTATGCCCAGAAGCCAATAATAATCACACCCTTGACTCTCCGGGGGGTGTTGATCAACTACGGTCACCCTCACTGTGACCCAACGGCATACAGATCAACGAATGATCCAACGCCTAACCCAAACGAACACGCCACAACGTGAAAGGGATAAGCCAAGAAAGGCATGCCTACTCTCCTCATGGTTTGCTCTATTTAAAGCCAGCTCCTCACCTATTCTCATGATAGCTTCTCGATGTGGGATTCTCCATCAATCCCCCAAAATTAAAGCATTAGCAAAATAATCAACCTTTGCATGCAAAGGGATTCAAACCATAGTCCTCTCGATAGTCATGTCAAGGCACCACCACTGGGACACAAGGTCCTTTGTGTCATAAGTCCAACACATTTATCTTTAAATCCCGCCTACTCGCTTCCAGATTTATTTAAAAGAAAAACCAAAATAAATTGCAGGAGCTAAGACTTGAACCTTGGACCCCTTGCTTCTTTTATGGCGTCATTTCCTTATCCCTTAAGTGGCGCTACTTTGCCACTACACCACACTCCTTTTTGTGTCATGCTTTCACCAGAAATATTCTTAAAGCCTACCCACTAACGTCAAGGTTCCCATAAGAGAAAAACATAAATTTTTGCTAAGGCCCAGGTTTGAACCCAAGACTTCTCCAACACTCCAAAACCTCTTAGCCATTACAACAATACGCCATTCAATGAATATGGGCCAGGGGCCCATTATGCAACCTAAGTAGGGCCCACATGCTTGCATGGCCCGCTAAACCAGATTTGCCCATAGCCACATGTACGACACAGCTGATCCACTAATTCCCGTAAGTCCAAAGACAACGACCTGTGTGGGCCCACAAGCCCATTGGGCCCACATGACCCATTCTTTCAGGCCCAATTTTGGGGAGTTACAAAATGTACCGTATGAGCATGTGAAGGTTATTTTGTGTTGTAAACTCAAAATTATATAGGAATTTTCTATATATTTTTACCACCTTTTGACTTAATAAATGTGTTAATCTTGAGTAATTGTTATTAACATAAGTGAATTTTACGTAATTATTAATATTGGACATGAATTTATAAAGTATGTGAAATTATACTTAATTACATGATTTTTGTACATAATTTATATTATTTTCATGATAAATATTAATATGTAAATATTCACTGATGGGCGTCGAATCCACCAAAATTAATTCCTATTAAAATAACTCTAAATTGTAGTAAAGAGTGGTAATAGGGTCGAATCCACAGGGACTGGATCAGTCAACTTCCGTGTTTGCTTTGTGGACAGAATCTCCTTCGTGTCTAATGTCGTGTCAAGAGTCGTGCCCACGACTCCAAACGCACCTGCGAAAAAAAATAAATAAATACGTAAAGTGGGGGTTTAAAAATGTTTAAATAATCTAGAATGAATAATTAATTAATGTCGTAATTAAATGCAATTCAAAATTAAATTTAGAATAAACAGAATTAAATAGCCTTAGCCTTAGACTCGGTAATTCTCGTGGTAAGAATCGATCCTTGAAAGTTGATTTTCTCTTCCAACGATAAGCTGGTTATAGTGATTAAGAACGTCCTAATCACCAGTTCTTCCTCTAGTAGCTGGTCCCGGAACGTCCTGCAAACCAACCCTTACCAATTATCTAACCGAGATACACGTGTTCCCGGTTGAAGACCTCGGCAGCCTTGCGTTCTGAAGAACCCAACTCAAGTTAACGGCCTCAACCGCGTGGGTCGTTTAAACCCGATCACCTCTTCCTTGATTTGTTCTCGGAGAATCGAATACAGCACGGCCGATTCTTTCCTCCAACTGTCGGTAAATACGCCCCCAACTCAACGAGCTCTTTTTGACTTGGAATCGAGTTAACCTTAAGGGATGAGTTGTCAATCCCGATACTTAGGAAAAAGATGAATACCGCTTGGAAAGATTTTTAGCTCGGTTGCATATCTCACAATTTTTCGACCGAAAAGAATACCGGCCTAAGGCTAAGATGGAATTTAGTTAAGCATGAATTTATTCATGCTTGAAGATTATGGGAAATGATGGAAATTGTATGAAAGGTGATGGAAATGGATGAGAGAAATATTTGAAGGGAGAATTAGACAAATTTTGTAAAAGGAAGACAAAATTATCCAATTCTCAATTGAATTAGAAAGAAGAAGACAAAGTGGATAAAGGAATTCCAAAATGAAATAGGAAACTTGATTAATGGATGATTTTCAAGGATGTAAAGTCCCCTATTTATATACATAAATTTACTAAAAATAGCCTAGCTAAAAATAAAATAAAATCAAAATAAAATTAAAATAAATTAAAATTAAAATCAAAATTAAACTAAAATATCTTCCTATTTATAGTCTTTTACAAAGTCAAAATTCATGTTGAGTCCTTAGCTTGCTCCATCTTTTTGCTTTGACCCCAATCAAATAATTTGTTTTTCAATTCAACCCCCTTTTTGCTTGATTTCGTCCAATTACATCCCTGGCAAATATTAAATCATAAAAACACTTAATTAGTAGGGTTCAATTCAATAATAAGCCAAATTAAAAACAGAAAATATGCATTTTAATATGTTTATCAAATCCCCCCTACTTAGCTCATGCTTGTCCTCAAGCATGTTGTTCTTTCCAACATTAGAAACTCATTCTAAAATTTACCAATCGAGCCACTTTTCCACATTCTCAATCAATGAAATCAACATAGGCAAAAAATAAATAAATGCTCAAAGGATATGTTTTGATCAACAAATGTAATCAAATAGGAATATGTAAACTAAATAATTTCATAAAAATTGAGCTTGAATTCTACGCATCAGAAAATTAATAGACATGACCGAACCTTTTTACGCGAACTAGGATGACAACCCAAGCACCCTATCCCGGTTACTCAGTTCAAACAGTCTTTATTTATTTATTTCTCTCCTTTTTTTTTTTTAGTAGTTCGGCTAGCGGAATGTTTGTAAGTTGTCGACCTGTCACTCGAACCTTTTTACGCGAAACAAGATGACAACCCAAGCACCTTGTACCGGTTACTCAATTCGGTCACGTTTTCGAAACTTCATTCATAGCTTGAACCTTTATTCATTTAATTTAATTATTTATGCACAAGCAAATATGTTTAATTCACTCAATTCATACGAAAAAAAAATTCTAGTCACATATACCAACTTTAAAACATAACTATCGACCAATCTATATACTTGAACATTTAATTCAAAATTTGCCCAGTTGCTTAAATTGATTAAATATGAGGTTAAAGGCTCAATGTTAAATTATCGAATGAATTTAATTGTAAGATTGAACACATGAAAAGAGAGACATGCAGCACATGCAAAAGAGGGACATGCAGCAGAAATCATGCACATTTACTTTCCAATCCAATTACCCCTTACTTAAACTATGCTTGTGTTATATGAAATAAAGAACAGTAATTTAAGCAACAAGCAAAGAGAAAGGCTAAGAA
Organism: Gossypium stocksii; assembly: GCA_020496765.1. Taxonomy (NCBI): domain Eukaryota; kingdom Viridiplantae; phylum Streptophyta; class Magnoliopsida; order Malvales; family Malvaceae; genus Gossypium; species Gossypium stocksii. Next base: position 44,739,513 of record CM035621.1, read on the forward strand.
TACTCCCCATGTGTTTCTAACAATATTGTCAGTGTCCAGAAATAATTGCTAGCATTTAGCACGACGTGCCCACGCCACTATCATTACCCGTACCCACAAAAATTTATGACCTTATTGCCCCTGCAAAATTGACTGAGTTAAAAAAAATAGGAATTAATTTATTTATTTACAACCTAAACTTAAAAATTTAAAATAAAATAAAAATTAAAAATTAAAAATTAAAATAGATAAAAATAGACGAAAATAAATTTGGGATGCCTCCCAAGAGCGCTTTTGTTTAACGTCGTTAGCTCGACGACCTTAAATGTTATCCTTTGGGCTTATTGAAAATTAATTTTTCCATCTTGTGCACTTGGATGTTCTTGTTGAAATGTTTTGACCCTTCCCCACTATCCTTGAAGCCCTTTCCGGATCCTTCTATCATTTAAACTTCTTCGTTCGTTTTTCCATTTTTATCTATTGGAATCCTTGTATGTTCTAGAAACGGTTTGATTTCCAACCTCGAGGCTTTCATGACAGCTTCGTGTATTGGTTTTTGGGTCACCAAAAATCCCTTTTGTTTAACATCGAGATCTGTATTCCTGCAAGGCACGTTTTGTAACTTCTTATCATTGGGATGTCCCATATCTTCATAAACACTAAACCTAACCACATCACCGTCAAATTCCATGGTAAGTGTTCTACTCCAAACATCAATTTTCGTTCGCGCAGTACTCAAGAATGGCCTCCCAAGAATTATGTCAGATGAATTGGCTGAATTGTCATCCTCCATGTCGATAATGTAGAAATCTGCAGGAAATATTAGTTCGTTTACCTTGACAAGGACGTCTTCCAATACCCCCTCCGGATGCACCACAGATCTATCTGCAAGTTGAATAATTACACCTGTTTCCTTTAAAGGACCCGCATTAAGTAGTTTATAAATTGATAAAGGCATAACATTAATTGATGCTCCTAAGTCACACATAGCCTTTTTAATATCAATTCTACCTATTTTGCAAGTTATAGAAAACATACCTTGGTCCTTACATTTGAGTGGTATTTTCCTTTGCAAAACGGCGGAGACATTTTCTCCAACACTCACCTTTTCGTTGCCCAGGAGCTTTCTCTTACTCGTGCACAACTCCTTTAAAAACTTTGCATACCTTGGGATCTGTTTAATTGCATCGAGAAGAGGTATGTTGATTTCTACCTTTCGGAAGGTTTCTAGGATTTCCTTCTCTTCTTGCTCCTTTTTGTACTGGACAAGTCTTCCAGGAAACGGAGGTGGTACTACAAATGACTTTTGTGGTGTTGATTCTATTGAAGCTTTTATGTCGAGTTTCTTCTTATCCTGACTAGAGTCGTGGGCACGACTCATGTTAGGCACGGGCTCCAAAATGTTCCCACTCCTCAATGTTATAGCACTTACATTGTGTCTAGGGTTCAACTCAGTTTGGGACGGCAGCTTACCTTGAGATTCCAAACGGCCAACTAGAGCGCGAGCTTGCTCACTTGTTTATCCAACTCCTGCAAATGCATGTCAGTTTTTTGTTGAAATTTTTCAGTACTATTAGCTAACCTTTCTACTATGGCCTCCAATGATGACTTTGGGGGTGGCAACTGTTGATTCGGAGGCGGCCTTGGTTGGTATGGTTGATTGAACCGCAGATTCGACCCATAACTAAGATTCGGGTGATCTTTCCACCCCACATTGTACGAGTTCGAGTAAGGGTCATATAGCCTTTGGGGCGGTCCTGAAAAGTTCCCGACAACATTTGCTTGTTCAGTCGAATCTTCATGTAAAATCGGACATGAGTCCGTTGGATGGTCTGGCTTAGCGCAAATTTCGCACAACCGTACTGGGCTTGCCTTATCTGTAAGCAAAGTTTGAACAATATTAGTCAACTTATCAATTTTATCTTCTAGGGATAGAGAACTTAACCCATGAACCCGTCTCGTATGTTCTGTGGCCGGTCGAAATTGTTGAGAGTTGGCAGCCATGGTTGATATCAACTCTCTCGCCCTTTGAGGTGTCATGTTGACAAGCGCCCCCCCACTTGCAGCGTCTATCATTTTCATTTCCATCGGGAGTAAACCCTCATAAAAATACTGCAAGAGTGACTGTTCAGTCAGTCCATGTTGTGGGCAGCTTGCACACAGCTTTTTGTACTACTCCCAATAATCGTAAAGCGTCTCAGTAACTTTCTGACGGATTCCTACGATGTCCCTCCTTAGTTCGGCTGCTCGAGCTGCAGGGAAGAACCTATCAAGAAACAAACGAGACATGTCAGACCATGTGTTGACAGATCCCGGAGGTAAGTAAAATAGCCACTCTCTAGCAGAGTCAGCTAACGAAAATGGAAAAGCACGAAGTTTTATTTGGTCTTCGTATACTCCCTGAGGCTTCATGCTTGTACACACCATATGAAACTCTTTAAGGTGGGTGTGCGGATTTTCGTTTTGTAGTCCACGGAAAGTGGGCAGTAAATGGATCAAACCCGATTTTAGCTCGAACGGCGTTCCTCCTGTCGGATAGGTTATGCATAAGGGCTGTTGTTCATCAGGAGCCGCTGCAAGCTGGCGTATCGTTGGCTCAGCCATCTCGTCTGGTTCGCCGAAGTTGCTTTTTGTGTCAAATGGTGGTTCGGTCTCAGGTTCAACCTCTTCGACTCGCTTCCCACGTCGAATTGCCTCTGCACGAATTACTTCGCTTAACTTTTCAACGTCGGACTCTAGGGTCCCTTGTCCTAGTTCAGTTCCTGTTTTACTTGCACGTTTAAGAGCTTCTGTCTCTTTTCGTCGTGCTCGTGCTGACTTCTCGATCTCCGGGTCGTATTCGAGATCTCCAGATGAAGACCTGGTCATAAGGCAACAAACAAAAGAGAATTGAAAAATACCTCCAATCCCCGGCAACGGCGCCAAAATTTGATGGGCGTCGAATCCACCAAAATTAATTCCTATTAAAATAACTCTAAATTGTAGTAAAGAGTGGTAATAGGGTCGAATCCACAGGGACTGGATCAGTCAACTTCCGTGTTTGCTTTGTGGACAAAATCTCCTTCGTGTCTAATGTCGTGTCAAGAGTCGTGCCCACGACTCCAAACGCACCTGCGAAAAAAATAAATAAATACGTAAAGTAGGGGTTTAAAAATGTTTAAATAATCTAGAATGAACAATTAATTAATGTCGTAATTAAATGCAATTCAAAATTAAATTTAGAATAAAAAGAATTAAATAGCCTTAGCCTTAGACTCGGTAATTCTCGTGGTAAGAATCGATCCTTGAAAGTTGATTTTCTCTTCCAACGATAAGCTGGTTATAGTGATTAAGAACGTCCTAATCACCAGTTCTTCCTCTAGTAGCTGGTCCCGGAACGTCCTGCAAACCAACCCTTACCAATTATCTAACCGAGATACACGTGTTCCCGGTTGAAGACCTCGGCAGCCTTGCGTTCTGAAGAACCCAACTCAAGTTAACGGCCTCAACCGCGTGGGTTGTTTAAACCCGATCACCTCTTCCTTGATTTGTTCTCGGAGAATCGAATACAGCACGGCCGATTCTTTCCTCCAACTGTCGGTAAATACGCCCCCAACTCAACGAGCTCTTTTTGACTTGGAATCGAGTTAACCTTAAGGGATGAGTTGTCAATCCCGATACTTAGGAAAAAGATGAATACCGCTTGGAAAGATTTTTAGCTCGGTTGCATATCTCACAATTTTTCGACCGAAAAGAATACCGGCCTAAGGCTAAGATGGAATTTAGTTAAGCATGAATTTATTCATGCTTGAAGATTATGGGAAATGATGGAAATTGTATGAAAGGTGATGGAAATGGATGAGAGAAATATTTGAAGGGAGAATTAGACAAATTTTGTAAAAGGAAGACAAAATTATCCAATTCTCAATTGAATTAGAAAGAAGAAGACAAAGTGGATAAAGGAATTCCAAAATGAAATAGGAAACTTGATTAATGGATGATTTTCAAGTATGTAAAGTCCCCTATTTATATACATAAATTTACTAAAAATAGCCTAGCTAAAAATAAAATAAAATCAAAATAAAATTAAAATAAATTAAAATTAAAATCAAAATTAAACTAAAATATCTTCCTATTTATAGTCTTTTACAAAGTCAAAATTCATGTTGAGTCCTTAGCTTGCTCCATCTTTTTGCTTTGACCCCAATCAAATAATTTGTTTTTCAATTCAACCCCCTTTTTGCTTGATTTCGTCCAATTACATCCCTGGCAAATATTAAATCATAAAAACACTTAATTAGTAGGGTTCAATTCAATAATAAGCCAAATTAAAAACAGAAAATATGCATTTTAATATGTTTATCATTCACTATGTAGGAGGACCATGGAAGATGTGATTAATGCATGGACATGCACACATCCACTTCATTTGGACGGCAAGACCATGCAAAACTGGGTCATAAAGGTGTTAATTTGACCCAATAAAAGATGTGCTAAAAGATGGACATGTTTGATTAATTGTTGGACTGAGAAACCTCCAATAAGGAGGAATGAAAGCCTAGTTTCGGAACAAGTAGATGGCTGCCCAAAAATAAGCTTTGGGGTATTTAACTGAAAAATACATAAAAAATTAACACACAAGTTTAGCCTTTGAAACTATCCACCTTACGACTATTAATAACAAAATTTCGAATTCAAAATTAAGCAACCAAGTCATCCCCTTTTCGATAATTTGTGGCCAGCCAAGCATGAGAGAAGAATGAGGAATTTCAAATTCTATTTTTAGTAAACTTCACCCTTACCTTCACCTATAAATACCATATACCTTTCACCTTTCAAAGTATCCCTTAATTCATTCATTCACTAGCATTCTCTCATTTCCTCTCTTGTTGCCTTTTCCCCGCGCCTAGCCTTCCCATTTCCCTTTCCACTCTTTAGCCAACAAAAGCTTTGCTAAGGCATTTCTTTGGCCAGCCACCTTAGGAAACCTTTAGCAAAAGGAGCATCGAGTAGAACGGAGGAACACATCAGTCAGAAAAGATCCGAAAGGCTGCTAAACTGAATTAGAGTTTACTCTTTCCTTCTTGTTATTTAATTTAATTATGTTTGCTATGTGTTTATTGTTATTGACATAAAAAATGTTAGTTTAGTTCCATTTGCTAGAATGATTATGTTAATTCAATATTATTCATTGATTCATGTTTAACATGTTTGTGCCTCAATCAATCATGTTTTCAATTAAAATCAAGATGAATTTCATTCATACGTGATTGAACGCATTCAAATTAGCTGAGCGATCCTAACCAAACAACTGCTAGTAGACACATAATTGAAAAGTGCAATGCTCAATGTAGATAATTAAACCCAACTAAATTAGAGGTTCATAATATCCTTAGTTAGCTCTATTATCTTGCATAGTTTTTAGGTTTATGCGATTAAACTATTGCAAACTCAAATGTCCCTATGACCTCAAATAAATACTAAGAAACCCTTAGTTTAATATGATCAGTAAAATGTATATTTCACAAAGTAAAAGATTCAGAGAGGACTTAATTTGGTTTCCAAACTCATGAAATATTGAGTTGCCATGGAATGTTTTCCGAACATTGTTAAGCATGATGAAAATGAATTGAGTTGATTAATATAATTATCCTAGCCTATTTTTTGTTGATTGTTTTTGTTGCTAAAGCCACCCATTCATACTTTAGATCATTTGCATTTAGATTTAATTGCATAGGGATCATCTTCATTTAGATAAGTTAATTTAATCATCTATCATTCAAATTATTGTGTTTTTATACCAATTTATTAACTTATAATTTTACAAATAATCTATTAACATACATAGTCCATGTGGAGATGATAACTCATTTTTCTTACTTGTCACCTGAATGACTATGTACACTTACACAAATACCATTACAACCATCAATGGTGCCTTTTTCACCATATTCTAATATGATCTTATGCATGCACAAAGATGGGCTAATATAGTGGATATTCGTTATCATCCTACTGATTTCCTTCTTGAGTTTCTTTAAGACATCAATCAACTTTTCTTCCTGACTCTCAATTAATTCATTTGAAATTATCACAGGTAAAATAGAAGAGTTACCCAAATAATCATATTTTATGTAAGAGGGAAGTACCTTTAACTCTATCTTGGGTGGTTCTCAGTTTAAACCTTCAATTGCGTATACTCACGAGGTTCCAAATATAATGATTCAAAATAAGACTGTGATGTGAATCCCTTCAGTTTAGCTTTTAGTACAACCAGATTTCCATCATCTTCACCGTCATTTAGCATATCTGGTGCTAAAAGTTGTTCAAATCAGTCATCCTTAGGAAAAAACGATTCCATCTTATCCATAGGAAAACATTCTTCTCCTGCATTAGGGAATCTCATATCTTTGAAAACATTAAAGGTTACCTGATTGTCTTGGTCTCACATGGTAAGTTGTCCTTTCTGAACATCGATCGGTGTTCTTCCAATTGTTGAGAAAGGTCTTCCCAAGATGATAAGAACTTATTTATTTGCTTCAAAACATAAAATAAGAAAGTCAAATTTATCAACACGTACCGAAATTTCTTCAATTTTCCTTTAGGACGCGCTATCGATCTGTCTGCTAATTGAAGTGTCACTGTTGTCAACCTGACTTCACCAATTCCTAATTGTCTAAACACAAACATGGGCATCAAATTTGTATTTGCTCCCAAATTGTATAAAGCCATACCACAATACAAATTGCTAATGTTACATGATATGGTAAAACTTCTAGGATCTTTCATCTTTGGTGGTAACTTATTTTATAGGGATGCATTGCATTCTTTTGTCAAGGCCACTGTCTCAAGATCTCCCAACCTTCCTTCCTTAAAAAGGATATATTTCATAAATTTCGCATAAATTGGCATTTGGTTCACAGCTTCTACCAACAGAATGTTGATATGTAACTGTTTAAGCACATTTAATAATTTCTTAATTTGTACATCTTGTTTTTACATATGAAATCTTTGCGGGTAAGGAGGTGGTGGAACTTTAACCTTAACTAGATAGATTTTTAGAGGTAGTGTTGTTTCTGCATTCACCATGGGAGTTGATCCTTCAAGACTACTTGGAAACACAAAAATATATAAGTTTTTTAGCACCTTTTAAGCTCTAATTCATGCAGTTTCATAGTAATTTCTGTCAAAATTCAACTTTAATTACAAAATAATTAATTTGCACTAAAATTCTTAACATATTGAATTTTAATTATTTTTTATTATGCAAATTTAATTTATTTTTGATAGTTTTGCACAAAGGGTGAAAATCAGATCGGCAGTCACCTCGAGAGCCTTGAACCGTTGGGACAAGTATATCATCAAGTGAATCAATAGCATGGCTAATTAATATTCTAGCCATGGATGATCAAAAAAAAATTTATTGAACAAAATTTATTTTTATTTTTTATCCAACATTAATTGGTTTACAAATTAATTATAAGTCTGGAGAAGAGAAAGTGACCTAGTAGTGCTAAGTGAAGAGGACTGATCTAGGAAGGATTGGGCAGCCCAAAACCGTCCATATAGCTAACCCAATCAGCTTATTTTTATTAATTGCAAAACAACCCTTAAAATTTCCCTTAATTCTATTCAAACCCCTACTCTTTCCATGCCTTCTATTTTTAGCCCAAGCTAAAAATAACAAGTTTGAAACAATCAACCCTGGCTCAAAGAATGGCCGACCAAGGGAGAGGGAGTGGCTGATATTTATTTGCTACCTTTAGAATCCATCCGACCTATAAATATCCCTCTTCCCTTCCTCATTTCATACAACTAAATTCACACACATCTCTTCATTTTTCTCTTCCATTTCCTTTATTTTTTTCCATTTCATTTGTCCCATTCCCTTATCGATTTCCACTCTTGAAAGAGAGATTGCATCCCCCTTAGAGTAGCAACATTCAAGTGTTCGTGAAGGCCTTGAATAGACAGAGCGAGTAGAGAAGAACTTGAGAGCACTAGTCTGGCTTCAGGGAAGCACTGCGATTTGTTTCTTAGTTCCCTTCTCTTTAATTTTTCTCGTTTATGTTGTGATTATGAACATGAATATTTGTTGTGTTGCTATTCTTGATTTAATTAAAATGGCATAAATTTAATTCGTGTTAGATTATTTGCATTTTGCTCGCTTAAATTACTCTAATCATGTTTGTGTTGTTATTAGGCCTTAGTAGATTGTTCAATTAAATAAAATGATACTTAGGTTATGCCTGCATTACAATTGTAAGGTAGCAAATGAATTAATTATTAATCGTATTGAAATTATAATTAGTTGACACTATTTAATTGGTGCATGTTTAATCTTCAAAGGTAGCTGAAGGTTAAATTAGCGACAGTATTAAATGATACGTTAGCCTTGCATAACTTGAAAGATTATTGTGATTAAATTGTTTTAATGTAGGAATATGTTGTTACTTCACTTAACCTTATACTTGCTTATGAAAATTGATTAATTTTTTTAATTGACATTGGAATATGTTCAAGAGATTAATTGGTTTAGTAAGTATGTATGTGTATTAGTTAACAAAATATCATGTTGCTGTGAAAATATTCATAACAACCTGAACATAGGTTTAGTAATTCTAAGTTAAGGAATGTAATTTATCTAACACATTTATGTCATATTAATTAAACTCATTTTTAGAAATCGCGCATTGGAATCATTTCTTAGTTTAAAATTGTAATTACTTAGTTTAATTTTTACTTTTTATTTTTCTTAGTTTAATTACTTAGTTAATTTTTAGTTTTTAAATCATTTCTTCAAATCAACATATTTTTCCTTCACCAAATTGTTAAAAATTGCATTTCATAAATATTTTTCTTTCACAGTCCCTGTGGCTACAATAACTTGACATTTACTTGTCACTTTATTACTTGTTAACGATTGTGTACACTTGCACATTTTCGTCGTTCCAAGTTTTTGGCGACATTTTCGGGGACTATTTTAAAAGACATTATTTGTGAAATTATTAATTTTTCATTTTGGTCTATTTTTTCTGTTACATTTCAATTCCAATAATTTTTTTTGTGTTTGTTTCCAGTGTTTATGAGTATTGATCAAATTATTGACTTACTCCCGGTAGACCTTGAAACTGAAAGGACTTTCAAACAAATAAGAAGAAAAGCGAACCAAAGAAAGACCAAAGAGATGAATTTCGAAAATCAAAACCTAAATTAAGGAAGAGCATTTGCTTATAATACTCACAATTTGATCATTGTTGCTGATGATAGAAATTGCGCCTTTCGACAATATGTCATTCCTCTCTTCAATGAGCTCAATCCAAGTATTGTGAGACATAAAATTGAGGCATTAAAATTTGAACTAAATCCATTCATGTTCTAGATGTTGCAAAATATGGGTCAATTTAGTGGGATGCCTATTGAAGAGGCACATCATCTTTGGCTATTCATAGGGGTGAGTGACTCATTCAAACTAGCTGGTGTGACCGAGGATGCCTTAAAACTATGATTATTTTCGTACTACTTAAGAAATAGAGCACAAGTCTAGTTGAACTCCTTACCATCAGGTTCTATAACTACATGACAAGAGTTTGCTGAACGTTTCTTAATGGAATACTTTCCTCCATATTTGACCGCCAAGATCTGAAATGAAATCATTAGTAGTAGTTCTAATAATTCTACAGTAATAGAAGATATAAATGTTACTAGTCATAATTCTGATAAAGAAAACACTTCAACAGAAGAAGAGATAGAAATTGAAGATCCAATTGATACTGATAAAACAAATCATTATGGTTATGAAATTCCAAAACCTAGGGAAATTGATAAACAAGATCCTTATGGTAAAAGGAAAATAGAATCAGATATTTAAAAAGATGATTATCTCAGATCCTTTAATAAAAATTATGAACAAGTTGAAAATACAACTAGAATTTTTGGTAATCAAACCAAAACAATAGCCACTAATGATGTAAAACCTGAAAATCCAGGAGAGTCATCTAGTCAGCCTATACCATATAGGATTGATGATTTAAATAAAAGAAATGTTGCTCAAGGAGGAATATATTTAGATTTGACTAAAATTCCTTTATCTGACTATGAAAAAACCATAGATGATTGGGCACAGTCAATGACAATTGTTGTTAATAAATTGTCCTAACAAAGGGAAAAATGTAAGAAAATGATTAAAAGTCTTGAAGAACAAGATTTAGAAATATGTTTTAGTGAGGAAATAAATCCTAATGAAATATTATATGAATTAATATCAGAAACAGATTCTAATACAGGTAATGAAGAATATATTTTCATGTTAGGAAGTAATAATCAATTAGAAGAAATTCCTAAAACTGAACAACATGATATAAAATTTAGAAATTTAATTGGAGAAGAAAAAGACTTTCTAGAAGAAATGATAGAAAAGATTAATAAAAATCATATTTCTAAAGAAGAAATATATAAAATATCTAAGTTTAAAATATGGTTACAAAGACATATAGAAAAGATTAGCGGTAACACTGTCGCTAAAGATACTAAAGGAGGATTAACTAAAATTCCTTTATTTACTAAAGATAAAATCAAGAGGATTTGAAAGAAATATCCTCATGTTAGATATATATATTTAGGTATAATCATGATTACAATTAGAGCTTTATTTAGAAAAGGACATGATGTACCTATTAGGTCCTTTATATTATGGTAATAGTAATGTAATATTAGCTTTATCTAAGGAAGAAGAAACTTCTTTGGATGAGTCAACAACTACTAATAATAAAAAAGAAAAAAAAAGAGAATATTCAAAACAAAAAAAATATGACTTCCAGTGTTATAAAGAACTTATGGAACGTTGGAAAAATAAATTTTCCAATACAGAAGATAAATATGAAAGAATAGAGTATTTAAAATTAATAGAACTTTATGAAAAACATGAAGACTTGTTTAAAATATTTAATTATCACTATATGTTAAATTACCATTGGATACCGTACATAATATCCTTGATTAGGATAAAATAGTACTTGTGCTGGTACTGTCATAAATCCTTGATTAGGATTTCTTGCTTTTCCCTTGTTACGTATTTTATGAACTGTTGTCCATTCTCCAATTATTTCTAGAGGTTTTTTACCTCTATCCATAAGGCCTGCTAAAAATCAAGTACAGATAAATTTAGGATTTTTAGCAATTGGTATTTCTATAGAAGTTTTTTCTATAGACAACATAATTGACTTTTTATTAATAGAAAATGGTAAATATTGTTTTATAAAATTATTTCCTAATAATATATCTCCATACATATCAGGGAAACATAATATTTTAGGAATTATAAATCTTACATTGTTTACGTAGATTGGTATATTTTTTGCTTTATAATAAATTATAGTTTTGTTGCCATTTATTCTAATAATTCTTATTGGCTTTTTTACAGGTTCCCAATTTTCTATAGGAAAGGCATTCTTTTTGCAACTACATGTTGTAGCTCCTGTATCTATTAAAGCATGTAAAGAATAAGATTCTTTATTACCAAATGTAATTTTAATGTATATATTATTTTTAATAACATCTTTTATTGAATATTGTATTTCTTCCATTCTAGTGCTTCTAGAATTTCTACTTGGTTCAGTAGGAAAAATAGGAATATTAACTGTTTTTATTCCTATTGGTGTAGAAGGTCTTGTACTTATATTATCCTCTTCTTCCTCTATTTGAGAACTTGAGGGTAAAACTAAATTATCTTCTATATTTGTTAACAGATTGTTTTTAAAGTATAACTTATCACTTGATGACTTATATTCTATAGTACTTATTGGTTTTGAAGTACTTGCATTATGAGGAATGGGAGCGGTTCAAGGAGTTATTACGAAAGTGCCTTCATCATGGCATTCCTAACAACATTCAAATTGTGACTTTCTATATTGGTTTCAATATTCATACTAGAATGATGGTGGATACTTCGACAAATGGCCTTCATTCTAAGTCTTATAACGATACTTATGAGATTATTGAAAGAATTGCAAGCAATAACTATCAGTCGCCAACAAACCGAGCAGCCTCAAAAATACGAGTTGTAGGAGTACATGAAGTGGATACACTTGCTTCTTTGGCAGCTTAGGTATCCTCTATGTCTTCTATGCTTAAGAACATAATTGTTAATTGTTTCAATGGTAATTTGATAGGTCAACAGCTGAACTAGTTCGAGAATATTTCTTATGAATACTGTGGAGATGGCTATTTCTTGAAAATTGCCCATCGAATCAATAGTCAAAATATTACATGAGAAATCTGAATTGGAATGGTCCGCAATCAAATTCTTACATCTCTTAATGGTAGATGTAACACCCCAAACCCAGACCAGACGTTACGGCCAAGTTTGGTGTGTCACATCACTTACAGCTAACCATGTTACCTAGTTACTATGATTAAGGTGAACTTTGCAAAACCATTATTTATGTTTTAAAAGAAATTCCCGGTTTAATTGGTGAACGTTCTATCCACTACCAGTTCTTAGGAGATTCATTATCAAATTTAACGTGTTACTCGATTGAGTCGCGTTACTGATTTTTGAAAACATTTGATTGATTAGTTTTGTTTTAGAAAACTCTCGCAGCCCTAGTCTATTCGTTTAAAACAAATTATAAGTAAAGTATTTAAAACCCAAAATCAAAACATTTAAAGCGCCCTTATTACAAACCCAAATTAAAAATAAAACGATTGAAGTAAGTAATAAAATGAAATAGGTAATCTAATTAAACCAGAATTTCAATCTTTGTGGCCACTCTGAATCCCTCCCAGCTCCAGGTCCATCGTGTAGGGCTCACCTGCAAGGATGGAAGGAAAAGGGGTGAGTTTGGTAAACTCAATGTGCAAAGAAGCCCATCTAAAGCCCATCTAGGCCTAAGCCCTAACCAGTCACAGTAATAACTGGGCCGAAGCCCTATTCAAATACAGTATACTGGGCCTTAGCCCTTTTTAGATAACAATACGGCCCATAGGCCCATTTCAGAACAGACTAGAGATTATGCAAGTATGCCCAAACCCAGCCTAAATCCAGCCGCTACACACCACTCGTACCAACTATAACACACCTTGTGGGGAAGCTACTCGACCCACCCAACCGCTACACACCACAGATGCAGCATCGCTGCTCAGATAAGGTGGCCAAGCCACCAACAGAAATACGAGGCAATGCCTCTTTCAGAAAACAGAATGGGCCAAGCCTTTTTTAGATAGTAGTTTGAGGCAAAGCCTCTTTCAGAAAATAGAAATCGTGGCGATGCCACTTGCACTTCCTCCATCATCAATCCCAAAATCCATGCAACAGATAATCATGATATGGCATACAGTAAACAGAAACAGTAAAACATGCATTTCAGTCAGATTTTGCCCTAGGGGTATAACGGTCATTTTGCACTTAGGGGTAAAATAGTAATTACCACCCATAAGGAGTATTTTAGTACTTATGGTAGTTTCTAGGGTTTCATGCACATTTTTATTAGTAATGGTCTAACTTTGATCCCAATAGCTTATTTAGCTTATTTTAGCAGATTACAGTCATTGGGCCCTAAAACCCCTAATGGGCCCTACAATGTCATTTAGCAAATTTAGCCCGTTTAGTCCAAACTCTAAGTCTAACTTAATAGTCTTAATCTACAGAATATCAAAACACACTTACCGCTTACTTTTTCCCATATGGGCCCGTAAGCCCATTGGGCCCAATTCCAGCCCATCGAGGCCCAAATTTACCGAAGTGCACGAAATCGCACACTCAACTATCTTACCACTTGTGCTTATAGATCCAACAATTTCCAACCGACTTATGAGCGTTCGTACGCTCCCAAGCCCACGAAATGTAAGAATTTCGATATTTCGGCTTTTCGGCTTTTGCCGAATTGAACTACAAGAGGGTGTTCGATACACACCTAATTTGCGACGACCAACGACAAGATCTGCTCCAAAATGATCCTACATTTAGTTAGATCACGTTAAAATCTAAATATCAAATCGAATAACCACTACTACCCCCACATACATATTCGGCCACCATAACCTTAGTCTCTTATACACTTATCTTTGCCGAAGCTAATGACTAGATCTAAATCTGATCATTCGAAAAATCCAAGCCTCCTATGCTCCTTGCTAGATCGCCCCTTCCACAACAAGTACACATAAAACCAATTAAAAGAGCTGTCTTTACCTATCATCACATTCGACAGCTCCTTAAAGAGTTTAGGGATTTCGGCTTTTCTTAAATCCAAAGGTAACGAGTAGATCTGAGATGTCGAGTGCTTACCACATGTTTTCCTTAATCAAGGCAATTCTTCTACTCAGATCTGATACAGATTTAGCCCCTAACCACTTAGCAGATTTCGAATCTTAGAGATCTAAAGATTCGGCTATGTCCCTAAAAACTATGGTGTTTTCGGCTTTTAGAACTGTGAAGAGGAAGATGATTTGGTGTGGTGGTTTTGCAGTGGTGTTGTCGATAGGGGTTGGGGTTTAGAGGATGTGAAAATCGGCCAAAAGAGATGAAGAAAATAGGAGGATTTTGGCTAGAAGAAATCGGCACAAGAAATAACTTTCGTGATTTCGACTTTTATGGCAATCGGCTATAGAGGTTTAGAAAAGAATGGGAATGAAAGAGGAGATGAGTAGCGTGGTAGGAACGTTTCGGCTAGAGAAGAAAAGAAGGAGAAAAAAATAGAAGAAGGGAGGAGAAGAGAAGGAAGAATTCGGCACTCAGGAGATCTAACTTTGCGTTTTCAGCTTTTTACGACACTGAGAAGAGAATAGAATGAAAGTGAAGGTTCTAGGTGGCTAACCCTAATTTGGCAAGACAAAAAGAAAATAAAGCTTGCCCTAATGGCCATTCAGACCCATGGCCCAACCTTCCTAAAGCCCTAGCTGAATTTCCATTTAAGCTCTATCACATGCCGGCACATGCACACAAAAATAAAAGTATCAACATGCTTACCTTATGACTTGAACTCTGGCCTTTAAACTCAGTCCGCACGCCACTTTTTTAGGAACTTAGTGGCGCCACCTTGCCACTTTACCAAGGCCGTCTTTGAGTCTTCATTTACTAACTTTTTCCTAAAGGCATACTAACATATTTAAACACAATTTCAGTATCCAAAACACCAAAATTTCAAAGTTTCACCAAAAATCACAAAAACCCGAAAAATCTCGAAAATCAAGGCATTACAACTCTACCCCCTTAAAGAAATTTCGGCCTCGAAATTTAGCTGATCCAAATAGTTGAGGGTATTGTTGACGAATCGCCTCTTCTGGCTCCCAAGTAGCCTCTTCTCTTCCACGGTTGCGTCAAAGCACTTTCACCAACGGCACTGACTTTCTTCTTAAGACTTTGACCTCACGATCTAAAATTTGCATAGGCTCCTCCTTAAAGGTCAAATCAGTCTTCACTTCAATTTCTTCCACTGGTACCACATGTGAAGGATCTGATCGATACTATCTTAGCATGGACACATGGAATACGTCATGAATACGGTCCAACTCCGATGGCAACTCCAACTGATACGCCACTGGCCCTATCCGTTTAAGAACCCGATAAGGCCCAATAAACCGCGGACTCAACTTGTCTTTCTTGCCAAACCTCAAGATCTTCTTCCAAGGCGAAACCTTCAAGAATACTATATCTCCAATGGCGAACTTAATTTCCTTACGTTTTAAATCTGCATATGACTTCTGTCTATCAGAGGCCTTATTTAACCGATCTCTGATCAACTTAACTTTACTTTTAGTGTCTGCTACTAATCCCGGTCCAAGAACTTGTCGTTCTCCCAACTCTATACAACACGTAGGCGTACGACACCTTCGCCTATACAGTGCCTCATATGGAGCCATCTGAATACTCGCTTGATAACTGTTGTTGTATGCAAATTCTGCCAATGGCAAATAGTCCTCCCAACTGCCACGAAAGTCGATGACACAACCCCTTAACATATCCTCTAGAACCTGAATAACCCTTTCCGACTGTCCACCCGTCTGAGAGTGGAAAGTAGTGCTGAAGTCTAATCTCGTACCCAATGCCTCATGCAACTTTTGCCAGAATTGAGATGTAAACCTAGGGTCTCGATCAAAAATAATCGACACTGGCACCCTATGTACTCGCACTATCTCTGCCACATAGAACTTGGCCAACTTTGGCAGTGAGTAATCAGTTCGGACAGGTATGAAATGGGCAGATTTCGTTAACCTATCCATAATCACCACACAGAATCTTTCTTGGAGGGTGTCAAAGGTAGCCGACTCACGAAATCCATAGTAACTCTCTCCTACTTCCAGAGTGGAATTTTCACTAGTTGTAGCAGTCCAGAAGGAAGTTGGTGCTCAGCCTTAACTTGCTGGCATGCCAGACATTTCCCCACGAATTCAGTCACCTCTCGCTTAAGTCCAGGCCACCAGTACACCTCTTGCAAGTCTTGATATAACTTATTCCCTCCTAGATGCATGGCACAAGGTCCACCATGAGCCTCTTTTAGAATCATTTGCCTCAAATCGGAGTCTTTCGAGATGCACATTCTTCCACGAAAGTAGAGAACTCCATCAGTATTCAGCCCAAAATTTGAATTCTCATCATTCCCAGCTTGCTAAAACCGAGGAACCAAGGAATCATCCTTTAACTATTTCTCCTTAATCTGCTCAGTCTAAGTTGGTTTAACTTGCAACTCAGCCAACAGGCTTCCATCGTCATGAAGACTCAAACGAGCAAACATCGCTCTCAACTCAGCTACAGCCCTTCGGCTTAGCGCATCAACCACCACATTTCGCCTTGCTTGGGTGGTACTTAATCGAACAATCATAATCCTTAAGCAACTCTATCCATCTTCGTTGCCTAAGGTTTAACTCCTTCTGAGTCAACAGATACTTGAGACTTTTATGGTCTGTGTATATAATACACCTTTCTCCATACAAATAGTGTCTCCAAATTTTCAACACAAAAATCACTGCGGCCAACTCTAGATCATGCGTAGGGTAATTCGCTTCGTGAGGCTTAAGCTGTTGCGAAGCATAAGCGACCACCTTACCCTCTTGCATCAGTACATATCCTAATCCCACATGTAACGCATCGCTGTACACAGTGAAGTCCTTCCCAAACTCTGGTTGAATCAACACTGGCGCCTCAGTCAAACCTTTTTCAACTTATCGAAAGCCTCTTGTTGTTTCTCAGTCCAAACAAACGCTACTCCTTACCTTAACAGTTTCGTTAGCGGTGCAACAATTAGAGAAAATCCCTCTACAAACCTTCTGTAGTAACCTGCCAGACCCAGAAAACTTCGAATTTCTGATATTGATCTCGGTAGCTTTCAGTCCAAAACTGCCTTAATTTTTCGAGGATCTACCCTGATCCCCTTAGCAGAAACAACGTGACTTAGAAAAGTCACCTCTCGAAGCCAAAATTCACACTTGTTAAATTTTGTATAGAGTTGCTTTTCTCTCAGCACTTGCAGCACAATACGAAGATGCTCATCATGCTTCTCCTCAGTTTCAGAATATACCAGAATATCGTCGATTCTTGGCAGATGATACTTGTTCTTTATCGTCAGTTTGTTCAACTGGCGATAGTCGATGCACATATGCATCGTCCTATCCTTCTCCTTCACAAACAGCACTGGTGCTCCCCACAAAGACACACTCGGTCTAATGAAGCCTCGATCCAAAAATTCCTAAATTTGTGCCTTCAGTTCCACTAACTCCTTTGGTGCCATCCTATAGGGCGCGATGGACACTGGAGCCGTTCCAGGCAGCAAGTCAATTCCAAACTCAACTTATCGGTTCGGAGGTAATCCAGGAAGCTCCTCAGGAAAAACATCTTGGAACTCATTAACAGTTCTGACTGTCTCCACAGTCACATCCTCAGTTTTTGTTCGGCTTACGAAATCCAAGTACGCCTTGCATCTCTTGCGAATCAGCTTCTCAGCCTTTAAGGCTGAAACAACATTGGACAAGTACTCCCTTCACTCTCCAATAACCATTACCTCCTCATCCTCGATAGTCCTTAACAACATTCTCTTAGCCGCACAATCCAAAGTTACCCTATGCTTGGTCAGCCAATCCATTCCTAAGATTAGATCGAACTCTCCAAAAGGTAACTCCATCAAGTCTCTAGCAAAGATCCTACCTTGAGTCTTTAAAGGCACCTCCTCAAAGAGTTTATCTACCCTAACCGAGTGACCCAGTGGACTAATCACAGTTACCCCACTCACAGTTTCCTCAGAGTGCACACCCAACGACTCGAAAATCTCACATGCGACATATGAATGGGTTGAACCCACATCTATCAAAGCAGTATAAGGCATGCTAGAGATAAAAAACGTACCAGTTATAACATCAGGTGCATCACCCTCCTCTCGGTGATAAGCAGCATAAACCAAAGCTGGCAGTCGAGCCTCAGCATTACCAGCACCCCTGCCAGGTGCTCTACTTCCACGTCCATTTCTATTGCCACCTCTACCTTACCCACGACCTCTTGGTAGTTGTGGTCCACCTCGCACTGGTTGAACAGCCCCTTGTTCAGCAACTTGAGTCTAAGCCGGTCTCCTAAGACAGTCCTTGATCTTATGTTCCTTGGACCCACAATGGAAACATGCCCCAGTATGCTTCCAGCATTCTCCAGGATGCACTTTACCACAGTCCCTACAAGCATGTGGCCGAACTGTATTCACCGGAACCACTCAGACTGGTTCCTCCACTCTAGCCTTCTTGGTATTTTTGTTTGCAGCACCAGATGGTCTAATGTCCCTCCTAAAGCGGTTTTGATCCTTATCACGGTTCTGCCGTTCAGTTCACTTTACTTCCTCAGCTATTTTGGCCTTTTCCACTAATGCCGTAAAGTCGCGCTCCCTCTGCGGTGCTATCTACACCCTCAGCTCATCCTTAAGTCTGTCCTTAAAATGAACATTACGCTCATGCTCAGTAGAAACTATTCCGCTGGTATACCAGCTCAACCTCAGAAATTTTGCCTCATACTCAGTGACCGTCTTATTGCCCTAGGTCAGGTTCAGAAATTCCTTTCTACGTGCATCTATATAGCTCGCTCCGACGTACTTTCCCTTGAAAGCCGTCTTAAATAGTTCCCAAGTTGCCCGCTCAGCTGGGGTACCCTCCTTAATAGTAATCCACTACTGGTATGCCTCGTCTCGCAGCAGAGATACCACTCCTTTCAGCTTCTGCTCCTCTGAGCAATCCAGATCATCCATAATTTGTTCCGTAGCTTCTAGCCAATACTCAGCTACATTTGGGGCTACTCTAGATATACCCCTGAAAACCTCCACTCTATTAGCCCAGAGTGGCTCAGAAATGGATCCCCTATTCATGTATCCAACATTAGCTCCAACAACTCTTTCCAGAACCCTTAACATTGCCTGGGATAAGGCATCATCCCCTGCGGCCCGATTATACGACCCATTTTCAGCTACTGGTGGCAGTTGTGCCTCACCAGCTGGCATGTGTTCTGAAGACGAAGACCCAGCTTGAACACTGCCTCGGCCACATCCACGACCTCGTCTACGAGTAGCTCTCGTACTCATAACGTCTTATCTGATTTGTGAATTTTATGACATTAGTTTAAAATTTCAGTTGTTTATTACAAATGTTTTATGTACAGATAGAGTTTCAGAGTTTGTTTTCGTGAAATCGTTGCCTAACTACAGTCTCAGTCTCTACAGTTTTTAGTACTACCCTATCTACAGTATCATAATAGGGTCTCAGTTCTATCTACAGAATTGCCTCAGTATAGTACAGTATATAAAGCAGAAATACTTACAGACTTGGTGCCAGGGATTCAGCGTGCCACTTCTTCAGTTATCAGATTTCAGAAAACTTAGAAAGATCTAAACTTTTCAAAATCAAACCTTTAAAACATGTATATTTTGAAGAAAACTGGTTTGACAAGAGTTTTCCTAAATTTTCCAAAAACAGATTTCCAAAAATACCCTTCTTGGGCCTAAATTTTTAAAAATTTACGAAAACATTTTTGGACCCGATCCACAGCCGAGTTGTTGAAACCTGGCTCTGATACCACTAAATGTAACGCCCTAAACCTGGCCCAGATGTTACAGCTAAATCTGGTGTGTCACATCACCTACAGCTAACCATGTTACCTAGTTACTATGATTAAGGTGAACTTTGCAAAACCATTATTTATGTTTTAAAAGAAATTCTCGATTTAATTGGTGAACGTTCTATCCACTACCAATTCTTAGGAGATTCATTATCAAATTTAACGTGTTACTCGATTGAGTCACGTTACTAATTTTTGAAAACATTTGATTGATTAGTTTTGTTTTAGAAAACTCGCGCAGCCCTAGTCTATTCGTTTAAAACAAATTATAAGTAAAGTATTTAAAACCCAAAATCAAAACATTTAAAGCGCCCTTATTACAAACCCAAATTAAAAATAAAACGATTGAAATAAATAATAAAATGAAATAGGCAATTTAATTAAACTAGAATTTCAGTCTTCGTGGCCACTCTGAATCCCTCCCAGCTCCAGGTCCATCGTGTAGGGCTCACCTGTAAGGATGGAAGGAAAAGGGGTGAGTTTGGTAAACTCAGTGTGCAAAGAAGCCCATCCAAAGCCCAAATCAGCTCAAGCCCACTAGGCCTAAGCTCTAACCAGTCAAAGTAATAACTGGGCCGAAGCCCTATTCAGATACAGTATACTGGGCCTTAGCCCTTTTCAGATAACAATACGGCCCATAGGCTCATTTTAGAACAGACTAGAGATTATGCATGTATGCCCAAACCCAGCCTAAATCCAGCCGCTACACACCACCCGTACCAACCATAACACACTTTATGGGGAAGCTACTCGACCCACCCAACCGCTACACACCACAGATGCAGTATCGTTGCTCAGATAAGGTGGCCAAGCCACTAACGGAAATACGAGGCAAGGCCTCTTTCAGAAAACAGAATGGGCCAAGCCTTTTTCAAATATCAGTTCGAGGCAAAGCCTCTTTCAGAAAACAGAAATCGTGGCGATGCCACTTGCACTTCCTCCATCATCAATCCCAAAACCCATGCAACAGATAATCATGATATGGCATACAGTAAACAGAAATAGTAAAACATGTATTTCAGTTAGATTTAGCCTTAGGGGTATAACGGTCATTTTACACCTAGGGGTAAAATAGTAATTTCCACCCATAAGGGGTATTTAGTACTTATGGCAGTTTCTAGGGTTTCATGTACATTTTAATCAGTAATGGTCTAACTTTGATCCCAGTAGCTTATTTAGCCCATTTTAGCAGATTACAGTCATTGGGCCCTAAAACCCCTAATGGGCCTTACAATGTCATTTAGCAAATTTAGCCCGTTTAGTCCAAATTCTAAGTCCAACTTAACAGTCTTAATCTATAAAATATCAGAACGCACTTACTGCTTACTTTTTCCCATATGGGCCCATAAGCCCATTGGGCCTAATTCCAGCCCATCGAGGCCCAAAATTATCGAAGTGCACGAAATCACACACTCAACTATCTTACCACTTGCGATTATAGATCCAACAATTTCCAACCGACTTATGAGCGTTTGCACGCTCCCAAGCCCACGAAATGCCAAAATTTTGGCATTTTGGCTTTTCGGCTTTTGCCGAATTGAACTACAAGAGGGTGTTTGATACACACCTGATTTGCGACGACCAACGACAAGATCTGCTCCAAAACAATCCTACATTTATTTAGATCACGTTAACGTCTAAATATCAAATCGAATAACCACTACTACCCCTACATACATATTCAGCCACCATAACCTTAGTCTCTTATACACTTACCTTTGCCGAAGCTAATGACCAGATCTAAATCCAATTGTTCTAAAGATCCAAGCCTCCTATGCTCCTTGCTAGATTGCCCCTTCCACAACAAGTACACATAAAACCAATTAAAAGAGCTATCTTTACCTATCATCACATTCGACAGCCTCCCTAAAGAGTTTAGGGATTTCAGCTTTTCTTAAATCCAAAGGTAACAAGTAGATCTGAGATGTCGAGTACTTACCACATGTTTTCCTTAATGAAGGCGATTCTTCTACTCAGATCTGATGCAGATTTAGCCCCTAACCACTTAGCAGATTTTGAATCTTAGAGATCTAAAGATTCGGCTATGTCCCTAAAAACTATGGTGTTTTCAGCTTTTAGAACTGTGAAGAGGAAGATAATTTGGTGTGGTGGTTTTGTAGTGGTGTTGCCGACAGGGGTTGGGGTTTAGAGGTTGTGAAAATCAGCCGAAAGAGATGAAAAAAATAGGAGGATTTTGGCTAGAAGAAATCAGCACAAGAAATAACTTTCAGGATTTTGGCTTTTTTGGCAATCGGCTATAGAGGTTTAGAAAAGAATGGGAATGAAAGAGGAGATGAGTAGAGTGGTAGGAATGTTTTGGCTAGAAAAGGAAAGAAGGAGAAAAAAATAGAAGAAGGGAGGAGAAGAGAAGGAAGAATTCGGCACTCAGGTGATCTAACTTTGCATTTTTGGCTTTTTGCGACACTGAGAGGAGAATAGAATGAAGTGAAGGCTCTAGATGGCTAACCCTAATTCGGCAAGACAAAAAGAAAATAAAGCTTGCCCTAATGGCCATTCTGACCCACGACCCAACCTTCCTAAAGCCCTGGCCGAATTTCCATTTAAGCTCTATCACATGCCCGGCACATGCATACAAAAATAAAAGTATCAACACGCTTAGCTTGTGACTTGAATTCTGGCCCTTAAACTCAGTCCACACACCACTTTTTTAGGAACTTAGTGGCGCCACCTTGCCACTTTACTAAGGCCCTCTTTGAGTCTTCATTTACTAACTTTTTTCCCTCTTTGAGTCTTCATTTACTAACTTTTTCCTAAAGGCCCACTAACACATTTAAACACAATTTCAGTATCCAAAATACCAAAATTTCAAAATTTCACCAAAAATCACAAAAACTCAAAAAATCCCGAAAATCAGGGTGTTACAGTATAATCATCCAAATTTTCCATGTAGTAATCAATGGACAGACCATAGCGACTTTTCTATGCCATATCGACCAAATTATCCACCAGAATAGTCTCAACAAGTTTAACAACCCTTACCAACTGAATCTTCAAGTTATCTTGAGAATTTGTTGAATGCATATATAGCGAAGAATGATAAACTAATCCAAAGTCAATCAACAACCTTAAAGAATTTAGGAAACCAAGTAGGACAACTAGCCAATAAGCTTAGAAGTAAATCTCAAGGTGTTTGGTTGAGCGACAGAAAATTTGAGAACTTTGGGCAAAGAACATTGCAAAGTGGTCACTTTGCCAAGTGGAAAGACATTGGAGCCCAAGGTGGTTGAGTTTCAAGATGAGCCTATTGTAGCTTAAGACAAAAAGGAAGTTCAACCGAGTGTTGAAACTCCTGTTTCACAGAAGTCAAATTTAGTGATCCTTGATGAGGTAAACTCTAAATTAGTCAGTTCTATTTATCTAACACCCTTGTCAGATGTAGAAAAATTTCCATAATAAAGCTAAGATTCTACCACTGCCATATCCTTAACGATTCCAGAAGCAATAACAAGATACTTTGTTGAAAGAAATTTTTGATGACGAGGATACTTTTAATGATTTTTGATGTTTTTAAATCCCTAGATGTATTTGAAGACTGCTCTATTATTTGCAAGATGGAATCGTTAGCTTCTACAGAATTGGAGCTCAATTCTTTAGGTGATCTATTAGAATGTATTCTGCTAGAGGATTCGTAGAGTGATGATGAAGACGAGGAATGTTTCGCCTTGTTAGAAGCTAAAACGAAGGGATTCACTCAGGAAGTTCCACTAGAATCATTAAAGTTATTATCTCGGGAGTACACACAACCAAAATCATTGATTGAAGAGCTAGTTGAATTGAAACTGAAGATTTTCCCTCCTCATTTGAAATATGATTATTTTGGTCTATCTTTGACTTTACTTATCATGATTTCAATTAAGTTCACCAGGAATGAAGAAGAAGAGTCACTTGTGGTTTTGGAAAAGCACAAGAAGGGTACCGGATGGATTATTGTAGGTATTCAAGTCACAAGTTGGAGGATTTGCATGGATTACAGGAAGTTAAATAAGGCCACCACAAAATATCATTTCAAAATTTCTTTCCCAAAACAAATGTTAGACAAATTTTCTTGGCAAGAGTATGATTACTTCCTAAATGAGTACGGTTGGTATGATAGATGGCCCTTTGACACTTTCTCAGTCAGTGATGATTCTAAATAAAATGGAGGGAGTTTTTTTTCACTTTCACTATTGTTATTTTATATTTTTAGTTTTTTTTCATTTAAATAAAATGGCAAACTTAGATAAAGTTTTCTTTAGGTCATTACATTTACTAAAATTCTGTCTAGGAGATTGGGACTTAAGCGGGACCATCTGTGATCTTTCCAGTCTTTCCTAGGAGTTAATTTAATTACAGGAGCTTAGGATCTGAAAAGAAGATGCCACTGGGCTTAAGGCAGTACTAGGAAGGGAAGTATTCAACCCTTGTTCGTACAAACTTGTAGCCCTTACCTTACTCCACTGCCACTACCAAGTAGCCCTATAGTGCATCTCCCTTAACCCTTTAATGTCGTAGCCCTTAACTCCCTAAATCACCACCTCAAACAACTTCATTCAAAGCCATAAACTATCGCACCTCAACTATTTTAAAAATTGCCATCCTTACAACTCTATGCCTTACTATCAACTACTCATCTACCTTCCCAAAATTGAAACCATCGTTAACATAATTTCTAACTCTAACACCAAGTGTCCTTTCGTCTACCACCATTCCACGAAGTGAATAGTATGCTATAAAGGCAATTATGCAACATATGTAGTGGCAACAACAATCTTATTGGAGATACTCAAAAATACGAGATGACTCAATGCTTTTAAGAAAATCTTTAACAACCCATTTGTTTTTGTGCCTAAATTGTTAGACTTTATATTCGATCCATGGCATCTAATGTTGAAGAAGGAATGAGGTGATTCGAGCAAAAACAAGGACGATGAAGCAAAAGATGGGTCAAAATTTGAAGGGTTTGTAAATAAATAAAAAAAGGGGATCTTGTCTTTACTTTTTTTATTTTATTTCTTAGGATATTTTAAGTTTTTAGGTTTAGGTTCTTTAGGATATTTTTATTTCTCGCATAATAAAATAAGAGGTGGAAATCATCAATAAAATTGAAAAAAGTGGCAAAATAAGACGTGTGGAAATAGATCTGTACATGTCTAGGATTGGATTTACTTTGGAAAAACTTGGTATTTAAGCAGTCAAACTTGACTCACCTTCTTTTCCTTATGTCCTACCTGGTTTACAGTATCTATTCACTTCTATATTTTCATTCTCTCTATTGTTTTTAACAATGGGACATTGTTCATCTTGAGTGGGGGACCAAAAATTGAAATTGCTTTTCTTTTTTAGAATACATTTTTTTTATAATTCTGATTAAGTTATATGTTATTCAAAAATTTGAATTTTTATTAATCATGCTAAACTTTAGTATAAATAAAGTTCTATAATCTCAATAATTGCTATGTTAGCTAAACTATGACATAAATGTACTCTTAAAAAGGTTTGTAAGTCATACCATAAATTTTTTAATTCCTTAGAAGAGCAAGGCATGCATGAATGTTTAAGTCTTTAGAATTGACTTAGTAATTTCTTGAGGCAAAATTTTAGGCAACGTAGAATTTTGAAAATGACTTAGCCAAACTTTTGTTTAGACCATTTAAGCCTTTCAAGCAAACCTCAACAAATATTTATCCCTTGAAACCCAACTTTGAGACTATATGGCTTGGTTTTATTTGAACCGTCACAATATTAAGCCATCACTTCTCTCATAATTTTCTCTAAAATGTCCCAAACACTATACTCAGTCTATCCAAAATATTCTCTGAAAATAAGTTTGGGGGAGTTGAAAAAGTATCAAATGTTCAAATAGTTTGTAGCAAATATAGTAATATGCTCAAAAAGAAGATGAAGAAGAAGAAGTAAGAAAGAAAGAAAGAAAGAAAGAAAGAAAGAGCATATGTACTCAAAAGAAATAGATGTACAAAGAGCATGTGTGAACTCAAATGCAAAATGAGTTGGTGAATTTGAAGGTAATTATTTTGAAGGTTCGATGCAAGTTGAGTCTAGGGTTTTTAGCTTCAATTTATCTATCTTTTACCTACCCATACCCTAGTGTAACACCTCAAACCCAGCCCAGATGTTATGACTGAATTGGGTGGTGTCACATAGCAGGGTAACTCGCACCAATCCGATACATTGAAAGACTTAAGCTAGAAAAATGTTTAGTGATAAAAATCCATTTAAACCTTTGCTTGTTTTTAAAGTTCAGGTGAGTTAGTTAAAAGCTTTAATTTTGGGAAAAAAGCCCATGTTTAAGGAAAATAATAATTTAGTGATGTTGATTTAGAAAACATGTTTATGTTTTAAGAAAACCCATAATTCGATAGCAAACATAAAAAACAATCTCAATTTACATTCATACCGGAGAAGATAGGCCTTATTACAACCCATACGAAGAATTAATCAAAGATAAAGAAATTTTGAAACTATTTGAAATTCTAATTAACTTGCAGTGTGGCCACCTCTGAGTCCTCTCCTACGTCGAGCCGCCTACTGAGGGTCACCTAAAAAAAACATAAAAGAGGGAGTGATTTTTGAAACTCAGTGTGTACAACCCTCGATAATCAAATCAACATGTAATTAACACATTGGGCCTAAGCCCTATCTATATCGGTGGTCTAGGGCCTTAGTCGACAATGACCTCAGTTGGGCCCAAGCCTATAACACAATATACAGTGGCCTTCGGGCCTAAGTCCTTGGTGGCCTCAGTTGGGCCTTAGCCTATATCATATCAATATCACATGTATGCAATGCTTCCATCCCAATCCAACCCTGCACTCCATTTTCCCTTCCAACCCTACACTCCTGTAGGGATATAAATATCAACCCACCCATCCCTACACCCTAATGGTAGCACCGGTTGCGGCACTACTCAATCATTGAATCAAGGCTGCTAATCATATAATGGGCTTAAAGCCACCGGTGGATCCATGATCGTCAAGCGACTATGCGATCCTTATATATCTTTCTCCGTACCATCAAACCCACCCAAGTGCAACATACATCTTATGAATGCAACATACACATTTCCTTATATTAAGCACCTAGGGGTATTTTAGTCCTTTATACAATGAGGGCATTTCAGTCATTTTGTTCAGTATTTCTACCCTACAGGGATATTTTAGTAATTCTACCCTACAGGGGTATTTCAGTAATTCTACCATACAGGGGTATTTCAGTAATTCTACCCTACAGGGGTACTTCAGTAATTTCTTAATAGTACGGGTTTTAATTATGAACATTGGCCCGTCAACAAGTGCTCGTTGGCTAAAGTGAATAGACACTATGTGCCAGGTAGGATTCTAGAGAAGAGGAGGTGGGTCATTAAGACTGCTTAAGTACCAAGCTCTCTCTAAATCCAATCCTAGACATGCATATGCCCATTGCCACACTCTAACCTTGCGACTTGTCCACAGACATGCTTGATTAATTAATTAAGTTTTATGCTGCTTAAGGGTTCATCAGAACTAGGCCTAATAATTTCTTGAGGCAAAATTTTAGGTAACGTAGAATTTTGAAAATGACTTAGCCAAACTTTTGTTTAGACCATTTAAGCCTTTCAAGCAAACCTCAACAAATATTTATCCCTTGAAACCCAACTTTGAGACTATATGGCTTGGTTTTATTTGAACCGTCATAATATTAAGCCATCACTTCTCTCATAATTTTCTATAAAATGTCCCAAACACTATACTCAGTCTATCTAAAATATTCTCTGAAAATAAGTTTGGGAGAGTTAAAAAAGTATCAAATGTTCAAAAAGTTTGTCGCAAATATAGTAATATGCTCAAAAAGAAGCTGAAGAAGAAGAAGTAAGAATGAAAGAAAGAAAGAAAGAAATAAAGAGCACATGTACTCAAAAGAAATAGATGTACAAAGAGCATGTGTGAACTCAAATGCAAAATGAGTTGGTGAATTTGAAGGTAATTATTTTGAAGGTTCGATGCAAGTTGAGTCTAGGGTTTTTAGCTTCAATTTATCTATCTTTTACCTACCCCTACCCTAGTGTAACACCTCAAACCCAGCCCAGATGTTATGGCTGAATCGGGTGGTGTCACATAGCAGGGTAACTCGCACCAATCCGATACATTGAAAGACTTAAGCTAGAAAAATGTTTGATGATAAAAATCCATTTGAACCTTTGCTTGTTTTTAAAGCTCAGGTGAGTTAGTTAAAAGCTTTAATTTTGGGAGAAAAGCCCATGTTTAAGGAAAATAATGATTTAGTGATGTTGATTTAGAAAACATGTTTATGTTTTAAGAAAACCCATAATTCGATAGCAAACATAAAAAAAAATCTCAATTTACATTCGTACCAGAGAAGATAGGCCTTATTACAACCCATACGAAGAAATAATCAAAGATAAAGAAATTTTGAAACTATTTGAAATTCTAATCAACTTGCAGTGTGGCCACCTCTGAGTCCTCTCCTACGTCGAGTCGCCTACTGAGGGTCACCTAAAAAAAACATAAAAGAGGGAGTGATTTTTGAAACTCAGTGTGTACAACCCTCGATAATCAAATCAACATGTAATTAACACATTGGGCCTAAGCCCTATCTATATCGGTGGTCTAGGGCCTTAGTCGACAATGACCTCAGTTGGGCCCGAGCCTATAACACAATATACAGTGGCCTTCGAGCCTAAGTCCTTGGTGGCCTCAGTTGGGCCTTAGCCTATATCATATCAATATCACATGTATGCAATGCTTCCATCCCAATCCAACCCTGCACTCCATTTTCCCTTCCAACCCTACACTCCTGTAGGGATATAAATATCAACCCACCCATCCCTACACCCTAATGGTAGCACCGGTTGCGTCACCACTCAATCATTGAAACAAGGCTGCTAATCATATAATGGGCTTAAAGCCACCGGTGGATCCATGATCGTCAAGCGACTATGCGATCCTCACATATCTTTCTCCGTACCATCAAACCCACCTAAGTGCAACATACATCTTATGAATGCAACATACACATTTCCTTATATTAAGCACCTAGGGGTATTTTAGTCCTTTACACAATGAGGGCATTTCAGTCATTTTTTTTGGTATTTCTACCCTACAGGGATATTTTAGTAATTCTACCCTACAGGGGTATTTCAGTAATTCTACCATACAGGGGTATTTCAGTAATTCTACCCTACAGGGGTACTTCAGTAATTTCTTAATAGTACGGGTTTTAATTATGAACATTGGCCCGTCAACAAGTGCTCGTTGGCTAAAGTGAATAGACACTATGCGCCAGGTAGGATTCTAGAGAAGAGGAGGTGGGTCATTAAGACTGCTTAAGTACCAAGCTCTCTCTAAATCCAATCCTAGACATGCATATGCCCATTGCCACACTCTAACCTTGCGACTTGTCCACAGACATGCTTGATTAATTAATTAAGTTTTATACTGCTTAAGGGTTCATCAGAACTAGGCCTAAAATCCATTATAAAACCCTAACAAATCTACATGCTTTCCTAAAATCACATTTGGCCCATCAGGCCCAATCATATTTATATGGCCCCTCAGGCCCAACCACAAATATACGGGCCATTGGCCCAATCCATTCCAAACCATTCGACCAACTATACCAGCTCGCTTAACAATTTCTGCCGATTTGGGCCCACGAGCCCGCCGGGCCCATTTAGCCCATTCTAGCCCAGTTGGCCAAACAGTGGCCCGAGACCATGAGATCGCTCTCTTGGCCCCAGTTGTCGTATCGGTATCTCCACACGAGTGTTCGCATGCTCGTGTGGTTAACGGTTCCAGCCTTTTGGCTTTTCGGCTTTTCGGTATTCCGGCATTTCAAGATTTCAGCATTTGCCGATTTGTCGTGTGTGCGGTGTATGTACACACCTAGTAAATGAGATGTGCTACACTCTCCTTAGCCTCGAACCTACAACCAACACCAACCTTGAATTAATCACATGCTTAACCATAATATTTACCAAGAACTGAAGCCTTACCATAACCTTATCGTGTGCGAGAAGTCCTAGTAGCCCTTCCTTAGCTACTAATCACGAATATCTCCTAGATCTACATCAATCTTAATCATTAAAGACAGAATAATAGGTGACTTGTATCCAACTTAAGTCACCCTTTTCCTCACCAAAGACCATTTGGCCAACTTAACCCAAAATAAAGAACACTTACCAAAAATCTGAAACGTATAGATAGCTTTTCGGTAGAGATTTGGAGATCCAAGCTTGATTCCAATTCTCCAAGATTCGATCAACCAAAATCAAAGGAGTAATGACAGCACGATAGAGATTTGGTCACTAGAGTATTTGGCACAAGGTTTGGGATGATAAAGAGGGCTATTCGGCACAAAAGGAAAATGAAAGAAAAGAAGAAATTGGCTATGACCAAAGGTGAGCCAAAAGAGAATTTCAAGAAGTGAAAGAATAAGAAATCGGCACCAAGGAACAAAGGTTTTTGGCTTTTGAACACTAGTGAGAAAAGAATGATGAATGAGAGAATTTGAAAGGAGAAGATTCGGCAGAAGCAACAAAGGAGAATGATGAAGAAAACGACACCTATAACATCCTTTTGATAGTACCCGATTTGGCAAAACAAAGGAAACCTTTCATAGGGAATTCGACACCTCTTATATAAACCCAAAGCCGAAACTAGCCTACCCCCAAAGTCCCAATCGGCTCCATTTCTTCTACACACCAATCTCTTATTTTTTTCTATTATCCTTTCGTTAAATTTCTCTCCTGAACACTCCTTACAGAGTCCCCTCTAGTGCCACTACCATCCCTTCAAAGTGCAAAAATAAAGTCCCAAATAACACCACTCTAGGCCTCGAATTGAATCCCCTTACATAATGGTGTCGCCACCTATAGCCCCCTAAGTGGCGCTACTTTACCACTGTACCAAAGGCTCGTTTGAGTCCTATTTCTTCACCTTTTATTTAAGAGCCATGCAACTCACTACCAGGGTTCTTTTAGTACTTAAACTAAATTTTCCTACTTCTAAGTTCAGGTTTAAAACTTCATGAAAACTACCCAACACTAAAGAAAAATTTGCCTAACTCGAAAATCATTCACACACTTCATATCTAAAATAACAAAGATGAAGGTTCGGGAATTTTGGGGCGTTACAACTAGCCATGTTATAACCTATTTAAAAGACCTATTGACTTAGATTTTTATTGTAACGCCCCAAATTTTGGGCCTAGATGAATCGGACTTTGAGCTTTGGGTCTCATAAATTCTTTTTAAAGGTAAGCAAGAAAATGACACAAATGGCGTGTTAGCACTATTGGTTAAGTGATTTTGGTAAGTTAGGAGGTTTCTAGGAAGTCCTGGGATCAAGTTAGGGCATATGAAAAGTTTTGGGTTTTAGCCTTAAGGGAACCTTGACTTCAGGTAGGAAGTCTTTTAAATAAATGTGGATAAGATACGACACAAGGAGGCATGTGGTTTAGTGGAAAAGTGGCGCCACATAGGAGGAATGGAGGTGGGGTCACAGAGAGGTAGAGAGGTCTAAGGTTCAAGTGGTATGGTGGTGCATTGGGAATTTATTTTGCACTTGTGCCGTGTAGGTGGTAGAGATGGATTTAAACTCTGGAGGGGGAAGGTTTGAATTGGTCTTGATGTTTGAATGTGAGATGTGAGTAAATTAAGGAGAGATTTAAGGAGAGATAATAGGAATGGATCAAGGAGTGAGTTGTTAAATGTGGTGGAGCCGAATGGGACATTAGAGGAGCTTGGAATCAGTTTTGAAGGGGTTTAGGGAGTAGGTGCCGATTTTATACAGGTGATTTCAGCTTTTTGGCACTTTTTGGTTAGTTTCAGCTTTTTAGTTTTTGTTTCATTTGGTGGCAATCTTGTTTTGGTAATTCTCCCTTTTGGTTAATTTTGCCTAAGCGTTTAGGCACTTTTCTTTTGTGCTTCTTTTTGTATTCTCTAAAAACCGAATAACTCCACTTCCTTTTGTCGAAATTCTAGTTGTGCCGAATTGGTTCTCCTCTTTTCTCATTCTTTTGTGGTGCCGATTCTTCTCTTCTATTCTCTCAGTAATTCTTCTCCAGTTCTTTTGGCTTCTTTGTCGAATCCCTTATTGTGCCGTCACAACTTCCTGCTTTCTCAAAAACATCTAAATTGAATTCTCTTTTCCCTCTCACGCTATTTCTTCATTTGTCGAATACAAAAAGAAACTCTTTTATTTGTGTTTCATTTGTTGTCGAACCGACTACTTCTCCTTCATCCCAAACCGAATCTTGCTCCCTAGATCCATATACTTGGTGATTCGATTTCTTGTTGGTAAGCGATTTTGTATTGCCTCTGGAATAGTAGATCTGCAGTTCTCTTGAGGGTTGACGGAGTTCATTCTAGTTGTTAGCCGACTGTTTGGGTAAGTGGCTATATACTTTCTAATTGTGGCCGATTCCTAGATGTCTTGTTGGCTATGCGCTTTCTTAGAGTAATGTTGGCTTAATCCGAAGTTATTAGATGCTAATGAATAATGGTAGTTATGGAACAGTTAGTCACAAGGAGGAGTGGCTGAATCTTGGTCAAACGGCTTAGGTGGTAAAAGTCGATCCAGTAAAGGTAGGTTCAGTTTCGGTATCAGAAAAATGTGCTAAATCTTATTGATTGAGGGGCTAACTGGGTATCTTATTCAAATATAGGTTCAACGCTAAGGGCTGCTACGTTTCTCTCCATTAAGGTGTGTACACACATCGCACACAATACAAATCGACACAAGTCGAAATTTCGAAAAGTTGAAATACCGAAAAGCCAAAATGCCAAAAGTTTAGCTACGGTAACCACACGAGTGCGTGAACACTCGTGTGGAAAGATCGATACAATGATAGAGGCCCATGAGCGATCTCATGGACTTGGGCCACTTTTTGGCCAACTAGGCCGAAATGGGACAAATGGGCACGACGGGCCCGTGGGCCTGACACGAGCAGAAGCCGTGGATAGATACGAAATAACATACAGGTCATGTTGTCTTCATGGCCAAGGGCAGATTTGGGCTCAGTGGGCCACATGAGAGTGTGGGCCACATATTGTGCTTTTGGGCCCTAGTGTAATATTGATTGCTAAAAGTGACATAAGGCACATTGAATGATTATGGGCTTAGTGATGGGCCGATTTGTGTGTACTTAAGGCCATAGTGATAAATAATTGTTATGCCCTAAAGGGAAAAATGACTCAAATGCCTCTGCATGCTATATGACTGATTTTGTATACCATGTTATGATATGTTAGCATTCATGTGATATTATGCTGCATAGGGATGGGAACATTGTTGGAGGAAATGATTGATTTGTTATGGTCGTACGAGTTGCTCGAGACGACTGTGGATCTATTCGGGGGAGGTTGCACGTGTCGCCCGAGACGACTATGGACCCACCGAGGGCTTTAAGCTGATTATGTGATTGACAGCTCTACTGCGATATTGAGTAGTGTCGCAACCGGTGCTACTACAAGAGTGCTAGGATGGGTGGCTCGATTAAATCCCTACAGGAGTGTAAGGTTGGAAGGGAAATGGAGTGCAATATTGGATGGGGGAATTGTGCATTGCATATATGATATTGATTGTACTATGGGCTTAGGCCCAACTGAGGCTATTTTGGGCAAAGGCCCAAAGGCCACTGTTACTATAACGGGCTTAGGCCCATATTGATTGATGGATGTTATATGATTGACGAGGGTTGTACATACTGAGTTTTCGCAAACTCACACCTCTTTTTAATTTTTCAGGTGATCCTCGGTAGGTGGTTCGAAGGATGGGAGGACTTAGAGGTGGCCACACTACGAGTAGTTTTAAATTTGAGTATTTTACTTTACATTATTTAATATTTGCTTTCTTTTCGAGTTTTTGATGTAATAAGGCCATTATCCTCTGGTTTGATTTGATTGTTGGATTTATTTTTATCAATTGCTGCATTTTCTAAATTTAAAACTTGTTTTCCAAAAGAAACTTAAAATGACAATTTTCAAACCATACATAAAAACTTGACAATTTTCAAAGAATGAGCTTCCGCTTTTAACTGAGACTTGAGAATCTAATAATGGATATATAAATTGGGCTTTCCAGATAACAAAGATTTATTCCAAACTTACAATCAAACAAGGTTTCAAAGGATTTCTATTTTAAACTAAAGTACCCCTACAACGGTTCAAATGTTTTCAAGGTTTTTCAACAACTTCGGTTTATATGAGTCACCCTTCAATGTGACACCACCAGATTTGGCCATAACGTCCGGGCTGGGTTGGGGTGTTACATTTATGCTGCTTACATTAGTGGAGAGAAATTGCTAAGTTCAACATTTAAAGGCATAAATTAAACTTAGTATTGCAGTTTAGTCTTAAATAAGGGAATAAAAATTAATTGGTAAGAATTTAGCATATCTTTATTGAGAAAACATTTAGTCTATTCTTGTTATCATGATAATAATAGAGAATAATTTGAACAATATGCTTACTTGAGGTGCATAATTTCCAAATTCTTCTTCTTGAGCATAATTACACTAAACTCATAATTATGGGAGGAATGTTTTCTAAAGAAAATTTTCAAAGGTTATTTCAAGTAACTCCTTTTACAATTTGTGCATTTCTCAGGGTGAACAATGAATTAATTTTGGGGGTGTGGAAACACAAAAATATATAAACTTTTTCAGCACCTTTTGAGCTCTAATTCATGCAGTTTCGTAGTAATTTCTATCAAACTTCATACTTTAATTATAAAATAATTAATTTTCACTAAAATTTTTAACATATTGAATTTAATTATTTTTATAATAAATTTATGCAAATTAGATTTATTTTCAATATTTTTGCACAAAGGGTGAAAATTGGCTCGACAGTCACCTCGAGAGGCTAGAACCGTTGAGGCCATTCTTACATCAAATGAATCAAGAGCATGGATAATTAATTTTCCAGCCATGGATGGTCTAAAAATATTTATTGGACAAACTTTATATTTAATTTTGATCCTACATTAATTGGGTTAAAAATTAATTATAAGCCCGAAAAAGAGAAAGTGACCCAAATGTGATAAATAAAGAGGGCTGATCCAGGAAGGATTGGGCAGCCCAAAACCGTCCATATAGCTAACCCAATTAGCTTATTTTTATTAATTGCAAAACAAGCCTTGAAATGTCCCTTAATTCTGTTCAAACCCCTCCTCTTTCTATGCCTTCTATTTTTAGCCCAAGCTAAAAATAGCAAGTTTGAAACAATCAATCCTTGCTCAAAGCATGGCCGGCCAAGGGAGAATGAGTGGCTGATATTTATTTGCTACTATTAGAATCCATTCCCACCTATAAATACCCCTATTCCCTTCCTCATTTCACACGACTAATTTCACAGACATCTCTTCATTTCTCTCTTTCATTTCCTTTATTTTTCCCATTTCCTTTGTCCCCTTCCCTTGTCGATTTCCAGTCTTGAAAGAGAGTTTGCATCCCCCTTGGAGTAGCAACATTCAAGTGTTGATGAAGGCCTTGAATCGACTGAACGAGCAGAGAATAAGAGGAAGTTGGCTTTGAAGAAACATCGGGATTTGTTTCCTAGTTCCTTTCTCTTTAAGTTTTCTTGTTTATGTTGTGATTATGAACATGGATATTTGTTGTGTTGCTATTCTTAATTTAATTAAAATGACTTAAATTTAATTTCTATTAGATTGATTGCATTCTGTTCACTTAAATTATTAAAATCATGTTTGTGTTGTTATTAGGCCTTGGTAGATTGTTTAATTAAATAAAACGATGCTTATGTTATACTTGCATTATAATTGTAAGGTAATGAATGAATTAATTATTAATCGTATTGAAATTTTAATTAGTAGATATAGTATTTAATTGATACACATTTAATCTTTTAAGGTAGCTGAAGGTTAAATTAGCGACGGTATTAAATGGTACATTAGCCTTGCATAACTTGCAAGATTATTATGATTAAATTGTTTCAATGTAGAAATATGTTGTTACTTCACTTAATCCTATACTTATGAAAATTGATTAATTGTTTGAATTGGCATTGTAATATGTTAAAGCGATTACTTGTTTAGTGAGTATGTATGTGTATTAGTTAACAAAATACCAAGTTGCCGTGAAAATATTCGTAACAACATGAACATGAGTTTAGTAATTCTTTGTTAAGGAATGTAATTGATCTAACATATTTATGTCATATTGATTAAACTTGTTTTTAGAAATCCTATATTGGAATCTTTACTTTTTTATTTTTCTTAGTTTAATTACTTAATTAATTTTTAGTTTTTAAATCAATTCTTCAAGTCAACATATTTTTCCTTCACCAAATTGTTTAAAATTGCATTCCATAAATATTTTTCTTTCACAGTCCTTGTGGGTACGATAAATTGATATTTACTTGTCACTTTATTACTTGTTAACGATTGTGTATACTTGCACATTTCCATCGTTCCACTACTTTGATGTAGCTTTGCTTCAATGGGGGTCATGGGGTAAGATTCTGCACTATGGGAGTTTCAACTTCTAGTTGAACTTCCTTCTGATTGTGGATAATAATAAGCTCATTTTTTGCCTTCAACAAATTTTGTTTCCAACATATTTTTCCTCCTCAAAGTGACAGTTTTACACTACTTTTTGCATGTACTTCTTGGATTCTCCATATCACTTGGCAAAGCACCTTGGGGTCTACATCTTAACTCGTTGGCTAGCTATCCTATTTGGTTCTTTAGATTCCTTAGCAATTCAGCGTTTATTGCCATATATGCTTTCAATGAGTTCTTCTGACTACTTGAAGACATGGTTGGTTAAGGTTTCTACATTTGTTGGGAAAAACTTGGAAAATGATTTAATTGTGAAGGCATATAGAAATTACCTGGACCAGTTCCTTTATTACTCTAGGAGAAATTTGGATGATTTTGCCATAAATGGTTGTAATAATTTGATTCTGGACCTGGACCATTCCTATTTTGATGTTGGTTTCCCACATAGTAAATAGATTCTCGGGTTGATGGACAATTCTCAAACATATGACCACTCCATAGTACACATGTAACACCCCTTACCCGACCAGATCATAGAATCCTCGTAGAGAATGCCAAAACTGAACACATACAAATTTAACAAATAACGGTCAAATTTTATAAAATAAAAATTAAAGACTAGGCATGAACTCTAGTAACAAAACAAAACAATCAAATCAATAATACGCGTAGAAAATGTTTTTTTAAAACAACACATGGTGGAAGCCTTATACAATTTATAGGTTTAAATATATATATATATATATATATATAAAACATAAGACACATTATTTCCATACAATAGTTTCAATGTACATCATTGGTGGTTAAACAACATTTAAAATCATTTGACGTATATGTTAAAAAAGGCTATCTCATAAAACCAGATATATTAGACTAAATAAAAGCATCAGAAGTTTGTTAAGATTCTCATAAAATGTTATCTAGACAAAAGCAATAAATCTTTAAACAAGTCAATTTCAAAATATAATTACATGCCTGTAACACCCCTTACCCGTATTCAATGCCAGAACAGGGTACGAGGCGTTACCAGACTTAGACACAAGCAAACACATAAAACCGAGCCATGAATTTTCATCCAAACTAAAATTTTTTGCATTTAACCGTAAAGTCCCTATTACGAGCCTTCTAGGTCTTAAAACATGCTTTGGGAGTAGTTCAGGACTAAACTGAGAACTTTAGAAATTTTTACAACACTTAGAAAATTTTGGACTATATAGAGGTCACACGCCCGCGTGGATAAAGGACACGCCTGTGTGGGGAGGCCGTGTGGTCATACATGCCTGTGTCCGGACCTCGTGTAACTCTCTGACTTGTAGCTTACAAACAAATTTACGTCACACGGCCAAGCCATACACCTGTGTGCTTAGCTCGTGTGAATTTATTTTTCACTTTAAAACTAGAGCAATTTTCACATGGCCGTAGTACAAGCTCGTGTTCAAGGCTGTGTCCTTCACACGACCGAGACACACACCCGCTGTAACACCCCAAACCCGGCCTAGATGTTATGGCCAGATCTGGCGTGCTACACTATGGTGCTTTACGGAAATTGGAATTTGTTAATCAAAACTTAACGTCAATTAGAAACTCCTTTGTGATTTTATGGAAAACTTTAATGAATTAAGTTCTTTACTATTATTAAATCATCTTGTCAAAATGTTTTCCATGGATTTACATCGTGGAAGTTTTTTTAAAAAAACTTTTGAAGTTTGAAACGTGTGTTTTTGAAAACCAGTTATTATTTTTAGAAATCCTGTTACTTCTAATTAGCAGTTTTAAAATAAGTAAGCAAAAGCCCAATTATAAATTAAATCCCATAAATGGCCTTATTACAAATATAAAACCCAAAACATATCGATAAATCTAAATAAACCAAATGTAAATTACTGCAATCGTGTGGCCACCTCCGAGTCCCTCGCAGCACCAAATCGCCTATGGCTGGGCATTACCTGCACAGTTAAAAAGAAAGAGTGAGTTTACGAAAACTCAGTGTGCAATTCCCCTATTAGTCAATCGATATACCGAATACAGTAGTAGTCTGGGCCAGAGCCCAATTCAGAATTAGTATAGTGTGGGTCTTAGCCCATTGCAGTAACAGTGTGGGCCTTAGCCCAGTACAGTAACAGTACAGTGCTGTAATGCAACAATGCAACCCACCCTAATCTAGCCAAACACACCACTCCGTACCATCAACACACCATGTGGGGATAAAATCGACCCACCCAGCCAGCACACTAATATCGCAGTTGGGCTGCCAATAATAGTATCACAGCAAAGCTGCCAGTTACAGTATCGCAACAAAGCTACCAGTAAAAATATATGTGGCAAAGCCACCAGTACAGTATACTTCCTCCATAACAGTATCTCAACCCCATTCAGTATGTCATGTCATAAATCATACGAGTATGCAGAATGTCATGCTCAGTAACAGTCACATAAATACATCAGTCAATCTACCTTTAGGGGTATAACGGTTATTTTTATCTATTAGGGGTAAAATAGTCATTTTACCTTTTATGGATATTTTGGCTATTTTAGCTATTTTGGGATCTTGGTACACATACCAACCTTTAAGAAGGTCTACAGTCGCCTAGAGCGACTGATATAACCTAAACAGTCATAATAGTGTAAATGGGCCCAAGGCCCATTACTAAGCCCTAGTGGGCCTACACGCTCGTGTGGCCCATTTAGCACAGATTTAGCTATGGCTATGCAAACTACACAGCCCAGTCCAGTGTTTGCCACGTATCGTGAATTTAATCCATGTGGAGCCCATGAGCCCATTGGTCCCACACGACCCATTTTGGCCCAACACAGCCCAAAACAGCCTAAGCCCATGAGAACACTTATGTGGCCTCAAATGCCGTAGTTTTCAACTTTTTGACTTTTGCCGATCTACAGTTGAGAGGGGTGTGATTACACACCTGCCAGCTCCTTTTATCAATTATCAGTTACAGGGTATCATTACACACCTGTTAGCGAAGCCGAGTGAACAGTTCACCGCCCAAAGCCTACATGCATTCCAGGTATACAATTAGTCCTTTGAACATCAGTGTTCATAAACACTTAATCCCCAAATCAAGAATCCCTACCTACACTGAATGTATGAAATGGTTTATCACCTTTAGATCTTTGGCCAAAATCAAACGCATGCTTCTAGGCGACTAACTGCATCACCAACAGATCTTATAAGATAGATTCATTCAAGTGCGAGGCTTAAACCAACAAATATCACTTACAAAAACATAAGGATATTCGACCTATGCCTAAAAAGCAAGGTAATGCTCTTACCTTAATTGAAGAACGAGGGAATGGGTTTTGGTCACTTCCAAAATACTTGTACTCCACCACTCCTTGTGGAAAACTTAGAATCCCATGAGCATCACATCGCAAAGAAAACTGAGAACTGCAGTCAGAGGACATATGGAGATGAACATTCGGCTTTTTAGAAAAAGGATTAGAGAGGACAGATTTGAAAAATATGAACACTTATTGACTTGTTAGGAACACTTGCAGAACCGAAACAGAGAGGGATAGTGCTGAGATTCGGCCAAAGTATGAAACACCCAGCAAAAAGGGAAAAACCCGATTGATGAGGGAAGGGAAGAACTTCGATCACATCCTACTAGAATGCCAAAAAAGAAAAAGAACAAAGGAGAGGAAAACAGGATAAAATCGGCCCAGAAGAACAATAATCAATGGAGCAAAACAATAGACAGGATATTTGGCCAAAGATTGGAAAACCGAGAGGAGGCAGGAGTAGAAAAGTGCTTTCAGCATAGGTTGAAACAGAAGAAAGAGAACAGAATGGCTTAGAAAAAGGTAGCATAGAAAATTTGGCCGAACAACAGGAACTGAAAAAAATGCACAAAAGGACAAATGCAAAATTCAACACTACAGAGAGAAGAGACAAAACAAATCGGAGGCAAAACAGAAACTGACCAAAAGTGAAAATTCCCTACCAAAATCGATTACTAGGGAGTTCAGATAATTCGGCACACCTATTCCCTCAGTCCTCCATCCCCATTGATTTCCTCCTAAAATCCTTCAACCACATCTCAATCCCACTATCCACTCCATGATTCACTCCTAACAAAACTCCCTCATCCACACAATTCAAATCACCCTCAAATCCTCAAATTTGGTCAAACAAGGACACTCCCATGGCAAGGCGCAAAATGAATACTCATTTGCACAATACGAGACTCGAACTCAAGCCCCTTAGCCACCCTAACACGCCACCAACTACTGGACCATAGGCGCTTCTTGTGTCTTATTTTAATCGCAACAATTTCAAAGCCTACAAGCCAAAGTTAGAGTTCACTTAAGAAAGTAAACAAAAATTCTGCATACGCCAAGACTTGAACCTCAGACCCCAAGGAAACATCCACACGTCACTCACCAACAGACCACAAGGCTTTTTGTGTCATGGTGTACCCATATTATATTATAAGCCTATTGGCCCAAAGCTAGGGGTTTACTTCAATAAAAACAAAATTTTTGTTCAAGCTGCAGCTTGAACCCTAGACTTCTCAGACACTCCCAAACACTCCTAAATCACTTAACCACTGAAGCAGACATTCATTTTTGTCACTTTCTTAAACAACTAAATAATTATGTACCGTCTCTAAACTATTCCCTTGCTCAAGGCCTAATACTTCTAGGCCCAAATTTAAGGCGTTACACCCGCGTCTCTGCCCGTGTGAAAATTACTGGGCATTCTGTTTCTTAAAAATTTAAGTGCAGGGGACACAAGGCCTAAACACACGCCCATGGGGCAGACCGTGTGTCACAGACGGCCTAGACACACGCTTGTGTATCTACTGGTGTGGACAAAAATAAGGTTATTTACCAAGCCATTTTGCCACCCTCACTTGCACATATCTTCACAACATATCATAGCACCAATCCAAGCATATACACTCAACCAATCAATCACAACCGTGACATTAACATCTCATTCACATGTTATATCTATCATACATAAGCATCACATACTTATCAACTCAAAACATGCAAATTTCCACATTTAAGAAAGACATCATCATATAATTAAACTTATAACCAACATTAGCCAATTTCTAATGGCCTTATACAAAATAAACTTTCAACCAATATAAACCAACACTTTTGGCCAAATCAATTATGATACATAACAAAAGAACCAAGTCCCCTATACATGCCATACAACCAAAGTCATAAAGGTCTAAATACCAAACTAAAAGCTGGATAGTGAGACGCAATCCTACGACAGCTTCCAACCCAAGCAAACGCCTAAAACACTATAAACATAAGAAAAACAATAAACACAAAGTAAGCTTCATTGCTTAGTAAG
This sequence comes from Gossypium stocksii, assembly GCA_020496765.1. Taxonomy (NCBI): domain Eukaryota; kingdom Viridiplantae; phylum Streptophyta; class Magnoliopsida; order Malvales; family Malvaceae; genus Gossypium; species Gossypium stocksii. The sequence continues at coordinate 44,781,421 of CM035621.1, forward strand.
TCGTATGATATTAAACTTATATTATATAATAAACATTTGTTATGCACTTACAAATACTATAATACATCTCATATGTTTTCACCTTTATACCATAAATTCAATCTCACAACTAACTACAAGTTTCATAAGTTTGTTCATTCCTATACTTGTACGGATCAAATACGTTCTTATCAATTTATTTACACTTACATATGCATAAACAAATCTCTATATAACTTTATTCGATTCAAAATTAAACAAATAACAGTGATGCGCACTCTATGTGCCTTCTATGTAAATAATTAAAACATCCATAACTTACATCTCATACTTCATTCAACTCATACCACCATATAGCCAATTAAACATCTTTTGGCATGAAACACATATATTCACAAATATTTCATATAACACATACATGATGCAATGTAAATTCATCAAGTTACCCTCATTTGATTCTCACATAGGTTTTGTACATACCTGTATTACTTAATTCTTTTGTACTTTCTTTCTCATCTTGACTATGCCCGTTAAACCATTTGAAATTAACTAGGATACTAAGAAATCTCATATAAGTCATACAATGCCATATCCCAAATATGGTCTTACATGAAATCACATATCGATGCCAATAGCCCTGCTATGGTTTTACACGATCTCGTACTGATGCCATGTCCAAGACATGGTATTACACGTAATATCATATCAATGCCATATCCCAGATATGGTCTTTCACGGAATATCATACCGATGCCATATCCCAAATATGGTTTTACACGGAATACCATACCGATGCCATATCCTAGATATGGTCTTACATAGAATCCCATATCACATGTTCACATATTTCCATGGTCCAACCATGGTCTTTTCCGTCAATTCATCACTTTTGAATGCCATAATCTAGCTATGGTCTTACATATTCACTATGCCATGATCCAACCATGGTCATTTCCATAATATCGTACTCAAGCACTAGTAATTCATTTCGATAATGTAGCATTTATCACAATTACATCAATTAAGCATTTATACAAATATAATTTAATGCTTATTAAACATATGGACTTACCTTGGTACAAAAATAGTGGAAATGGCACCTAATCGTCAAACATCTTGTTTTTCTCCGTTCTAATTTTGAACCTCGTTTTTCGTGATCAATAATATCACATTTAATTTATTTAATTATTCTACTATTCAAATCAGCCCAAAATCACATTATGACAAAAATTATATTTTTACCCCTAAAGTTTGATATTTTTACAATTTAGTCCCTAGGCTCGTAAAATGAAATGTACTCAATTTCTTTAATACCCATTCCTAGCCGAACCTTATACATGCTTATAGCATCCCACATTTTTCATTTATTCACATTTTAACACTCATTTTACAACTTTTTACAATTGGACATTTTTACCGAAAATCACTTACAAAAGTTGTTTATCACACAACTAACATCCATTTTCTACCATTAGACATCAAATTACATGCATGTCTAACAAGGGTAAAATTTTAAATTTTGATAATACTTCAAAATAGTCCTTGGAAAAGCTAGATTAGGCTACAAGGATCTCAAAAACATGAAAATCATTAAAAACAGGGCTAAAATGGACTTACAATCGAGCTTGAAAGCTTGACAAACCCTAGCCATGTCTTCCTTAGTGATATTCGGCCATGGGAGAAGAAGATGAACAAGATTTTGGCTTATTTTGACTTTTTAATTCATTTAATTACTAAATTACTGAAATGCCCTTAATGAAAAATTGTAGAAACATACCTAGCCATGTCCATTTTTGTCCATCAACTTAACCAATGGTCTAATTACTATTTAAGGACCTCCAATTTAAAATTTCATATCAATTAGACACCTATAGCATGTAGAACTCTTTTGCCCTTTTTACAATTTAGTTCTTTTTACTAAATTGAGTGCCCAAACGTCAAAATTTTCGAATGAAATTTTCACGAAATCATTCCATAAAATCGTAGACCATAAAAATATAATAAAAATAATTTTTTTTCTAAGTGGAATTTGTGGTTCCAAAACCCCTGTTTCGACTAGACCCAAAATCAGGCTGTTACAGCTCTCCCCTTTTAGGGATTTTCGTCCTGAAAATCTTTTTAGAAAATATATTTGAGATTTGCTTCCTCATAGCCTTATTAATTTCTCTTATAGCCTTGAACTTCTCAACTCTTAAATCTCACGAGTTATGATTATGATCTGTTCTTCACTATACGTCATATCAAACTAAATCTCAACTTCTGGAAGAGATATCATATACAAAGGGTCTTATCTGCATCATCACATCATAGATATGCAAAACACTTTATAGATCTTCTTGAGTTCTGACAATAATAAATCGAATAAGCCACTGGCTTTATTTTCTCAATAATCTCATACGACCTAGTTAATAACGAACTCAACTTCATTTTATAGCTAAATCGAAAAATTTCTATTCCCACAGTAATACTTTTACAACCACTTAGTGCTCTTTTGAATTTCAATACTTTTACATATCCAATCCGCATAAGGCTTCTGTCAATCTGAAACTATTTTCTAACTATTACAAATTATTTTCACTTTCTCTACAATTTCTCTGATGAGATCAGTCTCGTGAATCTTTTTCTCATAATGCTTGATTCAATAATAACCGAGTTCATTAATTGTAATCATACAATATCATCTTTATAATAATTTGATATCTATGATTGTGTGAAATCTCAGCCAACAGTAAATGTCTTTTCCCAGTTACTTTTAGATTTCAAAACATAGTAACAAAACATATTTCTGAGATTCTGATTCACTTTCTCAAATTAGTTATCAGTTTGAGGATAAAATATGGTAATAAAGCTCGATCTCGTACCCCAAAACTTACTGTAGTTTCATTCAGAACCACAATATAATCTTCGGATCTCTATCTGAAAGAATAGAAACTGATACTCTAAGTAGTCTGATAATCTCTGAAATGTACAACTCAATTGGTCTATCTAGAAAGAAATATGTATGCATGGGAATAAAATGTGCCAACTTTTTCAAACAATCAACAACAATTCAGATCTCAATTTTCTTCTTTGACGATAAAAATTTAACTTTGATACTAAATTTATCATAACTCTTTCTCACTTCCACTCAAATATCAACACAAGTTGTAATGGTCCCAAAGGCACTTGATGATCAGCTTTAACTTACTAACAGATCAGACATTTGAACACAAAATCAGAAATATCACGGTTCATAATCATTCACTTGTATAACTGTTTCAGATCATTAAACATCTTGTTATTCCTCACATGAACAAATAAGCTACCACTAAGAGCTATATGTAACAATTGTTGTACAATCTCTGAACGTCTCGGTATAAGAAATTTATATTGAAATAAAAAACAATTATCAGTTTCACATCTAATATTCTGAATCAACAGTCAGTTTACGTTCTACTCTTTTTAACTTGTAATTATCTCACACATTTTTTGAGCTTCATAATTTCATTGAATAAACATTAATTTAGCTTTTAACTTAGCTAATATATATCCCTCATCTGAAAAGATTAATCATATATTCATCGCTCTTAAAGCGCACGAGGTTTCCTGTTTAGAACATCCGTGACTATAATTGTTTCTCGAATGAATAGTCATTTACTAACTCATAACCTTTCAGCAGTTCAAGCCACCTACACTGTCTCAATTTCAAATCTTTTTGTAACATCAAATACTTCAAATCCTTAGAATCATTAAATATGTTACCATATTCATCAAATAGTCAATGTCGTTAACTATTCAATGCAATTATATTATCAATCATCTCAAATTCACATGTCAAATAACTCTTTTCATGCCGCTTTAACTGTATGGAAGCACAAGCTATTACTACACCTTATTGTACTAAAACACACTCCTAACCATTCAATGACACATGACTTTAAACCATAAACTCCTTACCAGATTTAGATAAAGTTAATGCTTCAATTAACAATACTCTCAATTGTTTAATTTACAAATAGAATAACTTTCATTTACAATCACATTTCCGAACTTGAGGATAAACTCAACAAATAGAACTCAATTAACCTTCAAATAAATAACCCCATCAAACTAAACAACCAAATTGATCTTAACTATCGAACAATAACTTTTCAAGGAAAACTTTTCTTCTTGTTGTCAAGGTAACTCAGACCTACAAATTTCTTCAGGATACTAAAAAAAGATCTTTAAAAACTGCATAATTCAAACGAAACATAACATCCCACTTTTGGCTCATCGACATTTATCAAGATTACCTGGGAATGATAACTGATATTCAAATTTGAGTTTGATCTTTCACCATTTGCACTTTTGCCGATGTAAACCATTTTCACAAAAATTTGAAAAGGATTATGTAAATAAAAATATTTCATCTATTAATTCCCGAACTTTGAACTATACAAAAGCTACTTCCATCAAGTAGAAATCATAAGGCTATAGTAAAACCAACTTCTCATACTTACAAATAGTTCATATTCCAATTATCAGTAATGCATTATGAAACAAATAGGGAAAATCAAATATAGTTTAAAATACAATCAATGTAGAGACACAACCTCCGTAAATCTTGTGTAACACCCTAAACCCAGCCTAGAAGTTAGACCCGAGTTCGGTGTGTCACATTAAAGTGTTTTTAGAAAGCCGTGTTTTCATTGAAAACCCTTCTTAAAAATTTTTTAAAGAAATCACCATTCCGTCTATCTTTGATTAATCAGGTTATGAAAATAGTTTACTTCGGAAAAATATATTTGTTGCGGAAGCTTTGTTTGAATTCACATTTGTTGTGGAAACATGGTTTTCGGAAAACAGAAATCATTTTGTAAAACGCGCCTTAGAGCTAGCAGAATAATAACATGCAGATAAATAATCCCAAAACTTAAGAAAAATTATATAGTGGCCTTATAACAATCCCAAAATAAATACCATAAATAAATTAAATGAAAACTGAAAGTAATGTAAAAGTAAAATGTAACAGCATAGTGTGGCCGTCTCCAAGTCCATGTAGCACCGAGTCGTTTATGCCTCGGAATTACCTGTACAGTTAAAATAATTGGGTGAGTATACGAATACTCAGTGTGTAACCCCGGCAATAATAACATAATAGAGTCAGTCTTGGCTAGAGCCCATTACAGTAACATATCACATTCAGTAAACAGTATAGCATGCAATTCAGAGTCCATATCACAATCAGTGGCATATAACCAGAAATATTACAGTAACAGTATAGCATGCAATCAGAATCCTACCCATCCATCTACTACACTCCATCTCCTTCCAACCCTACACTCTATGTGGGGATATAATCAACCCACCCAACCCTACACTGTACAGTGTAGTACCGATATGACACTATCGATAAAATGCAGCAGAGCTGCCAGAATATTAGGCTATAAGCCTCAGAATAATGCAGCGAAGCTGCCAGAACAGTACACTTCCTCCAAAAATAAATATATCCCATCCCTCATGCAATGCAACATATTAAATGACATGCTATCATGATATAGATAACTCATACAAGCATTTCATAATATAAAAGTTTAATCAGAAAACATACAGAGTCAAAACAATCAATATACCCCCGAAAGGTATTTTGGTCATTTTGCCTCTTAGGGGCATTTCTGTTATTTGTCACTGTGGTCCTTCATATGTGAAGGCCTTTTGGTAAGCCTATGGTCGTCTAGCGACACATGCAGCCAAATAGTCCAGAAATTCAATTTTGGCCTAAAGCCCATCTAGCGAGCCCACGGGCCTATTGGGCCCATTCGGCCCATTTCGGCCTAACTCATGAAATCACTCATGGTAGCCGTTTTTGATGTGGGGCCACAATCCGTGGCCTCGACCCAGCACATGGGTGCTCGTACACCTTATATGGCCAACATTCGATTCGTCGGCATTTCGGCATTTGAGATTTTGGCGTTTCGTCATTGAATTTGATAGTGTGGTTAACACACCTGAATACGTGCTGTGCAATTAAGTCCTTCCTACAAAACCTACAAATCCATCAATGCCTTATTAGTCAACAGTCACAAAGGTTAAACATTTCCAACCCTTAATCTAAAATACACACCACCTCACTTTATGCGCACGAATGATCTTGAATCTCTTAAATCAATAGACTACAATCAATATCATTACTTGGTCGAATACCTAAAATGACATACATCTTATTAGACATCATCACTTAAGAAAACATGTCTTACAATCCCAATATATAAACCTATAGAGTATTTGGCCAACAACACTTACCCATGGTTTGATCGATAAACCATTAACAAGATTCGGTAGGTACAAGATTGTTAGGGGTTTCTCCTATATCCAGCCCATGCTCCCTTTAAACAAATCGATCCCTTAATCACAATCGATCAAAATACAATGCCATAAGACCCTCGCTTAGAAGAAAGCAATTAATCACATAAGGGGACATGTAAACTGCCAAACAATGTAACCAACACTTGCGATTAAGATACTTACCCAAAACTAGAGATCATTCGCAAAGGAAAGGGATTCGAGTCTGGGTCCTATCACCAAATATTTAGATTCGGCCGATTGATCAATAGAAAAAACAAGAAATGAGATGGAGAAAGGTACAATAGTTCAAAAAGAAGGAGAAGGAACAAATTGGCTAAAGTACATTCGGCTACTATTGCACAAGGGTAAAAAAGAGAGAGTGAATGACAAGTAGGGATATTCGGCCAAAGAGAACAACAAGAAGAGATAGGAGAAATAAAGTATCGATTGGTCAAACAAGAGACGAAATGTTGGGTTTAAGAGAAGTCGGCCATGACACTAGCTATGAAGCAAATTGTAATCGGCTAAGGCAAAGCAAAAAGAGAATAGAAGTGACCAATATGCATTCGGTATTGCCAAAATCAAAAGAAAAGAGAAAGGTGCTTGAAAGGTATAAGCAAAATGTGTATGTGTTAGTTCAAAACAAATGGAGTGGAGGTGTGTTTGATTTGGATTCAAAAGAATGGAAAGGAAAAATACCAAAAGGGGAGAAATCAAAATTGGCACAATGACTTTTGTGTTGAGCAAAGAAAATGGTGGTGTCGGTCAAGGTTTGAAAACAAAATGGTAAGCCAAAACAAAAATCTTCAATTATATGAAGAAAATATTCAGCCTAGCCTCCCTATTTCAGCAACAAAATTACTAATTTTGGCAACCAAAAACCATTGACCGAATGGCAGCAATATAGTTCCATATTCAGCCGATTCCTTCCTCAATTACACCTTAGTTTCGCAACTATAGATTCCCTTCCCATTCGGTCAAAATTAAGAACAAAAAGGGAAGCAATTTAAATCTTTAATTAGCCATATCACCTAAAATAATCCCTCATTCGGTCAAAATGTCCTAAATACAATCCTTTAATAGTTGCGTGTAATCCACCTTCATCAGTCCAAATTTCCAAAACAAATAATAACACTCCCACCGCTTGATTTTAATCCACCGACGGTAGCCTTCCTTCACTAATCCCTGCTTGACCGATTCATCTTGCAGATAAGGAGAGTTTCGGTTAAATTTAGCATCCATCAGCATCCATCCTACATGAGTAGCAAAAATTAAACTTCATACGTAGGGTAAGGCTCGAACTCCAGCCCTCACCACCGATACTGCGCCCTACAACCATGCTACTGGCCACTGCACTGCATTTCTCTTTACACTATAATATGGTCGCAAATAATTATAAACCTTACCTGCTGGAGCCACGGTTTAATTCACGAATAAAAAGAAAATTCTGCCTACTATGCAACTCGACCTGCAACCTCTAAAACACGCCCCTTATACACACACGCCTTGCCACTGTACCGAATCGAATTTCATGTCAATAACCCCATGCAACTAATTATAAACATTCCGTCCAGAATGCCATGCTGCACTAAAAAAATAAAAACATTTTTCCCCTATGCAGTTTCGAACCCCCAACCTCAGCACCCTATGCTTGCCTCCTTGCCACTCTTCCATAGTTTCTTTTCGGTCAAAAATCACCCCCAATTAATTATAAAATTTACACGCCTGCTACCATGCCCATATGCGAAAATTAAAAGATTTATGCAATGGCCAGGATTCGAACTTGGGCTTTCTACATGCTACCAACACTCCTAGCCACCGGACCTCCTGCTTCTATATGTTATGTTTTAACGAAAGTTATTTAAATGCCTTTTTTTATGATGCCAATATCCTCTTAAGGAAAAAATCTAATTTTTTTCTTAAAGTCCCCTTTTTAATCCAGGACTTCCAAATGCTCCAAATCACTTAATTAACAAACCAAACATGAAATTGCGAAATTTTTTTCTTGAACAAAAAAATTCAAATTTCTCCAATACACGAGGCCCATTTCTCCTAAGCTCAAATTCAGGACGTTACATCTTAGATCTGTACCACTATACTCCCATAATCAAACCAGAATTTATTATCATAAGAAAATTGAGATATCGAAATATGATAAGTAAAATTATACTAAATTTTAAAGAACACAATCCATATCAGATGAAAATTTCTCATTAATATCCCAGAGAAAAATTCTAGAAGAAAATACCACTCATACACACTGAAGTCAATTATGATAGAAGCAATTTAATCTTCATGTATACTAAGTAGTACAATAACCAATAGGAGCATAATACTATCATCACACGAGCTCTATCATCCATTTTTCTTTAACAAAAAGAAATAGATCATCAATGAAAGATAAAACAATACTGAACATAACCCAAACAGACCACAATGCTTTCATCTATTAGTATATCTTAGCTAACGTTCTCATATGATAAAAAATTTCATCTGAAAAAGTTCATCCACATATACCTCTGAGAGTAATTGAACACATTGCATACTCAAATGAGATCGTTGTAATTTATTCAACTATAGCCGTTGTTTTTAGCCATTAATACAATTCAAACATCATTCTACTGTCTAATTCTGTCATCACTAGACCCACTTTGTCTCGTTACTAACATAAATCAATTATGAAGAACTTTCAATTAATACCTCTTTAAATATCGTACCTGAATAGATTATTTAATCGAAGTCAACTTCTTCTTCCAAAGCGACTTTGCTCAATCCGAAAGGCCTTCAGATCGATCCAACATATCTTCTAGTACTGTCTGTACTTGCTGACTCATTCTCTTATTTGATCATAGTATTAATTCTTCAATTACAAAACTCTAAAATTCCAAATTTGTGAACTTATTCATTCTAAATCTTATGGGCTTCATTGTAACACTTTATTAAATGAAGGGGGTGAGGGTAGTAAAGCCTCAAATTTAACTCTCACATATTCATACACATAACGTAACATTTAACAATAACAAATATCATGCACTCTCACTCATACCTTTATGAGTTTCAACTCATCATAAACTTATTTTCACTCAAATATTTGAGTACCACACCTGCACTATCAGAATTAGCTCGGTTGGAATCCATTTACTATATGAAATCACAGCTTAAAATTGTCAAGAGTCGTCACACTATCACAGCACGTATATGGCATGTATAGTTAGACTCCCACACAAGCTATGTTAAAAAATCGACTAAACCATAGCTCTGATACCATTAAATGTAACACCCCTTACTTGTATTCGATGCCAGAACAAGATACGAGGCATTACCAAACTTAAACACAAGCAAACACATAAAACCAAGCCATGGATTTTCATCCAAATTAAAACTTTTTGCATTTAACCATAAAGTCCCTATTATGAGCCTTCAAGGCTTTAAAACATGCTTTGGGAGTGATTCGGGTCTAAACTGAGAACTTTAGAAATTTTTACAACACTTAGAAAATTTTGCACTATACAGAGGTCACACGCCCATGTGGACAAAGGACATGCCTGTGTGGGAGGGCTGTGTGGCCATACACGGCCATGTCCGAACCCCATGTAACTCTCTAACTTGTAACTTATGAACAAATTTACGTCACATGGTCAAGCCATACGGCCTTGTGCTTAGCCCATATGAATTTATTTTTCAATTCAAAACTTAGTACATGCCTGTGTTCAAGGCCGTGTCCTTCACATGGTTGAGACACGCGCTCGTGTCTCTGCCCGTGTGAAAATTACTGGGCATTCTGTTTCTTAAAAATTTAAGTGCAGGGGACACAAGGCCTAAACACACGCCCATGGGGCAGACCATGTGTCACAAACGGCCTAGACACACGCCCGTGTGTCTACTGGTGTGGACAAAAATAAGGCTATTTACCAAGCCATTTTGCCACCCTCACTTGCACATATCTTCACAACATATCATAGCACCAATCCAAGCATATACACTCAACCAATCAATCACAACCGTGACATTAACATCTCATTGACATGCTATATCTATCATACATAAACATCACATACTTATCAACTCAAAACATGCAAATTTCCACATTTAAGAAAGACATCATCATATAATTAAACTTATAACCAACATTAGCCAATTTCTAATGGCCTTATACAAAATAAACTTTCAACCAATATAAACCAACACTTTTGGCCAAATCAATTATGACACATAACAAAATAACCAAGTCCTCTATACATGCCATATAACCAAAGTCATAAAGGTCTAAATACCAAATTAAAATCTAGATAGTGTGATGTGATCCTCCGACAGCTTCCAACCCGAGTGAGCACCCGAAACACTATAAACATAATAAAAAAACACAAAGTAAGCTTGATAGCTTAGTTAGTCATATGATATTAAACTTATCTTATGGAATAAACACTTATTATGCACTTACAAATACTATAATACATCTCATATGTTTCCACCTTTATACCATAAATTCAATCTCACAACTAACTATAAGTTTCATAAGTTTGTTCATTCCTATACTCGTACGGATCAAATACGTTCTTATCAATTTATTTACACTTACATATGCATAAACAAATCTCTATATAACTTTATTCGAATCAAAATCAAACAAATAATGGCGATGTACACTCTATGTGCCTTCTATGTAAATAATTAAAACATCCATAACTTACATCTCATACTTCATTTAAATCATACCACCATATAGCCAATTAAACATATTTTGGCATGAAACACATATATTCACAAATATTTCATATAACACATACATGATGCAATATAAATTCATCAAGTTACCCTCATTTGATTCTCACATAGGTTTTGTACATACCTGTATTAATTAATTCTTTTGTACTTTCTTTCTCATCTTGACTATGCCCGTTAAATCATATGAAATTAACTAGGATACTAAGAAATATCATATAAGTCATACAATGGCATATCCTAGATATGGTCTTACATGAAATCACATATCGATGCCAATAGTCCTGCTATGGTCTTACACGATCTTGTATAGATGCCATGTCCCATGTCTTACACGTAATATCATACCGATGCCATATACCAAATATGGTCTTGCACGGAATATCATACCGATGCCATATCCCAGATATGGTCTTACAGGTATGGTCTTACACGGAATCACATATCACATGTTCACATATTGCCATGGTGCAGCCATGGTCTTTTCCATCAATTCATGACTTTAGAATGCCATAGTCTAGCTATGGTCTTACATCTTCACTATGCCATGATCCAACCATGGTCTTTTCCATAATTTCGTTACTCATGCATTCGTAAGTCATTTCAATAATGTAGCGTTTATCACAATTACATCAATTAAGCATTTATACATATATAATTTAATGCTTATTAAACATACGGACTTACCTTGGTACAAAAATAATGGAAATGAGACCTAATTGTCAAACACATTATTTTTCCCCGTTCTAATTCTAAACCTCATTTTTCGTGATCTATAATATCACATTTAATTTATTTAATCATTATACTATTCAAATCATCCCAAAATCACATTATGAAAAAATTACATTTTTGCCCCTAAAGTTTGACATTTTTACATTTTTACAATTTTTACCCCTAAAGTTTGACATTTAATTGCCAAATTACTAACATGCCCTTAATAAAAAAACTTTAGAAACATACCTAACCATGTCCATTTTTGTCCACCAACTTAACTAATGGTCTAATTACCATTTACGGCTCTCTAATTTAAAATTTCATACCAATTAGACACCTCTAGCATGTAGAACTCAACTTTTCACTTTTTACAATTTAGTCTTTTTTACTAAATTGAGTGCCCAAACGTCAAAATTTTCAAACGAAATTTTCAAGAAATCATTCCATAAAATTGTAGACCATGAAAATATAATAAAAATAAATTTTTTTCTAAGTCAAATTTGTGGTCCCGAAACCACTGTTTTGACTAGACCCAAAATCAGGCTGTTACAATGCCACCTCCAGAAGGTCATGCATGATACAAAACAAATCAGATGGCTCACAATTAACAATTCTCTGGCGTAGTCCCTTCAACAGAATTTCTTTCTTCAATTAGCACACCTGAAAAGGAAAAGATAACAGAGTAAGTTAATACAAACTTAGTAAGTTCCAAAGATAAAGAGAGCACATATAAGCCATTCACATTAATACTCCAAATAGTACCAGACCTTTCAAAAGGGTTTGAGCCGTATGATTATATTATGCTCGATGGCGTTCACAGAATATAAGCAGGTTCGATCTGCCAACTTACATAACTCATGGGCGGTTACTATCTGCCAACTTAACACGACACATACAACCCATACTTATTCTAGCCTTGTACCCAGATTTCAAAATCAGAAGCATATCAGGCAGTCATATTTGTATGCATACTCCCCCTTAACTCCCTAAATCATTTTGGTTCATCCAAGTATATTTTCTCATGATCTGCCAATTTGATTTGCAATATAGCTACTCTACCGAAGACATCACAAAAATAATCCCCTTTTTCATCATTGTAGCGTTGGGGTTTGTGCAGTTATACACAGTCATTATCAAGTAATAACTAAGTATAAGAGTTATCGTCTCCATAAGGGCTGTATATGTTAATCAAATAATTGTAAAATTAAAGATTACAAATTGGTGAGAAAAACACAATAATTTCGAGTGTTTGATGTAAAATTAAATAACTAGATTGAAAATTATCCAAAATAAAAAATTAACCTAAATGTGATGAATAATTAAAATGTATGAGGTGGGTTTAGTAGTAAATTTGTAAGATTTAACAACAATAACATGAATAGGCTAGAATAATTACAACATTTGACTTGGTTTATTTTCATCATGTTTACAATGTTCTGAAAAATATTTCATGGCAACTCGATCTTTCATTAACTTTGAAACCAATATTACATCATTTTGGAATCTTTTACTTAGCAAAACATGCATACTACCATGATCATATTTATCGAAGGGTTTCTTAGAGTTTATGTGGAGTAACAAGGACGAATCAAGTTTGAAACAATTTAATCACACAACCCTAAAAGTTATGCAAGGTAATAGAGTTCTCTCAAGATATTACGAGCCTTTAATTTAATTGGATCAAGATCTACATTAAGCTTACACCTTCCAATTATTGCATCCATTAATTACCATTTGGTCAGGATTGATCAACTAATTCTAATGCGTTCAATCACATTTTAATAAATGAAATACATGTATGATTTTAATTAGAAGCTTGAATTATTGAGGCACAAAACATCATGAACATAAATCAAATGAACTTCATCAAATTAATTTAATCATTCTAACTAAACAAAATTAAGCTATCATTTTTAATGAAAAAATAACAAAGCAAATTGCAAACGTGTTGAAGAACAATAAAGATTAAGGAAAAAGAAACTCTGAAATAATTTCGGCAATCCTCTGAAAATTGATTACGGTGGCTTCTTCAGATCCTCGTAATTGCTACTTCACAAGATGCTCCTCAAGGTGGCCCACCAAGGGAGAATTTTCCCAAAGAATTGCTAGCTATATGGATGGGAAAATGGATGGTTTATGCGTGAGAGGGAAAGGAATGATGATAGAATGTGAAGTGAGGGATTGAGGGATTATTCAATGATTCATGAATGGGAAGTAAAGGGTGGTTTTTATAATAGAGGAGTGGCTAAGAAGTTTACTAAAAATAGGTTGAATATCCCTTAGGTTTCTCTTTTGCTTGGCCGGCCATGAATTGTGGAGAGAGGAGGTTGTTGATTGCTTGATTCATGCTTCATTTCATGCATGAATCAAGCAAAGGTTGGATGGTTTCTTAGGTGATTGTTGGGAGCTGATTTTTAATTGTTTTACAAATGTAATAACCTTTGAATAAATCTTCCAAAAGCTGATTTTAGGTTGCTCATATTCCTTTTCTGAATTAGACTTCTTTCCCTCTTTCTTGAACAGTTTTGTGACCCAATTAATTGTCAAACTTGTTCTTAAATTAAATCAACTTTAACTGGATCAAAGTGACTTTCTCTTGACCCAATTTGCTTTTCTTTGCCTTCCAACTAAGGTTAAATAGAGCTCGTGTCCATGTATAATTAAAATAAGCTTCTCAACTTATTAACTCCACAGTCCCATTGCAACAATTAAATTAAGTAAATTATTATGTCACATGAAATAATTAAATTATGCACAAATTTAATACATAAAAGCATAAAATTGCATACTTTACTAAATCATGCCCATTATCTGAATGTAAACAAAATTCACCCAATTAACTATCAAATACTTGGGATTAACATAAATTATTAAGTAAAAAGTTTCCATAAACAAGTATAAAAAATCTATATAATTTAGATTTTACAATCATCACATCTCACATATCACATATTGGTGGTACTGGCTTGAGCATGAAGGATGGTGTTTACTTAATAACACAGACAAACTAAATTCACATTGTTGACGCTGGATCACCATTACTGAGAAAGACACCATTCACATGTTGTTGAGAGATTACTTACCTTACACAATATTTATATACAACAATGGAATTTACAACACATGGAAGTAAGAAGGAACTCATCAGAAACTCTAATAAAGTGATCTACACAGCAGGTCATTTTCCCTTGTTGTTGGGACCTTCGTTAGTTTCTTTAGCTAAAAGAAAGATAAACATTTCTATCAGATCATTAACGTATCAAAACTTAACATGCATGCAAGATTCAATATCAAATAACCCAGAATTAGGAAGTTTCCTTCCTCACGAACACTTCCAAGGTCGAAGCATGGAACACTATAAACACGTGAATTTCTTCTATAATAACCTAAGGGTTTACCAGTAAGCTAGTTCAATTATAGGTTTTAACTAAACTCTACTAACCCTCTCAAAGAACCTTTCTATGCTAAGGCATTTTAGAAACTTACAAACTAATTCAGGGAAGAAGAAGATGTAAAGGCAATTCGTGATAGCCAACACTATCCTTATATACTCATGCAACGGAGATAAGGTTTAGTGGGAAAATCAAGTTATTCCACTTACACCTTTGTTTCCCATGATTAACATACTTAACAAGTTTTAAGTCTAATCATCTACAGTATTCTAGTTCAGTTCTAACTAGGCCTTAACTAAACCCTATCATGACTAAGTAAGTCATTATATTGTGTAATAAATATAGAAAATAAATCTATTAAAATTGCAAACTTGACGAGTTCACCTAAAACATCTAGGGTGGGCAAATAGTTAATAGAAGAGTTTGTCAAACCCTAGACTTTGGCAATACATAGAGTTCATCAGATTTGTAATATATCGGATGGTGAATCCTATAGAGTATACTACCCAGCCAAAACAAATACTTTACTTAATCAATTCTACCAATGACTTATCCAACTAAAACGCCAAATAGTAACTTGATATTGAGTCTCCACCGAGCGGGTTGTTATAACACACATGAGATGTTCTGAATTTGACTTGGTTGTTGACCTGTCATGTTAGCATTGCAACAATTTCTTAATTATGGAAGTCATAGATGATACTTGAGATGCTAAAGACGTAAGAGCATAGATTTCATTAACTACTATCACTTTTTTTCCTCTGGGTACTTGATTGGTCGACCACTGATAATTGTTGCTTGAAATTCTTTCAAGAATCTCATATGCTTCATTGTATGACTTTGAAAGAAAAGCTCTATTAGCTAAAGTGTAGTAGCCCAATTTAGGGGCTAGTTGGAATAGTGATTTTGGAATCACTAATCCAATGTAACACCCCAAACCTGACCCAGACGTTATGGCCAGATCTGATGTGTTACATGGACAACTGATTACGCTTCTATCTTCTTTTAATAATCGTTATGTTGACTTTAGCAAAACTATATTACCCTTTTGTAAATAAGAAAATTATTTAGTTTATAAAAACCCTATCCATTACCAATTGAAGTTCACCTTTAAAAGATCTTATTGTTGAGTCATCGTTATTTGGTTACCCATTTGTCTCATAATGTATGTTTTGAAAAAAATTGTTAAGTTCGAAATAAAAACCTGTATAGACTAGTCTATTATTTTAAATGAGTAATAAATAAAAATAAAAGAAATACCAAAATAAAAATACCAAGCGGCCTAGGAGTAAAATAGTAATTTTCACCATTTAGGGGTATTTTGGTAATTTTTGCTAGGTTTTAGGGTTTTATGCTTATTACAGTCTACTAACAGATCTAACGTCGCCCGAGCGACTAAATTAGCCCATTTCATTAATACAGAGTCATCGGGCCTTAAAACCCCTAATGGGCCTGACGGAGCCCACAAGCTACTGTGGCCCACTAAGTCTAAATTTACCTATATTTTAACAGATCTAATATCCAGTTTACCAGAAAATACTTACCACATGATTTTACTCATATGAGCCTGTAAGCCCATTGGGCCCAAATTTGACCCATCGAGGCCCAAACCACCCAAAAGTACGAAAACACACACAACAGTCTTACCGTTCGTAAATACCAACTTCACAGTTTTCAACTGACCCACGAGAGCTCACACGCTTGTAAGCCCTCGAAATGTCGACATTTCAGTAATTTGGCTTTTTGGCTTTTTCCGATCTAGTCTACTAGAGGGTGTCGATTACACAACTGTTTGCGAAATATGCTGAAATCCCTCGAACGATTATCCTACAACTGTTTAACCATATGTCAGATATAATCCAATTGAATAATCAATACCACCTTAACATACCTATTTGGCCAACATTAGAGCATTACCAACGCTTACCTTTGCCGAATCTAGCTACTAGATCTAGATCTATATTGCTTCAACGCCCCTAGCCTCAACTGCTCCTCACTAAATCACCCCCTTTACCGAACTAATACACATAAGAAACAAAAGAAAAGGCTAAAATGGGTGTTTAACCAAAAGGGGTCAAAACTGATAGCCATCCTGGCAAGATAGGGGATTTCGGGTTTTCTTAAATCACAAGATTACGAGAGAAAGGATTCGAGTACTTACCACCGGGATTCCCTAGATTGATTTCATGATTGCTAGATGCTATTTCCACCCCTATAATCCCAGATATACATTCAACTTAACCAAATCCCAAGAATAGATCAAAGAGGTTGAACGAATCCATAGAGAAAAGAGAAGGTTTCGATTTGAGAAGAGATCACTAGAGAGAATTAAAGTTTCAATTTTTGGGAGAAAAGAAGATGAAAGAAAAAGAGAAGAGGTTGGAAAGAGATTTTCGTTTGCTTCCAAGTAAAGATGAGAGAGGTTTGGTCAAGGGAGAAATCGGCTAAATGTAACTCAAATGGTTTGGGTGTAACACCCCAAACCCGGCCTCAACGTTACGGCCAAGTCTGGTGTGTCACATTGAAGTGTTTTTCGAAAACCATGTTCTCATTGAAAACCATTCTTAATGTTTAGAAACTTTTACCGGTAAACTTGTATAAAACCTTATGAAAAAATTACGAAAGCTTGTAAACCTTTGTAGTTGCGGAAAAAACAGTTTAAGCATCGAAAAATCAGACTTTCTTTGTTATGGCTTAAAGTGAATGGATACTACACACCAGGTAGGATTCAACAGAAGAGGAGGTGAGTCATTTAGACTACTTAAGTACCAAGCTCTTCTTAGATCCAATCCTAGACATGCTCACATCCATTACCACACTTTAACCTTATGACTTGTCCACGAACAACAAATTAAGTCTAAACATATTTAAGATATTTATTTATGAAAACATTTATGTTGCGGAAACTTTGCTCTATTTTCGAAATATTTTGAAAACAAGTAACTTTTACAAAAATGCGCCATAGAGCTAACCGATTTCAAAACGATTTAAACAATGTCCTACTTAAGCTAAAAACAATTAAAGAATTAAAGAATTAAAAACCCAAAATAAAATAAATAAAGCGGCCTTATTACAACCCAGAAACCAAAATTAAATAATCTAAATAAATAATAAAATGAAATAATTGAAAACCAGAAATTTAAATCTTCGTGGCCACTCTGAATCCCTCCTAGCTCCAAGTCCACCAACTAGGGCTCACCTGCATGGATGGAAAGAAAGAGGGGTGAGTTTGGAAAACTCAGTGTGTATAGAATGCCCATCCAGAGCCCAAGTCAGCTCAAGCCCATTGGGCCGAAGCCCTATCTAGATGCAGTAAACTGGGCCTTAGCCCTTTCAATTAACAGTATGGCCCATAGGCCCATTTCAGAACAGAACAGATAATATCATGTATGCAAGCCCGACCCAGCCTAAATCCATCCGCTACACTCCACCCGTACCAGCCCTACACACCATGTGGGGAATAACTCAACCCACCTAGCCCTACACTCCACAGTTGCAGCATGGTTGCTCAGATAATAGTAAATTGAGGCAAGGCCTCCAGTACGTGGTCAAGCCACTTTCAGTACTTCCTCCATCAATATCTCAGTCGCATGCAACAGATCATAATGGCATGCAGTAAATAGTAACAATAAAACATGTATTTTGGTCACACTTAGCCCTAGGGGTATAACAGTCATTTTGCTCCTAGGGGTAAAATAGTAATTTTCCACCATCAAGGGTTTTTAGTAACTTTATCAATTTTTAGGGTTTTCATGCATATTACAATCACTAATAATCCATCCGTCATTGCAAAAGTCTATTTAACTTAGTTTATCATTTTAGCCATTAGGCCCTAAAACCCCTAATGGGCCCTACAGTGTCTATTAACAAATTAAGCCCATTTAGTTCAAATTTTATGATCAATTTATCAGTTTAAACGATTTTGAACCTACAGTCTATCAGTACACATTATTTACCTATTTTCACCCATATGGGCCCGTAAGCCCATTGGGCCCATTTTTAGCCCATCGAGGCCCAATTACCGAAATGCACGAAATTTCATACATGACTAACTTACCACTTTGCAATTTCAGATCTAACGTTTCCTAAATGTCTTGTGAGCACTCACACACTCACAAGCCCACGAAATGCTAGACTTTCGGCATTTTGGCTTTTGCCGAATTGAACTAGAGAGGGTGTTCGATACATACCTGTTTCGCGACGACTGCTACTGAGATCCCCTACGATGTCCTACAATCGATTACCATAATTCTTAGATTGCAAATCTACAACAAACAATCCCAATATTCACTTACCCATATTCGGCCAATGCCCCTAAGGCCCTCAAAATCTTACCTTTGCCGAAATTGATGACTAGATCTAGATCTAGTGGTTCCAAAGATCCAAGCTTTCGATCAATCACCTCTAGAACACACTAATCACCAAAAGAAATCATTGGTTAATGACCCTTAGAGCTCTATGCCCAAATTGACAGCCTCCATAGATTTTAGGGACTTCGGCCTTTTTCTAAATCGCAAAATAATGTAGATCTGGGATAATGAGTACTTACCATAGTTTCTCCTTATGTTCCTACTCAGATTTGATGTAGATCTAGCCCCTAAACGATAGTAGAACTCAAATCTTAGAGATCTAAAGATTCGGCTATGAGCTCTTATGGTTATGGCAGTTTCGACTTTTTGACTGGTAAAGAAGATGGTGATTTGGGGTTGTAATCTTGGAGTAGTGTTGCCGACAGGTACTAAGGGTTTAGAGAAGATGAAATTCGATCAAAAGGAATGAAAAGAATAGAGGGAATTGGCTTGGAGGAATCGACACAAGAGGTAAGTTTTTGAGATTTCAGCTTTTATGGCAATCGGCTATGGGGGTTATTAGAAAGATAAAAGTGAAAGAGAAGATGAATAAGGTAATGAGAAGGTTTCGACTAGAAGAGAAAGCAACAAGGAAAAGAAAAGAATGGAAGAGAATGAGGCAAAAAAGAAATCGGCACAGGAGGAAGCTTTCTTGTGTTTTCGGTCACTTTTGTGAAGTTGAGAGAAAAAAACTTTAGGTGGCTAACCCTAATTTGTCATGACAGAAAAAAAAAGAACCTAACCCTAATATCAACCAAAAAAATCGGCCCAACCTCCCTAAGGCCCTTCCCAAAATTCATTTAAGTGATCACATGCCCGGCACATGCTTAAAAATTAAAAAGAAACTATACGCTTACCTTGCAACTTGAACCCTGGACCTTTAATTCCTTCTTAGGCGCCACTTTTTTAGGAACTTAGTGGTGCCACCTTGCCACTTTGCCAAAGCTCTTCTTGTGTCATAATTTACGAATTTTTTCTTAAAAGCCCACTTAACCAAGTCTCCTATTCACTTAAAATCCAAACTTGCTATTTTACCGGGTTTTAACTTAGGCTTGGGTCTTCTAAAGGCCCACTAACACTTTTAAACTCAATTCCAATATTCAGAACACCAAAATTTTTAAAATTCACCAAAAATCACAGAAACCCAAAAAATCCCGAAAATCAGGGCGTTCCAACTCTACCCCCCGTAAAGAAATTTCGGCCTCGAAATTTACCTACTCCAAACAATTGAGGATATTGTTGACGCATAGTCTCTTCTGGCTCCCAAGTAGCCTCTTCCCTTCCATGATTGCGCCATATTACTTTTACCAACGGAACTGATTTCCTTCTTAAAACTTTAACCTCCCGATCTAGAATTCGCACGGGTTCCTCTTCAAAGGTCAAATCAGTCTTTACTGCAATCTCCTTTGCTAGCACAACATGTGAAGGATTTGATCGATACCGTCTCAACATAGACACATGGAAGACGTTATAGATTCTATCCAACTCCGGTGGTAACTCCAACTGATACGCTACTGGCCCTACCCGTTTGAGAACCCGATAAGGCCCTATAAACCGCGGATTCAGTTTGCCTTTCTTGCCAAACCTCAAAATCTTCTTCCAGGGTTACACCTTCAAGAAAACCATATCCCCAACAGCGAACTTGATCTCCTTACGTTTCAGATCCGCATACGACTTCTGTCTATCAGAGGCTTCCTTTAACTGATCCCTTATTAACTTAACTTTACTCTCAGTATCTACCACTAATTCTGGTCCAAGAACTTGTCGCTCTCCCAACTCCGTCCAACACGTAGGCGTATGACACCTTCGCCCATAAAGTGCCTCATATGGAGCCATTTGAATACTCATTTGATAACTGTTGTTGTATGCAAACTTCGCCAATGGCAAGTAGTCCTCCCAACTACCTCGAAAGTCGATGACACAACCCCTTAACATATCCTCCAGAACTTGATTAACCATTTTCGACTGTCCATCTATCTGAGGGTGAAAAGTAGTGCTGAAGTCCAATTGTGTACCCAACACCTCATGCAACTTCTGCCAGAATCAAGATGTGAACCTAGGGTCTCGATCAGAAATAATCGAAACTGGCACCCCATGCAGTCACACTATCTCCGCCACATACAACTTGGCCAACTTTCGAAGTGAGTAATCGGTACGGACAGGTATGAAATGGGTAGATTTCGTCAACCTATCCACAATCACCCACACAGAATCTTTCTTGGAGGGTGTCAAAGGTAGCCCACTCATGAAATCCATAGTTACTCTTTCCCACTTCCATAGTGGAATTTTCATCGGTTGAAGCAACCCAGAAGGCAGTTGTTGCTCAGCTTTAACTTGCTGGCACATCAGACATCTCCCAACAAATTCAGTCACCTCTCTCTTTAACCCAGGCCATCAATACACCTCTCGCAAATCTCTATATAACTTATTCCCTCCAGGATGCATAGCACAAGGACCACCATGAGCCTCTTTCAGAATTGACTGCCTCAATTCAGAATCCTTTGGAATACAAATCCTTTCACGAAAGCAGAGAACTCCATCAGTATTCAGCCCAAAATTTGAATTCTCCTTATTCTCAGCTTGCTGAAATCGAGGAACCAACGAATTATCCTTTAACTACTTCTCTTTAATCTGCTCAATCCAAACTGGTCGCACTTGCAATTCTGCTAACAGACTTCCATCATCGTATAGACTCAAACGAGCAAACATAGCTCTCAAATCAGCAACAACCCTTCGACTCAACGCATCAGCCACCACATTAGCCTTGCCTGGGTGGTACTCAATCGAACAGTCGTAATCCTTAAGCAACTCTATCCATCTTCGTTGCCTAAGGTTTAACTCCTTCTGAGTCAACAGATACTTTAGACTTTTATGATCTATGTAGATAATACACCTTTCTCCATACAAATAGTGTCTCTAAATTTTCAACGCGAAGACCACTGTGGCCAGCTCTAGATCATGCGTAGGGTAATTTGTTTCGTGAGGCTTCAGCTGTCGCGAAGCATAAGCAACTACCTTACGTTCTTGCATCAGTATGCATCCTAATCCCACATGCGACGCATTACTGTACACTGTGAAGTCCTTCCCAGACTCTGGTTGAATCAACACTGGCGCCTCAGTCAATACCTTTTTCAGCTTATCGAAAGCCTCTTGTTGTTTCTCAGTCCAAACAAACGCTACTCCTTTCCTTAATAGTTTTGTCAACGGTGCAGCAATCAGAGAAAATCCCTCTACGAACCTTTTGTAATAGCCTGCCAGACCCAAAAAACTCCAGATTTTTGATACTGACCTCGGTGGCTTCCATTCTAGAACTGCCTTAATTTTCTGTGGATCTACTCTAATTCCTTCAGTAGAAACAACATGCCCCAGAAAAGTCACTTCTCGCAACCAAAATTCACACTTACTAAACTTCGCACAGAGTTGCTTCTCTCTCAACACTTGCAGCACAATACGGAGATGCTCATCATGCTTCTCCTCAGTTTCTGAATATACCAGAATATCGTCGATAAAGACAACTACAAATCGATCCAAGTAAGGTTGGAACACTCGATTCATAAAATCCATAAAATCTGCAGGTGCGTTCGTCAACCCAAATGGCATAACCAGAAACTCGTAGTGACCATATCGAGTCCTGAATGCTGTCTTGTGAATATCCACCTTCTTTACCCTTAGTTGATGATATCTAGATCAAAGATCGATCTTGGAAAATATCGAAGCTCCCCTAAGCTGATCGAACAGGTCATCGATCTTTGGCAGTGGGCACTTGTTCTTTATCATCAGTTTGTTCAACTGGCGATAATCGATGCACATACGCATCGTCCCATCCTTCTTCTTCACGAACAGCACTGGTGCTCCCCATGGAGACACACTTGGTCTAATGAAGCCTCTATCCAACAACTCCTGGATTTGAGCTTTCAATTCCACCAACTCCTTCGGTGCCATCCTATAAGGCGCGATGGACACTAGAGCCGTTCCAGGCAACAAATCAATCCCAAACTCAACTTCTCAGTTCGGAGGTAATCCAGGAAGCTCCTTTGGGAAAACGTCTTGAAATTTCGTAACAGTTCTGACTGTCTCCATAGTCACATTCTCAGTTTCAGTTTGGCTTACAAAAGCCAAATACGCCTCGTATCCCTTGCAAATTAGCTTTTTAGCCCTTAAAGCTGAAACCACATTGGACAAGTAGTCCCTTCGTTCTCCAATAACCATTACCTCCTCATCCTCTACAGTTTTTAACACCATCCTCTTAGCTACACAATCCAAAGTTACCCTATGCTTAGTCAACCAATCCATTCCTAAGATCAGATCGAACTCGCCAAATGGTAACTCCATCAAGTCTCCACAGAAGATCCTACCTTGAGTCTCTAAAGGCACCTCCCTAAAGAGTTTATCTACCTTAACCGAGTGACCTAGAGGACTTATCACAGTTACCCCACTCACAGTTTCCTCAGAGTGCACACCCAACATCCCAAAAATGTCACATGCCATATGAATCGGTTGATCCCACATCTATCAGAGTAGTATAAGGTACACTAGAGATAAAAAAACGTACCAATTATTATGTCAGGTGCATCACCCTCCTCTCGGCGACGAGCAGCCTAAACCAGAACTGGTTGACGAGCCTCCGCGTTACCAGCACCCCTGCTAGGTGCTCCACGTCCACGGCCATTGCCATCTCAACCTTGTCCACGTCCTCTCGGCAGTGGCGGTCCACCTCGCACTGGTTGAACAGCCCCTTGCTCAGCAATTGGAGCCTAAGCTGGCCTCCGAGGACAATCCTTAATCCTATGTTCCTTTGACCCATAACGAAAACATGCCCCAGTACATTTCCAGCACTCTTCCAGATGCACTCTACCACAGTCTCCACAAGCCTAAGCTCTAACTGTGTTCACCGGAACTACTCAAACTGGTTCTTCCACCCTAGCTCTCTTAGCGTTTCGGATTGCAGCACCAGCTGGTCCAGCATCTCTCCTGAATCGGTTTCGATCCCTATCGCAGTTCTTTCGTTCAGCTTGCTTCACCTCTTCAACTATCTAAGCCTTCTTTACCAGTGCAGCAAAATCGCGCTATCTCTATGGAGCTATCAGCACCCTTAACTCATTCCTGAGGCCATCCTCAAAGCCAACACTGCACTCGTACTTAGTAGCGACAATTCCGCTGGCATACTAGCTCAACCTCAGAAACTCTGCCTCATACTCAGCAACTGACCTATTGCCCTGGGTCAGGTTCAGAAATTCCTTCCTACGAACATCCACATAGCTGGCTCCGACGTATTTTCCCTTGACAATTATCTTAAACAATTCCCGAGTTACCCGCTCAGCTGGGGTACTCTCTCTTACAGTAATCCACCATTGGTATGCTTTATCTCATAGCAGAGGCACTGCTCCCTTCAGTTTTTGCTCCACCAAGCAGTTCAGGTCGTCCATAATCTTTTCCGTAGCTTCCAGCCAATACTCAGCTACGTTCGAGGCTACTCCAGATACGCCCCTGAAAACCTCTGCTCCTTTAGCCCGGAGTCGCTCAAAAATGGACCCTCTATTAGTAGGCCCGACATTAGCTCCAGCAAGCCTTTCCAGAACCCTCAACATAGCCTGGGACAGAGCGTCGTCCCCTGCGGCCCGATCGTGTGGCCCATTTTCAGCTACTGGTGGTGGTCGTGCCCCACCAGCTGGCATATGCTTCGAGGATGAAGACCTAAATTGTGCACTGCCTCGGTCGCATCCTCGGCCTCATCCACGAGCAGCTCTCGTACTCATATCGACTTATCTGATTTAGAATTTTATGACAGTAGGTTAATATTTCAGTTATTTATTACAAATGTCTTATGTAGGGGTAGAGTTTCAGAGTTGTTTTCGTGAATACGTTGCCTAGTTACAGTCTTAGTTTTTCTAGGGTTTAGGTTCCTTACAGTCTCAGTCTCTACCATTTTCAGTTCTACCCTATCTACAGTACCATAGCAGGGTCTCAGTTCTATCTACAGTATTGTTTCAGTACAGTATAGTATATAAAGTAGGAAACTTACAGACTTGCTGCCGGGGATTTAGTTTGCCACTTCTTCAGTAACCAGATTTCAGAAGACTCAAAAACTTTTCAAAACCATTAAAGTGTAGGTATTCTAAAGGAAACAAGTTTGAAAAGAGTTTTCCTAAATTTTCAAAAATCAATTTCCAAAAATACCCTTCTTGGGCCTAAGTTAAAAATTTACTAAAACATTTTTGGAACCGATCCACAGCCTAGTTGTTGCAACCAGGCTCTGATACCACTAAATGCAACACCCTAAACCCGGCCTAGACGTTACGGCCAAGTCTGGTGTGTCACATTGAAGTGTTTTTTGAAAACCATGTTTTGATTGAAAACCCTTAATAACGTTTAGAAACTTTTACCGGTAAACTTGTGTAAAACCTTATGGAAAAATTGTGAAAGCTTGTAAACTTTGCAGTTGCGGAAAAAATAGTTTAAGCATCGAAAAATCAGACTTTCTTTGTTATGGCTTAAAGTGAATGGATACTACGCACCAGGTAGGATTCAAGAGAAGAGGAGGTGAGTCATTTAGACTGCTTAAGTACCAAGCTCTTCCTAGATCCAATCCTAGACATGCACACATCCATTACAACACTTTAACCTTATGACTTGTCCACGAACAACAAATTAAGTCTAAACGTATTTAAGATATTTATTTATGAAAACATTTATGTTGCGGAAGCTTTGCTCTATTGTAACACCCCTAGACCCGTACCCATCGCAGGAGAGTCATGAGGTATCACCTGACCATTATTTAAAACCACTTTTGCATAGAATAAAACCATTACTATTCATATGGTAAAAAGAGAGTCAAAGTTTAGCAGAGTTTAAAACAATGTAACCCATAGCATACAATCATGCCGAACCTTAAACAAATGGTGCCTAAAATTTTTACTATACACATTCAAATCACTCACATTTCACAAAACATCAATATCAAAATATGACATACTTTCGAGCCCAAATTTCAAAGTATAACTTCCCTACCATTCATATACATCATAAACCACTTAACATCATAGATATAAGAGTATAGTAGTTAGGTAAGCCATTTTCGCATGGCCCAACTTAATTACATCATCAAAAGATATTGGTTAAGTAACAATGTCAAACCTATACATGCCATTTTCAAAGTTTAGTTACCAATACCGAAAGATGCTTTGATAGTGTGAATGACTTAATTTGCAGAATTCCCGAGGCCGTAGCTGACGAACTAGATCTATAAAACAGAAGATTAAGGGCAACGGAGTAAGCATTCATTTGCTTAGTAAGTTATTAAGTAACAAAATTATAAAATAAAAGGAAATAACATAGTAATATCTAAGCTTGGTTATTTCATCCTTTGGCCGCATAGGAACATAACCAAGGTACTACTTCTTTCGTTCATATCACAAAGGAGAAATCAATATCTCCAACTAAATCCAACCTATAGCTGAATATGCATTCATCTTCTATTTCCATGCCGATCTCATGCATATATACGTACATTTCATAACCGTGAAGTTGAATTCTCTAATTTGGAATTCATACATCATAATCGGATTATAAATGTTCGAATGATTTTAAACAATGGTCTAATCATCCCTACCGAAATTCAAAATCATAATTCAAAGACAATCAATTTCTCAACGATAGTAAAGAAAAGAAAGATCATACCTAGTTATCTTACGGTAAGTAATATATTTAAATGGACTGTCTCGACACTTATTTAAAAACGCCGGCACGGATGCCCTTCGGAACTAAGCCCAGTTTTAACACTGGCTTAAAGCCCTTTGGAACTAAGTCCGGTTTTAACACTGGCTTAAAGCCCTTCGGAACTAAGTCTGGTTATATTACTGGCTTGAAAGCCCTTCGAGACTAAGCTCGGATCATACCATTGGATTGAAAGCCCTTCGAGACTAAGCTCGGATCATACCATTGGCTCAAAAGCCCTTCGAGACTAAGCTCTGATCTAATCCTCAATTTAACGTTCACACATGAATACATATAATTACTATATCACATTTGAATCACTAGTCATAAACAAAAGACAAATCTTCATTTCATGGTATAACAAAATTCAAAACTCGCGTGTCATTTCCAACACTTTCATAAATTATATTTGCCATAACATCATTCGAACATAGTTCTTAAGTTTTGAATTTATAAAATATATATATGCTAAGATTTCATCATGTCTTGAACTAAAATTTGTTACTCAAGAACTTACCTCGTATCTTTCTGAGAAATCTCGACTTGGCTATTCTGTAACCTTTGCTTTTCCCTTATCCGATGCTTCACCTCTACGCTCTTGAGCTTAAATCAACCAATTGGAGTGTATCAACTTTCATATACATTACTAAATCAAAGCAGGAAACACAAACTATCCTCTCTATACTCCACATGTACATTCGGCCTTACCACTATGTTACAAGTCAAGCCTAACTTAAATTAGTTTAATATAGTATTCTTTCGAATCAACTCACCCTTCATAAAATAATAGTTAACTATGGCCAATATACTTCACAAAGTGAGCTAAATTCTTGGCTCCCATTCGGCACATTAATAAGCATATTATAACATCAAATATGATTCAAGTTCAACCAAATGTTTTCAATCAAATTACAAAACACGGCATAGGATCCGTATACATTTATTTACCAAAAAAAACTACTCTTAAAAACGTGTAACAAGTTCCTTCTTAAGACATGCATCATGGCCGAATGCTTCACTATGGCCCTCATAGCTTAATCTATAAACAAGTAATCCAATTCCACAATTTCATTAACTAAATACTCAAATTCACCTTTGGCCATAGCAAATTCTGATTCAAAACATACCAAAGCTACTAACTATACATTCTTGAATGTAAGTCATTCCAATGGCCAAATATTTCTTAACAACCAAAGCATATACCCAACAATTTATCAATTTCCTATATTCAAATTGTCTAAATATTTAACTTTCATGGCCGAATGGGTCCTTTTAAAAACATTTAACTACAATCACTTAGGAAAAATTCACAACAAGTTCATGAGCTTCTATTTGCATTAATTCAACAATTCAAAATTTATCTAATTGCTCAAATAGACTTTTAATACATGAATTTCACTAATTTGATAACCTAAATTATAAACTCGGCAATTAACCGTACACATTCATCTTATCAAAATTTCCATACCCCTTAATTCCCAAAACACATACATCTCTAAAACAACTTATATAAAGCTCCCAATTCATAAAACATAAGAAATAAATCAAGACTCCATAATTCTTCTCTTAGCCGAATGCCCAAAGTACTACAAGGATCAAAATTTACACATGGGCTTGATCAAATACTTAACCCCCAACCATAATTTCATAAAATCTCAAAGAATTAACCTAAATCTTACCTTAAATCAAGTAGAATGAAGACCGAATGCTTAGTCTCTCCTCTCTATTTAGTTCACGGCAAAGAAGAACAAAAAAAAATTCAACCAAAAATTCCTTTCCTTCTTTTATTTTTCTTATTTCATTATTTTATTTTTCCATTATGATAACACTCCACCAACTAAAAATAATAAAATAATAGCACAACCAATGGAAACAAGTGCATAGCCGGCCACTTTCAACTAAAAGAGGAAATTGACATGCAAACCCATTTTTTTTAGCCTTTCTTATTTTAGTCATTTTAATTTGCCTAGCAAAGTTTCTAAGTTGTTCAACCAAGCCCTTATTAATAAATTCACATTGAATTTGTCAAATTCAAACCAATAAATTTCATACACACATTTAACACATAAATTAGACCTAGAAAATTAAAAAAAAATCAACTAGTTCAAGGACTCGGTTTAGTGGTCCCGAAACCACTTCTCGACTAGGGTAAAAAATAGGGCTGTCACATCTATTTTCGAAATATTTTGAAAACAAGTAACTTTTACAAAAACGCGCCGTAAAGCTAACCGATTTCAAAACGATTTAAACAATGTCCTACTTAAGCTAAAAACAATTAACGAATTAAAGAATTAAAAACCCAAAATAAAATAAATAGAGCGGCCTTATTACAACCCAGAAACCAAAATTAAATAATCTAAATAAATAATAAAATGAAATAATTGAAAACCAGAAATTTAAATCTTCATGGCCACTCTGAATCCCTCCCAGCTTCAAGTCCACCAACTAGGGCTCACCTGCATGGATGGAAAGAAAGGGCGGTGAGTTTGGAAAACTCAGTGTGTATAGAATGCCCATCCAAAGCCCAAGTCAGCTCAAGCCCACTGGGCCGAAGCCCTATCCAGATGCAGTAAACTGGGCCTTAGCCCTTTCAGTTAACAGTATGGCCCATAGGCCCATTTTAGAACAGAACATATAATATCATGTATGCAAGCCCGACCCAGCCTAAATCCATCCGCTACACTCCACCCGTACCAGCCCTACACACCATGTGGGGAATAACTCAACCCATCCAGCCCTACACTCCACAGTTGCAGCATGGCTGTTCAGATAACAGTAAATTGAGGCAAGGCCTCCAATACGTGGTCAAGCCACTTTCAGTACTTCCTCCATTAATCTCCCAGTCCCATGCAACAGATAATAATGGCATGCAGTAAACAGTAACAGTAAAACATGTATTTTGGTCACACTTAGCCCTAGGGGTATAACAGTCATTTTGCTCCTAGGGGTAAAATAGTAATTTTCCACCACCAAGGGTTTTTAGTAACTTTATCAATTTTTAGGGTTTTCATGCATATTACAATCACTAATAATCCATCTGTCATTGCAAAAGTCTATTTAACTTAGTTTATCAGTTTTAGCCATTGGGCC
Organism: Gossypium stocksii; assembly: GCA_020496765.1. Classification (NCBI taxonomy): domain Eukaryota; kingdom Viridiplantae; phylum Streptophyta; class Magnoliopsida; order Malvales; family Malvaceae; genus Gossypium; species Gossypium stocksii. Next base: position 44,811,689 of record CM035621.1, read on the forward strand.
CTAAAACCCCTAATGGGCCCTACAGTGTCTATTAACAAATTAAGCCCATTTAGTTCAAATTTTATGATCAATTTATCAGTTTAAACGATTTTGAACCTACAGTCTATCAGTACACATTATTTACCTATTTTCACCCATTTGGGCCCGTAAGCCCATTGGGCCCATTTCAGCCCATCAAGGCCCAATTATCGAAGTGCACGAAATTTCACACACGACTAACTTACCACTTTGCAATTTCAGATCTAACGTTTCCTAAATGTCTTGTGAGCACTCACACACTCACAAGCCCACGAAATGCCAAAATTTCGGCATTTTAGCTTTTATCGAATTGAACTAGAAAAGGTGTTTGATACACACCTGTTTCGCGACGACTGCTACTAAGATCCCCCACGATGTCCTACAATCGATTACCACAATTCTTAGATTTCAAATCTACAACAAACAATCCCAATATTCACTTACCCATTTTCGGCCAATGCCCCTAAGGCCCTCAAAATCTTACCTTTGCCGAAATTGATGACTAGATCTAGATCTAGTCGTTCCAAAGATCCAAGCTTTTGATCAATCACCTCTAGAACACACTAATCACCAAAAGAAATCATTGGTTAATGAACCTTAGAACTCTATGCCCAAATCGACAGCCTCCCTAGAATTTAGAGACTTCGGCTTTTTTCTAAATCGCAAAATAATGTAGATCTGGGATAACGAGTACTTACCACTGTTTCTCTTTATGTTCCTACTCAGATTTGATGTAGATCTAGCCCCTAAATGATAGTAGAACTCGAATCTTAGAGATTTAAAGATTCCACTATGAGCTCTTATGGTTATAGCAGTTTCAGCTTTTTGACTGGTGAAGAAGATGGTGATTTGGGGTTGTAATCTTGGAGTAGTGTTGCTGACAAGTACTAAGGGTTTAGAGAAGATGAAATTCGGTCAAAAGGAATGAAAAGAATAGAGGGAATTGGCTTGGAGGAATCGGAACAAGAGGTAAGTTTTTGGGATTTCGGCTTTTATGGCAATCGGCTATGGGGTTTTTAGAAGGATAAAAGTGAAAAAGAAGATGAATATGGTGATGAGAAGGTTTCAGCTAGAAGAGAAAGCAAAAATGAAAAGAAAAGAATGGAGGAGAAGGAGGCAAAAGAGAAATCGGCACAGGAGGAAGCTTTTTTGTGTTTTCGGTCACCTTTGTGAAGTTGAGAGAAAAATAACTTTAGGTGGCTAACCCTAATTTGTAATGACAGAAAAAAGAAAAGAACCTAACCCTAATATCAACCAAAATAATCGCCCCAACCTCCTTAAGGCACTTGCCGAAATTCATTTAAGTGATCACATGCCCGGTACATGCCTAAAAATTAAAAAGAAACTATACGCTTACCTTGCAACTTGAACCCTGGACCTTTAATTCCTTCCTAAGCGCCACTTTTTTAGGAACTTAATGGTGCCACCTTGCCACTTTGCCAAAGCTCTTCTTGTGTCATAATTTACGAAGTTTTCTTAAAAGCCCACTTAACCAAGTCTCCTATTCACTTAAAATCCAAACTTGCTATTTTACCGGGTTTTAACTTAGGCTTGGGCCTTCTAAAGGCCCACTAACACTTTTAAACTCAATTCCAATATTTAGAACACCAAAATTTTTAAAATTCACCAAAAATCACAGAAACCCGAAAAATCTCGAAAACCAGAGCGTTACATCGGGTTTTAGCTTTTTGGGGCAATCGGCAAAGAGGGTTCCAGGTGAGTTGAATTAACTAACAGAGAAAAGAAAAAAGAGGAGAAGAAGATAATATATTCGGCTGGAGAAGAAAAGAGATGGTAGGCTTTGGTTCTTTCAACAAATCGGCACAAAGAGAGAGTTTTGAATTTCGACGTTTGGTCTGTGAAGAAAGAATAGAAAGGGAAGGAATCAAAGCTCACTCTTACCTATTTGGCACAAAAGCATGGCCCAAAACAAATCCCAAAAAAAGCCTAAAGAGAAAACGACATAGCCAAAATCCCGAAAAGAGCCAAAAGAATTCGGCACACCCCTTTAAGCCTAGTTGCCGAAAATGCAATCCCTATTCCCCTTAACTGAATTTGCTCTCCAAGAGACCCATAATCGGCCAACTCTTGCTCCCCAAATTAGCTCCTAAATTTTCTCCTAGATAACCTCACTTTATCATTCCTCACCTAATTCCATGAGCACTTCAAACTTCTTCCTTCAGAATTTCACTTAGAGTCCACCACTTACCATGCAGAAGCATAAAAATAAAACAACACTTGTACATCAAGAGATTCGAACCTCAGCTCCCTCACAAGCCTCTACACGCCACCTCATTAAGCTCTAAGTGACGCTACCTTGCCACTTTACCACAAGTCTTCCTGTGTCTTAAAACCCCAATATTAATTTAAAAGCCCAACTAGCTTAGGTCTATTCTCCCCTAAGGCCAAAAATAAAAATTTTTCCATACCTTAGGCTTAACCCTAGACCTCCTAAAGGTCTACTAAACACACCCAAGACATCAATATAACACATCAAGCCAAGCAAAATTAAATCCAAGCAGAAATTCAAAAACCTAAAAAATTAGGGAGTTACAACTCTACCCCCTTAAAGAAATTTCAGCCTCGAAATTTACTTGGTCCAAACAGGTGAGGGTATTGTTGACGAACAGCCTCTTCTGGCTCCCACATTGCTTTCGTGATTACGCCAAAGCAATTTCACTAAAGGAACTGACTTCTTTCTTAACACCTTCACATCATGGTCCAGGATTTGCATAGGCTCTTCCTTGAAAGTCAGATCAGTTCTAACTTCAATTTCTTCCACTGGTACAATATGGGAAGGATCAGATCAATACTGCCTTAACATGGAGATAAGAAAGACATCATGAATCTGGTCCAACTCCGGAGGTAGTTCTAGCTGATATGCTATTGGACCCACCCATTTAAGAACTCGATAGGGCCCGATAAACTGCGTACTCAATTTGCCCTTCTTTCCAAACCTTAAGATCTTCTTCCAAGGCGAGACCTTTAAGAAAACCAATTCTCCCACCGAGTATTCAATTTCTTTACGCTGCAGATCAGCATAAGACTTTTTGCCTATCAGATGCCTCCTTTAACCGATCCCTAATTAGCTTGACCTTATCTTCTGTATCTGCCACCAACTCTGGCCTAGAACCTGACGTTCTCCCAACTCTGTCCAACAAGTAGGCATACGACACCTTCTACCATACAACTCCTCATATGGTGCCATTCGAATACTTGCCTAATAACTATTGTTGTACGCAAACTCCACTAAGTAATCTTCCCAACTACCCCGGAAGTCAATTACACATCCTCTCAACATGTCTTCTAAAACTTAAATCACCCTTTCCGACTGTCCATCAGTCTGAGGGTGAAAAGTAGTGCTGAAGTCTAGCCACGTACCCAGCGCTTCATGCAACTTCTGCCAGAATCGAGATGTAAACCTAGGGTCCCGATCAAAAATGATCGAAACTGGCACTCCATGAAGTCGCACTATCTCCACCACATACAACTTGGCTAATTTTTGAAGTGAGTAGTCAGTTCAGACAGGTATGAAATGAGCAGATTTGGTTAGCCTATCCACAATTACCCAAACTGAGTCTTTCTTGGTAGGCCTCAAGGGTAGCCCGCTCACAAAGTCCATGGTTACCCTTTCCCACTTCCAAAGTGGAATCTTTATCGGTTGCAGAAATCCAGATGGCAGTTGATGCTCAGCTTTCACCTGTTGGCATGTCAGGCACTTACCCACAAATTCCGTTACTTCCCGTTTAAGTCTAGGCCACCAATAGAATTCTCGTAGATCCTGATACAACTTATTCCCTTCGGGATGCATGGCATAAAAACCGCCATAAGCCTCTTTCAGAATTGACTGTCTCAAGTCGGAGTCCCTCGGAATACAAACTCTTCTTTGGAAACACAAAACTCCTTCACTGTTCAATCCAAAATCAGAAGTCTTACCACTCTTAACTTGTTGAAATCGAGGAACCACTGACTCATCCTCCAATTTCTTTTCCTTAATCTACTTTATCCAGGTTGGTCTTACTTGTAATTCTGCTAACAAGCTACCATCATCATACAGACTCAGACGAGCAAACATCACTCTAAACTCAGTTATAGCTCTTTGACTTAGTGCATCAGCTACAACATTAGCTTTGCCTGGGTGATACTCAATAGAACAGTCGTTGTCCTTAAGCAATTCTATCCATCTTCGTTGCATAAGGTTCAACTCCTTCTAAGTCACCAAATACTTGAGACTCTAATGATCAGTGTATATAATACACTTTTCTTCATACAAATAGTGCCTCCAGATTTTTAATGCAAAAATCACTACCGCCAACTCCAAATCATGTGTAGGGTAGTTCGCTTCGTAAGGCTTTAGCTGTCGTGATACATAAGCAACCACTTTACCCCCTTGCATCAACACATAGCCCAAACCGACGTACGACACATCACTGTACAAGTGAAATCCTTCCCAGACTCCGGCTGAATCAATACAGGAGCCTTAGTCAAAACTTTCTTCAACTTCTCGAAAGCCTCTTGTTGTTTCTCAGTCTAGAAAAATGGTACTCCTTTTCTCAAAAGTTTCATCAATGGTGCCGCAATCAAAGAAAACCCTTTCATAAATCTTTTGTAATACCTTGCCAAACCTAGAAAACTCTAAATTTTTGACACAGATCTCGGTGGCTTCCATTCCAAAACTGCCTCAATTTTCTAAGAATCCACCCTAATCCCCTCAGCAGAAACAACGTGACCTAAGAACGTTACTTCTCGCAACCAAAATTCACACTTGTTGAATTTTGCATACAGTGGCTTCTCCCTTAACAGTTGCAAAACAATCTGGAGATGCTCATCATGTTTCTCCTTAGTTTCTAAATACACCAGAATATCGTCTATGAAGACAGCCACAAATTGGTCTAAGTAGGGTTGGAATACCTGATTCATCAGATCCATGAAGGCCGCTAGTGTATTGGTCAATCCAAACAGCATTACTCGAAACTCGTGATGACCATACAGAGTCCTAAATGTTGTCTTATGATTATCTACCTCTTTGACCCTTAATTGATGATATCCAGACCGAAGATCGATCTTGGAAAATACTGAAGCTCCTCTTAGTTGGTCAAATAGGTCGTCGATCCTTGGCAAAGGGTACTTGTTCTTAATAGTCACTTTGTTCAACTGACGATAATCGATGGACATATGCATCGTCCCATCCTTCTTTTTCATAAATAGTACTGGTGCTCCCCATAGAGACATACTTGGCCGAATAAAACCCCAATCCAAAAGTTCTTGAATTTACGCTTTCAACTCCACTAACTCCTTCGGTGCTATCCTATAAGGAGCGATGGACACTAGAATCGTTCTAGGCAACAGGTCGATTCCAAATTTGACTTCACGATTCAGAGGCAACCCAAGGAGCTCATCCGAAAAACATCCTGAAATTCCTTAACGGTTCTAACTTCTCCTACGGTTAAACCCTCAGAATCAAATTGACTCACATATGCCAACAACGCCTCACAACCTTGCGAATCAACTTTTCAGCTCTTAAAGCCAAGATAACATTGGACAAGTAATCCCTTCGTTCCCCTATTACCGATACCTCCTCATCCTCCATGGTCTTTAACATTATCCGCTTGGCAGTGCAATCTAAAGTTGCTCGATGCTTAGCCAGCCAATCCATACCCAGAATGAGATCAAAATCTCCATCAAATATGCAAAGAAAATCCTACCTTGAGTCTCTAAAGGTACGTCTCTAAAGAGTTTGCCTACCCTAACCGAGTGACCCAGTGGACTTATCACAGATACCCCACTCACAGTTTTCTCAGATTACACACCTAACATCACAAACACATCACAAGTAACATACGAATGGGTAGATCCAATATCAATCAGAGTAGTGTATGGCGTGCTAAAAATTAAAAATGTACAAGTTATGATGTCAGATGCGTCACCTTCCTTTCGGTGATGAGCAGTATAAACCAACACCGGCTAACGTGCCTCAGCATTTTCAGCACCTCTGCCTGGTGCTCCACGTTCACGTCCATTTCCATTGTCACCCCTGGCTTGACCACGGCCTCTCGGTAGTTATGGCCTACCTCTCACTAGCTGAGCAACCCTTGGTTCAACAGCTTGCAACTGCGCCGGCCTTTGAGGACAATCATTGACTCTATGATCTTTGGACCCACACTGGAAACATGCTCCAGTACGCTTCCAACATTCACCCAGATACACTTTACCACAATCCCCAAGGCCTGTGGTCTAACCACATTCACCGGAACTACTCAAATCGGCTCGTCCACTCTAGCCCTTTTAACAGTCCTACCCGCAGCACTTGAGGGTCCTGAATCCTTCCTAAATTAGTTCTAGTCTTTTTCACAGTTCTGTCGCTCCGTGCGCTTCACCTCCTCAGTAATCGTAGCCTTCTCTACTAAAGCAACAAAGTCACGCTCCTTCTGTGGAGTAATCAGCACCCTTAACTCATCTTTGAGGCCATCCTCGAATCGTACGCTATGTTCATACTCTATAGCGACTATCCCACCAGCATACCGACTTAACCTTAGGAACTCAGCCTCATACTCCGTGACTGTCTTATTTCCCTAGGTTAGATTCAGGAATTCCTTCCTTCGAGCATCCACATAGCTCGCCCTGATGTACTTCCCGTTGAAGGTCGTCTTAAACAGCTCCCAAGTCACCCGCTCAGTTGGGGTACCATCCCTCACAGTGATCCACCATTGGTAGGCCTCGTCACGCAGCAAAGATACTGCTCCTTTCAGCTTCTGCTCCACTGAGTAGTCCAAGTCGTCCATGATCTGCTAAATGGCCTCCAACCAATATTCAGCCACATTTGGGGCTACATCAGATACGCCCCTGAAATCTCCGCTCCGTTAGCTTGGAGTCGTTCAGAAATCGAATCGCGATTCACCGTTCCCATGTTCACCTCAGCAACTATTTCCAGAACTCGTAACATCGCCTGGGACAAAGCATCGTCCTCTGTAGCCCGATCATAGGACTCAGTTTTAGTTGCCGGTGGTGCTCGTGCCTCCTCATCTGGTATATGTCCCGAAGATGAAGACCCAGCTTGCGCACTTCTTCGGCCACGACCACGGCCTCTTCCACGTGCTTCTCTTGTACTCATAACATATTATCTGTTTGTGAATTTTATGAATTAGTTCAATATTCCAGTATTTATTACAAATGTCTTATGTATAGATAGTATTTCAGAGTTTTGTTTTCGCAGAATCGTAGCCTAGCTACAGTCTCAGTCTTCTAGAGTTTTTAGTTTTCCAACCGTCTCAGTCCTCTACAGTCTCAATATTACCCTAACTACAGAATCTCAGTAGGGTCTTAGTACTATCTATAGTAATTTCTCAATTATCACAGTATCTTAATAATATACAGTAAAGCAAGGAGTACTTACAGACTTGGTGCCAGAGATTCAGTGTGCCACTCTTCGAAAACTAGATTCAGAAAAACAAGTTTTGTTGATGCTAAATTCTTTGAATAAAATTTGTTTCCAAAAACCCCAGACTTTCAGTTGTGTGAAAACATTTTGAGAAGAAAAATCAATTTGAAAAGAATTTCTAACGGAAATTTTCCAAAACCAAATTTTCAAAATACAAAGTTGGGCCTTAATTTAAATTCTAAGAAAACATTTGGACTCGATCCACAGCCGAGTTATTACAATCGAGCTCTGATACCACTAAATGTAACACCCTAAAAGTGGCCCAGACATTATGGTCAGATCTGATGTGTCACATGGACAATTGATTACGCTTCGATCTTCTTTTAATAATTGTTATGTTGACTTTAGCAAAACTGTATTACCCTTTTGTAAATAAGAAAATTGTTTAGTTTATAAAAACCCTATCCACTACCAATTAAAGTTCACCTTTAAAAGATCTTATTGTTGAGTCATTGTTATTAGGTTACCCATTTGTCACGTAATGTATGTTTTGAAAACATTTGTTAAGTTTGAAATAAAAACCCGCTCAGACTAGTCTATTGTTTTAAACAAGTAATAAATAAAAATAAAAGAAATACCAAAATAAAAATACCAAGCGGCCTTATTACAACTTGAAAACTCAAATTTAAGAAAAGGAAATAAACTATAAATAAAGTAAAATTCAAAAAAAAAGAGAATCACGTGGCCACCTCGAATTCCTCATAGCTCCAAATCCTCTATGGTTGGGGATTTCCTGCAAGGATGAAGAAAGGAGGGTGAGTTTGTCTGTAAGCTAACCCAACCAGTGTCAGAGATCAGTTCAAGCACAGACTGGGCCGAAGCCCTATTCAGATACAGTTTAAACTAGGCCTTGGCCTTATTCAAAAATAGTGTGGTCCTTGGGCCCATTACAGAAACAGATCAAATTACAATAATACATGATGTATGCAAAGCCCAAGCCTAATCCAGCCCTACACACCACCTGTACCAGCCCTACACACCATGTAGGGAATAACTCAACTCACCCAGCCCTACACACCACAGTCACAGCAGTGCTACTTAAACAGATATCATGGCCAAGCCACTAGAACAGTAATACGAGGCAGAGCCTCTACGCAGAATACGTGGCATTGCCACTTTTAACACTTCCTCCGTAATAATATCCCAACCCCATGTAGATCAGTGTATACATGTCATGGCATATAGAATATCAGATATAGTAGCATGCAAATCAGTCAACTTTGCTCTAGGGGTAAAATTGTCTTTTAGCACCTAGGGGTAAAATAGTAATTTTCACCCTTTAGGGGTATTTCAGTAATTTTTGCTAGGTTTTAGGGTTTTATGCTTATTACAGTCTACTAATAGATCTAATGTTGCTCAAGCGACTCAATTAGCCCGTTTCATCAATATAGAGTCATCAGGCCCTAAAAACCCCTAATGGGCTCGACGGAGCCCACAAGCTACTGTGGCCCATTAAGTCCAAATTTACACATATTTTAGTAAATCTAATATCCAGTTTACCAGAAAATACTTACCGCATGATTTTACCCATATGGGCTCGTAAGCCCATTGGGCCCAAATTCGACTCATCGAGGCCCAAACCACCCAAAGGCATGAAACTGTGCACAACAGTCTTACCATTCGTAAATACCAACTTCACAATTTCCAACCGACCCATGAGCACTCGCACGCTTGTAAGCCCTCAAAATACTGGCATTTCGGCATTTCGTCTTTTTGGCTTTTGCCGATCTAGTCTACTAGAGGGTTTCAATTACACGCATGTTTGTGAAATATGCTGAAATCCCTCAAATGATTATCCTACAACCATTTAACCATACGTCAACTATAATCCAATTGAATAATCAATACCACCTCAACATACCTATTCGGCCAACATTAGAGCATTACCAACACTTACCTTTGTCGAGTCTAGCTATTAAATTTAGATCTAGATTGCTTCAGCACCCCTAGCCTCCACTACTCATCGCTAAATTGCCCCCTTTACCGAACTAATACACATAAGAAACAAAACAAAAGGCTAAAATGGGTGTTTAACCAAAAAGGGTCAAAACTGATAGCCACCCTAGCAAGATAGGGGTTTTTGGTTTTTCTTAAATCACAAGATTACGAGAGAAAGGATTCGAGTACTTACCACTAGGATTCCCTAAATCGATTTCGCAATTGTTAGATGCTATTTCCACCCCTATAATCCTAGATCTACACTCAACTTAACTAAATCCCAAGAATAGATCAAAGAGGTTGAACGAATCCACAGAGAAAAGAGAAGGTTTCGATTTGAGAAGAGATCACTAGAGAGAATTAAATTTCAGTTTTTGGGAGAAAGAAGATGAAAGAAAAAGAGAAGAGGTTGGGAAGAGATTTTGGTTTGCTTCCAAGTAAAGATGAGAAAGGTTTGGTCAAGGGAGAAATCGGCTAGATGTAATTCAAATGGTTCCAGTTTTGGCTTTTTAGGGTAATCGACCAGGATGGTTCTAGGTGAGTTAAATTAACCAACAGAGAAAAGAAAAAGGAGGAGAAGAAGATAATATATTCGACTTGAGAAGAAAAGAGATGGTAGGCTTTGGTTCTTTCAACAAATCGGCACAAAGAGAGAGTTTTGAATTTCAGCTTTCGGTCTATGAAGAAAGAATAGAAAGGGAAGGAATCAATGCTCACTCTTACCTATTTGGCACAAAAGCATGGCCCAAAACAAATCCCAAAAAATGCCTAGAGAGAAAACGACATAACCAAAATCTCGAAAAGAGCCAAAAGAATTTGGTACACCCCCTTAAGCCTAGTTGCCAAAAATGCAATCCCTATTCCCTTTAGCCAAATTTGCTCTTCAAGAGACCCATAATCAGCCAACTCTTGCTCCCCAAATCAGCTCCTAAATTTTCTCCTAGATAACCTCCCCTTATCACTCCTCACCTAATTCCATGAGCATTTCAAACTTCTTCCTTCAGAATTTCACTTGGAGTCCACCACTTACCATGCACAAGCATAAAAATAAAACAAAACTTGTTCATCAAGGGATTCGAGCCTCAGCTCCCTCACAAGCCTCCACACACCACATCCTTAAGCTCTAAGTGGGGCTACCTTGCCACTTTACCACAGGTCTTCTTGTGTCTTAAAACCCCAATATTAATTTAAAAGCCCGACTAGCTTAGGTCCATTCTCCCCTAAGGCCAAAAATAAAAATTTTGCCATACCTTAGGCTTAACCCTAGGCCTCCTAAAGGTCCACTAAACACACCCAAGACATCAATATAACACATCAAGCCAAGCAAAATTAAATCCAAGTAGAAATTTAAAAACCCAAAAAATTGGGGCGTTACATCCAAGGGTTGAGAAAATTATTTTTTATGTTATTATAGGAATTATAATATGATTATGAGGGTGCATGAAAATTTTACTGAAATAATTTTAGCGTTTGCATGCCTAATTTTGAAAAAGGGCTAAATCGCATAAAGGTAAAAGTCGTTATTTATTAGCCAAAAGTGTTAAAATGCTAGAGCATTAAATTGGGGGATTTTAAAGAGGAAATAACCCTTCCTAAAAGAGTTGGCCGGCCATGCCTAGTAATAGGGGACAATAATAAGTTTGAAAAGTCAAAATTGATGGCATTAGGTGACTTGATTTGGTAATAAAATAAATAAAGAAAAGTTGTCATTTTTTTCATTTCTCCTTCTTCTTTCATCAAAAATGGCAGCACAAATGAGGGTTTTGTGAGCTTTAAATTTCACCCATCTTCTCTCCTTGAAAGTAAGTGATTTTTGAAGCCTTTCTTGAATATTTTTGTATTTTTAGAACTCTTATAGTATAAGCTTTCATTTGAGGGGTGTACTTAGCATTTTGGTTGAAAGTTTTGAAATTTTCAATGAATGAATAAATGATGATTGCTGGAATTTTTTAGAAGAAAATGTGATATTGTGGTTAAATAAACAACTAGGTGAAGGAAATTTCATGAAAAACACACAAATTGGACCTAGTTGTAGAAGTTGTAAAATAAGGAGTAATTGTGTGAAATAATGAGAAATTGGGTAGTAATGAGAATAAAAAGAGTTGATTAGGCTTGATTAATGAGGAAATTCGATAAAAATTAATTTTCGAGCCTAGGGGCAAAATGGTCATTTTGCCACGAGACTAAGGGTAAAATGGTTATTTTGCCAAAAATGTGAATTTTGATTGTCCAAATTTATTTAGTAATTAAATGAGTGAATTGCATCATGTTAGATCAAGAAAATCGAGATTTGGGCTTAAATCGAGAAAGTGCATGGTTAAAGAGAAAAAGAGAATAATTAGCTGAAGTTGCATTTGAGGTAAGTTCGTATGATTAAATGAGCATGATATTTATGCTATTGTTATTATACTTGAAAATCTATCTTGTCATGATTGTATTAAAGTTTATGTTGATAATATTGTATATGAGAAAGTGATGTCAAATGTAAATGATATTTATGTGTTGATTGAATGCTTGGAGATTTGATGGAATATGATATTCCACTGAAACAAGTAAGTTGTATGTAAATAATACAACTATTTTGCTAATGTATGTGTTGAATTGTATTTAAATTAACATAGCATGAATTGCTTAATTTTGGAATTGAGAAAGTATGATGATAATAGATATAGTGATGTTCCCGTTCGAAACTAGGAAATAAGTCAGATATTCATGCCATGACGATTGGGTCACTTGTGTGAGCTAGTGTAAGACATGTCTGAGACATGCATCAGCCACATTATGAGAGCCACTGTAAGACCATGTCTGGGACATGGCATCGGCATTGAGACGAGAGCTAGTGTAAGACATGTCTGGGACATGTATTGGCTACGAAATGTGTCAGCGTAAGACCATGTTTGGGACATGGCATTGGCATAGATATGTGAGAGCTAGTGTAAGATCATGTCTGGGACATGGCATCAGCCTCAATTTTGATAGTCAGTGTAAGACCATGTCTGGGACATGGCATCGACTTGATGGATGAGCCAGTATAAGACCATGTCTGGGACATGGCATCAGCATTATACCCTATGTTTGAGGCTTAGTGAATATACGATGGCCTTCCGAATGGTTCAACGATGAGAGTTAAGGTTTAAGCTAAATGAGAAAGGTTATGGTCATATTGTGAATGATATAGGTACTTACATGAATTTGATGAGATGTGAATTCAATTCAAGTTATATGATTGGTAAGGAATAACTATGAGCATGTTAAGTAACACAGGTATGTATGCCAAGCTCATGAGAAATGATTTCAGTTTATAATGCACATTTAGTGAAGATGTAAATAGGTAACTCATGCTTATGAGAATGATTTTGTGATGACCTTGTAATTATAGGTCTATACTTATAATGTATGAATATGTAACCTTACCAATGCAGTGAAAATGAATTAATATGGTGCGATGTACGTAGTATCGTTAATTTACACCAAAATAGTTTTGGACAGCAGCCATAGTCCAACTTTAAAACTCCACCAAAAATTGTTGAAATTGAGTTAGAGGCTGAATAAAGTATGAAATTAAATCCTAATGAGTCTAGTTTCACATAGAATAAATGGTGTAAGCAAAAGAGTTTCATATCATGAAATATTTTAATTGTTGTGAGACAGAGTTAGAATGACTTCGAAATCCCCTATTCTGATTGAGAAAATCATTGAAAATTGTAAAAGAATATTTATGAGTTATAATTTATATTCTTAGAATTTTTAATGAGTCTATTTTCAAGAGAAATAGACGAGAACATCATTTGAGTTCTGTATTATGAGATAATTAATTTTTAGTGAAGAGGGGTTAGAACTGTCAGATAGTGAAAAAAGGTAAATTTAAGGAATAAACTGTACTAATTGACTGAACCAAAAATTCTAAAAATTTTATGGTAAGAAGGTATTTGAGTCTAGTTTTAGGGAAAATTAGGGGAACTTAATTTGGAGTTCTGTAGCTCCAAATATAAATAATTTAGTTACTGTAACTCAAGAAAATAGCTTGACTGGAACATGAGTAAGAATGCAAATAGGGTTGTATTACCCTGAAAAGCAAGTTGATAAGTTGCTTATTATTTTCATACGATCTTACTAAACTCTAAAGCATAGTTCCTTTCTATCCTTTTCTTAAGTATTGGCAGGTTAGCTTCAGGTTGGAGATCGTCGAAGGCAGTGTCACACTATCAATTTATCAAGTCGGGGTACTAATAAACCTCAATTGATTCCGTGTGAGTGTCATGTATTAAAATTCAATTTTGGTAATATGCATTCGTATGATTTGGCCAAATGTGTTGTTCTATTTTACTTCATTGTATAAGGCCATGAGATATGACTCATAATGGTTAAGTTAGGAATAATTTAGTGTAAGATATGTGTCTATGAATTGCATACGAGTATAAATATTTAAGAGTGACAAGAAGGTGCTTGGAAAATAGCCTAAGTATCGGCCACACGGCCAGAGACACGGTTATGTGTCTCGATCGTGTAGAGGACACAGCCTCAAACACGGGCGTGTGTCAGGCCGTGTGAAAATTCCAGTAGGTTCAATGTTTGTAATAATTCCATATGGACTGTTGGCACGACCGTGTTGGAAGTCCACACGGGCATGTGAAAATGTCACACGGGCGTATGAAGTACATTATTATATTACTCGTAGAAATTTTCTTGAGGCCTAGATTAACTTTGAATTGCTTTTAAATTATGTTTTGAGCCTCGTAAATCCATATTAAGGATTGTAAGACAAGTTTCAAAAAAGTTTTAAATTAGAAACAAGTTGGCGAACTGTAAAATGTATGTTTGTAAGCGTTTCAGTTAGGTAATGCCTCGTACCCTATCTTGACATCGGATACGGGTAAGGGATGTTACATAAAACGTCTACCACCATTCTTGTGTAACATTGAGACCATTGTAAAAAGTCTCCAATTGGATGCAATGAGAAATTCCATGATGAGGGTATTTTCATAATAATTCCATGAATCATTCCCATGCCTCATATAATGATTCATCTTCATACTGTTGAAATGTAGTAATTTCATTTCTGATCTTAGCATTCTTACTTGGTGGATAAAGAATTGGGCGATAAGAAATTCAACCATGCTTGTGCTCAATCTCGTGAAAAATATGGGAATGATTTTAATATTAAAGCATCTTTAGATACTCCAACTAGCTAAAAAAATTCGCTTACATTCATAAATAAGAGAAGGTGTAGATGTGGATTTCAGTAGGCATCCCACTAAATTGTCCCACTGTTTGCAATATCTAGAACATCACTGACTTTAATACAAATCGAGGGGCCTTACTTTTGTGTCTTATAATCCTCGGATTGAGCTCACTAAATAAGGGCACATTGTATTGTCGAATAGCTCAATTTCTATACTGTCAAATAGCTTGATTTCTATCATCAATAGTAAGGATTGGAATCCAAGTATTACTGGTTGTGTTTTCTCTTAGATATTGATTTATTTCTTCAACTTGTATTTGGGCTAAGCATTCCCTTCTTTTTCTAAAAGTGAGTACAATTTTTGGATCAATTTGTAGCACCCCTAACCTATCTCCATCGCCAGAATAGGTTACGAGGCATTATCGGACTTATAACTCAGTTCAGAAAATTCATTGATCAAACAAATATTACATCACAATCAATATCATCCTTTTATACTCATAGCATACTTGAAACGAGCATAATAAAATTTAAACGTACATTTGGGACTAAATCAGTAACATACGAGAGTTTAGGAAAAAAAACCTTAGAAAAATTGTCACACGCCCACGTGAACAGGCTGTGTGCCTCACACGGTCACCAGACACACCTATGTCAAGGTCTATGAAAATAGGGCATACATACTGACTTGGTCACAGGCCGACCATACGTCTGTGTGTCTGGTCTGTGTGCCTATTCGAAATGGCCACACACGCCCATGTGCCAAGGCTGTGTGTCAGACACGACCAATAGACACACCTGTGTGTCTAGGCCATGTAACTCATTGACTTGATTTTTAAAGGATCAATAGGGGACACACGGTCGTGTACTAAGGCCTTGTGTCACACACGGTCGAGCCACATGCCCATGTGCTCTACCCGTGTGGACGAAAATAGGCTGGTTACAAGCCACACTTCTCACCCAAAATAAGCATACCTACAACAACTCAAATGGTACTATTTCTATGTACATATAAGCAACCAACCAATATCATTCAAGGCTCATTTTATACCATTTCACGATCAATCTGTAACACCCCAAACCCGGCCCAAATGTTATGGCCGAATCTGGCGTGCTACATCATAACGCTTTTCAGAAAATCAAAATTTGTTAATCCCTTACTTCCACTCTCTGTGTTGGCAGAAATAAGGCACTCTCTTGAGGAGAGAGAAGTGTACACCCTTAGAGTTGCCTCCTAGGGTCTTTATATAGAGCTTTGGGATGCTTTCTTAGCCTCTAAGTATCCAAATCCGAGTGAAATTACACTTCCTCACGACAGGGACACACCTGTGTGCCACACCCGTGTGGATCGATATGAGGCCATGTGTGGGTCTGTCGAGGGTGGCACGGCCATGTGGCCTGGCCGTGCTTGTCGGGGCTGGGCTGTGTTGGACCTTATGTGGCACGGTCATGTGCCACGGCCGTATGGTGAATTCTTGAGCCCTGACGTTTTCACACTTTGGCCTATTTTCTTCGTTTTCGGCCCGTTTTTCGTTCTTTTCTCTTCCCTATGCTCTCATGAGTATAAAACATGAAATAAAAGGATTAAGAGCACCAATTCTCACAAATTTAATGATAATTCATCCAGAAATTAGGCTAAACATGAGGTAAAAATATGTATAATTTATCATTTATCTGTTGCGGAAGCTTTCGGAAAACTTTGAAGTTTTGAATTGCGTGTCTTTAAAAGCTACTATTATTTTGAAAACTCATCTTCTCCTAAACTAACAGTTTAAAATAAGCAAACAAAGCCCAATTTAAAATTTAAATCCCATGAGTGGCCTTATTACATAATTAAAAAACCCAAAATGAAACTGTAAATATAAATAAAACCAAATGTAAGTTAACTGCAGTCATGTGGCCACCTCCGATCCCTCGCAGCACCAAATTGCCTCTGGCTAGGGATTACCTGCACAGTTAAAAAGAAAGGGTGAGTTTACGAAAACTCAGTGTGCAATTCCCCCATCAGTCAATCGGTATACCGAATGCAGTAACAGTCTGAGCCAGAGCCATATTCAGAAACAGTACAGTGTGGCATTAGCCCAATACAGTATCAGTGTGGGCCTTAGCCCATTATAGTAATAGTACAATGCAGTAATGCAACACGCAACCCACCACAATCCAGCCAAGCACACCACTCCGTACCACCAACACACCATGTGGGGATTAAATCGACCCACCCAACTAACAGACCAATATGGCAGCCGAGCTACAAGTAACAATATCGTAGCATAGCTACCAGTAACAGTATCACAGCAAAGCTGCCAATGATAGTATATGTTGCAAAGCCATTAGTATAGTATACTTCCTCCATAACGGTATTCCAATCCCATGTAGTATGTCATGTCATAAATCATACGTGTATGCAGAATGTCATGCATAGAAACAATCATGTTTATATCATAACTATATCAGTCAATCTACCTCTAGGGTATAACAGTCATTTTTATCTACTAAGGGTAAAATAGTCATTTTACCCTTTGTGGGTATTTTGGTACACAATCCGACCTCTTCGAAGGTCTACAGTCACCTAGAGCGACTTACATAACTTAAAATTGTCATAATAGTGTAAATTGGCGTAAGGCCCATTACCCGGCCCCAGTAGGCCTACACGCTCGTGTGGCCTATTTAGCCTAGATTTAGCCATGGCTATGCAAACTACACAACCCAGTCCAATATTTGCCATGTATTGTGGATTTAATCTGTATGGGGCCCACGAGCCCATTGGGCCCGTACGGCCCATTTCAGCCCAACAAGGCCCAAAACAGCCAAAGCCCATGAGAACGCTCATGATAACCACTACTGTCTTACGCCCACGATTCGTGGGCTCGATTTATGACACGAGCATTCTTATGCTCATGTGGCCTTAAACGCTATACTTTTTGGCTTTTCGACTTTTGCCGATCTACAGTTGAAAGGGGTGTGACTACACACCTGTTTGCGAGCACTTGCGAGAAACCCTACAGCACCAACCTATATTCATTCCAAGTATTCAATCAGTCTTCCAATTGTTAACCCTCACATGTACTTAATCTACAATTTAACAGTCACCACCAACCTTGATTGTATGAGATATGACTTAGACCTCCTAGATTGTTGGCTAAAAATCAATCTCACGACCTCATCAATTATCTGTATCACATGCGTGCTCTCTTAATTATAATAAACAACAACCAGGGTTAGACCTATCTTAAACCAAAGAAAGCACACGCAAACCCACCTATTTACCTTAACTCGAGTGTTAAAAAAACGGTTACGATAACTAAATACCACCAGTAACTTCTTCACTTCTCGAGGAACTCAGAGAATCACATCAAAAGCTCACCTAAAAGAAGAGAGTAAGAATCGGCCATATAAGAGAACATGGAAAGGAAGAAACATTCGGCCACTAGCAGTGGAAAAGAGAGGGGTGACAAGAAAAGTTGAAAATACTTATGATTACCAAAGAACAGTCGTTAAGCCGAATAAGATGAAAAGATGAGGAAGAGAGGAATCGGTCAAGTACCAAGTCTAGACCCAACAAAAAGAAAGAGATGAGAAACAGAGCAACAATCGGCCAGAACAGAATGTTTGAGTAAGGGGAAGAGAAGAGAGCAAAGATACTTGACTTCCGGGAACTTCGATTCTCACACTTGAAAAAAACAACAAAAAGGAATTAGAGAGGGAGGAGAGTTGAAGTATTCGGCTAGGGTAAAAATGCCAAAGAAAAAGGGTACCTTTAATTCTGATAGCGAGAAGAGGTACCTAAAAGACCCTAGAAAATAATTCGGCACCAAAACAAGAACACCTTACTGAACAAAACTCGAAAATCCCCAAAAAGAAAACATCCAAACCCTGCAGAGAATGAAAACCCAAAATGCTCTCAAAAGCTGAAATCAAGGGTACGTCCCTCCAAGTCAAATTCGATGCTAACAATCCCCAAATGACACCACTACCCCCTAATTCAAATTCCTTGATTTTCTTCAAATATCTCTCCCTTTATCCCTCCACTATTTACTCCATAACTCACTCCAACATCCCACTCCAATTCCATTCAAACTCCTCATGACCAATCCAACTCAGAATCCCAGTCCAACTCCACCTCCTCCACAACCCAGGCAGCAAAATAATTACTCCCTTCATTGTAATCCCACCACTCGAACCTCGAACCCCTTGCACACTTCACACGCCATTTACCGCTAGACCACTAGGCTTTTTGTGACCTAAATCAACCACCATTATTTATAAGACCTATATGCTAAAGTCAGTGTTTACTTAAGAGGAAAAACTAAAATTTTGCTAGAGCCTAAATTTGAACCTAGGACTTCCCAAAGACTCCCAAACACCCCTAATCACTTAGCCAATAAAGAAAACATGCAATTTATGTTACAACACACAAAATTAAAGACTTAGATTTTTTGGGCGTTACACAATCATTTAAATACTCAATTATCATCATTTGCACATTTGAAAATATCACCAATTTGACATGAGTTATGAGCAAATAAAAACATATATCTAACATGTCTATAACTCAACCTTGTAATCATTCAAAATGCCATACTTAACCAAACATTTTCAATCCACATATAACCATCACATATTCATACCATTTGCATATCTTCATCTCATCAACTACTTGCCAAAACATGCCATATTTAGTACACATATACATAACCAATATTTAGCCAAGTTAAGCAAAATCACATGGCTTAAACACATCAATACATAAAAGCTTCAATAGCTAAAATAACTCATACATCTCATATCATCAACTAGCCTATACATGCCATATTACCAATTTCAAAGAGTTCAAAAATACCAAATCAACTCCTAGATAGTGTGATGAAATCTTCGATGACTTCCAACCCAAATGAGTTTTCAAATTGCTGTAAAATACAAAAAATAAACAGAGTAAGCTAATAAGCTTAGTAAGCTCGTATGACTAGTATGTACTATATACAATTTAATAATTAATTCAAAATTAGAGAAGCATGAGTATATATAAATCAGCTCCATTCAAATAAACACATATTACAATAATAACTTGGAAATTCCTATATGTATTCATCAATTTTAATTTATGTATCATATGAAATTATTAAATATCACTTACTTGTCAGCGCATCGCGAATAACTGAACTGTTTCATATCATCATTTCTATTCTCATACCATTATCTTTTCTGTTGAACCATGGAAATAACATCAAATATTTAGTATGTTGCACACTAATAGGCATATATGTGGTTAAACCACCTGTATCTCATTTCACATATATCACATTTGTATGTACATCATTATGACCTGTATTACCATTTCAATACAATCCAACCAAATTTTCCCAATGCATAAGCATATAAAATCATCAATGGATTAGTATCATTATATCAAAGTAATCATCAAGTCACCATAGGTGAAAACAATAAATATTAAATCTCAAGTACATATACTTTTATTCCATATTTTCATTCATCATATAACATCAATACCATGCAATTCACATAACATTATGGTAATTCATTTCTATTGGTATAAATTGTAATTCATTCATATAACCAGTAGTTCATCCGTATAAGCAGTAGTTCATCAGTAATAACAGTAATTCATCCATTACAATGGTAATTCATCTGGATAAATTGCAATTCATCCGTATAAACACATATCTTATTCATATGATCGGTAACAGTAATTATGCCCTCTGAACCTATTAGAATATCAAAGAATACTCAGGTGATACACTTTAGGTGTATTAATCGGTAATCCATCAACTCATTAACATTTTCGGTCTTTCGAGCCATGATTGGTAAGCTCCTCTTGAGCTAATAGATAGTAAGCTTTATCGAGCTGAAATGGTAATCTCTAATGAGCTGAGAATAATAAGCTCATATGAGCTAATATATCGGTAAGCTCATACGAGTTGTGATGAGTCCGCAACACATGCAGTATCTCAACCAAAATAGTAACCCTAGTGACATGTCACTCGTGTCCTATGATTTTCTAAAGTTCGAACAGTGCTCGGTATTATCCAACTTCATCATTTAAGCATTCAATGATCAATAATTAAATTTATCAAATCACATACATTCAATTCAATTAAGTACATACGGTTAAATACTCAATTTTCATACTCAATGCATATTATCATACCAAATCCATGTAACATATATATAACATTTGTAATATTTCATTTTCATTCATGTAAATAGTAATACAATCATATAACCAATAATTCAAATTTCAAGTGGGTTATTCATTCAACTTATACACATTCATTTTAAACAATTACAAGTATTTAATAGTTAAATTCTAGCTATACGAACTTACTTCGAGTTGCTTAGATGGAATTTATCGTCTAGTCATCCACTTTTCCTGTACTCGGATCTAAGCTCGATCTCGGTTTATCTTAATCTTGATTAAGCTTCCAAGTGACTGAATGTTTAAGCTTATTTAATGGCTTTCTCAAGCTTTAATTTTGATGGGAGGAAGATGACAAGTAACGGATTTTTATGTTATATTTTATTTATGTGTCATTTAATTAACTAATTACCTTTATAACCTTTATTAAACCATTAAAAACATGCATAACTTTGCCCATATTTTTCCAATAACCTATTTAAAGGTCTAATTACACTATAAGGACCTCCACATTTCAATTTTATAGCCATTTAGTGCCTTTAACAATTAGAACCCAACTTTTACGCTTTACGCGATTTAGTCTTTTTTTGCCGAATTAAACATTTAAACTGTAAAATTTCTTTACAAAATTTTCACATAATAATTATATCATTATTTAAACCTTAATTAAATAATAAAATAAATATTTAAATTTCAAATTTGTGGTCCCGAAACCACTGTTCCGATTTGACCCAAAAACGGGCTGTTACACAATTAGCAATAGATCGATAATTTGGTCTATGTTCATAAACCATGAAAAATAAAAAAATAATAAAAATAAAATAAAGATAAACCAAATTTCAAAACAATTTATATTCACAAATAATGACAAAATATAGTCCCCAAAAACGACGCAAAAAACGTAATAGCCTGATTTAAGGTCAAATCAAAACAGTGGTTTCGGGACCAAAAATCTAAAGAAGAAATATTTATTGTGATATTATTTTAATATCTATGATATGATTGAATGATCGTATGAAAACTTCGTTAAGAAATTTTATCGATAGGGTGTCTAATTTGACTAGTACGACTAAATTGCAAAAAATTGCAAAATATGTGTTCTAGAAGCTTTGGGTGCTTAATTAAAATGAATTCTTAAATTGGAAGTCCTTATGTGGTAATTAGACCATTATACTTTAGTTTAGACAAAAATAGACATGGTAAGGTAAAATTTCAAAGTTAGGCATTAAGGGCATTTTGGTCATTTGGCAAATAAATGGACTAAAAAGTAAAGAAAGATGAAATTTTTGTCCATCTTCTTCCTCCCATAGTCGAAATTTCAAGGAGTGCATAGCTAGGGTTTTGGCCACTTTCAAGCTTGATTGTAAGTACGTTCTAGCCCCGTTTTTAATTATTTTCATGTTCTTGAGATCCTTGTCACCTACTCTAGCTTCTCCAAGGACTATTTTAAAGTATTATCAAAGTTTAAAATTTTACCCATGTTAGACATGCATGTATTTTGATGTCTATTGGTAGAAAATGTATGTTTGAAGGTTGATAAACAACATTTACTAGTTGATTTTTTATGGAAATGTTAAAAAGGACTTATTTGTACAATTTGATAAAGTGAGTAGTAAAAGTGTGATTAAATGAAAAATGTGGGTTGGTATGAGTATGTACAAGGTTCGGCTAGGCTTAGGTTTTGAAGAAAATTAGTACATTTCATTTTACGAGCCTAGGGACCTATTTGTAAAAAGTTGAAAAGTTAGGGGTAAAAATGGAATTTCTGTCATAAGGTGATTTCTAGAAAAAATAAATAATGTGCGTATTAAATAATTTAAATATGGTATTATAGATCAAGAAAGATGAGGAATTGACCTTGACTAAGGAAAGGACAAGGTTGTGGACTAAATCGACAAATTAGCCGTTTTGTACGGAGGTAAGTTCATATGTTAAAAATAAGCTTTAGATTTATTGTATTTAAATGATTTAATACTTCATGAACTATATGTTTGTCTTGTGTGGATGAGTTTATCTCTATGGACATGTTCGATGATAATTCGGTAAGCAAAAAGTCTCGTATGAACCTTAGGGATAGTATAGGATACAAATATCATGACATTAAGGTCTAAGATAAGACCCTGTGTAAGACCATATCTGGGATATAGCTTCGGTATGATATTTCATGTAAGACCATGTCTAGGACATGGCATCGATTTGAGAAATCATGTAAGACCATAACTGGGTTATTGGCATCGATGTGAGAGTTACATGTAAGACCATATCCGAGATATGGCATTGTACTATTTATGTGTGATCATTTGAGTATCCTTAGCAATTCCAAATGGTTCAACGGGAAAAGTTAAAGTGAGAATCATAACGTAATCGAATTAAGTGATGCAAGTATGTGTAAAACCTATGTGTATATTGTTTATGGTGAAATGATGGGTATGAGGTAAGTTTTATGAAGAAATCAGTTATGAGCATGGCTAATAAGCTTACATTTATTCATGTTATTTTATTTGAATGTTACATGTATGGTAAGGTTGCTTATTTCTTGCATACGAGGTTACTAAGCTTTAATGCTTACTCCATTTATTTTTCCATGTTTTATAGTGTCACCAAGCTAGCTCGGATTGGAGATCGTTAGGGGATCGCATCACACTATCAAAACTATCTTTAGGGTATATATATGGTTTTAAACATTTTGAGTTATGGAAGGTATAGGGGACTTGGTTATTTTGTTATGTGTCATAATCGATTTGGCCAAAAATGTTTGGTTGAATATTCATTTTGTATAAGGCCATTAAATGTTGGCTAATGTTGGTCATATTTATAATCACAAATTGAGGTCTTTCATGGATGTGCAAGCTTGCATGGTTTGAATGGTTAAGCATGTGTTGTTTATGCATGATAGATGTGGCACGTGAATGATGAATTGATGTATTGGTTGTGGACATTTTGGTTGCTAAAGTATATCATGTTATGTGTTGTTGAATTGGTGTATGTGTTTATGTGTTTCAGGTTGGCAAATGGCTTGGTAAATAGCCTATATTTTGTCGACACTAGTAGACACATGGGCATGTGTCTAGGCCGTGTGTGATACACAGTCTGCCCCATGGGCGTGTGTTTAGGCTGTGTGTCCCTGCACTTAAAGTTTTACAAAACAGAATGCCTAGTAATTTTTACACAAGTAAAGACACGGGCATGTGGCCATCCGTGTGAAGGACACGACCTTGAACACGGGCGTGTACTATGGCCGTGTGAAAACTGCTTTAGCTTCAAATTGAAAAATAATTCTACACGAGCTAAGCATACGAGCATGTGGCTTGGCCATGTGATGTAAATTTGTTCGTAAGTTACAAGTCAAAAAGTTACATAGGGTTGGGACACAGCCGTGTATGTTTAGCCTACCCACATGGACGTGTCCTTTGTACACACGGGCGTGTGACCCCTGTATAGTGCAAAATTTTCTAAGTATTGTAAAAATTTCTAAAGTTCTCAGTTTAGTCCCGAACCACTTCCAAAGCATGTTTTGAAGCCTCGAAGGCTCGTATTAGGGACTTTATGAATGAATGCAAAATTTATAATTTGGATGCAAATTTATGACTTGGGTTTGTGTATTTGCTTGTGTTTAAGTCCGGTAATTCCTCGTACCCTGTTCTGGCACCGAATACAGGTAAGGGGTGTTACAAAAAACTTGTATCAAGGTTACATGCAAGTGTCAATGGTCATTAAAAGTAATAAGTAGTAAGTAGAGTTATCGTCTCCACAGGGACTGAATGTGCAGATAATTTGCAAAGTTAACTAGAAAAGAATTTGGAAAGTAACAAGTAAAGATAATATTTATGAGAGATCGAAATAAAAATGTAACACCCCTAACCCAGCCTAGAAGTCAGGCCCGAATTTGGCATATCACATTGAAGTATTTTTCAAAAACCATGTTCTTATTAAAACCATTCTTAAGTATTGGTGTAAAAACTTAGTTTGCGATCGATGAATTTTTAAAATGTGGTTCACTGAAAAGTTAATTACTTTTAAAAATGTTATTAATCTCGTAAAACTTTACTTTCAATTGTGAAAGCTAAACTTCAAATCGTTGATTTATGAGAACACAATGTTTAGGAATTGGGTCGAGATCTATATGAAAGTGTTGTAGAAACGTGTTGATTTCGAAAACAGTTATCGTTGTTGAAAACCACATCCTAAGACTAGCATATATAAAATCAAATACCGTAAAATCCCAAATTAAAGTCCGAAAGTTAAAGAGGCCTTTTTACAAAACGAAAATCTGAATAAAATACTTAAATCCTACTAGTATAAAACCAGAGCAGAAGTGTGGGCCACCATCGAGCTCCTTACGGCACCGAACCGCCTAACGTTGGGGATCACCTGCACAATTAGTCAGAAGGGTGAGTTTACGTAAACTCAGTTTGTAATCCCCTATTAATGTAACAGTAAGTCTACAGAACAGAAACAGAAACAGTCTGGGCCTGAGCCATTTAGCAGTAATAGTACAGTCCTGTAACACCCCAAACCCGGCCCAGACATTATGGCCATATCCGGTGTGTCACATTGCCTACAACTAACCATATTACCTAGTTACTAAGATTAGGGTGAGCTTTGCAAAACTAATTTTACAGTCTTTAAAGAAAATTCCCGATTTGTGGGTGGATGTCCAATTTAATACTAGTTATTAAGAGGTTTATTATAAATCGAGACTTTGTTACTTGCTGGTTACGTGTGATTGATTTCAAAAACATTTGAATTACTTTAAGAAAATCTCGCGCAGCTAAAATTCTAAATAATTAAAGTATCGTAAGTAAAAGTAATAAAAACCCAAAAATATAATATAAAAAAATAATAAGAGCGGCCTTATTACAAACCTAAAACCATAATAAAATAATTTAAATAAAAGAAGAAATGAAATGTAACTTAATTGAAAACCAGAAGATTTACTCTTCGTGGCCACTCTGAGTCCCTCCCAGCTCCAAGTCCGCTGTCTAGGTCTCACCTGCAAGGATGGAAGAGAAGGGGGTGAGTTTGGAAAACTCAGTGTGCAAAGAAGCCCATCCAAGCCCAAATCAGTCATAGTAATAACTGGGCCGAAGCCCTATCCAGATACAGAATACTGGGCCTTAGCCCTTTTCAGATAACAGTACGACCCATAGGCCTATTACAGAACAGATCAGAGGTTATGCATGTATGCCCAAACCTATCACATGTGGGGAGACTACTCAACCCACCCAACCGCTACACGCCACCCATACCAGCCCCATCTCCCCATTGTAAGGAAACTATCAACTCACCCAACTGCTACACGCCACAGTGGCAGCATTGCTGCGTAAACAGATAATGTGACAGAGTCACCAAAACAGATATTGTGGTAAGGCTACCAGATTCAAAATATCGAGGCAGAGCCTCTTAACAGAAATTGTGGCAAGGCCACTAGAACACTTCCTCCGTCCATATAAACCCAATCCCATGCAGCAGATAATCATGACATGGCATACAATAAACAAAATCAGTAACACATGCATTTTCTTCAAATTTAGCCCTAGGGGTATAACGGTAATTTCGCACCTAAGGGTAAAACTGTAATTCTCCATCCTTGAGGGTATTTTAGTAATTCTATCGATTTTTAGAGTTTCCATACATATTACAGGCACTATTAATCCATCTATCGTCATAGTAATCTATTTAACCTAGTTTAACAGTTTTAGCTATTAGGCTCTAAAACCCCTAATGGGCCCTACAGAGTCTATTGGCTACTTAAGCCCATTTAATCCAGATTTTTTGATCAATTTATCAGTTTAGACAGTTTTAACCCTACCATCTATCAGTACACCTTAATTACCCGTTTTCACCCATATGGGCCCATAAGCCCATTGGGCCCATTTGTAGCCCATCGAGGCCCAATTACCAGAGTATACGAAATTCCACATGCGACTATCTTACCACCTTGCAATTTCAAATCTAACGATTCCTAAATGTCTTGTGAGCATTCGCACACTCACAAGCCCATGAAATGCCAGAGTTTCGGCATTTCGACTTTTGCCGAATTGAACAATGAGTGGGTGTTCGATACACACCTGTTCCGCGACAACTGCTAGAGAGATCCCCACGATATCCTATAATTGATTACCATAACTTTTAATTTACAAATCCATATAGCCAATCTCAATACTCACTTACCATATTTGGCTAGTGCCCCTAAAGTCCTCGAAATCTTACCTTTGCTGAAAACTGATGACTAGATCTAGATCTAGTCGTTCCAAAGATCCACGCCTTCGTCAGCAGTCTTTGAATCGCACTAACACCAAGAGAAACTGATTACTACAACCCCTTAGGGTCTTAGACCCCTAACGACAGCCTCTCTAGATTTTAGGGACTTCGGCTTTTTCTAAATTGCAAAAAAAACTTATAAATCTGAGTTAAGGAGCACTTACCACTGATTTCCTCGCCGTTTCTACTTAGATCTGATGTAGATCTTACCCTTAAACACTCACAGAGATCAAATCCTAGAGATCTCAAGTTTCGGCTATAAGCTCCTAAAGGAATGGCATTTTTGGCTTTTGACTGATGAAGAAGATGGTGATTTGGGGGTTATGGTTTTGGAGTGGTGTTATCGACAAGCACTAGGGGTTTAGAACGATGAAAATAGATCAAAAGGGATGAAAAGAACTGAGGAATTTTAGCTTGGAGAAATCAGCACAAGAAGTGAGTTTTTCAGGATTTCAGCTTTTATGGTAGTCGGCTATGGTGGTTTTGTAGAGGATGGGATCGACAGAAAAGATGGATTTGAGTAATAGGGGCGTTCGGCTAAGGTAGAAAGCAAAAAGGAGAATAAAACAATGATAGCGGAGAAGAGACAAGAGAAATCGACACAAAGGAGTGGTACTTTACGCTTTCGGTCACTTTTGTGAAATAGAGAAAAGAATCACTTTAGGTGGCTAACCCTAATTTGTCTTGACAGAAAAAGAAAAGAATCTAACCCTAATTACTAACAAAGCAATCAACCCAACCTCCCTAAGGCCCTAGCCGATTCTACTTAAGTAATCACATGCCCGGCACATGCCTAAAAATTAAAAGTAACTATACGCTTACCTTGCAACTTGAACCCTAGACTTTTAATTCCTTCCCAAGCACCACTTTTTTAGGAACTTAGTGGCACCACCTTGCCACTTTGCCAAAGCACCTTTTTGTGTCATCATTTATGAAGTTTTTCTTAAAAGCCCATTTAACCAAGTCTCCTATTCACTTAAAATCCAAACTTGATATTTTACCGGGTTTTAACTTAGGCTTGGGCCTTCTAAAGGCCCACTAACACATTTAAACACAATTCCAGTATCCATAACACCAAAATTTTAAAATTCACCAAAAATCACCGAAACCTGAAAAATCCCAAAAATCAGGGCATTACAACTCTACCCCTTAAAGAAATTTCAGCCTCAAAATTTACCTGATCCAAATAATTGAGGGTATTTTTGACGCATAGTCTCTTCTGGTTCTAAAATAGCCTCTTCCCTTCCATGATTGTGCCACAGTACTTTTACCAACGAAACTGACTTCCTTCTTAAAACTTTAACCTCTCGATCCAGAATTTGCACAGGTTCCTCCTCAAAGGTCAAATCGATTTTTACTTCAATTTCTTCTACTGGTACAATATGTGATGGATCCGATCGATATCGACGCAGCATGGACACATGGAAGACATCATGGATACGGTCCAACTCTGGTGGCAACTCCAACTGATATGCTACTGCTCACTTAAGAACACGATAAGGCCCTATAAACTGCAGACTCAGTTTACCTTTCCTGCCAAACCTCAAGATCTTCTTCCAAGGTGAAACCTTCAAGAAAACCATATCTCCAACTGCGAATTCAATCTCTTTACGCTTTAGATCAGCATAAGACTTCTGCCTATCAGATGCCTCCTTTAACCGATCTCTTATTAACTTAACCTTACTTTCAATATCTACTACTAATTCCAGTCCAAGAACTTGTCGCTCTCCTAACTCTGTCCAACACGTAGGCGTACGACACCTTCGTCCATACAGTGCCTTATATGGAGCCATCTGAATACTCGTTTGATAACTGTTGTTGTACGCAAATTTTGCCCATGGTAAGTAGTCCTCCCAACTACCATGGAAATCGATGACACAACCTCTTAACATATCCTCCAAAACCTGAATAACCCTTTTCGACTGTCCATCTGTCTGAGGATGAAAAGCAGTGCTGAAGTTCAATTGCGTACCCAACGCTTCATGCAACTTCTGCCAGAACTGAGATGTGAACCTAGGATCTCGATTAGAAATAATCGACATTGGTACTCCATCCAGTCGTATTATCTCTGCCACATACAACTTGGCCAACTTTTGCAGTGAGTAATCGGTACGGACAGGTATGAAATGGGCAGATTTCGTTAACTTATCCATAATCACCCACACAGAATCTTTCTTGGAGGGTGTCAAAGGTAGCCCACTCACGAAATCTATAGTTACTCTCTCCCACTTCCATAGTGGAATTTTCACCAGTTGAAGCAATCTAAAAGGCAGTTGGTGCTCAGCCTTAACTTGCTGGCACGTCAAACATTTCCCAACAAATTCTGTCACCTCCCTTTTTAGACTAGGCCACCAGTACACCTTTTGCAAGTCTCGATATAACTTATTCCCTCTAGGATGCATAGCACAAGGTCCACCATGAGCCTCTTTCACAATTGACTGCCACAATTCAGAGTCCTTCAGAATACAAACTCTTCCACGAAAGCATAGAACTCTATCAGTATTCAATCCAAAATCTGCATCCTCACCGTCCCTAGCTTGCTGAAACCGAAGAACTAAGGAATCATCTTCCAACTGCTTCTCTTTGATCTGCCCAGTCCAAGTAGGTCTCACTTGAAATTCCGCCAATAAACTTCCATCGTCGTACAGACTCAATCAAGCAAACATAGCTCTCAAATCAGCAACAACCCTTCGACTCAATGCATCAGCCACCACATTAGCCTTGCCTGGGTGGTACTCAATCGAGCAGTCGTAATCCTTAAGCAACTCTATCCATCTTCGTTGCCTAAGGTTCAACTCCTTCTGAGTCAACAGATACTTGAGACTTTTATGGTCTATGTATATAATACACTTTTCCCCATACAAATAGTGTCTCCAGATTTTCAATGCGAAGACCATCGCTGCCAATTCCAGATCATGCGTAGGGTAATTCGCTTCATGAGGCTTCAGCTGTCGTGAAGCATAAGCGACTACCTTACCTTCTTGCATCAGTACACAGCATAATCCCACATGTGATGCATCGCTATACACAACAAAATCCTTGCCAGACTCTGGCTGAATCAATACTGGTGCCTCAGTCAAAACCTTTTTCAACTTGTCAAAAGCCTCTTGTTGTTTCTCAGTCTAAATAAATGCTACTCCTTTCCTTAACAGTTTCGTTAGCGGTGCGACAATCAGAGAAAACCCCTCTACGAATCTTCTGTAATAGCCTGCCAGACCCAGAAAACTCCAAATTTCTGTACTGACCTCGGTGGCTTCCATTCCAAAACTGCCTCAATTTTCCAAAGATTTACCTTAATTCCTTCAGCAGAGACAACATGACCCAGAAAAGTCACTTCTCACAACCAGAATTCACACTTACTGAACTTCGCATAGAGTTGCTTTTCCCTCAGCACTTGCAGCATAATACAAAGGTGCTCATCATGCTTCTCCTTAGTTTCTGAATATACCAGAATATCGTCGATAAAGACGACTACGAATCGGTCCAAGTAAGGTTGGAACACTCAATTCATCAGATCCATGAAAGCTGCAGGTGCGTTTGTCAGTCCAAATGGCATAACTAGAAACTCGTAATCACCATACCGAGTTCTAAATGCTGTCTTGTGGGTATCCACCTCCTTTACCCTTAGCTGATGGAATCCAAATTGAAGGTTGATCTTGGAAAATACCAAAGCTCCTCTAAGTTGGTCAAACAAATCGTCGATTCTTGGCAGAGGATACTTGTTCTTTATCGTTAGTTTATTCAACTGGCGATAATCGATGCACATACACATTGCCCCATCCTTCTTCTGCACAAATAATACCGGTGTTCCCCACGGAGACACACTCAGTCTAATGAAGCCTCGATCCAACAATTCTTAAATTTGTGCCTTCAGTTCCATCAACTCCTTCGGTGCCATCCTATAAGGCGTGATAGACACTGGAGCCGTTCCAGGCAGTAAGTCGATTCCAAACTTGACTTCTCGATTTGGGGGTAATCCAGGAAGCTCCTCAGGAAAAACATCTTGGAACTCATTAATAGTTCTGACTGCCTCCACTGTCAATTCTTCAGTCTCAGGTTGGCTCACAAAAGCCAAGTACGCCTCGCATCCCTTACGAATCAGTTTCTCAACCTTTAATGCCAAAACTACATTGGACAAGTAGTCCCTTCGCTCTCCAATAACCATTACCTCCTTATCCTCAGTAGTTCTTAACACTATCCTCTTAGCCGCACAATCCAGAGCCGCATTATGCTCAGTCAACCAGTCCATTCCTAAAATCAGATCGAACTCTCCGAAGGTTAACTCCATCAAATCTCCAACAAAGATCCTACCCTGAGTCTCTAAAGGCACCTCCCTAAAGAGTTTATCTACCCTGACCGAGTGACCTAGAGGACTTATCACAATTACCCCACTCATAGTTTCCTCAGAGTGCACACCCAAAAACCCAGAAATCTCACATGCGACATATGAATGGGTTGAACCCACATCTATGAGAGCAGTATAAGGCATGCTAGAGATCAAAAATGTACCCGTTATGACGTCAGGTGCATTACCCTCCTCTCAGCGACGAGCAGCATAGACCAAAGCTGGCTGACGAGCATCAGTATTTCCAGCACCCCTGCTAGGTGCTCCACGTCCACGTCCATTTCCATTGCCACCCCTACCTTGCCCACGACCTCTCGGTGATTATGGTCCACCTCGCACTGGTTGACCAGCCCCTTGTTCAATCATTTGAGTCTGAACTGGCCTCCGAGGACAATCCTTGATCCTATATTCCATGGACCCACATCGGTAACATGCCCCAGTATGCTTCCTGCATTCGCCAAAATGTACTCTACCACAGTCTCTACAAGCTTGTGGCCTAACTGTATTCATCGGAACTGCTCGAGTCGATTCCTCCACTCTGGCCCTCTTGACATTTCAGATTGCAGCACCAGATGGTCCAATATCCCTCCTAAAGCGGTTTCGATCCTTATCGCGGTTCTGTCGCTCAATTCGCTTCACCTTCTCAGCTATCTTAGCCTTCTCCACCAAAGCAGCAAAATCGCACTCCCTCTGCAGAGCTATCAACACCCTTAGCTCATCCCTAAGACCATTCTCAAAGTGAACACTACGCTCGTACTCAGTAGATACTATTCCGCTGGCATACCGACTCAACCTCAGAAATTCTGCCTCATACTCAGCAATAGATTTATTACTCTGGATTAGATTTAAAAATTCCTTCCTGCGTGCATCTACATAGCTTGATCCCATGTACTTCCCTTTGAAAGACGTCTTGAATAGTTCCCAGGTTACCCAATCAATTGGGGTACCCTCCTTTACCGTGATCCATCACTGGTACGCCTCATCTCGCAGCAGAGATACTGCCCCTTTCAACTTCTGCTCCTCCGAGCAATCCAAGTCGTCTATAATCCGCTCCGTGGCTTCCAGCCAATACTCAGCCACATTTGGGGCCACTCCAAATACGCCCCTGAAAACCCCCGCTCCGTTAGCCCAGAGTCGCTCAGAAATGGATCCCCTATTCATGGGCCCAACGTTAGCTCCAGTTACCCTTTCTAGGACCCTTAACATCGCCTGAGATAAGGCATCATCCCCTGCGGCCCGATCATGCGGCCCATTTTCAGCTACCGGCAGTCGTGTGTCACCAGCTGGCATATGTTTCGAAGACGAGGACCCAGCTTGAGCACTGCCTCGGCCACGTCCACGGCCTCGTCCACAAGCAGCTCTTGTACTCATACCGACTTATCTGATTTAGAATTTTATGACAGTAGGTTAATATTCCGGTCATTTATTACAAATGTTTTATGTAAAGATAGAGTTTCAGAGTTGTTTTCGCAAATACGTTGCCTAACTACAGTCTCAGTCTTGTAGTCTCAATACTACCTTAACTACAGTATCATATCAAAGGCTCAGTTCTAACTGCAGTATTATTTCAGTACAGTATAGTATATAAAGCAGAAATACTTACAGACGATTCAGTGTGCCACTTCTTCCGTTGTCAGATTTCAGAAAACTCAAGACTTTTCAAAGTAAACCTTTAAAACATGTATATTTTGGAAAAAAAACTAGCTTGAAAAATTTTTTCCTAAATTTTTGAAAACCAATTTCCAAAAATACCATTCTTTAGCCTAAGTTTTATAATTTTACAAAAACATTTTTGGACTCAATCCACAGCCGAGTTGTTACAACCTAGCTCTGATACCACTAAATGTAACACCCCAAACCCGGCCCAGACGTTATGGCCATATCCGGTATGTCACATTGCCTACAACTAACCATATTACCTAGTTACTAAGATTAGGGTAAGCTCTGCAAAACTGATTTTACGATCTTTAAAGAAAATTCCCGGTTTGTGGGTGGTCGTCCTATTTAATACTAGTTATTAAGAGGTTTATTATAAATCGAGACTTTGTTACTTGCTGGTTACGTGTGATTGATTTCGAAAACATTTGAATTACTTTAAGAAAATCTCGCGCAGCTAAAATTCTAAATAATTAAAGTATCATAAGTAAAAGTAATAAAAAGCCTAAAAATATAATATAAAAAAATAATAAGAGCAGCCTTATTACAAACCCAAAACCATAATAAAATAATTTAAATAAAAGAAGAAATGAGATGTAACTTAATTGAAAACCGAAAGATTTACTCTTCGTGGCCACTCTGAGTCCCTCCCAGCTCCAAGTCCGCTGTTTAGGTCTCACTTGCAAGGATGGAAGAGAAGGGGGTGAGTTTGGAAACTCAGTGTGCAAAGAAGCCCATCCAAGCCCAAATCAGTCACAGTAATAATTGGGCCGAAGCCCTATCCAGACATAGAATACTGGGCCTTAGCCCTTTTCAGATAACAGTACGGCCTATGGGCCTATTACAGAACAAATCAGAGGTTATGTATGTATGCCCAAACCCATCACATGTGGGGAGACTACTCAACCCACCCAACCGCTACACGCCACCCGTGCCAACCCCATCTTCCAATTATGAGGAAACTATCAACTTACCCAACCGCTACACGCTATAGTGGCAGCATTGCTGCATAAACAGATAATGTGACAGAGTCACCAGAACAGATATTGTCGCAGGGCCACCAGATTCAGAATATCAAGGCAGAGCCTGTTAACAGAAATTGTGGCAAGGCCACCAGAACACTTCCTCCATCCATATAAACCCAATCCTATGCAACAGATAATCATGACATGGCATACAATAAACAGAATCAGTAACACATGCATTTTCGTCAGATTTAGCCCTAGAGGTATAACGGTAATTTCGTACCTAGGGGTAAAACTGTAATTCTCCACCCTTTAGGGTATTTTAGTAA
This sequence comes from Gossypium stocksii, assembly GCA_020496765.1. NCBI lineage: Eukaryota > Viridiplantae > Streptophyta > Magnoliopsida > Malvales > Malvaceae > Gossypium > Gossypium stocksii. Next base: position 44,845,978 of record CM035621.1, read on the forward strand.
TTCTCTCAGTTTTTAGAGTTTCCATACATATTTCAGGCACTATTAATCCATCTATCGTCATAATAATCTATTTAACCTAGTTTAACAGTTTTAGTTATTAGGCTCTAAAACCCCTAATGAGCCCTACAGTGTCTATTGGGTACTTAAGCCTATTTAATCTAGATTTTTAGATCAATTTATCAGTTTAGATAGTTTTAACCCTACCATCTATCAGTACACCTTAATTACCCGTTTTCACCTATATGGGCCCATAAGCCCATTGGGCCCATTTGTAGCCCATCGAGGCCCAATTACCGGAGTATACGAAATTCCACATGCGACTATCTTACCACCTCACGATTTCAAATCTAACGATTCCTAAATGTCTTGTGAGCATTCGCACACTCACAAGCCCACGAAATGCCAGAGTTTTAGCATTTCGACTTTTGCCGAATTGAACTATGAGTGGGTGTTTGATACACACCTGTTCTCTGACGACTGCTAGAGAGATCCCCACGATATCCTACAATTTATTACCACAACTTTTAATTTACAAATCCATATAGCCAATCTCAATACTCACTTACCATATTCGGCTAATGCCCCTAAAGTCCTCAAAATCTTACCTTTGTCGAAAACCGATGACTAGATCTAGATCTAGTCGTTCCAAAGATCCATGCCTTCGTCAGCAGTCTCTGAATCGCACTAACACTAAGAGAAACCGATTACTATAACCCCTTAGGGTCTTAGACCCCTAACGACAGCCTCCCTAGATTTTAGGGACTTTGGCTTTTTCTAAATTGCAAAAGAACTTATAGATCTGAGTTAAGGAGCACTTACCACTGATTTCCTCACCGTTTCTACTTAGATTTGATGTAGATCTTGCCCTTAAACACTCACAGAGATCAAATCCTAGAGATCTCAAGTTTCGGCTATAAGCTCCTAAAGGAATGGCATTTTCGGCTTTTGACTGATGAAGAAGATGGTGATTTGGGGGTTATGGTTTTGGAGTGGTGTTGTCGATGTAGATCTTGCCCTTAAACACTCACAGAGATCAAATCCTAGAGATCTCAAGTTTCAGCTATAAGCTCCTAAAGGAATGGCATTTTCGGCTTTTGACTGATGAAGAAGATGGTGATTTGGGGGTTATGGTTTTGGAGTGGTGTTGTCGACAAGCACTAGGGGTTTAGAGAAGATGAAAATAGATCAAAAGGGATGAAAAGAACTGAGGGATTTTTGCTTGGAGAAATCGACACAATAAGTGAGTTTTTTGGGATTCGGCTTTTATGGCAGTCGACTATGGTGGTTTTGTGGAGGATGGGATCGACAGAGAAGATGGATTTCAGTAATAGGGGTGTTCGGCTAAGGTAGAAAGCAAAAAAGAGAAGAAAATAATGATAGAGGAGAAGAGATAATAGAAATCGGCACAGAGGAGTGGTACTTTACGTTTTCGGTCACTTTTGTGAAATAGAGAAAAGAATCACTTTAGGTGGCTAACCCTAATTTGTCTTGATAGAAAAAGAAAAGAATCTAACCCTAATTACTAACAAAGAAATCGGCCCAACCTCCCTAAGGCCCTAGCTGATCTACTTAAGTAATCACTTGCCTGACACATGCCTAAAAATTAAAAGTAACTATACGCTTACCTTGCAACTTGAACCCTGGACCTTTAATTCCTTCCCAGGCGCCACTTTTTTAGGAACTTAGTGGTGCCACCTTGCCACTTTGCCAAAGCTCCTTTTTGTGTCATCATTTATAAAGTTTTTCTTAAAAGCCCATTTAACCAAGTCTCCTATTCACTTAAAATCCAAACTTGATATTTTACCGGGTCTTAACTTAGGCTTGGGCCTTCTAAAGGCCCACTAACACATTTAAACACAATTCCAGTATCCAGAACACCAAAATTTTAAAATTCACCAAAAATCATCGAAACCCGAAAAATCTCGAAAATCAGGGCGTTACAAGTCCAGTTCAGAGCATACATGGGCCAAAGCCCACTACAGTATCATTTGGGTCACAGCCCATAAAAGAATCAATTGGGCCTAGCCCAAACCGACAACAGAACAAATAGGCCTAAGCCCAATACAGTGACAAATCTCATAAACAGATCTGCAATAGTGTGGGTATGCATCCCAACCCAATCCAACCAACACACCACCCATACCAACCAGCACACCAAGCTTAGCATCGATTGCGGCACTAAGTCAATAGAACGACTCAATGTCGTAGACAAAACGGCTAAACGCCATAATTGCCGCAACAACGCTGCCAGTTACCAGAATGGCTAAAAGCCATAAGTATTGCAAAAAGGCTGAAAGCCTTGTACAAAATAGCACATAGCCATCGGTAACTGTATTATTTTTGGCACATAGCCATCAGGGATGGTATCTTAATCGGCACACAGCCTTGGGTAAATATGATTGATACGGAGTCATCAATTAATATGATAGGCACATAGCCACAGGTAAATATGATTGGCACAAAGCCATAATCAAGATAGCACAGAGCTATATTTAGGTTGGTACAGAGCCATAATCAGATTAAGCGACACTAAGCCATCCATCGGTCCACAGTCATCTCTTGCAACCCATGCGACCTTAACAAATCAATACTGGATCCACAGTCGTCTCGTGCTACCTGTACGACCTTGTCAGAACTTCCTCCGTATCAATGACCCAACCCTATACAGTATGTCGTGTATGCCATGCTCAATCATCACACATGTATGCAGAATGGCCATGCTTAATATCAATCATTTAAACATATCTTAAGAGCATATCAGTCATACAACCATAGCCAAATCAGTTAAAACACAGTCACACAATCACAGTCATATCAGTCATAGCCCAAGTTAGTCATTTACCCACAAGGGCAAAATAGTCATTTTACACCTTAGGGGCAAAACGATCATTTTACCTTACAAGGGTATTTCAGTAATCCTACCCTATAGGAGTATTCTAGTAATTTTACAAATAAGGGTATTTCGGTAATTTTGTAATCTGAAGGTATTTAGGTAATTTTGCAATTTAGGGGTATTTCGATAATTTTACAAATCAGGAGTATTTCGGTAATTTTACAAATTGAGGGTATTTTGGTAATTTTACAAATTAGGGGTATTTTGATAATTTTACAAATCGAGGGTATTTTGGTAATTTTACAAACTGGGGGTATTTTGCTAATTTTGTAATCCGGGGGTATTTCAATAATTTGCAATTCAGGGGGTATTTTGGTAATTTTGCAAATCGGGGTCATTTCGATAATTTTACACATCGAGGTCATTTTGGTAATTTTATAAATTGAGGTCATTTCGATAATTTTTCAAATCGAGGTCATTTTGACCCAATAGAAGGTTCATCGCCGCCTCGAGCGAGTTAAGTAACCCAAATTGTCATAACAATGTAAATAGGCCTAAGGCCCATTACTCGGACCAAGTGGGCCTACACGCTCATGTGGCCATTTTAGCCTAGAAACAGCCACAGCTATGCTAACGTCACAGTCCAAACAACACTTACTACAGCACATGCATTTTATCCATGTGGGCCCACAAGCCCACAGGACTGACAAGGCCCATTTCGGCCCAAAAGGGTTAGAACAGCCCAAGACCACGAGAGCGCTCCTGGTGGCCTCTACAGTCTAACGCTCATGTTCGTGGGCTCGGTTCACCACACATGCAGTCGCACGCTCGTGTGGCACCGAAAATCGAAGTTTTAGCTTGTTCGGTATTTTGCCGAACGGCAGTCAATAGGAGCGTGGTTACACACCTTTCTTTTCAGCCCTTTTCGATGGTAACAGCTTTTAGTGCACAACTACGCACCCACATTTATGAATGTGCTTTGCTCAATGAATTCCACAAACTCGATAACGCAACACCAATTCTGAAGATTCTCTCTTAACAGGAAATTCCACCACAGAGGCAAAACTAGAACCAGCACACCCCTAGCCATTCATGACAAATAAAAGAAATTAAAGGTAATATAATTGTACCCTTAGCAGTATTCAGCAGAGAAGCCCTAAGGAAAAACCTTACGATAAGAAGATCAAAAGAGGAATGAGAGTACTTACCAAACGCCAATGATTTGCACTAACTTAAGCACACAAAACAAAATGAGATAAAAGAATAGAAAGGGGGTCTTTCGGCCAAGCTTTAGATGAGTAGATGTAGTAAACGAAAAAGATCGAAAGAAGAAGAAAAGCCACCCACAATCATAGAACACAAAATAAAGAGATAGGGAATCAAAGGAAGAAAATTGAAGATATAGATATGAAGAGAAAGGAAGGTTCGGCCACTACTCAGAAAAAGATGGGATAAAAATGCCGAGATGAACACGATAAGAAGAAACAGAAAAACTGAAGAGAAAGCCAGAGAAGAGAAGAAAAAGAAACTCAAAGAATGTTTATCAAAAGAGAAACCCAAATGGTCGAAATGCAAAAACGTACCAAAACAAAAAGAGAGGAAAGTAGAAATACGGATTCCCAAAATTGCAAAAAGGAACTCACAGCACCTACACACTCACAATTTGCCGAAAATGCACCAAATGCACTCCCTAGCCGACACTCCCCTTATCCCTCCTTGATTCATTCCCTGATATTCTCCACAACCAACTTACAAGACCAAGTCAACAACCACCCTAGGAGAGTTTTAATCCAACACCAACTCTTGCCTCCTCATGAACAAAATAAATAATCCCAATTGCATTACCTGGGATTTGAACCTTTGCCCTCATATAAGCCCAACATGCCACTTGCCACCAAGCTACCTTGCCATCCAACTCCTTGTGACATAAAACACACACAAATAATTATAAAGCCTACCTACTATCGTCTAGCTTCCCTAAAGAGCAAAAATTAAATAACTTTGCAAACGCCAAAGCTTAAACCCAGACCACCTGTATATACTTAACGCCTCCTTGCCACTAGACCACATGCTCCCTTGTTTCATATTTCAACCAAACATATTTATAAGGCCTTCCAACTAAACCAAGGTCCTCTAAAGGGAAAAACTAAAAATTTTGCTAGAGCCCCGGTTTGATCCCAGGACTTCTCCAACACTCCCAAACACTCCTAAATCACTTAACCATTAACTAAACATGCAATTTATCCAACACACGAAGCCCATTTCTTCTAGGCCCAAAATTCAGGGCGTTACAAAAAATATGAATATAATAATATTTAAGATATTTACAAAATAAAAATAAAACATAATGCAGAAGAAAATAGCAGCAGAAAAATTGAACACAAGATTTAGCAACCATAACATGAATAGACTAGAATAAATATTTCACTATAATAAGGTTTTATTGACAATTATATTAAGAATGTTATGAAAGATCATGGCAATGTGAAAATTCATTAAACTTAATTCTTCCTAAAGCATAGGCTTCTCTCGAAGTCCTATTATGCCTGTCAGTTACCTTGCATATGTCTATGTCAAAGTAACCTTGAGATCACCCTTTCGGGCATTATATGCAGTTTATGCATGCAACAACCATCTTTCAACATCGACATGACATGCACTATCTAGCTCTTTTTTCTATTAACTATTGCCTCTTCGTAGATTAAATAGTTAATTCATTAACCTTTACACACATAAGTATTAATAGTAATTAAAACTAAATGAATGAAACAATCGTTTGCACAGAACCTTCATAATGTAAAAAACAATCAACTCAAATAAAAGATTCATACTCACTTTAACTAAACAAAATTAAGTCATGATTATTGAATTAAAAACATACAGATGAGATGCAAAGATGTTTGTCAACATAAATAGAAACAATTAGCAATAAAGAGAAAAGGAAGAAGGAAAGCTGAGGGGGGTTATCCACAGCCACTGCACAATAAGAAGATAAAACAGCTGAATGCAAGGGGTTATCTGTGACTACTCCTTGCGACTTCTCATGGTGGCTCTCCTCCTCATCTTCATGTCATATTTACCTTAATACTCTCAAGTTCATACCTCCTAGTTGCTCTCCCTCTCAGAAAAGGTTTTTCCCTATTTTGTGGCGTGCAAACTCTTAGCAAGCCATAAGTAAAACAACTGACACTTTTAAGTTTTTTTTCTTTGAAATCTGACGCCTCTTTAGATGAATGAAGGTACCTTTTATAACCGTTGAAGTCTCAATGTCCCATGCTATTTTTAGCAAAGGACTCCTTGATTCTCCCTTATTCGATTGTCATCCCTTAATATATAGAAAGTGGGTGGCGGTCATGGCTATTTTATGGGGTGGTTGCCGTGCTTGATAAGGGAAGGTGGGTGGTTGATTGACTGCTATTATTTGGAGAGGTTGTTGTCATCCCTTGATTGGTGGAAAAGTGGATGGTTGACTGCTACTTTAAGCAGAGGTAAAGTTATCGTCCCCTTAATTCCCTACTTGATTCAAGGAGCATACTGGTGGAGAACAAGTCTCTACAGATGGTTGGACTTCCCAATGGACATTTCTAGGCCTCAATGTGGTTGCGTCTGGGTTGAGGTTGTTGGAAAAAAATCCTTGTTTGAAAATGGTTTTCTTGCATAACAAAAAATTAAAATTTTGAAAATCGACCTGGTTTGAGATGTTTATAGCAATAAACCCTAAACGAATTCATACCTGTGTTTTTGACTTAACAAAAACAGTTCATTGTTCCCGTCTTTTAACAAAATGATCTTCTCTACTATTCCTGTACCATGAATTACTTTGAGTGTGGGCTTGAATCAATTAAATCTAAATGCGAAACTAAAAAAAGTTTTCTCTCTTTTATTTGGGGTGAAAACTAAAATTCTCTCTTCTTAATAGAAACGGGTAGAATTGTTATTCTGGAAAAATATATTTGATAGTTGAGAATAAATTCTCTCTATTTTTTGGCAAAGTAACAATCTGTTTAAGTTGTGTTAATAGCTTTACTGGTACCATCTATTTATATGAAGAAAAAGTAGAACCCTTATTGAGTTGTAGTGGTTTATTTCAAATAGAAAAACAACTTCCGACTTAGAATAATGTGGGGTGGATGGCACACCTAGTAATCCTTTTAGGGTTGTCACCCCCTTTTTGTTATATGAGGGGTTTTGGGTCTCTCTCACATTGGGTCTAATTACAAATACTTCTTAAGCCTTTTGACCCTGTACTCTGTAATATGGTCCAACTCAATTCGATTTTTTAATTTTCCAAAATAAACTTTAATATTCTATATTAAATAATTTTCTCATCCCTATTTTACCCTCAGTAAAATTTTAACGATTTTACCCCTTATAAAATTTTGAGAAAATATGTTCAATATTTTATAACTCAACATGTTCACTAAACTCAACATAAACTTATTCTTCATACCATTTTTAAGTAATCCATATAGAATTGAAAATGGACCATTTCCATTTCCATTTTTGGAAACCTTCATCCATTTCCAAATGATTCCATTTTTCCATTTCGAAAAAAACCATAATCGTTCCTGAATTTTTCAATTTCTCTTTTCCTATTCATTCTGTTCATTTCTAGTTTCATCAAGCTAGTGGAGGGATCAATTGAACATATGTCATTAGGGCTCGAATGATTTATAAATAAGTTTTGACTTTTTTCCTATTAATTATAAACTCATTTAGTCACGAAGTTATTCCCCTATAGTATCATGATTGAGCTCTCCCTAATGACATACCATTACGAAAGCAACTACTCAATGCTCGTCCAATTACATGGTCATAAGTATGTTACCCTCAAAGGATATCCTTGATCTCTTTGGGATAATAATCGTTCTCCCAATATGACCATATTATATCTCATGGTAACCATTACATCTTCCTTCATGAAAAGTCAATTACTATCAAATAGTAATTAAGTCATTCAACATAAATACAAAAGACCCATGGTCATGTTTACTTTTCATCAACCATGTAATGATAATGAGAGGATATCATTTACCTATGTCTTGGGTCATGAATTCCACTGTTGTGAATGGCGCTACATATTGAAGAATCTGTACACCCAACGCACTAGCTTTTGGTAGTTATCTATTCGAACTCAGGCTTCTACTTACATCAAAGTGTACGAATCACACATACATAGTCTGCCACCCGCTCAAGATTTAGGTATGCCACAATATGAAAGTCATAAGCGAATAAAGCCATAAATGGATTCAGGATCTATTCTACTTGGGTCTAGTTTGATGTACTATCAGTCTAGTCAGTAACATGTATGTCTCTATCTTTTGGGAGTTATCTACTCTGATGCCTAAGACAAGGCATCTCCCTAATTGGACTTGATAGATGACATATTAGTCTTTCAATCGGTTTTTTCATTTTTGATTAGACTAAGGACATGATTAGGTTCGTCTACTAATACAAGCTGTCTTTTTGTATTATGATTTTACCACATAATATTGCTAAGTATTAATTTCACATTAGGCAACTAGTGAACAACATTTTCTTTCATTTTGCTTTGCATGCAAAAACCATGTCTGGATAAAATACAAAGTATTAATATAATTCATGAATAACTTTATTAACCAATCTATTCAAAAAATTACAAGTGTACTTAGAAGAAAATACTACACTTATTATAACACCCCTAACCCATATCTGTCGCCGGAATAAGTTTAAGAGGCATTACCTAACGAAACAAAACATTATACAATCATTTTACATACATAGCTCATACATCATCATATTATAAACATTCATAAGCACAAAGCCCCTTTAGGAGGTCTACGAGACCTTAAACATGCTTTAGAGAGGGTTCGGGACTAAACCGATCTCATATGAAAATTTCTGAAACTTTAAAAATTTTCTAAGTTACAGAGGTCACACGCCCGTGCAAACAGGCCGTGTGCGTCACACAGCTTTAGACACACCCATGTGTCTGGGCCGTGGAGAAATAGGTCATACATACTAACTTATCCATACAGCCACTAGACACGCCCTTGTGCTAGGCCATTGAAATTTAGGGAGATACTGACTTGGTCACACGGCTAGTCACACGCCCGTGTGTCCGGCCCGTGTGCCTAATCGAAATAGCCTCACATGCCCGTGTCTAGGCTGTGTACTTGGCCGTGTCAAACCTATAAGATATACTAACTTGGCCACACGGCCTATCACATGCCCGTGTGTAAGGCCGTGTGGAGCGCCCAGGCTCAATTCAAATTGAACCTTCGAACAACTCGGCAGAGACACATGCCCGTGTGAGCAAAAATAAGCTATTTGTAAGGCCATTTTGCCACCCTTAAAGGGGTCTACCCTACAAGTTCAAACAAAGCATCATTCCATATATCATTTCCAACCAAAATCATACCAAAATATACTACTTTCATGCTATAACAAATTCATCCATTTCCAATCACATTTGCCAATTCAAAGCATACCAAAATCATAGCTAAAATAATACTAACTAAACATATACACAACCAAACCTTTTTCTCATACATTCAACTACCAAATCATCCACGACATTCATTCTAATTTCATCGACCAAATCTCAAACCAACTATACCATTTTCACTACCATATTACATCATGAACAACTTCCCAATTCAAACATTCATAACTTTAATACATAATAAACATAACATATACCATATCTCATACTAAGCAAAATGAGCCAATTTAACATGGCCAAATCCACATCCATACTAACATCATTTTCTAGCCAACTCACATGGCTATATTCACAATTCAAAGTATACCATATCAACACTAGCCTATACATGCCATATACCATAATTACAAGCTTGAAAAGCACCAAAATAGCGATTGATAGTGTGACGATGATTCTTGACGATCCTCGCGCTCGAGCTAGCTTCGATAATTTATAAAACAGTAGAAGAACACACAAAGTAAGCTTTCAAAAGCTTAGTAAGCCATATACAAAAAAAAAGTATAAGAACACTTGCAATATCATTACATAAAGCTAACCTTAGTTAAACATGTGCATATGTACCATTCTTTCTAATATATTTCACATATCAACATTTATAATCATACTTACTTTTCCTTCTCCATATACATATAAACTTTTCATACTTGAATCGGTTAACTCATTCACATATTCGTTCGCTTCTCTACATTGCCCGTTGAACTTTTTAGAATTGTTAAGGATACCCAGATAGCACATAAAGCTCGTACAATGCAATACCTCAGATATGGTCTTACATGTTATCACATATTAATGCCACTATCCCAAATAGGGTCTTACACGAAATCATATACAATGCCAATGTCCCAGACATGGTCTTACATGTAATCTCATATCGATGCCAATGTCCCAAGCATGGTCTTACACGAAATCACACCTTGGTTTAATATTTCTAAGGTTCGTACGGGGCTTTCTGACATCGCAACTCTATTGATGCTTTCTCATATTCAATCATTTAGCATCCAAAGTAGTTTCATATCATATAAACATATATAATACAACTCAAATACATTTATTTGCATATGAACTTACCTCATACACGGAATGAACAAATCGAAGCGACTATTCAATAACTTTTGATTTCTCTCGATCTAAATATGATTTTCTTTCGTTATTGATCTATATAAATACAAATTTAACTAATTTAATCACACATTCATTCAATTTAATCCAAATCACACGTTAAAACACATTTACACTTTTATCCCCTATTTTTCACAATTTAGTCCTAATTTCATAAAATCACAAAATTTGACAAAACCCATGCTTAGCCGAATTTCATGTGAGTCCCTAATAGCCCAAAACTTTCATTTATTTCATATTTCAACCCCTCAATTTACACATTTCACAAATTAGCCCATAATTTGCATTTTCACTAAAAATCACTTAACAAAACATATTAATCTAACATTAAACACTTATCTTCCATCATCAAACATTCAAAAGCTCAAGTATTCATCAATGGAAACTTTCAAAATCATCAACAAATTCAGAAATTAGGGCACGAGCTAGCTAGTACTCAAAGAACCGATCTCAAATACATAGAAATCACTAAAAACTGAATAAAAAACATACCTTAATCAAGCTTTAAGAGTGCTGAAACCCTAAACACATTCAAGCTTATTTTTCTTCTTCAAATTCGATGCTAAAAGATGATAATGGACTAATATTATGTTTGTTTTATTTTATTACACATTAATACACAATTTGCCATTTTAACCAAATGATAAAACATTAATAATCATCCATTTAATGGCCATTATTGTCCATCTCCACTATTCATGGTCCAATTACATCATAAGGACCTCACATTTAATTAATCATAACAATTAAGAACTTAAAAAAAGAGAATGCAAATTTTGCATCTTATGCGATTTAGTCCTTTTTGCAAATCAAGCAACCAAATGCTAAAATTAACTCACGAAACTTTCACACACATATATTCACATATCATAAACACCAAAGATAATATTAAAATAATTTTACGATCTTGGACTTGTGGTTCTGAAACTACTGTTTCGATTTGGCTAAAACCGGGCTATTACAACTCTCCTTCTTAGGGATTTTTGTCCTCGAAAATCTTACTAATGAACAGGTTCAGATATTGCTCTCATAGCATCCTCGGGTTCCCACGTAGCATTTTCAACCCCGTGTCGATGCCATAAGCCTTTCACTAATGAAATTTTCTTATTTCTCAGTTCTTTAACCTCGTGAGCTAAAATTCGAATTAGTTCTTCGTCTTAAGTCATATCAGGCTAAATCTCAATCTCAGACAGAGAAATAACATGTGATAGGTCAGATATGTATCGTCATAGCATTGATACGTGAAAAACATTGTGAATTTTCTCTAACTCACTCGATAAAGCTAGTCGATATGCCACTGGACCTATTCGTTCAATGATCTCATACGGCCTGATGAATCTCAGACTCAATTTGCCTTTACGACCGAATCGAAGTTTTTTCTTCCACGGAGATACTTTCAACAATACTTTATCACCGATCTAAAACTCAAATCTTTCTGTTTCAAGTCTGCATATGATTTCTGACGATCTAACGCTGCTTTCAGACTATTACGACTCACACTCACTTTCTGTTCAGTCTCTTTGATCAAGTCAACCCTGTGAATCTTATTCTCACTAAGTTCAGTCCAATGCAAAGGTGTTTGGAATTTGCGACCATATAAAGCTCTGTAAGGTGCCATTTTAATACTCAATTGAAAACTATTGTTATACGCAAATTCAATCAATGGCAAGTACTGTTAGCACGTACCTTCAAACTCAAGAATCTAACATCTAAACATATCCTAGAGTATCTGAATAATCCGCTTAAATTGACCATCCATTTGTGGATGAAATGCAGTACTAAAATGAAGCTTCGTACCTATAGCTTCCTGCAGTTTCTTCCAAAACCGCAAAGTGAACCTCGAATCTCTGTCCGAAACAATAGAAACAGGCATGCCGTGTAATCTCACAATTTCAAATATATATATATAATTCCAATAACTTATCAAGTGAATAGTTTGTTCATACCGAAATGAAATGAGCTAATTTCGTCAACCTGTCAACCACAACCCAGATTGCATCTCTCTTCCTCGGTGGTAGAGGCAAACCCGAAAAAATCCACAGTTACTCTATCCCATTTCCACTTGGGAATCATAATTGGCTGTAATAAACCTGACGGCACTTGATCCTTGGCTTTAACTTGCTAACAAATCAAACATTTAAAAACAAACTCTAAGATGTCACGTTTCATTACAGACCACCAGTAAAGTTGTTTTAGATCATTATACATTTTTGTCCTTTCAGGATGAACAGATAAACGACTACTGTATGCTTCATTCAAAATCATTTGAATCAGCTCTGAATTTCTCGGAACACATATTCAGCCTTTGAATTTCAAACAATTATCAACATCAACTTTAACCTCAGAATTAGGGTTCGAATCACATTAAGCTCTTTTTGTTAATATTTCATTATCAACTTTCTGAGCTTCGTAAATTTGCTGTAAAAACAACGGTCATGCTTTCAACTCAGCTACAATCGAGTCGTCGTCAAATATAGCCAACTGAGTATTCATCGCACGTAGAGCAAACAAAGATTTCTGGCTTAAAGCATCAGCAATAACATTTGGTTTTCCCGGATGGTAATCAATCACTAGCTCGTAATCTTTTAACAATTCTAGCTATCTCCATTATCGCAAATTTAAATCTTTCTGAGTCATTAGATATTTTAAACTCTTATGATCGGTATATATATGGTATTTCTCACCAAACAGATAATGTCGCCAAATCTTCAATGCAAACACAATAGCTGCTAACTCTAAATCGTGTGTTAGGTAATTCTTTTCATGCTACTTAAATTGTCTCGAGGCATAAGCTATGACTTTGCCTTTTTGAATCAAAATGCAACCCAGACCATTTAACGATGCATCATTATATATCACAAATTCTTTACCCGATTCTAGCTATACTAACACTAGAGCTTCAGTCAAGAGAGCTTTCAGCTGATCAAAACTTTTCTGACACTTATCTGACTACTCAAGCATAACATCTTTCTGTAATAATTTCGTCATCAGAGTTGCAATCATAGAAAATCATTTTACAAATCGTCGATAGTAACTGGTAAGTCCTAGAAAACTACAAACCTCAGACAAATTTCTAGGAAGCTTCCAATCTATAATTGCAGAAATCTTGCTCGGATCAACCCGAATACTCGATGTTGATACAATATGTCCCAGAAAACCAACTTCGCGTAACCAAAATTCACATTTACTAAACTTTGCAAATAACTGCTTATCACGCAGAGTCTGTAACACAATTCTCAAATGCTCGGTATGCTTAGTTTCATCATGTGAATAAATCAATATGTCATCAATGAATACAACGGCAAATCAATCTAAATACGATCTAAAAATCTGATTCATTAAATCCATAAAAACTGTAGGAGCATTCGTTAGTCCGAAAGACATAACCAAAAATTCATTATGTCAATACCTCATTCGGAATGCAGTTTTTGGCACATCAAAGTCTTTTACTCATAACTAATAGTAACCTGATCTCAGATCTATCTTAAAAAACACTGTAGCACCTTTCAATTAATCGAATAAATCTTCTATCCGTGACAACGGATACTTGTTCCTAATAGTCACTTTATTAAGTTGTCTATAGTCAATGCACATTCTCATCGTGCCATCTTTCTTTTTCACAAACAATATGGGAGCACCCTAAGGCGAGAAACTCAGTCATGCAAATCCTCATCGGTCAACTCTTGCAACTGAGATTTCAATTCTTTTAACTATGTTGGAGCCATTCTGTACGGAGCGATCAAAATTAGAGTTGTTCCTGGCACTAACTCAATGCCAAACTCTACCTCTTGGATCGGTGGTAATCACGGTAATTCTTCAAGAAACATATTCGGATATTCACACACAACTGGCACTGATTCGATCTTCTTTTCAGTCACTTTAGTGTTGAGCACATAAGCAAAGTAAGCTTCACAACCCTTTTTCACATATTTTTAAGCTAACATCAATGATATCATAGCCAGAAACCCATTTAGATCATCAAACTCAATCTGGATAATCTCAATATTCTGACATCTCAGACCAATAGTCTTTTGTCTGCAATTCACTACTGCATCATGCAATGTTAACCAGTCCATACCCAATATTACATCAAACTCATCAAAGGGTAGTAACATCAGATCAGCCAGAAAGCAGTGATCCCAAATCATCAATGGGCAGTTCTTGCATACTTTTTCAACCAGGACACACTTGTCTAAGGGGTTCGATACTCTAATCACAAATTCAGTAGACTCTACAGGCAAAGTCTTACTGGTCACTAAGCTCATACATATATACAAATGAGTCGATCCTAGATCTATTAATGCAATCACATTAGTATCATAGATAGTGAAAGTATCGGTAATAACATCTGGAGATGAAGCTTCTTCACGAGCGCGAATTGCATAAGCTCTGGCAGGTGCTTGAGCTTCAGATCTCACAGTTGAATCCTAGCCCCTTTCTAGCTACCACTCACATTACCCGTGTTTCTAGGTGGTCTACCTCTAACTACTATGTTACTCGGCCTCGTATTTTACACAGTCTCTTGCTCAGCTAACTCAGGATAATCACGGATGAAATAATCTAAAGATCCATATTTAAAACAAGCCCAATCATTCAATCTATAATCGCTAGGGTGTCGTTTACCATAATGTCTACACTTAGGTCGATTTGGTTTGGCACTTTCAACACTAGCAATCGAAGTAGCTTTCGAACTCATAGGTGGCCATTCTCGATGTTGTTTAGAATAACCCACAGTAGCCTTTGAATGGCTACAATCATCCTGAAACTTCTTTGATATAGACTGAAATAATTTACTTGATGATCTTTTTCATGAATCTCTAGCTTCTGAATTAGCTTTTATTTTCTCTTTACTCAATTCTTCAGCTTTGCACGCTCGATCAACAAGCACAACAAACTATTTTATTTCAAGTCTTGACTAACAAGCAGATGCCCTTATTCAAGCCATCTCCAAATCTCTTGCACATAATTGCTTCGGTCGAGACACATTCTCGTGCATATCGACTCAATCTCTCAAATTCCCGTTCATATTCTGTCACAGTCATGCGACCCTGTTTCAAGTCGAGGAATTCTATATGTTTCTGGTCTACAAGCCTATGACTGATATATATCTTTCTGAACTCAGTCTGAAAGAACTTCCAGGTAACTCGTTCCTTTGGAACCACCGATACAAGTGTATTCCACCACTAATACGCTGTATCTCCTAACAAAGATACTGCACATTTGATACATTCCTCGGGAGTACATGATAATTCATCGAAAACTCTAATTTTTCTAACCAGAATTCTTCTTGCTCTACATCATCGTCAATAGTGGCCCTGAATTCTTCAGCCCTATATTTCTAATTTTATCAACCAGAGGCTTACTCAATTGAATCGGATTTACGACTAGTGGGACAACAGGGATTTGTTGAGGATTAGGTGGGGTGGAGGTTGTTGGGCAGCCAGATTCATTCGACCGAACTCTGTAAACCACTTGTTCATCATCTAGAAGAAGGCTTGCTTTGCCTCTCCCTCTTGGCTACTAGTAATCGGCCTAAAATCAGCTGGCGCTGCCCCTTGAGCGAAAGTGGGCACATTACTCTCAACATCATTAGCTACAGCTTGGTCAGGATCCATTTACTATATGAAAACACATTTTAACTATAAGGGATCATCACACTATCGCAGTTTATATATATGGCATGTAACATCCTAATTTTGGGCCTAGTCAAAATAGTGGTTTCGGGACCACAAATTCGATGAGGAAAATTTTATTTTTATTATATTTTTTATGGTATACAATTTCACAGAATGATTTTGTGAAATTTTCGTTTGAAAATTTCAACGTCCGCCCACTCAATTTAGTCAAAATAACTAAATTGTAAAAAGTGCAAAAGTTGAGTTCTACATGTCAGAGGTGTCCAATTATTATGAAATTTTAAATTGGAGGTCCTTAAATAGTAATTAGACCATTGCTTAATTTTTTGGAAAAAAATGGACATGAAATAGGTGAAATAGAATATTTTTAAGTTAGGGGCATTTTGGTTGTTTGTCAATTAAAATGGAATAAAAACAAAATTAAAAGCCAAATTTTGTCCATCTTCAACCCCATGGCCGAATTTCACAAGGGGAAACCATGGCTAGGGTTTTTCAAGCTTCCAAGCTCGATTGTAAGTCCGTTCCAGCCTGTTTTTAACGTTTTTTATGTTTTTAAAATCCTCATAACAAGATCTACCTATCTCTACCACTAATTTGAAGAGATGTCAAAGTTTAAATTTTTACCCATACTAAATATTTGTGTATTTTGATGATTAATGGTAGATTATGCATGTTTATGGTTAGAGAAACAACTTTTACTAAGTGATTTTCGGTGAAAATGCATAAAATGACCTATTTGTAAAATAGTATAAAAAGTGTTGTAAAAATCTATTTTAATGGAAAATGTGGGCTGCTATAAGTATAAAAGAGGTTCAGCTAGGATTGGGAATTGAAGAAATTGAATACATTTCATTTTATGAGCCAAGGGGCAAAAATGTGAATATGTAAAACTTTAGGGGTAAAAATGTAATTTTGTGATAATATGATTTTTGGACTGATTTGAATTGTATAATAATTTAATAAGTTGAATGTGATATTATAGATGAAGAAAAATGAAATTCGGACTTAGAACGAGGGAAAAAGATTATTGGACGATTAAGTCCTTTTCGCCATTTTAGGTCGAGGTAAGTTCGTATGTTAAAGTAAACGTTATATATTTGTGTTAGCTATGCAACATTGTGAAAATTAAAGTAAACATTCTAATTGAGTAAAAACGCAGTATCGATCATGATCATTGCATAGTGAAATATGAATTGATGGTAAAAGACCATGGTTAGTCCATGGCAATGTGCTAAGTGAAATAAGTCCATGTCGTTGTGCTAAGTGAGATAAGTGATCCGAGTGCCAGTCCGTATGTTCTACCAGTGGTTGGGTAGTCCAGCATGTGTTGGGGATACCTGATAGCTATGTGAGTAGCAATGAGTAGCTACGTCTGACCGACAACTTGTGTAAGTAGACCTGTAAATGTGAATAGGTCAAGAGCGAGCCTATGTGAACTTTGTGAATAAAATAGCTTTGGCTATAAGTGTGGTACTATGTGAAGGCTACCGTGCATCCGTTATTATTTCGATGTGTTCAATAGGTAAGTTAGAAATAAGAATGAGTAGCAAATGGTAAGTGAAATAATATAAGTAAGTATATGTATTATGCAAGCATCAAATCAAAGAAACTTGTGAAAATCATGCCTAGATTATGAATAAATGTGAAAGAATTATGAACCAATAATAGTATGATGTTGAATTGAAATAATGTGTTTTTATTGAGGTTTAAGTGTATCAACTGACATAGCCAAGATGAAAAATGAAAGTATAACTGAATTAAGCTATAATTGAAATAATGTGTTTTTATTGAAATCTATGTGAATGTTGAATGAAAGTTAATACAAAGAAAATGTGAAAGAGTAAAATTAGCAATAAAACAGTTTTAGATAGCAACAGTTGTGTGATTTTGAAAAATCACCAAAAATGGTGGAAATTGAATTAGAAGTTGAATAAAATATGAAATTAAAGCTTATTGAGTCTATATTCACATAAGAAAACAGTGTAAGTAAAAGAATTTAATATTATCAGATATTTGAATTTTTGTGAGACAGGGTTAGAATGATTTCAGAATCCCCTGTTCTAACTTTGGAAAATCATTAAAAATTGTATAAAAATAATTATATGTTAGAGTTTATATGTTTAAAATTATTAATGAGTATTTTTTCAAGAGAAATAAATGGGAACATCATCCAAATTCTTTACGATGATATAAATAATTTTTAGTGAAGAAGGGTTGAAGTTGTCAGACAGCAGAATAGGGGAGACTTTAAAGAATAAACTGTATTTGGAGTTCTGTAGCCCAAGATTTAAATAATTTAGTGACTGTGACTCGAGTAGACAGCTTGAGATGAACATGAGTAAATGGTGGAACTATGTGCAATTCTGATTGTATTATCTGGAGAACATATTGTGAGAATTTGTAAAATCATGTTAATAAATTGCTTATTATTTACATACCAACTTACTAAGCTATATAACTTACTCCATTTATTTTCTGTGTTTATAATGTCCTCAGGTTAGCTCGGGTTGGAAGTCGCTGGAGAACCTATAACACTATCAAACTAACAAATTGGGTATTGATGATTCTTACACTTAAGGTCATGGCATGTATAGGGGACTTGGTTATTTTTGTATGTGTCATCCTTGTTTTGGCCAAAAATGTTGGCCTATACTATTTGAAAGTTCATTGTTGTGTAAGGCCATTTGATGTTGGTATATTGGCTATATTATAAGTCCATGATGATGCATTTCAAGGATGTGTATGCTTACATATGCGGATGCATGAGTGGTGATAGCTATGTGTGACGTAAATTTGTTCATAACAGCAAGCCAGATTAGTGCATGGGCTAGGGACATGGCCATGCAAGCCACACGGCCGTGTCCTAATACCACACAGGAGTGTGCCCCTGTTTTTCATGAATTTTTTCAAAGTTTCCTACAGTTCTCGTTTTGGTCCCGAACCGTTTCCAAAGCATGATTTGGGCTTTGTAGTCCCATATTAGGGACTTTAGGATGAAATGTCAAGAGTATTAAATTTGAACAAAAGTTCATGACCTACTTTTATACGATTACATGTGTTTATATCAGGTAATGCCTCATACCCTATTCTGGTGTCGAACATGGGTAAGGGGTGTTACATGGCATGTATAGCTAGACTCTCACACGCTATGTTAGTCCTAGAATCGACTAAACCATAGCTCTTATACCAATAAAATGTAACACCTCTGACCCGTACCCTACAAGTTCAAACAAAGCACCATTCCATATATCATTTCCAGCCAAAATCATACCAAAATATACTACTTTCATGCTACAACAAATTTATCCATTTCCAACACATTTGCCAATTCAAAGCATACCAAAATCATAAGCTAAAATCATACTAACTAAACATATACACAACCAAACATTTTCTCCTCCATTCAACTACCAAATCATCCACAACATTCATTCCAATTTCATCGACCAAATCTCAAACCAACTATACCATTTTCACTACCATATTACATCAACAACAACATACCAATTCAAACATTCATAACCTTAATACATAATAAACATAACATATACCATATCTCATACTAATCAGAATGAGCCAATTTAACATGGCCAAATCTATATCCATACTAACATCATTTTCTAGCCAACTCACATGGCTATATTTGCAATTCAAAGTATAACATATCAACACTAGCCTATACATGCCATATACCATAATTACAAGCTTCAAAAGTACCAAAATAGCGATCGATAGTGTGACGATGATTCTTAACGATCCCCGAGCTCGAGCTAGCTTCGATAATCTATAAAACAATAGAAGAACACACAAAGTAAGCTTTCAAAAGCTTAGTAAGCCATATACAAAAAAAAGTATAAGAACACTTGCAATATCATTACATAAAGCTAACCTTAGTTAAACATATGCATATGTACCATTCTTTCTAATATATTTCACATATCAACATTTATAATCATACTTACTTTTCCTTCACCATATACATATAACATCTTTCATACCTAAATCGGTTAACTCATTCACATATTCGTTCGCTTCTCTACATTGCCCGTTGAACCGTTTGGAATTGTTAAGGATACCCGGATAGCACATAAAGCTCGTAAAATGCAATATCCCAGATATGGTCTTACATGTTATCACATATCGATGCCACTGTTCCAGACAGGGTCTTACATGAAACCATATACAATGCCAATGTCCCAAACATGGTCTTACACGTAATCTCATATCGATGCCAATGTCCCAAACATGGTCTTACACAAAATCACGCCTCAGTAATCCTAATGTCATGACATTCGTATCCTATACTATTCCTAAGGTTCATACGGGGCTTTCGAACGTCACAACACTATCGATACTTTCTCGTATTCAATCATTCAGCATCCAAAGTAGTTTAATATCATATAAACATATATAATACAACTCAAATACATTTATTTGCATATGAACTTACCTCGTACACGGAATGAATGGATCGGAGAGATTATTCAATAACTTTTGATATCCCCCGATCTAAATCTGATTTTCTTTCACTCTTGATCTATATCAATCCAAATTTAACTAATTTAATCACACATTCATTCAATTTAATCCAAATCACACATTAAAACACATTTACACTTTTACCCCACATTTTTCACATTTTTCACAATTTAGTCCTAATTTCATAAAATCATAAAATACACAAAATTTGACAAAACCCATGCTTAGTCGAATTTCATGTGAGTCCCTAGCAGCCCAAAGCTTTCATTTATTTCTCATTTCAACCCCTCAATTTACACATTTCACAAATTAGCCCATAATTTGCATTTTCACTAAAATCACTTAACAAAACATATTAATCTAACACTAAACACTTATTTTCCATCATCAAACATTCAAAAGCTTAAGTATTCATCAATGGAAACTTTCAAAATCTTTAACAAATTCAAAAATTAGGGCACGGGCTAGCTAGTACTCAAAGCAACGATCTCAAAAACATAGAAATCACTAAAAATCGATTCAAAAACATACCTTAATCAAGCTTTAAGAGTTTCGAAACCCTAAACACACTCAAGCTTATTTTTCTTCTTCAAATTCAATGCTAAAAGATGATAATGGACTAATATTTTGTTTGTTTTATTTTATTACACATAAATACACAATTTACCATTTTAACCAATTGATAAAACATTAATAATCATCTATTTAATAGCCATTATTGTCCATCTCCACTATTCATGGTCCAATTACATAATAAGGACCTCACATTTAATTAATCATAGCAATTAAGCACTTAAATAAAGAGAATGCAAATTTTGCATCTTATGCGATTTAGTCCTTTTTGCAAATCAAGCAACCAAACGCTAAAATTAACTCACGAAACTTTCATACACATATATTCACATATTGTAAACACCAAAAATAATATTAAAATAATTTTATGACCTCATATTTGTGGTTCCAAAGCCACTATTCTGATTTGGCTAAAACCGGGTAATTACACTTAGGGCACCAGATCCAATAGAGGTTGCTTTGAAACCCAATATGATT
Organism: Gossypium stocksii; assembly: GCA_020496765.1. Classification (NCBI taxonomy): domain Eukaryota; kingdom Viridiplantae; phylum Streptophyta; class Magnoliopsida; order Malvales; family Malvaceae; genus Gossypium; species Gossypium stocksii. The sequence continues at coordinate 44,867,579 of CM035621.1, forward strand.
GGATCTAGATCCTCAAAGTTGTACATGTCTGAGCCCTAAAACAACCAAAATTTTGCTATATTTTTCCCGAGCCTATTTATTCCCCAAAACTAATAGAAAAAAACTATGTATTTAGCATAAATTTAATTAACACATTTCAATAGAAATTACAGAATATGACAAAATTAATGACAAAACTACAAAATTGTTATTATTTACTCGAAATTTGCATAAATTATACATTAAAGAATGCTAAAAATATTTATATATTTTATAGTTTACAGCAAACGACCCGTGACCACATTTACTTTTTATCTATCATGTAATGTCGATGAGAGGATATAATTTGCCCATGTATTAGGCTATGAATTCCACTATTGTGAATGATGGTACATACTACAGAAGTCGTATACCCAATGCACCTGCTTTCGGTTCCTTATCTATTTGAACTTAGGTTTTTACTTACATCAAGGTATACGAGTCATGCATACATAGCCTATCATCCATTTAGGATTGAGGTATGTTACACTATGATCGTCACAAGTGAATAAATATATAAATGACTTTAGGATCTATTCTACTTGGGTCCAATTCGATGTGCTGTTAATCCAATCAGTCACATATATGTCTCTATCTTCTAGGAGTCATTTGCTTCAATACCAAAGACAAAACATCTATTTCTGACATATTGGTCTTTCAATTAGTTTGCTGATTTCTGATTAGCCTAAGGACATGTTTGGGTTCGTCTACTAATATAAGTTGTATTTCTATATTATGATCTGTCCATGTAATATAGCTTGGTATTAGTGTAAACATTAAACAATCAACGAGCTAATATTAACCAATATGTTCAAAAAAAATTACAAGTTTACAAATGAATATACTACACTTAGGGCACCATATCCAACAAACATATCTTAAACATTATGTAACGCCCTAAATTTTCGGGTTTTTCTTAGATTTATCATTATCGGTTAAAATGTTTAAATGCTAGTATTTGGGTGTGAAATGCTTGTCTGAGGTGTGTTAATGGGCCTATGGAGGGCCCATGGGTTAGTTAGAAGCCCGGTAAAATTTTGTATTTTTGACTTAGGAGTTAGGGGACCTTTGGAAGTAAGGGTCTTAAGAAATTGTGTGAGAAATATAACACAAGTGGATCAGTGGTAAAGTGGCAAGGGAGACGCCACTAGGCTCCTTAAAAGGTGGCGCCTAAGTGAGCTTAGAGGTCAGGGGTTCAAGCGCCAGAAGTTGCAGGGGTAGCGTTTTATTTTTCAGCTTGTGCAGGTAGGAGTTTGAAGCAGAACTGAACTCTGCTTGAGAGAATTTGAACTGGTCAAGGGAGCAACTTGAGGAGCAAATCAAGGAGTGATTTGTGGAGCCTTTGAATTTTGAAAATGATGATCGGTTGAAGGACTCTTGGTGTGGTAATTTCAGCTATAGGTTTGGTAGTGCCGAATTCCTTAGATTCTTTGGAGTGTGCTGGTGCCGATATTCCTATGAGAGTAAGCTTCCAACCTTGTGTTGATTTTGCATAGCTTAATAGGTACTTTTCGCCACTTTGCTCTTTCCATCCAAACCGAGTAGCCGAATCCTAGTGAACCCCATTGTCGATTTCCCTTTCTTTTCATTACCGAATTTGGAACTTCCAAAGAAGCCTATTGTGTACCGTTCTTCTTTTGGTTAAACTAATTACTCGTTCTCTACTCTCTCTCGAACCTTCTTTCTTATCTTCTTTTCTCCATTTTCTTCTTCTATCATTCGCACATCTTCTTTTGGCATTACTCTCTGGTTGATAGTCACAAAAAGCCGAAAGTAAATACCCACTTTGTCGAAACACCTCCTTTACACTCTCATTCCTTTCTTCTTTTTTTTCAAACCCCTAAACCGAATGTCTATTTGATCACAACCCTCCTGGCCGAATACCTTGTATGACCGAAACCATACCTCATTTGTTTGCCTATTGATCGAAATCTATCACTTCTCCTTCCTGACCCTCTTGGTTAGCTGAACCCTCTAGTGCTCAAAACTCTATTTCTTTCTCTTCTAAAATTGTAATCCTTCAACACCCTTTACTTTCTCGTTGTTACAAAGGGAACGGCTGTGGTTTGGTATTTGGGTCGGTAAGTATTTTGTAGCATTATCTCGTTTATTCTTTCAAGTATAAGGCTAGATGCCGAAACCCCTTAGGGGGGGAGGTTAACGTTTCTAGACTAAGGCCTTATGGCTTTTCTCTTTAGTTCATATGCATTAGAGTGGACAAGGGGCGTGCAGCAAGGGAGGCGATTGTAGGTTACCGCAGTTGGACACTGTGATCTAGTCCAAAACCGAAAGGGGTAAGATCTAATACCTTAGGCCATGTTGGCCGATTGTGCTTAGTGGGTGAAGGTCTTATATATGTGGCCGAATCTTAGACTAACATTTAGTGATCAATTGTAGGATTTCATTCGTGGGTTCTTCAGCGATTCCGACAGTTAACAGGTGTGTAACGTATCTCCATCATAGACTAGGATGGCTAAAAGCCGAAATAATCGAAACTGTGCTAAGTGACCGATCAAAAGTGACCGAAAAATCAGCCTTGGAAAGAAATAAGAATGACCGAATACTCTATTGTGGTCACATTGGGAATTGGCGATGGCGAAATTGCAGAAGGTGCAATTTCGAGCGTTTTGGTAAGTTGGGCCTCAATGGGCCAAGGTGGGCCCAATGGGCTTCCGAGCCCAAATTTGATTATGTTCATAAAAGACTTTCTGGTAACTTGAATAATAAAAACTTGGTAAAGTCGGTAAACTAAAACCTAAAATTGGGCTTAACGGACTTATCGACGATATTGGACATAGTAAGGCCCATTAGGGGATCTAGGCCAAAAAGGGCAAAATTGGAAATTTGGCTTAAGTGGACTTCCGTGGTTATTTAGGGACTGTTAATTTATCAGACTTGCATAAAATCTCTGAAAATATGAAAAAGGACTAAAATACCCTTAAATATGGGAAATTACCAAAATACCCCTAGGTGTAAAAAGACTGATATACCCCTAGGGTCAATTCTGTATGAAATGTATGATGTTATGTATCTGCATGAGATGCTATATACTGCATGCTAGTGTGATTATCTGTTGCATGGGGTATGGGTTTATGATGGAGGAAGCGTTCTGGCAGCCTCGCTGCAATCTGGTGGCCTCGCCACAATATCTGTATCTGGTGACCTCGTCACAATATCTGGCAGCCTCGCTGCAAATATATCTGGCAGCCTCGCTGCAAATGTTATCTGGCAATCTCACTGCAAATTATATCTGGCAACCTCGCTGCAAATATCTGTGGTGTGTAGCGGTTGGGTGGGTCGAGTAGTCTCCCCACGTGGTGTAAGGCTGGTACGGGGGTGTTAAGGATGGATCTGGGTTGGGTTTCTGTTTGCATAATGCTTATATCTGATCTGTTTCTGTTATGAGCCTTTTGGGCTTAACCTGATTCCTGTAATGGGCCAAGGCCCAATTAAATCTGTTTCTGAGGCTTGATCTGTTTTGGCCTATGGTTGAGATAATGTTGCACACTGAGTTGTCAAACTCACCCCTTTTTAATTAATCTCTGCAGGTAACCCTCAACCATAGTGGGCTTGGAGCTGCGAGAGATTCGGAGTGGCCACAGCGACTGCAATAAAACTGGTTTTCATTTATGTTTTAGTATTTTAAATTTTATGTTAATTTTTGGGTTTTAATGTGTAATAAGGCCGCTATTAAATTTTCTTTTTGGGTTTTAACTTTCTAAAGGGTTTGGTTCATACTTTATCGAAACTGCTAGATGCAGGCTGCGCGGGTTTTCAAAACCTTAATAATGTTTTCAAAATAACGTTTATAAAATTTAAACAATCTTGAATAATGACAACTTAAAGTAGTTTTAACAAGAACTTTTCTCACCTTGCTAGTTTTATAAAATATCACCTAAGTCTCAACGCGTATTAAAAGGTTACATTCGTAGTTTAGGATCATGTGACACACCAGATCTGGTCATAGCGTCCAGACCGGGTTTGGGGTGTTACACATTAGCAATTGATCACAAAGTATAAATCATTGCCTATCCAATTAATATTATCTCATGCCAAGCAATTCTATTATCAATTAAATATAAGAGTACACATATGACAATTTGCAAATCAATCCATTCATCATTTTAATAAAATTGACCAATTCATTATAGTTGTCAAATGTCAAACTTTGTATCATTTAAACATCTCATACCATATATGAAATAAACCTATATACCTTTAACATTAAGCCATCCACTTTCATGATTAATTAACATTATCTCACCATTTAGCTTTCAGATCCGAACATGAATTCAACATCTAAACTTACAGGCCATTTACATTAAGTCATCCAAATAGGTTAGACATACTTAGATATTATGAATAACATCACTTGATAGTAAAGCAATTACATGCCACATATCATATTATAAGCATAAAACATTCCATAATCATTACATTTTCAAACTTATCCATTTTAATTATACTATATATCACTTGATGGAACTCTAGTAAAATGGACTCAGACACACGAGTGAAATTGATTGCTTGTTCGAGCTGAAATTACATCATGTTACCCATCTAAGCTAAACCTATGTTACATATTACCCAAGAATCTAGAACAATGTCAGAATTTGTTAAATAACCCAAGAATCGGCAACAATACTAGATTTCATTATAATCTGTAAAATCTCTAATCAAGCGTGCATATACCCTATTAACATGCCAATCATATCCTAGTCTTTTACTAAGTTCACACGGGTAACATTTATACATATATGCATTATCATACCTACATTCACTTTTATTCACCTATCACACCCTGTGTTCGATCACATTTGCAATTTAGTACATATATAATATCTCAAACATATTGACAACCATAATCCAATTCATCATGAAATCACATGTATTGCATACCATACAACTTATTTTTATTCATATACCATATCACAACACATAATTCAAGTAATCCATGCCATCTTTCTTTTTGTTCATTTTAGCATTTTATTTCAATATCCCACATCAAACTTAATCAAAACAATTCATACTATCACCATATACTTTTCAATGATCAATCAAGAAATTAACATGCATATGCAAGCATTTAAATCTATCCCGAATCATAAAAGTACAAACTGAAAATCTCGCATCATTCATCGACAACTCTCGCTTTTCCTTTTTCTTTCCCTTTCAATAACTCAACATCATATTTAACTATGTAAAATCATACAACAGATAAAAAATTATCAATTCCATCCAATTCAAATCCTAACATAAAGTCAAACATATTTTATATTTTATTCAATGCAGTCCCTAAACTCGAGAGAAGTATAACTCACGATTCCTAGCTTCGGATTAAAATATGATTTCACATATTCCCATTAGGAACTTATATTTTCTATTTATAACATAATTTCATGAAAATTTTTATATTTTTTCAATTTGGTCCCTAATGTAACAATGTTAACAAACAAGCTAAACTAACTTTACAATCTAGTCCCTTTCGTAATCTAAGCTTAATTTCTATCAATTTGAAGTCTAATCTTCAATTATTCAATGGAAACTTTCTAAAGCTTTAAAAAGTTATCAAATTGGTACATAGGCTAGCTAAATCTATAAAAGTTACAAGAAAATGACTTAATTATCATACCTAATTCATGGTTGTAACACCTCAAACCCAGCCTAGACGTTATGGTTGAATCTGGCGGTGTCACATTAGAGTGTTTTTTTGAAAACTTGTTCTTACTGATAAAATCTCGTTTGAAGGTTAAAGCCTCTTTGTTAATTCTTAAATCATCTTATTCATTTGTTAACCATTTAAATCGTCATTACTTTTAAAACATTGTTTGTTGCGGAAGCATTTCAACAGTGTTGCAAAAACATGATGTTTTGAAAACAGTTATCATTTTGGAAAACCACGCTCTACTTCTAACAGATATTAATCATAATAAATAAAAACCCAATTGAAAGCTAGAAAATTGGAGAGGCCTTATTACACAAATAGAAACCAAGAACGAAATTTAACAGTAAGTAAAAGCCCAATAAAAGAAAATAGGAGCAGTAGTGTGGCCACCTTCGAGTCCCTCGCAACACCAATCTGCCTAACGCTGGGGATCACCTGTACAGTTAAACAGTGGGTGAGTTTACGAAAACTTAGTGTGTAATCCCCTAATGTAATATCAATCAGACATACAAAATGTAGTAACAATCTAGGCCTGAGCCCATTAAAGAAATAGTATCAAGTGGGCCTTAGCCAATTACAGAATCAGACACAGAATTAGGTGGGCCTAAGCCCAATGCAGTATCAGTAAATAGAGCAGAAATGCAACAGAAATCCCATCCCAATCCAGCCAACACACCACTCCATGCCGCCAGTCACACCATGTGGGGAAAAATCGACCCACCCAGCCAACACACTAAGATTAACACCGGTTGTAGCACTAATCGATATCGCAGCAAAGCTACCAGTAAATAGGATGGCTACAAGCCATAAACAGGATGGCTAAAAGCGATAGACAGGATGGCTAAAAAGCCATAATCAGGATGGCAGAGCCATAATCAGGATGCGCAGAGCCATAATCAAGATGGTGTAGAGCCATAATCAGGATGGCTAGAAGCCATGCACTTCCTCCGTCAATAATCACTTATCCCCATGCAGAATGTCATGTCATCACATCATACGTGAATGTAGAATGTCATGCTCAATCATAGTCATATATATCACAGGCAAATCAATCATTTTACCTTTAGGGTATAACTGTCGTTTTCCTCTATAGGGGTATTACAGTCATTTCCATCAGAATGGGTCTAGACACACTTACTGACCCATCAGAAGGTCCACAGTCATCTCAGATGACTCATGAAACCTCAACAAACATAACGGTCTGAATGGGCCCAAGGCCCATCATGCGACTCACACGCCCGTGTGACCCACTAAGCCTAGAAACGACCTTATCCATGTGCGCAGCACAGACGTGTCCAATATTCCCACATATCCATAAGATTTACCTGTGTGGGGCCCACGAGCCCTTTGGGCCCACACGACCCATTTCAGCCCAACATGGCCCAAAATGGCCTAAGCCCATGAGATCGCTCATGGTGGCTTTTACAGACACATGCACACGTTTCGTGGACTCCATTCTTCACACGAGCGTTCGCACACTCATATGGCCTCAAAGCTTATTCTTTCGGCGTTTTAGCTTTTCGGCTTTTGTCGTTCCACAGTGTAAGCGGTGTCACTATCCACACACCTGATTGCGAAAAGCGCAGAAGCCAACGAACACCAACCTATATTGAATCAAACTACTTCGTTAGTTCTTAATCAATAGGGTTCATCACCCTTATTTAACACTTAATCCTAAAAAGATATGGATACTTGCCTTGATTGAATGAGAGAGTATCCCACGCTTAATTTGATTTGCGAAACTGATTACGAACTACTATAGAGACAATCTGCATTCCAAACGCTCTTATTTATCCAACATGGCATACGCTCATAGATTGAACCAAACGTGCAACCACTTACAGAAAATATAACCTGAGAGTAGTGAAGAGAACAATCGACCTCCTAACACCAAGTGTCCACCCACTACCATAATAATGTCAATAGCGAAAGGGAAAGTGTTAGAAAGAAGAGAAAGAAGAATAGTTGTTCATGATAGAAAGAAATAGTATGAGAGAGGAACTGAGTCTCAGTTATTACCACCAAAACTAACACCGCAGAAGGCAGACACAAAAATCAGTGCCACAAGAGAAAGAAATAATCGGCCGAATACACCCGCTTCCAAGAACCCGAGAGTAGATGTCAAGACCGACACCAAAAATGAAGAATGAAGAAGAAAGTTTCGGCCAAAGACTAAAACCAAAAGAAGTGTATATTCGGCCCAAAATTGAGAAAGAAAAGGAAAATAGTAAAGAAAATGGAGAGAGGGAAGAGAAGGATGCTTTCGGCTAAGATTGAAAGGGGGAGAGAAAAGCAGTCGATCAACAAAATGTGGGAAGATTGAGGGGGAGAAAGTCGGCTATGATGAGAGTAAAGGAAAAGAAGAGAATCAGTAGGGGTATAGAAGAACCAAAACGAGAAAACCCAAATGGTAACCAGAAATGTTCGATTGCCCAAGTAGAGAATGAAAAGGACTCGAGCAGTGACAGAAATTGCAAAAATGTGAAGAAAGAGCAAAATTGCACAGAATTTCCCCAAAATCGAAACTAAAGAATGCAAAAATAAAAGAACACTAGATAGCAACCGAAATTGAACACCTAAAGTCGCTATATGGCACAAACACATCCTACCAAAATATCTCTTATAATCTCTCCATGATTCACTCCACAAATCACTCAACATCTAATTTGAATTGCTTCCAACCACCTCATGACCACTTCAAACTCAGAATCTCAGTCCAACTCCCTCTCCTACATGGCTTAGGCAGCAAAATTAATACCCCCATTTGTTGCACCAATGCTCGAACCTCAGACCTCATGCACCACTCCTCACGCCACTTACCATTAGACCATTAGGCTTTTTGTGACATAAATCAACCACAATTATTTATAAGGCCTACAAGCTAGAGTCAAGGCTTACTAAAGAGAAAAACTAAAATTTTGCTAGAGCCTAGATTTGAACCCAGGACTTCTCAGAGACCCTCAAACACTCCTGATTCACTTAGCCACTAAAGCAACCATGCATTTATGCCATTTTCTTGCACAACTAAATATTTATGTGTCGTCTCCTAACTGTTCCCTTACTCAAGGCCCAATACTTCTAGGCCCAAATTCAGGGTGCTCCAATGGTCGAATGTACTTAAGAAAAGTTTGAAGCTTTTGCTAATTTTGGCTATGAAGGATGGCATAAATGAAAGAGATGGTGAACATCTTACTATCTTTTCTATTTATAGCCTAATTAGCCTTTAATTAGTTTAGTTTAATTACACTTTAACCTTAATAATTCTTTATTAATTAAGCTAATGTAACTTAACATCATCATCCACTATATCCATTTTAAAAATGGTTTAATTTCTATTCAAGTCATCTAGCCTTTTGTTAATTAAAACTCAATAGCGATTGGATTTTTACAATTTAATCCCTGAGCCTTAATTAACTACTTTTTTTAGCTAAATTACTTAATTGAATTTTAATATATTTTTATAATATCTCCTTAAATATTTTTATTTTACATTTATGGACTCAATTTACGGAAATGGGATTCTACAATCACATTTTCTAGCACTATTGATTTTGGGGTCGTTACAGCCTACATGCTTGCTTGGGTGGCAAGTAATCTTGCCCATATGTGTAACCCTACTGTGACCCTTTTTGTGTCACTTTAAGGCACATATATTTATTTAAGACTTTTAAATTAATTGTTTAATAAACCAATTAAATAATTTACACAAGTCCTATTTTAATCTCGTTAAAGTCAAGAAGACTTCACTGTATTAAAATGTACATTTAATTTTATTTAATTAATTTTATTCCATTCTAAATAATCCAATTAAATAGATATCCCTTGATTTTATCCCTTAATTTAGCTTTACTTCAGATTCATCATTTAATCTAATTAAATAGATATCTAAAGTGACTAAATTAATCTAATAATTAAACCAAGAAAACACATTACTTGTAACACCCAGCTTTCGGCAGGTCTTGGATTTGGCGGGTAAACCAAAACTAACCTGAATGGCATAGTGCTATCCACCCAATTATTGTTCTAGCATATAGATCAGACGCATAGTATGTATTAAATGATTAAGCTAGGGTTGTTCTTAAAATGTATTAAGTTATAAATAAGAAGAGATTTTGGTAAGAGTGTTGTAACACCCCTTACCCGTATCCAACACCGGGATAGGGTTCGAGGTGTTACCGGACTTAAACAAAAACATTCATACAAAACTAAACCATGAATTTTTGTCCAAATTTAAAACTTTTCACTTCCCATCTTAAAGTCCCTATTATGGGCCTACGAGGCCCAATACATACTTTAGGAGTGGTTTGGGACCAAACCGAGATCTTTGGAACACTTAGAGAAATTCTCTTCAAAATAGTGTCACACGCCTGTGTAACTTGGGACACACCCGTGTTGGTAGGCTGTGTGGTCACACACGACCGTGTCCCAACCCGTGTTAAAAACATCGAGCATTCTGTTTATGACGTAAGCATACAATTAGGGACACATGGCCAAGTCACACACCCATGTGCTAGGCTATGTCCTCCACACGGTTGAGACACACAGTGGTGTCTCTGCCCATGTGGCCAACACTTAGGCTATTTTCCAAGCCCTTTTGTTGCCCTTAATTATTTACACTCTTATACATTTCATAGACACATATCATCCCTAAATTATTCTTAATTTAATCATCAAATACCTATAATATATCATTATCCATTCATGACAAACAAACATGATCACATCACATAAGATCTCAGCACATGTATGCATAAATAGCTTTACATACTCTTAACCAGTATGAGTCAAATATCATGGCTATATACAATGCAGCAATATAAGTCAATACATTTGGCCAAATCACAAGAATACATATCACCAATAACTAAGTCTCTATGCATGACACTCACTCGAAAGCAATTAAGATTTGCCATTACCCCGAATTTACAATTTGATAGTGTGATGCTGCCTCCGACGGTCTCCAACCCCGAGCCAACCTGACAACACTAAGAGGAATGGAAAGGAGGGAGTAAGCTTTATAGCTTAGTAAGTTGGCATATAATAATAAGCAATTAATTAATATGATTTTCCAATCCTAACAATGTATTCTTAAGATAATACAATCATTGTTTCACATGATTCCACTATTTAATCATGTTCATCTTAGGCTATCTTCCTAAGTCACAGTCACTAAATTAATTATATCTTGATTTATGGAACTTAAAATTAAGATCCATAAATTTTAATTGAAACTAGACTTACATACCTTATTACCATAAAATTTTAAGAATTTTTGGTTTAGCCAATAAGTACAGTTTATTCTTTAAAATCTCCCCTATTTCACTATTCGACAGCTCTAATCTCTCTTCACTAAAAATTAATTATCTCATTGTACAGAATTTGGATAACATTCCCATTTGTTATATAAATTATAGCCCCTAATATTTTTGTAAAATTTTTAATAATTTTCCCAAATTGGAATAAGGGATTCCAAAATTAATCTAACTCTATCTCACTAAAATTTAAATATCTTAGAATATATAATTCTTTTGCTTATACAATTTCTTTTATAAGAAAATAAACTCAATAAGCTTTCATTTCATATCTTACTCAACCTCTAACTCAATTTCCACCGTTTTTGGTGATTTTTCAACATGACACCACTGCTATTGTCCAAAACTATCTTATTTTTAAGTTTCACTCTTTCATGCTTTCTTTATAATGGCTTTAATTGTAGAACTTACCTTTTATCAACTTTACCAAAGTTTGATCATATATCGAGCACATTGCTCATAATTTTACACATACATACCTGCACTTATTCATAAAACTTCATATTCACACTTACACATCTAAATGCATCATGGCATGAAGCACATTTATACACTAATTCATCTCAACACACGATCATTTTCACTTTCTATTACACTTTATCATATCATTTCGCTACCTATTGAACCATACAGAATTCTAAAGGATATTTAGAAAAGCTTGCACAAAGGTGCCACACTTATTTGTAGTCGAAGCTACCACTGATATGTAGCCGAAGCTACCACTTATCAGATTTCACTTAGATGCTCACTATCAAGCTATTTACGAGCCTGGTCACACAAGCTGATAGTCAGGACAAAGCTACCCAGTGCTGCTCACATAAGCTGACAGGTATCCATAATAAATGCAAGATTACCTAGCCACTAGTAGTCGTACATGACCAGCACCCGGAATCACATAAACACTTAATCACTTAAACACTTCGTTTCTTAGTGACATGTCACTCGTATCCTATTCGATTCCTAAGGTTCAATCGGGACTCTTCACACTTGTCGAAACTTTGTCAATAAACACTTAATCACATATCTCATGAAGATAGCTAACTCATAATTTCACATAATGATAATAATTATAATGAGCACCTTTAAACACAAAATTTCAATTCAGTCTCATGTTATCATGTATCATAGACATTTTTTTATCAATTCATATACATAGCACTTTAAACATTTAATTCAACATAAACAAATTAACATACCAGTTTAGGTTTCAAACAAACACTACAACAACATTGCATTATTATTATCACACCAACTTACCTCGAATACAAAAGCGACAATTATTCTAACTTAGTCCATAATCTCATTCTTCCCCGGTCTAAGCCCGAATTTCGTTTTTCTTGATCTAACTTATCAAATAACACTTATTTAACATTCACATTATTCACATTAGTCCAAAAATCACACTTTGAAAATTTTACATTTTTGCCCCTAAAGTTTCACATATTTACACTTTTGCCCCTAAGCTCGTAAAATGAAATGCATCCATTTTTCTCAATACCCAAGCCCAGTTGATTCATTTTCTCTCTTATAGCAGCTTACATTTTACACTATATCACATTTTATGCACAAGTTTTAAAACTTTTACAATTTGGTCCTTTTGGACGTTTTCACCGAAAATCACTTAGTAAAAATCATTTCTCTAACCATAAACATGCATAATCTACCATAATTCATCAAAATGCACAAATCTGTAACATGGGTCAAAACCTAGACCTTCATCATATCTCAAATAAATGGTAGAAATAGGTAGATTCTGTTACAAGGATTTCAAAAACGTGAAAATATTAAAAACGGGGATTGGATACACTTACTATTAAGCTTGAAAGCTTGAAAACCCTAGCCATGGCTTCCCCCATTCAAGTTTCGGCCAAGCAAGAAGATGGAAAAGGGTTTTGGGCTTTTATTTTGTCTTTTAGTTCATTTAATTGGCAAATGACCAAAATGCCCTTCACTTAAAACTTTGATATTTTACCCTTCCATGTCCATTTTGTCCAAAATTTTAGAATTTGGTAAAATTTCTATTTAAGGACCTCTAATTACTATTCCAATTCAATTTCATGCTAAAAGCTTCTAGAACTCAACTTTGACAACTTATTCGATTTGGTCCCTAAAATCAAATTGGACACTTTTAACATAAATTTTCTTCATGAAATTTTCAGGTATTGTACGCCTAGTTTATTGAGTTGTACTAGTTACGTTCCAATGTGGTAGTTGGAAATAAACAAAGGGATGAACCAGGAATATAAAAATTTAGATTTCTATTACAGCTATAGACCATTTATAAAGGTATCTTTGAAAGTGTATGACACGTGGTGGGTTCCGATAAGAGCTTGGGTTCTATATATAGATATCTAGGTTTAAAAAGAGGGAGCTTTCTTCTTCATTCTTTAAGAAGTATTTTTGTCTAGATCTAAAGGAACCCAAAATATTTTCTTCTCTCTCTTGAGCTAAATTTGTAGATTTGGATCTTTACCAGTGAATATACCACGTCAAGGTAAGATTTAATACTCAACATACTATGTTGTGAAGAGTAAATCTATTAGCCTTGGTACACCAGTAAAATAAAAGATAAAGAGGGTCATTCTTAGGGATTTCTCATGTTAAAACTGATGGAAAAATAGGTATATGAATAGATCTTGATGAGTTTCCTTATTCTATAACAGTAGTTGCTATTGGTTGCACGATAGAAGTTTGGATCTAAAGTTTTGAACTAATGTGGGTGAGAATTAGGTGAGTTTCTATGTTGACTCTTGTTTGTATGATAATGGTACTTGTAGATCTGTAAGAGAGTGGCTAAAAGATGATGTTGTGATCTTTGAGGCTACAGTATGCTATGTATGTGACCTTGTGTGTGGTTATTAAAGTACGTCTATGACCGTGCTAATGTTTGTTGAGAATGATATGCATACTTGGTATAGATCTATTGGGATCAAGTAAGTCGGTATAAAGTATAAGTATGATTGCACCTAGATGATTGGATTATTATATGCATCTTAGCTGTATATTATTCAAAATGTTCTAATGAGAGTGGGCCTGAGCATGATGAATCTGTGTCTGTCTTCACGAATTCACATAAAGGGGCCCATTGAGACTAAAAACATGATCTTTGTTATGAATATCTAAAAGTAAAGTCCATGGCCATGACACCATATCGTGTAAGACCACAATTAGGCTATGGCATCATATGAAAAAAGAACTAAAGGAAGGTGATTACCCAAAAGGGGTTCTCTACCTAACCCAGGACAATGAGGGGAAAACCTCACAAAATGTGAGTCTAGGTGAATTCCTTTCGTGAATATGCTAGAAAAAAGAAGCCTTTATGTCTATGTGTAAAAAAAGAAGCTTTTATGGTTATCTATAAAAGGGAAGTTTTTGTGACTATCTATGAAAAGGAAGTCTTCATGGCAATTTAAGAAGGGAATGACCTTGTGGCACACTCTAAAGAATGACCCTTGTGGCAACCGTCCAAAAGAAATGCCTCTGTGGCGGACCTTGGGAGAAAGCAATGGTATTCATGAAGAACTCTAAAGGAACAATAGTTTTAATAAACTCAGAAGGAAAAGAGTAATAGCCCGATTTAGGGCCTAAACGAGCAAGTGGTTTCGAAAACCACAAATTTGACTTAGAAAATTTATTGTGACTAAGTTTTAAAGTTTATAGTGTGATAAAATGATTGTGTGAAATTTTCGTTAAGAAATTTTATCGATTGGGTGTTCAATTTGATAATTAGGACTAAATTGCAATATATGAAAAATCTAAGTTCTAGAAGCTAAGGTACTTATTTGAAATGGTTTTTTAAAGCGGAGGTCCCTAAATGGCAATTAGACCATTATATTTTAATTTGGACAAAAATGGACAAGGATGGACAAAATACTAAAGGTTGTAATGAAATGCATTTTGGTCATTTGGTAATTAAAAGAGATACAAAAGGAAAATAGGCCAAAAACATGTTCATCTTCTTCATGTGTTGGCCGAATGTTTCTATGGACACCATGGCTAGGGTTTTCAAGCTTTCAAGCTCAATAGTAAGTGCATCCTAGCCCCATTTTTAATGTTCTTTACATTTTTAAGATCCCCATAACTCGGTTTAGATATTTCTACCATTATTTTGAACTAGGGTTTGAGTTTAAAAATTTACCCATGGATAGAATGCATGTTTTTTGATGTCTAATGGTAGAATATGAATGCTCGGTATGTAATAAACGACTTTTACTAAGTGATTTTCGATGAAATCGCATAAAAAGGGCTAGTTTGTAAAAAGTTGAGAAATGTATGAAAATGTGTGAATGAATTCAAGTTGTAGGCTGCAATAGTTATGAAAATGGTTTGGCTAGGCCTAAAATACAAGGAAATTGAATAAAAATCATTTTACGAGCCTAGGGGCAAAAGTGTAAATATGATAAAGTTTAGGGGCAAAAATGTAATTTTGCCATAATATGATTTTTGGACTGAATTGAACAGTATAATAATTTAATAAGTCAAATGTGATATTTTAGATGAAGAAAAATGAGGTTCGGACTTAGAACAGGAGAAAATCAAAGAAATTGACGATTTCATCCAATTGTTGTTTTCATGTCAAGGTAAGTGCGTGTGCTAAACATAAATGCTTATTTGTTGAATTGTTGAATTGATGAATAAATTTTAGATTTAATTATATTATTTTTAGTATAATGACAATCCAATGTTTGAGACTACCGAACGCAAAGTTGAACACTTTCGTTCGGTACTAAAAGATGTATTGACAGAAAGGACCATGAATGAGTCATGGCTAAGTGTGACTAAGTGAAATCGTGTAAGACCATAGTTAGTCTATGGCATCTAGATATGGCTTTATGTGAGATTGTGGAATAAAATAGCATTGATCATAAGGGTGGGCTGTGTGCAATACCACCATATACTTATGATTACCAGTGGGCTACGTGCGATACCACCGTGTGCTTATTATTACTAGTGGGTTGTGTGCAATACCACCATGTACTTATGATTACCAGTGGGCTGTGTGCGATATCACCGTGTGCTTATTATTACTGGTGGGCTGTGTGCGATACCACCATGTACTTATGATTACCGGTGGGCTGTGTGCGATACCACCGTGTGCTTATTATTATTGGTGGGTTGTGTGCGATACCACCGAGTACTTGTTATTAATAGTGGGCTGTGTGTGATACCACTGAGTATTTGTTATTATTGGTGGGCTGTGTGTGAAACCATCGTGTATCCGTTACCATTTCGAAGTGTTCATCGGGAGAATTTGTTAAGTGGAATTTCATGTGACGATGTGGTGATAAGTAAATGTGAATTGTGAGCAATGTGTTCGGTATGTGATCGAAATGTGGTAAGGTTGCAAACGAGTAAGATTTACATGTGAGTATGATTTTATGATGACCTTGTAATTATAGGTCTATACTTATGGTGTATGTAATGTGGTAAAATTGATTTGTGATATGTATGCTTAAAAGGAAGTTAAAACAAAGAAATCATAAAAGAGTAAATTAGCAATCAAACAGTTTTGAACAGCAGCAATTATGTTTCTTTGAAAAATCACAAAAAATGGTGAAAATTGAATTAGAGGTTGAATAAGATATGAAATTAGATCTCATTGAGTCTATTTTCATATAAAAGAAGCAAAGTCAGCAAAAGAATTTTATATGATGAGATATTTGAATTTTAGTGAGACAGGGTCAGAATGATTATGGAATCCCCTATTCTGACTTGGGAAATTCATTAAAAATTGTACAAAAATAATCAAGGGATATAAATTATATGCTTAAATTCCTTAATGAATCTAATTTCAAGAGAAACAAATAAGAACATCATTTGAGTTCTGTACAATGAGATAATTGATTCTTAGCGAAGAAGGGTTGGAATTATCAAACAGTGAAATAGGGGGGATTTTAAAGAATAAACTATATTTATTGGCTAAACCAAAAATTCTGGAATTTTATGGTAGGAAGATATATGAGTCTAGTTTCAGGGAAAATTGGCGAATCTTAATTTTGTGCTCTGTAGCTTCGAATAAAAATAATTTAGAGACTATGACTTGAGTAAACAGCTTGAGATGACATAGGTGAATATCGAAATTTATACAATAATGATGGTATTATTTTGACATCATATAATGAGGTTTACTAAAAGCAAGTTAATCAATTCTTATTGTTACATACGTACTTACTAAGCCTAATGCTTACTTCATTATTTTCTGGGTTTGTAATGTATTCAAGTTAGCTCGGGTTGGAAGCCATCAGAGAACCTATCACACTATCAAACTTTAAAATTTAGGTATCGATGATTTTATACTTAAGGCTATGGCATGTATAAGGAACTTGGTCATGTGTACATGTTATTATGAGTTAGACTAAAATATTGGCCTATGATATTTGAAGTTCATTATTGTATAATGTCATTCGATGTGGCCAATAAAATTGTTATGCTATAAGCTCACTATGATGTATTTCATAGTTGAGTAATATGTATGCTAAAACTTGTTAAGTGTGTGATGGGTGTTTTGGTAGCTTTATTATGTCATGAAATATGTTATTGAAGTTATGCTCAAGTATGGGCATGATATGATAGAGAATGCCTTGGAAAATAGCCAATTTCATGACCACATAGGTAGACGGCCGTGTATCTCAACTGTGTGGAGGACACGGTCCACCACACGGATGTGTGACTTGACCGTGTGACCCTAGATGGATGATGACGTCATAAACAGAAAGTTACACGGGTGGAAGACACGAGTGTGTCTTGGGCCACACGGGCGTGTGTGACCACATGGCCTATCCACACGGGCGTGTGACTCTCTAAAATATGAAAAATTTTTTAAACATTCCAAACTTTTTAAAAGTTCTCGGTTTAAGCCTGAATTGCCCCCAAAGCATTTTCTAGGCCTTATAGGCCCATTTTAGGGACTTGTTGATGTAATGTAAAAGTTTTAAATTTTAAATGAAAATTTATGTCTCGAATTTGTTCAATTGTAAGTGCTATTGTCTGATAACACCTCTACCATGTTTTGGTGTTGAACATAGGTAAAGGGTGTTACAAAAGGCCCCTCTGGTGTATCATGTTACGCCTTTGATTAGATATTCTAATGAGCTTCCCTTGTGGTGAGATTCGTATGAAATGTTATGGCGTAACCTGCATGGTTTTAAAAAAAGAATAGAGAAATTGGAATACGCTAGAGCATGTGGGGAATTCGAAGTATAGGTTAAGTAAAATTAAGAACAAACCTAACTAAGGGCTATGTCTAAACATTTGATGAAGGGCATCTATTAGTGAACAATAAGAAGAAAGGGTAGTAGAAGAAAGATGAGGTAAGGAAAGTGAATTCAAACATTGTTTTGCAAAGAGCATTGAGTAACAAAATCATGATTGAAATGGGTATGAAAAGAAGAAGTTTTGAAAGGATGAAGCCATTGTTGAAACTATGTTAAAGGAAAGTAACCATGATATAGTAGATAGAAGAAAGGATTATGTTTCATTAATGGTAAACTATCCCTAGTGACAAACAACTGAAGATTTTAAGAAAATGAGCTGATGGTGATGGACTATCTACCCGCTTAAGAAAATCAACGAAGAAGGTATAAATGATTATTTCTCACTAAGTTCTCATGAACTTATATAGATTGTGTTTTTTATTTCAAGTTGAATGTGTAGTTATGCCTAGGGGAAATGATGCTGAGACTATGCCCAAGGAGTGGTGTATCAGATTATTATACATACAGAGCAAGCTTTGATGGCGTGATCGAGTCTGATAGGCACATAGAAACCTTTAAATCAAGATAACGACATTAAACTAGGACATCATTTTAGTAATACTCTAATCAAATTTCCCATGTATTATAACTAAAATTCTTCAATGTTTATTCTTATGTATTGTATTATGAAGTCTTGTAATTAAGTAGTTCAAACTGATTATAATTTGTGTAAGTAGAGTTAAGTTACATATGTATTAGTGTGGTAATACCTAAGATTCGAATCAGGTTCAACAAATCGGGTTTGGGGTGTTACATTACTTCAATAAGTAAATTCAATGATTCATTTCTTATCATTCAATCATTTATAGTTCCATACAAGTGTTCATGTTTAACATAATCTATTTAAAGAGTTATTTTGAGCTAATGGAGGGACCGATTGGATATATATAATTAAGGCTTAAATAATTTCTAATTAAGTTCTAACTCTTCATCTATTAATCACAAGTTATTTAGTCATTGAGTCATTCCACTAAGCTACCATAGCTGAACTCCCTATTATATACCATGCATAAGCCATGTACTCAACTTACCAACTTTCAGCCCAATATTGTAAAAACTTAAGTTTTCAATACATTAAAGATCATGAGTTATAAAAACATGATCTATCACTTAGTATTTAGATAATTCACACCATGAACGTAACAAGTGAATAAATCCATAAACGAATTTAGGATACATTTAACTTGGGTCTTATCCAATGTATTTTAGTCCAGATAATCACATCTATGTCTCTATTTTTGGTAGTTAATCTTACTTCAATAGCAAATACAAGTTAGCTCCTCAATTGGACTCATAGATGACATAATATCCCCTATTTATTTGAATCATTTGCTCAATTAGATTCTGCGAACTATGGACAATTTAAATTATATACTAATATAAGTTGTTTTCTAATATTATAATCTACCTATATAATGCAACTTAATATTAATTAAAACTTAGGTAATCAATGAGTCAACATTTACTTATATATTTTTCTTTGCTTGCAAAAAAAAATAAAAAACCATTGAAGACAATATAAAATAAAAATAATGAACAATATTTGTTTATTTTCATGAATAATAAGTTTGGTTATTCAGTAATTTATAAAAAAAAATGATGAATTATTGCATTAAGGGTATTAAAAATCCTAGTAGGCTTAACATGAGCACAATTTTGATTTTGTTGTTTGGTTTTGAAATGAAGCTAAAAAAGTGGTCAAAAGCTCTCAAGCCAAGGGGGAAGTGAAAGGAACGGATGAGTAGTTGGGTGTTTAGTTTCTACATTCTAATTTTTGATAAATTGTGTTTTCACCTAAATTGAATGCTTAGTTTCCATGTTAAAATATTATTAACTAATTTGTTGATTAGGCATTGGTTGGTTGATTTTAGATGTGGTATGCTTGTATGTTGGAGTATATGTTCTTGTGGGAAATTAATTATTTAGAATAGTTGCTTGTGTCATTGAGTATAAAGTGATGTTATTGATATTTTGTATTGAACAGGGTTATTAAAATGCATGAATAATGGTTATGTTATTATTGATGACCCTATTAAATGATTTGGAAATTTATCGAGTATTGTTGGCATGCCGTAGGATATAGATTTCTTGAAAAATATTTGTCTACATATGAGTTTGCTCAATGCACCCAAGAGATTTGTATTTGGCATTATGTGCACTTTTAGTGTAGAGGTATGAGCTTCGAATATTTGTTCTATGTACTTGAAGCGAATTTCACACTTATTCATTTTTAGGGTTCAGATGGGTATCAACATATTCAAATACATTTCCAAGTTCATTTAATTAGGCTACTTTAATGAGAAACTGATAATCTAGTTTATAATGAGAATTGGCTCGTAAAACCCAGTTTTGACAAGTCATGAGTTATGCAAATAACCCGAAAGTAGTTGACTGGCGTATTCCTATCCATCTAACAGATGCTTTCGGCATATAGGTTGGGCGCATAGTTAACATTAGAGTATTATGCAAAGATTGTTCTCTAAATGTGGTAAGTTGTAAAGAAGAAGAGATTAGTACGAATGATGAGGATTTTTAGGTAAATTAAGGTATCGCTAAAGGTGTTGTATGCCCAATTTATCGGGATATCAAGTTAGTTACGTACTAACGAGGTAGATAAGATGAAATGAAAAAAATATAAAATATTGAATTTCCATATACTAATGTAAACCAATTTTATTAAGGCACTCTTGAAAGTTTAAGACACGTGTCAAGTTCCAATAAGGGCTTAGGTTATTTATATAGATAATTAGGTTAGAAAAGAGGGAGTTTTTCTTCTTATTTCCTCAAGAAGTATTGTTACCTGATCTTAATGAACTTACAATATCTCTCTCTCCTTCAAGCTGGAGTTGTAGATCTGGATCTTCATTAGTGATTACTCCATGACGAGGTAAGATTTATGACTTTGCCTATTATATTGTGAAAGAGTAAGTCCATTGGATCTAGTAAATCAATAAGATGAAGATATAATTCCTTACTTGGGGATTTTCAACATTAGACATGATGGAAAAGGGGTATATGAATAGATCTTGATGGGTTTTCATGCTCAACACTAGTAGTTGCTGCCGACTTGCATGGTAGAAGTTTGGATCTAGAGTTTTGAGTTACTGTAAGTGAGAATCAGGTGAGTCTCTGTACTGGCTCTTGCATATATATTGTCCATACAAGATACTTCCATGGTAGTTGATCGAACTATGAAATAAAAACTAGAAATGCCTAGGCAAAATGTTTTCTCAGGTTGCATGCAGAGTTTGTAACACCCATAACCCATTTCTATCGTCAAATTAGGGTTACGGAGCATTACCGTACAATAAGAAACATTGAAACATTTTATCATTTAATAATTAAATCACATCATAAACCATTCATATACATACATACTATCCCTAAATCGAGCCTTCGATGCCCTAAAAATAGCTTAGAAGCAAATCAGGACTAATTTGAAACAATACAGGAAGTTTAGGAAAAAAATGCA
The DNA here is from genome assembly GCA_020496765.1 of Gossypium stocksii. Taxonomy (NCBI): domain Eukaryota; kingdom Viridiplantae; phylum Streptophyta; class Magnoliopsida; order Malvales; family Malvaceae; genus Gossypium; species Gossypium stocksii. The sequence continues at coordinate 44,889,299 of CM035621.1, forward strand.
AAATTTGCAAAATAGGGGTCACACAGCCACACATGGCCCTAGGCTGTGTAACTTTCGAAATAGGGACACACAGTCGTGTCCCTGCCTATGTCCTCACCCTTGTAACTCACTAAGTAGGGTCACACGCCCGTGTGCCAAGCCGTGCAACTCTCTGAGTTGCCCCACACACCCCTATTTTAAGCTGTGTGCTAGGCCATGTAACTCACTGACTTGAACCTTAAGAAATCCCTAGATGACACACGGTCGTGTCATCAAGCTGTGTGCCTCACATGGCTGAGTCACACGCCCATGTCTCAGGCCGTGTGAACCCAATATTTCACCTAAACCAAGCCATTTCATACCAATACATGCATAACCTTTCAACCCATTTAAGCACACTTTAAAGGGACCTAAACAACACCAAAGCATACATCAAATTGCCATTTCAAGATCCTAATTTACCTAACCAATGTACCATTCAAAGGCACCTCAAACATACCAAAACATAATATGCCATCACAAGTCCTAATTTTTAAGCATCATAATCTAGCTCAATTACTTACCAAAACATACCACATATTGACCATTCTCAAACCATTTAAACATACTATAAAAGACCTTATAAACATGCATAGCAAGGTAACCAAAGTGACATAATTAGTAAAGGCATCAAATGGTACCAAACCAACACAATTTCCAAAAGTTTATACATGCCAAAGCACCACCAACACATTTATCAAAATAACATTACAAATCACCCTATACATGCCATTATAAACCTTGGGAAAAATGCTCAAAAACTATCGAATTAACTACAAGATAGTGTGATAGAACTCCAACGAGCTTCTAACCAAGTCGAGCTTCCGATATTCTATAAAACAAAGGAAAACAACTACGTAAGCAACAAGTGCTTAGTAAGCTCGTATAAACTTAAGCATAACTTACCATTTCAATATTACCATACATAAATTAAACATAACTCATTATCAATGCAATAAGCTTAGAAATGTCTATCCAACATCACCAACTCACAAATTAGTAAGTTTTTCCATGATATAAAGAAATCAACCATAAGAACAACATTATATAGTTCATGTTTCCATTTATTAAGTCATGATTCACTCTAACTACATACTTACCTTTCTGTTCCCTTTTCTTGCCCGTTGAACAATATAGAATTTCATCAGATACTTAAGAAAGCTTACATGAAGTGTGCTTTTACATATAACCATAACATTTCCTTTTACATTATTGCTCAGATAAGCTATGAAATGGGAATACTCACACGAGCTATGGGTCAAAATGTAAGTTACACGATGTTACTCACACGAGCTGTGGAGAATCCGTAACAAATGCAGGACCTCAGCCATCAGTAGGACATTCAAGACCAACAGCCGAAACATGAAATCCCTAATGACATGTCATTTGCATCCTAAGAATTCTTATGGTTCAATGGGGACTTATTATCCGTCAATTTGTTATAGCATCCATGCATTTATATATCGATCATTTACATTAAGCATAACATAGCTGTAATAGGCCCAATTTGCCCAAGCCCATAACATGTCCAAAAATAAAATAGAATAAATCAAAAAAACCAATAAATAATGTCCTTTTTTTTAGTTCAGTCCATATAAGCCCAACAATAAACATGACCCAATACCAAACTTAAAACCCAATACATGCCAGCCCAAATTTTACAAGCCCAAAGACCAAAATAAAAAAGAAAATATTAGGGTTTCAGAAAACCCTAGCTTCAGCCGCCGCCGCCGTAACCTCTCCACGTAGGGCCTCCACATGCACCACCATCGCTCCACGCCATCACCGCCGGACATACCTGCAGAAAAAGCAAAAATAACAACGCCAAAATACAGCAGAGAAATCACAAAAAATAGAAAGAAATCATTTTTGTAATTTCGTTTTCTTCGGCTATAAAAGCCAATGTACGAATTCTGTAAAGGGGGGATTTTTTTTCATTACTAATACAATACACAAAAATAAAAGACAGAGATACGAGTGTATTGAAATAAAAAAGAGAAAGATTTTACCTTTTTTGGTTTTTCGGCCATCGGCGGTGGCGGCGGCATCGGCAGTGGTCCAGTGACCGGAGCCTTGTTGGACAATGGGGGCCTTGAGAGAAAATAGGGAGAGCTTTTGAAGTTTTTTTTTTAAACAAAGATGAAAATGAATTTTTTTTAGGCAAAAAGTGACTTATATAGCCCCCCAAAACGACGTCGTTTTGGGATTGGCCTTAAATGCCCAAAACGACGTCGCTTCATGCAACCCGATCCAACCGACCCGACCCACCATTAGGATCCGCGTGTTTTTGATAATTGGGCTATTTGTGCTCACAGTCCTTCTGCATTTTATTTCTTTTACAATCAAGTTTCTTTCATGTTAAATTTTGCCCGGTAATTTACTTCGGTTTTCAATTAAGTCCGCCTTGAAGCTGCACGTTTTGAAGGAAGGGATTATTTCCCAATTTGGTCCCTCCTCATTAATTGCGCGTTCATTAAAGTCCCCTTCCTTTTTTATTATCATTAATTCGCCCCAAAATTTTGTTTTAAGGTTCAATTTAGTCCTTTTTTTTTCATTTTTGTTGCTATTTTATTTTTAAATTAATTAATGTTAATATTATTATGATTATGATATCTGTTATATTTATGATTATTATATTTATTTATTATTACTTTTATTATACTATTAAATCGATTTATTTAATGTATAATATTTATTAGTTTGTTTATTTACTTATCTTTTTTTTAAAATATATATATATATAATTTTACCTTATTTTCACCTTTTTTTTTTTGCAAATTCATATTTCATTTATTTATTTTCAGTTTTTACGTAGTATCTCTTTTAAATTGTTTTGTTTATTTCTTTTTGTATTATTATTGAATTTTTTATATTATTATTTTAAGCTATCTTATATATATTATTCATTTTAACTATTTTCTATAATGTTTCTTTAAATTGTTTCATTATAAATTATTTTCATATATTATTTATTTTAAGTTCTTTATTGTTTATTTAAACGTGCATATATCATTTATTCTAAAGTTTGTCATACTTCATTTTTTTTTAAATCATTTTAGTATTTTATTGATTCGTTTTTGTACATTATTCATTGTGAACTCATTTGTTATCATTTTAAATTGTTTTATGCTTAATTTCAATTTGCTCCATATTATCTGTCTTTAAATTGCTATATATGTTATTCATTTGTCTTTGATTATCATGTTAATATTTAAGTAGTGTATACATGCGATTATCACGAATTAACTCATTAGTGTGTTGAATCTTATTTGCATGGCAATTTCATTTGTGCATCACTGTTTTAAAAATGTATTTCATTTAATTGTCACATTTTATCCAAAAGTTTTTTTTAAATAAGGCAACGTTTTGTGTTTAGAAATTCGAAAAATAGTGCCCTAACGTGCTGGGTTTCGATTTTCCGTTTGGCTAAACAACCAAATATCCTTTTAATGAATTTTGTAAACCATGAGATGATTTTGGTTACGAGGGCTTAAAACATCGTGTCCTAACATGCTAGATGTGATGTTTGTATCCTTTTGGAACAAAGGAATCTTGAGTTTCAACTCAAATTGTTCAAGTTTTTTAAAAAGATCATGTTTTAAAACCTTTTCGAATTTTCGACATTAAGACACAAGACTAATCAATTCGGTACCAATTTTGGGCGTTACGAGGGTGCTAATCCTCCCTCGTACGTAACTGACTCCTGAACCCTTTTCTTGAATTTCGTAGGTCAAAATCAATGTTTTGAAATAAAACGTTTTATAAGGTGATCCGATCACACCTAAAAAAATTGGTGGCAACTCCCATTTTCGTTTATAAAATCGACCCCGTTTTTCAAAATTAAAAATGGTTTCGACAGCTTGGCGACTCCACTGGGGATGTTAAGAGAGTCAAGCCGTAAAGTTTATTATTTTTTGTCATAATGTCGAAATTTTGAAAGATTAGTTTTAAAAAGAAATCATGCATCTTTTGTTACATTTGGTTGATTTTGTAAATATTGCCGCATTGCATTACATGATCGTTGTGGTGACACCCTCTAAGTGGGAGTGAGAAGCTACGCCTTCGTGAGGTTTTCACCTCCACATGGGCTCATAGATCGCTTCCAAGATACATCCGTACCTATGTCTCCGTAATATTTTCATCTTCGCATGGCCATAGGGAAATGTGTCCCCCTAAACTGAACTTGGTCCATATGAGCCTATAATGGGTGAGGATCGAGGAATCTGCTGGTTCAGGTACCCTTTTCCTTAGAACCAAAAACACATATAGTAAACTCTAAGAGCTCGCCTTAGGTAGTACGATGGTAGCCCATAGTAGCTACCTATATAGGTGTTTGTTTATTCCTTGCTTTCTTTTTATACATAACACTGACTAGTTTTATTTTGTTATCATTGCATGTCATTTAAAAAGGTGTCGATTCACGATTCGATTTCTAAATTAGGGAGTTTTGTTATGGAGAATGAATTTCTTGATAAAGTGGAGGACAACACTACAGTCCATGCATGGTCAGAGAATACCCAATTAGGAAAAGGAGATAGCATCCTTGAGGGATATACATCGAAGTTGTGGGACTTCACTTGCATTAGTGCGGCACGGAATGAGCTTCAGGAATTGAAAGATATATGGGCCCAATGGGATGACGAGACTAAGTAGCTGTTCTACCATAACTATGGTGGTCTACCCTACTTGCTTGACGTTAAAGTGGACAAGCATTTGTTTTGGGCTATGGCTCAGTTTTGGAACCCTGCCTATAATTTTTTCACTTTAGGGAAGGTGGATTTAGTACCCACTATGGAGGAGTACTTATGAGTGGTCCCATCAGAGTTAGAAATTATAAAGCAAGGTTTTGAAAGAAAGAGTTTGAAGTTCGAAAAGAGGATAGAGAAGTTGGAAGAAAGAAAATGTACCTGAGATTAGACGCGGATGTTCAGAAACTAGAGACTGAAAGAGTAAGAAAAGAGAAGAGGAAGATAGAGGAAGATCGAGATGATTTAAAGACAGAATACAAAAAGATACAGCTGTCGATAAAAAGAGCCAGATTAGAGAGACTTCGGAGCAGTGGCAACATGAGATTCAAGAGGAATAAGCCAAAGCTGGTCAATGGGAGAGAAAGTGTCAAGAAATTCAGGCACAAAACCATGCTCTAGAAAGGAGGTTGGCAGAAAGTCAGAAGGAGAAATGTGGATTAAAAGCTAAAGTGGCTGAACTTGGACTATCGCTTCATCTCCACCGAATTCGTAATTCTACGATTGAGTTAAAGTCAAGTCTGAACAAGATCGAGGAAATAAAGGGCAAGATTGAAGGGTTGGAGTCAACATTGCAAAATTGAGAACTTTGGATCAAGCATCTTGAAACAAGAAAAGGACATTTGAAGGGAGAGCTTCAACATTTTCAGGATCAAGTTAGAAATAGGGATTATCTCATGGGAGAAGCCATAGCTCAGATTCGAGAGGTAGCCGACTATCTATAGACCCTAGCAGTACAGGCAGATACATTGAGCGTGAAATATGAGCCACAGTCAGATTGTGGTCAAGAGTTAGCCTTGTTGTTTAAGAGGGGTAAAGCTTTAGGCCTTAGGGCGAAAGTGTATTTGTAATCCGTTTTGTGTAAAGATTTTTATTTTCTAAATAAAGTTTTCTAAATGAAACAAATTAGAATCGATATCTTTTTGCATTCATGCATTTGCATTACATCGCATCATATGCATTCAAATTCATAAAAAGACCCTAATTAGTTGAAGTTATTACAGAGAGAAAGAGAGAGAGAGCTAACCTGGAAAACACGGAACAAAAGTTGGAGAGACTAGAGCAAAGGAAAATGCAAGAACAATTGACCAAATTTCAACAAGATATACGTGATCAAATGTTAGAGTTCCAAAGAAATGTGATTGGTCCGTTAAGACAGTTACTAGCCGAAGGGTTTGAAAAGGGGAAAAGCCCAGTAGGTCAACAGTGGGGATATCAATGAAGACCTCATCTATCCCCTAGGTTTTACCTTAATAAGCATCCAAACCCAACTAGACGCGCGTCCGCAAAGGGTACCCGTAATTATCAGACCCCAACAGCAGCAGGCCGGAATGTCGGCACCAGTAAACTACTTGATAGGCTCAGGTCCCAATCCAGGGAGCAATCCAACCAACCCAAGACTGAATTCAGAAAAAGGCCAAATTACGCCCATCCCAATCATGTATAGGGAGCTGTACCAAATTTTGTTTGATGCACACGTGGTATCCCCTTTCCACCTAAAACCTATACAACCCTCATACCCTAAATAGTATGACACGAACACCCAATGTGAATACCATGCGGGAATCACAGGACATTCAATTGAGAATTGCACTGCTTTCAAAAAGGTGATCGAAAGACTTGTCAAAATAGGGGTTGTCAAATTCAAGGATCCTTCTAGTGCAGAAAATCCGTTACTCAATCATGTTGTTAAAGGGGTAAATATTATGATGGAAAAGGGCATGAGTTCCAAGAATGTGTCGAGTTCAAGGCTTTAGTGCAAGACTTGATATTGGGGGATCTAAATGACGTATTCGAAGAGGGAACCAAGGAATAAAGGTTTTCAAGCCCTTGCATATTTGGGAGTGTTTTGAACAACGAGACTGTGGAAGTGATCCTTATATTTTTAAGGTTAATCTAGAGTAATATTCAAAACACGCTTGTTGCATTAAGCCTAGAGGCAATAAGAATCCTTTTGTGAAATTGGCTTGTGTCCGAAATTTGTATTTCAATATAATGCATCTTTTTGAATAAATATTCTTTATTCTTTCCATGTATAGTTTCTTTTGTTCTTTAGACTTTCTTTCAGATATTCTTTTATTCATGATCATACCAATAATAATTCATAGAATCATTTATTCTTTGAAATTTTCCATCATACCTACATTAGGTCCCCAGATATCAATGACATGAGTGACGTTGCTATTGACTCAGAATCTCCTTTTTGAGTGAGATATGTGTCTAGGGGGATCTCAGGACATTGAAGATGACAAAGATTGTAACCTTATTTCTTGATTTGTTAGGAATGGTAGAATAAGATGATCCTACTTTACAAAAGGATCAATAAACATTGTGAACCTAGGGGAAGAATAACAGGAAAAGATTGGAGCTTGTAAAAGTGAGACTTCATTGAGTTACTCAAAGAATTCAAAGATGTCTTCGCACGATTATATCGAGGTATGACTGGACTACTAAGATCCGTGGATGCTTTTAAGGCTGAAAGAGATCCATGGGACGCATGCAGGTAGTTTCACAATGGCTAGGCTGAATATGAGGTTCGAGCACTACTGGTCTACCGTGGAAAGGGATTGCATCAATTATACGGCAAATGCCGAATTAAAGAAGACAAGGTTTATGTAACTCCTCTATTTCCTTCATACATATGGGGCATGGATGTTATGAGGCCAATCTCATCAAAAGCTCCCAGCAGACATCGAATCATCAAGAGGGTAAATGTTGCTTCATATGTCAATATTGTAAAGTTGATAGTCATCAAATTTTCCAAAAAAAAAGAGAGAGATCAATTGCAGAAAACGTCGTGTTTTATAGTGCACAATTGTGCAATGTCAAAAGTTAATAGTCTGTTCAAAGATCAAGCGCCATGCAGTAAAGGTTGCCAAAAAAAAGAACAACAGAAATTATGGAAGATGACTGAGACTTGTAAAGATTGGCATAAGAAGCTACCACTTACTCTTTATGCTTACGTCGACCAGGACTTTCACTGGGGCAACACCTTTCCCGTTAGTTTATGGAATAGAGGTGGTTCTCCCCATGGAAATCGAGATTCTTTTTTTCCAAGCTTTGATTGAGTCAGGAATTGGATGAAGTAAAAGGAAAAGGTTTGAATGTATTCATCATAGTCAAATATGCCAGAAATGGATGATGCTGAGTTATAACGAAAAAGGTTCACCCAAAGGAATTCCATGATGGGAACCTGATATTGAGGAAGATCCTCTATACAAAAGGATTTCAAAGGAAAATGAATGCCTAAGAACTTTATGTGGTAAATGAGGCTTTCCCCGGAGGAGCACTGATTTTTTATTGAGATAAACTTATCAAATCCTGTAAATTGGATTTAATTCAGAGATACCTAAAAGAGGAGAGGCCAAGGTGAAAACCTACAAAGGGCGCTTTGTGACCTTCAAAAAAAAGAAAGAAAAAGAAAATGGAGAGGCCAAGGTAAAAACCTGCAAAGGGTGCCTTGAGACCAAGGGGTTTTGAGTTGAAAACCTAAAAAGGGTGACTCAAATTTTGATAAAAATGGGGCATACGGTAGTCTTGCTATGCTTAAATTGATAATAAAGAAGTGTGTTACGTCTTAGGGCATCGAAAAAGTACTCTGGATCCCCTAAAACACATATTAAGCTCCAAAGGGTCTTCAAGAGGTTGGTACAAAGAAGCTCAGATTGCGATATCTGGGGCACCTACTTTTTATCTTACCCATTATTTGCTATCTTATTCTTTTTAAAGATACATCCTAATAACCTTCTTCTTAATTGCATTTGCTATCCCTGATTGACTTGCTCACTTTGAGCTATGCACCTAATTTTCTTCTTGTCCATTGTTATGAAATTTTTTCAAGCATTTTGCATTGAAATAACAATTAATGGACTAATTATACTTTCATAAAAAGAGTTTTGCATATTACTCTGGTGGTCACTAAATAATAGAAGAACCTGAAACAGAACTATTGTTTAGAACTCACCAAGCTTAAGGGTTGGAAATATTTAAACTCAAAGGGAGTTTACCTCTTCGAATTTTCTGTCAAAGATATTGGTTGATCAAAAGACTGGACAATACGTGGGTGATGCAATTCCAACAGAAAATAAGCAATGACAACCCATGCGTAGAAGGGATCATTCTCGAAAAGAAAAATGATATTCTGCATTCCTGCGAGTATCATGCATGCACGTTTGATTAGGTCACTTGGGGAGTGATCAGTGGATGGAACGGGTTACAGGAACAAGATACAAGTCCTATACCTTTGAGTTGTAGTGCGAACGAATTGAAAAGGTTTCAAATCCTATAATATTGAACCGCGGAGGAATGGCTTAAAAGCGGCACAAGTTTTGTGTCCCCAAGGTTCAAGTAGAGTGAGCCCCAAAATTTCTATGGGTCAAATTATTTGAGCAAAATATGACACTTCAAGAGAAATAAAGATGAAATCTTGATGAATAAATGAGTGATGACATCCGAAATAGAAATCATTCTCATAAAATTTTTGTATCATAGTATGTTTAATTAGAAGCATTTGACTCATTTTGATCATGGCATCCTAATCATTAGGCATAAGCATATACCCATTCTACAGGTTATGTCCTCTAGGGGACAATGTAGATCGAAGATTGAAAATTTAGCATCCTTGAATTTGCAAGGAGCAAGTTAAAGACAACAGATCTGGCAATCCCTGAGTTTCAAGGGAGCAGATCGAAGATTGAAAATCTGGCATCCTTGAGTTTACAAGGAGCAGGTTGAAGATAGCAGATCTGGCAATCTCTGAGTTTGCAGGGAGCAGATCGAAGATAGCAGATCTGGCAATCCCTGAGTTTGCAGGGAGCAGATCAAAGATAGCAGATCTGGCGATCCCTGAGTGTACAGAGAGCAGATCGAAGATAGCAAGATCTGGCGATCCCTGAGTTTGCAGGGAGCAGATCGAAGATAGCAGATCTGGCAATCCCTGAGTTTGCAGGGAGCAGATTGAAGATTGAAAATCTAGTATCCTTGAGTTTGCAAGGAGCAGGTTGAAGACAGCAGATCTGGCAATCCCTGAGTTTGCAGGGAGCAGATCGAAGATTGAAAATCTGGCATCCTTGAGTTTGCAAGGAGCAGGTTGAAGACAGCAGATCTGGCAATCCCTGAGTTTACAGGGAGCAGATCGAAGATAGCAAATCTGGTGATTCCTGAGTTTGCAGGGAGCAGATCAAAGATTGAAGATACAAGTTTGGCATCCCTGAGGCTGCAGGGAGTAGACTAAAGATAGTAGATCTGGCTTTCTTGAAGTTGCAGGAGCAGATCAAAGATTTGAGTCTGGCATCCCTGAGGTTGCAGGGAGCAGATTGAAGATAGCAGATCTGGCTTTCTTGAAGTTGCAGGAGCAGATCGGAGAGTTGATTCTTAAGTTTGCAGTAGAGCAGACTAAAGATAGCATATCTGGCTTTCCTGAAGTTGCAGGAGCAGATCGAAGATTTGAGTCTGGCATCATTAAGGTTGCAGGGAGCAGATTAAAGATAGCAGATCTGGCTTTCTTGAAGTTGCAGAAGCAGATTGGAGAGTAGAGTCTTGAGTTTGCAGTGGAGCAGACTAAAGATAGCAGATATTGCCTTCCTAAAGTTGCAGGGAAGCAGATTGAAGCTGTCTGATTTATAGACCAATACCTCTGAAGTTGCAGATGGATTGGAAGTTATTTGAAGAAAGCAAGGACCAAGAAGTCAAGACTCGGTAAGATCGGGCAAAATTGGTCCTTTTATAGTCTTTGCTCTATTCTCGTTTCATGACAATGAGCAAAGAGGGGCAGCTATAATAGGCCCAATTTGCCCGGGCCAATAACATAGTCCAAAAATAAAATAGAATAAATCAAAAAAACCAATAAATAATGTCCTTTTTTTTAGTTTAATCCATATAAGCCCAACAATAAACATAAACCAATACCAAACTTAAAACCTAATACATACCAGCCCAAATTTTACAAGCCCAAAGACCAAAATAAAAAAGAAAATATTAGGGTTTCAGAAAACCCTAGCCGCTGCCGCCGTCGCCGCAACTTTCCATGTACGGCCTCCACGTGCACCACCATCGCTCCACGCCATCACTGCCAGACATACCTGCAAAAAAAGTGGAAATAACAACGCCAAAATACAGCAGAGAAATCACAAAAAAATGGAAAGAAATCATTTTTGTAATTTCGTTTTCTTCGACTATAAAGGCCAATGTATGAATTCTGTAAAGGGGGATTTTTTTTTCATTACTAATACAATACACAAAAACAAAAGACAGAGAAGGGTGATTTTTTGTTTTTGTTTCAGATTTATTTTGTTGTTTAAAATCGTATATTTTTTATTTTTGTTTTCCTTTATTTTTATTCGAAGAACCTACATATGTACTCATATTTAAAAAAAATAATATATACGAGTGTATTGAAATAAAAAAGAGAAAGATTTTACCTTTTTTTGGTTTTTCGACCACCGTGTATGGTGGCCGGCGGCAGCAGCGGCGGTGCTCCGGTGACCAGAACCTTGCCGAACAATGGGGGCCTTGAGAGAACATGGGGAGAGCTTTTGAAGTTTTTTTTTTAAGCAAAGATGAAAATGAATTTTTTTAGGCAAAAAGTGACTTATATAGCCCCCAAAACGATGTCGTTTTGGGATTGGCCTTAAACGCCCAAAACGACGTCGTTTCATGCAACCCGATCCAACTGACCCGACCCACCATCAGGATCCACGTGTTTTTGATAATTGGGTTATTTGCGCTCGCGGTCCTTCCGCATTTTATTTCTTTTACAATCAAGTTTCTTTCATGTTAAATTTTGCCCGGTAATTTACTTCGGTTTTCAATTAAGTCCGCCTTAAAGCTGCGCTTTTTGAAGGAAGAGATTATTTCCCATTTTGGTCCCTCCTCATTAATCGCGCGTTCATTTAAGTCCTCTTCCTTTTTTATTATCATTAATTCGCCCCAAAATTTTGTTTTAAGGTTCAGTTTAGTCTTTTTTTTCATTTTTGTTGCTATTTTATTTTTAAATTAATTAATGTTAATATTATTATGATTATGATATCTGTTATATTTATGATTAGTATATTTATTTATTTATTATTACTGTTATTATACTATTAAATCGATTTATTTAATGTATAATATTTATTAGTTTGTTTATTTACTTATCTTTTTTCAAAAAATATATATATAATTTTACCTTATTTTCACCTTTTTTTTTTTGAAAATTCATATTTCATTTATTTATTTTAAGTTTTTACGTAGAATCTCTTTTAAATTGTTTTGTTTATTTCTTTTTGTATTATTATTGAATTTTTTTATATTATTATTTTAAGCTATCTTATATATATGATTCATTTTAATTGTTTTCTATAATGTTTATTTAAATTGTTTCATTGTAAATTATTTTCATATGTTATTTATTTTAAGTTCTTTATTGTTTATTTAAACGTGCATATATCATTTATTTTAAAGTTTGTCATACTTCATTTTTTTTTAAATCATTTTAGTATTTTATTGATTCTTTTTTTTTACATTATTCATTATGAACTCATTTGTTATCATTTTAAATTGTTTTTTGCTTAATTTCAATTTGCTCCATATTATTTGTCTTTAAATTGCTATATATGTTATTCATTTGTCTTTGATTATCATGTTAATATTTAATTAGTGTATACATGTGATTATCACGAATTAACTCATTAGTGTGTTGAATCTTATTTGCATGGCAATTTCATTTGTGCATCATTGTTTTAAAAATGTATTTCATTTTATTGTCACATTTTATCCAAATTTTTTTTTAAATAAGGCAATGTTTTGTGTTTAGAAATTCGGAAAATAGTGCCCTAACGTGCTGGGTTTCGATTTTCCATTTGGCTAAACAACCAAGTATCCTTTTAATGAATTTTGTAAACCATGAGATGATTTTGGTTACAAGGGCTTAAAACATCGTGTCCTAACGTGCTGGATGTGATGTTTGTATCCTTTCTGAACAAAGGAATCTCGAGTTTCAACTCAAATTGTTCAAGTTTTTTAAAAAGGTCATGTTTTAAAATCTTTTTGAATTTTCGACATTAAGACAAAAGACTAATCAATTCGGTACCAATTTTGGGAGTTACGAGGGTGCTAATCCTTCCTCATACGTAACCGACTCCCGAACCCTTTTCTTGAATTTCGTAGGCCAAAATCAATGTTTTGAAATAAAATGTTTTATAAGGTGATCCGATCACACCTAAAAAGATTGGTGGCGACTGCCGTTTTCATTTATAAAATCGACCCCGTTTTTCAAAATTAAAAATGGTTTTCGAAAATAGTAAACATTCAATTTAAATAACATTAACGCGATAACCATTCATACAAACTTACCTCTATAATTAGGGCATAGTAGTTAAATCGAGCTAATCCGAAGCTTTTGCTTTTTCTCGATCTAGGTCCGTACATGGTTTCTCTTGATCTAAATAGGTCATTTCAATCAATTAAATACTTCTAGTATTCAATTTAATCGGTATTTCATATTTATGCAAAATTACCAATTTGCCCCAAAAATTTTAACTTTTCACAATTTAATTCTTAAGCTTATAACTTAAAATCTAACCATTTTAACCCAAATCCATGTTAAAAAAAACAAGGAAGGGACCTCGGAACAACCCATAATTACCATCGTTTCACCATAAAACCTTAAAATTTATATCTTTAACAAGTTAGTCCCTATTTCCAAAATTCATCAAAAATCACTTAACAAAACTTGTTTATTTTACAACAAAGATTCATAATCTATCATTTAACATCAAAACCTACTCAAAAACATCCATGACTTAACCCTCAACTTTTAACAGTTCTACAAGTTAACCCCCGGGCTAGCTAGATTAAGTTACAACGAACTCAAAAAAATAAAAATTATTAGAAACGGGATGAAAAACACATAACATGCACTATAAAGAACCTAGCCAAACCAAGCACTTATCCATGGAGGTTTTCTTCTATTAAAATCGATTTAGGGTTAAGAAATAAAAGATGATACCTATTTTCTTTTAGTTTATTTTAAACTTAATTACCTAATTACCATTTTAACCTCAAAAATTTATCATAATTTCATCAAAACCATATCCATAACTATCCACTAATTCATCAAATGTTCTAATTACCATTCAAGTCCTTTAGTTTATAATTCCATAGCCATTTGACCCCTTTAGCAAATAGAACTCAACTTTAAGCTTTTTATGATTTAGTCCTTTTCACTTAATTAACCATTTAAACATCTAAATTTCTTAATGAAGTTTTAATACAACCTTAATATAGTCCTGAAAACATTAAAATAATAATTTACTCGTTAGAATTGTAGTCCCAAAACCACTATTTTTTATATCACTAAAAATAAGTTGTTACATAGTTTGTATGAGATTGACAAGTATGTGAAATTTGAGCATAGTTGTATGACACACTTGAACTGCATGTCATGAAGTGTATGATTAGTGACTTAAAGTGTTGTGTCTTAAGCAATGTTAGTACATGAAGAGTTTGTCAAGTAAGTCTGTGTCTGTTCACCATAGGGGAGTCTAAAGAGATCTGTCGAGACAGAAAAAATGATCTCTGATATGAATATTGAAAGAAAAGCCCATGGACATGGCACCTTCTGGAAGGAACTAAAGGATGGTGATTACCCAATGGGGTTATTTGTGTGTCCCAAGACGATGATGGGCAAACCTCACATAATTTGAGTTTAGACAAATCCATATCATAAACATGTTAGGAAAGGAATGCCTTTGTGGCGAATCATGAAGGGATAGCCTCTTTGGTGAACCTTGCAATGATAGCCTATATGGCATAATATGAAAGAAACGCCTTTGTGGTGAATCATGAAGGGATAGCCTCTATGGTGAACCCTACAACAAAACCTTTGTGGCTGAATGTGAAAGGAATGCCTTTGTCACAAACTCCGTAAAGAATGCCTTTGTGGCACAATCTTAAGAATCACCCTTATAGCAGAAAATGAATCAATAGCTTGTGTGACAAATTTTGACGTGATAGCCTTTGTGGCGTATCTTAGTAAGGCTTGCAAAGGCATAACCTAAAGGAATGATTCTTGGAAAACTTTGTATTGAACAATTTTGGCGCATTCAACATGGCTTGTAAGTGTGATTAGAAAGGTCAGTATGGTATGGTCTGTGACAGTCCGATTGACCCTAATTGAAACAGTGGTTTCAGGACCACGAATTCGAGTTAGAAAAATATTTTAATATTATTTTTTGTGTTTAAAATGTATGAATTTGTGTGTGCTAAATTTTCATTTAAAAATTTTATCGTTTGGATGCCCAATTAAATAAAAAGGACTAAATCGCGTAAATTAAAAATTTGGTAGTTTAATGTATAATGGGCTACAATGCTACTAGCTTTTTAAGTGGAGGTAGTTAAGTTGCAAATAATCCTTTTGAGTTAGTGGAGGTCGTATATACCCTTAACATATGTGTTTTAGCTATTAATCTTTAAAGGGCAAAATAGGAATATGAAATAATATTTATGATTAATAAAACATAAAGCTTATATTATAATTTTATAATATCATCTCCTTCACTGAAACTAAACAAAAGAAAAAAAAGAAAAGAGTTTGAGACATTCGGACTTTGTTGAGCTCAATCAAGGTATGTTTTATTTTCGGTTTTTGATAATTTTACCATTTTTGAGATCGTTTCTATGAAATATTCAAAGCCCATATCCCAATTTCTGATTTTGATGATGATTTCGTGTTCTTCCATTATTGATATTTTGATGAATTTTGTGTTTGATATTGTTAAATAAAAGTTATGTGATAGATTAACAAGTTTGTATTGGAACTTTTGGATGAAATTGAGTAAATAGGGCTTAATTGCAAAAATAGTAAATAGAGGGACAAAACTATGAAATAAATGAAATGTGAGGATTTGTATGTGTATAAGGAGTATTCGGCCTAGTCATAGCATGAACAAATTATGCTTGTTTTATGTTTTGTGAATTTTGGACTTAATTACTAAATGTGTAAAATGTTTGGGGAAAAAGTGCAATTTGCCCATTTATGTGTTTTTGAATGAATTTGGTTGAATATTTGATTAAAAAATTTTAACTTATATCAATTTAGATCAAGAAAAGAGAAACTCATATTTCGATCGGGGAAAGACCAAAATAGTCGAGTAGTTAATTAATACAATTCGTCGATATCCGAGGTAAGTCAATAAGCAATTAAGCGTTTTGTTTTGAATGAAAATTTGTTTAAAATGTTAAATTTGAATATATAGTTAAATGGAATGATAGCTGAATGTAGTGTGGTTGGAGTTAGAATATTTAAGTTATTTGGACAAAGTTTTGATATTGAAAAGTGGTATGGAAAATGTATGATAAGTGAAATTCTTATAAGTGAAAATGTAATTGAGTTGACTGTGAATAAGTGATATTCAGGCTTGAAACCTAGCAAGCTTTGTGCTGGTGAAAACAATGGGCTTTATGCCTAGCAGGCTTAATGCCAGTGTATAAAAATCGAGCTTTACGCCTAGCAGGCTTTGTGTCAGTGTGAATTCAGGTTTATACCTAGTAGGCTTGTTGCCGGTGAATTATAAAGAGTTTATACTTACGAAATTTATGCTTACGAAGCTTTATGCTGAAGTGGTAATTGCATACTTTAAACGAGCTAAGGTGAACTGATATGTGTTAGTTAGTTGTTCTTGTGTGATAAGGTAAGTTGGCTATTGTATTTGTGATGCAAATTATATGAGATGAAAATGAAAGTTAATGAATTCATGGAATTATGTATTCAGCCAAACATTAACATATGTGATATCATAGTTGAGATTTATGAGTTGAAATATATATTATGAATACAATCAGTTTAGAATGTGAATGTGACTTTAAAAGTAAAAGAAAGCCTTGTTTATTATTATATCTATATTTGGCCTAGACGAATTGAAGTATGGCTATATGTTTGATATATTGAATTTGGTACATCGATTAAGTATATGTGGATCTGATAATATGAAATGGTTTTTATATCATTGATTCATTAATGTTATTGAGTTGTACATTTGCTTATGACTTACTAAGCTATAATAGCTTATTGTGTGACAACCCGAATCAGGGGCTAGTAGGAATAGTGGTTTCATAACCACAAATCTGAAGTGAGAATTTTTAAGTATGTGAATTTTTTTGATGATATCTGTTTGATTAAATATTAGAGTCAAGATACTATATGAAAATTTTACTGTATTAATGTTTGATTGCTCGATAAGGACTAAATTGAGAAAAGTGTAAAATTTGCCTATTAGTTGATAATTTGACTTGATTGAATTGTTGCATGAAATAGGAAGCTTTTATGTGACAATAAAACCTTTAGTGAGTGTTATGGACCAAAATAGCCTTACATGGAAAAATATCTTAGAAATAGATGGAAGGGCATTTTTGTTAAATGTTAATAAAAGACAAAATAAGATGAATAAAACATCATCTTCTCCATGGAAAAGTCCCCATGTTCAGCCGAAAATCTCTACCTCCATAGCCAAGGGTTTCAAAATTTTTCAAGCTTCCATGTTTGGTCCCTTTTTCAATTATTTTTGTATTTTTAGACTCCTTGAAGCTTATATTTCATGATTTTACCATTTATTTGAAGAAATTTTGAGGTCTAGAAATTTACCCATTTGTGATAGAAGTTTGTTTAGCTCCCTAATGGTAGATAATGAATGATTATTGTATTATACATATGTTTTAATGGATGAAATTGATTGAAGTGCAAAAAAAATGACTAAATCGTAGAGATTACAAATTCTTCCTAAATGTGTGCAATAATGGGATTTTAAGTGTTATAATTGTGGAAATGGGTTATATAAGCCCATGGAATAAAGAAAATGAAATTTTAATGTCTGAGGGACTAATTAGTAATTATCAAAAAGTTGAAGGGTATATTTGGAAATTTACCCCAAATGTGAACTGTGTCTGTATTGAATTAGATAATTGATATTTGTGTTATATGTGTTAATTTAGATCAAGAACGGTCTGAAAGAACCCGTCATAAGGGAAAACAGAAAGCTCTCAACTAATTTCGAGAATTAGTCCTTTTTGGCAATCTAGGTAAGTTATATGTAATTCTAGTGAATTTGATTAGTTCTGTTAGAATATCTGCTTATATGATGATACATGGACAATTGCTCTGTGAGGTGATTGAATGTATAGAAAATAGTATTGACTGTAAATTCCGATTGATCACTATGTATACTTCTAAAACTACTGATTTATGTATTATCTGTAAATGATTGAGCAAGTAGGAATAGACATAGATATAGGTGACATGTCACTTAAGACCTACTGTTCCGACTGTTATAGTTACCCGGGCGCTAGGTAGTTTTACATGTGTTGCAAACACCTGTCAGCTTATGTGAGCAGGCATGTGGTTAACTTCTGTACTGTTACTAATTGTAGCTTCGGCTACCACACTGATTGTAGCTTCGGCTACCTTACTGTTAGTAGTCTCAACTACTTCATGGCTTCGCCATGTCTGTATAACACTTATGTGCTAATCTCGGTATATCTATTCATATTTCGAAATTGCTCAATGGGGATTAGATTAACCGTATTGTGATGAAGTGATTGTACAGATGAACTGAAAAATGGTACGGTATACTGAGAATGTTATTGTCAGCCATGTTCATAGTTGACATGTGGAATGAACACAAAGAGTAAGCTATTTGTATAAAGATATATGATAGCATTTATGATGCTAATTTAATTATATATTGAATTGATTCATTGCTATGAATTTCATATGGCTTACTAAGCTGTTGTAGCTTACCCTTTTTTTTTCTTTCCTCTGTAGACCTTGAGCTTGTCGAATTGGGCTTGTAAAGTCGGAGCCACGCAATGTATTATCAAGCTTCTTTTGGGTATAGAATTCTTTTTGTGAGTAAGTTATGGCATGTATAGAGCAATGGTGGTTGTAAATAGTTATTTTTGTAAGCCTAAATTACATTACTCGTATGATATTTTGTTATTAATGGTTTAACGAAGTTTTCTTTTAAATAAAACTTATCTTGATATGGCTAGTCGATTTATATTTGTGTTTACATGTGTTTTGAGAAGGCTAAGGCTTGGTATATAGCCTAACATGGCCTACTTGGCCGGGTACACGGGCGTGCGCCATGACCGTGGGTGACACACGGCCTGACCCCACGGGTGTGCCCCTGGACCGTGCTTTCCCTGCACCTCGATTCAAAATTTTATTGTACCACACGGGTATGAGACACAGTTGTGTGTCCCAACCGTGTAGGGTACACGGCCCCCAAACGACCGTGTGGGGTGGCCATGGCTAAATTGATAGTTTCGACCATGGTCTCTGGACATGGGCGTGTAAAGGCCACACGGTCTTATCACATGGCCGTGCTATGTGTCACACAGGCGTGTGACGTGGTTTCAAAAGTGAAAAATTTTCTGGGTTTCCAACGCGATAGGATTCGAATCCTAATCATCCGAAATGTTAGTATTGCGATAGTAAACCCTCCGATAAGGGTAAAATTTTAATGATTTGGGTGAAATCATGAGTCTATAATCCTATAAGTCCGGTAACGCTCATTAGTCGATTCTGATGACGGTTTCAGCTAAAGGGTGTTACATTTTATTGGTATCAGAGCTACAGTTTAGTCGATTTTCAGACTAACGTAGCTAGTGTGGTAGTTTGTCTATAAATGACATAAATTGAACTTGATAGTGTGTTGGCTCTTGACCATTTTAAAATTATTTTTCTGTGTAGTTATGGATCCTAATCGTGATGTGGCGGATGGCACCCAAAGTAATGCGCCTGCTCCCGCTCAAGGGATAGCGCCTGTTGATTCTGGACCTACGGGTCAAAGTCAAGGTGAGGAGGCCCGAGCAGACTTCCTCCACATGATGAATGAATGGTATACTAAATTCATTCGGGCAAGTTCGAATGCTCAACCCCCTTCACCCCCTCCTATACCTCGACCTGCTCCCATAGCTCCTCCACAACCAGAGGTAGTACAATTGACTAAGCCTCCCATGGATAAGATTAGAAAGTATGGGGCTGAAGAGTTCCGAGCTAATGTGAATGATGATCGGGAGAAGGCCGAGTTTTGGTTGGAGAACACTATTAGAGTGTTGGATGAATTGTCGTGTACTCCTGAGGAGAATCTGAAATGTGTTGTATCTCTTTTAAGAGATTCTACTTATCACTGGTGGAAGACGTTGATATCGGTGGTACCACGAGAGAGGGTTACTTGGAATTTCTTTCAAGAAGAGTTTAGAAAGAAGTATATTAGCCAGTGCTTCATAGATCAGAAAAGAAAAGAAATCCTTGAATTGAAGCAAGGCCGATTAACTGTAGCCGAGTATGAAAGAGAATTTGTTAAGTTGAGTAAGTATGCTCAAGAATGTGTGCCTAATGAGGCTACCTTGTGTAAAAGATTCGAAGATGGACTTAATGAAGATATCCGACTACTAATTGGCATTTTAGAAATTAAAGAATTTGTGGTAATGGTTGAAAGAGCCATTAAGGTTGAAGAACTGAGTAAAGAAAATAGAAAAGTTGAAAATGAAAATAGAGAGGCTCGAAAGAGAACAATGACTAAATCATTTCAATCTTAGTCGAAAAAGTTGAAAGAGACGAGTCCCCGATCGAACGTTCCTACTGGTCATTCCCGTCGAGACTGTGATAGGCGATATACGGGTTCTAAGACCCAGGCCACTTTGGTAGCTAGTGCCAGAAGCGTCAAGTCTGATAGACTAGAGTGTATACATTATGGAAAGAGACATTAGGGTGAATGTTACGTGATTAACCGAGCTTGTTTCCGTTGTGGATCTCAAGACCATTTCGTGAAAGATTGCCCAAAGCCAGAAGAGCCAGAAAAGCCACAAAATGTGAGACCGAGCAACGTATCTAGAGGGAGACCCCCAAGAAATATGGGAACTTGGAATAGTGGTAAAGGCACAACGAGGGATACTACTGTGAGATCTGAAGTGAGAGCTCCGGCGAGAACTTATGCTATTTGAGCCCGAGAGGAGGCGTCCTCCCTCGAAGTGATGACTGGTATATTTTCTCTTTACGGTACCTTTGTTCTTGCTTTGATTGACCCTGGCTCTACTAATTCGTATGTATGTATGAGTAAAATATCTGATGAGAATTTGTATGTTGAATTTACTGAGCATGTGGTACAAGTTTCAAATCCGTTAGGAAAGCATGTGTTAGTTGATAAAATTTGTAGAAATTGCCCTCTTATGATTCATGGTCATTATTTTCCTATTGATTTGATGCTGTTGCCTTTTGATGAATTTGATATTATTTTGGGAATAGATTGGTTGTAGACAGAAAACTCTGGAATTGAAATGTGATGATGGTAAGGTACGAGAAGTCAAAACCGATAAGTTTGAGTTGACGCCAACTATAATTTCTACTATGTCTACTTCTAAGTGTCTGAAAGGAGGATGTGCAGTTATCTCGCGTATGTTTTGAATACTGAATTATCTGAAAGAAAGATTGAATCTGTACCTGTTGTGTATGAATTCGTAGATGTATTTCCAAAGGAATTGCCTAGTTTACCCCCAGATAGAGAGGTGGAATTTGGTATAGAGTTGCATCTTGGTACTACTCCGATATCGATTGCTCCTTACAGAATGGCGCCCGTGGAATTGAAAGAACTGAAGGTACAGTTGCAAGAGTTAACCGATAGAGGGTTAGTAAGACTGAGCTTTTCACCGTGGGGTGCTCTGGTGTTATTTGTTAAGAAGAAGGATGGATTATTGAGACTTTGTATTGATTACCGATAGCTTAATAAAGTAACTGTGAAGAACAAGTATCCGTTGCCTAGAATTGATGATTTATTTGATCAATTAAAAGATGCTACCGTGTTTTCTAAAATTGATCTAAGGTCCGGGTACTATCAATTGAAAGTTAAAGAAGGAGATGTGCCAAAAACTACTTTTAGAACTCGATATGGTCATTATGAGTTCTTAGTAATGCCCTTCGGTCTGACCAATGCTCCGGCTATCTTTATGGATCTAATAAACTAAATCTTTCGGCCCTATTTGGACAAATTTGTAGTGGTTTTCATAGATGACATATTAGCTTACTCTCCGAGTGAGTCTAAACACGCTGAACATCTACGAATCGTATTACAGATCTTATGGGAAAAGAAACTATTTGCTAAATTCAGCAAAAGTGAATTTTGGCTCCGGAAAGTTAGATTTTTGGGGCATGTTGTATCCGGTGAGGGGATACGAGTGGATCCGAGGAAAATTTTAGCTATTTTAGAATGGAAGCCTCCGAAGACTGTGTCTGAGATTAGAAATTTTCTGGGTTTGGCTGGCTATTACCGTTGATTTGGTGAAGGCTTTTCAACGATAGCGTCTCCGATGACTAAATTGTTGCAAAAAGGTAGTAAGTTTGAATGGACCGAAGAGTGTCAACAGAGTTTTGATAAATTGAGGAAATGTTTGACAGAAGCACCAATTTTGATCCTTCCAGAATCGGGAAAGGAATTTGTAGTGTATAGTGATGCCTCTTTAATTAGACTCGGGTGTGTACTAATGCAAGAGTCTAATTAAAGAGGGAAAAGTGATAGCTTATGCTTCTCGACAGCTGAAACCGCACGAACGGAATTATCCTACTCGTGACTTAGAGCTAGCTGCCATTGTCTTTGCACTGAAAATATGGCAACATTATTTGTATGGTGAGAGATGTCGTGTGTATACCGATCATAAAAGCCTAAAATATGTGATGACATAGAAAGATTTGAATTTACGTCAGAGAAGGTGGTTAGAACTGTTGAAGGATTATGAATTGGTGATAGACTATCATCTGGGAAAGGCTAACGTGGTCACGGATGCCTTGAGTAGAAAGTCCCTCTTTGTTTTATGAGCTATGAATGTGAGATTTGAAATGTTTGACAGTAGTGCCTTGATTGCGGAATTATTAATTAGGCCAGTGTTTTTACAAGAAATTTGTGAGGCTCAGAAAGTAAACAATGAGTTGCAAAATAAAAGAGAACAGTGTTTTGAGAATGAAGATTCTGAATTTAGTGTAGATCCGAATGGCTGCCTAATGTACTGTGACCAATTATGTGTACCGAGAAATTCTGAATTGATTAATAAAATTCTGCATGAAGCTCATAGTAGTGGTATGGTAATACACCCTGGTAGTGTAAAAATGTATAACAATCTGAAGAAACTGTATTGGTGGCCAGGTATATATCTCTGAATTTGTGTCAAAATGTCTGATCTATCAACAAGTGAAAGCTAAACATCAAGTGTCATCTGGATTACTACAACCAATTTTAATTCCTGAATGGAAATGGGATCGAGTAACAATGGTTTTGTATCTGGTTTGCCTCTGACATCGAGGAAGAAAAACTCAGTTTGGGTAATAGTGGATCGATTAACTAAATCAACTCATTTTATTCCAATCCGTACTGACTTTTCACTTGATAAGCTGGCTGAACTGTATATTGCTAAAAAAGTACGATTGCATGGTGTGCCACTGTCCATAATTTTGGACCGAGATCCACGGTATACTTCAAGGTTTTGGAAGAAGTTACAAGATGCCTTAGGTACAAAATTGAATTTTAGTACAACATTCCATCCTCAAACGGACGGACAATCTGAAAGAGTAATTCAAGTATTAGAGGATATGCTTAGATGTTGTATTTTGGAGTTCGAGAGTAGTTGGGGCAGATATTTGCCGCTGACTAAATTTGCGTATAACAACAGTTATCAGTCCAGTATAAAAATAGCACCGTATGAAGCGTTGTATGGGCGGAAGTGTCGAACTCCACTGTATTGGACCGAATTGAGTGAGCAACAACTTCATGGGGTTGATTTGATAAAAGAGACCGAAGAAAAAGTAAAGATAATTCGAGATAATCTAAAACTACATCGGACCGACAGAAATCGTATGCGGATTTAAAAAGGAAAGAGATTGAATTTCAAGTGGATGATAAAGTATTTCTGAAAGTGTCACCGTGGAAGAAAATTCTGAGATTTCGCCGTAAGGGTAAATTGAGTCCACGTTTTATTGGCCCGTATGAAATATTTGAGAAAATTGGCCCCGTAGCCTACCGTTTAGCTTTGCCATCTGAATTGCACAGAATCCATAATGTATTTCATGCTTCTATGTTACGACGTTACCAATCAGATCCGACACATGTGATTTCACCAACTGAGGTAGAAATTAGGTCAGATATGACTTATGAAGAGGAACCAGTTAAGATTCAGTCTCGAGAGATAAAACAGTTAAGAAACAAGGAAATACCGTTAGTAAAAGTATTGTGGCAAAGGCATGGCGTGGAAGAAGCAACGTGGGAAACCGAAGGAGCCATGAGGAAGCAGTACGCTCAACTATTCACTGGTAAGATTTTCGAGGACGAAAATCCCTAAGGGGGAGAGAATTGTGACAACCCGAATCAGGGGCTAGTCGGAATAGTGGTTTCATAGCCACAAATCCGAAGTGAGAATTTTTAAGTATGTGAATTTTTTTGATGATATCTGTTTGATTAAATATTAGAGTCAAGATACTATATGAAAATTTTATTGTATTAATGTTTGATTGCTCGATAAGGACTAAATTGAGAAAAGTATAAAATGTGCCTATTAGTTGATAATTGGACTTGATTGAATTATTGCATGAAATAGGAAGCTTTTATGTGACAATAAAACCTTTAGTGAGTGTTATGGACCAAAATAGCCTTACATGGAAAAATATCTTAGAAATAGATAGAAGGGCATTTTTGTTAAATGTGAGTAAAAGACAAAATAAGATGAATAAAACATCATCTTCTCCATGGAAAAGTCTTCATGTTCAGCCGAAAATCTCTACCTCCATAACCAAGGGTTTCAAAATTTTTCAAGCTTCCATGTTTGGTCCCGTTTTCAATTATTTTTGCATTTTTGGACTCCTTGAAGCTTATATTTCATGATTTTACCATTTATTTGAAGAAAAATTAAGGTCTAGAAATTTACCCATTTGTGATAGAAGTTTGTTTAGCTCCCTAATGGTAGATAATGAATGATTATTGTATTATACATATGTTTTAATGGATGAAATTGATTGAAGTGCAAAAAAAAATGACTAAATTGTAGAGATTACAAATTGTTCCTAAATGTGTGCAATAATGGGATTTTAAGTGTTATAATTGTGAAAATGGGTTACATAAGCCCATGGAATAAAGAAAATGAAATTTTAATGTCTGAGGGACTAATTAGTAATTATCGAAAAGTTCAAGGTAAATTTGGAAATTTACCCCAAATGTGAACTGTGTCTGTATTGAATTAGATAATTGATATTTGTGTTATATGTGTTAATTTAGATCAAGAACGGTCTGAAAGAACTCGTGATAAGGGAAAACAGAAAGCTCTCGACTAATTTCGAGAATTAGTCCTTTTTGGCAATCTAGGTAAGTTATATGTAATTCTAGCGAATTTGATTAGTTCTGTTAGAATATCTGCTTATATGATGATACATGGACAATTACTCTGTGAGGTGATTGAATGTATGGAAAATAGTATTGACTGTAAATTCCGATTGATCACTGTGTATACTTCTGAAACTACTGATTTATGTATTATCTGTAAATCCTGATTGAGCAAGTAGGAATAGACATAGATATAGGTGACATGTCACTTAAGACCTACTGTTCCGACTGTTATAGTTACCCGGGCGCTAGGTAGTTTTGCATGTGTTACAAACACCTGTCAGCTTATGTGAGCAGGCCTGTGGTTAACTTCTGTACTGTTACTAATTGTAGCTTCAGCTACCGCACTGATTGTAGCTTCGGCTACCTTACTGTTAGTAGTCTCAACTACTTCATGGCTTCGCCATGTCTGTATAACACTTATGTGCTAATCTCGGTATATTTATTCATATTCTGAAATTGCTGAATGGGAATTAGATTAACCGTATTGTGATGAAGTGATTGTACAGATGAACTGAAAAATGGTACGGTATACTGAGAATGTTATTGTCAAGCATGTTCATGGTTGACATGTGGAATGAACACAAAAAGTAAGCTATTTGTATAAAGATATATGATAACATCTATGATGCTAATTTAATTATATATTGAATTGATTCATTGCTATGAATTTCATATGGCTTACTAAGCTGTTGTAGCTTACCCCTTTTCTTTTTCTTTCCTCTGTAGACCTTGAGCTTGTCAAATTGGGATTGTAAAGTCGGAGCCACGCAACGCACTATTAAGCTTCTTTTGGGTATAGAATTCTTTTTGAGAGTAAATTATGGCATGTATAGAGCAATGGTGGTTGTAAACAGTTATTTTTGTATGCCTAAATTACATTACTCGTATGATATTTTGTTATTAATGGTTTAATGAAGTTTTCTTTTGAGTAAAACTTATCTTGAAATGGCTAGTCGGTTTATATTTTTGTTTGCATGTGTTTTGAGAAGGCCAAGGCTTGGTATATAGCCTAACACGGCCTACTTGGCAGGGTACACGGGCGTGTGCCATGACCGTGGGTGACACACAGCCTGACCCCACGGGTGTGACCCTAGACCGTGCTTTCCCTGCACCTCGATTCAAAATTTTATTGCACCACACGGGCATGAGACACGGCCGTTTGTCCCAACCGTATGGGGTACACGGCCCCCAAATGACCGTGTGGGGTGGCCGTTGCTAAATTGACAGTTTCGACCACGGTCTCTAGACATGGGCGTGTGAAGGCCACACGGTCTTATCACACGTCGTGCTATGTGTCACACGGGCGTGTGACGTGGTTTCAAAAGTGAAAAATTTTCCGGGTTTCCGACGCGATAGGATTCGAATCCTAATCATCCGAAATGTTAGTATTGCGATAATAAACCCTCCGATAAGGGTAAAATTTTAATGATTTGGGTGAAATCATGAGTCTGTAATCCGATAAGTCCGGTAACACTCGCTACTCTATTCCGATGACGGTTTCAGGTAAGGGGTGTTACATATTGTGTGTATATGTTTGTTTTTGTTTTATAGATTTTTAGAGGTTGTTACGTGCTCGAGGATCGTCAGGGAAGTCATCCACACTATCGTTTGATTATCAGTATTTTGAGAAGCTAAACTTGCAACATATGGCATGTATATGCTAAACTATCTTATGAATATGTTTGATTTTGACTTGTATATATGTATAAGCCACGTAAAAATGGCTTGTTCATTTTGTTAAGTATAGTTTCAAGTTTTGATTAGGTGATGTGGTTGATATGTGAGATTATGGTATATTTATTTTGCTTTGGTCTATAATTAAATGTTAAGTATGTTTGATGTGGTTAGTTAAAAGTGAAAGAATTATTGATTTTGAATATGAGACATGAAGGTTAGGTGTTGATATGTTTGAGAAGATTTTTGTAATGTTATAGTAGTATATATTAATTGATGAAAGTATTCGGGTAAATAGTTGCTTTAGACAATGAATATATTTGATAGAGATTCGGCTATGCTATGTTTTTATATATGACTTTGTTAAAATTTATGTCTTATGCTTATGATGTATATATATAATTATGAGTGTTTATATTTGGTTAATGAATGAAAGACTGAACTATATATGATATGATTTGGATATAGGTATTCGGCTTTTAACATGAAAAATTGAATTAAGATGTGTCATATGGTATTTGCAAATTGATTTATTTTGTCTATAAGGTCTATTGATTTGAATGCTTGCAAAATGATTATGAATTAAAATTTAATTCTATGAAAAGCCTTAAATGTGGAATTTGTATTGTAATGAAAGGGTTATGGAATAAGTCATGAATGTTCGGTATGTATGTGTTCAGCTAATATTCAATTGAAGTGACCAAATGAATAATATATTACATTTTATAAGCCATGAATATTTGCTTACAAAAGTGGTATATGCGCATAGCTACTTGCACTTTGAGTATTACACCATTTGATGTTCTTTTAAATTTGTCTTAATTAATTTAAGATTTGGTATGTTTTGTCATGTGTTAATTATGATAATGTCATATATATTAATTAATTATAATCATGTTATTTAAATCATTTAGTTAATATACACTTGTGAAGAAGTATGAAACGATATTTTTGAAGTATAGAATGATAAGACATATGTTCTAATATCATGATGTATGTGCATGGTGATTATAATGTAATGAGTTATTTTATAACTTTGATCTTTTAAATAATTTGAATGAAGTATTTATAAGATTCGAATAGTGTAATTGAGATTATATGCTCAATGTGGATTTGGTTAAATTTTGAGGTATAACTTGTATGTGTATTAAGATTTATAATGTATGTTTAATGTTTATTATTTGACATATATTTTAATCATATGAATATAACATGTATGATTATGTAATTGTTTGAATATCGTGTTTAGTCTTATAATACCTTGTAACCTTATTCCGGCGATGGATACGGGTTAGGGGTGTTACATAGTGTCTCTATAGGCTACGATAAAGTGTCATGCAAGACTGTGATTCAGATGAGATATAGAAAAAGTGATGGGTAAATGTAAAAGAAGCATATTCTATGTAAAGACTTTTCTAATTGTATATAAGAAGGAATGTACATGTTATGTATAGATGATCAAACATGGATTGTGGAACAACAGCTTAAAGTTACGTATACAAGAGTGACGGTGATTCGATCATATGGGTATCTGTAAAGACTCATGAAAGATCATATTGAAAGAGGTAAGTGGCGTATTGAAGATGTTAATGGGTAAGAAATGAGCTCCCAGCAAGGTATAGTATATGACTGGTAAATGAGAATAGAAATTGAGGGAATATTCGCAGTGACTAAGTTTAATGTTCAAAATGATATGATCATCTAAATAAGTCACCAGTTGAGATGTGCAAAAATGACACAGGTAAATGATGTCTTCCTCACTAAGTTCTTACGAACTTATATGGGTGTGTTTTGTTACAGGTGAATTAATTTAAGTTCACGTCAATAGGGAAGATGCCAAGGCTACACCTAAGGAGTGGTGTATTTGGCTGTTATGCATACAGAGCGTGTTGGTGGCATATTCAAAACCTAAATTGTCATTGAGAATCCCATACCTTGAGGTGCTTGTAATGGAATAGGATTCCAAATTAAATATCGTTGTAATTTAGTTACCCCGCGTCGTAGTTGTGTATTTACTTATGTATTTTAGTTTGAGATTTTATGGTCAAGCAAGTTGTCTTTATTGCTAAATTGTATAAGTAAATTAAGCTTATATCTGTATTTGTGTGGTAATACCCAAGATCCGAATCCAATTGATCGAATCGGGTTGATCGAATTGGGTTGAGGATGTTACATGGTTATTAAACGAGTATGTTTGTCATTATTGTGTTATGTGACTAAGTATGCAATATGAGTTAAGGTAATATGTAATGGTCATATAACCATAATATGTATACTTGTATGATTCTATGTATGATTTTGATTATATGATAAAAGAAGTTGGATTATTTTAATTGATGCATGTTTAGAATGCTTTCAATTTAGATTTAACATAAAGTTTCATTAGAAATTGGTTATGCACCACTAAGCTTAAGTGGAAAAGTTCAACGTGTGGATTGCAAGTTACAAGAAGTTTAGAGTTAGTTATTAAGTCTAGCAACATCTTTTTCAAGGATATCTCAACAAGTTAACTTGATTTGTAATATTTTTAATCTTTAGTACTCTATGACATGTGCCTAGGCTAAGTCTTGTTCTTGGGATACAATTGATTGGAACTTTCGTGATATTCTTGCATATTTGGAATATTTGGTACATATTTGATATATTTGGAAATTTTGATGCATCAATTATGATCATTTATTAAGAAATTTTGATGTTTGCATGTTGACTCAAGTTGCTATTTAAGTACTTAAAGGGTCAATTCTTCATTTAATGTGTTTCTATGTATGAAATAATATGTTTCGGAAATGTTTTAACATGGCATTCTTATCGGCATTATGTTGGTTAAGTGTTTTACATGTTTGGTTGATGTTTGAGCCATGATTGCATGACTTAAATTGGCCTAAAAGCTAAAAATCTAGTGTCAATTATCAATACCTCATACTAAAGTAGCAGAATCTCATAGCAAGTATCGATGTCTAAACTCTAAGTCAATAGTACGTAGCCTTGAGTATCAATACTTGCCCATTGGTATCAATACATCCCTTGGTTGTATCGAAACCTTGAAACATTGAAGCTAAATTGTTAATACATTGACCAAAGTATCAGTACACAAGTGCTAGGTATTGAAACTTACCTTGCTATTTTTGTATTTTGGATCGTAATTCATGTTTTAAAACCCGTTTAAACCAAATTTTTATCTATGTTGATCTATAGTCACCCAAAGAATCATATATCATGTTTTAAACTTGGATTTTTTTTATGTATATTCTTTTGTTTGAGTAATTTCAATGATGAATGTGATGTTTTATATCGAATAATCTTTTGAATCGAGTGTAATGTGTTACACGCAAGTCAGGCCAAATAGTAGAGGTGAGCGTTCAATTGAATCAAGTTGAATCAAGTGAAAAAACTTTAGTTAATCAAGTTATGAGCCTCGTTTTATCATCCTAATTCGATTTCAATTTTTTTTTCAAATAGAGTTGAGTCGAATTGAGTGAAATTGTTCAAGTTATATTAAAAAAATTGAACATGTCAAATTAAAATCTTGTTACAATATAACTAATTCCATTTTAGGCCACATAAATTTGAAATCATATATATGTGAAACTCTTTTAAAGCAAAATAAGAGAAAAAAATTAAGTTACTTTAGTATGATAAACTTATAATTTACTTATTTAAGTCCAAAAATTATTATTTTAGATTTTTTATTTATATATTCTTTAGAATTTTTTTATAGTTCTTAATTTTTTTAATTTTTATTAAAAATATAAATTTCAAAATTTTTATTTTAAATTTTAAAAATTATTTTGAATTTTTGGAAATTATTTTTTTAATTTTTCTTGTGAAAAAGACTAATTTAATTATTTTTAAAATTGATAGGGTATGTTATTTGAGTTATTGTTGGTATTTTAACAACAATATAAAACACAGAAAATACGAAAGAAAGATATATTGGAAGCACATTATAATCTTTTGTATTGTTCATATTATATAATAAAAAAATAACAAAAACATGCAAAAGTTACTCCTAAAAAACATGCCACAAACACTTAACTTATTGCTAAAATCATGTAACATAAATTAAAATCCTTAAAGACTTGGTCTACAGACCTATTATTAAGCAAGTCTAAGGCACATCCTCAACACTCCTCATTGCCTTAGTAATTGCAAAAGCCTAATTTATTTCTTAAAACTTTAAATCTAACTTTTGGAAGAGCCTTGGTTAACATATCTGTAATTTGATTTTCAGTCTTGAAAAAAACAGACTTGATTTCACCAATCTTCTGTTGTTCTTTCAAATGATATCTACCAACCTTGTTGTATCAGGCCCTAGAAGTTTGTTTAAGACCACATGAGGCCTTATTTAATATGTAGACTTTCTCCTCTTGTCCCTTGACTTATAATGCCTCGAGTTGCTTTTCTCTCATTGCTTCAATCCGCTTGTCATCCTTCTCAGCTTCTTTAAACTCAAAAGACTCAAATATAGTAACATTGCACCTTTCATAAATTTTAGATAAAGCTCTTGTGTCACGAACTAGAACATCATCGACGTTGTCATCAAAGTACTAAAGAGTCTCTAGCAATTGCTTCATTTTTGACTTCTCCTCCATTAGATTTAGAGCAAAACTTTTCGCTTTCATTTTTACTTTGAATACATCTCTGCCTTTTGAGTCTTTGATCAAGCACCATTTGTCTTCACATATGATCTTGAATCCTTTTCCAATCAACTGCCCAACACTTAGAAGATTTTGGTCAATGTTAGGCATATATAGAACATCAGTTATGTGTTTCAAACCTGTTAAACTTTCAATAACCACAGTTCCTTTTCCCTTAACTAGAATAAACTCACCATTTTCAATTTTTATTTTGGAAATGATAGTTTTATCAAGTTCTTTGAAAAGTGTTGGGTCATTGGTCATGTGATTTATGCCACCACTATTGATTAACCAAGAATCATTAGAGAAGCTTGTCGCCACAAAAAGGAACTCATCTTCTTGTTGCTCAATAGATGTTTTTTTCCTTTTCGTGTTGTTAAGACTTACAGACCCGCTCTATGTGCCCAATACCACCATATTTTCTGCATTTAATATCAAACCTTTACCAAGATTTTTTTGGCAAGTGATTTGTCTTCTTACAATATGGACATGATGGATATGTCTTGTTGTTGTTATTGTTCTCATCTTTAATTTTCTTATTTTTGCCTCGTAAATTTTCAAACTTTGCTCGAAAAGCACCTTCTACTAATGCTTCTTGTCTCATCTTTCTCCTTTGTTCTGAAGCTTCCAATGCATTTACTAATTTTGCCAAGAATATACTTGACAAATCCTTAGATTCTTCTAATGAATAAATTTTAGACTCATATTTTCAGGCAAAGTGACAATAATTTTTTGCACTATTCGATCATCGAAAAATTCCTTACCCAACAATCTTATCTTGTTTACTATGCCCTCCAACTTGTCAGAATAGTCTTTAATGGTTTCCATCTCCTTCATTTTCATCATTTCAGACTCTTTGATCAGATTGAGCACTTGCATATTTTTTGTTCTTTCATTGCCCTGATATTCTTTCTTGAGGTAGTCCCAAATTTCTTTTTCTGACCCCAAATTCATGATTCTTATAAATATTTTGCTTGAAATAGCAGAGAAAGACATGCTTTGGCTTTGACTTCCTTGTCTTCTTCTCTTTGTGAGTCTTCAGTTGATTCATCATTAGATTTACTGGTAAAGACGGAACATCGTAGTCTTCTTCTACTTCGTCCCAAAGATCCATTGCATTAAGATAAACTGTCATTCTAGCGGCCCAAGCTTGAGAGTTACCACTATCAAAAATTGGTGGAACAATATGAAAAAATATTGTGTCAACTTCCATGTCTAAAGCTTATATGTTTCTCTCAACTCACAGATCCCTTAAGATAAAAGCTTAGATACCAATTCTTGTTATTTTAGCAACAATATTAAACATAAAAAATATGAAAGAAAGATATATTGGAAGCACACTATAATTTGTTGTATTGTTCATACTATATAGTAAAAAGGTAACAAAAACCTGCAAAAGCTACTCCTAAAAAACATGCCACAAACACTTAACTTACTCTTAAAATCATGTAACATAAATTTAAATCCCTAAAGACTTCGTCTACAGACCTATTATTAAGCAAGTCTAAGGCACACCCTCAATAGTTATTCGAATTACTCGAGTTATCCGAATTGTAAAATTCAACTCGACTCGAACTCAAAATTCAGAATTATTTAATTGAGTTGACTTGAAAAAATTGAATAACTCGATTCGATTAACTCAAAATTCAAAAAAAATTCAAGTCAAATTGAGTTTTACTCACCCCTTACAAATTACTATCCCCTCACATTATTTCCAATGTCATCAAAAAGACCTTGCACTTAAGTGTGTTACAAATACCAAAGATTTCCATCTAATTGTTGCATTTGATGAGATGATCAGTGGGGTCAATTCCTTCATATGTTTCTTTTGGTGCTTGAAAGAGTGAGACATCTTTTTAACAACAACTTTTAAAGCTTAAATATCATTGGAATAGGTTCATCTCACATCATCAACCATGTTCTACAAAAGTAATGCATCTCTCTTTTTAGGACTTTTGTTTGACCCTTTATAGGCGCATTCTGATTCTAGAAAGACACCAATTTAGGACGGTATACTTCATGGTTCTCTTTGATCTGCTTGCTATCCCCCATTAGGTTACATAGGTAGCTCAACACTAAGGAGGCAACATCTTCCTACCTTAATGGTGGTTGGGTTTAGGGGTTGGTTTAGTCTAAGCTCTTGAATAACTTGAGCATTTTGTTGTAATATTTTCTAATGCTATCGAAGTTGCATTTAAAGGAGTTCAATTTAGGCTTGCAACTCTGATTATTGTTGCAAGTTTAGGGTAGAATTTTGTATTGTTGAGTTTTCCTTACAGTTAGCATGTTTTGATAAACAAAATAATAATGGGAGGACGACACTTAAAAGTTTTGATGGAGTAAATTGGTGGTAACCATAATTATAAGGGTCACTATAAGAATACCCATAATAGTAATTGTATTGATCATATAGTGTTGGTTTTGTGAAAAAAATATAATGTCGGTAATGACAAAATATCTCAAACAAATAAATAAAAATAAAATAAAATAAAGAACACACAGATTTTACGTGGAAACCCTTTCGGGAAAAAAACCACGGGCAGAGGAGAAGAAAATTCACTATGTCGAAAATTCGAATCAATACAAGATGAATAGACTATGTCTATTTATAGGCTTGTAAAGCCATATTCTATTAGGATTGAAACACTTTATCCTAATCAATATAAAATAGATGGAGTTTAATAAGGTTTAAAAAACCTTATTCTAAAATAAAATAAAAGAAGTCTAGTTCTATTTGGATATTACTTTTATTTTATTTTCCATCTTATTTTATTTAAATAAGAATTTGGGTCACTTAATTCTAACAATCTCCACCTTGACACGAATTCTGAATGAACAAGTTCTTCATCGCGAACTTTCAACGAACAAGTTCTCCACCTCTTCCAAAAACCCCTTAAGGGTTTAACTTCAACGATGAACACCAACCAAGTCTAAGCAATGCCCAAACTTGGTTATAGGAAGTGACTTAGTCATCATATCTGCAGGATTTTCATGAGTACTAATTTTGCTCACAACAATATCACCACGAGCAATAATATCACGAACAAAATGATACCGAACATCAATGTGTTTTGTTCTCTCATGAAACATTTGATCTTTTGTAAGGAAGATGGCACTCTGACTGTCACAAAATACTGTACTAATTTGAAGGTCTTCATTGAGTTCACTAAATAGTCCCTTCAACCAAATAGCTTCTTTACAAGCCTCAGTAATCGCCATGTACTCAGCTTCAGTGGTAGACAAAGCGACTGTAGTTTGCAAAGTGGCTTTCCAACTGATTGCACAACCTCCAATTGTAAAGACATAACCTGTGAGAGATCTTCTTCTATCAAGGTCTCCAGCAAAATCAGCATCAACATACCCAATGACTCCATCTCTAGTTCTTCCAAACTGTAAGCAAACATCAGTAGTACCTTGTAAGTATCTTAAAATCCACTGAACTGCTTTCCAGTGTTCTTTACCGAGATTCGCCATGTATCTGCTAACTGCACTGACTGCATATAATAAATCTGGACGTGAACAAACCATAGCATACATGAGAGATCCCACTGCACTAGAGTATGGAACATGTGACATATATTCAACCTCATCATCTGTTTGTGGAGACAAAGCTAATGAAAGTCTAAAATGAGCTGCTAAAGGAGTACTAACAGGCTTAGAACTCTGCATATTGAACCTGCAAAGAACTTTCTCAATGTACCCTTTCTGACTTAGGTACAATTTACTTGCTTTTCTATCTCTAAGAATTTCCATACCAAGTATCTTATTTGCTGGTCCCAAATCTTTCATCTCAAATTCTTCACTTAGTTGGGCTTTGACTTTTCTTATCTCTCCTTTATCTTTTGCTGCTATCAACATGTCATCAACATAAAGGAGTAGATATACAAAAGAACCATCATTGTTTTTCTTATAGTAAACACAACTGTCAAAGCTACTTATTTTGAAATAATGAGAAGTCATAAAGGAATCAAACCTCTTGTACCACTGTCTTGGTGACTGTTTCAAACCGTAAAGAGACTTTTTCAGCAAGCAAACATAGTCCTCCTTTTCTGGGACTGTAAAACCCTCTGGTTGTTGCATGTAAATATCCTCCTCAAGTTCTCCATACAAAAAAGCAGTTTTAACATCTAACTGCTCAAGCTCCAAATCATGCATGGCCACAATACCAAGCAAAGCTCGAATCGAACTATGTTTCACAACTGGGGAGAACACATCTGTGAAGTCCACTCCTGGAATTTGACTGTAACCCTTTGCAACAAGCCTTGCTTTATATCTGGGTTCTTCAACTCCTAGAGTCCCTTCTTTCTTTTTATACACCCATTTACAACGAACAGCCTTTTTACCTTTTGGAAGTTTTACAAGATCCCATGTTTTGTTTTTGTGGAGTGATTCCATCTCCTCTTGCATAGCAAACATCCACTTTTCTGAGTCTTCACAACTAACCGCCTCAGAATAATTAGATGGCTCTTGATTTGCATCTATATCTTCAGCCACATTTAAAGCATAAGCAACTAGATCAGCCTCAGCATACTTCTTTGGAGGTTTAATTTCTCTTTTAGTTCTGTTTTTGGCGATAGAGTATTGTGGTGAAGAAGCAACTTTATTCTCAATTTTTGTACTGGCTTGAGGAGTTGACTCTGTATTAATCTGATGCTCCACCTGCTTTTGATTTTCTTTATTGGAAGGATCTTTAAGAGATAAGTTAGGTAGCATAGCAGTTTCATCAAAAATAACATCTCTGCTAATCACAACTTTTCTATCTTCAGGACACCATAACTTATATCCTTTAACACCAGTTTTATAACCAAGAAAAACACATTTAATAGATCTTGGTTCCAATTTTCCATTATCAACATGAGCATACGCAGGACACCCAAAAATCTTTAAATCAGAATAATCAGCAGGGTTACCAGACCATACCTCTTGTGGAGTCTTTTTCCAATGGCAATGGATGGAGATCGGTTGATCAAAAAACATGCAGTAGAGGCTGCTTCGGCCCAAAATGACTTTGGTAAGTTGGCATTTGATAACATACATCGAACCTTCTCCATGATCGTTCTATTCATTCGTTCTGCAACGCCATTTTGCTGTGGAGTATGACGAACTGTTAAGTGTCTCACGATTCCTTCTGACTTGCACAGTTTATTAAACTCATCAGAACAGAACTCTAAGCCATTGTCTGTACGGAGGTGTTTTATTTGTTTTCCTATCTGTTTTTCAATCATAGTTTTCCAAGACTTAAATGCGGAAAACACATCACTTTTCTGCTTCAAGAAGAACACCCAAATTTTTCTGGAAAAATCATCAATAAAAGTTAGCATATAATTAGCTCCACCTCTCGAAGGCACTCTGGATGGCCCCCACAGATCAGAATGAATATACTCCAAAGTTCCCTTCGTGTTATGAATTCCTCTGGTGAATCGAACTCTCTTTTGCTTCCCAAAAACGCAATGCTCACAGAACTTCAGTTTGCAAATTCCTTGCCCATCAAGAAGTCCTCTTTTGCTTAACTCTGCCATACCATTCTCACTCATATGCCCTAGGCGCATATGCCAAAGTTTAGTAATATCATCATCTGATAGGGAAGAGGAGGCGACAACTGCATCACCAGTAACAGTAGAACCTTGCAGAACATATAACTTGGCAGTCTTTCTTTGCCCTTTCATCACAACGAGGGAACCTTTAGAAATCTTCAAAACCCCACTTTCAACTGTGTATTTGTACCCTTTTGAATCAAGAGTACTTAATGAAATTAAATTTCTCTTCAATTCTGGAACATGTCGTACGTCACTAAGTGTTCTGACAACTCCATCAAACATCTTAACTTTAATCGTTCCAACACCTGCGATTGTACACGAAGCATTATTTCCCATCAAAATAACACCTTCAGGCACTATCTTGTAATTTGTAAACCAATCTCTATCGGGACTCATGTGGAAGGTGCAGCCCGAATCAAGGATCCACTCATTGCTCACTTTAGAATTGATGACTGAAGCGACTAAAAGTTCACCATCACTATAGTCTTCTACAACATCAGCTTCACCGGAATTTTCTGGTTGTTTTCCCTTTTGATTCGCAGCCTCCCTTTTGATCTTATTCTGTAGCTTATAGCACTCAGATTTAATGTGCCCTTTCTTCTTACAGAAGTTACAAGTTTTACCTCTGTTTGAAGACTTTGATCTACCCTTAGAT
This sequence comes from Gossypium stocksii, assembly GCA_020496765.1. Taxonomy (NCBI): domain Eukaryota; kingdom Viridiplantae; phylum Streptophyta; class Magnoliopsida; order Malvales; family Malvaceae; genus Gossypium; species Gossypium stocksii. The sequence continues at coordinate 44,926,961 of CM035621.1, forward strand.
TTACCGCGAGGATTTCGTTCTTGTGTCCTTCCACGATCATCATCAACATTCCGATCTTGTCTCCCACGAACAATGAGACCCTCCCCCTGAGAGTCGGTTTTAGCCACAAGATGCTTCATCTTATCATACGAGGTTAAAGAATTATAAACCTCATCTACTGTGAGAGACTCACGGCTATATAAAATTGTATCTCTAAAGGTTGAATAAGACGGGGGCAACGAACAAAGTAGAATCAACCCTAGATCTTCCTTATCATACTGAACCTCCATGGCCTCCAAGTTTGAGAGAATTTCTTTAAACACTGTTAAGTGTTCGTGCACAGATGCACCTTCCTCCAAACGATGAGCATAAAGACGTTGCTTCATATGCAGCTTGCTGGTTAGAGTTTTCGACATGCATATTTGTTCCAGCTTTTTCCATAATCCAGCGGCGGTCTTCTCCTTCATCACATCTTGCAAAATTTCATTAGACAAATGCAGATGTAACTGTGTTAATGCCTTTCGATCCTTACGCTTCTTCTCTTCATCTGTTAATGTTGAAGGCATCTTATCTATCCCTAGTAGGGCATCCTCTAGATCCATCTGCGCAAGAACTGCTTGCATCTTAATCTGCCACAACGCAAATCTGGTGTTGCGATCCAACAGCGAAATTTCATACTTCAAAGACGCCATTAACGTGATTGAGATGAAAAAACCCGGAAGCTCTAATACCAATTTGTGAAAAAAATATAATGTCGGTAATGACAAAATATCTCAAACAAATAAATAAAAATAAAATAAAAATAAAGAACACACAGATTTTACGTGGAAACCCTTTCGGGAAAAAAACCACGGGCAGAGGAGAAGAAAATTCACTATGTCGAAAATTCGAATCAATACAAGATGAATAGACTATGTCTATTTATAGGCTTGTAAAGCCATATTCTATTAGGATTGAAACACTTTATCCTAATCAATATAAAATAGATGGAGTTTAATAAGGTTTAAAAAACCTTATTCTAAAATAAAATAAAAGAAGTCTAGTTCTATTTGGATATTACTTTTATTTTATTTTCCATCTTATTTTATTTAAATAAGAATTTGGGTCACTTAATTCTAACAGGTTTAGTACCATTGACTACTTGTTGATGCTAGTACTTGTTATTGAATGACATAAAAAAGACAACAACGTGCCACGAGTTGGTAGGGTGGCTTAAGAATGTTTGGAAACTTGTTAGATTTGGGTAGAGTATCAACAATAGTAACTTGAAATCTCTTGGGCTATAAAAGGGATTTATATAGAAGAGGGGCTTGGTGTGAACCCCTCTAGACAGATGCCCTGCTATGTATAGGTTAAAAGGTCATAGATAATTTTATTAGGATGCGACAAGATGTAACCTAACCATATCTTAAGAAGTTGTAGAGTTAGTAAAGATATGATAACTTTCACTGTATTTTGAGCTTGGATGTTATAAGAAGAATCTTCAAGTAGATTTTAATGTAATCTAATTACAATTCACGTGATAAGCATCTGTCTTTGATTAAGTGATTTACAACTTAACGGTCCTCATTAACATCCATTAGCGAGTTAACAAAATGTTACTCAAAATCTTAACACACTTAAAATTTTTATTATATTCGATGCCATGCACGTGACGCATAGGAAGTGTTACATCTATTTGATATCTGAGCTAATGATAGAATAACCCAACTCATAGCAAACGCACATCCCTATTCGGTCCTCATTGAAATGTGTGTACATAAAGTAACATAGACATGCACATTCAAATTCAATCAATACATTCGGACCACAGGTTTAATTTGTTGAATATTGGAGTCGCAACAATTCTGCTTCTGTACCAAGAGAATTATTTTCCATACCTAAGATACAACAAATAAAATCACAGACAACAATTCTGTTTATGAATCAAGAGAATTAAGTACAATACAACACAAAATCACAGACAAGAGGGTTCCTCTGTTTTCTCCAATGTAGAACAACTTAATGAAAACTAACAGGAGAATATCTCTGTTTTTCTCCATGGCAAGCATGTCCAATCAACAAGGGAGACCAAGCCTCACCTAAATGAAGCATAAAGTGGTCGAGATCTTCTAAAACTAAAGATATCATCTATTTGGACGGTATTTGGTTGAACTGCTTCACTTTTCTGGGAGTTGCATTCTGCCAAATGTTGGTTACCGTACACTCGCACACTGAGTGTTTTCTTTCGAGTTGCACCGACTTTTATATTTTCATCGAAGAAATCTATCAGTTCTTGTTGTGTAAGTTTCTTTAGTGCTTCAACCTATTAAAAACAGATAGTAAAAGATGAACAATTCAAGATAAAACTAAAATATTCATTGCAGATTAACACTAAAGTAACATGTATATGGGTTTTCTTAGATGAGTAGCCTTTCAATATTTAGAAAAATATCAAGATTGATTGAGAAACCTCAGCTTCCCTCCTATCAAATTTGGGAGTCCCACTGATGATCTCAGTCCAGTAAAATTGAGATTCTTCGCTTAAATTTTTGTGCTTCTCGAGCTTCATATTGATCAATGCATTTACGTTGGTCTGTGTAAAAAGTCAGGAATTTACTATTAGATGACAAGCTCTCATTCAAACCCAACCAAAGATGCATACAAATCGAATCTTTGGGGGGGGGGGGTGAGGGGAAGTCATGAACATGCAAGCTTGCAACAAATGTTTAATAAAAATATTGGAATTAGTTTGAAATTCCTCCATCTACTAAATGCACAGAAAATTCAACTAAGATGCTCATTACACAAAGGATTTCCAATTGTTATGGGGCTGAATTGTCAAATGAAGAATGAAGAAAGAAGATTACGTATCATTCTCTCTCTCACACAAATTCTCGGGTAACTCCGGTTTTGACTAGCAATAAATAGATATAACTAGGAAAAGTATTACTAACCATCTTTCTCAGACTAGGATATTAAAAAAAATAGAAATACAATAGCGCTCAATTAATATTAGGATGATATACCGGTAGTATACTTTTTCAACTCCATGAGCAGAGTTATTAATTTTACACTTGTCATCAACCCATACCATGCTTGTGGAATTTTTAAATTCCACCGACAATATACCAAATATTGTTCCTTAATATTACACTATGAAAAAAATATTTTAGAGTCCTAATATCTCAATCAAGCCCAAACTAAGACCCATGGACCACGACAAAGGCCGTTCCAGAAGTACATAAAATAACAAAATCCCACTAGAGGCCGAAGTTAAATTACATCAATAACTTGAATTAGAAAAACTTTGTAATGAAAGCCAAGTTTTTCTAACAAGGTAGTGCTCTATAAAACCACCTCATAAATTACCTTTTAGACTGTCGTGCAGTTTAAAAATAAAGTCCGTAGAAAACAAAAAGAATAAAAGGAAAAGAAATTACTTCAAGCAGAAGAACTCTCCATCTTACCTTAAAGTCATCATTTTTCATTTCAGACAGTTTACCCTCAACCATTCTGAGGAATGCCTCAACTCTGGAATCAATATGTCCAGGATCCTGTAAAGAGAGATCGTGTTCTTAAGTTAAAAGGTACAAGGTAAGAGGTAGGGATGAGCAAAACTCGATTCGATTTGAAAAAATCTAAAAAAAATTCAAATTTCGAGTTAAACGAATCGAGTTGTTCGAGTTAATCGAGTCAACTCAAATTTTTTTTTCAAATTTCGAGTTCGAATCGAGTTGAGTTTTCGAATTCGAATAACTCGAATAATTCGAATATCAAACTATAGTATTTTACATTTTTTACCCCAAACTCTCAAACCTTTTTACTTTTCCCTCAAAATTTTTACTCCTTTCCACTTTTCTCCAAAAACTTTTATTCTCCTCCCATCCAAACCCCCCAATCTACTCAAAATCCATTTCCCACCAAAATTTTACTCTCTCATTTACTAATTCTCAAAATTTTACTCCCCAAAACCCTCAAAACTTTTTATTTTCCCCCAAAATTTTTATTCCCTTCTATTTTCCTCCTAAAACTTTTACTCCCTTCCCATCCCACCTCCCATTTACCCCAAGACCACCCCCTCCAATTTTTTTAAATATTTTCTCTCTAAAATTTTACTCTCCCTATTTACTTTCCCTCTTTTATTCCCCAAAACTTTTTATTTTCCTTCTAAACTTTTACTTCACACTCTTTACTCCCAAATAAAAAATCAAAATTATCCAAAAAAATCACTAAACATAAATAGTAATAATTTTATTTATATCTACTATTTATATTATTAAATTAAATTTCACATTTATATTATTTATATTATTGAATTGATTAGTCATATTGAATATTTATATTAAAATTGAATTATTAATTATGCCATAAAATATTCGTGTTAAAATTTTATATTGGTATCAATTCTACATTTTATCTTTAAAATAAATTTTATTAAAAAATCTCATTTTTACATTTAGTATATTTTTTAATTTCAAAATATATAGTGACAAAAATCTGAATATAATTGAAACAACCAAGCAAGCAAAGAAGCTAACTCGTATATAAAATATTAATAAATAAATTATAAGGTGATGAAAGTTAATAAAAAATTAATTAATGTGGACAAATTTATTACTATAGGTAACAGTGGTTATAAGGACCCAAAATTATTTTTTAAAATTTAACTCGAACAAATAAAATCGATTCGACTCGATTCGAATTCCATCTCACTCGACTCGATTCGAAAAAATTTCAAATCAAATTAAGATGATAAAGTATGATTCGTCAACTCGATTAACTTGAAATTTTTTCATTCGATTCGATTCGATCGAATGCTCACCCCTAGTAGGAGGTATATACAAAAGAAAGATCCTATTATTCACCTTTACTGTAGACTGGATAATGAACAGCAACCCATGAATACCGAAATCATTCCTAATGAGAGACAATTAAAGACCTTAACATTTGGCGGACAATCCTAGAATAAAATAAGAAGAATTTTTTTTTTCTATCATACCTCTGGCCTAGGTAAGTAATATATCCCAGCTGCTCAACGGATCTAAGCTGATGGAAGGCAGCTTGCTCTCCAATAAGAGCAACAAGCTGAAGTTTCACATTCAAAATAAAATCATCCCGATGAACCTGACCATTCACAAGAGATTCATGTCAGAACTAAATAAAGCCTAGATAATCAAGAAGCAGCATAATGTCAACTAAAAGCAAAAGGACACACACACACACTGACAAAGAAACAAAGCAAAAAAACAATCACGTTAGCGTCTGATTAATGAAAAGACCTTCAGATTGTCCCCAAGATAGGTTTCATAGGCCATCTTTTTCCAAAATCAGCAGTAGTTGCCAAAAGTATTTCCCACAATAATAGCCTTAATGCATATCATCCTCCACATAATCATGCAAAACATGAAATGCTAAACATCAGACATGCTTTCAGGACTATTCTATTAAATAGTACATATAAATACATGCCAGGGCTTATTCTAAAAGTAAAGAAAACAAAACAAAATCTAATTAAATCTAATCCCAATAAATCTGCTATTCAAATATTACGCATTCTTTAAGAAGCAGCAAAAATTTTCTTAAATGAAAATGGCATAAATTGGATACTTCTGAGCTATGCATTGACTCAAAATTTAACGAACATCATTGTCTTTAAGGGTGATTAAGTGGTTCCTGAATGAAAATGCAATTCAAAAAACGGGTCACAAAAAATTTTAAGTTCACAAAAAATTTTACATTCTCCGGACAAACACAATTACCTGGATATAGTGGATTAAAGCAGAATTCTCATCACTTGGATTAAGGCCTTCCTTACTGTAGCAGTAATTCATGCCTCTTCCTAGTTTAACTACTCTATTTCTTAGAATCTGGGATGGAAACAGCGGTTGGCATATAGGGTTTGAACCCTTAAAGAACACATCTTCAATGTGCTGAATCAATGATACTGACTCCTCATGTTCAATGTTTCCTACAGGAGAAAAAAATTAAAACAAAACAAAAAAAAAAAAGATGACAATAGTTAGAACCAAGCACAGGTAACTAGATGCAACCGAAAAGCAATCGAGGTAGAGTGGGAAGAAAGATATGACAAACCTGCTATATAACACTGTAAAAAGGCCCGTGAGAGCATGATTGGAGCAAATTTTGCAAGGTCTTCCTCATTAAGACAATGCAAAACTTCAAGTTGTTCCATCCAAGGCCATGTTTGATCCTCTATTATTAATGAGTAATAGTCGTTAGCCTGTTCATAGGGTTGCTGGAACTTGAAATTCTGATAGGCTTTAATTGCCATTTCCTGCTAAAAACAGAGTGCAAAGACAGAACAAAGGTTATAAGAAATGTATTAATTAACAGGAAAAAAACATTTCTAAGCCACATGCCCCATTAATGAATCAATAGACAACTCCAATAAAAAAGTTTTAACTAAAACATTTAGCGTCCAATCCAACAGTATCTATTAGCTAGTAGACCATTAACAACAGCATGTCAGAAGCCTATTCTTACACATTTTCTTGAAAGCTTACCAATCCCATTGCTGATTTTTAGGGATTTGATTAACTTAAAATTAGGGATTTTTAGTTTCAATGTACTGATTATATTTCCTTAATTAGACTAATTCTTTTAGTATAAATAGCTATATAAATTCTGTTTTATAATATAAGAAAAAGAATTTCTATTCTCAACATGGTATCAAGAGCTTGAAAATCCAGATTTAGGGAGCCTATTTTTTTTCCAAACCCTCCCAAACCCTAGAAAATCCAATTTGGTACTCCACTCCTGGCCAATTTTTTTTCTCACCACCCCATTCAATAGTCGCAGTCCAATCCTCGGCGGAACCTCAAAATCCAGTGACCAAACTCCCTGTGCGTGGCCCTCACGCACAACCCACATCTTTGGTGTCCTTGCCCACGCGCCGACGCATGCAGCTCACCTCTGTTGAATTTGATTCTACAACCACCACTGTTGGTTTTGTTGGTGTTTCTCCGGTATCCCTTGTTGTTATTGGCTCTAGTGCTGCTGTTTTCTGAAGAAGAAAAAAATGACTTGACAAAAAAATATATATTTATGATAACCCCTCGCTACAAATTAGTCTTGTAAAACTTGATGGGCACAATCATCTCGCATGGTCATAATCGTGCTTATTGTTTATCAAAGCTAAAGGACTGCAGGGGTATATTACTGGTGATTCAAAATAACCCACACTAAATGATTCCACTTACGATCAATGGGACTTTGATAGCTCTCATGTTATCTCTCGACTTATCAACTATATGCAACCTCAGATTTTCAAAACATACCTGTTACTTGACTCTGCAGAAAAAATATGGCATGCAGCTGCTCTCACCTACTCACAAGTTGGGAATGATGCTTAGATTTTTGAAATCCGCAATAAAGTTCACAACACTAAGCAAGGTGAGATGTCAATTTCTCAATATTTTTCTGAACTAAGCATTTTATGGCAATAGCTAGATTATGACCAAGACTTCCAAGAAGACTGTACCAACGATGCAGTTAAGTTTCAAAAGCTTGTGGAAAGAGAGGGTTTACGATTTTTTGGCCGGGTTAAACACTGAGTATGATCAAATTGCGATTCAAGTTCTCAGAAAAATTCATTTTCCTTCTCTTAAGGAAGCATACTCCAATGTTCAAAAAGAAGAAAGCAGAAGAGGTGTTATGCTTTATAGAACATCAACTGAGAAGGCTGGGTTGGTCGCTAGTGGCTCTCAAGAGAAAAAGAAAGATGGTAACCCTGATAAAGATAATTTGCAGTGTGATTATTGTGGGAAGCCAAGGCATACTAAGAACACGTGTTAGAAGTTACATGATTGACCCACTAAAGGTTGGGGAGAAAAACAAAATAAGTCAAATTGAGGTCAAGCAAACTTGGCTAAGGCTACAGAGTCATCTACAGAAACTGCATCCACTAGAACATTTTCTTCAGATGAAATTCAACATGTCTGACGTCTCCTATCCCAACTTGACTCTTCCTCGAATCCAACATCCAATTTTGTCCAGTCAAGTAATGCTTTTAATACTCACATTAATACTGACTCATGGATTATTGATTTTAGTGCGAATAGACACATGACAAGTTCCTCTAAAAGTTTTTTAAACTACTCCCCAAGTCAACAAAAGATAGCGTTAGGATAACCGATGGGTCTTTTACTCCTGTAACTGGATCAGGTTCTGTCAACTGTATACCCAATAGTAAACTATCCTCCGTATTACATGTTCCTCGTTTTCTGGTCAACCTTTTATCTTTTAGTACCATAACAAATACCTTAAATTGCAATTTTGAGTTTTTTCTTGATCATTGTGTATTTTAGGATCTTTGAAAAGGGAGGAAGATTGGCAGTGGTAGATTGCATGATGACTTATATATGTTGGAAGGTAATAGGGGTTCCATTGAAGTTTTTTTTTGGATTTTGGAGGGAATAAGATTATCAACCAAGAAATAATGCAGTGGCATAGGTGGTTAAGACACCCATCATTTTTTGTTATGGAGAAGTTATACTGCAGTTTATTTTCAAAGACTCAATTTGATTCATTGTTTTATAAAGCTTGTGAGTTTGCTAAACACACTAAAAGTTCTTATCTTTTGAGAAATAATAGAAGTAATACTCCTTTTATGACAATTCATTTGGATGTTTGGGAACCAACTCGACATGTCTCGTTATCTAACAATCGGTGGTTTGTTACTTTTATTGATTGCTACACTAGGATGACTTGGGTGTATTTGCTAAAATAAAAAAAATTTATGTGTTTACATGCTTCCAATCTTTTCATAAAATGGTATGTACTCAATTTAATGCTAAGATACAATTTTTTAGAACTAACAATGGTACAAAGTACAATTTTGATACTTATTTGGAGTCTTATGGGATAATTCATCAAACAACTTGTCCCAGTACTAGTGCATAGAATAGGGTCATTAAAAGGAAAAACAAGCATTTGCTAGAAGTCGCCAAATCTCTTTTGTTTACCATGAACCTTCCTAAATCATTCTGGGGGGACGCAATTCTTGTAGTGGCCTACCTTATTAATAGAATGTTACTCAAAACCCTTAATTTCAAGAGTCCTTTTGAAACTTTACAAGGACAAAATACTTATATTGTACCTCCAAGGGCATTTGGATGTGTATGTTATGTCCATGATCAAAAAGTAGGCAAATTAGATCCACGAGCCCTTAAATTGTAATCATTGGGTATTCTCCAACACAAAAAAGTTACAAGTGTTATCATCCTCCACGACAAACTTTCGTTAGTAAGGATGTTACATTCAAAGAAACTAAACCCTATTATGGTACAACTCAATCACTTATTTAGGGGGAGATCAATGAGAGAGAAGTGGTACCTGACTCAATAGCTATTGAAAATTTTATTCCAAACAACACCATTGTTCAAGAGAAAGCTCCTGTTTAGGGGGAGACTACTGTTCAAAAGGAGATTGTTGGGCGTTTGGACAAACTAGATTTAAAGAAGTATTCGAGAAGGCCTAGAACAGAAGAAGCCATCATGCAATTATAGTACAACTCAATCACTTCTTTAGGGGGTGATCAATGAGAGAGAAGAAGTGGTACCTGACTCAGTAACTATTCAAAAACTTATTCCAAACTCGAAAATCTTCCTCCTCTGGTGAGTTACCCTTACTTTCCCATCTTCCAAATGATTTAGACAAACCTATTGCCCAAAGAAAAAGTGTTAGATCTTGTACTAGACACTCTGTGTCTAACTTTATCTATTATAAATCATTGTTCCCTTCCTATAGAGCCTTTGCCTTGTCTTTGCCCTCTATGTCTATTCCACAGTATTGGCGTGAAGCATTTGAAGATCGCAAGTGGAAAGAAGCCATGATTGAAGAAATGAAAGCACTGGAAAAGTATGAAACTTGTGGTGAGTTGCAAATGGGTGTTTACTGTGAAACACAAGTCTGATAATTCGATTGAAAGGTTCAAAGCCAATTGATTGCTAAAGGCTTCACTCAAACTTATGAAGTGGACTATCAAAAGATGTTTGCCCCTATTGCCAAAACGAACACCATCAAAATTATGTTATCTTGTGCAATCAACCTCGATTGGAATCTACAACAATTTGATTTGAAGAATGCATTCCTACATGGAGACTTAGAAGAGGAAGTACATATAAAGATTCCTTTTGGATTTGATAATACAAAAACGCAAGGGAAAGTATGCAGATTGAAGAAAGCCTTGTATGGACTGAAATAATCTCCCAGAGCACAGTTTGATAGATTTCGCAAAGCTATGATCACTTTTGGTTATCAAAAGAGCAATGCTGATCATAACCTTTTTATGAAACATCACAAAAGTAAGATCACTCTTCTTATTGTATATGTTGATGACATAGTGATGACAGGAGACGACGATGAAGAAATGGCTCGACTAAAACAGTCTTTGGCTCAAGAATTTGAAATCAAAGATTTAGGTAAGTTACAATATTTCCTAGGAATTGAAGTTGCCAAATCAAAGAAAGGAATCTTCATTTCTCAGAGAAAATACATCCTAGATCTATTGACTGAGACAAGTATGATGGGATGCAAACCTGTAGAATCACCTATAGAAAGCAATCATAAGTTGCAAGTTGGAATAAGGAGTCAGTGGATAAAGAGAGAGATCAAAGAATTGTTGGTAGACTAATTTATCTCTCACACTAGACCTGACATAGCATATGCAGTCAATTTATGCATGATAATTGAGAGTCTCGTATGCAGGCTGTCTTTCGCATTCTACGCTACCTGAAGTCTGCCCCAGGAAAAGGCCTTTTTTTTCTGAACATTATCATCTCTAGATAAAACATTTTGCAGATTCAGATTGGGCTAGATCTTTAGCTGATAGGAGGTTTACATCTGGATATTGCACACTTTTGGGAGGAAACATAGTCACTTGGAGAAGCAAGAAGCAAAGTTTGGTTGCTCGATCAAGTGCTGAGGCAAAATACAGAGCTATGGCTCAAAGAGTTTGCGAGCAACTGTGGTTATTGAAAGTTATGAAGGAATTGAAGTTGTCGAATAAAGGAAAATTATCCTTATATTGCGACAATAAGGCCGCCATCAGTATAGCCAAAAACCCAGTACAACTTGATCAAACAAAGCACATTGAAATTGATCGGCAGTTCATCAAAGAAGGGTTGACTATCGGCATCTTGGACTTAAGTCATGTAGACTCTAATAAACAATTAGCTGATGTGTTCACTAAAGGACTTAACAACAAAAGCTATCATAATTTGCTTTGCAAATTGGGCATGTCTAATATCTATGCACCAACTTGAGGGGGAATGTTGACAACTTATCTCTTGACAACTTCCAATCCCATTGCTGATTTTTAGGGATTTGATTAACCTAAAATTAGGGATTTTTAGTTGCAATGTACTGATTACATATCCTTAGTTAGATTTATTCTTTTATTATAAATAGCTATGTAAATTTTTTGTTTTATAATATAAGAAAAAGAATTTCTATTCTCAACACATTTTTATTTCAACAGAGAGAAGATAGGTTGCCACACAGAAATTTCATTAAGGATTACAAAAATTTGTATTCTTTTCTTGTCATTTTCTAACAAAACTGAAGGAAAATGATTAAATATGGATGAACAATGTGCCATGACATGAATCACATCTTCATCTGCTCTTGATCTCGGAAACCAAGACAAACTGATAATTAAAGTATGTTCTGTTGTAAAGCAAAGGTCATAGGTACTAAAGCAACGTAAAAGCTACAAAAAGGACCTTAGGACAACATTACCTTCCCTTCAAAGCAATTTTATAAAAGCATTGCATTTGATGGATAGGCAGTTGCCTACTTTGCGACTACCTTTACACAACTAGTAGCTGTGAAACTTACATAAATATCCATAGTTAAACTGCCCTTATCTATTTGTCTGGGAAAAGAATATCTTCTACCCTCCTAACACAAATAAATTTATTGAGAGTGACTCGTAAAGAATTGAAAGCCCCTTGCCGTGCTACTCACACTGCTTGGTTACTGTCTTTTCACAGATGGCATAAGAATTCCACATCTCTTGAATATATCAAGCCTATGTGGCATAAGGGGTTAATTGGAGACATTTCCATTCAGCTATTGCTTTCGAAATGAAGAACCATCAAACGTTACAAAAATTTGGTATCTTTCAAGTATTTTTTTTGTTAGAAATTATTCCAGGAAATGTCTATGGCTACACTGTGAAAAACAGAAATGTCCTTTGAAACTCTAAAGGTGGTTTTAGGTCTTGGTGTATCAACGATGCCTTAAATTTTTAATCATCTTCAAACTTGGCTGTCTATATGGTACACTTAACCAAACAGTAGAGAAACATTCTTCTTCGGACTATCAAATTTGGATATGACAACAAGAAAAGATGAAACAATGGATGGAAAAATTGCAGAATGGCCACAGGACATTTAAACTAGATATAAACATTAGGATGATTGTCCGCTCGGCATGACAAAGTACCAACATTATGAAGTCTCAATGAAAACCAAACAAATGCATAACTAATTCCACAAGAGAGGAACAACAAATACATTCACAAGGACCTAAATCAAATTTGATGTTAGTGACAAATTTGAGGAGAAATAAAAGGCTGCAATATATGAATATCGGATGTAATTAACCTTAAGGCATAATAAGTCATAATCATTGCTTTTTATTCTTATTTAAATCAATAAGAAACAAATGACTAAGACATACATGAAGGACGAGCAAGGTATGACAACAGCATGCTAACAATAAAAGTCTGAAGTGAAATTAGAAATTAATATTGCCTCCTAATCATTACCTTGATTACTGAAAACCTGTCAGGTTTCACTTCAAATTTTGCAATTTTGTTGACTATGGTTTCTAGCAAGATCCTCAGTTTGTGATTATAACCAACCAATGTCACCTGAAAGTGATTAAATGATACCATTTAATGAGTAAAAGAAATGATGAATACTATACACCAGCTGGAAGCTGCACACATATAGATAGAGAAAAAGAGAGAGAAATGTTTACCACAAAAGAAAATTTGTCCCTAGGGTCATTTCAAATTAAATATCCAGTTTGAGCATTCATATCATGTAAATTCTAACTTCAATCTAACTAGAACAGAAAACATACTACAGATTGGTACAAGAGTAAGGCAGGACTTTGGGTGTGGAAGTGTAAGTTAATTGTTTACATTCTCCAAAGATTATACATGCAATGCATTTCGGTAAACTTCCCAAGAGCAAGAGCATAGAAGGTCTTCACCAAACAAAGAGATAATAAAGTAGAGCAATATTTGGGGTTCTCTTGAATTGGTAGTCCATTAATCTCAGCTACCTTCTAGCATTCAAAAAATCCTTTTCTTTTTGTCAAAAGAAGAAAGGATGTGTAATTGTTTGAAACTAGAAGGCATTTGTTATCATTTTGTTCAAGACAAAATTTGTAAACAGACAAAACCAACCAATTGAATGTGGATGAGTCAGGAAAGGTCAGGCATAGGTTAAAATGACCCCAGTAACCCTCAGAAAATTTGCCAAACTTGAGCAACATTGAGCTTTAACAATGAAATATGCAACCCCACCTCCATATTCCTGTGATAGACATCTAAATTCCGTCTCTGTTAATATTCTTCATTAAGAATATAATCTTTTTCAGTAAGCACTACTTTTAAGATAGGTATGTGTCATAAAAATCCATTACCATATCCATAGATAACTCCAATTTAGTTCAAAGAAAGCAATTATCAGATGGAATCACATTAATGCCACGGAAAATAAAAATAATAAATACCTGAAAACCACTTCCTGTGTGGCTTATGTCATAATGAAGACCAGCAACCTGGGCATAATAAGCTGAAGCATGCAAAGATAAAACAAGGCATTAGCAAAGTCTTACTCAAATTATAAGAACAATGTACTGTCACTATTGAAGGCTTTGCTTATCAAAAACTGTGCCTTCAGACATTTAAACCACTATGGAAAACACAGAAACCACTGTAGAAAAATCCTCTGCATTTATCATACCATATTCATTCAAGTCATCCATCAATAACGTTGCAAAAAGATTGGCAAGAACCTCAGTTTCGGGAGAGTTGCTAACATAGGGGCAGTCAAAGTCTATCTTAACATATGCCTTTGGAGTAGAAAACACTGTATCAGGCTTGTACCATAATTTTGAATAGCATGACTTTCTCAACAAAACCGGAAGCTTGATCTGTTGCAAAGGATAATCAGATGAGAAGATAGAATATATGTAAAAATAAGGTGATTACAATAAAATCAAATGGAAAGGCTCATCAAACCTTCTCTTGTGGATTCTTAATCGATAAGTCTGTTGGTATAAAGACATTAGGTACTGGTAGATGCAGGTTTTCGTTAGGAGCTGAGGACATCCATGCCTGCAGTCAACGAAGGATACCTTTTTCTTTCAGTATAATCAAATGACTAAATCAATAGAGAAATGAAGGTATTATGCAAATGTAATTAACATCTCATCAGCAATATCTGACTACGGACCTGAATCCTTGAGGGGCTAACTTTCTCAACGGAATATGCAGTACCATACCATGGCTCAACCTTGTCAGTCAGTCCCTCAAATTGATTTGACTCCCAGAAGATTCTGTTAAAAAATGCAGGATTCAGAAATAAACTATATCAGAGCACAACTGCAACTTCTCTTTAGTGCTAAAAAAGTTTCCAGATAGCTCCCAGAAACTGTTTGTAATGAGATATAAAAGATTAATAGCAATTTTGTTTAGGGGGAGCTCCGATGACTTGAGGCAAATGCATTTGGTAACTTGGCAAACAATTTACTTAGTAACATGAACAATATAATTCACAAAAACATAGAACAGAAATTTTGAAAGCTGATGTTAAGCAAAAGCCTCAAACTGATAATAGAGTTTATCATTTTTGAAAAGTTATAACAATTTCAGATGGAGGGCCAAACAAGTCAATCAGATGTATACTTGAATTAAAATGAAGGTAAGTGTTGTCTCCAATGAGACAATTCAATGCTTCAAATCTTCCGGTTTAACCTTACTAGAACACATACCTAACACTCTCAGGAGAAAGCTCGTTTAGTATCTTTTGTATGGTGTCTGGATTGAAATCCAAAGGCAATGATGACCCGACCAACCAATCTTTTGGAGGATATATCTGAAACTCACTTCTCAAAATATCAGAATCAAAGCTTCAACATGAGATCATCAATATTAAAGGAAATGAACGAATTGCAGGACAACATATAAATGAGGGCAATTGAGAATGACAGTATCAAGTCTTAGAAGTAAAAGCTAAATACATTCTAGTTAAAATCAGCAATTTTCCTTAAAAAAGCTCTAAAAGGAACTAAACAAGCACTTAAGTGAGCTACCGAATGAGCTTGAGAAAGATATTGCTTCTGAAACATCATTTAGTCACAGATGCAGCAAATGGAATAAATGGTATCCACAAATGGAGAACCTCAGAAGCACCCTTCAATAGCTTCTAGCTCAGTCTCAAGGTCCGGTTTTTCCAAGATTTGCACTCTTACAGCATCAAATTTAACATTTAATCCTACAAGAAAATCATAAATACAATTTTTTTTCCACAAATCGTTTCAGAATTGATGCATCTTCACTGCAGTGCATTTGGATGCATTGATAATGGAGTCACTTGTTTGGTTGCTGAAATTTTCGTCTTAATTTCATAGGTTTGTGCATCATTAACCTTAGAATGTCTGTCAGATAGCTTCCCAAATCTCCTTGGTTGTTCCGAGAAACATACATGTATTACTAATTTCTGGCAGCACAGACTTCCATAACCATTACATCACCATGGAGTCTTGTTTGTCCTGCGAAGGACCTGTGCCCATTAAATGGCTCAATTTTCCACTGCCCTTTAAAAAAGTGCAGACCAATTGTGACCACTTCAAGTAATGCTTCCTATTCAATGATATGTGGCTTGAATGCTCTGCAAGTCGCCGCTTGTAACAGCAGTAATATTTTCAAACGCAAGGGAACTCGTGACAGGGTTGATGATTTCGGCAGAACTTTTGTGAGATTCCAACATGATTGATTGAATAAAAAGTAGATACAAATAGGGAAATATTAGAGAGAAGGCAACGACCATTGAGAGGAACAGAGAAGATGGAGCTCAGTTGGGTATGGCCAGAGAAACAAAAAAAAAAACTTCAGAGTTTATCAGGAAAATTTCAACTTGGCTCTTGATACCATGTGAAATAGAAAATAGCTGCCGTAGTAACTCTACTGTTGGCTGTAGCAACGTGAAAAAGAAAGAAAAATAAAAAGAAGAGAGGAGAAAATTAGGGAAAACTTGTCACTTTACATTAGGTTACATAGTCTATTTATAATAAAAAATTATACACAAATAAGGAAAGTCAAATAAAGAAAGATATGATTTTGTAATATTGTGCTAATTAATCCTAGAATCATGATATAATTATGCAAGATATTATAGTTGTTCACAACACTATGCATGATTATAAACATGATGACCAGAAGATGGCGACGACAAATTACACACATTTGCTCCCTCCCCCACCCATTCGGCATAAGTCTAAACCAGATGTTTGTCCATATCATGGTTTGCATATCTTCATCGTACATGAGTACCAATATATTATACGTATGACATCGAAAATCTATATATTAATCTTAATAACCTTCGATTACATCTTTCCGCTAATTTTAAACTAATCTCTCTCTATTTCCACAAAGTCAGCATTACTATAAAACCTTGGTGCAAGTTTGTTGTTGGTTTCAAAAATTGAGCAATTGTCCATCGTATGAATTTCCCCATTGTAATATACATATACTATCAATTGGTTACTAATCTTGAGGCTTCCATAAAATCGCATAATGAATTAAATCGATTTCGAATTTCTTAAATTATCACAAACAATTTTGATGTCTGTCGTTAGTGGATGAATAGTTGCAATGCAATCTCAGTCAAAATGAAAAAAAAAAAAAATTATAATTTTACCTTTCTAATTCGGCATTCCAGAATTTATATTGACCAGAATGTATTTCCTTTCAGTGTTTGTTGGATTATTTGGGTGGTTTATGGTTTTTTTTAGTGGTCTTGAGTTAAAAGAAAACTTCAGAAGTTTTAGTACACTTAGTGTAGTATTTTCATTTATATATACTTACATTTTTCAAACATATTTATTTAATATAATATCTATTAATTTCATTAATATCTTATTATCCTTAATGATTTTTATACGGAAAGTAAAATGAAAACAAATATGGCTTATTGATTATCTAAGGTTTAACTAATATTAAACAATATTCCATAACCGGATCGTAAAACAAAAAAATTACTTATATTAGTAGATAATCTAAACGCATACTTAGTCTAATCAAGATTAAATGAATCGATTGAAAAACTAATATGTCGTCTATGAAATTCAATAAAAGAGATACTTTATTTTGAGTATCGGAGAGGATGACTCGTAAAAGATAGAGTTATAAATGTAACTGATAGGACTGATAGTAAATAGGACATGACCTAAGTAGAATAAATCTTAAATCCATTTATGGATTTATTCACTTATGAGATCATAATGTGGAATACCTTAATTCTAAGTGGATAATAAACCATGTATGCATGACTCGTATATTTTGATGTGAATAAAAGCATGAATTTAAATAAATAAGAAACCGAAAACCAGTATTTTGACTATATGACTTCTGCACCCTAGGTCATGAATTTAAATAACAATAGAATTAATGAAAAGTAAAACATGGGTCATTTGTCTTTGTGATTTACTAGGGCTTTCCACTACACCCTATACTCCTAATTGGAATAGAAGTTGTATTTCTATTAAATATTATTATTTAATCAAGCAATTGGAATAGAAGTTGTATTTCTATTAAATATTATTATTTAGTCAAGCTTTATTCTAATAGAACTCTTATACCGTTTCTCTAAAAATAGGAACCATGAGTTGAGTAATTTACAACATGTCTCATTCATCGTTATTCTGTCAAGAAAATAGTGAAAATTTATTTCACAAAATAAATTCTATTTTTGAGGGAAAACCACATAACTTCAATTGTAAAGAAAATTAACTTTCCTATTGAAAGTTACTAAAAATTTTCATTCTTTGCGATTGATTCGATAAACTTTGAGCCTACAATCAAAGCAATTTATGATTCAAGAATAGTGGAAAAAATCATTCGATAGAAAATGGGGATCGACTTTAGTCCGCCTCATACAAAGCACAAATATAATTTCAATTAAAGTTTATCACTATAAATAACACAATAGGTTCAGTTTTAAAAAATTTTAGAACTTCTGTTGTACCTAAAATGATCATTTTCTAAATCGAATTTTCCAACACTTGTCACTACACCCCTTTTTATTGTAGCATAAATATCATTTTTGGTAAAAAAATCCTTCCATGTTATTTCAGTTAAAAAATATTTATTTTATATCATTTTAGTAAATTTCCCTATTTTTTCAATAAAAAGTTCTTTAATTTGTATTATTTTAGTAATTTTCCCATTACGAGAAAATAAATGTAAAATATGTTTCATGTCATGTCATCAAATATATAGAAAAATCCTTTCTTTTCACGTATTTTGATTAATGTAGCAAAATTGCAAGGGGCTTTAGTCAGCTAGTCATGTCCCTAATCAATAGGAGAGATTTTGTCCACGTAGTTTTAATTAAATGGCATCAAAACACTAACAGTATAAAACAAGAACAAAAAAGTTAAAGCAATAAAATGGAGAAAATGGGATGGAAGGGATGAGATTTAATTACTTGCATGTTTGAAGAAATACGAACAACATAGTCAACAGGAGAGATTTTGTCCTCATAGTGAAATCCTGTCTCACAAATAGCTGATAGCTTCATTCACAAATCAAAATATCTTAGAATAATTAATGAAAAGAGATACTGGCTATAACCAAAATCAAACCATTGATGCACAGAAAACAAAATGACACATTAAACAAAATCTCAACAGGAATTCTGAAATCACCTTGACCAATGTGCCTATAGCTATGAAAGTTTATCAAGTCATCTTACACTTGTTCATAAGTTTTGAATAAAGGGGGAAAAGACACCAACAAAGAGATTCAAAATGATAAACATGAAAATAAGACACTTGACTTTATTTCTATTAACCAAATTAATCATAGGGTAATCAATTGACTTTCGGCTACTAAAGAATCAGCCATAAATAAGTTTCCCAAAACAAACGCACCAATGTGATTGTATTAAAAATTTAGGCTGCTTCCATGTACAAGGGCAAAATTGTAACTCCTCATTTCAGTGCACTGGGGTTAAGCTATTGACTGTAGACTATATACGAGATACATTATTTTCTTCGAGACCAAGTTCGTTATGTGGTTCTTTTATCAAGAAGGGTTTGTAGTTTAGGGTAGTCTAGACATCATTGGACTACCAGTTACTTAGATTTCACTATTCTTTTGACTAATGAAATAACTATTCCTAGCTAAAAGACTAAATACTCTTCCAATCTCCACGATTGATATCAACTCCCACCCTTTCTCCAAGCTTCTCTCCCTTTCTTGCTTACACATATTTGTAGCCTTAGTCACATTCCTTTCTATTATCACCCATCAATCCTTATTCTTAATCATAGTCTAACATAATTCCCATAACCAAAACCTCAATTACAAAATAAATCCAAATCTTCTTTCTCCTGCCAAAAAAAAAATTAAATCTAAGAGCAAACATTTCATCTAGAGAGGTTACACACAAGCCACAAACCGACATTTGTTTTCACGGGATCTAATGAACTGCAGCATGTTATCAATCAAAAAGCAGCCTTTGTGGGTAAGCTAAAACAGAAATATGGTCACATATGCAAGCAACAAGGACATGAAATTATGATAAACAGTCACAATGAATGGTCAACAACTCCTACAAGACAATAATTATAATTATTCAACTATAAGATATGCATACCTCATCAAAAATCCATTTACAAACACCAGATTGCTGCAGCAGCTCAATGTATTTAAATAGTAAGCCAATTATCTCTTGCATGTGGTCTGAAATTTACTCAATAGGAAACAATATTGGTCAAGTTAAAAGACATCATTGTTTCCTATGCAAAATTTCCAAGCCTTAATAATATCTATCAATAAATAATACTCCAATGATTAAAAGCATATCAAACACCATATGATGAAAGAGAGGTGTGAAGGAAAATAAAAACTAACCCTGGCCAGCATCAGTCAGATCAATTACTACATAGAAGAAAGAAAAATCTGAAGCGCTATCATCTTCACCAGCATACAATTCAGTAGCCCATCCTACAAAATTCCATACATATGCAGGCACAAAATTCACTAAATATACACAAAATAAATAGATATAATGCCCTTACACATATATACATAACATAACTTCACAAACATTCACTACTTTATCTACGCCTCATAAAAGGAGAAAATAGAGAGAGGGGGGGGGAGAAAAAGGGAGGGGGGAGGGGTGGCATGATGCCTATTTGTCCATGTGTATACATTCAAACTTATCCTAGTGCAGCATAAACATATCATGGTCTCAAAGAATAACCACATACCTAAAGGATAAAAAATTTATTGAAGCATTCAAGATGATCCTAATTTGACACAAAACAGAGAAGCAAAATACTTGTACTGACCAAAACTTTCATTTGATGAATTTCCAAATTGATTCATGCGGTATGAATTAACAACTGGATTCAAAATGCAGCAACATATTTTGCAAAACCTCAACTTGTATTTCCACATCCATGAAAAGTTTAAAGGGTTGTCAACAATATATAGAGATTAACGAACCATTGAAGGGATGCATAGGATATGGAATAAACTGAATAGCTTTAAGCAAAGAAGCACATTATTTTTAGGAAAAAACTAAAAGAAAAACAAAATACTCGGATAAAAATTTGTCTTAAAGATATAAGATCAAAAGGCCAATCTAGACTAATAACAAAGCCCATGATTGAGTTCAGTGTAACGTGTAAAATCTCACAAAGGGAATAGAAGAAATTGCTGTATTGTTTCAGGTAGAAGACTAGGATCTATAGTTGTTACAGTAGCTGAGAAAAAGGAAGTAAATAAAGAAAAATCCTAACATTAGCCTAAAATCACTCAATAACTCCTACGATTTAGCCCATGGTTAGATTAATTATAGATTCTATATGGTTAACTAATATATTACGGTCTGCAACATAATGAATGCAGCGACACCAGTAAATTGATGAGAAAACCAATCATAAAATGAAAAAACAAAACATGTGCTGGTAAGACGCTATTTGTTATTTACTTTTCCTATGAAGTAGGGTTACAGTCAAAAAACCCATTTCATGACTACTTTTTCTGAATGGTTTCTTTTACATGCATTTACCCGAAAGACTGACTTCTCTCTTTTACATTTTAAAATGACTCAAATTCTTTCGTATTTTATGTTGTTTTAATATTACTACTTCATACACATAAAGGATGTGCATGAACTTGTATTTTTGTGTATGTCAACCAAAAAGCAAAACAAGTATACAACTTGGATTTTAAAAGGACACATCCTAAATTTCAGGGATGCGTGAATTTTGAGATATTTCCAAATTGGTTTATCTAAAGCATATATATGAGTAACCTACCTAATTTTTTCAAGACATAAGACAAAGATCCTTCTCCTTCATGGTTAATGAGATGATCAAGATACCTGCATGGCTCTTCTTTGTAATGAAGAATGCTTGGAGTTATTGGCCATACAATCCTTAATTTGTGGCCTTGTTTTATTGGAACAGCTCTGACAAGAATCTGAGAATTGAGAAGAAAAAGAACAGAAAAGAAATCAACCAAGGAAAAAAAGCCTCTTAGAACTTTGAAGCTTGTGGAAGAGTCTTGCTTGCTTTGCTCAAAATTGTGACAAACACAACACACTTACAGCGCATAGACAACATAACAGCACCATATACCTGAAGGTGTTCTGATGTGCAAGGCTGACTCAAAAACTGGAAACGGCTTCTATCAGAGTTTCGGATTTCCTGGAACTTATCCTCCACCAGACTCTGAATTTTATCAAGGCTTTCTGAAAATACAAAAAAAAAAAAAAAAAAAAAAAAAAAAAAAAAAAAAGAAAAAAGAAAAAAGAAAGAAAAAAAAAAGAAAAAGAAGAAGAAGAAGAGGAAATTAAATTGTAACATTGATTATTCAAAGAAATATAGCACAACTTTTCTTCTTACCAAAGCCATAGTCCTTAATGGAAAATTTAGTTACCTACCTTTTGAATAAACAACCAGATGCATGAGGTTGGCTGAATATTTGTCTTCATAGAATTTAAGGAGTTCTTGCCTTGTGTCAACTCCCTTTGCTTTTGGTCTAACATCTAAAGTATCACAGTTCCCTATACATGAACAAGTTACTGATAAGCATAAAAATATAAACTAGTGTCATTTCTTTCTTTACAAGTTCAAAACACACAAAAGAAGATGCCAAAAGAAAGACCAGAAAACTGTGGTAGAGATCGGCGGGTAAAAATAGACACATCCAGCAGATAAAAAAGATCACAAAAGAAGAAAACCAAAGAAATTATTTGAGAAAGAGAGATACATCTGTATATCAAAATTAAGATCTAGTTCAAGATCCCATCCTTGCATATTGAAGGAATATTGGAAAACAAGAGAATGCTCAAAAGGGTAGTAATTAAATTAAGCACTTAAATCTAAACCATCTAAGAAGAGTAAAAAATCTTAACATCCCTCAAAAAGGAGAATAAGTAATCTCAAAATCAAAGACATTCAGACAGGAGTCTTGGGAATATGCTAAATTAAGCATTTTCAGCTTCATAAATGGGTTTTTACGACGGACTTTCTCATTCAATTTTTTATAATTAATCTCCAATGTCACTAGGTTAGTAGACTACCTATAATGCAGAATGCATCCCAATGGCCTGCTAGTCAAAGAATTCAACTAAAGAGAAGAGGGAAGACAAAAGGGGTCAAGGGCAGAAGGAACGAAGATCAATAAGAAAGGGTTTTAACCTCCACCGAATTGATGATATGGATGACTTTCCAAGCTTAGATGTTTTTGAAGCTGCAAAGAAGGAAAAAGTTAAAACAAAAAAAAAAAAAAACAGTTAGGAATACATCTGGAAAATTCACTATTGAGTATGAATTTTTAACACGCAAGTAAGAAAGCAGACTAATCCTTTTAAATACTCATGTAAAATTACAGTAAAGCATAAGTAATAAAATCTTTTTGTTTTTTTTTTTAATTTGTTTCTCTATCAGGTGAGATATTATGCTAAATCAATCAACCAATCATTATGTGGATAAACTACTTCAAATACAATATTCAAACATAAATTGAAAATAATTAACATACGGGTCAATTACAAATCACACAAATAAAATAATTAATAAAATAATGAATTGCAGGCGAATCACGCATTAACATGCATATTAACACTTTAAATAGAATTTAAAAATAAAATAATAAACTTTAATCTAAAAATAAAAATAAATAATATAAAATATTGTTTTTTCTTAAGTTCAATATAGATATTAAATAGATTCATGAATTATCATGCACAACAATCTCTTTGAATACATCATTTAAAACATAATAATAGATAATCAATAAATTAATTCTTTTTTTCAAGCAGGTCAAATATGAATCCCAAATCAACTTGAAACTTACAATGTAAGTTAATCCCTTTAAAATATCATTTTAAAAGTAAATCAAGAAATTTAAAATATTTTTTATTAAAAACTAACAACCAATAAAAAATGCCCATAAGGGCTGTAAATTATTCCGAGATCATGAGTTTTTTTTTCCCTTCAAACAGTTTAAGTTTTAATCCTAGATCAACTTATGAGTTGCATGTAAATTAATCCCTTTAAAATATAATTCTAAAATGTAAAACAAAGAAAAAACCAAATTAAAAAAAAAAACTAAATTCAATAAAAATATACTTGTATTGCAGAAAGGCTGGACATGTGTCACATAGACACTCCGTTAGGGGATTGCGGGATGGGGATTCGACTCCCAAATTCCATTTCTTCCAAAAAAAACAAAAAAAGGCAGTAACAGAAAGGGAAAATTTTACCAACATTTTAATTTAGTGAAAGCTGAGATTTTGCAATCTTTCAAAATGGTTCAACAATAAGAAAATAATACCTGGCTCATCCTCCTCTCATCAGACAATAAGTACATTTTGTTCTCTACAAAGAAAAAGACATGTTGATTAATTATAGACTAAAATAAAGGAATCTATGTGTTAAAAGTAAACCAAGAACCAAAGTGCTAACCAGAATCAACAGCTTTAATTTCCCTCATAGTAGCATCAGCTGACATCAATGGTTTAATGAAGAACTGTGCAAACCTAAAGAGCAACGAAAACACCCAGTCTCACATGCATTAAAAGAACAAGATGAAAATAACTGCTAAAGGAAGACTGCATAAACAACATCTACCGGTCCAAAGCCTCTTCAAAGCAATCAGTGTTGACATCAAAAAAATAGTTGGTCATCTCAGAAGCTGTGAAGGCATTTGTGCTGCCTCCATGCTGTAAATCAGGAAAATAAAACTACATAAATTTTAAATCAAAGGAATATTATCTGAAAATAAGTCATGCAAATGATTTTACTTCACTATAAGCCTCTTGTCTTAAGGCATCCCTTTACAAATTTTGAATTTAATTTTATTCAAAGTTAGCTAACAATTAATCAGTTATTAGATCACATACATCTTACATGAATCCTTTCAAATTTGATGTTCAATTGGTTCTAAGATTAAGATTGCTTATCTATTATGCATGTCTTTCTGTAATTATAATATTATACAATTGTTTTGGCAAAAAAAGATACCAAGAATTTGAAATCACCCCTTTTATTGATGCTTCAGAAATAATTTTGATACTTTTATAGTTTAAAAGGTTTGTATCAATAAAGCATCTTTAGAAATGCTTATCTATTACAATGTTTTTTATATCAATAACAGCCAAATAACTGATCCAAATACCTGACCTCATAAAAGGCACAGTATTGTAATGGCGTGAGGTATGATGCAAGTGACAAGTAAGCAATACTAGAGATACTAAGAACCTTAACCCCTCTCAAACTTTGGTTTTTTCTTTTTCCTTTTTTCTCCCTTTTTTTTAACAATTTCTGCATACTTATATAGCAAGTTTGTAATTAAAACACGAGGAACTTTAACTTCATCAAAAGTAACCATTAAAACCGCATGAACTAATCAATAGACGACCATACTGCATTAAGATGGGCAATACCTCTGTTATATACTTTAAGTAGCTATCTTCCGAGGGATACTTCTCGCTAGCATAAAACAGCATGTGCTCTGCAAGGAAGGACGACAACATGTTAAACATAAAAAACTAAGTAAAAATCATAACTATCCCACTACCATGCAATTCTTGTTCAATTGCTGGACCACAGTTCTTTCAACAATTAAATCAATTCACAGAAACAATAATACCACAAAAAATAATCAGAAAATCAATAAGATCATTTTGAATTATTTACGATAAGGGAAGTTCAACCCAGTAATAATAAGCTTACTTTTACTGAACCAACAGAATTTTTTTTAATCAGCATTAATAACATATTTTAGTGAGAGCTATACTGATTACAAAATTTTAGCCCATTCAATTTATTTAAGAACACGATGAGGAACAGAATTGCTTAAGTCACACATTGTTAAATTCAAAGAATAGAAGTAACACAAAAAATTCCTGGCAGTTCACATATACAAAAAGAAGATCAAATAAATGGATTAAAATAAATAAATACCAAGAAAATGGGCGAGGCCCTCGAGGCCGACAGGGTCACAAAAGGAACCGACACCCACATTCATAGAAGCAGCACACTGTAACATAAAATAAATAAATAAATAAAAAGAAACAAAGAAATTAGAAAGTAAGGTTCATAATAGTAATGGATTTGGTAATGAAATGAAAGTCAAGGAATTGGAAGATTAATTTGCCTTGTCGGTGTCGGGATCGCTAATAAGAAGAACTTGAAGGGAATTTTTAAGGACGATCCTTCGGTACTCTCTTTTGTCCGTTTTGAGCTTTAAAATCTCCACATCTTCAATGCTGACCGCCATTTCTCAGTTCAATGCTTATCTATGTTTTGATGATTTGAGTTTGGGTATATGGAAAGCGAAAGAGAAGATTGAGTTATTAATCTGCTACTTCCGGGTCGGATGAGACGTTTATAAAGAGAGAAAGAGGAAGATTCGTAGTTTCTTTCCATACTTTCTCAAACTTGACTGCTACTTTCTCAAACTTGACTTTGCTTCACCTAAAATTGACTGTACATGTATCAAGTCTTTTTTTTCTCTTTTTCTTTTGTCCAACACATGGATCAAAGATTGTTTTGATTTGGGCATTTAGTTTGAATGCAACGTTAAGCTTATATAACTTGCAGGTAAAAAACAAAGTTAAAATATCTCCTAAGTTGTTATACTCTTCACAATTTTAAAATTTAGTTATTAAATTTTTATTTTAAAAATTTTAGTCTATTTATTCTCATATTTTAAAATTTAGATCGAATTGTTTAAATTGTTTAAAAATTTTATTAAATTTATTAGTGTAACATTTTAAAATAATAAAAATACTCATTTCGTAGCAACGTAAATAAAAAATGATGTTTTAATGAATTTAAATTTTGAAATTTAAAAAGTACAATGACTAAATTCTTAGAAATAAAAGCACACAAACTAAATTTTAGATTTACAAATCGTACAAGGACTTATGGCATATTTTTACCTAAAAATAATATAAAATTATATAAAATTACTATCCATAAAAAATTATATTAAAAATTAATCTAGATATAACACCCATTACCCGAGTTACATAAAACTTTATAGATAATATTAAGCACTTCATTTGAACTTTATTATGGTCTTTTAAAGTAATTTGAACCATTTCTAAGCTTCCTTTAAAGTTTGGTTGTAATTAGGATCATTCGATGCTTGTTTGGACACAAAATAGTGAAAACAAGGTAGAACAAGGCACTTGTTGCGCAGCATCTAGGGATTTTGTGGCACAAGTCCTTGTTACTATTTATTTTTTCTCTCTGAAGAACTTGTACCAATACTTATTGGTACTTGTTGTAGTACATCTATCCCAAAATGTCAAATTGACCTTAAAACACTTTATATACATGCCAAAACATGTCAAATTCTTATTCTATCATTCTTGACCATTTTTAAACCTTAATCCACTTAAAAACATCATCTAAGATATCATACATTCGTCCATGATTAACCTCTAAGTAATATATTCTAGGATTCTCAACAAATTTCGACTTAATTACATGACAAATTAGTACCAAAATCATTATTTTTGAACACTTATATAACCTAGGTACTTGTAACACCCTATACTCGACCCGATCATCGGGTCAGAGCTATGGGACGTCACATTCATTGTTAGAGCAACTACAATCAACTACAATTCAATTTAACCAAGTATAGATGCTATTAATTATAATACGCATTCACCATATGTTATACATTCATTTTCAGGTCCTTTACAAGCTTACAAAAGCTCTTAAGATGACTCAGGGTCGAGTAAGGACCAAATTATAAAGTTTTCAGAATATCAGGTTGACGTCGCGACTTTGAGGGTTTCTCATTGCGATGCAACTCACTGACTTGATCTTGTCATAACGTTAAGCGGCCTAACGTTGAGGACCAAATTATAAAGTTTTCAGAATATCAGGTTGACGTCGCGACTTTGAGGGTTTCTCATTGCGATGCAACTCACTGACTTGATCTTGTCATAACGTTAAGGGGCCTAACGTTGCAGCATGAGCATCTACTTTCAAATGGTACAAATTTTGCAACACCTAAACAATTAAACTTATGATCCAGTTCGACCATTTCAATAAGGATTCATCTCAAATATGTTTACTTCTAAACATTAACATCTTTTATACATATGCATTACATCAAATTCATAATTTCAACTTAAACACATTTGCCAAGTTCCATGAGTCTAACCATTTAACCATATGATAGAAATACACATATATGCCATACGTCATACATCATCTCATTCAAGTCATATATATACCAATCTCAATTATAAAACCAACCATTTGGCCATACCAAAATTTACCATTTCTAGCTTTAATTGTCAACAAGATCTCATATTACAAAAATTGACTCAAAACCTACGTACATGCCATTTATAGAACAAAATGATGTTAGAAAAAAGGGGTTTGGAAAACACAGCGGAAAATAAATTTAGAGAAAAACCAGATTTTTAAATTTTTTCCAAAACAAGATCTTGGTTGTGATATCTAAAGTAATAAACACTTAATCAAAATTGTACATTTTCGATTCGTCTAGGATGAGTGCTTCGACCGATTAGTCTTCACTGTTATCCTCAAGCTCACATATGCCGAGTGTGGGTTCGCTTCGAATTAGAAATTTTTTCACAAAAATTACTAGTGGGGTAATTTTGAAATTTCTCTAAACTTTTGGGTCAAGTTGTAAATCAAAAAAATATCTCTAGAAATTTTCTAGAATAATCTCTTCAGAGAAATTTATTTCTACAACTTTCTCTTGAATTTAAGACTTTCTCTTGAATTCAAGTGTCTGTATATAATGACCAAATGCTCTTTTTATATAGGGAAAGTTTAGAGAGTTCAACTATGATTAAATTTAATCAATTTAATATTAAATTTATTAAATTTAATAATAAATCTTATTAAAATGATAGAATATTTATCTTGTAGATAAACATTAAATTAAATTTAATATTAAACTATTAAAATAATATTATTTTTTGAATAATTAATCTGAAATCAAATTCTCTGGTAGAGTCCTAGTATGAGTGTAACCTTTCCACTGCTTAACCACAGATGACTAACCACCGCCGGCCACCGGAACGCTACCGTCATAGTCACCAGCACTATCGTGTCCAGTGACGCAGGGGCAACACCCTTACGGTGTAACACCCCTAACCCGTATCCATCACCGGAATAGGGTTACGAGGCATTACCGGTGTTTATAGAATATTTTTCGATAAATCAAGTCATTTACTATTCACCTCCTAAATTTGCATATAAAGTCCCTTGGTTAGGCCCTCAAAGCTCAAAACATACATTAGAATCAGTTCGGGACTAATTCGAGATCATAGGGAACTTTTCATAAAATCTCAAATTTTTTCTCAAATCAATGAGTCACATGCCCGTGTGGTGTGGGACACGCACGTGTGGTTAGGCTGTGTGGATTTACACGCACATGTCCATTACCCTTGTAACTCTCTAACTTGCAACTTATGAACAAATTGATGTCACACGGCCAAGTCACACGCCTATGTGCTAGGTCGTGCGGTTAATTTGAATTTTCAAAAAATAGGTGCAGGTTTCACACGGCCAAGAGACACGCTTGTGTTCAAGGCCGTGGCCTTCATATGGTTGAGACACATGTACGTGTCTATGCTCGTGTGCTCAATATTTAGCATTATGTTCTCATATTCTAGGATACAGGGGACACAAGGTCAGGCTACATGCCCGTGTACAGCCCGTGTGTCACACACAGCCTAGACACACGCTCGTGTAGAAAAAACAAGGCTATATCCAAGCCTTATTTCTCACCCATTTTCATCCAATACCTGCACAACCATTCCAATAACAACCAAGCAATTCATATAAGATTTCCAACCAAATACATCATGCAATATGCCACATTTTCACAAGCACATTTGATGTAAACTTACCCTTTTAGACTTACATGTTAACCATTTCATTCTTTATAAACATATCAAAATTAAGTTAACACTAGCCATACCAATGGCTAAGTTTACATTCATCCATTTCAACATCACTATTAGAATTTTTAGCCTATACATGCCATTTTTTCAAAATAAAGCATCTTTATATACCAAAATGTGTAGGTTGATACTGTGATGAGTCTCCGACCTATTCCGGACCTTCTGAGCTTCCGAGCACTATAAAAAAGGGAAAACAAAAACAGAGTAAGCAATTGGTGCTTAGTAAGTTCATGTAACAAGAGTATAACTTACCATATGTTTCCAATGAATAATTAATTTATATGGTTAGATTCCTTAATGAGTCTATTTTTATAAGAAACAAACTATAATATCATCTGAATCTTGTATGATGAGATAATTAATTTTTAGTAAAGAAAGGTCGGAACTGTCAGACAGCAGAACAAGGGAGACTCCAATGAATAAACTGTACTAATTGGATGAACCAAAAATTCTGAAAATTTTATGGTAAGAAGATGTATGAGTCTAGTTTCAGGGAAAATTAGTGGATCTTAAATTGGAGTTCTGTAGCTCAAGATAAAAATAATTTAGCGACTATGACACGGATGGACAGTTTTGAATATAAATAAGTAAATAGTGAAATTATTGATAATGTTACTTATAGCATGTTATATAAATTAAGGATGTGGAATGGAGAGGAGGAGGAGGAAAATATGTATGAATATTCAGCTAGCATGGTTAATTTGCATATTTTAGGCTCAGGGACTAAATTGAATAAAAGTAAAACTTTATGGGTAATTTTGTAAAAATGTTAGAAATGACTAATTTGCATGAAATGGATTATTTTATTATTTAAAATTGCAAAATTGAATGGAATTATTAACTTAGTTCAAGATCGGGGGAAAAACATGTTTTAAAGATTAAATTGAAAAAGTGTTAAAATTATAGAAAATTTTAATATTTTATAGAATTCATGGGTTGTTATCAATATGTATGAGAATAACGGCAAGAAATAAGGATTAAATTGCAAGAATTTTATTTTCTGAGCCTAAGGATGCAATCGTCATTAATTAAAAGTTCAGGGGCAAAACGGTAAATTTTGTTTAGAGCATTAGTCGAATGTATTAGAACATGAAATAAATGAAAATGACGATCATCTTTATTTATAGAGATCCGGATGACTCAAATATGAGACTAGAAAGTGGAAAAGAAGAGATCAGGATTACCTGTCCGGACTAAATCTTCTTTACAACATATGTAATGTCACATTTTTCACTGATCCATCGAATTCCTTTTTATTCAACCTGGATTTATTTCCCTTTTTCATCAAGTGTTATTAGACAATTTCATCATAATTCATACATTGAACATTCATATCACATAAATATGCAATTCAAGTATTTTAAGAATCAAATTCATGTTACACGAACTTACATTAATAATTGTTCGTGTTTGTAACCTACTAATCCGAGACTTTTTCCTTGCCTCTTTCTAATCTCGTATTCGAATCGTTCGGATCTATATAAATGAATTTAATCATCAATTTCACTCAATACATATCCCATTTCATTCAATTTACACTTTAGGCAAAATTACTATTTTGCCTCTAAACTTTTCATTAATTCCAATTTCGTCCTTAGGCTCGAAAAATAAAATTCATGCAATTCAATCCTCTATCCAAGCCTAGCCAAATTTTATATGTACCAATTATAGCACTTATTTTTCATAAAAATCAAAATTTTCTTTGAATTTTACAAGTTTACAATTTAGTCCATTTTTCACAATTTCATCTAAAATCACTTTGTAAAAGTTGTTTATTTACTAACAACCTTTCATTTCCTTCCATAAATTTTCAATTTCCAGCATATTCATCCATGGCACAATTTCTATACTTTGATAACTTTTCAATTAAATCCCCAAATTAAAGAGAACAAGTTGTCACAATCTCAAAAATATAAAAATTACTAAAAACGGGACATGAAAACTTACCAATTTGTGCCAAGAAAGTTTATTCTCTCTCTCCTAGGGTTTCCATCAAATTTTGGGGAAGAATATGATAATAAAAGATGATATTTCCAATTTCATCCCTTATCATCTTTTAATTTTTCTTAATTCCAATTTAGTCATTGGCCATTTTAATTTTTCCATAGATGAATCACCCTAGATATTTTCCATCTTTTGATTGATGGTCTAATTACCTTATAAGGACCTCAAGTTTTGAATTTCATAGCTATTTGATCCTTTTAACTTCTAGCACACAACTTTCACATTTTGTACAATTAGATCCTTTCTCTAATTAACTATATAATCGGTAAAATTTTCTTATCAAAATTTTCATACGACTTTCTTATCATATCATAAATCATGCAATAATATTAAAATATATTTTCTTTCTAGCTCGAATTTGTGGTTACAAAACCATTATTCTGATATCACTGAATTTAGGCCATTACAACTCTCCCCCTTAAGGATTTTTGTCCTCGAAAATCTTACCAGTAAAGAGGTTCGGGTATTGTTTCCTCATTGTCTCCTCCGGTTCCCATGTTGCCTCTTCAATCCCATATTTTTGCCATAGAACTTTTACTAAATCTATATTTTTATTTCTAAGCTCATTTGTCTCTCGTGCCAAAAAATTGACCATTTTTTCACTATAAGTCATATCGAGTTGAATTTCAATCTTTGTCGGAAAGATAACATGTAAAGGATCCGATCGATACCGCCATAACATAGACACATAAAAGACATTATGGATTCTATCGAGTTCTGATGGTAATGTTAGTCGATACACAACTGGTCTAATTCTTTTAGTAATCTCGTATGACCCGATAAACCGTGAACTCAATTTTACTTTTTAGCCGAACCAGAGAACTTTCTTCCAAGGTGATACTTTCAGGAATACTTTGTCGCCGACCTAAAATTCTATCTCTTTCCGTTTAAGATCAGCATAAGATTTCTGGCGATCTGAGGCCACCTTTATGCTATTATGGATTACTTTTACTTTTTCCTCAGTTTCACGGATCAAGTTAACCTCATATATCTTTTTCTCACTGAGCTCTGTCCAATACAACAGTGTTCTACATTTCAACAATACAAAGCTTCATACGGTGCCATTTTAATGCTAGATTGATAGTTGTTATTATATGCAAATTCAATCAAAGGCAGATACCTTTCCCAATTACCTTCAAACTCAAGTACACAACATCAGAGCATATCTTCCAATACTTGAATTACACATTCAGATTGGCCATTTGTCTGAGGATGAAATGCAGTACTGGAATACAATTGAGTTCCCAAGGCTTCTTGTAATTTATCCCAGAAACAAGACATGAACCGGGGATCTCAGTCTGAGATAATAGAGACTGATACTCCATGTAACCTGACAATCTTAGACATATACAATTCAGCCAATTTCTCTAAAGAATAGTCCATACGTACCGGAATAAAGTGTGCTAACTTTGTCAATCGGTCGATGATTACCCAGATAGTATCTTTCTTCTTTGGAGATAACGATAATCCCAATTCAAAGTCCATGGTCACTATTTTCCATTTCCATTCTGGTATCATAATTGGCTGTAGTAATCCCGAAGGTACCTGATGTTCAGTTTTGATTTGCTGACATTGTAACGCCCTAATTTTTGGGATTTTTGGTTTTTTCTTAGATTTAATCTTTGCTTGTCTGGATGTGTTAATTTATGCTTTCAGTATGTTAGTGGGCCTTTAGAAGGCCTAATCTTAAGTTAAAACCCGGTAAAATTTTGAAATCTTAGACTTAAAGGAGAGGGGGCCTTGATTAAGTGGGTTTTTAAACAAAAATTGAGAATCTAAGACACAAGATAACCTGTGGTAAAATGGCAAGGTAGCGCCTGTAACACCCCTATCCCATAACTGTCGCCAGAATAGGTAAGGAGCATTACCGGACTTGTAACATATATCGGAACAGTAAAATTTCAAACTTTTTAATCGAGAACCATCACATATCATCTGTCATTAGAGCATGCTTCAATTGATCATAAAATGATGTATATAATTATTGGAAATCTAATTGGAAACATGCTAAAAGATAGGAGAACATTTGCAAAATTCCAAAGTCAAGGACACACGGCCGTGCCCCTTGCCCGTGTTCTTCACATACGGCCGTGTCCCTCCAGACACGCCCAAACCTTTCAGCCCGTGGTTGAATCTAACTTATCCCACACGGCTGTCCAACACGCCCATGGGGTTAGGCCGTATGTCGCCCACGGCCTAGGCACACCCGTGCCCTTACCCCGTGGTCGAAACTGTCAAATATCACACGGTTACCTGACACGCCCGTGTACAAAACAGAGCAGACCATGTGACTATACTGCCATATTTCACACGGCTACAAATTACTAGACACGCCCGTGTGTCTAGGCCGTGTATCAAAACTGACCAAAACATTAAGGTGCAGGGGACACACGGTCGAAGCACACGCCCGTGTTCCCTGGCCGTGTGGCATAAATATAGGCTTGGTTTAAGCCAATTTGCCACCCAATATGGGTCATTTCTACTAGCCATTAACTAACAACATTTCATGCCATTCTACCAACCTAAAACATACCAATTCAAGCACAAAATGGACCCAAAATCATCTCAATTCATTCACAAATCAAGC
Source organism: Gossypium stocksii (assembly GCA_020496765.1). Taxonomy (NCBI): domain Eukaryota; kingdom Viridiplantae; phylum Streptophyta; class Magnoliopsida; order Malvales; family Malvaceae; genus Gossypium; species Gossypium stocksii. Next base: position 44,961,269 of record CM035621.1, read on the forward strand.
ACACCAACTCAAAGGCCTAAATGACCATTTCCATGCACTCATCCACACATATATACATATCAATTATGCAAGCTTATAATCTCATCAAAATCACAAATCTTTCCATAAGCACATATAGCTAAAGGACAACTCAAGTACTTAATTATATTCATATATGACCCAAGCCACATCTCATAGCTTGATCATTTACCAAATTATATCATGCTCACAAAATATCTAGCCTATACATGCCATGACCATTTCATTTACAAAAGTTTCAAAAGTACCAAAGTTTGATAGATAGTGTGATGGCGATCTCCAACTCGTCCGATTATCGAGCTAGCTTCCGAATCTATAAGACAGTGAAAGAAATGAACAGAGTAAGCTTCTAAAGCTTAGTAAGTCCGTATAATATAGAAATTAAACCTTACCGAATCAATGCGATAATTACAACAATAATGCCAATTCAATTCATATACTCAAGTTGCCTATTTCACAAGTATACACTTGTTAGTTCGTGTAACATATAAATTCATTCATGTACCAACCACAACATTCATGTATCATATCATTGCTCAAATACTTGTACATGTATTTCATATAACTTATACCATATAATCCATGTAATTCTCATGTCTCATATAACATGTAATACATATATCATTCAATCTTCATGTAACATGTATCGGTAATTGCTCGTTAAACCTTTAAGAACATCGAGGGATACTCGGGTGATACACACACAGTGTATATACATATAACCTGTAATCCGTCAATGCATCATGTATGCTCTTTCGAGCCTGTATCGGTATGCCCGAAGGCTGAACATGTGATCCCGAAGGATGAACGGTAAGCCCGTAGGCTAACGGTGAGTCCGAAGACTAAACATGTGATCCCGAAGGATAAACCTGTAGCTCATGAGCACGTGGTGAGTCCGCAACAAATGTAGGAGCTCGAACCACCCTGTAGCCCTAGTGACATGTCACTTGTATCCTATCGACTTCTACGGTTCTAACGGGGCTTGGTATTTATTTCTCACTTGTAACAATTTCATTTCAATTTCATATGTATACATCCAAATAGGCTATTCAATCAACTAATATGTCATATATTCCATTAACAACAATTATAAACATAAACACATTAAATTTCATTATACGAACTTACCTTGTAATCCTGTATCTACTCGTCTATTTTCTGTTTTCCTCGATCAAGTTCCGGAATTTGGTCGTCTTTATCTATATTAATACAAATTTAGCTATTTAATCACTAACTTATTCAATTTAGTCCAAAACATGTATTTTGGCATATTTGCAATTTAGCCCCTATAATTTCAATACTTTGCAAAATAGTCCTTTTATCACAAAATGGCAAATTACACAAATAATCCCTAAATTTCCCTTAGCTGAATATTCAAGGGACTTGTACAAGTACATATCTTTCAATTAATCACAAATTTAACCTCAAAAATTCTACCTTTTTACAAATAAATTCTTAAACTCATTTTCATCAAAATTTACTTGAAAATTCTTGTATTTTCTCACATAATATACAATAATTCATCAAAATCTTCCAAAATATCATAGATTCATCAATGGAATTTTTCAAAGACATTCACAAAATCAAAAATTGAGGTACGGGTCGGCTAGTATACGAAGCAACGATCTCAAAAACATAAAAATTATCAAAAACGAAATAAAAACGAACCTCAATTTGGAGCTTAATGTGGCCGAATGCTTGAAAGTGTAAAACCCTTAATGTTTTGATGAAGAATCGGTGAGGAACAATTGATTATAAAAGATATTTTGTTTTATTATAACTATTATAGCATATATTAGTCATATACCAATTTTGCCCTTTTGTAAAACCATTTAAAAACATTATAAAATATGGACATAATGGTCCATTACCAACCACTACAAATAAAAATGGCATAATTGCCATGCAAGTACCTCCTTTTATAAAGCCATGCTCAAATAAACTATTTATAAAATAGAACTCTAATTTATCGCTTTACGCGATTTAATCCTTTTTATCAAATTAACCAGTCAAACGATAAAATTTCTAAATCAAACTTTCACACCGTGATTCTATCATGCTGTAAAACATATTAAAGCAATAAAAATAATAATTTGACTCGGTTAAGTGGTCCCGAAACCACCCGTTCTGACTAGGGTCTAAAGTGGGCTGTTACAGCGCCACTTAGGGTTCAAGGAGGAGGCGTGTAAGGCTATGTAAGAGCTAAGGTTCGAATCCATGAAGTAGCAATGTGTTATTTATTTTTATGCTTATGTAAGGTAAGTGATGAAACTCAAGTGAAATTTTGTTGGAAGCAGTTTGGAGTGCTCAGGGGATTGAGTCAAGGAGGGATAAGGGGAGAAAATTTAGGGAATTTGAATGAGGAAACAAGTAATGGCCGATTGTGGGGGTCTTGGAGGAGCAAATTCGGCTATTGAGTGTTGAACTTGCATTTTTCGGTAAGTGTATCTTTAGTGTGCCGAATACCCTCTTTGGTTCTTTTTCGGGTTTTGTTATGGGCAAGTTTTAGTGTCAATTAGGTAGGGTGCAAGTGGTGTTTTCCATTCGGTTCACTTTACTTCTTTTTCTCTTTTTTCTCTTTTAGTTCTAAAAGCCGAAATCCCGAAAGAGGGTGATCTCTTTTGCCGTTTTAAATAAACCGAATTTCTCATCTCCTTTCTTGGAAAGCCAATTAAGAACTCTCCTCTTATTTCTACTCTTTTCTTCTCTTTTTCTCCGTCAATTAAAGCAACATCTTTTCTCAAAGCTTTCTAGCCGATTACCATAAAAGCCGAAACCCGAAGCTATTATTACTAATTTCTTCATTGGCTGAATCTCTATTCTTTTTAAACCTCAATCTTCCAAAAGTCGAAACTCGCAACTCTCTTATTTCCCTGTCGATATCTCCTCTCTATTTAATAAACATCCATTCTCATTTTTTTACAAAAGCTGAAACTTTCATACCTTCTAGTGATTTCAGAAATTGAATCTTTAGATCACTTAGACCTATTCTCTACTCGTGTTTTGGTTAGATCTATAATAGATTTGGACTAAGTTGGTATTTGGAGACTTCTCTTTGGTAGAATAAGCGTTGGTAAGTATTCGAAACCCTTTTCTTCCATAAACTTACGATTCAAGAAAAGCTGAAAACCCCTAATTCTTTAGGGTAACTGACGATTTTTGTTATGACCTATATTAGTCTTCTCTTTCGGTTTCTTATGTGCTAGTGTAGAATAGAGGCTATCTATCAAGGACTATTGAAGGCTAGAACCGTTGGAGCAAACTAGATCTAGATCTAGTTTAAGAATTGGCAGAGGTAAGCGATTAAGGGTTTTAGATGAAATTGGCCGAATAAGGTAAATGTTAATTTCATTAGATCCATTGGGTTTTAGTTAACAGTGTGATTAAAATAATTATAGGTTAATTCGTTGCGGATCTCGGTGTAGTACACAAATAGGTGTGTAATCGACACCCACTAGTAGACTAGATCGGCATAAGTCAAAAAGCTGAAATGTCAAAATTCTGGCATTTCGAGGGCTTGCAAGCATGTGAACGCTCGTGGGTTGGTTTGAATCAGTAAGGTCAGTAATCGTATATGGTAAAATGATCTGTGCGTATTTTCGTGCATGTTGGTGGTTTTGGGCCTCAAAAGGCCAAAATTGGGCCCAATGGGCTTACGGGCCCATATGGGTGAAAACAAGCGGTAAGTGTATTCTGGTAATCTGAGTGATAATTCTGATAAAATGGATTAAAAATTCGGGCTTAGTGGACCGTAATAGCTAGTGGACACCGTTGGGCCCATTAGGGGTTTTAGGGCCCAATAACTCTATTTTGATAAAATGGGAGAATTAAGTTACTTAGATGACGTAGGGCTTTTAGCAAACTGTAATGAGCATGAAACCCTAAAATCTGGTAAATTTACTAAAATACCCCTTAAGGGTGGAAAATTACAGTTTTACCCCAAGGTGCTAAAAGACCATTTTACCCCTAGGGTTAAGTTGATTGATTTGTATACTAAAATGTATCTGTTCTATGTATGCCATGTTATAATATATACTGGTGCATGGGATTGGGTTTTGATGAAGGAAGTGTTAAGTGGCAATGCCACGTATACTGTTAGAGGCATTGCCTCGTTTCACTGTTTTAGTGGCTTAGCCACGTTATCTGATTAAGCAGCTAAGCTGCGACTGTGGTGTGTAGGGCTGGGTGGGTTGAGTTATTCCTCACATGGTGTGTAGGGCTGGTACGGGTTAGGCTTTGCATTCATGTATAAATACTCTTCTGTTACTGTATTGGGCCTGAGGCCACACTATTTTCTGAAAAGGGCTAAGGCCCAGTAACTACTGATTCTGCATAGGGTTAAGGCCCAGTTAACACTGTTTCCTATTTAGGGCTTCAGCCCAGTTAGGCTTGTACTGATCTGGACTTTGGTTGGGTTAGCTTACACACTGAGTTTTCACAAACTCACCCCTTCCTTTTCATCTATGCAGGTGAGCCCAACCTTAGAGGACTTGGAGCTGCAAGGGGTTCGGAGTGGCCACGTGAATTGTTTTAATTCCAGTTTAAATTTTCCTAAAGTTTTGTTTATTCTAGTATTCTTTAATTCTTGGGTTTAAATTTGTAATAAGGCCGTTCATTAATTATTTTAGTTTTATTTATTTAATTATTGCTTGTTTAAACTTGATAGACTAAGGCTGCGTGGATTTTTATTCCAAAACTAATCAATGTTTTCAAAACATATCGTACGCAACAAATGGATAACCTAATGACAAGATAAGGTTTTTTTTAAAGAAATAGACTCCAACTGATAGTGGATAGAACTTTCATTAAATAACCTGTTTATTTTCTCAAAACTCTTAAAATGATTTTGCCAAACTTATTAATAAAGGAACGTTGTGTCATTCATTGTCCATGTGACACACCAGATCTAGCCATAACGTCTGGGCCAAGTTTTGGGTGTTATATTTAGTGGTATCAGAGCCCAGTTGCAATAACTCAATTGTGGATTGAGTCTAAAAAGTTTTCTTAAAATTTCAATTCAGGCCCAAAAAGGTATTTTGAAAATTAATTTTGAGAAAATTTCTCAAGCAAATCCTTTCCAGTTAATTTCTTTCAAGATATACATATTTTACAAAAAATTAAGGTTTTATTTTGGAAATAAAGTCTATTCAAAGGATTTAGTATTACTAAAATTTGGTTTTCTAAAATCTGGTTTGTGAAGAGTGCACACCATATCTCCGGCACCAAGTCTTTAAGTATCTTGACTATACTGTGCTGTACTGAAATACTATTATATTACTGTAGATGGTACTAAGACCCTACTAAGATTCTGTAGTTAGGGTAATACTGAAACTGTAGAGACTGAGACAGTAGGAAAAAAACTGAAAACCCTAGAAGACTGAGACTGTAGCTAGGCTACGATCTTGCGAAAACAGAACTCTGAAATACTATCTGTACATAAGTCATTTGTAATAAATACTGAAATACTAAACTAATTCATAAAATTCGTAATCAGATAACATGATATGAGTACGAGGGCAGCTCGTAGACGAGGCTGTGGTCGTGGCCGAGGTAGTGCGCAAGCTGGGCTTCATCTTTGGGACATATGCCAGCTGAGGAGGCACGAGCACCATCGACAACTGAGAATGGGCCGTATGATCAGGCTGCAGGGGATGATTCTTTGTCTCAAGCGATGTTAAGGGTTCTGGAAAGGGTCGCTGTAGCTAGTACGGAGACTGTAAGCTGGGGATCTATTTCGGAGCGACTCTGAGCTAACGGAGTGAGGATTTTCAGGGGCGTATCTAGTGTAGCCCCAAATGTGGTTGAATACTGGCTAGAGGCCACGGAGTGAATCATAGACGACTTGGATTACTCTGTAGAGCAGAAACTGAAGGGAGCAGTATCTCTGCTACGAGACGAGGCTTATTAGTGGTAGATCACTGTAAGGGATAGTATCCCAGGTGAGCGGGTAACTTGGGAGCTGTTTACGATGGCCTTCAAAGGGAAGTACGTCGAGGTGAGCTATGTGGACACCCGAAGGAAGGAATTTCTAAACCTAACCCAGGGTAATAAGTCTGTTGCAAAGTACGAGGCTGAGTTCTTAAGGTTAAGCTGCTATGCTAGTGGAATAGTCGCTACAGAGTATGAACGTAGTGTACGATTTGAAAATGGCCTTAGGGATGAGCTTAGGGTGCTGATAGCTCCGTAGAGGGAGCGGGACTTTGCTGCTTTAGTGGAAAAGGCTAAGATAGCCGAGGAGGTGAAACGAACGGAGCGGCAGAACCTTAAGAATTACCGAAATCAATTCAGAAGGGATTCTAGACCCTCGGGTGTGCAGGCAGAAATGTTAAAAGAGCTAGAGTGGATGAACCAGTTTGAGCAGTTTCAGTGAATATAGTTAGACCGCAGGCTTGCGGGGATTGTGGTAGAGTGCATTTGGGAGAGTGTTGAAAGTGTACTGGGGCATGTTTTCGGTGTGGGTCCAAGGAGCATAGAGTTAAGGACTGTCCTCAGAGGCCGGCTCATATGCAAGCTGTTGAACAGAGGGTTGCTCAACCAGTACGAGGTGGACCACAACCGCCAAGAGGCCGTGGTCAATGTAGGGGTGACAATAGAAATAGTCGTGGACGTGGAGCACTGGGCAGGGGTGCTAGAAATGCTGAGGCTCGTCAGCCAGCATTAGTATATGCTGCTCGTCGCCGATAGGAGGGTGATGCACTTGGCGTTATAATTGGTACATTTTTTATATCTAGCATGCCATACACTGCCTTGATTGATGTTGGTTCTACCCATTCTTATGTTGCATGTGATATATCTGGGATGTTGGGTGTGCACTCTGAGGAAACTGTGAGTGGGGTAACTATGATAAGTCCATGGGTCAATCGGTTAGGGTAGACAAACTCTTTAGAGATGTGCCTATAGAGACTCAAGGTAGAATTTTCTCTGCGGATATAATGGAGCTACCCTTTGGAAAATTCGATCTCATCTTGGGTATGGACTGGCTTGTTAAGCATAAGACGACTCTGGATTGCACTGCTAAACGGATGGTGTTGAAGACCGCGGAGGATGAGGAGGTGATGGTTATAGGGGAGTGAAGAGATTACTTGTCCAATGTTATTTCGGCCTTGAAAGCTGAGAAGTTGATTCGCAAGGGTTACGAGGCGTATTTGGCATATATGAGTCAGTCTAATGCTGAGGGTTTGACTGTAGGAGGGGTTAGAACTGTCAAAAAATTTCAAGATGTCTTTCCTGAGGAGCTTACTGGGTTGTCTCCAAATCGTGAAGTCAAATTTGGAATCAACTTGTTGCTGGGAACGGCTCCAGTGTCCATCGCACCTTATAGGATGGCACAAAAGGATTTGGTGGAGTTGAAGGCACAAATCCAAGAGCTATTGGATAGAGGTTTTATTTGGCCAAGTGTGTCTTCGTGGGAAGCACCGGTACTGTTCGTGAAAAAGAAAGATGGGACGATGCGTATGCGCATCGATTACCGTCAGTTGAACGAACTGACTATTAAGAACAAGTACCCTCTGCCAAGGATCGATAACCTGTTTCACCAGCTAAGAAGAGCTTTGGTATTTTCCAAGATCAATATTCGGTCTAGATATCATCAATTGAGGGTCAAAGAGGTAGATATTTATAAGACAGCATTCAGAACTCGGTATAGTCATTACGAGTTTTTGGTAATGCCGTTTGGATTGATGAATGCACCTGCGGCTTTCATGGATTTGATGAATCGGGTATTCCAACCTTAGTTGGATTGATTAGTAGTCGTCTTCATAGAAAATATTCTGGTGTATTCAGAAACTGAGAAGAAGCATGATGAGCATCTCCGTATTGTTCTACAAGTATTGAGGGAGAAACAACTGTATACGAAATTCAGCAAGTGTGAATTTTGGTTGCGAGAGGTGACGTTTTTAGGTCACGTGGTTTCTGCGGATGGGATTAGGGTGGATCCTTAGAAAATTGAGACTGTTTTGGAATGGAAGCCGCCAAGATCCGTATCAGAAATTCAGAGTTTTCTGGGTTTAGTAGGGTACTATAGAAGGTTTGTGGAAGGATTCTCTTTGATTGTTGCGCCGTTAACGAAACTTCTAAGAAAAGGAGTACCGTTTGTATGGACTGAGAAATAGCAAGAGGCTTTCGAGAGGTAGAAGAAAGTTTTGACAGAGGCACCAGTATTAATTCAGCCGGAGTCTAGGAAGGATTTCACTGTGTACAGTGATGCATCGCATATTGGTTTGGGTTGTGTACTGATATAAAAGGGTAAGGTGGTCGCTTATGCATCGCGACAGCTTAAGCCTCATGAAGCAAACTACCCTACGCATGATCTAGAGTTGGCAGTAGTGATCTTTGCTCTAAAGATTTGGAGACACTACTTGTATGGAGAAAAGTGTATTATATACACGGACCATAAGAGTCTTAAGTATTTGTTAACTCAGAAGGAGTTGAACCTTAGGCAACAAAGATGGATAGAGTTACTTAAGGACTACGACTATTCTATTGAGTATCACCCAGGCAAAGTGAATGTGGTGGCTGATGCATTGAGTAGGAGTGCTGTAACTGAGTTGAGAGCAATGTTTGCTCGTCTGAGTTTGTATGACGATGGTAGCTTGTTAGTAGAATTACAAGTGAGACCAACCTGGATAGAGCAGATTAAGGAAAAATAGTTAGAGGATGAGTCACTAGTTCTTCGATTCCAACAAGTTGAGAATGATGAGACCTCGAATTTTAGATTGAACAGTGAATGAGTTTTGTGCTTCCGAGGAAGAGTTTGTATTCTAAAGGACTCTGGTTTGAGGCAGTCAATTCTGAGAGAGGCTCATGACGGGCCTTGTGCAATGCATCCTGGAGGGAATAAGTTGTATCGAGATTTACGAGAGTTGTACTAGTGGCTTGGATTTAAGTGTGAAGTAACAGAATTCGTGGGGAAATGTATGACATGCCAGCAAGTGAAGGCTGAGCATCAACTACCTTCTGACCTTCTGCAACCGATGAAGATTCCACTTTGGAAGTGGGAGAGGGTAACCATGGACTTTGGGAGTGGGTTACCCTTGACGCCTACCAAGAAAGACTTGGTTTGGGTGATTGTGGATAGGTTAACCAAATCTGCTCATTTCATGCCTGTCCGAACTGACTACTCACTTCAAAAGTTAGCCAAGTTGTATGTGGCGGAGATAGTGCAACTTCATGGAGTACCAGTTTCAATTATTTCTGATCGGGATCTAAGGTTTACATCTTGATTCTGGCAGAAGTTGCATGAAGCACTGGGTAAATGTTAGATTTCAGCACTGCTTTTTACCCTCAGACAAATGGACAATCAGAAAGGGTGGTTCAAGTTTTGGAGGACATGTTGAGGGGATGTGTTATCGACTTCCGAGTTTGTTGGGAGGATTACTTGTCATTAACGGAGTTTTCTTACAACAACAGCTATCAGGCGAGTATTTGAATGACTCCATATGAGGCACTGTATGGATGAAGGTGTCGTATGCCTTCCTGTTGGATGGAATTGGGAGAGTGTCAGATTCTTGGGCCAGAGTTGGTGGCAGATACAGAAGACAAGGTTAAGCTGATCAAGGATCGGTTAAAAGAAGCATCTGATAGAAAAAAACTTATACCGACTTAAAGCGTAAGGAAATTGAGTACTCAGTAGGGGATATGGTCTTCTTAAAGGTCTCGCCCTGGAAGAAGATATTAAGGTTTGGTAATAAGGGCAAGCTGAGTTCGCGATTTATCGGACCTTATCGAGTTTTTAAACAGGTAGGTCCGGTAGCTTACCAGCTGGAATTACCACTGGAGTTAGACCAAATTCATTACATTTTTAATGTCTCCATGCTGAGAAGGTATCGATCTGATCCTTCTCATGTCTTACCACTAGAAGAGATTGAGGTGGAAGCCGATTTGACTTTCGAAGAAGAACCTGTACAAATTCTGGACCGTGATGTCAAGGTATTAAGGAAGAAGTTAGTTCCTTTGGTGAAGGTACTTTGGCGCAATCATGGCAGAGAAGAAGTTATGTGGGAGCCAGAAGAGGGAATACATCAATAATACCCTCACTTCTTTGGATTAGGTAAAATTCAAAGCCGAAATTTTTTTAAGAGGGGTAGAGTTGTAACGCCCTAATTTTTGAGATTTTTGGTTTTTGCTTGGATTTAATCTTTGCTTGTCTGGATGTGTTAATTTATGCTTTAAGTATGTTAATGGGCCTTTAGAAGGCCTAAGCTTAAGTTAAAACCTGGTAGAATTTTGAAATCTTAGACTTAAAGGAGAAAGGGCCTCGATTAAGTGGGCTTTTAAACAAAAATTAAGAATCTAAGACACAAGATAACCTATGGTAAGGTGGCAAGGTAGCGCCACTTAGGGTTCAAGGAGGAGGCGTGTAAGGCTATGTAAGAGCTAAGGTTCAAATCCATGAAGTAGCAATGTGTTATTTATTTTTATGCTTATGTAAGGTAAGTGATGGAACTCAAGTGAAATTCTGTTGGAAGGAGTTTGGAGTGCTCAGGGGATTGAATCAATGAGGGATAAGGGAGAAAATTGAGGAAATTTGAATGGGGAAACAAGTGATGGCCGATTGTGGGGGTCTTAGAGGAGCAAATTCGGCTATTGGGTGTTGAACTTGCATTTTTCGGCAAGTGTATCTTTAGTGTGCCTAATGTTCTCTTTGGTTCTTTTTCAGGTTTTGTTATAGGCAAGTTTTAGTGTCAATTAGGTAGGGTGCAGGTGGTGTTTTCCATTCAGTTCACTTTGCTTATTTTTCTCTTCTTTTTCTTTTAGTTCTAAAAGCCAAAATCCCGAAGGAGGGTGATCTCTTTTGCCGTTTTACCTAAGCCGAATCTCTCATCTCCTTTCTTGGAAAGCTGAATCAAGAACTCTCCTCTTCTTTTTACTCTTTTCTTCTTCTTTTCTCCATCAATTAAGGCAACCTCTTTTCTAAAAGCCTTCTAGCCGATTACCATAAAAGCCAAAAACCCAAAGCTATTATTGTCGATTTCTTTATTGGCCGAATCTCTATTCTTTTTAAACTTTAATCTTCCAAAAGCCGAAACTCGCAACTCTCTTATTTCCCTGTCAACATCTCCTCTCTGTTCAATAAACATCCATTCTCCTTTTTATTTTTACAAAAGATGAAACCTTCATACCTTCTAGTGATTTCGAAAATTGAATCTTTAGATCACTTAGACCTATTCTCTACTCATGTTTTGGTTAGATCTACAATAGATCTGGACTAGGTTGGTATTTGGAGACTTCTCTTTGGCAGAATAAGAGTTGGTAAGTATTCGAAACCCCTTTCTTTTGTAAACTTGCGATTTAAAAAAAGCTGGAAACCCTTAATTCCTTTAGGGTAACTGTCGATTTTGGTTATGACTTATATTAGTCTTCTCTTTTGGTTTCTTATGTGCTAGTATGGAATAGAGGCTATCTATCGAGTTCTATTGAAGGCTAGAATCGTTGGAGCAAACTAGATCTAGATCTAGTTTAAGAATCGGCAGAGGTAAGTGATTAAGGGTTTTAGATGAAGTTGGCCGAATAGGGTGAATGTTGATTTCATTGGATCCATTGGGTTTTAGTTAACAGTGTGATTAAAATAATTGTAAGTTAATTCGGTGTGGATCTCAGTGTAGTACGTAAATAGGTGTGTAATCGAAACCCATTAGTAGACTAGATCCATAAGCCGAAAAGCCGAAATGCCAAAATTCTGGCATTTCGAGGGCTTGCGAGCGTGCGAACGCTCGTGGGTCAGTTTGAATCGGTAAGGTCAGTAATCGCAAACGGTAAAAATGATCTATGCGTATTTTCGTGCATGTTGGTGGTTTTAAGCCTTGAAGGGCCGAAATTGCGCCCAATAGGCTTACGGGCCTATATGGGTGAAAACGAGCGGTAAGTGTATTCTGGTAATCTGAGTGATAATTTTGATAAAACGGATGTAAAAATTCGGGCTTAGTGGGCCGTAATAGCTAGTGGACACTGTTGGGCCCATTAGGGGTTTTAGGGCCCGATAACTCTGTTTTGATAAAATGGGCGAATTAAGTTACTTGGATGACGTAGGGCTTTTAGCAAACTGTAATGAGCATGAAACCCTAAAATCTGGTAAATTTACTAAAATACCCCTTAAGGGTGGAAAATTACAGTTTTACCCCTAGGTGCTAAAACACCAATTTACCCCTAAGGTTAAGTTGACTGATTTGCATGCTAAAATGTATCTGTTCTATGTATGCCATGTCATAATATATACTGTTGCATGGGATTGGGTTTTGATGGAGTAAGTGCTAAGTGGCAATGCCACGTATACTGTTAGAGGCCTTGCCTCGTTTCACTGTTTTAGTGGCTTGGCCAGGTTATCTGATTAAGCAGCTAAGCTGCGACTGTGGTGTGTAGGGTTGGGTGGGTTGAGTTATTCCCCACATGGTGTGTAGGGCTGGTACGGGTTGGGCTTTGCATTCATGTATAAATACTGTTCTGTTACTGTATTGGGCCTAAGGCCACACTGTTTTCTAAAAAGGGCTAAGGCCCAATTACTACTGTTTCTGCATAAGGTTAAGGCCCAGTTAACACTGTTTCCTATTTAGGGCTTCGGCCCAGTTAGGCTTGTACTGATCTAGATTTTGGTTAGGTTAGTTTACAAACTGAGTTTTCACAAACTCACCCCTTCCTTTTCATCTATGCAGGTGAGCCCCAACCTTAGAGGACTTGGAGCTGCGAGGGATTCAGAGTGGCCACGTGAATTGTTTTAATTCCGGTTTAAATTTTCTTAAAGTTTTGTTTATTCTAGTATTCTTTAATTCTTGGGTTTAAATTTGTAATAAGGCCGCTCATTAGTTATTTTGGTTTTATTTATTTAATTATTACTTGTTTAAACTTGATAGACTAAAGCTGCGTGGATTTTTATTCCAAAACTAATCAACATTTTCAAAACATCTCGTACGCAACAAATGGATAACCTAATGACAATATAAGGTTTTTTTTAAAGAAATAGACTCCAACTGATAATGGATAGGACTTTCATTAAATAACCTATTTGTTTTCTCAAAACTCTTAAAATGATTTTGCCAAACTTATTAATAAAGGAACGAGGTGTCATTCATCGTCCATGTGACACACCAAATCTGGCCATAACGTCTGGGATGGGTTTGGGGTGTTACAGACATACTAAACATTTCGATACAAACTCAGAAGTGTAATGTTTCATCTATGGCCACCAGTACATCTTTTTCAAGTCATTATACATTTTATTACTCCCCAGATGAATAGACATAGTAACACTATGTGCATCATGTAGAATCTTCTGTATAAGCTCTATATTCTTCGGTACACATATCCCATCTCTGAATAATAAACAACCATCAGCCTCAATCTGAAATTCTGAGTCAAAAATTGATTCACACTGTACCCGTTTAGCCAGTAATTTATCATCATTTTTTTAGCTTCACAAACTGCAAAATGGTTGGTTTAGCTCTAAATTTAGCTATAACTGAACCATCATCAGATAGTGACATCCGGGCATTCATAGCTTGTAAAACAAATAGAGATTTCTGACTCAAAGCATCGGCAACTACATTAATATTACCTGGATGATAATCAATAACCAAATCATAATCTTTTATCAATTCAAGCCATCTGCGCTACCTCAAATTTAAATCTTTCTGTGTCATCAAGTATTTCAAACTTTTATGATCAGTGTAAATATGACACTTCTCACCATACAAGTAATGCTGCCATATTTTCAGTGCAAACACAATAGTAGCTAACTCAATATCATGTACCAGGTAATTCCTTTCATGTGGTTTAAGTTGTCTTGAAGCATAGGCTATCACTTTACCTTCTTGCATCAAAATACAACCTAAACCATTTAATGATGCATCACTATAGATAACAAATTCCTTACCTGGTTCAAGCTATACTAGAACAGGTGCTTTCATCAACAGATCTATCAATTTATCGAAACTCTACTGGCACTCATTTGTCCTCTCGAACTTTACATCTTTTTGTAGTAAACGAGTTATAGGAGAAGCTATCATTGAGAACCCCTGTATGAACCTTCGATAATATCTGGCTAACCCTAGAAAACTTCTTATTCAGATACATTCTTCAGTGGATTCCAATTAACAGTAGCTGAAATTGTACTTGGATCTACTCTAATGCCTTCAACAGATACAATATGTTCGAGAAAACCCACTTCTTGAAGCCAGAATTCACATTTACTAAATTTAGCATATAACTGCTTTTCCCGCAGAGTTTGTAACACAATCTTCAAATGCTCAGCATGCTCACTTTCATCCCAAGAATAAACCCGAATATCATCAATGAATACTACTACAAACCTGTCTAAGTATGGTCTGAATATTCTATTCATCAGGTCCATAAATATAGCAGGTGCATTTGTCAACACGAATGGTATAACAAGAAGCTCGTAATGTCCGTACCTGGTTCTGAAAGCTATTTCTGGCACATCTGACTCTTTTACCCGTAATTGATAATAACCCGATTGGAGATCAATCTTTGAAAAGGTAGTGGCACCTTTTAGCTGATCAAACAAATCATCAATCCGGGGTAACCTGTGGACAAAAACAAGGCTATATCCAAGCCTCATTTCTCACCCATTTTCATCCAATACCTGCACCAAACCATTCCAATAGCAACCAAGCAATTCATATAAGATTTCCAACCAAATACATCATACAATATGCCACATTTTCACAAGCACATTTGATGTAAACATACCCTTTTAGACGTACGTGTTAACCATTTTATACTTTATAAGCATATCAAAATTAAGTTAACACTAGCTATACCAATGGCTAAGTTTACATTCATCCATTTCAACATCACTATTGGCATTTTTAGCCTATACATGCCATTGTTTCAAAATAAAGCATCTTTATATACCAAAATGTGTAGGTTGATAGTGTGATGAGTCTCCGACCTATTCCTGACCTTCTGAGCTTCCGAGCACTATAAAATAGGAAAAGTAAAATAGAGTAAGCACTTGGTGCTTAGTAAGTTCATGTAACAATGGTATAACTTACCATATGTTTCCAATTAATTAAATCAAACATACATGTATCCAAGCAATGGAATATTATCCTATCACACACAATCTCAACACTTGATGTTATCAAATAATTTCATGCAATATCAACCTATAAGTGAATGATGAGCTCATCAATTCTATGATTTACATATATTTGCCATTTCCATGACATTTATACCTTCATAAGTTCTATTAACCATTTTCGAGTTTATCCCGTTGAATTTATCAAAATTTCGATGGATACTCAGGAGTACACTTTTAGTGTACAATTTCATTAACTGTCAATTCATATTTACCCATATCGGTGAACACACTCCCAAATTTCATTTTATACAGCGGGATTACCAGTCTAGGCTAAATCCCATGTAACATGTGTCGAAACCATTTTTAATTTTGAAAAAAGGGGTCGACTTTAAAATGAAAACGGAAATGGAGTTGCCACCAATCATTTTATGTGTGATTGGATCACCTTATAAAACGTTTTATTTCAAAATATTGATTTTGGCCTACGAAAATTTAAGAAAATGGGTTCGGGAGTCGATTATGTACGAAGAAGGATTAGCACCCTCGTAACACTCAAAATTGGTACCAATTGATTAATTTTCTGTCCTAGTGTCGAAAATTTAAAAAGATTTGAAAGTATGATCCCTTTTTAAAACCTGAATAATTTGAGTTGAAACTTGAGATTCCTTTGTTCCGAAAGAATACCAAACATCACATCCAACACGTTAGGACACGATGTTTTTGAATCCTCGTAACTAAAATCATCTCGTGATTTACAAAATTAAAAAGGATATTTAGTTATTTAGACAAACGGAAAATTGCAACTCAGCACGTTAGAGCACTATTTCCCGAATTTCTAAATACCAAAACATTGTCTTATTTAAAACATTTGGATAAATGGTTGTAATTAAAGGAGGTAAATCTTTTAAAACAATGCTTTTGAGTAAAATGTAACATTAATACATTACGAAACATAAGTACCAAAACAATACATAAATTACATAATATATTAACATTTCATGTAAATATGGACAATTCAATGAACAACATAAAATAGTAAATTATACATGGAATAAAATAACTATGTTAAAGCAATAATAAACGAATATATAACATGAATAGACATAAGAGATATATAAAGTAAACCTAATAAATTCAAAACAAAAGAAATATAGAAACTTAGAAATGAATCAAAATCATAAAAAGATAAAAATGAAGTATTTTAAACAACAAATTGATATTACAATGAAAAAATGAAAAAAATGATAAATAATATTTTTAAAAGGATATATATACATAAAAATAATTAAGGTATTTTAAATAAATAGCATAAAAACTGAAGATTCTTTAAAAAAAAAGGGAAATATTATAATATAACAATTTAATATATAGAATAATATTTTTAAAAAATAAATAAACAATATATACAAAAAGTTTACATTATTAAATCAATTTAAAATATTATACATATAAAATAATTTAAGTATTTTAAATAAATAATATAAAACTTAAGCTTTTTAATATATATATATATATATATATAATATAACAAATTTGTTTTAAAAAAGGGATAATATATACATTCAAAAAATAAACAATATATAAAAAACTTTATATTATTAAATCGATTTAAAAATATAGTATGATATACATAAATTTTGAAATGATTCGTGATATAAAAATATAAAAATAATGTATAATAAAACATTTTTTTAACAAAAAAACTGAGATAATAATATATATAAAAATAATAATAATAATAAAAACTAAGTCAAAAATAAAAATAAAATAAAAGAGGATTAAAACTGAATTTTAATAAAATTTATGGGATAATTTAAAAAAATAAAACTGCATTATGGCCCTAATTGAAATGCGCGTTAAATGTGAGGGACTCACTGGGCAAAGATGCCCTAATCCCAAAACGGCGCTGCTCCACTTATGCCTTAAAATGGCCCTATGGATTAAATTAAAATGAAAACAAAAATTAGGGCCAAATTAATAATAAAAGAAAAATAGAATTTGGACATAATTATAAAACAGAAATAATGCGGAAGGGCTCGGGGGGTAAATATCTCATTTTAATAAAACGCGCGGATCCTCCCCGGGTAAACCGGTCAACGCGCGGATCCTGGTATTAATACAACGTCGTTTTGTACTTATCAGCTTAAGCAAAAACGACGCCGTTTCAATGTTATTATATAAACCAAAAATCAACCGAAAATTTCATTTTTTTTAAAACACTTTTAAAAAAAGAAAAGAGCTCTGAGATGCTCTCTCCCTTCCCCGGCTTGAGCTCCGGCAGCGGTCATCAGCCACCGCCTTATGTGCTTCACGCGCCATTGTGTGCGGCGGTCGGAAGGTCAAAATCCTTCATTTTTTCAGGCAAATAGCAGGTAACTCCTTTCCCTTTGTTTTAGTATCGTTAATACTTGTAAAAATCGATTTGAATGTATGTATTCGGTGAAAAAAAAGAAAAAGAAAATAAAATAATAATAAAAACGAAATAACAATAAAAGAATCACCTTTCTCGTTGATTTTCAAACTGTTTTTTTGTATCTTTGTATGCGTAGTATCGTTTTACATTGTAGTGTTTGGCTTTTATAGCCACCGTAGATCAAAATAAAAATAGAAAGTACAATATTTCTTGCTATGTTTGTATCTCTGTCTATTCTTTCCTTTTATAGGTATACCCGAGGATCACGGAAACCCTAGGGTTTCTGACCAAGGGTTGAACATTCGAGCCCTATTGGGCTGATTCTGTTATTGGGCTAGTAGCTGGGTCAAGGATTTGGCTGATTTGGGTAGTGTTTGGGTTAATGGGTTTGGGGTGTAGTTTAGTTTAGGCTAAAAGTAGGCTACGGGTATTAAGGGGTATTCGGGTTTAGGTATCTGGTTCATGGGTATTAAGGTTTAGGCTTGGGTTAATATTGGGCCAAAAGGTGTATAGGGCCTGGTAAATTTATTCTGTTTTGAGTTTTGTAATTTCAACTGGCTGCTATAAATGGACTGTAAAAAGGACCCTTTTATTTTCATTATTTTTTATTTTTATATCTTTTGGTTTATTTTCTATTTACATTGCCCGGGCAAATTGGGCCTATAATAACATGTGCTCAAAAAGTATTGTAAGGATTACTAGTCCAGGCTAAATCCTTTTGGTGATAAATACTTTAAAAAGCTTAATTTGGATTACCCGTCTAGGCTAAATCCTGTTTACAACACATGCAATGTCGCATTTTTCACTAATTCATCAGATTTCTTTTTATTCAACCGGGACTTATTCCCCTTTTTCATCAAGTGTTATTAGACAATTTCATCATAATTCATACATTGAACACTCATATCACATAAACATGAAATTTAAGCATTTCAAGAATCAAATTCATGTTAAACGAACTTACCTTGGTAATTGTTCGTGTTTGTAACCCACTAATCCGAGACTTTTTCCTTGCCTCGTTCTAATCTTGTATTCGAATCCTCTGTATCTATATAAATGAATTTAATCATCAATTTCACTCAATACATATCCCATTTCATTCAATTTACACTTTAGGCAAAATTACTATTTTGCCACTAAAATTTTCATTAATTCCAATTTTGTCCCTAGGTTTGGAAAATAAAATTCATGCAATTCAATCCTCTATCCAAGCCTAGCCAAATTCTATATGTACCAATTACAGCACTTATTTTTCATAAAAATTAGAATTTTGTTTGAATTTTACAAGTTTACAATTTAGTCCCTTTTTCATAATTTCATCCAATATCACTTTGTAAAAGTAGTTTATTTACTAACAACCTTTCATTTCCTTCCATAAATTTTCAATTTCCAGCATATTCATCCATGGCACAATTTCTATACTTTGATAACTTTTCAATTTAATCTCCAAATTAAAGAGAACAAGTTGTCCCAATCTCAAAAATATAAAAATTACTAAAAATGGGACATGAAAACTTACCAATTTATGCCAAGAAAGTTTCTTCTCTCTCTCCTAGGGTTTCCATCAAATTTTGGGGAAGAAGATGATAACAAAAGATGATATTTCCAATTTCATCCCTTATCATCTTTTAATTTTTCTTAATTTCGACTTAATCATTGGCTATTTTAATTTTTCCATGGATAAATCACGCTAGATATTTTCCATCTTTTGATTGATGGTCTAATTACCTTATAAGGACCTCTAGTTTTGAATTTCATAGCTATTTGATCCTTTTAGCTTCTAGCACACAACTTTCACATTTTGTACAGTTTGATCCTTTCTCTAATTAACTATATAATCGGTAAAATTTTCTTATCGAAAATTTCATACGACTTTCTTATCATATCATAAATCATGCAATAATATTAAAATATATTTTTTTCTAGCTCGAATTTGTGGTTATGAAACCACTATTCTGATATCATTGAATTTAGGCCATTACATACAACACCTCGAGTCGATTCATTTGGGTCAATGACGACTTGACCGATCCAGTCTAGCCATCGGTTGGGCCGTTGGCCCAGTTTCACATACCGGCCCAGTTTGATCAATTTTTGGGTCTTGGTCTCGATTTTAAGCTTCCGGGCCTAATTGACGATTTTAGGTCCAACTTTCAAGTTCAATTACCCATTAGGCCAATTGTTTTACTTGAAAAGTAACTTCAAAAAATATCATATTAATTTTAATTAATTTGATTAATTTAATATTACTTGATAAAAATTATTTTTTCCAAAAATCACTTAGATTTTCTAAATTAATTTTTTCAAGAAAATTCTTTAATCAAATTTTCTAGTTGAATAATTCTTACGACCATCTAATTTAATTCCACATCTAATAAATTGACTCAATTAAATTATTCCCAAAGTCGTAGAATTTTCTTCTGCTTCAAATGCAGCCCGATCGAGCTTCTGTTGAGCTAGCGAAAGGACCAATCAAACATATACAATTAGGCTCTAGTGATTGCAATTATATTTAGAAACATTGTTCTGAAATTCACAATTATTTAGTCAAGGAGTCAGTCCACAATAAGTTCCATGATTGAAAACTCCTTATTGTATATTCTTTACGAACGCAATTCATCCAACTACTTTGTCCAACGACCTTGTCATGTGTGTTACCCTTATATGATATTCTTAATTCCTTTGAGTTAATTTTGTTCACTCGGTACAATTCTATTTTATCTCATTGTCACCATTATGTCTTCTTAATGATTAATATGATCATTGTCAACAAATGACTATGATAAATTGCTCGTTCGAGAACAAGCAACCCGTGGCCACGTTCTATATTTATCAATCCACATAATGCCAATGAGAGGATATCATTAACTCTTTAATTGAGCTATGAATTTCACTATTACTAGTAAAGCCACACCATACACAAGTCATATTCCCAACATATCGGCTATGGGCTCGATCATCTTTAGATTATAAGCCTCCACTTATATTAAAGCACATGTGTTGCATACGCATGGTTAGTGACTAACTCAAGATTTAGGTAAATCACACCATGAACATCACAAGTGAATTAATTCACAAACAGATTCAGAATTAATTCATCTTGGGTCCAGTCCAATGTATCATTCTACCAAAGAATACATATATATCTCTACTCGTGGAGTCAACTACTTTGATAGCCAAGACTAACCATCTCTTCAATTAGAATTGTAGACGACATAATAATCTTTCTCAATATTTGAATCAAATGCTCACTTTGATTCTTTTACAAGTTTATGAACTCACTTAGATTATCTACTAAAGTAAATTGGCTTTGTCGCAATGTAAATGTTCTTTACAATGCTACTTATCTTCAGTTTAAACTTTAGTAATCAATGAGCTAATATTTGCTTGTCACAATTTTTCTATGCATACAAAATATAAAAGACATAAATACAAAAGACATAATAGTGAAATGTGAAATTAACTTTATTTATTTATTCATCGTTCAAATAGATAGTAAGCAATTACATGTTTACTACAATATGGGCACATTTCCCAACAAATAAATTATACAAATACTACTAAGTTGAGTGTCACGCTTTGGATGCTAGATCACTTCTCGTAACATCAGAATTCACCTATACCTGCATACAGAATAACAAACTGTACGCTAAGCGATAAAGCTCAATGGTACTTTCATAATTCAAGTTAATTAAACATTAATAACATCATGCATTACTGACCACCTCCGGACGTACTAATGTCTAGAGTGTGAATATTGCAATAAAATATAGAATTACGAGGTGATATTTGCAAGTATATGAGTCTAGTTGTAATATAGTTTTACAATGGAGTGGGTAAGTACTTCGAGGATCGTACCCAAGGGAGGCGAGTGCTAGATCAATTCTAACTGAAACACTAAAAGATCTAATGAGTACTTTCAATTCAATTATATTACGAAGAATATAAAATAAAGGATTTTTGGGTTTTTATCATAATAAAAGTAAAACAACATAAAAAGAAAAGATTCAAAAGAGATTAAAAAGGAAGAATAAATCAAATCTGATTATGGGTGATTAGCTCGATTCAGTAATCTCCATCAACTATCGTTTTGGGTTCCTCGTCAATCAACTAGTCGTTACCCTAGTAGGATCTTCCAGTCTTCCGCTAACATAACAAGTTAGCAAGAACTACTTATCTTCTGACCTTATAGTTTAGACTGGTTTGGGGTTAAGGTGTTCACGGTTAGGTAATACCAATTTTGGGTTAATTCCCACCTTAATGACTTCCCGGGGTTGTTAGGCCTAGAGTTTGTTTCATGTTCTCCCTTTCCCAAATAGCCGATCCATTGAGCAACCCTATAAAATAGTTAATAGATCATACCTCCACCTGCCAATCCCCCATAGAAGGATTAGTTCCTCATGGCGTTCATAAACAATATATAATCAATGTAAAGAGAAAGTATGTTAATTAAATCAATGAGATATAGTAAATGAAAGAGCCTGATTGTATTGATATTAAGCGTAAACCTACAGAGTTGAATGATTCCACAATCCAAATCTCTTGAAAGAAAAGAAAGAAAAACTGAACTTTAGAAACCTAAAAAAGAAAATGAAACTAAACCTAAAGAAAGAAACAAGGTTAATGAAAATGTGTATTTAACATGTGCCAAAGGAACCTATTTATAGACTTCAGGTGGCCATCGTCCTTACCCTAGGTCAGCTAATGTTCCCAAGCTTTAAGTTCGATTGTGCAGACCAAAATGCCCCTACTTCGTGTTTAATTTCTGTCCCAGAGTCAATGTTGCGACACACCAAGACCTGTATCACGACATAAGAATTAGTATGCTCCACCTTGGGATGTCTTCAAGGGTATATAGCAACATCCTTAGTTAGTGTTGAGATATTGGTACCTGCGCGATATTTCCATTCACCCCTACCTTCAGTCAAGAAGTTTATAATACTATCCATATATATATATATCTCTAAAGTATTCTAGATTGGTTTCATCAATGAAATCATTATCATAATATGAAGCATTATAAAAATCGCAAATGATTCGAGGGGTTACTTGCACTTCTTTCCCCCGCACAAGTACCATATCCCATATACGGCCTTCAGTATTTCTAGAATCATGGTCTTGTAAAGACGCATAAAACTCTTGAACAATGGGGACCACATCATTCTCTTTCGGGATCATCCAAAAATGTTCCCACATATGATATCTAACTAAAAGTCATATTTCCTTACACAAAACCATTAACGAATCGAATCCCCTTTCTTGGATAAAGGTGTTTCCTTAAAGTTTAGTAAAATATTTCCCAATATCCAAGTTTGCAAAATTAAGAAGGTTTGGATCCATCATTGGTTCGGATTCATTGGTTTTTCTAACCTTTCTAGGAAGTATGATATTTCAATCTTTATATAAGACTAAGCAAATAATTCAATGGAATAGTAAAAAGTTGAATTTAGGAACTCTTAACCTTTAGTATATAATCAAATTTTGTTTGAATTCTTTACTTTTCCACGATGTTTTTTCCTGATTACCCCAAATATGGTAGAAGAGTTTGCAAAAAATAACTAGAATATTTAAGAAATTAGGGTTTAAGGTTTAAGAAGTTTTGAAAGATTTGAGAGAGCTTGGGGGATTAGGGGTTAAGAGGTGTTTTAATTAGAAGTAAGTATGGTTTTAGGTTATAGAATATGGTTTTAAAGGGTTAAAAGTTAGGTTAAATGAATATTATTCTGATGTACGACTCGATTAAGTTGGGTCGACCGTGAAGAAAATTATAGTGATGTCACGACATGGGGTTTTATGTTGCAACATCCTTAGCAGATTACCTATGACACGACACTGGGGTTTGGTGTCACGGCACACCCTGCAGTTTAGAGGTCTGAAGGAAATTGTTTACTATGTCACAACTCCCTAGGGCGATGTCGCGACACAAACTCTGTTTCGGCTAAAAACTTCCAACTTTAAGGATTTTTCGGTTTAGAGATGAACCTACATCAAATAAAAGTCAAAATCTAAATTAGGTGATTAGTTACATATACAATAATTTACAAAAGTTAAGTAGAAATTCAACTAATTTTTAAGTTTTACTGCCAAATTCATCCGACAATGTCGCCAATTCATCGATGGAGGATTTCTCTATTCTATCAGTATTGGTCCATCTTCCATCATGCCATTCCACTTGTGCCTATTTGTCCCTTTGCTACAAACTTTTTATTATTTCTGCTTGCATAAAAGGAAGTGTGTCCCTTGACATAGGGACGTTAGGAATAAATAATTTTTTACACTGTTCCCCTAACTTCCTCTTACCTTCTTCGCTTGATTGATGACTACTTTTAAAAGTTTAAGTCTTACCATTAATTTTCATAGTTAATTCATTCTTTTCTAAATCAATGGTGGATTTAGAAGTGGCTAAAAAAAGTCTTCCTAATAAGATCGACATCTTACTATCTTTTTCAAAATCAAGTACCATAAAATCTGAGGGGATAATGAAACTTCGCACTTTGACAAACACATCTTACAATACTCCTTTTGGACGTACCGAAGACCTGTCAGCCAACTATAATGTTTTTTGAGTAGTTGTCAGATTCCCTAACCTGAGTTTTTCAAAAATTGATAGAGGCATTAAATTAATACTAGCTCTTAGATCGTATAGAGCTCTATTAAAGTGAATACTTCCTATCTCTATGGGAATAGTAAAGCTTCTCGAGTCTTTCAATTTTTGAGGTACCTATCTTGAAATAATCACACTACATGAAAAATTTAAAGTGACTTTTTCTCCTACCTTAATTTTCTTATGCCTAGCCATCATCTCCTTTAAAAACTTGGCCTACTTTGGAACTTTTTCAATTAACTCAAATAAAGGTAGATAAACATTCAATGTTTTAAACAAATTTAGGAAACTTACAAATTCATCCTCATTTAGCATTTACTTTTCTTCTAGTCTCAAAGGGAATGAGATTTTTGTATTGGAAGAATCTTTAGTTACTTCATTCTCTTTCTCTATTGCCAATGTGATTACCTCATTTAACTCTGGCTCATCTTCTGCTTCTGGGGATACCTTCTGAGGATTATTGTTATTCTCCACAATTATCTTCGGAGTACTGGTTTCTGGGCTATTCAGTACTTTTCCCAATCGGAGTGCAATTGCTTTCACATGCTCCTTACCTTCTCTCCTGGATTATCTTCCGTGTTACTGGGAAAACATGTGCCAATTTGTCTCTTGATGTCACCCATCATGCTCATCAATTGGCTTATTTGATCCTCGAGTTTAGTCAATGTTCTTGTTGAATTGGTGCACTCAAACAATACCTGTTTGACATCAAGTCTCATTGAATGCATTTCTCCCTCAATTCTGTCCAACCATTAACCACATGCAGTATGGTCATTTAGGTTGACCCTATCCTAGGGCTTCTACAAATAAGGAGGTTGGTAGTTATTGTTTTTAACTTGATTTAAATTATCACCTACTTCTTGGTTTCCCCATCTCAGATTCAGGTGATCTCTCTAGCTAGGATTATATGTATTTAAATAAGGGTTTCCACCCTTGTTCTCGATGTAATTTACATCATCTGCTGGGTTGTTGATGTGGTGGAAGAGCGGTTTATCTCCCCTATGCATAGATGGTGTAGAAGCTGATTTGATATGGTTGAGTCTATCCACTAACCGTTGATACTTATCATCCTCTTGGACAGCTTTTATCGTAGTGGGATTCTGACCATATGTGAATCATTCAATTGGCCACTGAAGGGAGTTTAGTGCCATATTCTTGATGATCTCGTACACATCCTTGTACGTTCTATTCATAAGGGCTCCTTCTGCTACTTCATCTGATCCAGATTATTTATTTGCATCCAACCCATTATAAAATACTTGCAGTCTCATCCACTCAGGAAATCCTTGGTACGGGCATTTTTGAATCAACATTTTGAACCATTCCCATGCCTCATAGAAACTTTCTCCCTCCATCTATCTAAAAACAATAATATCTCTTCTTAGTTGCACTGTTTTGCTGATCGGGAAAAACTTTTGTAAGAACTTTCCAGTGAATTCATCCCATGTCGTGATAGACCTTGGTGTCTGTGAGTCAAACCAAGAAAAAGCATTATCAATCAAGGAGAAGGGGAGCAACTGAAGATGAATAGCATCATCAATGACCCTATTATACTTAAAAGTATCATAGAGTTGAAGGAATTGTTTTAAATGTTGATAAAAGTCCTATGCCATAATGCCCCTACACTACAGATTATCCTGGATCATTTGAATCATAGCGGGTTTTGTCTCAAAATTATTAGTTGTAATTGTCGGCCACTAAAAACGAGTTGTTACAACTCTCCCCCTAAAGGAATTTTCGTCCCCAAAAATCTTATGGAAAAATAGGTTTAGGTATTACACTTTCATAGCTTCTTCCGATTCCCAAGCAGCTTCCTCAACTCCATGATGGTGTCAAAGAACCTTAACTAAAGCTATGCATTTAATTCTCAACTCTCTAAATTCCCGAGCAATAATTATAACCAATTCCTCACTATACGACATATTAGGCTATAATTCCACATCAACTGGTGAAATCACATGTGGAAAATATTATGGATTTTCTCTACTTTTGATCGTAAAGCTAAAAAATAAGCTACTGGCCCAATTCTCTTAATAATCTTATATGAACCAAGGAAGCCTGGACTATGTAACACCCCTAACTAGTGTCCGTCGTCGAAACAGGGTTATGAAGCATTACCGGAGATTACAAAACAAACACAACTATTTCATGTCATTTACTATTCATACTCAAAATTAATCATACCATCTCTTGATTAGACATTCGAGGCCCAATTTAATCATGAGAAATGAGTCAGGACTAAATTGGAGTCTTAGAAATTTTTTTACGAAATTTTAAAATTTTTCCAAGGTGCAGGGGACACACACCCGTGTGGTAAGGCTGTGTGGCTTCACACACCAGTGTTCCCAACATGTGTAACTCTTTGACTTATAAAACATGAAGTAATGAAGTCACATGGCCAAGTCACGCGTCTGTGGGTTAGGCTGTGTGGTTAATTCAATTTTCAAAAATTAGGTGCAAGTTTCAAATGGCCAATACACACGCCCGTGTCATAGGCCGTGTATCTCACACGGCTGAGACACACGCCTATGTCTCTACCCGTGTGCTCAATTCTAAGCATTTTGTTTCTTAATTTTAAGATGCACGAGACACACGACCAAACCACGTGCCCATATGCCAGATCGTATGTTACACACGGTCAAGACACACGCCCTTGTGACTACTCGTGTGGACAAAATAAGGCAATTTCCTAGCGTTATTTCTCACCCCAAATTTTGCCAAAAACTTACACCAACATTCACAATCATATACTAGCCAAATTCAAGTCATATAATTCATAGCCTAATACAAATACAATGTAAATTATATTAACGTGTATATTCGTGGGATTAAGCTTCCCAAATTTCCATTTATGTACTAGGGTGTATTTATATCATTTATACGAATTCAATCTCATTTACCATTTGATTCATGCTTCATATATGTAAACTGAAAAATATATATGATTTTTCCTATGTAATTTGTCACCTTTTTACTTAAATTCGTTGTTAAAACTAAGTAATTGTTTAATAAATTAATGAAATATGTGAAAATATGAAATTGGGACATAGAAATTATTAAAATGTGAATTTATGCTTTATTATATAGTTTTCATGCATAAAATGGCTTATTTTATATTTATTTGAACATATTATATTTTTAAGAGATAAAATGGGCCATGAATGATTAAATTAAATAATAAAATATAAAATTATATTTAATAATTCATTTTAAAATATTTCTTTAATAATTTGGGTTTTGATTAGTTACTTAAATTGGATAAATTTTATTTTTTGGTCCTTTAAATTATTGATTTATTTTGGACAGGTTTGATAGCTTTGTTGGATTACAAAAACCGTCCAAATTGAAGACCAAGTCAACCCAATTTCAGCTACACATGGCTATCCACATAAACCACTTTATGGTTTAATTGCACAAGGTCCTTGCAATGTTGAAAAAATTAAAGATTTGCCCGAAGATTTACATTTGACCGAGTTTTAGTCCTGAGTTGTTATGGCATTTAAATTGCTTAAAAATCAAGCAAAATTCAACTCAAAATCTACTAATCATTGTGGACCACTCATTGAAAAAGCTTGAAGAGACTAAACCTCTCTATTTTTAGCAAACTGCTCTCCTATCTTCACCTATAAATAAGACCCTATTTCACAATTTCTAATCATCCCTCATCCCTTATCCCTCACCATTCTCTCTTTTCTTTCAATTCTCTTTAGCATGTTCCATTCCCCACTGCTAACATCATCTCTTTATAGATATTTTAGCAATTAAGCCTCTTAAAGAGCTTTTGGTCGGCCACCTTGGAAAGCCATTAGCAAAGGAGCAAAATGAAGGAACGAAGGAGCCCTCATCAGTCAGAGTCTTGGGTGACAGCCACTTTGATTTGGGTTTAATCTTTCTTTTCTTTGATTTAATCTGAAAATATTTGCTATGTGTTCTTTGTTCATTTATTTGATTCATGCTTATAATGTTTGTGCCTTAATCAATCATGTTTTTAATTAAAATCAAGTTTTTATTCCGTTCATAAGTGATTGAAATGCACTTGAATTACCTGAGCGATCCTAACAGTACGACGGCTAGTGGACACATAATTGAAATGTGCATGGTCAATTTAGATCCTAACCCGATTAAATTGCAGGTTGCATAACAACTTTAACCAAGCTCTGTTATCTGCATAGTTTTTAGATTTGTGTGATTAAACTGTTTCAAACCTAACACGTTCTTATTACCTCGCACGAATGTTAAGAAACCCTTAGTAAATAAGGATTAGTAAAATGCATATTTATTAAGTAAAGGATTCCGAAAGGACCTAATGTGGTTTCCAAACTCATGAAAGATCGAGTTGTCATGGAATGTTGATACTTATTTCTTTGGTATCGATACTCGGATCCAAGTTTTGAAAATTTTCAAATTGATCCTTATTCATGCTTGAATCAGATAAACTATGATTGTTTGATAGATTTAATCTTAGAGATGTTTAAAATTATTAGTATGTGTACAATTGGTATAAATTGTTGTGATTAAATGACCTAATTTACATAATTATTTTGATATTGGTGGTAACAACCTGTAACTTAGGTTCGACGACCAGACCGGGTGAAGGGTGTTACAAGGACAACAACCTACCCAATTTGAAAACATTTCCCATGTATACTATGGAGATGGAAACATGTTCAAAAATTTCCCATCAAACCAGAGTCCATTTACTATATGGGTAATCAGAATAGGTAATCAGAATTAGAACAGAAGTAGGCTAAGACCATAATCCAACTTTTATAATCTTTTATGGTGAAACCACCCAAATTTCTCATGGAGTAACCAATGAGCCAGTCCTAGCAACAGTTACATGCAATCCAAACCAAATCAACCACTAGGATTGACCCAACAAGTACAAAAACCACCACAAGTAGAATCTTTCAATAGTTGGAGAACTTTTTGAAATCATACATGGTGAAGAATGATGCAATGATCTAAGGCTAAGTAGCAACGTTGAAAAACTTGGAGAATCAAATGGGTCATTTAGCCAATGAATTTTGAAGTAGGCTCTAGATTTTATCTTCAATCCTTAGGCTCCAACTTCGGATACTAGGCGCGATGATTTCACCATTCTAGAAAGAGGAACTAGGCATAAATATGGTCATAAAAAAGTGGAGACAATATTGGATAACGAGGATGCTACCAAATAAATAAGGGGGTTTCTTTTTCTTTAATATTTTAGGATATTTTAGGTTTAATTACTTTTTAAATATTTTATTTTTAATTTTCCCTTTTTTGCATAATAAAATTAAGTTGAATTCATAAATAATGAATTTTTGGATTATAATATGTTCATCATAAAATAAGAAGTGTGGCAATGTGAATGTGAATGTGCATGTATAGGATTCGTTCTGTCAATGAAAAGCTCAGTATTTAAGCAGTCAAATAAAGACTCACCTCCCTTTCCTAAGACCCTATCTGGTGCATAGTTTTCATTCACTTCTCTATTTTTTGCCCTTCTAATTAATGCTTTTAAATAATAAGGATATTGTTTCTCTTTTGTAAGGCCTCAAAAATAGGTCTAGTAGTTTCAGGTAAGTTTATCGGGTCTTGAGTGAAATTGGGAATTAATTGGGTTAATTAATGATTTATATTCTTAGTTAGTTAACTTAATTTCATCTAAAAAATTGGTAAATAATATTCCAGAAAAAAAAATTTTAGAAAAATTAATTTTATTATTTTAAATAATTTTTAGGTAAAAATAAATATTTTTGGTTAAATTGAAATTTAAAAATAATTTAAAATGGGGATTTAATTGGGTGATTTAAAATATTAATTAAATATTACTAATTTGAAAAACAAGGGAAACATGTAAAAGGTTTTATATCAAATAAACCATATTTTCAGAATTTTGGAGGAAAATGAGCAAATTGTAAAACAATGGAAGATGGGGAGTGGTCTGATGGCAAATTCTCCAAATTTTGAAAATCAAGTGGGGATTTTCCGTTTTAAAAACTCTGCAACTACCTCACTTTTCACTCATTTTTCACCCGAATTGAGAGTTTTTTTTCTCTCTCTCTATTTTTTTTTCTTGTTTTCATAAACCAAATATAAGAGAATAAATCTAAACCTTTTCTCTCCTAAAATTCTTTCTAAAATCTCTCGAAATAATTTTCAAAGTTGGGCAAAAAGTCAACCGAATTTCTTCAAGGATTTTGATTCAAACTTCCAAATCAATTATTTGAGTTCAATTGAAGGTAATCTTCATATCTAAACTTCTTTTTAAGTTTATTTCAATCATTATTTGTTAATTAAAGTGATTATAATGGATTTTCAACTTTAAATTCTTCTTTCTTGAACTTGAGGATCAACAATGGTGGATCTTTAATTTTGAGTTGGAATCCAAATATTAATGGATATCTAAGCTCAACATAGGTCTAATGTAACACCCCAAACCCTACTCAGATGTTATGGCCGAATTTGGCATGTCACACCGAAGCTACATTCAAAAACCAGACTTGTCAATAAAAGATTAGTTCTAAGTTTAAAATCCTTTTAGTTCTTAATTGCATAAGCATAATCGACTAGTTTTGTTTTTATAAGTTCGAAATCATTTTATCAAAACGTTTGCTTAAGAGTTGATTTTTGTTGTATATAGTTATTTAAAATCATGGAAGCTTCGAATGTTTGAAGTTGAAATGAGTGAAATTTTGAAAACATTTATTATTTTGAAAACTCGATTTATCTGCTTTAGCAATTTAAAATCAACAATTAAAAGCCCAAATAAACGCAAATTAAAGTCCCAATTGCCTTATTACAAATATAAACCCAAATATCAAATTTAAAATGATTAAGTTTAAAATAACCAAACAGTGTTCGCATGGCCACCTCCGAGTCCCTCATGGCTCCAAATCGCCTAAAGGTAGGGATTACCTGCATGGTTAAAAGAGAGGGGTGAGTTTGCGAAAACTCAGTGTGTAATCCTCAACAGTCAATGGAAATCAGAATAAGCAAAACAATGGGCCATAGCCCTATGCAGTAACAGAGCAGATTGGGCTTTTAGCCCTATGCAGAAACAATGTGGACCCAAGCCCAAAACAGATCAAACAGAGCAAATATGTAACCCAACCCAATCTATCCAACTCAGCACCTGTACCATCCAACATACCTTGTGGAGATTAAATCAACCTACCCAGCCAATACACAAATAACGCAGCAAGGCTGCTAATAACAGAAATCGTGGCAGAGCCACCAGAATCAAAATACGTGGCGAAGCCACTAAAACAGAAATACGTGGCAAAGCCACTAACACAGAACTTCCTCCATATCAAACCCCAACCCCATGCAGAGTGTCATGTCATACATATATATCATGCATACCAAAGATCATACTCAGACACAGTGATACATATACCAGATACTCATTAGTTAACCTACCTCTAAGGGTGTAATGGTCATTTCATCAGTTAGGGGTAAAATGGTAATTTTACCCCTCAGGGGTATTTTGATCATTTAACCAAATTTTGGTGTCTTGGCACATACTACGTCCCCTTAGAGAGTCTACCATCACCTCGAGCGACTCAGATAACCTTCATGGCTAGAACAGTATATATGGGACCAAAACCCGCTATTAGGCCCAAGTGGGCCCACACGTCTGTATGGCACTTTTAGCCCAAAAGTAGTCACAACAATGCAAGCCTCACAGCCCAAATAGTTAATTATCACTTACCAAGAATTTTACCCGTATAGGGCCCACAAGCCTATTAGGCCCACACGGCCCATTCTGGCCCATCAAGCCCCATGGTGGCCCAAGCCCACGAAAACGCTTGTAGAGGCATCTACAGTTTGTTGCCCAGGATTAGTGGGCTCAGTTTACCCTGTGAGAGTTTGCATACTCACGAGAACGCAAATGCCAAGGTTTTGGCATTTCGGCTTTTGTTGAATCACATTAATCTAGAGGTGCGATTACACACCTTTATGCAAAATTGCGCAAGGAATCTCCAAAGGCACCAACCTATAATCAATCCAAATATTCAATCAGCCCTTAAGTCTTTAATACACTCAATCACTTACTCCTCTATAACATAACATCACTTACCACGACCAGAAGATCTGAGGTTCACCCTTTTAGATTGCCGACCCGAAATCAATTATCCACACCTTGATGAACAACTGAGTTTGCAACACAGATCTATTAGTCCCCAACCAATCGTATAACCACTCCTATCACTTTAGAAAGGATAAAACAATTTAGCCTAATGTCCAACGTATATAGGGTAACACATTTACCTAAATTGAAACCTATGAAAAGATCTAGATCGCTTCAATTAGACTAGCAATCCCTCCAATCCTTGAGAGACTGATTGTTAAGCAACACTTAAGAAACTGAAATAGAACAATCAAGAAAGAAAAGAAGATCGAAGTCGACCAATTGACAAAAGAATTAGAAGCCAATCGACATATATGACGAAGGAATAAGAGGTTCGGCTTCACAAGAAAACGCAAAAGAGGAGGAAGAAAACATTTACCCTTTGATAGCACGCTTATAGAATTGTAACGTCAACTCCAATCGATGGAAAGGGAAGAGAAATGTTAAAAGAGGGGAATGGAGAGTTCGGATATGAGGGAAAATTGAAGGGAAAAGTAAAAAGAAGAAGAAAATATTCGGCTAATGGTTTAGAAAAGGAAAAAAGAGAAGTAATGCTCTGTAAAACGAAAGAGGGAATAGGGAAAATAAATGAAGAAGGGGAAGAAGAGGATGAAAGAACAAATGGAGAAGTAACAAATGAGAAAAAAAGATTCGGCTTCAAAGATGATTGAAAATAGAAGTTGGTTCAGATAAAGGGAGAAGAAAAGAAAAGTGCACAAAAGAGGACAATTCGGCACTTTAGGTCTTGAGTTTCGGCAAAATGAACAATGGATCAAATAGACACTAACAAAAACGATACTAGAGACTAAAGAAACTAGAAGCACCAAAATAGAACAAAAACTCGAAACCACAAGGAGAAATCTGCACTCACCCACTCTCCTAGCGTCGAAAAATGCACATACTAGGGACTCTAACCGAATTTGCACTCACAAACTACCCAATTCGGTTACACTTCTCTAAGCTTCCCACTCCTTGAAAATCTCCATAATCCTCTCCCCTTATCCCTCCTTGATATCCTCCACAACCAACTCATAAGACCAATTCAAAATCTCCAACACAGAGTTCAAATCCACCACCAACTTTTGCCGCCCCCAATTAGCAAAATAAATGTTCCTTGCTTGCCATGAGATTCAAACCCATCCCTCTTTGATGGCCCAACACGCCACTTGCCACCATAACACAAGCTCCTTTTGTGACAAGAAGCAAACACAATTAAAATATAAGTCCTAACTGCTATCATCCAATTTCACTTAAGAGCAAAAATTAAAAGATTTTGCCAAGGCCTGGACTCGAAGCCAGGCTTTCTAGAGACCCCCAAGCACACCCAGATCACTTAGCCAGCACACCACACATACAATTTTGTCAAATCATGCAGAATTAAAGAACCTAAAATTTTAGGGCGTTACATCTAATAAGAGGTTTTTAATCTTGAACCAAAAGATCAAACACATCTTATGGATCAATTTTGAGAAATTTGAATTTGATCAAGAACATCGATGATTTTTCTGGAAAATTATGAAATGGATTAAATGATGAAATTAATACTTAGAATTCATGTTATTGGACTAGGAATGAAGATTAGAACTGGTTTGAGGTACTGAAAAGGGAGTTTAGTTGAGGAATTCCATATTTCGACTTAGTTTGCAACATTGGTAAGGTAGTTTTGAGCAATGATTTAGATTCATATGCTTTATCAAATTTCTCGTTTCTTGTTGCTGTTGTTAGTTTGTAATGTATACTTTGTCTTTGGTAAAGCTCCACATCAACAGGAGGAACGTGCAAATCAAAATTGAAGCTCAAACTTGCTTGTTTGAATATATTTTTACTTAAAGAGCTAAGTTTGGAGGTGAGTGATATTAAGGGCAATTTGGTAAATTGGCCTGATTATGTGTTAAATTAAAGGTTTAATTATTGTTATTAATGACTTAATTGTATATCGGATGGTTGGATTTGCAAAAATAGGTTTTATTTTATAAAAGAGTAAAATGGCAATTGGTTTGGTAATTTGTCTATTATACTTTTAGCGTGATTAAATTGTATGGAATAAATTAATATTTGGAGCATGAATTGCTGATTCATTGAAGATTTGATAAAGGTGTTTTAATTGGTATATGAATATTGGGAAAATGATATTTGTTATGCTTAAATTTATTAATGTTAAAATTGCTTAGCAACATGCTTTTACTTGCATTTTAACATCCTGAATTAAGTGATTAAACAACAAATTTATGCCTTGTATGTATGATTATATTGGCAACATTGCATGGTGGATCCATTGGACATAGTTGGCATACCATAAAATTTGTGAGTAGTCATCATTATTTGTGATACTGTGAGCATATGGCTCTTGGTGGACACGTTTACTTATTGCCATGGATGTATTATGCCAATATAATTGAATGTTTATGTGTTAAAAGATGATTTTACATTCCCTAGAAAAATTGATTCTTAATTCTTGAAATAGCATGTGATGTTATGGTGAAATGTTAACATGTGACTGAAAATTTAATGTCTAATTGCTTTGATTTATGCATGATTGGGTGCAAATTACTTGATGTTTTTACTATCATTCACTGAGATTTTTAAGCTCACACCCTCACATTTTGTATAGAAAATTTCGGGGTGTAAGGAGTTGAGAAGCGACTATAAGGGCGATCCAAGAATAAGGCTCGGTAGTGGCTTAAGAATTTTACTTTAGAGACTATATAGGGGCATTGTAATGCTTTTGGGACTAATGTTATTTTACTTGTAATGGACTTTCGACATTAAATTTTGGACTTCAATTTTGGTAATTTTATAATTGCTTTAATACATGATTTTATGTCTAATTGATGTTTGATTTATGGTATGTTGATGACTATTCATATGGTGGTTGATAATACGGTGTATGAAGCATGTATTTTATACTAATAATGTTTAATTGAAGCTTACCCTAGAGTGGATTGCTTGTGACTAATGTATGTAGTTTGTGTGAATTAATTAGGGTTCGTTAAGGGTGTAATTGGGTGTTAAATTTTGATTAATTGTTTCATATTTATTGTAAATAAATTAAATGGGAGATGTGTGGATGTTTATATAATTAAGTGTAGCTATTTCAAGTTTAATGGGTAAGTAAATATGTAAAATCGGGTAATTAAAACAAATTTTTGACAAAATAGGTGCAGTGGTTTGCACATGGGCGTGTGGTTTTTTGGAGGTTTGATTTTTGGTTTTTGTAATCTAGTATTCTAATTTGCTTAATTTTTAATTTAGTCATAAAACTTGATTAGATTAATTGAAGCCTTTAATGATAGGAAAACTTGGTAATATTTTAGGAGTAAACTTGCAACTGTTAATATTGATAGAAACACTCTTAATTTTTTTAATTTGGAAAATGTACTAAAAGTTTGTAAACGTTACGATTTAGTCCCTAATAATAAAACTTGAATTAGACATAGTAAAT
Organism: Gossypium stocksii; assembly: GCA_020496765.1. Lineage (NCBI taxonomy): Eukaryota > Viridiplantae > Streptophyta > Magnoliopsida > Malvales > Malvaceae > Gossypium > Gossypium stocksii. The sequence continues at coordinate 44,996,899 of CM035621.1, forward strand.
GAACTCGAGTTAAGCTAAAATTTTTAGGGCTTGCATAATTTGACTAAAAAAAGGTCGGTAACTATTTAGAAATAAAATCGGGATAGTTTAACCTTAGGTGGTAAAATGACCAAAATATCCTTAAGTTTAAATACTTAGAAAAAGTTTAAAATGGTTCACAAATTGCTTCTGCATTAATAAATGATAGTTAATTAGTCATAAATGAGGTGTTATAAGGTTGGGGTGTGCGTCGAGTGGCTGTTAGCTGAAGAGTCACTTCAGTGAATAATGTAACGCTTCGAATTTGGGACGACCATCCTAGTCGGGTTTGGGGTGTCACATACTAAGTGGGGGGACCATATTGTAATTTGAGTTAATTAATTTTTTTTTTCATGAAGGTATGTTTTAAGTGAAATTTTCTCAAAATTTAAAATTTTGCACAATAATGTTAGCTTTAGTGTATGCATAAATCCTTATTATTTCAAGTACTTTTATGCTAATTAAAGTTGTGATATGTATGTTGATCTTAGTGGTTGTGTATAAGGGCTACCATGAAAATTTTTAATTCCTTAAAAAAACAAAACATGCACGAAAGTTTAAGTATTTAACTTAGTAATTTCCTTGCAAAACCCTAGGAGGCATGGTAGTTTAAAAATGATTTAGGTGAATTTTGTTTGGTCTGTTTAAGCCTTTCAAGCCAACCATAGTAAATATTCATCCCTTGAAACCCTACTTTGAGCTATATAACCTGATTTTCTTCTAAACCTTGCATTAATGAGCCACCACTTCTTTAATATTTATCTCTATTTGTCCCAAACCTTAAACTCAATTTATTTAGAATATTTTTGTGATTAAGTTTAGGGGTTAAAAAGAAGTACTGGATGCTTAAGAACAAAATGCTAAGCTGTATGCTCAAGAAAGCATATATTTATGTTAAAAAATACACAGAGCTTGGTCAGTTGAATATGGTCCTATAGGAACTTATCATGTTTTGTGAATCGGTATGGCTTCAAAATACACAACGGTCCTAATTACAGGAAGACGAATCCAACTCTACCTTTTTTTTCATAACGCAATTATTTTTTAGAAGGGCACTGGGAGACATATGAAGTGGCTTGTGCTTTATTATTTGTACTGATTGCATTGGCACTGATTATTGGTATGATTAGCATGGGAAAGTCTCATTAGTATGTAATCTAGTTTGCTTATGCATTGGAGTGGTAGTTGGAAAGATTGGAAAGAAATTATAGATGTGGATGTTGCAGAATCTAGTTATTGGTATTGATTGTGGTATTGATCAGTTGTGTTGAGTTTATTTCATAGTTGTTCAAGAGCAATGAAATAATATAATGGCATGTATATGCTAACTTGGCCATTGATGGCATGTAAATGGTTATATGTAATCTATCCATTGAAATGGCTAGAGTGAAATATTTTGGCATGTCTGTATAAGGGTTATAAGATAATCAATATGTTTGGGAATGATTAAATAATAGATGGTATATAGGTTAAATTTTGTGTAACACCCCTTATCTGTGTTAACACCGGAACAGGATACGAGGTATTACCAGAATAGCACACATGTAATCATAATAAATTGAGTCATAAAATGATCATTTAAATTAAAACCCTTCAACTATTCATTCATCTTTTAGTCACTGAGTTCATATATATCATAAACCAATAACTTAACTAGTATTAAATCACATCGATAGCATAATACAAGTGAATTATCAAATATTAGAGATCAATATTTCAAGTAATATTACTATAATATACAACAAAATACTCAAGTCTTCTATACATGCCATAGTTCCAAAATATGTTTACAAAACACCAAAAGGAAGGATGGATAGTGTTGGTGAGCCTCCGACAATATTTTTCAAGTCACGAACAAACTCGATTACACTATAAAATAAGACAAGAAAGAAAAAGAAAACAAAGTAAGCTTATAGCTTGGTAAGTAATATGTAAACAATAAAAATAATAAACTATTATGGCATTTATAAATACCAAAATATGTTTTCACAATTATACAATCTTAATCTCATATGAATTTACCATTTACTTAAATTCAGTACAAGCTGTCCATTCAAGTCCCATTCACTAAATTATTTTTATCCAGAGCTACGGAGCTCCAAATTAAGATTTGTAAATTTTCCCAGAAACTAGACTAATATGTCTTCTTTCCATAAAAAGTTCAGAATTTTTGGTTTGGCTAATTAATACAGTTTATTCATTAAAGTCTCCCGTATTACTCTGCCTGACAGTCCTGACCACTCTTCACTAACATTTCAATTTCCCTTTATACAGAATTCAAAAGATGTTCACGTTTATTTCTTCTAAAAATAGACTCAATAAGGAATATAACCATATAAATTATGTTCCATAATTATTTTTGTACAAATTTTAATGATTTTTCCGAATTAGAGCAGGGGATCACAAAATCATTCTAAACTAGTCTCACAAAAATTTAAATAACTCCGAATATAGAATTATTTTACTTGTCCTATTTCTTTTATATGAAAATAGATTCAATAATATTTAATTTCATATCTCATTCATCTTCTAATTCCATTTCTACCATTTTTGATGATTTTTGAAAGTTACTCCTCTGCTATTGTTTTAAACTGTTTATCCCAAATTTCACCTCTTTTACTAAAATTCCCTATTATCACCTTGCAAAATAACACTTTTCCATATTTATCTTATCAAAATTCAATCACTTATCTAAATCATGGTTCAAGACCCATATATTCATATCCCGCTACTTATTTCCACATTCTTTTCACATAAATTTTCATTTAACAAACTTGTTTCTCTCGATGAACACTTTGGAATGTAACAATATCCGGTGGTTTTAGCACATAACTCCACCTTCCGTAATTGATGCCCTACTTCGTGGTATACGCACATAGCACCATATTATTGGGTTAACATATGTATTCGTGGCATACACATTTAGCGCCACTTTTTGAATCAACATGTATAACCGTGGCATATCCACTTAGCACCACGTTATATGTATAACCGTGGCATATTCACTTCGCAACACGTTAATAAATCAACATGTGTAACTATGGCATATCCACATAGCACCACGTTACACGTATAACTTTGGTATATCGACTTAGCACCACGTTTTTTCCATTTCGAAGTTTCAATCGAGATTTTCTCATTTAATCCCAATTCATCAACCACATTTCACAGTTTATACCAATTAGTTGTACAATACTAAAACTTATTTCACATGTCATAATAAAACATCATAACATAATAAAAACAATACATTATTTACATATAAACTTACCTCGGTGCAAATTATGACGAGTTTATACTCTAATCCACCACTTTTTCTTTTCCCCGATCCAAGTCGATTCCACATCTTTCTTGATCTAATAATAACACATTTGGCTCATTAATACTCATACTATTCAATTTGATCCAAAAATCACATTATGGAAAAGTTACATTTTTGCCCCCTAAATTTCACAAAATTACAATTTTCCCCTAGGCTCGTAAAATAATTTTATTCAATTTTCTTGCATTTTAAGCCTAGCTGAACCTTTTCCCTCTAATAGCAGCCCATAATTCTCACTAAATCATACATTTACACACATTTCACAACTTGTTACAAACTAGTCCTTTTACTCGATTTCGTCGAAAATCGCTTGGTAATAGACGTTTATTACACTCCAAACATTCATATTCTTTCATAAAACATCAAAATACATGCATATCATTCATGGGTAAATTTTTAAACATAAATCCTAACTCAAAATAATGATAGAAATAGGTAAACCAAGCTACGAGGATTTCAAAAATACGAAGAACATTAAAAACAGGGCTAGGATGCACTTACAATCAAGCTTGAAAGATGAGAAAACCCTAGCTATGGTGCCTTCCTTCTATATTCGGCCAATGAAGATGATTATGGACACAATTTTGGCCTTATTTCCCTTTTTAATTCTTTTATTTACAAAATGACCAAAATACCCTTACTAAAAAAATCCTACCTCACTTATTCCATGTCCATTTTTGTCCAACAATTTAACAAATGGACTAATTACCATATAAGGACCTCTACTTTAAAAACCCATTACTCACAATTATGAACTAGAACACACATTTTTCACCTATTTCAATTTAGTCTTAAATATCAAATTGAGCAACCAAACGATAAAATTTCACAACGAGATTTTCACACAGTCATTCAATCACACAATAAATATTAAAATTTAATCGTAATAAATTTTTCTACTTCAGATTTGTGGTTTTGAAACCACTATTCCGTTTAGGCCCTAAATCGGGCTATCACAACTCTCCCCCTTTAGAGATTTTCGTCCCGAAAAATCTTACCGTTAAAAAGGTTTGGGTATTGTTTTCTCATAGCTTTCTTCAATTCCCACGTTGCCTCTTCTACTCCATTTTTTTGCCACAATAATTTTACTAACTTTATCTTTTCATTTCTGAGTTCCTTGGTCTCTTGTGCCAAAATCTTAACTAGTTCTTCATTGTATCTCATATTTGGTTGAATCTCCACTTCTTAGGAGAAATAACATGTGAAGGATCCGATCGATATCGTCATAGCATAGATACATGAAAAACATTATGAATTCTATCGAGTTCCGGTGGTAATGCCAATAGATAAGCAACCGGTCCAACTCTTCTATAATTCCATACGGTCTGATGAATCTTGGACTTAATTTACCTTTACGACCAAACCAGAGAATTTTCTTCCAAGGTGATACTTTCAAGAATACTTTATCCCTGACCTGAAATTCAATCTCCTTTCGTTTAAGATCGGCGTATGATTTTTGATGGTCAGAAGCAGGTTTCAAACTTTCCCGAATCACTTTTACTTTTTCTTCTGTTTTCCTAATCAAATCAACCCCATGTATCTTCTTTTCACTGAGCTCTATCCAATATAACGGTGTTCTACATTTTCTACCACATAAAGCTTCATACAGAGCCATTTTAATACTGGATTGATAACTATTATTGTAAGCAAATTCAATTAATGGTAGATACCTCTCCCTATTAACTTCAAACTCTAGTATACAACATCAGAGCATATCTTCTAGTACTTGAATTAGACACTCAGTTTGGCCATCAGTTTGAGGATGAAACGTAATGCTAAAATACAACTAAGTACCCAAGGCTTCTTGCAATTTGTTCCAAAAACGAGATGTAAATCGGGGATCTCTATCTGATGTGATGGAGACAGGCACTCGATGTAGCCTGACAGTTTTAGATATATACAATTCAGCCAGTTTATCTAAAAAATAATCCATACGTACTGGAATAAAGTGCGCTGACTTTGTTAATCAGTCAACAATAACCCAAATAGCATCTTTCTTCCTTAGAGACAACGGTAACCCAAGTACAAAATCCATAGTAATTCTTTCCCATTTCCATTCTGGTATAGTGATTGGCTGAAGGAACCCCGAAGGTACCTGATGTTCAACTTTAACCTGCTGACATATCAAACACTTTAATACAAATTCAGAGATACCACGTTTCATACCTGGCCACTAGTATATTTTTTTAGATCATTATACATTTTATTACTCATTGGATGTACAAACATAGTACTGCTGTGAGCCTCATGTAGAATCTTCTGTATGAGCTCTAAATTTTGAGGTACACATACCCTGCCTTTGAATAACAAACAACCATCGGTCCTTACTTTTAATTCAGAATCAATACCAGACTCACATTGTGCCTGTTTAGTTTGTAACTTTTCATCATCTTTCTGAGCCTCACAGATCTGCTGTATAAACACTGGTCTAGCTCTTATTTCAGTTATAACTGAACCATCATCAGACAAGGATAACTGGGTATTCATAGCTTGCAAAGCAAATAAAGATTTCTGGCTTAAAGCATCAGCTACAACATTAGCCTTACTCAGATGGTAATCAATAATCAAATCATAATCCTTTATCAGTTCAAGCCACCTGCGCTGTCTCAAATTCAAATACTTCTGTGTCATCAAATATTTCAAGCTTTTGTGATCAGTATAAACATGGCATTTCTCACCGTACAAGTAATGCCGCCATATCTTCAATGCAAATATGATAGTAACTAATTCAAGATCATGTACCAGGTAATTTCTTTCATGTGGCTTAAGTTGTCTTAAAGCATAGGCTATTACTTTACCTTTTTGCATCAAGACACAACCCAAACCATTTAACGATGCATCACTATAAATAATAAATTCTGTACCTGGTTCAGGCTGTACCAACACAAGTGCTTTTGTCAACAATTCTTTCAATCAATCAAAACTCTACGGACATTCTTCAATCCACTCAAATTTAACATCTTTCTGCAATAAATGGGTCATCGGAGAAGCTATCATAGAGAACCCCTGTACAAATCTTTGATAATAACCAGCAAAACCCAAGAAACTTCTAACTTCAGATACATTCTTCGGTGGACTCTAATTCATAATAGCTGAGATTTTACTCAGATCTACCTTGATGCCTTTGGTGGATACAATATGTCTGAGAAAACCCACTTCTCAAAGCCAAAATTCACATTTACTGAATTTAGCATATAATTGTTTCTCTCACAGAATTTGTAACACAATTCTTAAATGTTCTACATGTTCTTTTTCATCCTGAGAATAAACCAGAATATCATCAATGAATACTACCACAAGTCTATCTAAGTACGGTTTCAATATCCAGTTCATCAAACCCATAAATACTGCAGGTGCATTAGTTAGCCCAAACGACATAACCAGAAACTCATAATACCCGTACCTGATTCTGAAGGCTGTCTTTGGCACATCTGACTCCTTTACCCGTAACTGATAGTAACCTGATCAGAGATCAATTTTTGAGAATACTGTGGCACCTTTCAGCTGATCAAATAAGTCATTAATCCGAGGCAACGGGTACTTATTCTTTATAGTTACCTTATTGAGCTGCCGATAGTCGATACACAATCTTAAGGATCCGTCTTTCTTTTTCACAAACGGAACTGGAGCACCCCAAGGTGAATGACTTGGTCGAACAAAACCCCTATCCACAAGTTCTTGTAACTGTGTCTTTAACTCTTTTAATTCTGTAGGAGCCATCCGGTACGAAGCTATAGAAACCAGAGTAGTTCCTGGAATCAAATCTATAGAAAATTCTACTTCTCTTTCTGGTGGTAACCCTGGTAATTCTTCTAGGAACACATCAAAAAATTCACATACCATCGGCACTGCATGAATCTTTGACTCTGATGCTTTAGTGTCGACTACATAAGCCAAGTAAGCATCATACCCTTTTTTAACATACCTCTGTACTGCCATCACCGAAATCACATCAGGTAACCCCTCTGCCTGATTAGATTTAACACGGCCTACTCACATGAGCATGTGACCCTTGTATATAATAAAATTTTTAAAATTTTGCAAAAAATTCCCTGAGATTTCGAATTAGTCCCGACTTGTTTCTAATGCTTAAATTGGGCCTCGAGGGTCTAATCAAGGGATAATATGAATAGATTCGAATATGAATAGTAAATGACATGAATTATCTATAATTGTTCTGTAAACTCCAGCAATGCTTCGTAACCCTGTTCCGACGACAGATATGGGTTAGGGGTGTTACACAATTTAAACTTTAGCATTGTTGCTTAGCATTACTCTAAGGAAACCAAAATTGATTGGAAAGAACTTAGTGCATATTCACGAGGAGAAGGAATTCAATCCATAAATTTTATAACACTCTAATACTTAAGAAAATTTGGAAAATGTACATACCTTAGTTTCATATTTGCAAAATTTAACTTGAGTATGATTTCACTGATGCATGACCAAATGAAGAATTTATTATGCTTAGTGTGTTACAATTATGTGTTTTTGCCTCAATAAAGTGTCATTACCCGGGATGAGCAATGAATTAAGTTTAGGGGTGTAATAACTCTAAAATATGACGTTATCTTCAGCACTTTTAAACTAGTAATTCATGTAAAATTTCAGTGTTTGATATCAAATTTTGGAGTTTTTGTTATAATTTTGTCTTATTAGCTGATACTAAGATGAATTTGCTAATTTGATCATTTTATACACTAAAACACATTATTTTTGCAATTTTTGAACCAGTTGATACACTAGAAGAAAAGTCGGTCTTGAAGCTCACCTTTTGATGCTCAACGCTATAGGATTTTCACATCATAAGCCAAGCAGAAGAGGGTTGATTTATGATCAGCTTTGGATGCCCAATTAAAGAAATATTGTACCTTGGAAATTTTCGTGACCCAGCTCAAGAATTGGGTTAGCAAAAGGAAAAGCCTACTAAGGAGATAGAAGCCCAAATTGTCCACTAAGGAGGAGAAGGCCTAACCGTCTTGTAATGACCCAAATTCATGGGCACCGAAAAAGTGAGTTGTAAGGCCCTCGTCTTAGAAAATTGAACCTGTAGATAATTATTAAAAATACCTCTGAGTTTAGTAGTGTACTTAACTAGGTTTAAATTAGGTGAATTTAGTTTAATTTAGAGATATTAGTAAAAAGGACCAGATTGAATAAGGGGTAAAAGCTGAATTGTAGATTAAAAGAAAATAAAAGGGACTAAATAGGCAATTAAGCCTATTTCAATGAAAGAGGCGGCAATGTGCATAGATTATTATGCGGTTAAATAATAAATTATATTATTATATCATATTTTAAATTATAATAATTATATCATATTATATTATTATATTATAAATAAACTAACTAATTGACAAATGTATGGTACAGGATTAATACATGTGTAAAAATATAAATATGTACAGACGGATATGAATAAATGATTTACTTAAATTTTAAGTAAATAGATTTTTATATTAAATTATATAAAACAATAAAAATAAATAAAATAAGGACAATTGGATGGTGATGATGATAGACAAGTGTAATATATATGTGTATACAAATGTAATATTTATATTAGTTATTAAATAGATATTTATTATAAAAAATTATTATTATAAACTAATATATATATATATATATATATATATATATAAGTTATAAAGAAACAAAGGAAAAAGAAGAAACAGAGACCAGACGAAAAATAAAGGAAAGTGGAAAGAAAAGAAAAGGGAGAATTGGGATTTGGAAGCTTCAAGTTTAATTGGTAAGCAAAATTAAGTCATTTTCTCTTAAATTTGATGTTTTAAAAGCTTTAAAACAAAGTTTTATTGAAATTAAGTTGATATTTTAAGAGTTCATAGGTTTTCAAGTATAGTTTATGTTGCACAAATGTTTGAATGAGGGGTTTAATTAATAGAATTATTGATTAGATTTGATTAAAGGATTAAATTATAAAGTAAACTATAAGTTTTATGTTGTAGGGACTAAATTGAAGAAAATTCAGAATTAGGAAAATATGCTAAAAATTTAATAGTTAAATTTGAGTATGGGTAAAATTTGAATAGAAATAGAGTGTGAATTGAATTGGAAAAGTAACTAAACTTAGTTAGGATTAAATTGGAAATAAGGTAGGAATTTATTAGAAATTCAATTATTTATTATAAGTAGTGCTGTAATTAATAATATAATTATTTTAATTTCCGTAGCTAGCAAAGAACTTGAGGCATCGGCATAGAAAGGAAAGGAGAATGTTATGGAGGAGTAATTACGAAATCTGAGTTTATATTACAATAATTCGAATTTAATTATTATTAATTATTGCATTTGATTAATATAAATAGTAAATAAAATAAGGTAAGAAATTGAATGTGATTATAGATTAGGAATTGAAGTGGTTTGAAATGAATTATTGAATTGTTATGGTATTAAATTATGAATAATGTGAGCATTTGAAATGCAAATTGATTGGAAAAGTGAAACAAATAGAATATATGAGAAATTATAATTAGAATGACTTTGAATTGATCATATTGAAATGAGAAAAGTGATTAGAATTGAATTAACTTGAATCAAATTGAATTGAATGTGATTGTTTGAAATGTATATGGATTGAAAAGGAGAAAGTGATTTGAAAGTAATTGAAATTGAGTTGAAAATGTGTAATGAATACCCTATTAACAACTCAGGTGTAGTCAGATATAGTTAGCATGCCATAGGATTAGAAGAGTTCAGGGATACTTCGACCTCGAGTCGATGAGACATTGGGTGTCATTATTTTACGTCGGATAGATTCGATGAGGTACTGGGTACCACTTTACTTCGGCTAGGCCGTTGAGACACTGGGTGTCACTTATTTGCTTCGAACTATTCAATGAGGCATTGGTTGCCATTCTGGTGTGTTTGGTTGGATCCGTGTATCCGCCAAGGTCTGAGTCGAGTTAATAGGGGTAAATAAGTAAAATGAGAAAATTTGAATAAATGTGATTGATTGAGTTATTGAAAGAAATGAGAAAGTGAAATTGTGAATTGATATGTGAATTGGAAATTAAGATATAAGATTTGAAATTATGAACCCATGGTTCATAATTTGATTAAGATTAAATTTTTGACATATGATATTAGTAAATATAAATTGCAATAGAATTGATGTTGAATAAGTTATAAGTTATATGAATTGTATAAGAATTAAAATGAGCTATTAAAATGAGATTGAAAAATTCCAATGAGATGGAGATAGTGAAACAAGGTATGAATTCAATTTGATACCAGATTTGAAATATTACTTATTATTACTATTAAACAAGTCGATTTAAAGTATGAGAAAATTTATGAATAATTGTAGGCATAAATGGAATGTATATAATTTATCCATAAAATGGATAATAATATAATGGATTGAAATACTTGAACTAAAGGTTTATGAAAAGAGTATTGATATTGGTAAATGATATGTGAAGTCCAAAAGTGAAAAATTAGTTAAATAGCTATTGATATGAAATAAATGTTAAATTGAATGATTTTGTATAAGAAATGGAATAAGTTATAGAAATGAGATTTGAGATCAAATAAAATTGAAGTAATGAAATAGTACAAAAATTCAATCGAATACAAGTTTTGAGATAGTTAATATTGTTATTATTGAAATATATATATATTTATATATTGATTTAATATATGAAATAGTTGTTGAAAGATTATAAGCATAAATTGAATATACATATTATATTGTATAATGATATGAATTTGAATTATAGTAATACCACTGAGTATTTCTGTACTCAGCGTATGATTGTTTTCCGTGCGTTGGTTAGTAAGTGTTTAGAGTTACAGTCCATCATTCTAGTGTGATCTTGACTTTAGCAGAAATTTGATAATGTATATTTCTTTGGGTAAAGTGGCATGTACCTAAGTTAAGTATTTGGGTATTAGTGATTTTGGTTGTGAATAGAGTAATGTGAAACTTGAATTAAACTGTTATGTTATAAGTTAAAACCAAGAAGGGTAATTATGGTATGATAGTATGATTTAATAAAGTTCTTTGATTTAATCTAAATAATCACTTAGTAAACTCTAGTACCAATGTTGGAATATCTTAGATGGTTTAGTGTATGAATTGAATTGGTTATGTCTTTGGTATTGGATTGGATGTAGGTTGAATTGTAGGGTTGGCTAGGTAGTTATACTTGACTAACATAGAGTCTACACGGTCTGGCATACGGGCATGTGGCCAGACCGTGTGAGACAGACGGCTATCACATGGGCATGTAGATTGGCCGTGTGTCCCCTGCACCTTAAAAATGAGAAACAAAATGTTCAAGTTTTGGCACTTGGCCTAGCACACGAGCGTGCGGTGAAGCTGTGTGAAATTCATTTCTACATGAAATAGAAGTCAGAGAGTTACATGGGTAAGGGCCACGAGTGTGTCCCAAAATACCACGGCTGTGCTGAGCCATACGGCTCAACAACACGGGCATATCATGGGGTCACTGTAATGCCCTAATTTTTGGGATTTTTTAGATTTTGCTTGAATTTGATTTTTGTTTGTTTGGATGTGTTAAATTATGTTTTGAGTGTGTTAGTAGGCCTTTAGAAGGCCCAAGTTTAAGTTAAAAACCCGGAAGAATTTTAGAATTTTAGACCTAAGAGAGAAGGGGGCTCTGACTAAGTGGGCTTTTAAGAAAATGTTGACGAATTAAGACACAAGTAAGCCTTTGGTAAAGTGGCAAGGTGGCGCCAGTGAAAGCTCAGGGAGGTGGCGTGTGGAAGCTATGCAAGAGCTAAGGTTCAACTTTCATGGTAAGTAATGTGGTGTTTTATTTTTAATGCATGTGCAAGGTAAGTGGTGGACTTGAAGTCAAATTCTGAAGGTGAGAGTTTGAAGTGCTCCGGAGATTGAATCAATGAGGGATAAGGGGAGAAAATTTAGGAATTTTGAAAGGTAGGAGGTGTTGGCCGATTGTAGGAGTGTAGAGGGATGCATATTCGGCTAGGGTCCGTGGTGTTAGCATTTTCAGCATTTTGGTAAGAGTGTACCGATTTCCCCTTGTTGTTTTCTTCGGGTTTTGGCTTGTGGTGCATCTCGAGTGCCTGCTAGTTAAGGGTTAGGGTGCTGATTATACCTTTCTGGTCATCAAGTTCCTCTTTTACCTTTTCTAAAAGCCGAAATCCCGAAACTGTTAGCCTTCTTTTGCCGATTCACCTCAAGCCGAATCTCTCATTCCCTTTTCTTCCAAAAACCGAACCAAGTATTCTCCTCTCCTCTCTACACTCTCTTCTCTTCTTCTTCACCTCTTCTCCATCAATTAAAGTAAAGAATCCCTTCTCAATCTTTGGTAGCCGATTTCCCCTAAAAAGCCGAAACTGAATCCACTATTGTCGATTTCCTCTTTGTTCCAACTCCTTCTTCTTTCCATTGTTAGTTTTTCAAAGAGCCGAATCTTAACCTCTAATCTCTCTGCAAATCACCTCTTCTATTTTATAACCTTTGCTTCTTCTTCTTCTGTCTTTCTCTCAAAACTGAAATAAGCATACTCTAGAGTGCGTTCCAATAGCCGAATCACTTAGATCTATTCTCTACTCGTATTTTGGGTTAGATCTACCACAGATCTGGAATAGGAAGGTATTTTGGGACGTTTCTTTGGGAAGTAGATCTTTGGTAAGTTTTCGAAACCCTTTTCATGCTTTATCTTATGATTCAAGAAAAGCCGAAAACCCCTAACTACTTAGGGCGGCTGTCGTTTTGGACTAAGGGCTTTATTAGCCTCTTTCATTTAGTTCTTGTGTGTATTAGTTCAAAGAAGGGGCGATCTAGCAAGGAGTAGTAGGGGCTAGGGCTATTGAGGTAATCTAGACCTAGATCTAGTGATTGGATTCGGTGAAGGTAAGTGATGACAATGTCTATGGTGGCAGAATAGGTATGTTAAGTTGTTGTGGATTATTCAATTAGATTTCAGTTGACGTATGGTTTAAATGACTGTAGGTTGATCGTTTGAGGGATTCCTGCAAATCTCGCAAATCAGGTGTGTAATCGACACCCACTAGTAGACTAGATCGGCAAAAATCGAAAAGCTGAAATGCTAAAATTTCGGCATTTCGAGGGCTTGCGAGTGAGCGAATGCTCGTAGGTCAGTTAAAATGGTAAAATTAGTAATCGCAAACGGTAAGAGTGCTGTGTGCGCGTTTTCATGCACGTTAGTGATTTTGGGCCTCGAAGGGCCGAATTTGGGCGTAATGGGCTTACAGGCCCATATGAGTGGAAATGAGCAATAGTTTAATCTGGTAGTTGAACTATTAATTCTGCTAAAATGGGCGTAAAATATGGGCTTAGTGGGCCGTAATAGCTAGTGGACACCATAGGGCCCATTAGGGGTTTTAGGGCACGATGACTCTGAGTTAATAAAATGGGCTAAATAAGTTATTTAGATGACATTAAGGCTGTTAATAAGCTGTAACGAGCATGAAACCCTAAAAATTGGCAATTTACTGAAATACCCCTTAAGGGTGGAAAATTACTGTTTTACCGTAGGTACTTAAAGACCATTTTACCCCTAGGGTTAAGTTGATTGATTTGCATGTTAAAGTATATTTGCTCATTGTATGCCATGTCATAATATACTGTTGCATGGGATTGGGTTTTGATGGAGGAAGTGCTAAGTGGCAATGCCACGTTTACTGTTAGAGGCCTTGCCTCATTTTACTGTTTAGTGGCTTGGCCACGTTTTCTAATTAAGCAGCTAAACTGCGACTGTGGTGTGTAGGGCTGGGTGGGTTGAGTTATTCCCCACATGGTGTGTAGGGCTGGTACGGGTGGTGTGTAGGGCTGGATTGGGTGGGCTTTGCATACATGCATATTATACTATTCTGTTACTGTAATAGGCCTAAGGGCTACACTGATTTCTGAATAGGGCTAAGGCCCAGTAATTACTGTTTACTGAATAGGGCTAAGGCCCAGTTAATACTATATCTGAATAGGGCTTAGGCCCAGATAAGCTTGTATTGGTTTGGACTCTGGTTGGGTTTAGCTTACACATTGAGTTTCCCAAACTCACCCCTTTTCTTTTCATCATTGCAGGTGAGCCCCAACCTTAGAGGACTTGGAGCTAGAGGGATTCGGAGTGGCCACGAGAACTGTACTTGGTTAATTTTTCTCAAAATTACTTATTTCAGTATTTTTCTTTAATTTATTTTCTTTTGGGTTTTTAATTTGTAATAAGGCTGCTCATTAAGTATTTTATTTTTATTTTTATTTAATTAATTATAACTTGCCTAAAACGAATAGACTAAGGCTGCGCGGGTTTTTATTTAAAATTAATCAACGTTTTCCAACACATCGTACGTTACAACTGGATCACCTAATAACAAGATAAGACCTTCTAAAGGAATAAACACCAATTGATAGTGGATAAGACTTTCACTAAATAACCTGTTATTTTTCTCAATACTCTTAAAGTGATTTTGCTAAACTTGTTAACAAAGGAACGAGGCGTCTTAACTATCCATGTGACACATCAGATCTGGGCATAACGTCTGGGCCAGGTTTGGGGTGTTACATTTAGTGGTATTAGAGCCAGGTTGTAAGAACTCGGCTGTGGATCGAGTTTAAAGAGTTTTTTTAAAATAAAGGCTCAAAAGGGTATTTTAAAAATCGGCCTTGGAAAATTTCTTAAGAAAACCCTTTTTAAATTTATTTCCTTCAAGATATGCTTATTTAAGGTTTTATTTTAAAAACAAAGTTTAGTCTTACTAAAATTTTACTAGAGTTTGGTTTTCTGAAATCTGGATTTCGAAGTGTGGCATACCGAATCTCCAGCACCAAGTCTGTAAGTATTTCTACTATACTGTACTTTACTGTTATATTACTGTAGATTGTACTAAGACCCTACTAAGATTCTGTAGTTAGGGTAAAACTGAAATTGTAGAGACTGATATAGTAGGAAAAATGAAACCCTAGAAGACTAAGACAGTAGCTAAGCTACGATTCTGCGAAAACAAACTCTAAATACTATCTGTACATAAGACATTTGTAGTAAACACTGAAATTCTGAATTAATTCATAAAATTCGTAATCAGAGAATACGATATGAGTACGAGAGTAGCTCGTGGACGAGGACGAGGCCTTGGGCATGGCCGAGGTTGTACGCAAGCTGGGTCTTCATCTTAAGGACATATACCAGCTGAGGAGGCTTGAGTATCGCCGGTAACTGAGAATGGGCCATATGATCAGGCTGCAGGGGACGAGGCTTTGTCCCAGGCGATGTTAAGGGTTCTGGAAAAGGTTACTGGAGTGTAACGCCCTAATTTTCAGGATTTTTCTTAGATTGGCCCTTATCTGATAAAATGTTTAAATGTTAGTATTTGGGTGTGTAATGCATGTTTGGAGTATGATAATGGGCCTATGGAAGGCCCATGTGTTGGTTAAAGGCTCGACAAAATTTTGTGTTTTGACTTAGGAGATAGGGGACCATTGAAAATAAGGGTCTTAAGGAATTGTGTGCGAAATATAGCACAAAAGGACCAATGGTAAAGTGGCAAGGGAGACGCCACTAGGCTCCTTAAAAGGTGGCGCCTAAATGAGCTTAGAGTTCAAGGGATCAAGCGCCAGAGGTTGCGAATGTGTTGTTTATTTTTAAGCTTGAGCAAGTAAGAGTTTGAAGCCGAGTGGAACTCTGCTTGGAGGAGATTTGAACCGGTCAAAGGAGCAAATCATGGAGGAGGTTGAGGAGCAAATCTAGGAAGTTCGAATTTTGAAAGGAAGTAGCCGATTGTGGGACTTTGCAAGTGTAATTCGGCTAGGGGGATTAGTGTTAGCATTTTCGGCAATTAGTGCTAGTTGGTGCCGAATTCTCCTTAGTACCTTTAGGGTTTGTGCCGATTTCACTAAGAGTCTTTTTGAGGGTCTTGAGCTTATTGTGTATAGCATTAGAGAATTCTTCTATTTTCTCTCTTTTGCTATTCAATCTCCCTTTTCTTCTATTAGCCGCAACCTACTCCTACCCCAAGCATCATTGCCGAATTCCCTTGTTGCCGAAACCACTTCCTAGTATTCTTCTTTTCTTTTGTTTTCTTTTACGTTGACACCCCATACCGGTCTCATTCCATCCCACTTCCCTGTTAGACCAAAGCACCTCTCTTCTTCTCTTTTTCTTCAAGTTCCTGTCGACAGCACTAAAACCGAAACACCTTTGCTTTGCCGAAAATCTTGTTGACCGAAACCTTTTTCTCCTTAATTCTCTGGTTGGCCGAATCTAATTACTTCTCCCTCTCCTCTTTAAACCTCTGTCGGCACCTGCAAGAAATAGAAGCCGAACACTTTGTGACGAGTATTCTTTTATTAACCGATTACCCTTTCTCCTACCAATTCTTCAATTAGTCGAATTCTTATCCCTTCATCCCTTGCAATTGCGGAATCACTCCTCTCTCTCAATTCTTTCTCTGTCATTGAAGCAAGTGGAACGGCTGAGGTTTTGGATTTAGATCGGTAAGTTTTTTCGTGATATTATTTCATTATTCTTTTCAAGTATAAGGCTAGATGCCGAAACCCCTTAGGGGGAGGTTAACGTTTCTAGACTAAGGGCCCTATGGCTTTTCTCTTTGGCTTTTGTGCGTTAGAGTGGACAAGAGACGTTCAGCAAAGGAGGCTATTGTGGATTAACGCGGTTGGACACAGTGATCTAGTCCATAATCGAAAGGGGTAAGATTTCGATGCTTAGGCTATGTAGGCCGATTATGGTAAGGGGTTTATAACTCTTTGATTATCGATTATTAGGCTAATAGTTAGCGTTTGATTGTAGGTTCTTCATACGTGGATTTCGTCAACGTTTCATCAGTAACAGGTGTGTAACGTATCTCCACCATAGACTAGGATGGCTAAAAGCCGAAATAATCGAAACTGTGCTAAGTGACCGATCAATAGGGACCGAAAAATCAGGCTTGAAAGGAAATAAGAGTAACCGAATACTTTGTTGTGGTCACATTGGGAATTGGCGATAGCGAAAATGCAGAAGGTGCAATTTCGAGCGTTTTGGTAAGTTGGGCTGCAATGGGCCAAGGCGGGGCCAATGGGCTTCCGAGCCCAAAATTTGAATATGTTCATAAAAGACTTTCTGGTAACTTGAATAATAAAAACTTGGTAAAGTCGGTAAACTAAAACCTAAAATTGGGCTTAACGGACTTATCGACGATATTGGACATAGTAAGGCCCATTAGGGGATCTAGGCTAAAAAGGGCAAAATTGGAAATTTGGCTTAAGTGGACTTCCGTGGTTATTTAGGGACTGTTAATTTATCAGACTTGCATAAAATCTCTGAAAATATGAAAAAGGACTAAAATACCCTTAAATATGGAAAATTACCAAAATACCCCTAGGGGTAAAAAGACTATTATACCCCTAGGGTCAATTCTATATGGAATGTATGATGTTATGTATCTGCATGAGTTAATTATTAATATGAATGTATCTGATGCATGAGATGCTATATATTGCATGCTAGTATGATTATCTGTTGCATGGGGTATGGGTTTATGATGGAGGAAGCGTTCTGGCAGCCTCGCTGCAATCTGGTGGCCTCGCCACATATTTTCTGGCAGCCTCGCTGCAATCTGGTGGCCTCGCCACAATATTTATATCTGGTGACCTCGTCACAATATCTGGCAGCCCCGCTGCAAATATATCTGGCAGCCTCGCTGCAAATGTTATTTGGCAGTCTCACTGCAAATTATATCTGGCAGCCTCGCTGCAAATATCTGTGGTGTGTAGCGGTTGGGTGGGTCGAGTAGTCTCCCCACATGGTGTAAGGCTGGTACAAGGGTGTTAAGGATGGATCTGGGTTGGGTTTCTGTTTGCATAATGCTTATATCTGATCTGTTTCTGTTATGGGCCTTTTGGGCTTAACCTGATTCCTGTAATGGGCCAAGGCCCAATTAAATCTGTTTCTGAGGCTTGATCTGTTTTGGCCTATGGTTGAGATAATGTTGCACACTGAGTTGTCAAACTCACCCTTTTTAATTAATCTCTGCAGGTAACCCTCAACCATAGTGGGCTTGGAGCTGCGAGAGATTCGGAGTGGCCACAGCGACTGCAATAAAACTGGTTTTCATTTATGTTTTAGTATTTTAATTTTTATGTTAATTTTTGGGTTTTAATGTGTAATAAGGCCGCTATTAAATTTTCTTTTTGGGTTTTAACTTTCTAAAGGGTTTGGTTCGTGCTTTATCGAAACTGCTAGATATAGGCTGCGCGGGTTTCTAAAACCTTAATAACGTTTTCCAAAATAACGTTTATAAAATTTAAACAATCTTGAATAATGACAACTTAAAGTAGTTTTAACAAGAACTTTTCTCACCTTGCTAGTTTTACAAAATATCACCTATGTCTCAACATGTTTTAAAAGGTTATAAGCGTAGTTTAGGATCATATGACGCACCAGATCTGGTCATAACGTCCAGACCGGGTTTGGGGTGTTACATGGAGCAAGTATAGGAACTGTGAATTGAGGATCTATTTCTGAGCGACTCCGAGCTAACGGAACAGAGATTTTTAGGGGTGTATCTAGTGTAGCCCCAAATGTGGCCGAATACTGGCTAGAGGCTACAGAGCGAATCATGGATGACTTGGATTGCTCAGTAGAGCAGAAACTGAAGGGAGCGGTATCTTTACTGCGAGACGAGGCTTGCCAGTGGCAGATCACTGTGAGGGATAGTACCCCGGCTGAGCGGGTAACTTGAGAGTTATTTAAGACGACCTTCAAAGGGAAGTATATTGGGCCGAGCTATGTGGACGCCCGAAGGAAAGAATTTTTGAACCTAACCCAGGGTAGTAAGTCTGTTGCTGAGTATGAGGCTGAGTTCTTAAGGTAAAGCTTTACGCTAGTGGAATAGTTGCTACAGAGTATGAACGTAGCATACGGTTTGAGGATGGCCTCAGGGATGAGCTTAGGGTGCTGATAGCTCCAAAGAGGGAGCATGACTTTGCTGCTTTAGTAAAAAAGACTAAGATAGCCAAAGAGGTGAAACGAACTGAACGACAGAACTGTGAGAAGGATCAAAATCGATTCAGGAGGGATTCTGGACCCTCGGGTGCTGCAGGCAGAAATGTCAAAAGGGCTAGAGTGGACAAACTGGTTTGGGCAGTTCCGGTGAATGTGGTTAGACCACAGGCTTGCGGGGATTGTGGTAGAGTGCATCTGGGAGAGTGTTGGAAGCTACTGGAGCATGTTTCTGTTGTGGATCCAAGGAGCATAGAGTTAATGACTGTCCTTAGAGGCCAGCTCAGATGCAAGCTGCTGAACAGAGGGTTGCTCAACCGGTGCGAGGTGGACCACAACCGTCGAGAGGCCATGGTCAAAGTAGGGGCGGTAACGAAAATGGTCGTGGACATGGAGCACTAGGCAAGGGTGCTAGAAATGCTGAGGCTCATCATCTAGCGTTGGTGTATGCTGCTCGTCGCCGAGAGGAGGGTGACGCACCTGACGTCATAGCTGGTATGTTTTTGATTTCTAGCATGCCATACACTGCCTTGATAGATATTGGTACTACCCATTCGTATGTTACATGTGATATATCTGGGACGTTGGGTTTGCACTCTGAGGAAACTGTGTGTGGGGTAACTATGATAAGTCCACTGGGTCACTTGATTAGGGTAGACAAAGTCTTTAAAAATATGCTTTTAGAGACCCAAGGTAGGATTTTCACTGCGGACTTAATGGAGCTACCATTTGGAGAATTCGATCTCATTTTGGAAATGGACTGGCTTACTAAGCATAAGGTGACTCTAGATTGCGTGGCTAAACAGATGGTGTTAAAGACCGCGGAGGATGAGGAGGTGATGGTTATAAGGGAGCGAAGGGATTACTTGTCCAATGTTGTTTCGGCTTTGAGGGCTGAGAAGTTGATTCGCAAGGGTTGCGAGGCGTATTTGGCATATGTAAGTCAGTCTGATGTTGAGGGTATGACTGTAGGAGAGGTTAGAACTGTCAAGGAGTTTCAAGATGTTTTTTCTAAGGAGCTTCCTAGGTTGCCTCCGAATCGTGAAGTCGAATTTGGAATCGACTTCTTGCCTGGAACGGCTCCAGTGTCTATCGCGCCTTACAGGATGGCACCAAAAGAGCTAGTGGAGTTGAAAGCACAAATCCAAGAGTTGTTGCATAGAGGTTTTATTAGACCAAGTCTGTCTCTATTGGGAGCACCGGTACTGTTCGTGAAGAAGAAGGATGGGATGATGCGTATGTACATCGATTATCGCCAATTGAAGAAACTGACGATTAAGAAGAAGTACCCTCTGCCAAGGATTGATGACCTGTTTGACCAACTAAGAGTCCTAAGTATTTGTTGACTCAAAAGGAGTTAAACCTTAGGTAACGAAGATGGATAGGGTTACTTAAGGATTACGACTATTCTATTGAGTATCACCCAGGCAAAGCGAATGTGGTGGCTGATACACTGAGTCGAAGAGCTATAACTGAGTTGAGAGCAATGTTTGCTCGTCTGAGTCTATATGACGATGGTAGCTTGTTAGTGGAATTACAAGTGAGACTAACTTGGATTAAGTAGATTTAGGAGAAGCAGTTAGAGGATGAGTCACTAGTTCCTCGATTCCAGCAAGCTGAGAATGATGAGACTTTTGATTTTGGATTGAACAGTGAAGGAGTTCTGTGCTTTCGAGGAAGAGTTTGTATTCCGAAGGACTTTGACTTGAGGTAGTCAATTCTGAGAGAGGCACATGGCGGACCTTGTGCCATGCACCCTGGAGGGAATAAGTTGTATCGAGATTTACGAGAGTTGTACTGGTAGCCTGAACTTAAGCGTGAAGTAACGGAATTTATGGGGAGGTGTCTGACATGCCAGCAGGTGAAAGCTGAGCATCTACTGCCTTCTAGACTTCTGCAACCAGTGAAGATTCCACTTTGGAAGTAGGAGAGGGTAACTATGGATTTTGTGAGTGGGCTACCCTTGACGCCTACCAAGAAAGACTCGGTTTGGGTGATTGTGGATAGGTTAACCAAATCTACTCATTTCATACCTGTCTAAACCGATTACTCACTACAGAAGTTGGCCAAGTTGTATGTTGCAGAGATTGTGCGACTTCATGAAGTGCTAGTTTCGATTATTTCTGACCGGGATCCTAGGTTTACATCTCGATTCTTGTAGAAGTTGCATGAGGCATTGGGTACACGATTGATTTTAGCACAACTTTCCACCTTCAGATAGATGGACAATCGGAAAGGGTAATTCAAGTTTTGGAGGACGTGTAGAGGGGTTGTATTATCGACTTCCGAGGTAGTTGGGAGGATTACTTACCATTAGCGGAGTTTGCTTATAACAACAGCTATCAGGCGAGTATTGGAATGGATCCATATGAGGCGCTGTATGGGCGAAGGTGTCGTACGCCTGCTTGTTGGACGGAGTTAGGAGAACGTCAGGTTCTTGGGCCAGGGTTGGTGGCAGATACTAAAGACAAGGTTAAGTTGATCAGAGATCAGTTAAAGGAAGCATCTGATAGACAGAAATCTTATGCCGACTTAAACCGTAAGGAAATTGAGTACTCAGTAGGGGATATGGTCTTCTTAAAGGTCTCGCCTTGGAGGAAGGTATTAAGGTTTGGTAAGAAGGGCAAGCTGAGTCCGCGGTTTATCGGGCCTTATCGAGTTCTTAAACGAGTAGGTCTGGTAGCATATCGGCTGGAACTACCTCTATATCTGGATAGGATTCATGACATTTTTCATGTCTCCATGCTGAGATGGTATCATCTGATCCTTCTCATGTCGTACTAGTAGAAGAAATTGAGGTAAAAACCGACTTGACTTTTAAAGAAGAACCTGTGCAAATTCTGGACCGAGATGTCAAAGTATTAAGAAAGAAGTCAGTTCCTTTGGTAAAAGTACTTTGGTGCAATCATGGCGGAGAAGAAGCTATGTGGGAGCCAGAAGAGGCAATGCGTCAACAATACCCTCACCTGTTTGGACCAGGTAAATTTCGAGGCCGAAATTTCTTTAAGGGGGTAGAGTTGTAACGCCCTAATTTTTGGGATTTTTGAGATTTTGCTTGAATTTGATTTTTGTTTGTCTGGATGTGTTAAATTATGTTTTGAGTGTGTTAGTGGGCCTTTAGAAGGCCCAAGTTTAAGTTAAAAACCTGGTAGAATTTTAGAATTTTAGACCAAAGGGAGAAGGGGCTCTAACTAAGTGGGTTTTTAAGAAAATGTTAACAAATTAAGACACAAGTAAGCCTTTGGTAAAGTGGTAAGGTGGCGCCATTGAAAGCTCAGGGAGGTGGCGTGTGGAAGCTATGCAAGAGCTAAGGTTTAAGTATCATGGTAAACAATGTGGTGTTTTAATTTTAATGCATGTGCAAGGCAAGTGGTGGACTTGAAGTCAAATTCTGAAGGTGAGAGTTTGAAGTTCTCAGGAGATTGAATCAATGAGGGATAAGGGGAGAAAATTTAGGAATTTTGAAAGGGAGGAGGTGTTGGCCGATTGTAGGAGTGTAGAGGGATGCATATTCGGCTAGGGTTCGTAGTGTTAGCATTTTCGACATTTTGGTAAGAGTGTGCCGATTTCCCCTTGTTGTTTTCTTCGAGTTTTGCCTTGTGATGCATCTCGAGTGCTAACTAGTTAAGGGTTAGGGTGTTGACTATACCTTTCTGGTCATCAAGTTCCTCTTTTACCTTTTCTAAAAGCCAAAATCCCGAAACTGTTAGCCTTCTTTTGCCGATTCACCTCAAGCCGAATCTCTCATTCCCTTTTCTTCCAAAAACCGAACCAAGTATTCTCCTCTCCTTTCTACACTCTCTTCTCTTCTTCTTCACCTCTTCTCCATCAATTAAAGTAAAGAATCCCTTCTCAATCTTTGGTAGCCTATTTCCTCCAAAAAGCCGAAACTGAATCCACTATTGTCAATTTCCTCTTTGTTCCAACTCCTTCTTCTTTCCATTATTAGTTTTTCAAAGAGCTGAATCTTAACCTCTCATCTCTCTGCCAATCACCTCTTCTATTTTATAACCTTTTCTTCTTCTTCTTCTATCTTTCTCTCAAAACCGAAATAAGCATACTGTAGAGTGCGTTCCAATAGCCGAATCACTTAGATCTATTCTCTACTCGTATTTTGGGTTAGATCTACCACAGATCTAGAATAAGAAGGTATTTTGGGACGTTTCTTTGGCAAGTAGATCTTTGGTAAGTTTTCGAAACCCTTTTCATTCTTTATCTTATGATTCAAGAAAAGTCGAAAACCCCTAACTACTTAGGGTGGCTGTCATTTTGGACTAAGGACTTTATTAGCCTCTTTCATTCGGTTCTTGTGTGTATTAGTTCAAAGAAGGGGCGATCTAGCAAGTAGTAGTGGAGGCTAGGGCCATTGAGGCAATCTAGAACTAAATCTAGTGATTGGATTCGGCAAAGGTAAGTGATGACAATGTCTATGATGGCAGAATAGGTATGTTAAGTTGTTGTGGATTATTCAATTAGATTTCAATTGACGTATGGTTTAAACGACTGTAGGTTGATCGTTCGAGGGATTCTTGCAAATCTCGTAAATCAGGTATGTAATCGACACCCATTAGTAGACTAGATCGGTAAAAGTCAAAAAGCTGAAATATCAAAATTCTGGCATTTTGAGGGCTTGCAAGCATGCAAACGCTTGTAGGTCGGTTAAAATGGTGAAATCGGTAATCGCAAATGGTAAGAGTGCTGTGTGCGCATTTTCGTGCAGGTTGGTGATTTTGGGCCTCAAAGGGCCGAATTTGGGCGCAATAGGCTTACGGGCTCATATGGGTGGAAATGAGCGGTAGTTGGACTGTTAATTTTGCTAAAATGGGAGTAAAATGTGGGCTTAGTGGGCCGTAATAGCTAGTGGACACCATAGGGCCCATTAGGGGTTTTAGGGCTCCGATGACTTTGAGTTAATAAAATGGGCTAAATAAGTTATTTAGATGATATTAAGGCTATTAATAAGCTGTAACGAGCATTAAACCCTAAAAACTGGTAATTTACTGAAATACCCCTTAAGGGTGGAAAATTACTGTTTTACCCTAGGTGCTTAAAGATCATTTTACCCCTAGGGTTAAGTTGATTGAGTTGCATGTATTTGCTCACTGTATGCCATGTCATAATATACTATTGTATGGGATTGGATTTTGATGGAGGAAGTGCTAAGTTGAAATGCCACATTTACTGTTAGAGGCCTTGCCTCGTTTTTTTTGTTTAGTGGCTTGGCCACGTTATCTGATTAAGCAGCTAAGCTGCGACTATGGTGTGTAGGGCTGGGTGGGTTGAGTTATTCCCCACATGGTTTGTAGGGCTGGTACGGGTGGTGTGTAAGGCTGGATTGGGCTGGGCTTTGCATAAATGCATATTATACTGTTCTGTTACTGTAATGGGCCTAAAGGCTACATTGATTTCTGAATAGGGCGAAGGCCCAGTAATTACTATTTACTGAATAGGGCTAAGGCCCAGTTAATACTATATCTAGATAGGGCTTAGGCCTAGATAAGCTTGTATTGATCTAGACTCTGGTTGGGTTTAGCTTACACACTGAGTTTCCCAAACTCACCCCCTTTCTTTTCATCCTTGCAGGTGAGCCCCAACCTTAGAGGACTTGGAGCTGGAGGGATTCGGAGTGGCCACGAGAACTGCACTTGGTTAATTTTTCTCAAAATTACTTATTTCAGTATTTTTCTTTAATTTATTTTCTTTTGGCATTTTAATTTGTAATAAGGGCGCTCATTAAGTATTTTATTTTTATTTTTATTTAATTAATTATAACTTGCCTAAAACGAATAGACTAAGGCTGCGCGGGTTTTTATTTAAAATTAATCAATGTTTTCCAACACATCATATGTTACAACTGGATATCCTAATAACAAGATAAGACCTTCTAAAGGAATAAACACCAATTGATAGTGGATAGGACTTTCACTAAATAACCTGTTATTTTTCTCAATACTCTTAAAGTGATTTTGCTAAACTTGTTAACAAAGGAACGAGGCGTCTTAACTGTCCATGTGACACATCAGATCTGACCATAACGTCTGGGCCGGGTTTGGGGTGTTACAGTCACACGCGTATGTCCCCAATCCACACGGGCGTGTGAGTCCTGTACTTGAGAAAAAGTTTTAAAAGTTCCGAAAAATTTCCCGAGTTCCCGAATTAGTCCCGAATCACTTCTAACTTGTATTTTGGACCTAGAGGGTCCATCTAAGGGACTTTAAGATTATTTTATATTATTTTTCTTTTTAATTATTTGTATATTAATTATAAATTATCCGATAAGTCCGGTAATGCTCCATAACCCTGTTCCGGCAATGGTTTGGGTTTAGGGGGTGTTACTTTTTTTTGGTGTTAAAGCTATCAGGTTTACCCGATTCTCGAACTAAATCGAGCTAGAAATTGAGTCTCGATGTACATGCCACTTTTGAGTTGAAATTGAGTTGGTATTTGGATGCTGACCTATTTATTTGTTTCTATTTCATAAATTAAATATGTCTGATGAAAGATTAAATGATACTGATCTAGAATGTACACTGGAAACGATGAATTTTATAAATTTAATGAAATAGAGTTGGTTACCCTTAGTTTAGAAAGGGGAAAACGTTAGAGAAAAAGATGTTTTCCAATCGAATTAATTTCGATAATTCTAAAAGTGATATTCAAGTAACTAAGTAAAATGTTATTTATGATGAAAAAGAATTCAAAAAGGTATGGATAAATGTTTTATAGCACTTAAGAAATGATGAATGTTATGTTATTTGAGTATATATATGAAGTTATTTTATGAGGCTTTACAATTTCCACCCCTTTATTGGTACAGTTATATATAATGAAATTCATAAGATTTATATTGATTTAGTTCAGAGGTGTGGAACTAAAGAGTTTAGTGACTGAATGATAAATAAAGCAGTTAAAACTGAGAATGTGTAACACCCCGAATTTTGGGCCTAGAAGTATTAGGCCTTGGTTAAGTTTTGGATTCTAGCTTAGTATTTTTAGGAGTTTAATTTTGGCCTTCTAGAAGGTTGGAAGTGGCATGAAGATGGACTCTAAGGAGAATGATCAGAAGAGAAAATATAGGAAGAGGTTAGGAGAGCTTATCGTGGAGAAATATTAGGAGATGAGATGTGGATGAAGTGGAGCCAATTGGGACTTTAGGGGTTCGGCTTTGGATATTTATAAGGGGTGTCAAATTCTTTTTGAAGAGTTTCCCTTGCTTTGCCAAACCGAATGCTTCATTCATCTCCTTCTTTCTAGTTCTTTTTCCTCTTTTGCCAAAGCTGAATACCTATATCCCCTTTGCTAATTTCTTTCTTTAATCTCTTAAAAGCCGAATACCCATATCCTTTCTTTTGCTTTCCCCCATCACAAATTTGTTTTTGTTATTTACAACCTTGAATCAAGATTTTAAAAGCCGATCACACTCAGTAGATATCTAGGCCGTTAGTTTGAAGGCGAGTTTTAGTAAGTGTCTCATTCTCAATTTCGGTTTCTTAAGGGGGTGGACGAGTCACCTGATGTTGATAAAATATGTGTGTTGATGCAGACCTAAGAATATTTGAGACTATTTGCTAAAGAAGGCTAGAAAAGCCAAAGGTACACGGTAAGGTTGCGGTAAGGCTTCGGGATTTGATAAAGTTGTAGTTTAAGGTATAGAATTGATTCAAAAGTGGTTTTGATTGTAGGTCAAGACTGAGGATAGTGTAGGTGCGAGTCGTCAATTAGGTGTGTACATACACTACACACGACAAATCGACAAAAGCCGAAATCTCGAAATCCCAAATGGGCTTGCCGAATTTGTGGGCCCAAATTGGCAAAGTTGTGATATGAGATTTTGTGATGGATTAATATGTATGATTGTATGATTGAGTTATGATCGGGCCTAATGGGCTACATAAGCATGTTTGGGGCTTAATGGGCTTTATGGGTATGATTGGACCTAGTGGGCCTTATGGGACTGTAGAAATGCATGCTAGGGTTTAATGGACTTTAGGCCTAGTTAAATGGACTCTCAAATTTTCATAAAACTTAACTAAGTAATAAACATGTATGTGGACAAGTCAATAGACTAAGGTGTGGCAACCGACATATGCATGTCTAGGATTGGATCATGGAAGAGTCTGGTACTTAAGCGGTCCGAGTGACCCACCTCCTCTTCTCTTGAATCCTACCTGATGCATAGTGTCCGTTCACTTTAGTCGCGAGGACTTGTTTATGGGCCAAAAATCCATAATTAAAATCTGTACCTTTAGGAAATTACGAAAATACCCCTCTAGGGTAGAATTACGAAAATACCCCTCTAGGGTAGAATTACTAAAATACCCCTGTAGAGTAGAATTATTATAACGCCTCGAAGGGTAGAGTTACCGAGACACCCTTGTAGGGTAGAAATTACCAAAATACCCCTGGGTAGTGAAATGACTAAAATACCCTTATGTGTTATGAGTGTGATTTTGTGTATGTTGTATGTGATGATGATGCATTCATGAGATATTATGTTGCATGCAGGCTGGGTTTGGATTGGAGGAAGTGTATATGAGGGTCGCACGGTCACTTGACGACTGTGGACCCAACGAAGGCTTTTGAGCCACGAGCAGCTTGCTGCAATGTTTGAGTAGTGCCGCAACCGGTGCTACCTTTAGAGTGTAGAGGATGGGTGGGTTGATGTAGACATCCCACAGGGGTGTTAGGCTAGTACGGATGGTGTGTAGCAGTTGATTTGGGATGGGAACATTTGCATACATGTAATTCTGGTATGATATGAGGTTAATGTGGGCTAAGGCCCAGACCACCGATATTGTTAGGGCTTAGGCCCAATGTGATATGTGTATAATGAATTGATTTGATTGCCAAGGGTCGTACACACTGAGTTTCGAAACTTACACCTTTATTATTAATATTTCAGGTGATCCACAATAGATGGCTCGACGCGGGAGAGGACTCGGAGATAGCCACACTACAAGTTACTTAGGAATTTTTTTAAATATAGATTTATTAAGTGATTTATGATAATTGTTTTTTTTAACCTTCACTGTGATGTAATAAGGCTAAGTAACTCCGATTTCACTATTTACTTGGGATTTATTTAGTTACTGTTATATTTAATAAACATGGGTTTTTTTTCTAATTATTTGTTTAATTAAATTCTTCGATTTTTAACTAAATAAATTCTTTTCAAATATATTTCATTCGAATTAAGTTCTAACTAAACCGTTTTAAAAGTAACTCTTCAATGTGACATCACCAGATTCGGGCCTAACTTCTAGGCCGGGTTTGGGGTGTTACAGAATGGATTAGTAAATAAAGATGGGTTTTGAAGAAAGATATCATATTTTTCTAAAAATTATTTTGGATATACAATGTTACTATTAAAGAAAGAAGTTATTTATGAGAAATCGATTAGTTCAGAAATGATATCTATAGAATAGGTTAGCTGAAAATTTCTTCAGAATAAGCTTTGTGAGTGAACTGAACGATATGAGATTGTTGATGACTATATGTCAGAGGATTAATGATGGAATTGCAAAAATATTTGAATACAACTATTATAATCGGGTATATTACAGCAATCTCTTTTGAGTATCTTATATGGGCATTCTATATGTATTGTTATTTTTAGAGATATAATATTATGTAACTATTCATGTTTAAATGCTATAATCATTATATGGAAAGGTTGGCTAAACATGGTAATAGATGGAAATGATTGCAAGTCTGATTAATTTATGAGTAGTATTGTTTTATCTTTTCTTTGGTCTCCCAAGCCATTATAAGTGATAGAAGAATTGATGATAAGATTCGTATAATACTATTTTCTACCTTTGTTGGTTGAAGTTCTGAATGGCAAATGTGCAAGTTACACTGTCTCTATTATGACTGTTATACTATGAATGTGCAATATTACTCTACTGGACTTTTTCTGGGATATTATCAATCTTTTTATTATGTAACATGGATTATTTCCTCAGAAATTTAGTATAGCTTTGCAAGTTGGATTTTTCTATCTCGATTTTCTTGTTATTTTATGGTCAGACTGGAAGAGATATCCATTGGTTAGTGGTAATTATACTTATTACTGATATGAATTTTGACTTGATCATGGGAATTTGATAGAATGGACCACAGATTATAGAAATTGTATTCTTGCATTGGTTGATATTGGAGCCATACTCGATTTTTCTCTTCTATTTAAAAAAATATAAAAAATATTATTAAAGTAAAGGTATTGATCCATTTATATTGTTGAAACTTCAAATCTACTATAGTACTATGGCTTTAACCTATTTGATGACAGTGGCCCCGAAATAATTTAAAGCTTCGGTATCTTTTTTAATTTTTGTGAAGGTATTTTCTCTTATAGGTACATCAATGATATGAATATTACAGAAAGATGCAAGATTTGAATGGACTAATCAATGTTAGTAAAGTTTTGACCAGTTGGAAGCCCTGATGATCGAAGTATCAGTTCTGGTTCAGTCTTAATCAGGTAAGAAATTTATTATTACATTGGTACATTATTAAATGAATTAGACTGTATTTCGGTGAAGAAAGGCAAAGTAATGGTTTATACTTACAACTAGATAAAGTTTCAGCAAAAAAAATTACTTGATATATGATTTTGATAAATATCATGTTTGCATTGGGAAATTGCTAATAGTATCAGTATGGTGAAAATATCATATATATACAGACCATAAACTCAAAAACATCTGATAGTATAGAAAGATTTGAATCTGAAACAGAGTAGATGGTTTGAATTATTAGAGGATCCTGATTT
The DNA here is from genome assembly GCA_020496765.1 of Gossypium stocksii. Classification (NCBI taxonomy): domain Eukaryota; kingdom Viridiplantae; phylum Streptophyta; class Magnoliopsida; order Malvales; family Malvaceae; genus Gossypium; species Gossypium stocksii. The sequence continues at coordinate 45,026,984 of CM035621.1, forward strand.
AGTAATTGATTATCATTCTGGAAAAGCAAATATAGTTGCAAATGTTTTGAGTAGAGAAATCTTTGTTTGCTTTATGAGCAATAAATACTCCATTACTATTGTCTAATGAAGACTAATTTTAGCTGAAGTTAAAGCTAAGTTGATGTTTCTACAATAATCTGTGAAGCCAGAAAAGGGGTAATGAGTTGTAAGTAAAACGGGTACAGAGTGAAATAATTACTAATTCATGATATCAGATTTGAATATGACGATTGTTTGTTATTTCAAAATAGAACTTGTGTACTGAAGAATTTCAAAGCTTGTATAGAAAATTTTATACGTAACACACAATGGTAATATATTTGTCATTGGGGAAAATATGATATTGAAAAGATATATTAGGAAACCAAAAAGGAAATGTGATGTTTCTAAAATTATGTTTAAATGTTTAGTATGTCAACGATTAAAGCTGAATATCCGGTACTGGTACTTATAGAATTACTACAGCTAGTGATAATACTGGAATGAAAATGAGATATAAGTTATGAAATTGACAAGCCATATGGAGTGTTAGTCTTCGATATGTTTGATAGAGATTTACAGTTTACGGCTTACTTCTTGATTTTGAAATAAATTATAAGAATAGTATATGGGTGGTAGTTGATCAGTTTATAAAGTTAGCTCATTCTATAGTGGTCAGAACTGATTGGTTGATTTAGAAATTTACTGAGGTGTACATTCAGGAAATTGTATGATTTTATGGTATTCCAATATCAATAATTTCTAATCAAGATTGCGGTTCACTTCGAGGTTCTTAAGACAGTTGCATGAACTATTGAGTATTCAATTCGATTTCAGGACAGCTTTTCATTCATAGACAGATGGATAATCCTAAAGAGAGTTAGTTAGATTTTAAAAGATATGCTTAAGCTTGTGTAATTGGTTTCGAATCAAGTTGGGATGTTATTTACCGTTGGACGAGTTGCATATAATAATAGTTCCTGATCAAGTATTCAAATGGCTCTGTATAAAGCACTATATGGTTGAAGATGTCGTTCATCAGTGTGTTGGATGGAAATAAATGAAAGAAAAATGGTTGGACTAGAATTAATTCAAGAAACGAAGGAAACTATTAAGAAGATTCGAAATAGATTAAAGGCAGCATTCGGCAGACAGAAATTCTTTGCGGATTTAAAACGTCAGGATATTAAATATTCTGTTGGTGATAAGGTATTTCTCAAGGTGTTTACTTGGAAGAAACTATAAGGTCCCATTACCTCATCTCTTTTTAAGTAAATTTTGAGGACGAAATTTATTAAGAGGGAGAAATGTAATGACCCAAATTCATGGGCACTGAAAAAGTGAGTTGTAAGGCCTCCGTCTTAGAAAATTAAACCTATAGATAATTATTAGAAATACCTCTGAGTTTAGTAGTGTGCTGAACTAGGTTTTAATTAGGTGAATTTAATTTAGAGAAATTAGTAAAAATGACTAAATTGAATAAGGGGTAAAAATTGAATAGTAGATTAAAAGAAAATGAAAGGGACTAAATAGGCAATTAAGCCTATTTCAATGAAAAAGGCAGCAATGTGCATAGAAATCTTAGATTTTTATATGGTTAAATATTAAATTATATTATTATATCATATTATATTATTATATTATAAATAAACTAACTAATTGACAAAATGTATGGTACAAGGTTAATACATATGTAAAAATATAAATATGTAAAAATATATATGAATAAATGATTTACTTAAATTTTAAGTAAATAGATTTTTATATTAAATTATATAAAAAATAAAAATAAATAAAATAAGGACAATTGGATGGTGATGATGATAGACAAGTGTAATATATATGTGTGTACAAATGTAATGTTTATATTAGTTATTAAAAAGATATTTATTATAAAAAAATTATTATTATAAACTAATATATATATATATATATATATATATATATAAGTTATAAAGAAACATAGTAAAAAGAAGAAACAGAGAACAGATGAAAAAGAAAGGAAAGTTCGAAATTAGGAAAATATGCTTAAAATTTATTAGTTAAATTTGAGTATGGGTAAATTTTGAATAGAAATAGAGTGTGAATTGAATTGGAAAAGTAAGTAAACTTAGTTAGGATTAAATTTGAAATAAGGTAGGAATTTATTAGAAATTCAATTATTTATTATAATTAGTGCTATAATTAATAATATAATTATTTTAATTTTTGTAGCTAGCAAAGAACTTAAGGCATCAACACAAAAATGAAAGGAGAAAGTTATGGAGGAGTAATTACGAAATCCGGGTTTATATTACTATAATTCGAATTTAATTATTCTTAATTATTGCATTTGATTAATATAAATAGTAAATAAAATAAGGTAAGGAATTGAATGTGATTATAGATTAGGAATTGAAGTTGTTTGAGATGAATTATTGAATTATTATGGAATTAAATTATGAATATATGTGAGCATTTGAAATGCAAATTGATTGGAAAAGTGAAACAAATAGAATATATGAGAAATTATAATTAGAATGGCTTTGAATTGATCATATTGAAATGAAGGGAATTGAAATGAGAAAAGTGATTAGAATTGAATTAACTTGAATCAAATTGAATTGAATGTGATTGTTTGAAATGTATATGGATTGAAAAGTAGAAAGTGATTGATTGTTTGAAATGTATATGGATTGAAAAGTAGAAAGTGATTTGAAAGTAATTGAAATTGAATTGAAAAAGTGTAGTGAATACCCTATTAACAACTCAGGCTTAGTCAGATATAGTTGGCATGCCATAGGATTGGAAGAGTTTAGGGATACTTTGACCTTAAGTTGATAAGACACTGGGTGTCACTCTTTTACTTTGGATAGATTCGTTGAGGTACTGGGTACCACTTTACTTCGGCTAGGCCGATGAGACACTGGGTGTCACTTATTTGCTTTGAACTATTCGATGTGGCATTGGTTACCATTCTGGTGTGTTTGGTTGGATCCGTGTATCCGCCAAGGTCCGAGTCAAGTTAATAGGGGTAAATAAGTAAAATGAGAAAATTTGAATAAATGTGATTGATTGAGTTATGGAAAGAAATGAGAAAGTGAAATTGTGAATTGATATGTGCATTGGAAATTGAGATATGAGATTTGAAATTATGAACCCAAGGTTCATAATTTGATTAAGATTAAATTTTTGACATATCATAATAGTAAATACAAATTGCAATCGAATTGATGTTGAATAAGTGATAGGTTATATGAATTGTATAAGAATTAAAATGAGCTATTAAAATGAGATTGAAAAATTCCAATGAGATGGAGATAGTGAAACAAGGTATGAATTCAATTTGATACTAGATTTGAAATATTATTTATTATTACTATTGAACAAGTCGATTTAAAGTATGAGAAAATTTATGAATAATTGTAGGCATAAATGGAATGTATATAATTTATCCATAAATGGTAATAATATAATGGATTGAAATACTTGAACTAAAGGTTTATGAAAAGAGTATTGATATTGGTAAATGACATGTGAAGTCCAAAAGTGAAAAATTAGTTAAATAGCTATTGATATGAAACAAATGTTAAATTGAATGATTTTGTATAAGAAATGGAATAAGTTATAGAAATGAGATTTGAAATCAAATAAAATTGAGGTAATGAAATAGTACAAAAATTAAATTGAATACAAGTTTTGAGATAGTTAATATTGTTATTATTGAAATATATATATATTGATTTAATATATGAAATAGTTGTTGAAAGATTATACACATAAATTGAATATACATATTATATTGTATAATGATATGAATTTGAATTATAGTAATACCACTGAGTATTTCTATAACACCCCAAACCCGACCTAAACGTTACGACCGGGTTTGACGAGTCACATTGGAAGGTTACAAGAAAACTACGTCTTATTCGAAGTCCGTCGTAGCGTTTTTTAAGAATATCTTAGTTAAGAATTAAAGTGAATGGAAGCTGTGCACTAGGTAGGATTCCGGAATAGAGGAGGTGAGCCAAGTAGGCTGCTTAAGTACCAAGCTCTTATCGGATCCAGTCCTAGACATGCACACAACCGTTGCCACACTTTAACTTAGCGATAGTTCAAAAAACCAGTTAAGTTTAGAATTCATTTGAGGATTTTATAAATGTTATAAACAGGTTTGTTGTAGACGTTTCATTATTTTGAAAGCGGGTACTTTTTTTAAAACCACGACCTAAGCCTATTCCAATATAATATCATATCAAAGAAAAAAATTTAAGAAAAATAATTAATAGCGGCCTTATTACAACCCAAAAACCAAATAAAAAGAATTTAAGTAGAAATGATTGGAAAAATCAAACAGTTAAGGAAAACGTTCGAATGCGATCTACATGGCCACTCTGAATCCCCTCTGGCTCCAAGTCTCCAAATTAAGGTTCACCTGCAAGGTTAAAGAAATGGGTGAGTTTGGAAACTCAGTGTGCAACAAAGCCCTTTCAGAGCCCATATCAACACAAGCATACTGGGCCTAAGCCCTGATTCAATCTCATTTGTCACTGGGCCGAAGCCTTTTCATATATCGGTTACTGGGCCTTAGCCCTTTTTCATATATAAACTCACTGGGCCGAAGCCTTATTCTGTAAACGGTATGGCCCACTGGCCCATTTCAACAATACATGTAAATCCCAATGCATGTATGCAAACCCATATCCATACGTGGGGAAACTATCAACCCACCCAACCGCTACTCTCCACCCGTACCAACCAAGCTCTCTATGTGGGGAATAACTCGACCTACCCAACCAATACTCTCCACTGGCAGCATAGCTGCTTTATCATATAACATGAGGCCTAACCTCTTTTGATAACTAGGGCAAAGCCCCTTTTCGGTATCTGTGGCATTGCCACTTACACTTCCTCCATCAATATAACCCAACCCATGCATAAAATGAACATATCATGGCATATCATGTACAATAATAGTATCACATGCATTTCAATCAAAATAAAACCCTAGGGTATAATAGTCATTTTCACCTAGGGGTAAAATAGTAATCTTTACCATTTAAGGGTGATCTAGTAATTTTATCAACAATTAGGGTTTTCATGCCCATTATCAATTATCAACAATTCCAACTGTTTAAACAGCGATTCTAGCCCATTTTAGCAAAACCGAGTTATTGGGCCCAAAAAACCACTAATGGGCCCTACATAGCCGATTTAGTCATCTAGGCCCATTCAGCCTATATTCCATAACAATATTAACTGTCTTAATGTGCAATTTATCCAGATCCCATTTTCTACCAAATTTACCTAAATGGGCCCGAAAGCCCATTGGGCCCGATTTAGCCCTTCGAGGCCCAACTTACCGTGATGCACGAAATCGTGCCCTGACCTGTTCTAACGATCCCGATCATCGAACTTAGCGTATCTAACTAACCTATGAGCATTCGCATACTCACGAGTCCCCGAAATGCCGGAATTTCGGCATTTCGACTTTTCGGCATATATCAAGTTAAGCTACTAAAGAGGGTTTGTTACACACCTGATTTGCGACTACCACCACGAGATCTCCCACGTAACGAACCTACAGTTAATTACTAGGTTATTAACTATGAATCGATGAAGTTTACTTACCAGACTATTGCCATAATCGGCTACCACACAGGCAATCCATATCTCCCTTACCTTAGCTGAATCTGATTGTTTAAATCCCAGACTAGCCACACCAATATTCCAAGCCTTCGATGCTCCTTTAAAAATCGCCTGTTTCTCTACATAAGACCATAAAACCGAATGAAAGAGACCAATAAGGCCCTAAGCCTAAAACGACAACCTCCCTAAAGATTTAGGGGTTTTGGCTTTTCTTAACTCTCATAACAATAAATTGAACCAAGGTTTCAAACACTTACCAACCATTCTCTTACTAACGATTCCAACTCGTACTATCTCAAATCCAACATGGAACTTGCCCACAAAGTATCAGTAGAAAACGAATCCCAGAGACTTAGGATTCGGCTACTAAGTCCCTAAAAGTGTTGTGTTTTCGGCTTTTGGATCAAAGAAGAAGAAAGTGTTTATAGACTGAAGGGGGATTTTGGCTTTGTTTAGAGTATTCGGCTAAAGAGAGAAAAAGAGGGAAGTAGGTTCGGCTTTTCTAGAGATTAAAGAGGAAGAGAATGAGAGAAGAAGAGAGTATGGGAGAAAAGAATGAAAGAAGAAGAGAGGAATTTTTGGTTATGGCTAATCGGTACAAAAATAAAACACCGAAATATGCCTGACTTAGCTCAAATGCTGAATTTGCACTACACAAGTCCCTTGGCCGGCCATCACCTATTCGAATCTCCTAAAATCCCTCCTAATTATCCTCCCCCTTATCACTCTTTGATACATGCTCATGCCGAATTCAAACTCCTCCAACAGAGTCCACTTGGGTTCCAACACTCACCCTTCCTGCACATAAAAATAAATATCCTCATTTGCTTACCTTGCAACTTGAACCTTGGCCCTTGTACACTCCTCCACACGCCACTTTTATAGGAGCTTAGTGGCTCCACCTTGCCACTTTACCAAGAGCTCACTTGTGACACATTTTACCCACATTCTCTTATAAGACCTCTAACTCAAGCCCCCTCTTCTTTAAGTCCAAAAATTAAAAATTCAACGGGGTTTTAACCAACACATGGGCCTTCCATAGACCCATTTACACACTCCAAACATGAATTGCACAGCCAAATACCAAAATTTAAATTTTTACCAAATTCACAAAAATCACACAAAAACCCGAAAATCAGGGCGTTACAATTTCTATACTCAGCGTACGGTTGTTTTCCGTGCGCAGGTTTGTAAGTGTTCAGAGTTACGGTCCAGCATTCCAGTGTGATCCCGATTTTAGCAGAAATTTAATAATGTATATTTCTTCGGGTAAAGTGGCATGTACCTAAGTTAAGTCTTTGGGTATTAGTGATTTTGGTTGTGAATAGAGTAATGTGAAACTTGAATTAAACTGTTATGTTATAAGTTAAAACTAAGAAGGGTAATTATGGTATGGTAGTATGATTTAATAAAGTTCTTGATTTAATCTAAATAATCACTTAGTAAACTCTAATACCAATGTTGGAATGTCTTAGATGGTTTAGTGTATGAACTGAATTGGTTATGTCTTTGGTATTGGATTGGATGTAGGTTGAATTGCAGGGTTGGCTAGATAGTTATACATGACTCACATAGAGTCCACACGGCCTGACACACAGGCATGTGGCCAAATCGTGTGAGACACAGGACTATCACATGGGCGTGTAGATTGGCCGTGTATCCCCTACACCTTAAAAATGAGAAACAAAATGTTCAGGTTTTGGCACACGGCCTAGAATACGGGCTTGTGGTCAAGCCGTGTGAAATTCATTTGTGCATGAAATAGAAGTCAGAGAGTTACACGGGTAAGGGACACGGGCGTGTCCCAAAACACCACGGCTGTGCTGAGCCACACGGCTCAACAACATGGGCATGTCATGGGGTCACACAGGCGTGTCCCCAATCCACAAGCTGTGCAACAGAGAAACACTGGATTTGTCTTCTAGTTTCTTTCCTTCAATTATTTTTATTTTGTTCTAAATTTATGAACATGATTGCTAAATATATTTCTACTTTAGATTTGATTATAATGGCTTAACTCAATTTATGTTAGATTGATTGCATTCTTTTAGCTTAGATTATTAAAATTTTGTTAATGATGTTATGTGACTTGGTTGCTTATTCATTCAGATAAAATCATGAACATGTTATTCGTGAATTATAAATGTAGGAATGGAATTGAATTCATTATTAAATAAGAACCAGATTGTGATTAATTACACAATATTTGAACAGTGCATGTTTGATCTTTTTATGATAAAATTAGGTTAAATCAGTCATAATATCGAAAGAAATTTATTACCTTGTATAACCTTAGTATTAGTGTGATTAAACTGTTTCAGTATAGAAATATTACTATTACCTCACAGAATTTAACGTCTACTTATGAAAATTACTAAATTGATTGAACATAGACATATGCTAAAAAAACTTAATAATTAAATAAGTGTGACTTCATGGGTTAATAAATAGCCGAGTTGCCATGGAATTCTTTCATAACATCATTAGCGTTGTTTAAGTAATTCTAAGTTAAAGAAGACAATTCTTTTATGCCATAGTAATTAAAACTTGTGGATTATTGCTTATTACTCTGTGTTTACACTTGTCATTAATTTTTTAGCATACATAGTTGATTTTTAGTTAAGTTAATTAGTTAGTTCAAACTTCTCTTAATTAATTTTAATCACCAACCTGTTAAGTGATAAATTTCACAATAGTCCTTGTGGAGACGATACTTTTACTTACTACTTTATTACTTGTTGACGATGTATACACTTGCACATCATTCAAAAATTTTGCGACACAAGGTAAGTTACGTAAATTTCTATAAACTTATTAAGCATTCAATATGCTTACTCCGTTATCTCCCCTTTCCTTATAGATGGTTAACTTGTGAAACTTGTAAATGGTTAAATGGATTGTTTTGGTATGTAATTGGAATGTTTTGGTGCATGTAAAGTTAAGTGTTTTGTGCACAAAATTTATAGATTGTGCAGTAGTTATGAAATAGGTACCAAATGGCTTAAATCTTACCAAAATCAGAGTCCACGTTGCGATGTAGGTGATGGTCGTCATGACGAGGAACCCCGTTGTCACGATGATGCCAAGTCAGTATGTCAGGTTGCAATGTTGACCTCAAGTTTTGTAACTTTTAAAAATTGGTCCTCGTTTGATCTCAGGCTAACTTTAAGAGCATACATAGGCTTGTATAAGACTCGAGAAAGGTTGTATATCATATCTATTTCTTGAAATGCTTATGTTTGCATGTATTATGCTTTGGATTGAATTTAAATGATTGTAGTTACTCCGACAAAAACTTTAGAATCCTAGAGTTTGGACTTGGCGATCGAGTTGGGTAAGGAGTGTTACAAAGAGAGTGCTACTTGCACTCTTAAATGCAAGAGCACTATTTGTTCAACAATGAGAGAGGGGAGGAGCACATATGTTTCATTGAAAGGTTAAGAAACATGCTTCTTAACAATGTTCATATTTGAGTGCTCCAAACTGTGCTTTTCAACATCCTAATGGTGGAGCAAACATAAAGATCCTATCAATCTTCCTAAGGTTAGCACCACAACATTCTCAATATGAAATGTAGTTTCTAATGTGAACTTTACAACCTTTCTAACATGGAATGCCGTTTCCGAGGACACGCCAGTGTACCAGGCCGTGTAAAACTTAGGGACGTTACTGACTTGAGCCACCACACGCCCATGTGCCATCCTATGTGCCTCCTACGGACATTAGACACGCCTGTGTGTCTAAGCCGTGTCAAACCTGTAGGGTATACTGACTTAATTCAAAAGGGCACCCAAGGGGACACACGGCCATGTACTATGACCGTGTGTCACACACGGATGAGACGCACGCCCGTGTGGACAAAAATAGGCCATTCGAAAAGCCAACTTTGCCACCCATTTTGGTTCATCCCTACAAACCAAAACCAATACATTTCATACCAAAATTCACTAGCCAATTCACAACCAAAATATGCACAATTCATATCATACATCCCTCAACCAAATTTGTATTCAACTTCCATACTAAATCATACCAAAACACAAACTAAAATTCATGTCAAAACATATGATTTATAACTCATCATAAACCATTTCATTTCATAACTAAACCTTACCAAAAATCATAACATTAAACACACCAAAATGACCATTTCTTATAGGCCATAAATGCATTATAAAACATACCAAATTTGTATCACAAAACACATACCAAATTCAATCCATTATCAAGCCATATCACATGGCAAGACTTATGTACAATACAAAACATATTCAACTACTTCTAGCCTATACATGCCATAGTTCAATATTCACAATTTCAAAAGGGTACCAAAACAAGGTTAGATAGTATGATGATGATCCTTGATGATCCCCGAGCTTCCGGTAGCTTTGATATCTATAAAATAGATATGAACAAACCAAGTAAGCTTTATATTTTAGTAAGTTCATAAGAAAGTAATTAAATGAATAACAAAAAATATAATTCAATCAATTAAACAACTCAAGGCCAAATATACCATACCACAAACCTTTCACATGTCACAAACATGATTTAGTCATCTCATTGAACCTTTCAATATAATTCCCGTATAGCTATCATACAAACTTGCACCAATTTGCCCAAGGTTTCATTCATCATAATTCATACAATATCAATGCATTTAACTTTCATTTATAATGAAATTACTACCTATGAACTTACCTCGAGTATAAAACGACAGAATGAGTTGATTACTGGTCGACTTTCGATTTCTATCGATCTAAATCTGAATTCCTCTTTTCTTGATCTAAATGTATTAAAAATTACACCATTCGATCTCACATTCATGCAAATAAATCCATAAACACATATTTAGGGCATTGTACAATTTAGCCCTCACATTTTCACATTTTGACACTTTAGTCCCTAATTCATAAAATCATAAAATACACAAAATCCCATTCAATACATGCTTGGCTGAATATTCCCTTAGCTCATACAAGCCTATATATTTCATTTATTTCATATTTTTGTCCCTCAAAATTTCATTTTCTCAATTCAGCCCAAATTACTCAAATTCACCAAAAATCGAAAGACAAAATATGTTTATCAATTTTCAAGCTTCCATAATTCACTAAATATCAACATAAAACTCACATATTCATCAACATCATCTCATGAAAACATCATCTATTTCAAAAATCATGACATGGGCTTGATAGATTACATAGCAACGATCTCAAAAACGTAAAAATAATAAAAAATCGATAAAAAACACATACATAATTGGCCAAGCTTAGTGCCGAATGTAACAAAGCATAGAAATCTTTTCTTTTTCTTTCAAGTTCGATGGAAGAACACATAATGTCCTAAATTTTATGCTTTGGTTTTATTTAATTTAACATTATTTATCAAATACCATTGTTAACCTTTAATAATAAATCATTATATCACCTAACCTTGTCCAATATTATCCACCACTAATATAAATGGTATAATTGACATGAAAGTACTCCACATTTACTTTTTATAACCAATTAACACCATTAACAAGTAGAATGCAACTTTTGCATTTTACGTGATTTAGTCATTTTATCAAATTAACCAACTAATCGATAAAATTAAAACACGAAATTTTCACACATATCAATTCACATACTATAAGCACGAAAAATAATAATAAAAATATTTTTCTAATTTTGATTTGTGGTCTCGAAACCACTATTCTGACTAGGGTCTAAACCAAGCTGTTACATTTATGCTAAAGGTGTGATATTCAATAAATATATGAATGGCATGTGGAATGGTAAGAAATTAGTTAGAAATGGTAGCTTGATTGGTTAAATAAATGAAATGGAAATGTAATTGAACATTAGCAACATGAAATATGCTTGTAAAATGTAGCCTAACTTAGCTAGTTGATGGTTAGGCATAGGGCTTATAAGTTATATCATTGTATATGTGTTCATAAGTGCTTATACTAAAAGTGAAATGGCATGATTCAAGATGGCCTGGTATATGTAAAGAATGATGTTTGAATGATTTGGTTAGTATGCCCTAATGATATGGAAATGTCAGTTTAAATTGATGTTTAAGTAGTTAATGAGTTATTGAATAGTTGAATATGAGTATTGAATTTGTTTTGTATGATTTTGGACTATTTTGAATCAAGTGAAGTTAATGTGTTGTACACAAATTGAAAGGTTTGGTGGAAAGCTTGAAATAGGTGCCAAATGGTTTATTTTAACCAAAAACAGAGTCCATGCCTCGACGGGCAACCTATCTTGTCACAACTTTGATCAACCATGAGTTACGTCGCAACATCAAGTAGCTTGAGGTCATGATGTGACAATCTGTTTGGCGATGCCATGACATGGAGGAAGTGATGTCACGACGTTGACCCTAAAATTTTAAAACTTTGTATTATGGTCCTATTTCGTGCCTAGGTTAACAAAAGTGCTTTCGTAAGCTCAATTAATACTCAATTTTGATTGTTTAACCATAAATGAATATGTTTGGCATCAAATTACAAATGCATGTGAATATTTTATTGTAAATTGATTGTAGTTGCTCCAAAAATGAATGTTGCATCCTATAGCTCAAACCTGATGGTCGGGTTGGGCAAGGGATGTTACAAATCCCCTTTTCTTGTTTTCTAAATACAATCGACCTATTTATTTCTTTTTAAACTCTTTGTAAAAGAATTCTCAATTTACCTGATCTCTCGGGACTAGTGATGTCAGAGTTGTCCACCACTGATATGTTTTTATGTGTTTTCTAACTGTTGATGCCCTTAAGCAAAGACACGACATATCTTACGTTATCCTTTTGAGAACACATCAGCTTGTTGAGGACTCTCTCGGTATTTTCTAACCAATACTTGATTTTTTTGGGTTATCATCTTTCTTTCCTTTAAATTTCTCCACCCTGTATTGGTAGACATTTTCAATGGGAGGGCAAGCTATAGATATCAGATTAGGAGCTTAAGGTTGTGGTGGTGTTACTAGGGGCATTACAGGTGGAGGAGGGGGCATTTGTTGCTGGGGAGCTAAAAGGGTGGCTCCCATAAATTGTGTGAACGACTAGTTCATTATATTCATAAAAGTATTTCTACCTTATTTGCTATCCCTTGTGGAATAGGCAAATTTCTAGTAGCTCCCTGATTAGAAGTAGGAGCATTACTTTCAACTTCATCACTTACATCTAAATTAGAATCAATCGACATGGTTTATCTATATTGAAAAACAATGCCAATTTGGATCAGTACGCATCACACTATCACAGACTATTGTGGCATATATTTCTAGACTCGACTCACACTACAATTTAGTCTTAGAATCAACTAAATCGTAGCTCTGATACCAATAAATGTAACACCTCTAGCCTACCTGATCGTTGAGTCTGAGCTACAGGATGCAACATTCGTTATCAAAGCAACTACAAACAATTATACACTTTTGATCATTCAAACATGTGAACAATTATCATTCACATATATAATATGTTACCTAATCATTTGCAAGTCTCACGCGAGCTTACAAAAGCTCTTTCATTAACCCGAGGGTGAATTAGGACCAAATTGTAAAATTTTTAAAATTTTAGGTTGACATCATGACTTCATAGTTCGCATGTCATGACATTACCAACTTAGTGATCTATTGTAATTTGATACATTAAATTAGGCTCTCCAATACACTCGAGGAGCTTATTCTCAAGCAATTTAAGTGTATTTTATATGTTTTTGTCTATTTTTAGCTCTAAGCATTAATAAACATTTTTGCTTAGTTTTACACCCTTTAGAGACCCAAATTGGCCAAACGTTACATAGGGAACCTAATAATGTGATTGAGTTGGTGTTGGGAGACGATGAGGGCTCAAACTCGAGGAGAATATCATGCACAGTGGGTATCATGACACCAATGTCATGGAAGTCGTGATATCCCCAAAGGTCCTAAAGTGAAGAAAATTAACGAATCATTTAACCATCGTTTTAGCTTTTACATTGTCTAAAATAATAAGGAAGAAAATTAGATTAGTTTCTTTAATTAATAGTTTAATTTTAGTTTATAAACAATTTATATTTGAATTTTCAGTAATAATTTTGACTCAATTAGACTATTAATTGTTTAATTTATAATTAACTTCATAAACACATTTATCGATTTGGCAATCCCTTGGGTTCGATCCTTGGAATACTCAAAATGTTCAATTGTAACACTACAAATAGTGTAACTGACCTGTCACACTTGTAGTAAAGCCATTAGATATTTAAGTATAATTGTGTTTATTCATAGCCTCGGTGCACAAACACTGGGGTGCAATCACTTAGTAAGTCACGTTGTGACTTTGAGTATATTGACATCGCGACGTCACTCACTGTTGGCCTTACGTCATGACCTTGAGGTTTGAGGTCATGACATTGCTCCTGTTTTGGAAAAAATGAACATTTGTTACCTATTCATTTGTTACCACCCAAAACATTTCAACACATTCTTCCATATGCCAATTCTACCTCCTCCAAACATGACCAAAACATGCTAAGGCAAGTCTTTAACAATTAGATTCAACCATTCAACATAACATATGACCCATGATATTCATTTCAATTCAATTAAATCATTTACTTACCTAACCATGTCAATTTTTCTTACTTTAGTCCAACATATGCATACCTATTCATCTTGATCATCAAGAACTTATATGACTTTGAAATAAACTGTAACAACCCATTTTTGAGTCAGATTGGAATAGTGGTTTTAGGACCACTTAACCGAGTCAAAATATTTATTTTATTAATTTTATGAGCTTTACAGCATGATAGAATGATAGTATAAAAATTTCATTAAGAAATTTTACCGTTTAAATGGGTAATTCGATAAAAAGGATTAAATCACGTAACTCGTAAAATATGAGTTCTATTAGTTAAATGACTCAAATGACCATGGAAATTATCATGGAGGTACTTAAGCTGTAATTAGACGATCATTAATATAGATGGACCGTGGTGGACATAGTTTAAGTCACTTATAAATGTTTTATTAAAGGATAGTCTAGTAATTTGTTAATTAATTAACTAAAATAAGGTAAAACAATCCATCATCTTCCTTAATCTTCATTCCACCAAAATTTATAAAGGAAAACCTCTATTTTTTATGCTTCAAGGTTCGACCAAGTTATCTAAGCTCATCTAGGTAAGGTTTCTATCCCGTTTTTAGTAATTTCTATGCTTTTCAGCTCGTTGTATCTCAATCTAGCTAGCCCGTACCTTAGATTTTGAAATGTCTAAAGATTTTGAGTTATGCCATTATTGAATACTTGTGTAAATTGAAGTTTCTTGTTAGATTATTGATGGTTGTTAATAGATATACAAGTTTTATAAAGTGATTTTTGACAAAAGTGAGAATTAAGGATTAAATTGTCAAATGTTGAAATATTGTGGTTGAAAGTGTGAAATAGATAAAAATATGGGCTGCTAATATTGTCATAAATATTCGGCTATGCATGGGTCAAGCCTAAATGCATAAATTTGTCATTTTGTATAATAAGGATTAAATTACAAAGTAGTCAAAAGTACAGGGGCGGATGTGTAAGTTGCCAATTATATGAATTATGGACTAAATTGAATTGAATAGTTACTAAAAGTACTGAATTTAATAATATTTAAATCAAGGTAAACAATTACCGAAACTAGATCGGGGGAAACGAAAGGTAGACAAGTAGACAATGGTTTATCCGGGCAATATGAGGTAAGTTCGTATAATTAGAATCGAACTTTCTTTTGAATTATTTGGAATTATAATTAAATGCCTAAATTGATGTTTACCGAGAACTATTGAATCCCATTTGAACCGTAGAAAGTTGTAGGATACAAGTGACATGTCGCTAGGGTTACCGTTTTGGTTGAGCTCCTGTATTTGTTGCGGACTTACCACAGCTCGTATGAGCTTACCGCTTCAGCCTTTCAGAGGTTACCGTTTCAGCTCTTTGGGGCTTACCGTTCAGCTTGAAAGAGCTTACGGTTTACCAGCTCAGGAGGAGCTTACCGATCATGGCTCAAAAGAGCGGGAATGATGATGAATTGACGGATTACTGATTTATACACTTAGTGTATATCACCCGAGTATCCCTCGATATTTCATTAGGTTCAATGGGCATATTACTGTTATGGATTACATGATGAGGTATGGAAATGTGATATGAGTCATATGAAATGTATATGTAAATGAGATGGATATGAGTTATATTGATTATATAGATGAAATGATACATGATTTATATAAATTATATAAGCAAAATGTGACATGATTCATATGAATTGTATAGATGAAATGATAGATGAATTGGATGCCAAATGAACATTTCATGCTTGGTTTCATCCTTGGGAATGAATGATTATATTGTAACTATGTGACTAACATTGTGAATGGATATTTGTGAATAGGCATTTGGCTATTGAATTGATTTAAATCGTTTTAATTGCTTGATGTCATATTGGTAAGTTTAATTCTATATTATAAGGGCTTACTAAGCTTTTAAGCTTACTCCATTTATTTTTCTATAATTTATAGATTTTGAAAGCTTGCTCGATTTGGACAAAGTCGGAGATTCGCATCACACTATCCAATCAACTCTTTGGTACTTAAGGAAAATGTGTAAATATGGCATGTATAGGCTAGTTTATAGGTTGAAATGTAAGGCTGCTATGTTGTTGATTTTGTTACATGTTTTGGTATATAACTAAGCTATGTGATATGGTTTAGGTTGGCAAATGGTTGGTTTGATATATATATGCTTTATAAGTTATATCTATATTGTGGCAATTTGATGAATGATAATTGGGCATTGATGATGTTGGTTTGAATCATGTGGTATGTTCAAATGTAGGAATTATAGATTTGTTATATAGATGCAATGTAGCATATGGAATATGTCATTTTGGTATGTGTTTGGTTGCATAAATAATGTTGAATTGAGAAATGAATTGGTTGGTTATAAAATGGTATAAAATGTGCATTGTTTTGGCTGAATTGGTTGCCTATTTTGAATGTGGTTTTGGTACCATTTTGATGCTTGTAGGTACATGGAAGTTGGGTGTGAAAAGTGGCTTAAACCAAGCCTATTTTCATGCCACACGGTTTAAGCACACGGGCGTGTGTCTCGACCATGTGACCCCTGCACCTTAGTTAAACAAGTTAGTGAGTTAAATGACATAGACACATGGGCATGTTTATTGGCCGTGTAAGGCACACGGGCTGGCACATGGCGTGTGGTCGACCGTGTGGCCAAGTCAGTATGTATGCCCTGTTTTCCCATAGCTTAGACACACGGGTGTGTCTGGTGACTGTGTGAGGTACACCGCCTGTCCACACGGGTGTGTAACCTCTGTTTAAAAATTTTATTAAGTTTTCCCAAATCTCTCATATGTTACCAATTCAGTCCCGAATGCATGTTTCAAGCTTAATATGCTCGATTTAAGCATGCTATAACTATGATTGTTGGATAATTATTGAAATGCTATGAGACTTGATGTTTAAATGTTTTGGATTGTATCAAAGGTTCGGTAATGCCCCTTTACCTATTCTAGGGATAGTTACGGGATAAGGGTGTTACATAAACCAAATCTATCATATACAAACTATATATTTCAAGCATGACATTCAATTATTCCATTTCCAACCATGATTCAATTTAACTACCTTAGTTACCCCATTTGCCATCTTTAACACACCAAACCATACAAACTAAAATCACTACACATTCAAGTATCATGTAAGATAAAAACCATGAATCAATTAGATCACCTACCAAACTTACACAAATTCAAACATTAACAAAATAACACATAATCATTAACTCCAATTGACAATTTTTACAAAAAAGGTCTTTTTATACATGCCACAAATTCTAGACTCAAAATGAATATATATCTACCATCTTTTGATAGTGTGTACTCCTTTTCTAATCTGACCCAACAAGTTCCACAAGATGATAATCTACAAGGGAAGCAAAGCAGCTAGATTAAGCATTAAGAATGCTTAGTAAATTCAAATGGAATTATAATAACTACCAATCATTTTGGCATTCAAAATAACTATCCTCGGCATGTATTGGTATAACTAGATACATATCAACATTAACAACCAAATAGGTTAGTCATACTTACATATCATTAGTAATATCACTAACATTAAGGAAATCACATGTCACATATCAAGTTATAAACATATACCATTCCCTTTCCAATTCACTTTCAAGTTTCCATTTCAACTAAATTGAATATTGCACGAAGGAACTATAGTAAAAATGACTCCAATACACGGGTGACTAAATTGCTCACACAAGTTGACATTATATCAAGGTTACTCACACAAGCTAAAATTTATATCAAGTTACCCATTGGGGCTAAACCTATGTTACATATAAACCGAAAATCCACAATAAATGCTAGACTTCATTATAACATGTAAAATCCCTGATCAAACGTGCGTATAACCCCATTGGCATGCCAAAGATATCCTAACCTTTTACTATGTTCACATGAGTATTAATTCCATATATATATGTCATGACTAATTCCTGCACATGATCACATAATTTATTGACGTGTCCTGCAATCAATCAAATTTCATATTTTTACCATGTACTATTTCATAATAGCCAATAACCACATGACATTTCAATTTAGTCCATAATTAGCCATACGTGCCAAATTCACTAGAATTCTAATTATAGCTAAACACACACACACACACACACACACACACACACACACACACACACACATGAAATCAAACACAAAATCACCCAGAACATAAAATAAGATAGTAAGTTACATATGAACTTACCTATTAGAAACACCAAAATTAGTTGATTCTTCATGGACTAATCAATAATTTTTGCTTTTCCCTAATTAACACCACTTTTATCTAATTCTTGTTCTAAACAGTTACTTTATAACATCAATCAATAATAAAAATTTTTCATACTATGCTACGTAATGCATGATTCCATAAAAAATTATTTTTCAATTTCTCTCAAATTTTTTATTTTATTCAATTTAGTCCATGAACTTGGGATAAGCATAACTTCTGATTCCTAGCTTCAAATTAAAATATGGTTTCATATATTATAATTAGGGACCATATACTTTCTATTTCGAACATAATTTTTAACAAGTTTTATATTTATTCAGTTTGGTCCCTAATGTAACAAAGTTAACAATAAGCTAAATTAACTTTACAATCTAATCCTTTTCATAACCTAAGTTTAAAATATATCAATTTGAAGACTAATTCTTCAAGAAATCAATAATGGAAACTTTCTAAAACTTTAACAATGTTACAAATGGGCATAGGCTAGCTAAATCAAGCTTCCATGACCTTAAATCCATATAAATTATAAGAAAATGACATGAATTTACCTTTTAATTTATGCTTGAATATTTATGCGGTTTGGACTTCTCTTATATTTTTCTTTCACTTTGGACGGCACACACATGAAATAGAGAAGATGGAACTATTTCCCCCACTTATTTAACTTATATACTTGATTAAAGTTTAATTAAACTTAATCAAGTTTGATTCCACTAATCCTAATGTTAATTAATGCTAATGGTTTCTCACATCATCTTCCATTAAGTTTCAATTATAAATTGATTAATAACCATTTTGGACGTTTAGCTAATTGTTGTTTAGGTCCTCAAGCCTTTGGTCAATTACAATTCTATAGCAATTGAACTTTACAATTTAGTCTCTGATCCTTAATTAACTATTAATTCAACAAAATTACTAGATCAATCTTTAATATATTTTCATATTAACTTTATAAATATTCATATCAAATATTTACGGACTTGATTTATGTAATTGCCAGATTTCTAGTGATGTCAGAAACAGTGGTCCAAGACCACCAAATCCGGTAAATGAGCTCGTAAATTTTATTATTTAATATTTACGAGTCAAATATGGTTTAAAAAAAAGATTTTTGAATTAGTAATTTGTGTTTTATAAAGATTTATTAAGTCAAGAAATTGAGAAAAAGAGGTATCGAGACCTTAGTGTTATAAACTGAGTTGTAAATATTTTTTTTATAAATATTTACAGAGTGTCAATAAGGTAGTATTGAAATTTCGTTAGAAAATTTTAACGTTTTGGTAGTCAATTAGTTAAAAAAGACTACATTGAAAAAGGTGAAAAACTTGTTACGGTGATTAAATAGCTTAACAAATAAACAAAGGAGGATTAAAAGGGCAGTTGGACCCATTTTAATTGGCTGAGGCAGCATAGCATGAAAGAAATCAAAGATTTTATGTGATTAAGGGCAAATTTTGAATAAAAACAAAGTTTATATGGCCAAATGTGATTTTAATAGTTTGTAGACATTTTCTTAATCATTTTTCTGTCAAAAATAGCCATTGAAGAGGGTTTTGAGTTGGTCTTTCATATTTTAGCTTCATGTAAGTTTAATTCTTGCTTTTTCCTTGAAATTTTTATGTTTTGGGACTTTCACAATTAGGTCCAACTTACTATTTCAATAGTTTTAGGATTTTGTTGAAAGTTTTGGAAGTTACCATTGATGAATTCATATGATTTTAGTTATTAAATGATGAAATTGAGATCTTGGTGGATATTTAAAGGTATTTTATTAAGGAATTTTGGATGAAATCATGAATTAGGATTAAATTGTGAAAATGCAAAATTCATGGAAAATTCTAATTTTTGTGAAAATATGTGCTGTTATAATTACATATAAAATTCGGCTAGGCTTGGAATAAGAGTTAAGTTACATGAATTTCATTTTCCGAGCCTAGGGACAAAATCGTAAATAAGTAAAAGTATATGGAAAAATGGTAATTTTGACTAAGGTGTAAATTGAGATGAATTGAATATGAATTGTATTAAATTGAGTTAAATTTACTCGTATAGATCCGGATAGATAAAAAATGGAGTAAGATCGTGGATAGGAAAAAGTATCGGATTAGTAGACTGCAACTCGCGAACAATTATTGAGGTAAGTTTGTGTAACTAAATTTATATGTTTACATGCTTGAATTGAATGTTATGTATGAGAAATATGTAACGGTTATGTATATAGAAATTGATTATATATCCGGAAAATACCCGATAAACATTAAGTTTCGTTTGAATGAATGAAACTCGACTGGATACAGGGTTCTATTTCCCGAATTCATATAGATCTGTATATGATGCAGACATACCTTCGCTCAAAAGAGCATCCAGTTATAAGCCCTCACAAGCTTCCCGTTATAGTGTTCTTGCGAGCTTCCCGTTTATAGCTCTTCAAAGCCACTTTATCGATTGTGATCCTGTATATGTTACGGACACAAATGCAGCTCTTTGTAAGCATCCTGTTATGTGATCAGTTGTGATCCTACATATGTTGCAGACACAAATGCAGCTCTATATGAGAGTCCTATTAGTGTTCGCTTGAACTTCCCGTTATATGGCTATCCAGTGTGTAACAGCCCAATTTTGGGCTTAGTCAGAAAATTGATTTTGGAATCACTAATCCAAGGTTGGAGAAATTATTTTAGCATTATTTTATGAATTACAGTACGTTAGTATGAGTGCATGAAAATTTTGGTGAAATAATTTTAGCGATTGTGAGCCCGATTACACAAAAGGACTAAATCGCATAAAGGGCAAAAGTTGTGGTTTACTAGCAATTATTGTTAAATAGCTTTGTAGCATAATGTAGAGGCCTTTAATAGGCAAATAGGCCAAATTTTAATAGCATGGCCAGCCAAGGGAGATATGAGACAAGAAAATTAAAGAAAAATCTATTTTGGTCAAAGTTAGGTGGCTTAAATTAAAATAAAATATTGACCTAGGTGACTAGCTAGCAACTTCTTTATTTATTCTTCTCTTTCACCGATTTTACTAGCCATTTTTAGGGTTTTGAAAGCTAAAAATTCCAGCTATCTTTCATCCTTGCAAGTAAGTGATTCTTAAGACCTTTCTTGATAATTTTTGTATTTTTGGAACACTTGTAGCATGGGCTACCTAGTGAGGGGACTATTTTGCAAAATGGTTAAAAGTTTAGAGATTCACCATGAGAGTATATATGTTATTTTCTGGAATGGTATGAAAGAAAATGAATCATTGTTGTTAAATAAATAACTTTTGTGAAAGGGTGTTCATGGAAAACACCTAAATTGGACTTAGTTGCAAAAGTTATAAATTGTGTAGAAATTGCATGAAATAATGGAAATTGTGGGCTGTTGTAAGAGTGAAAGGAATTCAGTTGGGCTTGGTTAATAAGGAAATTCGACAAAAATCAATTTCCGAGCCTAGGGGTAAAATGGTCATTTTGTAAAAGTTTAGGGGCAAAATGGTTATTTTGCCAAATTATGAATTTTGAATTGTTTAGATTAATATAGTGATTGAATTAGTGAATTTTTATTTATTATAGATCGAGAAGTTCAAAATCTGAACCTAGATTGGGGGAAAGCCAAGCTAACGGATTAAATAAATTATCCGTTCACATTTTGTATACCGAGGTAAGTTGTAGGTAAATAATACAACTTTTTCTATAATTATGCATGAAATTATTGATTTAGCATAAAATGATAGATTATGATTTTGAGTAATGAAATGATGAGAATCTATGTGATAGAACCCGATTAAACCTTAAGAATAAATTGGATATTCGTGCCATGATACTAAGGATGGTACGAAAGCTAGTGTAAGACCATGTCTGGGACATGGCATCGGCCTTGTTATGTGTCAGTGTAAGCCCATGTCTGGGACATGGCATCGACACTGATATGTGCTAGCCAGTGTAAGACCATGTTTGGGACATGGCATCGACGTTGATACTGTAACATCCCAAAATAGGGCCTAATCGGAATAGTGGTTTTGTAACCACAAATCTGAGATAGAAATAATTATTTTATAATTATTTTGAGGTCTATATTATGATTGCATGATGGTGTGAAAATTTCTTGAAGAAATTCTATGCGTAAAGTGCTTAATTTAAAATTAGGGACTAAATCGAATAAGTTGCAAAACTTACATTCTAGAAGTTTCTAGTATGAAACTGTTTTGAAATATTAATTAGGAGGTCTTAAATAGTAATTTGGCCAATTTTAAGTTCATGGACAAAATTTGGACATGGATGGAATTTTTGAAAGTTTAGTAAGGAGGGGCATTTTGGTCATTTGGATATTAACATGAAATAAAAAGGGAAAAATAACACAAAATTGATCATCTTCTTCATTACCACGAAATTTCAAGGGTTCTCCATAGCTAGGGTTTGTTTCAAGCTTCCAAGCTCCATAGTAAGTGATTCCAAGCCCCGTTTTTAATGTTCTTTACGTTTTCGTAGTCCCGGTAGCTCGATAAAGCTTATGTTAGCAATATTTTAAGTTAGGGTTCATATTTGGAAAAATACCCATAGGTGAAATTTGTGTATTTTGATGTTTTATGATAGAATATGAGGTTTTAAATTATGCTAGACAACTTGAGCTACTCGGTTTTAGGTAAAAACGAGTAAAATGGCTTAATTGGTAAAAATACCTATTGTACATAAGTGTATGTTATAGTAGGAATTTGAAGATGATGTTGGTAAATAAATGATCAGCATGTCTTAAAATACAAGAATTTGTGATAAGTTTTGATTTCCGAGTCTTGGGGCAAAAGTGTAAATATGCAAAAGTTTAGGGGCAAAAATGTAATTTTGCCAAAGTTTGCGTAAAGGACTGTTTTGATAAATGTGAATATTAAATAAGTTAAATTTGCTATTATAGATCAAGAAGAACGAAATTCGGGAGTAGATCGGGGAAAGGAAAAAGTAAAGGACTAAATTGTAAAGTTTAGTCACATTTTGTATCGAGGTAAGTTTACGGTAAATAAATGCAATATTCTTTTATTTTATATTAATATCTTCAATTTCCAGCATTTATATATTCATTTTATGATAATATTCCAAGTTAGATAGAAGAGAAGTTAATAGATAAGAAGTATCAGGAAGCCCCGTTGAACTTTAGGAATGTAGGGATACGAATGTCATGACATTTGGGGTTGACAGGACAGGACAGAAATGAGCCATGTAAGTCCATATAAGATATATGGCTTTGGAGACAGGAATGAGCCATGTAAGCCCATACTAGATATATGGCATTGGAGACAGGAATAATTCATGTAAGTCCATGTCAAGGACATGGCATTGGCAGGATATTGTTAGACAGGAAAGGCCCTAGTATCCTTAGTATTCCGAGTGGTTCAATGGGCCATTATTCAAGTAAATGTATAGTGAATTATCAGCAAAGGAAAGGTAGATTGTAATCATGAATAATGAAAGGTCAGGTAAGAAAGAAGGTAAGTGAAGAAGAAGAAGGCAGAAAATGAGATGTAATGAAAGCTTATAATGCTAATTGATAGTTTGCATACTTATCCCATATGATGAATGTTGTAATTTATTTGCTTGTAAACTTACTAAGCCTAGTGCTTACCCTCTTTATTTCTTTCTTCTTATAGTTCTTTCCAAGCCACTCAGGGATCAAAGGAAATGTTGGAGATCCGATCACACTATCGAGGAATCCTATTGGTATAGTTAGACTTTTCATTTCGTGTATGGCATGTATAGGGACTTGGCTTCCTTTGATATGGATGTCTTATGACATATTGAATGAATGGGATATAAATACTTGATAGTGAATAGCTAATGAAATGGCTAATGATATACAAGTATGATAGTATGTATGCTTGAGTGATAACTGTCACATGGAAATTAAGGAAAAATGTGAAAGTAGCTTAAAAACAGAACATTGTAACAGCAGTGACGTGAGTTTGAAAAATCACTAAAAATAATAGAAACATGTTTTTATGGTGAATAATATATTAAATTAAAGCTTATTGTGTCTATTTTCGTATGGAACAAACAAAACAGGTAAAGATGTTGTATTTTATAAGATATCTGAGTTTTAGTAAGACAGGGCCAGAGTGATTTCTAGATCCCCTGTTCCAATTTTGGAAATTCACCATAAATTGTAAAAAAATAATTAGGAGGATTAATTTATATTTTCAGAATTCTTATTGAGTCTAGTTTTAAGAGAAACAAACAGCATAGTCATATGAATTTTGTACAGGGAGAAAAGTGGTTCGTAATAAATAGAGGTCAGTGCAGTTGAGTTCTAAAATAGGGGAAACTTTAACTAATAAAATGTACTAATAGGCCCAGCAAAAAATCCTAGAAAAAAATTATCAGATAGATACATGAGTCTAGATTCAGGGAAAATTTACGGATCTTGATTTCGAGTTTCGTAACTCGAGATATGATTTTTCAGGCGACCATGACGCAGATAAACTGCTTATTCCGAAAATCAAAATAGATAATGTAAAGTTGTTTAAAATGGTAAATTATGTGTAGTAACACTTCAAGCTCGACTCTGACGACGGTCTCGGGCGTGGGGGTGTTACAGATACGAGTGCTAGTGTAAGACCATGTCTGGGACATGGCATCGGCCTCGACTTGCAAGTTAGTGTAAGACCAAGTTTTGGACATGGCATCGACTTAGAGTGTGTCAGTGTAAGACCATATCTGGGACATGGCATCGGCACGGATAGAGGAGAGCCAGTGTAAGACCATGTCTGGGACATGGCATCGGCATGATACCCTTTGTATGTGGCTTGTTGAATATCCTTTTGTATTCTAATTGGTTCAACGAGAAATCTAGAGCTGTATCAAATCCGAGAGATGTTATGATAATTTTTCGAGTAGTGTAAGTACCTATATGAAATTTATGCAATATGAGCTTTGAATTATATCATGTGATTAGTGAGAAATAAAAGTGAGTAAGTTATGCTTGTAGTTATTCTTTTGTATCGTGCATAAATTTTGATTGTTGAGAACATGTTATAGCAATGGTAAATTGTTGTTATTTATTTTCTTGTAACTTACTAAACTTTATGCTTACTCCCTCTCCTTTCCATTTTCTTATAGTGCCGCCTAAATAGCCCATGGATCATTGGATGTTGGAGACTTCGTTCATACTATCAACAAAGCATTTGGTATAGTTAATTTTAGAATTTTGAGAAATGGCATGTATAGGGACTAGTCTTTGTTATGTGTCATTTTATTTTGGGCCAAGTGTGTTGACTTGTTTTGAAGATACACCATTTTGTATAAGACCATGGATAATGGCTGATATTCACCATTGATATATGCAAATGAGGTTTTTATGATGTACAAAGTATTGTGGATAAATATGTGTACTATTAGTAGTAATATGAATGCTTGGTTGGATTAGTCATGAAGTTGTGTGAATGCCAATTTATGGTTATTGGTAGAGTATTGGTACCTTGTGATGAATCTGTATGAATTTGATCTTGTTTCATGGTGGCAAAAGGCTTGGTAGATAGCCTTATTTTTGTCTATATGGGCAGAGACACGGGCGTGTGTCTAGGCCGTGTATGACACACAGTCTGCCCTACGGGCGTGTGGTTAGGCCATGTGTCCCGTGCACCTTAAGTTGGCCAAATTAAATACCCAGTAGTTTACCACACGGGTTGAGACATTGCCGTGTGTCTCAACTATGTGAAGGACACGGTCTAGCACACAGGCATGTGCCACGGCCATGTGACCCTTAAGAGTTGTTGACTCCAAAAATAGAATGCCAAGGTTTTTGCACACAGGCTGCGACACGGGCGTGTCATGGTCATATGAAGGACACGGGCTGAGTACACGGGCGTGTGCCAGGTCATGTGAAAACCCCTGTAGGTTCGATGTTAGAAAATAAATTCACACGGATGAGGGGCATGGACGTGTCGCTATATGTTTAGACCGTGTGTATCACACGGGCCATCAGCACGGCCATGTTTAGAGGCCACATGGGCGTGTTGCCTTTCCACATGGGCATGTGCCTTGTTTTTAGTAGATTTTCTTGAAAGGTTTCTAAGCACTCGGTTTTGCCTCGGGCTGTTCCTAAACCATGTTTTGGGCCTCGTAGGTCCATATTAAGAATCGTAAACCAATGTTTGAAAAAGTTTTAATTTAGATTGAAATTTATGAATTGGGAATGAGCGTTAGTATGTGCTTTAGTAAGGTAACGCCTCGTACCCTGTCCCGGTGTCGGATCTGGGTAAGGGGTGTTGCATTGTCGATTCTAGGACTAACTTAGCTTGTGTACAAGTCTAGCTATACATGCCATAATTATAATACGATAGTGTGACGATTCCTGACAATTATAAATTGTATTTTCTTATAGTAAATGGATCCTGTCGGAACTATGGTGGATGATATGGAGAGTAATGCGCCGGTTCCCACGAAAGGGATCGTGCCAGTTGAAAGTAGGCCCATAATGATAAGCCAGGCAGGAGAGGCTAGAGAAGCTTACCTTCAAATGATGAACGCTTCGTATATGGAGTTTATCTGTGCCAATCCGAATACTCTACATCTCCCACCTCCTTCAATTCCTCATCTTGTCCCTACAGCTCCTCAAGGAGCATAAATGAATAGAAGAGAGAAACCCCCGATTGATAGAATTAGAAAGCATGGGGTCGAGGAATTTCGGGCTAACAAGGATGATGAACTAGAGAGAGCAGAGTTCTTGTTAGAGAATACCATTAGGGTATTTGATGAGCTATCATGCACGCTTGAAGAGTGCATAAAGTGTGTAGTATCATTATTGCGGGATTCGGCCTACCAATGGTGGAATACTCTCATGTTAGTTGTATCAAGAGAGAGAGACTTGAGAATTCTTCCTGGAGGAGTGCCGTAAAAAGTACATCAGTTAGAGGTTTATAGTCTAAAAGAGGAAGGAATTTCTCGAATTGAAACAAGGTCAAATAATAGTGACAGAATATGAGTGTGAGTTCGTAAGGCTTAGCAAATATACGCGGGAGTGCATGTCTATTGAAGCCATGATGTATAGAAGATTTGAAGATGGATTGAATGAGGACATTTAATTATTGGTGGGCATTCTAGAATTGAAGGAATTTGTAGTGCTCGTTGATAAAGCATGTAAGGCTGAAGAGTTGGCCAAAGAGAAGAGAAGAGCGGACATAGAGTCTCATGACTTAAAAAAGAGACAAATGGATAAATCCCATCAGTCATCGTCTAAGAGATCTAGGGAGTTTACCACCTAATCCAATGCTTCAGTGGGATTCACGGGTAAGAACAAGAGTAAGCAGTATATGATGTCTAAAGCTCAAACCATGTCCATTGCGAGTGTAAGTAGTGCTCGGCCAAATAGACTTGAGTGCTCACAGTGTGGTAGGCGACACTTCGGTAAGTGTCGAGGAAATGAAAGAGGTTGCTTCCGATGCGGTTTATTAGATCACTTCGTCTGGAATTGTCCTGAGATGGATGAAAAAGACAAAAGGCAAGATGTGAGGGTGAGTAGTGCTCCTTTGAGAGGTAGATCACAGAAGAACCTGGGTACTGGGGCTAGTAGCAGAGGTGCCCCTAGAGATTCTACGGTGAGGTCGAAGGGCAGAGTGCCTGCGAGGACCTATGCTATTCGTGCTCGAGAAGAGGCTTCATCTCTCGATGTGATTACGGGTACCTTTTCTATCTATGACATACCTGTTATTACTTTAATTGATCTAGGATCTACCCAGTCCTACATGTGTATTGTAATACGGCAATTTAGCCCGGCATATTATAAAACTAAAATTAAATAAAAGTCCAAAATACAAGTCCATAACCAAATCAAAACCTAGCCCAATACTACCCAAAATACAGGCCCAATGGCCTGGTCCCAGAGCTGGCCCGAATTGCCCCACATATTCGGTTGAACAGAAACCCTAGGGTTTCTATTTATGCCGCAACAGGCCTCCAACGCACCACAGCAGCCTCCACAGCCTCCGTACGATCTCCTACACCACTGTACGGTGTACCTGCAAAAAAAACAAAAAAAAAAGGGACAACCACAACAAGAACAGCAAAAATAGAAAAAAGAATTTGTATTTTCTTTATTGTTACTGTTCGGCTATAAAGCCATTCGATTTGGTATTTAGTTTGGGGGGAGGGAGGCACTGTATACATAGGATACATATAAAATATTGGAATACAAAGAAAAATCGATTTGGTAGAAAGAAAAGGTTGCATTTTTATTTTGCTTTTCGATTTTGATTTGTGCTTTTGGAGTTTCGTTTCATTGTTTTTTTTTTTTTTTGTTTTTTTATCTCTGTTTCTGTTTCGCTTGTCGAAAATCAAGAGAGAAAGGGAGAGGAAACTTACCTCGACTAGTGGCCGTTCACTATCTAGGTCGAATCGGAAAAGGAGAAGAAACACCCGTTTCTTCGTTGCTCCGCCGATTTTGGCCACATTTTAGGAGTGTTCGGTCCTAGATCTAAACTCAAGAGGTGTTTTGCTTCGAAAAGGTCTAAAAAAGGGGCCCAATGTTGCTCGTCTCACGCCACCACCTACGGCGGAGTCACGGTGGAGATCGATCGGAGATCTAACGGGCAGAGGGCATAGATGTTGAGAGAAAAAGAGCCCTTTTTAGAAATATTGGTTGAAATGATTTCAAAGCAAAAAATTTGATTTAAATAGTAAAAGGAAAACGACGCCGTTTGAAGAGGAGGAGACCCGCGCGTCGACACGACCCATGCACTGGGTCCGTGTGTTTATGCTTTATAGGGCAATTTACACATGCGGTCCCTCTATCTTTGTTGCACCGTTCAATCGAGCCCTGTTTTATTTCCTTTTAATTACATTTTCTACTTATAATTTTGTTCTTATTCTGATTTAATCCAGAATATATTACTTATTTACCCATGTCAATATTTTAGGCATAAAACTATGTTATTTTATTTATTTTAACTCTTTCTAAGTATTGTTATTTTAAATTATTTATTTTATATTGTTTTATTTATTTATTTCAACTTTCCTTTATTATTTATTTTCAAATTATGTATTATTATAAATCCTTATATATATACATATATCTAAAATCATTTATTTTAATTTCTCATATACAGTTGTTTTTAATATTTTTTCACATATATTATTTATTTTCTATTATTATATACTATCCATGTTGGTTTTATTTTTTGCAAATTGTTTTGAACTTATTATATATTATTTTAAATTATTTTATGTATATATTTTCTCTTAAATATATTTATGTATATAATTTATCTCTTTTAAAGATTTTATTTCATTATATTTTTGTTTATTTCAAACACCTCCCTATATTATTATTTTTATATATGTGTTGTTTGTATTAAGTTTTCATTTTATATATATATATATATATATATATATTATCAATTTCTGATCAACACGTTTTGGTTAAATTATTTTGTATATTATTTATTTTAATTTTCTATTGCAAAATACTTGTTTTAAACTCGTTTATGTGGTATTATGTTTGTTTTTATGTGTTTTGAATTTCGTTTGAAATTATTTTTAAATCATAAGACTTTGAATGTTATTGTTAACATTTGCATAATGTTGATGTGAGACCATTACTATTGTGTATTTCTTAATTTGTTCCTTCATATGAAATTATTCGTTTGTATAATATCATTGCCATGTATTATCATTTCATGCTTGCAACTATGCTTTATTTTCATCATTGCATTGTGATTGAGATTTCCAACTTACTAGTCCAAATGTTTTATATCGTGAACAAATCAAATGAATACGTTATAAGTCAACTTTTTAATCGCTTATTCGACAATTTCTCAAAAAAGAAGGTAATATTTCGTGTTTGGAAATTCGAGGAATCGTGCCTAATGTGCTGGGTTTCGATTTTTCGTTTGTCCAAACAACCAAATATCCTTTTAGATTTCACTTGTCTTCCCTAAATTTTAAAATAAGGCAATGTTCTCTGTTTGGGAATCTGAGAAATCGTGCCCTAACGTGTTGGGTTTCGTTTTTTTGGTTGGACCGAATAAGTGAACACCCTTTTTGTAATTTTCAAATGTATGAGTTTTTGGAAGTCAAGATTTGATCGTGGTTTCGAGGGTTTAAAGAATCGTGTCCTAACATGCTGGATGTGATACCGCATTCCTTTGAAACAAGAGAATCTTGCCGTTCAATTTGACCCCTTCAAATACTTTAAAAGAAATCGTATTTCAGAACTTTTTTGACATAAGGACATTTTTTATCAATTTGGTACCAATTTTGGGCGTTACGAGGGTGCTAACCATTCCTCGTGCATAATCGACTCCCGAACCCGTTTTCTCAAATTTCAAAGACCAAATTCTTTGTTTTAATAAATCAAAATGTTTTATTAAAATGGTTAATTTAAGGTGACCCGATCACACCTCAAAAAAGGGATCGGTGGCGACTCCGTTTTTGAATTTTAAAGTCGATCCTCATTTTTTTAATCATTTTCAAAAAATGGTTTCGACAGCTTGGTGACTCCGCTGGGGACCACTAAGAGATTCAGGCCGTAAATTGATTTTGTCTTTACGTTGAAAATTGCAAATTGATTTGAAAAATCATGATTCTTTTGTTGCATTTGTTTGTCTTATTGATTGTTGTGGTTCGAGTCTTGTAGAATACTCTTGCATTGCATTGCATGACCATTGTGGTCGCACCTCTTAAGTGGGAGTGAGAAACCATGCCTTCGTGAGGTTTTCACCTCCGCATGGGCTAGTGGACCACTCCCGGAATACATCCGTACCTATGTGTTTCGTGAGATTTTCATCTCCACGTGGCCATAGGGAAATGTATTCCCCTGAACTGAACTGGATCCATATGAGGCTATAATGGGTGAGGATTGAGGAATCTGCTAGTTCAGGTACCCTTTCTTTAGAATTGAGCCTCATATAGCGAACTTTAGGAGCCCACCTTAGGTAGGATCATACTAAACCCTAGTAGTCACCCAATTAGGTGATTTTATTTAGTTATTTATTTCTCCTGTGCTAACGCTTTTTCTCTTGTTTTAATTGCATTGCATTGCATCATCATAGAAATGAGGTGTTGATTAATATTCGATTGCTAAATAGAGGAGTTGGTCATAAGAAAACGAACTTCTTGATAAAGTGGATTATAATACGTCGTCCAGATATGGTCCAAGTAAGTACAACGGGAGAAGGTTGATAGTTCACGGAGGAATACGAAACTTTGCCCGAGGGTTCAGCCCAACAAGGAATGTTTGAGAGCCATCACGTCAACTTCATTAAAGGCGCTAAGGAGCATCGCAAGGATAAGAGAACAATGGGCAGCGATCAAGCAAAAAGGGAGCTAGTAGAGGCATCTATTAGAAGCTCGTAAGATTCGACCATAGTATCCGAATATGAAGAAAAAATCGGTGTCCTCACTTGGATTCTAAGGGCAATACCACATGTGAAATCCGTTTTATGTAAAGATATTTGTTTTCTAGAAAATTTCTTCTAATGGAATCGAATCCAAAATCAACGCCTCTTTTTCTTCTTGCATTCATGCATTTGCATTTGTATTACATCATTTGCATTGCATTTTGTGTATTAGATTTCCACGAAAGGTCCCTAATTGGGTAAATTTATTTCAGTTAATTTGGTAACTGTCAAAAGCCTACCAACTAAGCATCGTTACAGTACTCGCGTAAGAACAAAAGCCATGGACCAAAGGTTAGAGAGATTAGAGCAAAGGTAGATACAGATGCAGGAACAATTGGCCAAAATTCAACGGGATATGCGAGATCAAATGAATGCGATGAGCCAGTTAATCCAGTTACTAGCCAGAGGGATTGAAAAGAGGAAAAGCCCGGTAGTCAACAGTACAGATGATAAGGAAGACATTATCTATCCCTCAGGTTGTACTTCAATAAGCTTTTCGACCCAACCAGACGTGTATCCGCAAGGGGCACCCGTCATTATCAAGCCTTAATATCAGATTGATATGTCGGCACTGTCGAATTTCCCGAGGGGTTCAGGTGTTAACCCAGAGGATGATCGAGTCAATCCTGTTGTTCTTGGCTCAATAGAAATAAAGAGAAGGGGAGAGTGGACTACAAAGGCCCCAAGAAAGAAGGAAAGGGAAGTGAACAATACAAATAGGTATAACAAGGGCCAATCGAAGTCGTTTCCAGTGCGCCAGCTGAAGACGGCAACTATTAGACATCAAATCTCCCCAAGGCAAGAGCGCAATCCAAGACTGAACTCAGAAAAACCTCAGTTCTCGCCCATCCCAATCACGTATAGGGAGTTGTACGAAGTGCTGTTTGACGCACATATTGTAGCCCCTTTTTACCTGAAACCAATACAACCCCTATACCCTAAATGGTACGACTCAAATGCTCAATGTGAGTACCACGCAGGGATCACAGGACATTCAATAGAAAATTGCATTGCTTTCAAGAAGCTGGTTGAAAGATTCATCAACATTGGAGTCATAAAATTCAATGATCCCTCTGAAGAAGAAAATCCATTACCCAACCATTCTATTATGAGTACCATGATGAGCAGGGGCATGGGATCCAAGAGTACATCAAGTTTGGGGCTTTAGCACAAGATGCGATACTGGGGAATTTGAACATTAATGACCCATCTGAAGAGGGAACCAATGACTCAAAGGTTTCCAAACCCTCATGTACTGGGGAGTGTTTTGAACAATAGGATTGTGGAAGACATATGTACTTTTTTTTAAGCCAATCTAGAGTAATATACAAAAAACGTTTGTTGCTTTCAGCCTAGAAGCAATAAGAGTCCTTTTGTGAAATAAGCTTGTGTTCAAAATCTTTATTTCAATGAAATACACTTCGTTTAAGTAAATATTCTTTTATTCCTTCCATTTATAGATTTTTTAGACTTTCATTCAAATATTCTTTCATTTTTCATCATACCATACAAATAATTATCCCTAGAATCATTTATTCTCTAGAATTTGCCCTTGTACCTACAATAGGTACCCAGATATCAATGTCATGAGCGACGCTGTTACTAACTCCCTTTTGAGTAAGATATGTATTTAGAGGGATCTTAAGACTTCAAAGACGACCGAGATTGTACCTATCTTTCGACTTGTTAGGGACGGTAGAGCGAGATGAAAGACAGATCCTAACTTACAAAGGGTCAGTTGACATTGCGGGCTTGGGAAAGAGATGAAGATCGAAACCTAACTCATCGTAGAAATAAGGCAAGACATTATGGAGTGCTTTCCAAGAATTCAAGGATGTTTTCCTATAATCATATTAAGAGATGCTTGGGAATATCTTAAAAGAGGTCCATAAGGGTGTATAAAGATACATGCCAATGGTTTTGCGATAGTCAAGTTAAGCAAGAGATTCGGGTATTACTATTGCGTCAGTACGTCGAAAATGCCAAATGGTGAAAGACAAGATTTACATGCCTCTTCTATCTCATCATGGATTTGTATATGTGGGGTATGGATGTTATAAGGCCAATCTCACCGATATCCATTTATTTTCTTGGTTGTCAATTACATCACTAAGGGGGTAGGGTCACTTCATATGCCAAAGTTACGAAGTAAACGGTCATCAAATTCAAATTTGAATCCATATCCAAATCCAAATCCAAATCCAAATCCAAATTCAAATTCAAAATCCAAATTCAAGCTTAAGGAAAAGTGGCAGTGAAGAATATTGCACCACTTTAAAATTTACCGTCTGTTCAAAGATCAGATGCCATATCAATACAGCAAAGGTCACCAAAAAAAAGAAAGAAGAAGAAGAAGGAAAAAAAGGGACCAAAAAGACTTTGAAAGACGACTGAGACTTGTAAAGGTTGGCATAGAGAAGCTACTATTTACCCTCTATGCTTGTCAAATGACCTTCACCAGGGCAATGCCTTAGTTTGTGGAATGGATTTGATCTCGATATGATCATTTTAATTTAGAGAAAAAATGTTAAAAGCTATCTGCCATGGTCAAATGACGCAAGCGTACAACAAAAAAGGTCCACCCCAGAGAACTTTATGATGGGACATTAAATAAGATTTCTCCCATGCAAGAGGGACTTCAAAAGAAAGTGGATGCCAAATGGGGAAAGACCTTATATGGTAAAGAAGGCATTATATAGAAAAACATTGAAAAGGTAGACTAGGACTTGCCCAATCCTGAGAGTTCAGATTCAATCAAGAGATTTTTCAAAAATTTGTGAACAAAAGAAAAAAAGAAAGAGAAAAGAAAAATGAAAAGAAGAGGCCAAGGCGAAATCCCGCAAAGGGCGCCTTGAGACCAAAGGGGGATTTGAGTTGAAAACCCAAAAACGGTGGCTCAATTTTTGATCAAAAGTGGGGCATATGGTAGTCTTGCTATGCTTGAATTAACAATGAAGAAGTATGCTATGTCTGGGGGTATCGACAAAGTACTCCGGATCCCCAAATCACATATGGAGCTTAAAATGGTCCTCAAGAAGTTTGAACAGAGAAGCTTAGGCTGTGATATCTGGGACACCTATTTTCCATCTTATCCATTCTGAATTAGTTATCTTTGATTATTTTATTCATTTCAAAGCATACTCCAAATAAATTTCATTCTTGATTGCGTTCGTTATCTTAGCTTGCTTTGAGCCACGCTCCTATTTAATTTCCTTCCTGTCCATTGTTAAGATCTTTTTCAAGCATTTTGCATTGAAATAACAATTAGTGGATTAATATTACTTTCATAAAAGAAGTCTCGCATATTACTCTGGAAGCTTCTAAATAGTACAGGAGCCTGAAACAAGACTTTTTTTTAAAGAGCTCACCAAGAGTAAAGGTTGGAAATATTGGAGCTTAAAATTGAGTTTATCTCTACGGACTTTTTGTCAGAGATATTAGTTGAATAAACAAGATATCGCGTCAATGATATAATCTCGATGAAAACGGGCAATGTCAACCTAAGCACAAAAGGGGATCATTCTCGAGAAAAAATGATATTCTGCATACACATCCGGTCAGACCACCCAAGGAGTGACCAGTTGATAGAACAAGTTACAGATCTTATACCCCTAAGTTACAGTGGGATAGATGGAAGTTGATACAAATCCTATAGCCAGGAATGACAGCGGGGTGGTTTAAAGATAGTACAAACCTTATGTTCCCAAGTTACAATGGAATAGACCCCAAAATTACAGTGGGGAAAGTTAGTCAAGCGAATGCGATTATTTCTTCGAGTTTTGGTCAAAATACCAGCTGAGCAAGAGGGCAGTATACTACGTCAGTGATAGAGCCCTGACAAACAATAAGTGATGGCACCCTAAATATTAAAAAAGATCATTCTCATGACACTTTGCATTATACAAGTGTCATTCATAACACATTCAGTTAAGAGCATCGATTCATTCCGATCATATCCTAATCATTTCGCATAAGCATACGCATAAAATTGATTCTACAGGACAGGTCCCCCAGAGGACGGTGTAGCAACATTGGTAAAAATAGCAGATCTGGCTTTCCTGAAGTTACAGGGGCAGATCGAAGATTTGAGTCTGGCATCCCTGAGGTTACAGGGAGCAGACAGAAGATAGCAGATTTGGCTTTCCTGAAGTTGCAGGGGCAAATTAAAGATTTGGGTCTGGCATCCTTGAGGTTGCAGGGAGCAGATTGAAGATAGCAGATCTGACTTTCCTGAAGTTGCAGAAGTAGATCGAAGATTTGAGTCTGGTATCCCTGAGGTTGTAGGGAGCAGATTGAAGATTTGGCTTTCCTAAAGTTGTAGGAGCAGATCGAAGATTTGAGTCTGGCATCCCTGAGGTTGCAGGGAGTAGATAGCAGATTTGGCTTTCTTGAAGTTGCAGGAGCAGATCGAAGATTTGAGTCTGGCATCCCTGAGGTTGCAGGGAGTAGATAGCAGATTTGGCTTTCCTGAAGTTGCAGAAGCAGATCGAAGATTTGAGTTTGGCATCCCTGAGGTTGCAGGGAGCAGATTGAAGATAGCAGATTTGGCTTTCCTAAAATTGCAGGAGCAGATCGAAGATTTGAGTCTGGCATTCTTGAGGTTGCAGGGAGCAGATTGAAGATAGCATATTTGGCTTTCCTGAAGTTGCAGAAGCAGATCGAAGATTTGAGTCTAGCATCCCTAAGGTTGCAGGGAGCAAATTAAAGATAGCAGATTTGGCTTTCCTGAAATTGCAGGAGCAGATCGAATATTTGAGTCTGGCATCCCTGAGGTTGCAGGGAACAGATTGAAGATAGCAGATTTGGCTTTCCTGAAGTTGCAGAAGTAGATCGAAGATTTGAGTCTGGCATCCCTGAGGGTGCAGGGAGCAGATTGAATATAGCAGATTTGGCTTTCCTGAAATTGCAAGAGCAGATCGACGATTTGAGTCTGGCATCTCTGAGGTTGCAGGGAGCAGATTGAGATAGTAGATTTGGCTTTCCTTAAGTTGCAGGAGTAGATCGAAGATTTGAGTCTAGCATCCCTGAAGTTGCAGTGGAACAGACTGAAGCCAATAACCTTATCTCCCTGAAGTTGCACTGGAGTAGACCGAATAGATATTATCTCCCTGAAGTTGTAGTGGAGCAGACTAAAGCCACAAGTCCTATACCCCTGAAGATGCAGTGGAATGGAATGAGGCTGATTGAAGAAAAGAAGCAACAAAGAAGTCAAAGGCCCAGCAAAACCGGGCAAAATTGGCCCTTTTAAAGTCTTTGCTCTATTCTCGTTACACAACAATGAGCAAAGAGGGGCAACTGTAATAGGGCAATTTAGCCTGGCATATTATAAAACTAAAATTAAATAGAAGTCCAAAATACAAGTCCATAACCAAATCAAAACCTAGCCCAATACTACCCAAAATACGGGCCTAATGGCCTGGTCCCAGAGCTGGCCCGAATTGCCCCACATATTCGGCTGAACAGAAACCGTAGGGTTTCTGTTTGTGCCGCAACTGGCCTCCAATGCGCCACAGCAACCTCCACAGCCTCCGTACGATCTCCTGCACCACTGTACGCCGTACTTGTGAGAAAAGACAAAAAAAAAGGACAACCACAACAATAACAGCAAAAATAGAAAAAGGAATTTGTATTTTCTTTATTTTTATTGTTCAGCTGTAAAGCCATTCGATTTGGTATTTAGTTTGGGGGGGGGAGGCATGTATACATAGGATACATATAAAATATTGGAATACAAAGAAAAATTGATTTGGCAGAAAGAAAAGGTTGCATTTTTATTTTGATTTTCGATTTTGATTTGTGCTTTTGGAGTTTCGTTGCATTGTTTTTTTCTTTTTTTATCTCCATTTCTATTTCACTTGTCGAAAATTAAGAGAGACAGGAAGAGGAAAATTACCTCGACTAGCGGCCGTTCACCATCTAGGCCGAATCAGAAAAGGAGAAGAAACACCCGTTTCTTTATTGCTCTGCCGATTTTGGCCACATTTTAGGAGTGTTCAGTCCTAGATCTACACTCAAGAGGTGTTTTGCTTCAAAAAGGTCTAAAAAAGAGGCCCAATATTGCTCGTCTCACGCCACCGCCTACGGCGGAGTCACGGTGGAGATTGATCGGAGATTTGACGGGCAGAGGGCATAGATGTTGAGAGAAAAAGAACCCTTTTTAGAAATATTGGCTGAAATGATTTTAAAACTAAAAATTTGATTTAAATAGTAAAAGGAAAATGACACCGTTTGAAGAGAAGGAGACCCGCGCGTCGACCCGACCCATGCATTGGGTCCGCGTGTTTATGCTTTATAGGGCAATTTACACATGCGGTCCCTCTATCTTTGTTGCACCGTTCAATCGAGCCCTGTTTTATTTCCTTTTAATTATGTTTTCTACTTATAATTTTGTATCATGTTTTCTACTTATAATTTTGTTCTTATTCTGATTTAATCCTGAATATATTACTTATTTACCCATGTCAATATTTTAGGCGTAAAACTATGTTATTTTATTTATTTTAACTCTTTCTAAGTATTGTTATTTTAAATTATTTATTTTATATTGTTTTATTTATTTATTTCAACTTTCCTTTATTATTTATTTTCAAATTATGTATTATTATAAATCCTTATATATATACATATATCTAAAATCATTTATTTTAATTTCTCATATATAGTTGTTTTTAATATTTTTTCACATATATTATTTATTTTCTATTATTATATACTATCCATGTTGGTTTTATTTTTTGCAAATTGTTTTGAACTTATTATATATTATTTTAAATTATTTTATGTATATATTTTCTCTTAAATATATTTATGTATATAATTTATCTCTTTTAAAGATTTTATTTCATTATATTTTGTTTATTTCAAACACCTCCCTATATTATTATTTTTATATATGCGTTGTTTGTATTAAGTTTTCATTTTATATATATATTATCAATTTCGGATCAATACGTTTTGGTTAAATTATTTTGTATATTATTTATTTTAATTTTCTATTGCAAAATACTTGTTTTAAACTCGTTTATGTGGTATTATGTTTGTTTTTATGTGTTTTGAATTTCGTTTGAAATTATTTTTAAATCATAAGACTTTGAATGTTATTGTTAACATTTGCATAATGTTGATGTGAGACCATTACTATTGTGTATTTCTTAATTTGTTCCTTCATATGAAATTATTCGTTTGTATAATATCATTGCCATGTATTATCATTTCATGCTTGCAATTATGCTTTATTTTCATCATTGCATTGTGATTGAGATTTCCAACTTACTAGTCCAAATGTTTTTTATCGTGAACAAATCAAATGAATACGTTATAAGTCAACTTTTTAATCGCTTATTCGACAATTTCTCAAAAAAGAAGGTAATATTTCGCGTTTGGAAATTTAAGGAATCGTGCCCTAACGTGCTGGGTTTCGATTTTTCATTTGTCCAAACAACCAAATATCCTTTTAGATTTCACTCGTCTTCCCTAAATTTTAAAATAAGGCAATGTTCTCTATTTGGGAATCTAAGAAATCGTGCCCTAACGTGTTGGGTTTTGTTTTTTTGGTTGGACCGAATAAGTGAACACCCTTTTTGTAATTTTCAAATGTATGAGTTTTTGGAAGTCAAGATTTGATTGTGGTTTTGAGGGTTTAAAGAATCGTGTCCTGACGTGCTGGATGTGATAATGCATTCCTTTGAAACAAGAGAATC
Source organism: Gossypium stocksii (assembly GCA_020496765.1). Lineage (NCBI taxonomy): Eukaryota > Viridiplantae > Streptophyta > Magnoliopsida > Malvales > Malvaceae > Gossypium > Gossypium stocksii. The sequence goes on from CM035621.1 coordinate 45,066,531, forward strand.
TTGTCGTTCAATTTGAGCCGTTCAAATGCTTTAAAAGAAATCGTATTTCAGAACTTTTTTGACATAAGGACATTTTTTATCAATTTGGTACCAATTTTGGGCGTTACGAGGGTGCTAACCCTTCCTCGTTCGTAATCGACTCCCGAACCCCTTTTCTCAAAGTTCAAAGACTAAATTCTTTGTTTTAATAAATCAAAATGTTTTATTAAAATGGTTAATTTAAGGTGACCCGATCACACCTCAAAAAAGGGATCGGTGGCGACTTCGTTTTTGAATTTTAAAGTCGATCCCCTTTTTTTTAATCGTTTTCAAAAAATGGTTTCGACATATATGAAACTGGTACCTAGTATGAATGTGTGTGTCAAGTCTACTGAGTTTGTAGTAAAGGTGTCAAACCCACTAGGCAAGCATGTGCTAGTTGACCAAGTGTGTAGGGATTGTACTTTGACAGTTAGAGGTCATTACTTTCCGGCTAACTTCATGTTATTGCCATTGGATGAATTTGACATAATCCTTGGTATGGATTGGTTGACTGCTCATGGTGTAGTAGTAAATTGTAGGAGAAAATTCATTGAATTTAAATGCGAAGACAATGATGTTTTCGAGTAGAATCAGTGAAACCGATAGCTTACCTGTAGTAATGTCTTCTATGACAGCTCAAAGGTATTTGAGGAAAGAGTATGAGTCGTACCTTGCTTTTGTATTGAATACTCAAATGTCGGAAGTGAAGATTGAATCAGTGCCAGTGGTATGCGAGTACCCGGATGTGTTTTCGGAAGAATTACCCGGATTGCCTCCAGCTAGAGAAGTAGAGTTTGGTATTGAGTTGGTCCCTCGTACAACACCTATCTTGATTTCCCCATGTAGGATGGATCTGATGAAACTCAAGGAATTGAAAGTTCAGTTGCAAGAACTAACAGACAAAGGTTTTGCTGGATCGAGCTTCTCAACGTGAGGTGCTCCGTATTATTTGTTAAGAAAATGGATGGCACAATGAGATTATGCATAGACTATCGTCAACTCAACAAAGTTACAGCGAAGAACAAGTATCCTTTGCCAATGATCGACGACTTGTTTGACCAACTGAGGGGAGCCACTGTGTTTTCTAAAATAAACTTGAGGTTTGATTATTACCAGTTGAGAGTTAAGGAGCAGGATGTGCCGAAAATTACCTTTCAGATGAGGTACGGCCATTACGAGTTTCTTGTCATGCCCTTTGGCTTAACAAACACTCCTATGGTATCTATGGATTTAATGAACTGCATTTTTTGACCCTATTTGGACAAGTTCGTCGTAGTCTTTATTGATGATATACTCATTTATTCACATGATGAGAGTGAGCAAGCGGAGCATTTGAAGGCTGTATTGCAAACTGTAACACCCCAAACCCAGCCCAAACGTTATGGCCATGTCCGGTGTGCTACATCACCTAGACTATCCTATGCCGCCCTATTTACTAAGTCAGTTGGTGAGTTTTGGAAAGCAATGCTCGATTATTTTGAAAACTCCCGTTTTAATAATTATTTAACTTTAATCTTTATTCCCCTTGTTACGCGATTCATTTTAACCTTATTATCTTATTTAGCCGTCGGTAATATCAGGTTGATTGAGAAATTGTTTGTTTAATTTTTGAAAACAGTGTATATTTGTGATAGAAATAAAACAGTTGAAAATCCCAAATGAAATAGTTATAGCGGCCTTATTACAACCCATAACCAAAATAAAACCAATAGTAGAAAAGTAATTAAAATGAATAACCAACTAGAATGCGAGTTCAGTCTTGGTGGCCACTCTAAATCCCTCCCAGCATCCAAGTCACGATCTAGGGCTCACCTGCAAGGATGGAAAGAAAAGGGTGAGTTTGGGAAAACTTAGTGTGTGCAGAACCCATCCAAAGCCCAAATTGGCTCGAGCCCACTAGGCCTAAGCCCTAACCAGTCTCAGTCAGATAACTGGGCCGAAGCCCTATTCAGATAACAGTAAACTGGGCCAAAGCCCTATAACAGATATTGGGCCGAAGCCCTATTCAGATAACAGTTTGGCCCATAGGCCCATAACAGTACAGTACAGTACAACAGTATGAATGCAACCCAATTGGGGAGACTACTCGACCCACAAACCGCTACACACCACCCGTACCAGCCAACACACCATGTGGGGAATAACTCGACCCACCCAGCCCACACACCACAGTCGCAGCATGGCTGCTCAGATAAACAGTATACGAGGCAAAGCCCTTTTCAGAAACAGTACGAGGCATAGCCCCTTTCAGTAACGTGGCAGTGCCACTCACACTTCCTCCACTATCAAACCCAATCCCATGCATCAGACATACATACATCATGATATGCAGTAACAGTAATAGTCATGTCAAACAGTTCAGTCGGTTTTAGCCCTAGGAGTATAACGGTAATTTTCTACCTAGGGGCAAAATAGTAATTTCTCACCCTAAGGGTATTTCAGTAATTTTGCTCTCATATTACAGTTTTTATGCTTATTACAGTCTCTACTAATCCCATAGTCGTTACAAAAATTCGGTTAACCCAGTTTAATAGTTTTAGCTTTTAAGCCCTGAAACCCGTAATGGGCCCTATTACGTCGATTAGCCCATTAGGCCCATTTAGTCCAAATTTCATATTCAGTTACCTTGTTTTAACTGCTTTTATGCCTACTGTTCATATTATTACCCTTAAACCCATTTTTACCCAAATGGGCCCAAATTGCCCATTGGGCCCATACTCGGCCCACTGAGGCCCCAACTTACCGTAATGCCCAAAATTTCGTGGTTAGCTCTCCCTTCAGTACCGATTTCATATCCAATGTTTCCCTACCAACTTGTGAGCGTTCACACTCTCACAAGCCCTCGAAATGCCAGATCTTCGGCATTTTGGCTTTTCGGCATTTGCCAACATGCACAATGAAGGGGTTCAGAATCACACACCTGTTTTGCAGTTTCACCAACGAGATCTCCTATGCGACAGTTCCTACAACCCAATATCTAATCAATTAATCAGTAGATCCACGAAAAACCAAAGCCACAATCCCTTACCACATTCGGCCATACCCCTTAATGGCCATGAAAACTTACCTCTGACGACCTAGGTGCACAAAATCTAGATCTGATGACACCGATGCCTTCAACTCCTTGCTTGATCACCTTCTTCACTAACTATCACTCAAAAGAACAAAGAAAAATACCACTTGATTTACCAAAAGTCCAAATCGACAAAGTCCCTAACTTTAGGGACTTTCGGCTTTTCCAACACATGAAATATTGAACAGATCTGAGGTATTAAGCACTTACCAATGGTTTCTCTTCGATTCCTACATAGATCTGATGTAAATCTGCCCCTTGAACGTTAGTAGAACCCTTAACTCTGAGATCTAAAATTTTTGGCTATCTCCCTACACTAATGGTGATTTCGGCTTTTCAACTAGAGAAGAAGATGGCGATTTGGGCTATGAGTTTGGGTGATGGTGTCGACAATGATGTGGCTCAAGGGAATGTAGTAATCAGCCACAACAGGTGAAAGGAATAAGGGTAATTCGGCTTACAAGAAATCGGCAAAAAGGAAGCAGTTTTCGGGATTTCTGGCACTTTGAGCAATCGGCTATGGCTATTTTTGAAGGGATGGGATCGAAAGAAATTGCAGAGTTGAGTATGACAGGGTGTTCGGCTAAGGAGAAGATCAACAGGGTAAAAAGAAAAGAGGAAAAACAATGATAGAGAAGAAGAAGATGAAGAAATCGGCTAGATGCTCTTAGGGAGGCAAATTTCGGCTTTTTGACTGAAAAGAGAATAATAACACTTAAGGTGGCTAACCCTAACTCTCATGATAGAAAATAGAAAAAGAAAAAACCCTAATAATCTCCCTAAAGCAATCGGCCCAAGTCCCTAAAGCCCCTTGCCGAATTTCCTACTTAAATTAGTCACATGTCCGGCACATGCTAGAAAATTAAGAAGAGCAATAAGCCTACCTTGCAACTCGAACCCTTGTCCTTCAATACCCATCCAGGCGCCACTTTTTTAGGAGCTTAGTGGTGCCACCTTGCCACTCTACCAAGGCTCCCTTTGCGACATATTTTACACAATTTTCCTTAAGGGCCCTCTTGACCCAGTTTCTCTTTTTTACTTAAAATGTACTTAACTATTTTTATCAATTTTTAACCGAGGTTTGGGCTTCCTAAAGGCCCACTAACACATCCAAACACCATTTTAGCAATCAGAACACAAAATTTCCCAACTTCACCAAAAATCTCATTAACCCCAAAAAATCCCGAAAATCAGGGCGTTACACAAACTTTGAGAGATAAGCAATTGTATGCCAAATTCAATAAAAGTGAATTTTAGCTATGAGAGGTCAGATTTTTGGGACATATCGTGCCGGGTAATGGGGTCAGAGTTGACCCTAGTAAGATATTGGCTATTGTTGAGTGGAAGTTGCCGAGAAATGTGTTAGAAATTAGAAGTTTCTTGGGCTTAGCAGGATATTATAGACAGTTTGTTAAAGGGTTCTCTATGATAGCTACTCCAATGACGAGGTTACTGCAGAAAGACGTTAAGTTTGAATGGACAGAAAAATGCCAGTAGAGCTTTGAGAAACTAAAGGCTTTATTAACCGAAGCCGCAGTTTTAGTACAATCGAAACCGGAAAAGGAATTCGTAGTATACACTGATGCATCCTTGAATAGATTAGGGTGTGTACTCATAGAAGAAGGCAAGGTGAAAGCCTATGCCTCGAGACAGCTGAAGCCACATGAGAAAAATTACCCAACACATGACTTAGAGCTAGTCGCCATAGTTTTTGCATTGAAAATTTGGAGACACCACTTGAATGGCAAAAAGTGCCGGATATTCACCGACCATAAAAGTCTAAAGTATGTAATGACTCAAAAGGAGTTGAACCTATGGCAACAGAGATGGTTAGAGCTTATAAAGGATTACGAGCTGATAATCGACTATCACCCCAGAAAGGTGAATATAGTTGCTAATGCTTTGAGTAGAAAATCATTGTTTGCCTTGAGGTCTTGGTTGTCTATGACCGATGATGGTTCGATTCTAGTTGAGATGAGAGCTAGACCGATGTTCCTTCAAGAAATTTGTGAAGCTCAGAAAAGTGACAAAAATTTGCAAGCCAAGATGGCTCAGTGCGAGATGGGTAATGAATCCGACTTTCGGGTTGGCACTGATGGTTGCTTAATGTACCGAGATAGGATTTGTGTGCCTAAGGATGATGAGCTTATTCAAAGGATTCTGTGAGAAGCACATAGTAGTTGCTTATCATTTCACCCGGGTAGTGTGAAAATGTACAACAACTTGAAGGGAATGTATTGGTGGTCGAGAATGAAAAGAGACATTTCAGAGTTCGTTTCTAAGTGTCTAGTCTGTCCACAAGTGAAGGCCGAACACCAAGTACCTTCGGGTTTGCTTCAGCCTATAATGGTCCCTGAATGGAAATGGGATCGGGTTACCATGGATTTCATATCAGGGCTACCTTTGTCGCCAAAGAAGAGAGATGTCGTATGGGTCATTGTGGATAGACTAACAAAGTCGGCTTACTTTATACCAGTGCGTACTGATTTCTCACTAGAGAAACTAGCCGATTTGTATGTTTCTGAAATAGTGAGATTGCACGGAGTGCCATTGTCGATTATTTCAGACAGAGATCTGAGATTTACATCTTGATTTTGGAAAAAGTTACAAGAGGCTTCAGGGACAAAATTAAATTTTAGCACGGCTTTCCATCCACAGACCGACGGTCAATTGGAAAGAGTAATCTAGAATTTAGAAGACATGTTGTGGTGTTGTTCCTAGAGTTCCTAGGTAGTTGGGAAAAGTACTTGCCGTTGGTTGAATTCGCCTAAAACAACAGTTATCAGATGAGTTTAAAAATGGTGCCTTATGCAGCTTTGCATGTGTGCAAGTGGTGAATGCCCTTATATTAGGTAGAACTTAGAGAGAATCAGATACACAAGGTTGACTTAGTCAAAGAGACTGAAGAGAAAGTAAAGGTGATTTGTGATTGCTTGAGAGCCACTTCGGATAGACAGAAATCTTACACGGATTTGAAACAAAAAGAGATTGATTTTCAAGTTGGTGATAAGGTGTTCTTGAAAGTGTCCCTGTGGAAGAAAGTTTTTTGTTTCGGTAGGAAAAGCAAGTTAAGTCCATGATTTATTAGACCTTATGAAGTGACCGAGAGAATTGGATCGGTAGCATAATGATTGGCCTTGCCTCGTGAGTTAGAGAAAATCCATGATGTGTTCCATGTTCGATGTTGCGTCGCTACCGTTCTGACCCCTCACACGTGATTTCAAAATCACTATTCTGAGGTTGGAGAAATTATTTTAGCATTATTTTAAGAATTATAGTATGTTATTGTGAGTGCATGAAAATTTTGGTGAAATAATTTTAGCGATTGTGAGCCCGATTGCGAAAAAGGACTAAATCGCATAAAGGGCAAAAGTTGTGATTGACTAGGAATTGGTGTTAAATAGCTTTGTAGCATAATGTAGAGGCCTTTAATACGAAAATAGGCCAAATTTTAATAGCATGGCTAGCTAAGGGAGATATGAGACAAGAAAATTAAAGAAAAATATATTTTGGTCAAAGTTAGGTGGCTTAAATTGAAATAAAATATTGGTCTAGCTGACTAGCTAGCAACTTCTTTATTTTTTCTTCTCTTTCACCGATTTTACTAGCCATTTTTGGGGTTTTGAAAGCTCAAAATTTCAGCTATTTTTCATCCTTGCAAGTAAGTGATTCTTAAGGCCTTTCTTGATAATTTTGTATTTTTGGAACCCTTGTAGCATGGGTTACCTATTGAGGGGACTATTTTGCAAAATGGTTAAAAGTTTAGAGATTCACTATGAGAGTATATACATTATTTGCTGGAATGTTATGAAAGAAAATGAATCATTGTTGTTAAATAAACAACTTTTGTGAAAGGGTGTTCATGGAAAACACCTAAATTGAACTTAGTTGTAAAAGTTATAAATTGTGTAGAAATTACATGAAATTATGCACTGTTATAAGAGTGAAAGGAATTTTGTTGGGCTTGGCTAATAAGGAAATTCGATAAAAATCAATTTTCGAGCCTAGGGGTAAATGGTCATTTTGCAAAAGTCTAGGGGCAAAATGGTTATTTTGCCAAATTATGAGTTTTGAATTGTTTATATTAATATAGTGATTGAATTAGTGAATTTTTATTTATTATAGATCAAGAAGTTCAAAATCTGAACCTTGACCGAGGGAAAGCCAAGCTAACGGATTAAATCAATTTTTTGTTCACATTTTGTATACCAGTAAGTTGTAGGTGTAACACCCCGAACCCAGCCTACAAGTTAGGCCCGTATCCGGCGTGTCACATTGAAGTTTTTTTCGAAAACCAAGTTTTCATTAGAACCCTGCAAAAAATTTCCGATTATCAAACACTTGTGTAAAACCATTCCAGATTGGTCAATAACCTCGAAATGTTATTTGAAAACCTCAATGTTTATTTCCAATGTTAAAACCCAGATTTCAGTTATCGCGGAAGCTTTATCTTAAAAACGTTTCATGTTTTAGCTTGTTTAAAATCCAAATATTGTTTACCTTTTTTTATTTGTAAAAAAAAAACCCAGTTTTAATTATAAATTAACAATCAACAGAGTATAATCCAAAAACCAAAATCAAACCAGGATAATGGCCTTATTACAATCCAAATAATAATACTTAGGGATAAAATGGAAGTAACTATTAAAACAGTAAACCGCTTGCTATGTGGCCACCTCCGAGTCTTTCCCAACCGTCGAACCTCCTACTGAGGATCACCTGGAAAAAAAAATTAAAAAGAGGGGGGTGAGTTTGTGAAAACTCAGTGTGTAAGCTAAACCCAACCAGAGCCCAAATTAGTAAAAGCTTAACTGGGCCTAAGCCCTATCTAGATATAGTATTTACTGGGCCTTAGCCCTATTCAGTAAATAGTAATTACTGGGCCTTAGCCCTATTCAGAAATCAGTGTTGCCCTTAGGCCCATTACAGTAACAGAACAGAAATTATGCATGTATGCAAAACCCAGCCCAATCTAGCCCTACACACCACCCGTACCAGCCCTACACACCATGGGGAATAACTCAACCCACCCAGCGCTATACACCACAGTCGCTGCATGGCTGCTTAATCAGATAACGTGGCCAAGCCACTAACAGTAAAACGAGGCAAAGCCCCTAACAATAAACGTGGCATTGCCACTTAGCACTTCCTCCATCAAAAACCCAATCCCATGCAATAGTATAAAATGTCATGGCATACAGTAAACAGATAAAATTTAGCATGCATTTCAGTCAATTTAACCCTAGGGGTATAATGGTCATTTTGCACTTAGGGGTAAAATAGTAATTTTCCACCCTTAAGGGGTATTTCAGTAAATTTACCAGTTCTTAGGTTTTTATGCACATTTCAGTTGTTATTAGTCCAAATGTCATCTAGGTAACTTATTTAGCCCATTTTATCAACTTAGAGTTATTGGGCCCTAAAACCCCTAATGGGCCCTACAGTGTCCACTAGCTATTACGACCCACTAAGTCCATATTTTATGTCCGTTTTAGCAGAACTAACAGTCCAAAAACTAGATCAAACTTACCACCCATTTTCACCCACATGGGCCCGTAAGCCCATTGGGCCCAAATTCAGCCATTCGAGCCCAAAATCACCAACTTGCACGAAAACGCGTACACAGCACTCTTACCATTTGTGATTATTGATTTTACCATTTTAACCGACCCACGAGCGTTCACACGCTCGCAAGCCCTTGAAATGCTAAAATTTCAGCATTTCAGCTTTTCGGCTTTTGTCGATCTAGTCTACTAGTGGGTGTCGTTTACACACCTGATTTGCAAGATTTGCAGGAATCCCTCGAACGATCAACCTACAGCAGTTCACTATGATATTAGCCTATAAGCCAACATTATTAACCGAAATTGACACCATATGAATACCATCATATTCGGCCATCCTTACCCAAAGTCGATATCCACTTGCCCCTTACCGAGATCTACCACTAGATCTAGATCTAGCTTGCCTCCACGACCCTAGCCTCCACTGCTCCTTGCTAGATCACCCCTTCCGCGAACTAATACACATAAGAACCGAATAACAAGACTAATATTAACCTTAGCAAAAGTTGACAGCCACCCTAAGGAGTTTTGGGGTTTTCGGCTTTTCTTAAATCCCAAGATAACGAATGAAAAGGGGTTTCGATTACTTGCCAAGAGAATGGATCCACAAGATCTAAAGGCTCAGTTCTCGAATTACTATGGATATGGAGGTTTCGGCTCTTTACACAAAATGACACAAGGAGATACTATGTGCTTCGGGATTTGGCTTTTGAAGTAGTTGGCCAAGAAGAAGTCAGCTACAAGATTAGGTATTTCGTGTTTGAGAAGAGATCACTTGAGACAGGGTTGAGATTTAGTTTTAGAGAAAGATAACAGAAGAAGAAGAAGTATACGAATAGGTAAAAGAGATGTAAGTTTCGGCTTTTGAGCAAGGAGAAAAGACCCTATATTCAGCTATAATGGAAAGAAAATCAAAAGGGAAAAATTTAAGAATAGGAGTAGAATATTAGGCTTAGCGAAGAGAAGATGAGCAAAAAAAAGAAAAAAAGTCGATACAAAAAGACAATAATATATGTGGATAGCCCCAACCAAAGTCAGTTAATAGGCTAAGAACATCCAACTAATCGCTATCCCAACTTAACTCTCGTGCCTATCTCCTTGTTTTTAGCCAATAGCACAGTTTGAATTTCATTCAAACTTCTTGCACCCATCAGCAGCACTCAATCCACCACTTGACCGACTCAAATTGCTACTAGGAAGAGTTTCGGTCCAATTGAATTACTCTCCCCACACGTGCAGTAAAAAGGCAATCCATTGCACGCACAGCAGCTCGAAACCAAGACCTCCAGGCAGCCAACATGCGCTACTTGCCACTGCATCGAAGCTCCTCTCATGTTATAACTTACTCACAATTTGTAACACCCCAAACCCGGTCTAGACGTTATGACCAGATCTGGTGTGTCACATGAACCTAAAGCTAAGTTTACGGCCTTTTGTCTGTTGTGATTTAAGTGTGATTTTCAGTAAAGCAGTAAGCTTGTGAAAAAGTCAGTTTGTTACTCTTTAGAGTTGTCCAAATTTTAAGCTTGTTGAGTTGTGAAAACGTTCTTAAGAATTTAAAAACCCGCGCAGCCTATACTAGCAGTTTCGACCAAATACGATTTAAACCATCAAAGAAAATAGAACCCATAAAGAAAATTTAAGCAGCAGCCTTATTACAATTAAAACCCATAAAAAATAATAGCAAAATAAAATTACTAAAAATAATATGAAAACCCAAACTTGCAAATGTTGTGGCCACTCCGAATCCCTCGCAGCTCCAAGCCCACTATGGTTGAGGGTTACCTGCAGAGATGAAATAAAAAGGGGGTGAGTTTGACAATTCAGTGTGCAACGTTATCTCAACCATAGGCCAAAACAGATCAAGCCTCAGAATCAGATTAATTGGGCCTTGGCCCATTTCAGAAATCAGGTTAAGCCCATAGGCCCATAACAGATACAGATCAGATATAATATGCAAACAGAAACCCAACCCAAATCCATCCATAACACCCCCGTACCAGCCTTACACCATGTAGGGAGACTACTCGACCCACCCAACCGCTACACACCACAGATATTTGCAGCGAGGCTGCCAGATATAATTTGCAGCGAGGCTGCCAGATATTGTGACGAGGTCACCAGATACAGATATTGTAGCGAGGCCACCAGATTGCAGCGAGGCTGCCAGATAATAATGTGACAAAGTCACCAGATTGCAGCGAGGCTGCCAGAACATTTCCTCCATCATAAACCCATACCCCATGCAACAGATATTTACATACTAGCATGCAAAATATAGCATCTCATGCATCAGATATATTCATATTAAATGGTAACTCATGCAGATACATAAAATCATACATTTCATATAGAATTGACCCTAGGGGTATAATAGTCTTTTTAAACCTAGGGGTATTTTGGTAATTTTCCATATTCAGGGGTATTTTAGTCCTTTATCAAATTTTCAGAGTTTTTATGCATGTTGAATTAATTATTAATTCACAAATAGCCACGGAAGTCCATTTAAGCCAAACTTCCAGTTTTACCCTTTTTAGCTTAAAACCCCTAATGGGCCTTACTAAGTCCATTATTATCTCAAGCCCGTTAAGTCTAGTTTTTAGGTCTAGCTTACCAACTTAACCATGTTATCATTAACCACGTCGCCAGAAAGCCTATCATAGTCTTTTTACCGATTTGGGCTCGGAAGCCCATTAGGCCCATCTTTGGCCCATTGAAGCCCAACTTACCAAAACGTTCAGAATTGCACCTTCTGCAATTCCTCTGGCACTGAATTCATAGTTAAGCCCAATGGAGTAAATGGTTACTCTCAAATATCATACGAATGCATTTTCGATCACTTACACCAGATGTCGGTAACGCTATGCCCTTTCCAGCTTTTACCACTTTAGTCTAATAGTTGGGATTAGTTACACACCTGTTAGTTGTCGAAGTGCTTGAAGAACCCATGAGCGAATAACCTACAATTGCACACTATTGCGTTAACCTAAAACTCAGTAACCAATAAGCCATAATCTCCCAACCAAAATCGGCCAACATCGCCTAAGTCCTTAAAAGCCTTTACCTTCTTGTCGAAAGTGGATTAGATCCTAATGTCCAGCAGCGTTTAGCCTTCCGAGTCCCTAGTTGCACAACCTCTTGATCACACTAATGCAAACAAACCAAAAGAAAGCGGCTATCAAGCCCCCTAGTCACTAACGTTAGCCTCCCCATAAGGGGTTTCGACATCAAGCCTTAAACTTGAAAACTAACGAGATAGGATCACGAAATACTTACCAATCTAAGTCCCAAACCACAGCCGTTCTACTTGTAACAACGAGAAAGAAAGAGTTCAGAGAAGAGAGGATTCGGCCAAGCACAATGAGGTTTCGGTCAAGAAGGAGATTCGGCACTGGAAGTAGGATGAGAAGAGACAATATATTTAATAGAAGAAAAGGGATTCGGCAAGATGGATGTTTCGGATTATGGAAGGTTTTAGAAAAAAGTAGAAGAATAAGAGTGATCGGCTTTGGCAAAGAACAATCGGCAGAGAGATTTCGGCTTCTTCTTGCAGTTGTCGACAGAGGTTTTGAGGAGAGAGACAAGGGAGAATGGATTCAGCTGGCAGAAGAATGGTGATAAGGGGTCGGTTTATGGTTTGAGAAGAAGAGAAGCAAATAGATGAGAATAGAAAAGAAAACAAGGGAGGTGTTTAGTCAAATGCAAATTCGGCTCAAGGATGGAATGAGGTTCGGCTACTAGATTAATGAGAGGAACAAAGTGGCAAAAAGGGCACCTAATAGGCTATGTGAGATTGGCAGAAGAGGGGAGCTTCCACACTTAAGGAAAATCAGCACCAAAATCATAAAAGAACTAAAGGAGAATTCGGCACCCTCTAGCACCTATTTGTCGAAAATGCAAATACCAAGCCCCCTAGCCGAATTGCACTTGCAAAGTCCCAAAACCGGCCACTTCCTTCAAAATTCAAAGCTCCACAAATCCCTCCTTGATTTACTCCCTTGACCGATTCAAATTCCTCCAAGCAGAGTTCAATTCTGCTTCAAATTCTTACCTACTCAAGCTCAAAAATTAAAACACCACATTCGCAGCCTCTAAAGCTTGAACCTTGGACCTCCAAGCACACTTAGGCGCCACTTTTTAAGGAGCCTAGTGACACCTCCCTTGCCACTTTACCACTGACTCATTTGTGTCTTACTTCACAGATATTTTCTTATAACACTTATCTTCAAGAGACCCCTAACTCCTAAGTCAAAAATACAAAATTTTGCCGAGCTTCCAACCAACACATGGGCCTTCCATAGGCCCATTAACACCCTCCAAACATGCATTACACACCCAAATACTAGAATTTAAACATTTTATCAGATAAAGAAAAATCTAAGAAAAACCCAAAAATTAGGGCATTACACAATTAATTATAAGGCTTATCTACTACAGCCCCGGTTTACTTAAAAATAAATCTAAAACATTACTGCTGACCAGATTCGAACCCCTACCCTTCAGCTACACTACCCGTGCCTTACCACCACGCCACTTGCTTGATTTGTGTCATCTTTCTTCTCGGGTAATTATAAGGCCTCCTCGCGACAACCCAAGTTGTTCAAAAAAACCACCAATATTTGCGCACGCTGGGAATTGAACCCCCACTTCTCTTCCTGTTGCCTAATGCCTCTAGCCACTAGGCCAGGCACTTCCTTTGTGCCCACTTTTAACCCAACTTATTTATAAGGCCTAATGCCAGGATCTCCTTAAGGAAGCAGAAATTAAAATTTTTGCTAGAGCCCCGGGTCGAGCCCAGGACTTTTCCCACATTACCAATCCTTCCTAATTCACTTAAATACTAAACTAAACATGAAAATAATTTTTATTTATTTATTTATTTATTTTTTATTAAAACATTTAAATTATTCAAGCCGTCTTCTACTCGAACCCAAACTCAAGGCCCAATACTTCTAGGCCCAAAATTCAGGGTGTTACAATTCACCCCTCCTAAAAAAATTTCGTCCTCGAAATTTCTAAATAATAAGATAGTCGTGTATCAGCTACCCTACTATGCTACCACCGCGCACTCTGATTTAAATAATTTCTACTACAAACCCAAAACATCTAATCACCGAAGCAGATAAACATTTATCAAGCTCGCATACAATTCGTATCCAAACAACACACGCACACTTAAATAGAATAAACTGGGCAATCCTGAGCCCGATGCTTCCTAGACCCGCATCTAGGGCATGCTCCTGTCTTCCTATGGCATTCACCCGGATGGCGCCCATTGTAGTGCTCACAGGTCAGAAAGTTTGGTCGTGTCTTAACATGTTTCACAGAACGAGGCTCTGTCCTCTGAGAACTATGGTCCCTCCTCTTCTTACACTCAAAGCACCCCGCTTGAAGTGTTTCCCTAATCTCCTGAACTTTGGTCTCCAACATTTCTTCTACCACTTCCCTTACTAACTCGGCCAGTGCCTCAGTCCCAATCTCCGAGTTACTGCTACCCGAGGTTGGCAGACTTTGCTTACCCTCAGAATCCATATCAATACTCTACATTACCAGCATGCATATCAAATAACTACAAAGACCTCGATTCAAAAAAATTTTAGTATTTACTTTAAGTTGAGATAGTATTTCAAAGTTTTTGTTTTCACAAAATCGTAGCCTAGCTACAGTCTCAATCTTCTAGGGTTTTTAGTTTTTCCTACTGTCTCAGTCTCTACAGTTTCACTATTACCCTAACTATAGAATCTTAATACTATCCACAGTAGTATATTAATAAAGTACAGTAGAAATACTTATAGACTTGGTGCCGGGGATTCGGTCTGCCACCCTTCAGAAACCAGATTTCAGAAAGCCCAAATTTTAGCTAAAATTTTAGTAAGACTAAACTTTGTTTTTAAAGTAAAACCTTAAATGAGTATGTCTTAAAGAAAATAAATTTGGAAAGGGTTTCCTTAAGATTTTTCCCAAAACTGATTTTCAAAATACCCTTGTTGGGCCTTGATTTTAAATTTTATAAAAACTTTTGGACCGATCCACAGTCGAGTTGTTGCAACTGGGCTCTAATACCACTAAATGTAACACCCTGAACCCGACCTAGAAGTTAGGCCTGAATCCGGCGTGTCACATTGAAGTGTGTTTCGAAACCCAAGTTTTCATTAGAACCCCTCGAAAAATTTCCTATTATCAAACACTTGTGTAAAACCCTTCCAGATTGGTCAAAAACATCGAAATCTTATTTGCAAACGTCAATGTTTATTTCCAATGTTAAAACCCAGATTTCAGTTATCGCGGAAGCTTTATCTTAAAAACGTTTCATGTTTTAGCTTGTTTACAATACAAATATTGATTACCTTTTTTATTTGTAAAAAAAACCCAGTTTTAATTATAAATTAACAATCAACAGAGTAAAATCCAAAAACCAAAATTAAACTCGGATAATGGCCTTATTACAATCCAAATAATAATACTTAGGGATAAAATGGAAGTAACTATTAAAACAGTAAACCGCTTGCTATGTGGCCACCTCCGAGTCCTTCCCAACCATCGAACCGCCTACTGAGGATCACCTGGAAAAAAAAATTAAAAAGAGGGGGTGAGTTTGTGAAAACTCAGTGTGTAAGCTAAACCCAACCAGAGCCCAAATCAGTAAAAGCTTAACTGGGCTTAAGCCCTATCCAGATACAGTATTAAGTGGGCCTTAGCCCTGTTCAGTAAATAGTAATTACTGGGCTTTAGCCCTATTCAGAAATTAGTATTGCCCTTAGGCCCATTATAGTAACAGAATAGAAATTATGCATGTATGCAAAACCCAGCCCAATCCAGCCCTACACACCACCCGTACCAGCCCTACAAACCATGTGGGGAATAACTCAACCCACCCAGCACAACACACCACAGTCGCTGCATGGCTGCTTAATTAGATAACATGGTCAAGCCACTAATAGTAAAATGAGGAAAAGCCCCTAACAGCAAACGTGGCATTGCCACTTAGCACTTCCTCTATCAAAAACCCAATCCCATGCAACAGTATAAAATGTCATGGCATACAGTAAACAGATAAAATTTAGCATGCATTTCAGTCAATTTAACCCTAGGGGTATAATGGTCATTTTGCACCTAGGGGTAAAACAGTAATTTTCCACCCTTAAGGGGTATTTCAGTAAATTTACCAGTTCTTAAATTTTTATGCACATTTCATTTGTTATTAGTCCAAATGTCATCTAGGTAACTTATTTAGCCCATTTTATCAATTTAGAGTTATTGGGCCCTAAAACCCCTAATGGGCCCTACAGTGTCCACTAGCTATTACGGCCCACTAAGTCCATATTTTATGTCTGTTTTAGCAGCACTAACAGTCCAACAACCAGATCAAACTTACCACCCATTTTCACCCACATGGGCCCGTAAGCCCATTGGGCCCAAATTCGGCCCTTCGAGGCCCAAAATCACCAACATGCACGAAAACGCGCACACAGCACTCTTGCCATTTTTGATTACCAACTTTACCATTTTAACCGACCCACGAGCATTCTCACACTCGCAAGCCCTCGAAATACTAAACTTTCGACATTTTGGCTTTTTGGCTTTTGTCGATCTAGTCTACTAGTGTGTGTCGTTTACACACCTGATTTGCGAGACTTTCAGGAATCCCTCGAATGATCAACCTACAGTAGTTCACTATGATATTAGCCTATAAGCCAACGTTATTAACCTAAATTGACACCATACGAATACCACCATATTCGGCCATCGTTACTTAAAGCCGATATCCACTTACCCCTTACCGAGATCTACCACTAGATCTAGATCTAGCTTGCCTCCACGACCCTAGCCTTCACTACTCCTTGCTAGATAACCCCTTTTTCTTACATCCATGTAGGTGAGCCCCAACCTTAGTGGACTTGGAGTTGGAGGGATTCGGAGTGGCCACGTGGACTGCACTTGGTTAATTTTTCTTAAGTTAATTTTTTTCAGTATTTTACTTAAATTATTTTCTTTTCGGTTTTTGATTTGTAATAAGGCCGCTTCTAAGTATTTTTATTTTGGTTGTCATTTCTTTATTTATAACTTGCTTAAAATGGATAGACTAAGGCTGCGCGGGTTTTATTTAAAATTAGTCAACGATTTCAAAATATAACACACGTACTAAATGGATAACGTAAAGACAAACAAGACCTTGAAATAAAATAAACTCTAAACTGGTAGTGGATAGGACTTTTACAAATTAAAAACCTGGTTTTCTTTCCAAACTTTTAATAACAGTTTTGCAAACTCACCTTTAATGAATTAACTAAAGAATATGATATAATTCCTTGTCGATTTGACACACCAAACTTGGCCATAACGTTTGGGCCGGGTTTGGGGTGTTACAATAGGTAAATAATACAACTTTTTCTATAATTATGAATGAAATTATTGATTTATCATAAATTGATAAATTATGATTTTGAGTAATGAAATGATTAGAATCTATGTGATAGAACCCGGTTGAACCTTAAGAATAAATTGGATATTCGTGCCATGATACTAGGGATGATACGAGAGCTAGTGTAAGGCCATGTCTAGGACATGGCATCAGCCTCGTTATGTGTCAGTGTAAGACCATGTCTGGGATATGGCATCGATACCGATATGTGGGCGTTGATACGAGTGCTAGTGTAAGACCATGTCTGGGACATGGCATCGGCCTTGCCTTGCAAGCTAGTGTAGGACCATGTCTAGGACATGGAATCAGCCTTGATACATGAAAATTAGTGTAAGACCATGTTTGGAACATGGCGTCGACTTGACATGTGAGCCAATGTAAGACCATGTCTAGGACATGGCATCGGCATGATACACTTTATATGAGGGTTGTTGAATATCCTTTTGTATTCTAATTGGTTCAACTAGAAATCTAGAGCTATATCAAATTCGAGAGATGTAATGATAATTTTTTGAGTAGTGCAGGTAACTATATGAAATGTATGTAATATGAGCTCTGAATTATATCATGTGATTAGTGAGAAATGAAAGTGAGTAAGTTATGCTTGTATTTATTCTTTTGTATCGTGCATAAATTTTGATTGTTGAGAACATGTTATAGCAATGGTAAATTGTTGTTATTTATTTACTTGCAACTTACTAAGCTTTATGCTTACTCCCTCTCCTTTCTATTTTCTTATAGTGCCACTTAAATAGTTCGTTGATCATCAGACATCAGAGACTTCATTCACACTATCAACAAAGCATTCGGTATAGTTAATTCTAAAATTTTGAGAAATGGCATGTACAGGGACTAGTCTTTGTTATGTGTCATTTTATTTTGGGCCAAGTGTGTTGGCTTGTTTTGAAGATACACCATTTTATATAAGGCCATGGATAATGGCTAATATTCACCATTGATATATGCAAATGAGGTTTTTATAATGTGTAAAGTATTGTGGATAAATATGTGTACTAGGAGTAGTAATATGAATGCTTGGTTAGATTGGTTATAAAGTTGTGTGAATGCCAATTTATGGTTATTGGTAGAGTATCGGTACCTTGTGACGAATTGGTATGAGTTTGATCTTGTTTCAGGGTGGCTAAAGGCTTGGTAGATAGCCTTATTTTTGTCTATACGGGTAAAGACTCGTGTGTGTGTCTAGGCTGTGTGTGAGACATGGGCTGAGACACGGCCGTGTGTCTCAACTGTGTTAAGGACATGGTCTTGCACACGGGCGTATGCCACGACCGTGTGACCCTTAAGAGTTGCTGATGTCAGAAATAGAATGCCAAGGTTTTTGCACACGGGCGTGTCATGGCCGTGTGAGGGACACAGGCTGAGCACATAGGCGCGTGCCAGGCCATGTGAAGTCCTCTGTAGGTTCGATGTTAGAAAATAAATTCACATGGATGAGGGGCACGGGCGGGTCGCTATATGCTTAGATCGTGTGAATCACACGGGTCCTCAGCACGGCCATGTTTGGAGGCCACACGAACGTGTTGCCCTTCCACACGGGCGTGTGCCCTATTTTTAGTGGATTTTCTTGAAAGTTTTCTAAGCACTCGGTTTGGTCCCGGGTTGTTCCTAAACCATGTTTTATGCCTCGTAGGTCTATATTAAGAATCGTAAGGCAATGCTTGAAAAATTTTTAATTTAAAGTGAAATTTATGAATCAGGAATGAGCGTTAGCATGTGTTTTAGTAAGGTAACGCCTCATACCCTGTTCTGACATCAGATATGGGTAATGGGTGTTACACAGTGCTTTCTCATTAAGGGGTCTTCGGAGCTTCCTGTTAATTGCTCTCTGTAGCTACCTAATATAGGCTCTTTGTGAGCTTCTCGTTATTAAGCCCGGATAAGCTTCCTATTACATGGCTCAATGAGCTTCCTATTATAGTGCTTGAGAGAGAGCTTTCTGATTTAGTGCTCTAATGAGTACTCCCAGACTTGAATTGATAGATTTCTAATTTGTACACTTATGTGTACTACCTTCACATCCATCGAGGTTTCAAATGGTTTAACGGGTGAAATTTTGAAATGAAGACAAGTGAAAATCAAAATGAAAGAAATATTTGAAAAATACATGAAATGCAAGGAACCTAAAATTTAAAGAGCTCATCTTTGTTATTGATATTTATATGAAATGAACGACTAACATGTTTGATGAGATTGTGTGCGTAGGCTATGGCCATATTGCTTGGATTGCATGTGTATGTTTGCTTATTGTACAAATGTGTGGTAAGTTAACTTCTTGTTATACAGACTTACTAAGCATTAAGTGCTTACTCTGTTTCATTTTCTCTATTTTATAGTACTCGGAAGCTCGTAAAGCTTAGACGTGGGTTGGAGCAACATCACACTATCCTTCAACTTGTTTTGGGTACTAAATGGCAAACTTTATTTTGAATATAATGGCATGTATAGGTTAATTAACTTAGCTTGGTATATTAATGTTTTGGTTGTAAATAGCCATTAGAATGGCTTATGATAGATGTGTTTTGATATAAATGCTTAATTTGGTATGAATGAGAATTGGGTTTGGCATGATTTAAATGTTTTGGTTTGGCTTTTGGATGTGTTAAAAATGCTTGTGTAGGTGGATGAGCAAATGGGTGAGAAATAAGGCTAGGAAATGGTCTTATTTTGTCCACAAAGGTAGATACACGGGCGTGTGCCTTGACCTTGTATGACACATAGCCTGGCACATGGGCATGCAGTTTGGTTGTGTGTTCCCTGCATCCTATAACTTAGAAACAGAATGCTTAGAATTGAGCACACCGGTGGAGACATGGGCGTGTGTCTCAGCTGTGTGAGATACACGGCCTAGAACACGGGTGTGTGTCTTGGCCGTGTGAATCCTGCACCTAATTTTCAAAAATTAAATTGTCCACACAGCCTAGCACACAGGCGTGTGACTTGGTTGTGTGCCCATGTATTAAATTGAGTTACAAGTCAGAGAGTTACACGAGTTAAGGACACGGGTGTGTTCCTTACTTCGTATGCCACACGGCCTGAGACTTGGGCATGTCACCTGGCCATATGAGCTGTAACACCCCAAACCCGGCCTGGACGTTATCACCTCTTTAATTTTTTTTAACTTTTAAATTTAGGGTTTTATTGCTTTATTTTATAATTTCTAGTAATTAAAGTAAAAAGGGTTTCAAAACAAATCAAACGTTTTATCGAATCAGACGCAATTACGCAACTATTTTTAAAAGTTTCCTCGACAAAAGGTTGTTTTGAAATTAATAATGATTTAATAAGCAAATGACTTTTGGATAATAAACCACATTTTAAACGAAAGACATGTCCTCAAATTAGGGATAGATACATAAAAAAAGAGGTTAATAGAATAAAGTTTTAGCATTAGTTTGTTTTATGAAAAACACTTCAATGAGACATCGCTAGATTCTGCCATAATGTCCAGGCCGGGTTTGGGGTGTTACATGAGCCACATGGTCTGACCACACGTGCGTGTGGCCACTTAACTTAAGAAAATTTTTAAAATTTCGTGAAAAATTTCCTGAGATTCCGAATTAGTCCCGACTTGTTTCTAATGCTAAAATTGGGTATCGATGATCCAATCAAGGGACAATATGATTCATTCCGGATATGAACACTAAATGACATGAATTATCTGTACTTGTTTCGTAAACTCTGAAATGCTCTTAAACCTGTTCCGATGATGGATACGGGTTAGAGGTGTTACAATTTGCAAAAATAGGATTTCGAAATCGTATTTCTGGTACCATTGAAAATTGGGACATTACAAGTTATATTCAAGATACAAGTACACAAAACTAAGCATTACCTTTTTCCAACATAAACTCAATGGTATCATAAAATAATACTCAAAGTTTCATTACTCTTTCATTCATTCAAGATTTTATAAAATATAAGTGGTAATATCGGAATCTCATAGCAAATATCGATATCCAGACTCTAAGTTCCGGTACTTTTGAAGTCAGTAGCCAAAATTTTGAAATAGGGGAGACTTGTACCAATACTTGTCAACTAATATCAATACATCCCTTGTGTCTATTGGAACCTTGAAACATTGAAGCTAAAATGTTGATATATTAATCCAAGTATCTGTACACAAATGCCAAGTATCAATAATTGGCTCACTATTTTTTTAGGTCATGTTTTAAAACCTATTTGAATTGTATTTTCATTCGTGTTGATCTATAATCACCCAAATATATTGTATATCATATTTTAAACTTGGAATTTTTATGCACTTTGAGTTTATGATTTTTATTTAAGTTACTTAAGTGACAAATGAGTTGTATTACATCCAATCATCTTTCGGATTGAGTGTAGGATATTACACGTAAATTGGGTCAAATACTATTGACTGCCTCTGAGCGTACTAATGTTCAAAGCATGAGTTATGCTGCAAAATATATGAAATTGAGGTGATGTCTGCAACTATACGGGCTTGGTTGTAATATAGTTTGTTTACAACGAAACACTTGGTAAGTATTCTGAGGATCGTACACAAGGGATTGCAGTTTGGGAAAACTGATATTAAGCCAATTACCAAAAATAATTACTAATCCACTCGAGTCATGAATTAGTAGTGTTAATCAATAAGCAAGATGATTATATTAATAATAAACTAAATAAATTTAACTAAGCCTAAATGTACTCTTAGGTTCATGTATCAGCTTTTCCTATGCCTTGATTCAACTACGGGAGTTCATTTAGCCTAGATCCAATTGTTTTAACTAATTAATTATTGATGCATAGTACAGATCGGGTAGGGTAAGGTTTTCACGGATAGGCAATACCAATTTTGGGTTAATTCCCACCTACATGACTTTCTAGGGTCGTCAAGCATAGGGTTTAAGTTCTTCCTTCCTTAACCACTGATCCGCTAAGTGATGCTTGGTAGGCAATGCCAATTTCGGGTTAATTCCTACCTAGATGACTTTTTAGAGTCATCAAACCTAGGGTTTAATAAAACTCAACTAGATCTAACCAATCCAAATGAACTCTATCAATCAATCAATTAATAAGATTAGAATAGTTGAAACATGTGAGATGTGATAAAGCATAAATTTATTCTAATCTTTACACAAACAATAAATTAAACAATGTTAAAGAAAGAGATATAAAGAATAAAATAAAGGAAAAGAGATGCTCATGAATTTATCGATGAAAGTGTGGCACCAGAACAATCTCCCTTAGTGAAAATCTCTTTTCGAAATAGGATATTTCGATTACAAGAACATAAAATAAACTAAGTAAAACTAAGAACAAAATAAAAACCTAATAATAATTTTTGTCTCCCTAAAATTATGTGTTTAAAACTTATTACAATGGACTTTATATAGGTTAAACTTGAAATATTAAAGTGCCTAAATTATCCTTGAAGTGCTTAGAGTTTGATTAGGACAAATACTCCTAATTTTCCTCAAAAACACAATCATCCTGTGTAGGGAATTTTTAAGCTGCGTAAGGGCAATGTTGCAACAAAGGCCTTTAGTGTTGTAACATCGGATCTGATGCTGCGATATCAAAGGCCCATGTCACGACACCGAAGGTAGTTTCATTTTGGGGCTTTGTTTTTGCTTTTGTCTTCGATGTTGTGACATTAGTGTCTTAGTGTCACAACATAGGCATCAATTTTGGCCCAAATATGCATATTTAGCTCCCGATTTGTCGTACAAGACCATGTATCCTTATTTAGATATAAAAATGTAATAAAACTACTAAAAAGCATAAATTAATAATTTAAGCATGAAAACCTAAATATATACTAAAATGCTTTTATTTAACTATTAAACAAGTTAAAGTTACATCTAAAAATGATGTAAATAATAGTGTAATTCGTGGCAGATCACTCCCCCACACTTAACTTGTTGCTTGTCCTTAAGCAACCAAAACACATATATAGGAAAAAAAGAAAAAAATAAAAAAAAATTTAATGTAAAAATGACTTGATTTCTTTCTTTAAACAAGCTAGAGTTAGTTAAGGTGAATTTACTAAGAACATAAGTGTCAAATATTAAAGGTATAACAATTCTTATCGCACATGCAACTTAATCTTGATAGTTCGATACCTTGAAATTTTTTTAAAGCAAATTAGGATTAGTTTACAAAGTTACATTACTAACAAATTAAAAGTAATTCCCATGACCAAATGTTTAAAAATATTATCATTAACATAAATCAAACAGATATGTAGCAGACACAATCATATGAATCCAAAAATACTCATTAAGTATAATTGTTAGCTATTTTTGAAGACTATGCATAAAGAACGCTTAAGTCACTTTTGTCTTCTAAGCTTGTAACGTTCTAAGGCTTAGGATAGTATGAGTTCAAAAAAAAAATATGGCTCAAAATGGTTCAAACACTAGAAATAGTTAGACACATGACATTGTTCCCTCTCTTCCCCCTTAATGTCCTATCCAAGGTCACCGCCTTTTGTCTCCCTCTCTCACTACCTTATTTTTCCATGTATGAAAATACAATATAATACTAGCAACTATGGCCGACTTAACGAGTTTGGTGCACTGATGACTGAGTTTTCTCTCACTTTTGTGACTTTTATTTTGTCACTTGACTTTTTACTCTTTTCACAGTCACACTGCTTTTATTTCTGTTCTATAATTTTTCTTCTAGTTTTTACTTTTTACTTTTTCTGGATTTTTCTTTGTCTCACATTTTTGCCTGACCTATAATCATTGTATCACATTGTTTCTTCCTTTTTTGTCCCTTTTTTTTGAAACCATTGTGATGTATCTACCTAAACCCTCAATATTTATGGTCTAACATTTATTTCGTAATGTATTAAAGGACCAAGGATGGGGAAGAGTTCAAGTATTATGTGTGTCTTTAGGTTTCAATTTTTTTGGTTCATCAAAAATGAGTTATTAGGCTCAAATAAGGAGACTAGGGATTCATAACATCAAGGTATGGTCATTTGAGAACTAGCTATTCAAACAATGCCTTAGGTCATCCCTAAGCATCCCACCATACACAATTTCTTACATGCTTCATATTGGACCGGATGAATAATACTCAATTCAAGCATTCATGTTTCTACGACTATCTATTAGACTTATATCTCATATGGCATCATCAAACATTCTTACCTAGGTACTTTTAATCTATTATCAAGTTAACTAAGTAACCTAATTAATTTCCCTTAAAAATAATCAAATTATCTCATATCAATAAAAAATTTCATGCTTGACAAAAATCATTACATGCTTTACTATATCCAACCATTATTCACAATATTAATATAAACCAAGCACCAGGCAACAAAATCAAAAACAATAATATATATTTTTAAATAATCAACTAAAACAGAGTAAACACGTAAAAGAAAACACACAAAACTAATCCTATGCACTTTCTCCCACACTTTAGAACCTACATTGCCCTTAATGTAAACTAATTAAAGTGCAAACAAGAAAACTTCCTTGAGTAGGCTGAATGTAACAACCCGTTTTTAGTGGTTTCGAGTCCACGATTCTAACAAGTGAGTCAGCATTTTAATATTTATTTAATATTAATGAGTCTTCATTAGAGTCGTATTAAAATTTGATTATTAAATTTTAATGTTTAAATAGTTAATTAATTAAAAAGGATTAAGTTGTAAAAGATGCAAAAGTTGATTTCCATTAATTAAAAGGGTCAAATAACTTTGAAAAGGTAAATTAATGAACTTAGATGGTAATTACACCATATACATTAATAGTGGACAATTATGGGTATAATTTTTTTATTTTATAAGTTAATAATATAAGGGTAAAGTGGTAATTAGATAAATAAATAACATAAACAAAAAAAATGAAATGGTGTCATCTTCCTCAGTTTTCTTTCATCGATTTTTGGAGAATAGAACACTATTTTTGAAGCTGAACATTCGGCCAAATTAAATATCTCATGCATGATATGTGTTTGATGCCCGTTTTTAATAATTTTTATGTTTTAGAGCTCGTATTAGCTTAATCTAGCTAACCTGAGGGTCAATTTGTAAAATTTTTAAAAGTTTAGGGGCTTTCCATGAAGGAGTTTGTAGTGTTTGTGAATTAAGTTGATAGATTATTAAGCTTGATTGTTAAATAGACATATTTTGTTAAGTGATTTTTGATAATTTTAAGGTTTAAGAACCTATTTGAGAAAATAGTAAAATTCAATGATAATAATGTGAAATGGTGGAAATTATGGGCTATAATGAACCCTTGGAAATTCAGCTAATAGGCTTTTTCTTTAAAAATGGTGAATTTGCAAGTTTTGGATTTAGGAACTACATTGCATAAAAGTTAAAATGTTAGGGTAATTTTTGTAAATTCTCATTAAAATGAGTTATAAGTTAAATTAATTATTTTAAGTTGTTTGAATGGTTTAATTGAATGAAAATTATTATTTAGATCAAGAAATGAACCAACTAGATCTAAACCGAGGAAAAGCTAAAGTGTCGGATTAGTCGTTAGCCTAATTTTTACAATTGTTTTTGTCCAAGTAAGTTCGTATAAGATTGAACTTATTAATTGACGTCTTGATTGTATGTTAATAAATAGTATGATATGTATAATTTAATTTGAAATTGTACAATGTTTTGGATATTGGATTAAATTATGATGCTAATTAATTTGGATTATTTAATGGTCTCACTTGAACCTTGTGAATACTTAGGATACAAATGACATATCACTAGGGATTATACGGTTCGGGTGTTGGTCTTGGATGTCCTACCGATGGCTGAAATCTTACATTTGTTGTAGATTCTCCACAACTCATGTGAGCAGCATCATGTAGCTAGCATCCCAACCCATAGCTCGTGTGAGCAGGCCTATTAATGAATGATACGATTACAGTTACCTTTAAAGGCACACTTTTTGTGAGCATTTCCTGAGTATCCAATGTTATTTTATTTGGTTCAATGGGTGATTAAAGTTTTAATCGAAAGGATATGCATATGAAATGAGTTATGTTAGGGAAACATGAAGTGAAAAATTTTGTTATATGTATTTGAAATGAAAAAGGAGAACATTAACCAATTGATGGATGATATATATATATTGAACTCCTTATTATGATATGTTTCATGTTCAAATAATTTGGTATGCTCTTTAATACACCTACTAACTTTATGGAGTGTTGTGAATAGGAAAGAAAAGTATGCATAAGTTTAAATGAGCAATACTTTAAGATTTAATCATTTAAATTCGATAAGTTTAAGTTTCCTTTATACGAGCATACTAGGTACTAGTTGCTTATATAGTTGTTATTCTTTGTCTTGTAGATAATTGGAAAGCT
Organism: Gossypium stocksii; assembly: GCA_020496765.1. Lineage (NCBI taxonomy): Eukaryota > Viridiplantae > Streptophyta > Magnoliopsida > Malvales > Malvaceae > Gossypium > Gossypium stocksii. The sequence continues at coordinate 45,092,935 of CM035621.1, forward strand.
CAATCAGTTGGAATCACATCGGAGCACATACTATCCAATCATTATTTTGGTAGTTTTTGGTTATTTTGGCAAGTGATTATAAATGGCATGTATATGGATTAAATGTAATCTTGGTTCCTTTGTTGTTTTGATTTTTTGATGAGCTTATTTATGGTCAAATGCCTAGTTGGTGTTGTGTTTTAAATGATGATGTAAATAGGCAAAGTTGCACTTGTGCATGTCCTATCTTATATTAGGTAAGCCCGTGGTTGGATGGTATGCTTTTGAAATGGCTTTTGGTATGTTTAACCTAAGTTTAATGAATGAACTTTTAATGTTGAATAGGATTAAGTTTGATTTGTGATTGTGGTACCTTTTGTTGGTACATTGGTTAAGTCTTATAAGTTGGATGATTTGGTATGTTTTGAGTGTGTTTAAAATGTGCTTTGGTCATATAAATGTTTGTGGGAATGTTGTATCTTGATGTGCAAGAATTGGGTTTGAAATGGCTTTTTTAAGGCAATATTTATGAAGCACTTTGCTGGGGACATGAGATATCACACGACCATATGTCATTTTAATTTTAAGGTGTAGTTTGAACCACACAGTCTTAAAGAGTTACACAGCCGTGTGACCAAACTTTGAAAGCACACATAGCCTACGACACATCCTTTTGACCCTTTTTTGGATACCTATATAGGCAGACACATGGGCTGGGACACGGCTATGTGTCTTATACTTCGAATACTCATACAACCTAGGATATGTCACAAGACCATGTGACCCTTTGTTTCTAAATTTTTCTAATTTTTAAAAATTTCTTGATTTGTTTCAAATTAGCCCCTGGATGCTTCAAGCCTATTTTTATGACCTCGTAAGCTCGAATTAAGGTCCGTAACCATGTTTATGCCATGAGTAAATGTTAGTTGGAATGTTATTATTTAAATTGATTAATTATTTCAAAAGATCATTATTTGTTATGTTTTGATAAAAAATGCTTCATAACCCAATTCAGTGACAGAGACGGGTTAGGGGTGTGCATTTAGTGATATCAGAGCTATAGTTTAGTCGGTTCTCAAATTGAATGTAGCATGTATAGAGTTTACAAATACATTCCATTTTATAACTTGTGATAGTGTGATGTCTCTTAACTTAAATTAACTCGATTTTTCATATAGATAAAAGATGTCGTCCAATCGAGTTGATTCTGAAGCCTCTATTCAAGGGGCAGGTATCAGTGGGCCCATTTTTTGAAGGACGAGGAAGTGAGGCACGAGAAGCCTTCCTCCATATGATGTCCAAATGGTTTCTAATTTCATTAAAATAAATCTGATGGCTCAATGACCTTCACCCCCTCTCGTACCCCAAACTAATCCCTTATGCCTCAAGGTTTAGAAATGGTATATATAAATAGGCTTTCAATTGATAAAATTCACAAATATGGGGCAGAAGATTTATGTGGTAAAGCCAAAGTTGACCTAGAAAAAGTTGAATTCTGGTTAGAGAATACTATCAGAGTTTTTGATGAACTATCTTGTTCTCTTAATGATTGTTTAAAATGTGTGATATCTCTGTGAAAAGATGACGTGTGTTAGTGGTGGAACACTTTGATAGTAGTGGTACCAAAAGAATGTGTAATTTGAGACTTTTTCCAAACTAAATTCAAAAAGAAATACATCAGTAGTGATATCTCGATAAAAAGTGGAAAGAACTTCTTGAATTGCAATAGGGTCGTAAAACTGTAGCTGAATATTAAAGAGAATTCGTAAGGCTTAGTAAATATGCTCGAGAACTATTCCAATTGAGGTTGTTATGTGTACCTAGTTTGAAGATGGTCTGAACAAAGATATCCGATTACTTGTCGGGATACTTGAGTTAAAAGAATTTGTTGGAATAACTTAGCAAAGGAAAATGAAAGGCAGATTTTGAAGCTTGAGACACTAGTAAACGACTAATGGGAAAATCTTTTTCTTCTCCAGCAAAGAAAGCTTAAGAATCTCAGAGTCGTATGTCAACTCCATCTGGATTTTCCTAGAGAGATAAAGGGAAGCAAGCTAGTTCAAGACCCCAAGAAACCTCTATAGTGAATGTGGGAAGTGCTCATACTATCAAGACAAAATGCCAGCAATGTAATAGAAGACGTTTTTGTAAGTTTTGACTAAAAGAAGGATCATGTTTTAAATATGGTTCGTTCAACCATTTTCCATGAGACTATCCAAATAGATTCGATAGAGATAAAACTCAAAATACACGATCTGGAAACGTGCGTTCGAGAGGGAGGCCATCTAAGAATAGTGGAAATGTGGGAATCGGTCGAAGTAGAATGAAAGATTCTGCAATTCAATTAGTGGCACATGCACCAATTAGGGCTATGCAATTCAAGCTCGTGAAGATGCTTCAGCACTTGATGTGATCACTGGTACATTTTCTCTCTTTGATGTTAATGTTTATGCTCTAATTGACCTGAGGTCAACACATTCGTATATATGCATTGCACTTGTAACAGATAAGAAAATACCAGTAGAGTCAATTGAGTTTGTAGTCAAAGTAACTAATATGTTAGGCTAGTATGTGTTAGTTGATAATGTTTGTAGAAATGTCCCCTAAAAATTCGGGATTATAACTTTTCGACTGATTTGATGTTATTACCATTTGATGAATTTGATATGATTCTCGACATGGATTGGTTGACTTTGCATGATGCTATTGTGAATTGTAGACAAAAGTGGATTATTTTGAAATGTTGGAATGGTGGAATAGTCAGGGTTGAAACAGATAGATTTGACAGTACCGCCACTATTATTTCTGCTTTGACAGCTCAAAAATGTGTCTGAAAAAGGTGCGAGGCATATCTTGTAACATCCTAAATTTAGCTCAATAAAAATGTAAAAAAATATATCAAAAATAAGGAATTGGCCCAATGGTGGGTTACTAAATGTGGAAGCACAAAAGTTAGTTGGAGGTCTCAAGTTCAAGTCCTATCTCATACAAAATAAATTATTTTTTGCAAAATTCCCTTATTTTTAATGTGTTGCTGTCAAGCCTAGTAAACCTAGGTATAAATATAATTTTTACTCAAAATAATCAACCTCTAACTCTCTTTTCTCCTACCTTAGTCGTCCCTAACCTCCTCTCCCTCTCTTGATCTTTATTTTTTTCCTTCTCCAACCATTGTTGCCGTCGCACCTAATACCATCATTCACTCTTGATTTTTCTTTCTTTTGTCTTCAAGATTGAGCATCATATTCATCCCTACCTTGATACCATTTTTATTCAATTAGAACAGCCCCAAGAAAGAAATCTTGAATCTCCAAGATCAACTCCAATCTTGACAAGAAAGTGCCATTGTCACCCATCTCCATTAACTTGTGTAAAACCTCTTTTTCTTTTAATTTCTTGGGTAATCTTGCAAGTTAAAAAAATAAATTTCTAGATCTTGAATTTTTGGAATTTTTAATGTTTTTAAAGGTATTTTTTCAAATTTTAATTAGATCTCAAATCATTTTAAAATTTAGCCCCAATTCTAATCACCATGGGTGGTGGTGCGTCCACATATGTATAGAAAGAGGGGTTGTTTTGTTTCTTCAATCTTTCCCATTTAATTTCAACCTTACTTTGAGTTCTTGAACCTTTTTAATCATAATTTAAACCCATGTAAATTAGGGAAAAACCTTCTTTATCAATTAGCCATTTGGTACTCACAAATTAGGAAGCGTAAGTGTAATTAAGCTTAAACTAGTTTGTTGTTTCGGCATAGTTGTTGGGTAAATGTTATGTATTGATTAGATAAAGAAACTTAATCATTATTAGCTACTGATTTTTCATTGTATTATTGAATTAGGTGTTGATCCCTACATCCCAAATCAACCGTAAAGCCGAAGAATGATCGCACGTACGATTCGCATCAAAATAGTGTAAGAAATCTAACTAGTTTAGATTTGTAAAATTGTTATAATTTTGACGATTGGTTTGAAACGGGCTGGTTTAAAGGTAAATCGATTAAATTTATATTGAATTTTGGTTTAGATTCGTATAAGAATTTATTAAGGAAAATTGGAAGATTCGCTAGTATGTTGAAAGGAAGCGAGAAATAAGGTGTGGGTCATAAACTCATAAATATGTTTGATAATGATAAATGTTTTTCTATATTTGATAAATTAGATTGCTTATTGTATTTTCTTAATAGCCAAAATATTAGTTTTGTGAGTGGCCAAACTAGGTGTATTTCGAGCCTTAAAAGATTGATGTGTTGGCAAAATTGCTAGTTTGACAATATAAATGTGTGATTGAGATTGTTATGCATAATTGTATTATGTGATATGAGTATGTTTGATTGAATGGTCTTAATTATTGTGATATTAGGTTTATGCATGATTTAAATGCATGAAATATTTGTTATCGTGTATATTCATGAGGTTGCTACTTATGCACAATGAAATTCGTAAAGTATGTGAAATTGAATGATATTGATAGATATCATCTTAATGGTAATTTGAAAGTTGGAACACTATTTCCTTTTATCGAAAGTATGTGATTATTGGGGACATGTTGAACATGTCAAATAAATATGAGAAATATTGAAATATGAATATGAATGAGTTTGTGTTACGTATTGCATATGAATTGGGTCCGGATATTTTGTGGTTAACAGAGGAGTTTTGTGGAGTACCAACAACATATTAAGTTTGCATATATTCATAGTCAGTGCATTACATTTGGAGTACCAAGGGGATTGGCAATTTTATCACATATTATATGTTGTTGGAGATTGTATCGCACTGTTTGATATTCGACAGATTTTCTGCATTATTGATTATTGGTGTTTTTACCACATCGAGCTATGCTCGTATTTGTTGGAGTTTAACAGACGGGTTTTGGGGAACATGTGTTGTATAGTGAATAGTATGGATAGGATCTCATATGTACATTTGTCACGATCTTGTGCATTTAAATTGTTATTGATAATGCTTGAATGTGCTATGGGTATCTCTATAAAATTGCTTGAATGAATGCTTAATGGATGTTTGTTTAGTCTCACACTGAGCTTGTTAAGATCAGGAGCAAGCTTCAGCTTAGAATCAAGGTCTAGCTGGTGGTCAAAATCAGAAAGGTAATAAGGGTGCTCAAAGGGGTCGTAATTAAAATCGAAATAGGAATAGTAATTGGGGTTAGAGAGCACCAACTCAAGGTGATAATCGAGCTGAGGTAAGACAACTTACCTTGGTTTATGCAGCTAGATACCGAGATGATAGAGATGCGACAGATATCATAGAAAGTATCTTAACTATTTATTCGATACCTTATTTTTCTTTGATTGATATAGGATCTACCCATTTCTATGTTGCTTGTAATGTGGCTATAAAATTGGGAAGTGGGGTAGAAGAAACTGAAAACATTGTAACTATAGTTAGTCCCTTAGGATCCTCCACACTTGTGAATAAAGTTTATAAAAAGATTTCCTTTAGATGTTCAGGGAGAGGTATTTCTTGTCGATTTGATGGAGCTTCCTTTCAATGAATTTGATTTGATTTTGGGGATGGACCAATTGGTTGAGCATCAAGTTCGATTAGATTATGTATTACAGAGGGTGACTTTAGTGATTGACTTTGGGAAGGAAGTTATTATGGTATGGGAACGTAAAAATTATATGTCCAATATAATCTTTACTTTAGTAGTAAAAAAGATGGTGCAAAAAGGGTGCGAAGCATTTTTGGCTTATGTCCGAGATGCAAGCGTCGTTGATCCTTTAGTTGAAAGTATTCATACTGTGAGGGAATTTCCCAATGAATTTCTTGAGAAAGTGCAAGGTTACCTTTAGAGAGGGAAGAGGAATTCAGAATTGAGTTGTTACTGGGAATGGCACCAATGTCCATCGCTCCCTACCGCAAGGCACTGAAAGAGCTTAAGAAGTTGAAGGTGCAGTTGCAAGAACTATTCAATAGGGGTTTTATTAGACCTAGTTTCTCCATGGGACGCACAGATTTTATTTGTGAAAAAGAAAGATACTGTTGTGCATTGATTACCGGCAATTAAATAAATTAACTATCAAGAATAAGTACCCTTTACCAAGGATTGATGACCTATTCAATCAGTTCAAAGGTGCAACTATCTTTTCTAAATTGATTTAAGATTTGGGTATTACCAACTCAAAGTGAAAGAATCTGATATCCCCAAAACGGCTTTTAAGACTCGTTATAAAACTTACGAGTTCCTTATCATGCCTTTTGGGTTGACTAATGCGCCAGCGACTTTCATAGACATTATGAATAGTGTATTTCAACCTTTTTTTTGATTAGTTCATCGTCGTTCTCATTAACGACATCCTTGTGTACATTAAAATAGAGATGGAACATGATGAGCATTTTAGAGTGGTCTTACAGATACTCCATGAAAAGTAATTATTTTGCTAAACTCAGTAAGTGTGAATTTTGGTTGAAGGAAGTGATGTTTTTGGGTCACGCAGTATCACCTGATGGTATTCATGTAGATCCCAAAAAGGTTGAAGCTATCCTAGGTTGGAGGCAATTGAAGATTGTTTCAAAAATTCAGAGTTTTCTGGGAGTTGCTGGGTATTATCAAAGGTTTTTTTTTAGGGTTTTTTCCTTGATAGTAGCCCCATTGACTAAGCTGTTGAGGAAGAATGCTCCTTCTAAGTGGGGAGAAGAATAAGAGGCCAGTTTAAAAAAGTTGAAATCCGTGTTGACAAAAGCTCCCGTTTTAATTCAACTAGAATTTGGTAAGGAATATGTTGTGTATAGCGATGCTGCACATGTTGGACTTGGTTGCCTCCTAATGTAGGATGGTAAAGTGGTAGCCTATGCTTCGAGACAACTTAGGCCACATGAAGGTAATTACCCCACTCATGATTTAGAGTATGCAGCTGTTGTGTTTGCTCTCAAAATTTTGAGACACTACCTGTATGATGTGAAATGTATTATTTACACCGATCATAAGAGTATCAAATATCTCCTCACCCAAAAAGAACTTAATTTTAGGAAATGGGGATGGATTGAGTTGTTAAAGGACTATAACTGTACAATTGAGTATCATCTTGGGAAGGCCAATGTTGTGGCTGATGCCTTAAGCAGAAAGGCAATGTCTAACTTAAGGGCTATGTTTGCTCCATTGAGTCTCTTTGATGATGGTGGTATTTTGGAAGAATTGCAACTAAAGCCTACTTGAGTTTAGAAATTAAGGATAATCAAATTTTGGATGGAACTCTAACATCTCAGTTTAAACAAGTTGATGATAGATCGACTGAAGACTTTGGGATTAACTCTGATGGAATTTTACGCTTTAGAGGGAGATATTATGTGCCTAATGATCAGAATTTAAGGCAATCTATACTTCAAGAAGCACATAGTAACCCTAATACTATGCATCCTGGTAGTACTAAGATGTATCGAGACTTGACAGAAGTGTATTGGTTGTCAAGTCTTAAACTTGAAGTGATCAAATATGTATCTAAATGTTTGACTTGCCAGCAAGTTAAAGTGAAGCATTAGTATCCATCAGGGTTGATACAACCCATATGAATACCACAGTGGAAGTGGGAGAGAGTGACAATGGATTTTGTTAGTGGGTTGCCCTTGACACCTACCAAGAAAGATTTGATTTGGGTTGTGGTGGACGGATTGACTAAGTTTGCCCATTTTGTTCCTATTCGCACTGATTATTCTCTCTAGAAGTTAACTAAGCTTTATGTTTCTAAGATAGTGAGATTACAGGGTGTATTAGTGTCGATTATTTTAGATCAAAAACCTAGATTTGCATCTCGATTCTAGAAAAAATTGCACGAGGCTTTAGGTAATCAGTTGGATTTCACAATGGCTTTCCATGTGTAATTCGATGGTCAGTCAGAAAGGTTCATTTAGATATTGGAGGATATATTGAGGAGTTGTGTAATTGGCTTCCAAGATGGTTGGGAAGAACATTTACCTATGGCAGAGTTTGCCTATAATAACAGTTATCAGTCAAGTATCCAAATGACACCTTACAAAGCTCTTTATGGTCGTAAGTGCCACTCACCTTTATGTTAGACTAAAGTGGGTGAAAAGAAGTTGATTGTCCCAGAGTCAGTTACTAGAATCGAAGATAAGATTCGGTTAATTCAAGAAAGATTGAAGGTAGCTTCTGATAAACATAAGTCGTATGGGGATTTGAAGCACAAGGACATTGAGTTCAATGTTAGGGTTTGTTTTCTTAAAAGTCTCTCCATGGAAGAAAGTTGTGAGATTTGGTCGTAAGGGTAAGTTCAGCCTTAGGTTTATTGGTCCTTATCGAGTGCTTGAGAGGGTTGGTCTTGTGGCTTACCAACTCGAATTGCCTCCTCAGTTAGATCATATTCACAATATATTTCATGTCTCAATGTTGAAACGGTATCAATCCAATCTCACACATATTATTCCAGTCAAGAAGATTAAGGTTAGACCTAATTTGTCATTTGACAAGGAACCAGTTTAAATATTAGAATGTGAGATTAAACTGTTAAAACGAAAGCAAATTCCACTAGTTAAAGTAATGTGGAGAAATCACGGCATCGAAGCGGCTACTTGGGAGCCGAAGGACTCAAGCCTCAATATCCTCATCTTTTCGAATCAAGTAATTTTGATGATGAAATTTCTTTAAGGGGGTAGAGCTGTAACATCCCAAAATTTAGCTCAATAAAAATGTAGAAATATATTAAAAATAAGGAATTGGCCCAATGGTTGGTTATTAAATGTGGAAGCATGATAGATAGTCAGAGATCCTAAGTTCAAGTCCCATCTATTGTAAAATAAATTAATTTTTACAAAATTCCCTTGATTTTTAATGTGTTGATGTCTAAGCCTAGTAAACATAGGTATAAATAAAACTTTTACTCAAAATAATGAGCCTCTAACTCTCTTTTCTCCTACCTTAGCCGTCCATAACCTCCTCTCCCTCTCTTAATCATTATTTTCTTTTCTTTTGTCCTTCTCCCACCATTGTTGTCGTCCCAGCTATCACCACCATTCACTCTTGATTTTTCTTTCTTTTGTCTTCAAGATTGAGCATCATCTTCATCCCTACCTTGATGTTGATTTTCCAATATATTATTGAATTAGGTGCTGACCTGAACGTCCCTAATCAACCGTAAAGTCAAAGATCGATCGCATGTAGGATTCGTATCAAAATAGTGTAAGAAATATAATTAGTTTGGATTCATAAAATAGTTATAATTTTGAAAATTGGTTTGAACCCATAAGTGGGTATTTGGGGGTTAGTTCAAAGGTAAATTGATTGAATTTAATTTGAATTTTGGTTTAGAATCATATAGGAGTTTATTAAAGAAATTTGGAACATTCGCTAGTATGCTGCAAGGAAGCGAGAAATAAGGTGTGGGTCATAAACTCGTAATTTGTTTGATAATAAGAAATGCAATGTTATATTAGGTAAATTAGCTTGTTGATTGGATTCAGTTAATAGCCAAAATATTAGTTTTGTGAAAGGCCAAACGAGGTACGTTTCGAGCCTTAAAAGATTAATGTGTTGGCAAAATTACTAGTTTGATAGTATGAATGTGTGATTAAGATTGTTATGCATAATTGTATTATGTGATATAAGAATGTTTGATTGAATGGTCTGAATTATTGAGATATTAGGTTTATGCATGATTTAAATGCATGAAATATTTATTATGGTGTATATTCATAAAGTTGCTATTTATGCACAAATTCGTAAAGTATCTGAAATTGAATGATATTGATAGATACCATCTTAATGGTAATTTGAAAGTTGGAACACTATTTCCTTTTACTAAAAATATGTGATTATTAAGGACATGTTGAACATATCAAATAAGTATGAAAAATATTGAAATATGAATACGTATGAGTTTGTGTGACATATTACATATGCATTGGGTTGGGATATTTTGTGGTTGATAGAGGAGTTCTGTGGAGTACCAACAGTGTATTAAGTTTGCATATATTCGTAGCCAGTGCACTACATTTGAAGTACCAAGGGGATTGGCGATTTTATCGCATATTATATTTTGTTGGCTATTGTATTGTACTAAATGATATTTGGCAAATTTTCTGCATGATTGATTATTGGTAGTTTTACCACAACGAGCTATGCACACATTTGTTGGAGTTTGGCAAACGGGTTCTAGGAAACTCATGGTGTGTAGCGGATGCTATGGGTAGGATCTCACATGTGCATTTGTCACGATCATGTGCATTCAAATTGTTATTCATAATGTTTGAATGTGATATGGGTATCTCTATAAAATTGCTTGAATGAATGCTTAATGCATGTTTTTTTAGTCTCACACTGAGCTTGTTAAGCTCACCCTATTACCTTACTTCTTAGGTAATGAACGAACTGGAATTGGCATGCGGATGTACAACGGACTTCGGACTCAATTTTTTCATATTATTTTACTTTAATTTTTTTCTCATTATTTTATTTAAAACAGTGGTTTGGGACTATTTGTGTTTTGGGGATTACCATGCATGCATGACACTTATACTTGGATTCTATAGGAAGCTCATAGCAGTAGTTACTCGATTCATCCTAGTAGTAATAAAATGTATGGTGACTTGAAACAAATGTACTAATGGCCAAGTTGAAATGTGAGATCTCAAAATTTGTATCAAAGTGTTTGGTTTGTCAGCAGGTTAAAGTCAAACATTAGGTACCTTTAGGATTACTACAACCTATTATGATTCCGAAGTGAAAATAGGAACAAGTTACCATGGATTTTTTGTCAGGGTTACCATTATCTCCAAGAAAGAAAGATGCCATTTGGGTCGTTGTTGATCGTTTGGCTAAGTCTGCGCATTTCATTCCTGTACGTACGGATTTTTCACTCAAGAAGTTGGCAGATTATATGTTTTCGAGATTGTCAAACTAAACGGGGTACCATTGTCGATTATTTTTTATCGGGATCCATGGTTTACTTCTAGATTTTAGAGTAAATTACACGAAGCTTAGGCACAAATTTGCATTTTAGTACCACTTTTCATCCATAGATAGATAGCTAATCTAAATGAGTGATTCAGATACTCGAAGATATGCTCCGTTGTTGTATCTTGGAATTTGGAGGTAGTTGGGAAAATTTTCTTCCAGTTTGTTGAATTTGCGTATAATAACAATTACCAGTTGAGTATTAAGATGGCCCCCTATGAAGCTTTGTATGGTTGGAAGTGTAGAACTCCATTATACTGGACTAAATTGAATGAAAAAAAACTTTTCAAAACTAATCTGATCTATGAAACTAAAGAAAAAGTCAAGGTGATACGAGATTATTTGAAAATTGCTTCGTATCATCAGAACTCATATGCCAATTTGAAAAGAAAAGACATCAAATTTTAGGTCAGTGACAGAGTGTTCTTGAAAGTATCGCCCCGAAAAATGTTCTCCGTTTTGGTAGAAAAGGAGAGCTTAGTCCACATTTCAACAGGCCATATGAGATTATTGAGAGATTTGGACTGGTAGCTTACCATATAGCTTTCGCGTTAGAGTTAGAGAAAATTCATAATGCTTTCCATGTATCGATATTGTAACAATACAGATCTGATATCTCACACATGATTTCACCAGTCAATGTGGAGATATAGTGTGATATGTCAAATAGTAAGGAACTAGTTAGAATTTTGGCTTAGGAAGTCAAAGTTGAGAAATAAAACATAGCTTTAGTTAAGGTTCTTTGGCATCGTCATGAGATTGAGTAAGCTACCTGGGAATCGGAAGAAGTTATGAAAGTGCAATACCTGAACCTATTCTCTAGTAAGATTTTCGAGGACAAAATTTCCTTTAGGGGGAGAGTTGTAACAACCTATTTTCAATGGTGTCAGAAACAATGGTTTCGGGACCACGATTCTAACAAGTGAGTTAGCGTTTTAATATTTATTTAATATTTATGAGTCTTTATTAGAGTCGTATTAAAATTTGGTTAAGAAATTTTAATGTTTAAATAGTTAATTAAAAAGGATTAAATTGTAAAAGACGCAAAAGTTGATTTCCATTAGTTAAAAGGGTTAAATAGCTTTGAAAATGTAAATTAATGGACTTAGATGGAAATTACACCACATACATTAATAGTGGACAATTATGGGTATGATTTTGTTATTTTATAAGCTAACAGCATAAGGGTAAAGTGGTAATTAGATAAATAAATAAATAACATAAACAAAAAAATGAAACAATGTCATCTTCTTTATTTGTTTTATTTCACCCATTTTTGGAGCAAAGAACACTATTTTTGAAGGTGACCATTCGACCAAATTAAATATCTCATGCATGGTATGTGTTTGATGCCTTTTTTTTTTGTTATTTTTATGTTTTGGAGCTCCTATTAGCTTAATCTAGCCAACTCAGGAGTCAATTTGTAAAACTGTTAAAAGTCTAGGGACTTGCCATGAATGAGTTTGTAGTCTTTGTGAATTTAGTTGATAGATTATTAAGCTTGGTTGTTAAATGGACTTTGATTATGTGATTTTTAATGAGTTTAAGGTTTAAGGGCTTATTTGAGAAAATAGTTAAATTCAATGATAATAATGTGAAATGGTGGAAATTATGGGCTATAATGAACCCCTAGGAAATTCGGCTAATAGGGCTTTTCTTTAAAAATGGTGAATTTGCAAGTTTTGGATTTAGGAACTACATTTCATAAAAGTTAAAATCTTAGGGGAATTTCTGTAAATTCTCATTAAAATGGGTTATAAGTTGAATTAATTATTTTAAGTTATTTGAATGGTTTAATTGAATGAAATTTGTTATTCAAATCAAGAAACAAACCAAAAATATCTAAACCAAGGAAAAACTAAAGTGTCGGATTAGTCGTCGGCTTCATTTTTACAACTGTTTTTGTCGAGGTAAGTTCATATAAGAATTAAACTTATTAATTGATGTTTTGGTTGTATGTTAATAAATAGTATGCTATGTATAATTTAATTTGATAATTGTATGATGTTTTGGATATTGGATTAAAGTACAATGCTAATTAATTTGGATTGTTTAATAGTCCCATTTGAACCTTGTGAATACTTAGGATACAAATGACATGTCATTAGGGATTATATGCTTCGGGTGTTGGTCCTAGATAATGCCTGAGGTACTACATTTGTTGTGGATTCTCCATAGCTCATGTGAGTAGCATTGTGTAGCTAACATCCCGACCCACAACTCGTGTGATCAGACCTATTTCACAGCTCATGTAAGCATGATAAATACGGTTACAATTACCTATGAAGGAAAAATTTGTGTGAGCATTTCTCGAGTATCCGGTGTTATTCTATTTGGTTTAATGGGTGATTAAAATTTTAATCGAGGGGATATGCATATGAAATGAGTTATGTTAGGGAAACATGAAGTGAATATTTGAAATGAAAAGGGAGCAAATTGAGCAATTGATGGATGATATATATATTGAACTCCTTATTATGATATGATTCATGTTCAAATGATGTGGTATTCTCTTTAATACAACTACTAACTTTGTGGTGTGTTGTGATTAGGAAAGAGAAGTATTCATAGGTTTAAATGAGCAATGCTTTAAGATTAATCATTTGCATTCAGAAAGTTTAAGTTTCTTTTATAAGAGCTTACTAAGTAGTAGTTTCTTATATAGTTGTTATTCTTTGTCTTGTAGATCATTAAAAAGCTCGACCAGTTGGAATTATAACAAACCTTACCCGAGACCGTAGCCGAATCAAGCACGAGGCATTACCAGACTTAACTTACTAGATCAGGCATAATTTTTTTTAAAATTTATTCACTCACAGGCATCCAATATGTCCCTAAATGGGCCCTCAAGGCCCTAATTATGCAATTAAAATGGTTTGGGACCAAACTGAGAACATTAAAAACTTTCCTATTACTTACACAAATCAAAACAAATTATTTCACTACTCATGATAAAACTGTCTACTTGCGTTATAGTCACTAAATTAATTATAACTCCAATTACGAAGCTCTAAATTTAAATCCGTAAATTTTCCCTGAAACTATACTTATATATCTTTTTACCATAATTTTTCCAGAATTTTTTGTGTGGCTAATTAGTATAGTTTATTAGTTAAAGTCTCCCCTGTTACACAATCCAATGGTTCTGACCTTTCCTCACTAAAAATCAATTATCTCATAGTATAATTTTTATTTAATGCTTTCACTCATTTCTAATGAAAATAGACTCATTAAGGAAGCTAGAAATATAAATTATAACCCTTAATTCTTCTTGTACAATTTTTAGTAAATTTCTAAAATTAGAACATGGGATCACGAAGTCATTTTGAACCAGTCTCACAAGAATTTAAAAATCTCAGAATATAGACTTCATTTGCTTGCTCTGTTTCTTTACTATGAAAAAGACTCAATAAGATTTAATTCTATATCTCATTCGCCATTTTATTCCATTTCTACAATTTTTAGTGATTTTTAAAATTCACGTCACTACTGTTGTCCCAAAACTGTTTCATAACCAACTTTTACTCTTTCATAATTTCTTTGCATTAAACCTCATTTAGGCATACATAACATCAACACATGTTCTTATTTAGCCATATCATATATACATGCCATAACTGAAAATGTTTCACTGAAAATACCCAATTGGTAACTTGATAGTCGAAAGTGTGAAGCGATCTCCGACGACCTCCAACCTGAGCTTGTTTGATAAAACTCTGGAATAGGGGAAAGAAAAGAGGTAAGCTTATAAAGCTTAGTAAGTTCACATGTAAAATAATAGGCCTTAATAATAAATTTAGCTTATTATTAAGCTTTCATAATTTGCATAAATAATGTTAAGTTCTTACTTTCCCATTTTACTCATTGGTAACCTTACCAAAGGCTCGGAATAATAAAAAAAAAACCTTACTTAATAGCTTGCTTATGTACCCGCAACATCTCACTTAACAAATTAATACTCTTTCATAATATATAGGCATATTGCCAACCATGTCACAAAGTGTCATAAGTATAATTGAAAACTTATCACTTACTTAATACTTGAATATACTCATTAAAATACTTTTAATATCATCAACTTATAACCTCAATATTAATAAGCCTTATGTACATACCTGTGATCTTTCCTCATGATCTTACCTTGTCATCTCTTTGACTTACTCTTTGGATTACTCAAGTACCTTTCCTTTTGAAATTTACCGTTACCATGTCTTGACATGGTCTTACGTGGTATCCTTGCCTTGTGAATTCACCAATGCCATGTCTTGGCATGGTCTTACATGGGATCTTTGCCTTATAGTAACTTGTCAATGCCATGTCTTGACATGGTCTACATGAAATCTTTGCCTTATGGTAACTTATCAATGCCATGTCTTGACATGGTCTTACAAGGAATCTTTGCCTTATAGTAACTTATCAATGCCATGTCTTGACACGGTCTTACATGGAATCTTTGTCTTATAGTAACTTATCAATGCCATGTATTGACATGGTCTTACATGATTTCCTTGCCTTATAAAACTTACCAATGCCATGCCTTGGCATGGTCTTACTTGGTATCCTTATCTTATGTTGCCATGGGTCAACCATGGTCTTTTTTCGTCAATTCTTCCTCAATTGTCATGTTATAAACATAGACTTTTCCGTCAATTCTTCCTTAATTGCCATGTTATAAACATGGACTTTGAAATATTAATGCCTTGGCAATTCATAGCTAAAACATACTTACTCAAAATTCTCAAGGTCAGTCACATAACTCAATAATAATAATAATAATAATAATAATAATAATAATAGCAAAAATTTCATAATAATAAAATGCTACTCAACTTACATACTTACATTCTCAATCTCATCATATCCTCAATTTATCTTACTTTCCTCAAATTATGCTATTCAATACTTTCTTGATCTTATACAAAGCCACATTACCACTATGGTCTTATATGTAAAATTATTTGAATTCTCACTTTTAATGTAGAATCATTTCTCAATTATTGTCATTATGTAACGCCCTGATTTTCAGGATTTTTCGGGTTGTGACTTTTGGTGGAATTTTGAAATTTTGGTGTTTTGGATACTGAAATTGTGTTTAAATGTGTTAGTGGGCCTGTAGGAGGCCCAAGCCTAAGTTAAAATTCGACAAAAATATCAACTTGGATTTTAAGTGAAAAGAGACTTGGTTAAGTGGGCTTTTAAGAAAAACTTTGTAAATTATGGCACAAGGAGGGCCTTGGCAAAGTGGCAAGGTGGCGCCACTAAACTCCTAAAAAAGTGGCATGTGGACTAGGGTTGAGGGCCTGAGTTCAAGTCACAAGGTAAGCTATGATACTTTTATTTTTGGGCATGTGCCAGGCATGTGCGTAGACTTGAGTAGAAGTCAGCTAGGGCCTTGGGGAGGTTGGGCCGATTGCTTAAGTAGTAATTAAGGTTAGCTTCTTTTCTTTTCTTATCTTGGTGAATTAGGGTTAGCCACCTAAAGTTCTATTCTCTTCTCAGTTTCACAAAAGTGGCCGAAAACGCAAGACAAGCCCCCTCTGTGTCGATTTCTCTTTTCTCTTCTTCTCTCCCATTCTTTTCTTTCCTTTTTGTTTTCTTCTCTAGCCGAAACATCCCTACCACTTAACTCATCCTCTCTTTCAATCCCATTCTTTTCAAATCCACCATAGTCGATTGCCATAAAAGTCGAAATTTTGAAACATTTGTCGGCAACACCACTCCAAAACTACACCATCAAAACTTCTTCTTCTTCACCGGCCAAAAAGCCGAAAACACCATACCTTTAGGAGCATATAGCCGAATCTTTAGATCTTTAAGATTCAATTTTTGCTAGCGGTTAGGGGCTAGATCTGCATAAAGTTAGAGTAGAAACAGAAGGGGAAACTGTGGTAAGTACTCGACATCCCAGATCTATGCGTTATTTTGTGATTTAGAAATGCCGAAGTCCCTAGAGTTTAGGAAGGCTGTCGATTGGGGCTTAAGGCTCTAAAGGTTATTAAAAAATGGTTTCTTTTAGTGATAGTATGTTTCTAGAGGTGATTGATCGAAGGTTTGGACAAGTGGAACGACTAGATCTAGATCTAGTCACTGGTTTCGGCAAAGGTAATATCTCAATGGCCTTAGGGGCATTGGTCAATTATGGTAGGTGGTTTCTGCATTAGTTTCATGGATTTGTAATCTAATCTGTCAAGTGGTTGATTGTAGGAGACACCGCTTAGGAGATCTTATCGATAGAATTACAAAACAGGTGTGTATCGAACACCTTTCTCTAGTCTAACTCGGCAAAAGCCGAAAAGCTGAAATGCCAAAATTCGGGCATTTTGTAGGCTTGTGAGCGTGCGAACACTCATAAGTCAGTTGGAAATTATTGGATCTGTAATCGTAAGTGGTAAGTTGGTTGAGTGCGCAGTTTCGTGCACTTCGGTAATTGGGCCTTGATGGACTCAAACTGGGCCCAATGGGCTATAGGCCCATATGGGTAGAAATAGGCAATAAATACGTACAGATAGACTATAGGTCCAAAACTGTTAAAACTGGTAAATTGATTGTTAAATGTGGACTAAATGGGCTAAACTAGCTAAATGTCACTATAGGGCGCATTAGGGGTTTTAGGGCCCAATGGCTGTAAACTGTTAAAATGGACTAAATAAACTGCTGAGAAAGTTAGACTATTTCTCATTAAAACGTACATGAAACCCTAAAAATTAGCATAATTACTGAAATACCCCTTACGGGTGAAAATTACTAAATCACCCCTAGGTGCAAAATGACCATTATACCCCTAAGGCTAAGTTTGACCTAAAAGCGTGTTTTACTGTTACTGTTACTGCATGCCATGTCATGAATATCTGTTGCATGGGATTGCGATATTGATGAAGGAAGTACTGAAAGTGGCTTGACTACAAACTGGAGGCTTTGCCTCATTTTACTGATATCCGAGCAGCTGTGCTGCAACTGTGGAGTATAGGGCTGGGTGGGTTGAGTTATTCCCCACATGGTGTGTAGGACTAGTACGGGTGGAGTGTAGCGGATGGAATTAGGCTGGGTTTGGGTTTGCATGCCTGCATTTTTATTGATCTATTACTATAATAGGCCTATGAGCCATACTGTTATCTGAAAAGGACTAAGGCCCAGTTTATTGTAGCTGGATAGGGCTTCGGCCCAGTAATTACTAAGACTGGTTAGGGCTTAGGCCAGTGGGCTTGAGCTGATTTGGGCTCTGGATGGGCTTTCCTTACCCACTTGGTTTCCAAACTCACCCCCTTTCTCTCCATCCATGCAGGTGAGCCCTAGATTGGTGGACTTGGAGCTGGGAGGGATTCAGAGTGGCCACGAAAACTGCTGTTACTTAATTAAGTTTTATTTTAAATTATTTTATTTTAGTAGTTGTTTTTTTTAATGGTTTTAGGTTTGTAATAAGGTCGCTCTTATTATTTTTATTTTTGGGTTTTTATTACTTTTACTTATGATACTTTAAACATTTTGAATTTTAGTTGCATGAAATTTTCTTCAAATTAATCAAACATTTTCAAAACCAGTCACACGAGTCATTTAAACAACAAAGTAAATCTTTATAATAAATCTCTTAATAACCGGTAGTGGATAGGATGTTCACCTAATAAACCGGGAATTTCACCTAAAAACTCTAATATCAGTTTTGCAAAGCTCACCCAAATGTTAGTAGCTAGGTAACGTCGTTAGGTGTAGGTGATGTGACACACCGGACTTGGCCATAACGTCTTGGCCCGGTTTGGGCTGTTACACATTATATTCAAAAATCAATACTAAAACATTTTTAACTAATATATCAATTTAGCAATCAAACATGCTTAATTAAATGCTTATTAAACACATGAACTTACCTCGATACCAACACGGCCATTTTGACCAACTTTCTTGATTTTTAATTTTTTCTCCCGTTCTAGGTCCAAATCTCGTTTTCCGGGATCTAAAACATCATATTTCACTTATTTAGTCAATGCACTAATCATTTCGGACCTAAAACATATTTTTACAAAATTTATATTTTTGTCCCTAAACTTTTGCATATTTATACTTTTACCCCAAAGCTCAAAATTTAAACTTGATCCCTAATTCTTATGTTTTAGGATGTGCTGATCATTTTTTTTCCTTCTATGGCCATCAAATTCTCGCCTTAACATGCACTTATGAACAATAATAATTTTTACCGATTATGCTGTTTTACTCGTTTTCACTGAAAATCGCTTAGCAAAAGTCGTCTAACATAATTCTAAGCTTCATATTTTGTCATAAAACATCAAAATACACACTTTTCACCTATGGGTAATTTTGAAAATATAAACCCTAGCTCAAATTAATGGTAGAATAAGCTTAATCAAAGTTACCGGGATTACAAAAATGTAAAGAACATGAAAAACGGGGCTAGAACGGACTTACTATGAAGCTTGGAAGAGAACAAACCCTAGCCATGGTGTTCCCTTGCTACATTCGGCCATGGAGAAAAGAAATGAAGAAGATGATAGCTTATTTCACGTTAGTTTGTCTTTATTCATTAATTAAGGCATTTTACCAAAATGCCTTTAAATACCTTACTTACTAACCATGTCTATTTTTGTCCATCAAACTTTAATGATCTAGTTACTATTTAAGGACCACTACTTTAAACCCCCATTTCAATCAAGTGCTTTATAAACCAGAATACATATTTTGCAACTTTTGCAAATAAGCCTTAATAGACAAATTAAACATGCA
Source organism: Gossypium stocksii (assembly GCA_020496765.1). Taxonomy (NCBI): domain Eukaryota; kingdom Viridiplantae; phylum Streptophyta; class Magnoliopsida; order Malvales; family Malvaceae; genus Gossypium; species Gossypium stocksii. Next base: position 45,112,579 of record CM035621.1, read on the forward strand.
ATCAATAAAATTTCTTATCGATAGTCTAACACATGCATCCAGTCAATCGGTAAATCATGATAATTCACCGTAATAAACTTTTCTATCTCATGTTTGTGGTTTTACAACCACTACTCTGTTTAGGCCCTTTTTCGAGATGTTGCAGGAATCACATCAGAGCATGATCACACTATCCAATCATTATTTTGGTAGTTTTTGGCAAGTGGTTATAATTGGCATGTATAGGGCTTAAATGTAACCTGGGTTCCTTTTTTTTTTTTTTTTTTGAGTTTGTGAAGAGCTTATTTATGGTCAAATACTTAATCGGTATTGTGCTGTAAATGATGATGTAAATAGGTGAAATTGCACTTGTGCATGTTCTATCTTATATAAGGTAAGCCATGGTTGAATGGTATGCTTTTGAAATGGGCTTTGGTATGTTTGATCTAAGTTTAATGAATGAACTTGTAATGTTGAATGGGATTAAGTTTGATTTGTGATTGTGATACCTTTTGTTGTTACATTGGTTAAGTCTTATAAGTTGGATGATTTGGTATGTTTTCAGTGTGTTTAGAATATGTTTTGGTCATATGAATGCCTGTGGGAATGGTGTGTCTTGGTGTGAAAGAATTGGGTTTGAAATGGCTTGTTTATGGAGCAATTTATGCAGCACATGACCTACGACATGGGTTATCACATGGCCATGTATCATTTTAAATTTTAGGTGCAGGATAAACCACATAGTCTTAGAGAGTTACACGGCTAGGAGACATGGTCATGTGACCCTATTTCAAAAACCCACACAGGCAGACACATGGGTTAGGACACAGTCATGTGTCTCATACTTCGAATACTCACACAGCAATGTGACCCCTGTTTCCCAATTTTTTCTGAAATTTCTGAATTTGTTTCAAATTAGACCTAGATGTTCCCAACCTATTTTTATAACCTCGTAAGCTCGAATTAAGATCTGTAACCATGTTTATGCCATGAAATATAACATCCCAAACTCGGCCCGGACATTATGGTTGAATCTGGCAGCGTCACATTGAAGGGTGAATCGTACAAATTGAGGACGTTGGAAAACCTTGAAACATTTGGTTGTTGCGGTCTAAAAACAGTATTCGCGTAATGTATTTTTGTTACCAAAACCAGCCTCGTAGGAGAAGTACCTTAGTTTAAAACGAAAACCATTGAAAACTTGTTCAGTTGTAAGATTGAATTAAACCTTAAGTTGTTATTTGAAAACCCTAGTACTTACATTCCTTATTAAATTCCCATGTTTCATTTGTTAGCTGAAGCTTTTGGTTGAAAACGTTTGTTTGACATAAAATGTTATTTTCCTTTTTAGAAAACCAGTTTTAAGTTTAGAAATTGAGCAATCAACATAATAAAATCCAAAACCAAACCAAAACCGGATAATGGCCTTATTACAACCCAAAAACAAAAACCTAAATAGTAAAGTAATAAAAGCAAGTAAATTAAATTACGAAGCCATAAGTCCGTAGCGTGGCCACCTTCGAGTCCTCCAATACGCCGAACCGCCTACTGAGGATTACCTGAGAAATTAAAAAGAGGAGGGTGAGTTTACGAAAACTCAGTGTGTACAATCCTTATCAATCATATAACATGCATCAACCAATTTGGGCCCAAGCCTATATCAATAGCGATGGCATTTGGGCCTTAGCCCATAATAGCCTCAGTTGGGCCTGAGCCCATATCACAATAAATATCATATATGCAATGTTCAATTACCCCATCCAACCCTGCACTCTATTTCCCTTCCAACCCTACACTCTTGTGGGGATTTAATCAACCCACCCATCCCTGCACTCCTATTGTATCACCGATTGTGACACTATTCAATGTTATAGCAGAGCTGTCAATCATATATTAGGCTTAAAAGCCCCGGTGGATCCACAGTCATCAAGCGATCATGCAACCCTCGCATATCAAATCTTCCTCCAATCCAAAATCCCATCCCTCATGCAACATAATGATACATGGATGCAGCATATCATACATGGCATACAAAAACAATAATGAATCATGTAGGGGTATTTTAGTCTTTTTGCCCTTTAGGGGCATAATAGTCATTTATCAACATGAGCCTAGGTACACAAATCGGCCCATTACTAAGCCCACAATCATTCAGCACGACTTATGTCACTTTTAGCAATCAATAATACCCCAAGGCACAGAAGCCCAACATGTGGCCTGAGTGGGGCCCACACTCGTGTGTGGCCCACTGAGCCCAAATCTGCCCTTGGCCATGTGAGCAACATGACTGAATCGTTATTTCATAACCATTAATGAGTTTTGCTCATGTTGGGCCTCGGGCCTATTGGGCCCATATAGCTCATTTGGCCAAATAGTAACCCAAGTACATAAGATCGCTTATGGGGCCTCGGTCATCACATCGATCTTTCCACACGAGTGTTTGTGCACTCGTGTGGTTACCGCAGCCAACCTTTCAGCTTTTCAGCTTTTCGGCAATCTGGCATTTCAACTTTTTGGGATTTGCCGATCCATAGTGTGTGTGGTGTGTGTACACACTTGGTTGCGAAACTAGCGAATTATCCTACGAGCACCCCACCTAACACAACCAAAACTTCTGTTAAACAATCTAACATACGCATTTAAAAGAAACCCTAATTGAAAACTTGATCCAAAATGCTATTTACTCACGCCTTGCTTAAACACACATGATTAAAGCCTACTTAAAACGTCAATGAAAATTAATATCCACCACTTGAAGATTATCTGCAACCAACGATCCCATTACACACTGATTATTCTAAAGTTGAACGACACATAATGACCCAAGAGATATAAACACTTGGTTAAGGTCAAGAACCCCAAATATAAAGGCCACAGTTTAATAGATGTCGACGAATATAATTACCTTAGAACGAGAGATGAGAGAAAGATTCTGATCTTTCTTACAAAACCAAGCGAACTCCCACACTCAATGAATGATACTACAATCCAAAGAAAGAAGTGATAGAAATTGGTATTTAGGGAGGAGAGAAGAGACTAGTTGCAACAACAGAATCAAAAGAGACTTACCAACTGATGCTTAGCCAATGAACACGCTATTGAATGAAAAGGAGAGAGTGATCTGAATCTAAAGAGATATAGGGGAGTAGTTCACCAAAACTCGAGAGAGTTAAAAGTAAAAGAGAACGGCAATAGAAGTTAGGAAGAAGGTTGATAGCACAAAATAAGGCTCGGCTACAATAGAGGGAATGTTCGGCACACAAAATCGAATGTGAGCAAAGAAAAGAAATTTTTGTGAAAGACAAGAAATTGTGTTTGGCTTAAGAGGGTTAGTAAAAGAGAGCAAAAAAAAAAAAAAAGAAAAAATGTCAATTGCACTTGCATGAGAGTAACTAAAGAATGTTCAGTTGCCCAAATGAGACGTATAGAAACGAAGAGAAAAGAAAACCCCAATTAACACAAGGAGAATTCGGCACCTACTCACCCTCTAGTTGCCGAAAACACACCCCAATGAACTCTCTAGCCGAATTTGCCTAATCAAAACCCCCAAAACCGATTCCTTACCTGCTTAGATTTCAAATTCAGCTACAACACACTTCAATCTCAAATCCCTTTGAAATCTCCATAAATCCCTCCTTGATATGCTCCATAATCTTCTCCCAACGACTCAAGACCAATTCAAACTTTCTCCCAGCAGTCTTTCACTCGAATTCCACCACCTCACAGCAAAGGAGTAAAGTAAATACTCATTTGTGCATAGGGTGACTCGAACCCAAGATCCCTTGCCATCCTAATGATGCCACAACCACCAGACCATAAGCTCATCTTGTGTCACACTTTATCCCCAAATATTTATAAAGCCTTCATGCCAATATCCAAGCTCATTCAAGAAACAATCAAAAAGTCTGCACACGCCATGACTTGAACCTCGGACCACATACATACTCTTAACGCCTCCTTGCCACTAGACCACATGCTTCCTTATGTCATGCTTTCACCAAAAATATTCTTAAAGCCTACCCACTAATGTCAAGGCTCATTTAAGAGAAAAACATAAATTTTTGCTAATGCCCAGGTTTGAACCTAGGACTTCTCCAACACTCCCAACTCCTCCTAATTCACTCAAAAAGGCCACTAAAGCTAGCAATCAATTGTGATATTTTCAAACATAAAAAAATATTTATAAGTCACCTTCTAACCGATCCCACACTCAAGGCCCACTACTTCTATGCCTAAATTTAGGGTGTTACATGAATAAGTTAGTTTGAATGTTATTATTTAAATTGATTAATTGTCTTCAACGGTTATTATTTGTTATGTTTTGATCGGTAATTCTAACCCTGATCTGATGACGGAGACAGGTTAGGGGTGTTACACTAAATCCTTGTTGTTATGATAATCTCAGGATTTGTGTGCTCCAAGCAGACGGAAAGGTACCTAAAAAATCCTACGATAAGAAATTTGAAATATAATATAAAGGAAATAAAAATGAATAGAAAAGGAAGAAGTGTCGATAATAGATGACAAAACATCTAAAAATAATCGGATGAACTTGCCTCTTCAATGTTGCAAGGTGGCATTTTTTCTTAGATGTCGCGGCATCGAGCCCAGTTTCTGGCTTCTTCAATTTTTTTTCAATTCTGTCAATCTATGATATCTACACTGCTATGGGGAAAAAAAAACTAAACACAGCTAAGATTAATAAAAATCAAATAAGAAAATAAAAGAGCTAACAAAATATAAAGTAGAAAATAGAAGTTCTTTACAAATCAGGACGATCTGTGTCGCCACCATAAAAGAACTTCTAGCTGGTTCTCGATACTTTGATTTGATGTTTGTTCCTCTATTGATGTATCTAACCCCCTTCAGTCAATTCCAATAATTTTACCTTATTTTCGATTGATGCACCATCCACACTACAAGCCATTCGGTACCAAATCTGAGCCAACCCTAAATCCTTTTCTAGGGTATTATTGCGTTGAGCTTCTTCCCTTCCATCTCGTATGAATTTTTGGTCACTCAATTTTTATTGCCCTTTCCAGATGAGAATAAGTCGAATTCATCAATCTCTTCTACTGGTACATTCTTTGCTATAGCCAGAAAGTGTATTGGCTCTTCTACACTTTCATTTAGAATTAGTTTAAGCTCCATTTTGGTGGTTACTTCTAGTTTTACGTCAGCAACTACATCTACTATTATTTTTGTTTCTATGTCAATTACATTGAGGACACCTTTGGGTATGTTCAGTTTATCAACATAGTTCCCAATTCCAAACTCTTACTGATTTCCATTATGTATGCCCGAACAATTGTCGAGAATAAAATGGTCATCATGGTCAAAGTTGAGAACATCATGTACGACCTCTTCCCATGGAGGTAATGCCTCTAATATTCCTCAGAGTATTTCAATCATTTGTGTCATCTATCTAACATGCTTGATAATATGTTGGATGTTTCGTTGTTAGCTCGGTAGATTTGATCACACTCAGGTAGATGTTAACTTGACTTACGTATGGGTTCCTCTATCTTTATGGTCATAACTCCCATATGCATCGTAAGGTAGCTCATCAAGATGTCTAGGCATATTGTATTCGTTGTTATCACTCCACTGGCTTCTCGAAGCTCAGTTCAACAAAAATTGTCCTTCATTACTGTGCCAATCGTCATACCAAAAGGACAACTTATCTAACTCATACCAACTATCGTCATCATCACAGTTATCCATGGGTGCATCTATGCTCTGGATTAAAGGTTTGTTGGGCTCAATTGCTCCGCATGGTAATATCTCTTGTAGATTAGAAAGAGACTCTGTCAGGTATTCGGGCATACCAATCTTTTTATCATCAAACTCATATAAAGGTTCATATGAATACCCTTCTTTTCCATATTTTCTATCTGAATTCCATTGGTCCATCAAATCCCCATCTAACCAACTTGATTCCACATCATCCTATAAATCATCCCACATCTTTCCTACATACCAATTGTAATCACCATTAACTGCAATCATGATTAATTTGCTTAATCAATAAAAAAATAGAAAAATAACAAAAATAATAAAAAATGAAAATAAATATGAAATAATAAGTTAGTAAAATTAGCACACTATCTAACTCGTTCATCTTTTGACTAATATTACTTTACGAAGTAATTGATTCGATAAAAAATTATCACCGCTGCAATCCCCGGCAACAGCGCCAACAACTTAACCGCCTCCAGATGTATAAGCGTCTAGAGTGTGAATACTATTAAAATTATATGGAATTGAGGTGGTGTTCGCAAATATACGGGTCAGGTAATAATATAATTTATTTACAATGAAACACTTAGTAAGTATTCTGAAAATCGTATCTAAGGGATTATAGTTAGGGAAAACCAATATTAATTTAATTACCAAAAATAATTACTAATCTACTCGAGTCATGAATTAGTAGTTTTAATCAAGAAGTAAGATGATAATACTAATAATAAGCTAAATAAATTTTGTAACACCCCTAACCCATCTCTGCAACGGAATTAGGGTTACAGAGTATTACCGTACAATTGGACACATTTAACATCATAATATTAAAATAAATTAAACATATCATAATCAACTCAATCACATGCATTTTGTCCCTAAATTGAGCCCTAGAGGCCCTGCAAATAGCTTTCAGGCCATTCGGGACTAATTTGAAATAAAACAGGAAGTTCAGGAAAAATTTGCAAAAACTGGAAATAGAGGTCACACAACCATGTTGCTAGGCCGTGTGACATCACCCTAGGCCATGTAACGTTATAACAAGAGACACACGGCCATGTCCAAGCCCGTGTCCAAGCCCGTGTCCTCACCTATGTAACTTAATTAGTTGCCATACACGCCCATATGCAGGTCGTGTAACTCCTTGAGTTGCCACACACGCCCATGTGCCAGGTCATGTGCTTGGCCATGTAACTCACTAACTTGGAACACTAAGAAACTCACAGATGCCACACAGTCGTGTCCTTAGGTTGTGTGTGTTACACAACTGTGTGACAACCCGTGTCCCAAGCCGTCTGAACCAAATATTTACTTAAAATCAAGCCATTTCTAAACAAATTCACACCTAACCAATCATAAAATTTGAGCATACATCCAAGGGACTTAAACATAATTCACAACCACATAAGCATGCCATTTTGACACTCTAATTCACTTAACCAATATGTCATTCAAAGGCACCACAAATACACCAAAACATTACATTCTAAAACAAGTTAACATTGCCTATTTCCAAGCATAATGACCTAGATTATAAATGTACCAAACAAGTCACAAATGACCATTTTCAAACCATAAAAAGCATACCCAAAGACCATGCTTTTCAACTACCTAAAAGTGGTCAAAATGACCCTACTTAACAAGCTTTACAAGTCCATCAAATAGACATAAACTTTAAAGACATAAGCATACTAAATCAACCATTTTATACATCCATGAGCCATCAATACAAAAGACCTATACATGCCATTATTAACCATGGCCAAAATACTCAAAACTACCCAATTGATTGTTGGATAGTGTGATAGTTCTCCGATGAGCTTCTAACTGAATCGAGCTTGTGATAATCTATAAAACAATGGAAAGAAATTACGTAAGCAATGAGTGCTTAATAAGCTTATATAAACTTAAAACTTAACTTACCATTTCAATAATACAATTCATAGAATAAGTATAAACCATTACAAATGCCATAAGCTTAATAAAAGCTTAAACAACATCACCAACTCATAAGTTAGTATACTTGTCCATGATACAAATGAAATTAACCATAAGATATATAAATTTCCATATGTACTAACCTCAATTAGTTCATAAATGCTTTCATAAAGTCATGATTCAATCCGTTTGCATACTTACCATTCAGTTCCATTTTCATACCTGTTGAACCATCTAAAATTACGTCGGACACACAGGAAATCTCACACAAAATGTGTCTTTACATATAACCGTAACCTTTCTTTTACATTGATGGTCACACGAGCTGTGAAATGGGCCTGCTCACACGAGTTATGGGTCAGAATGTAAGCTACACGATACTACTCACATGAGCTATGGAGAATCTGTCACAAATGTGGGACTTCAACCATTGGTAGGACTTTCAAAACCCGCGCCCGAAACATGGAACCTCTAATGATATAACATTTGTATCCTAAGAATTCTAAAGGTTCAACCGGGACTCGTTCTCTATCAATTCATCATAGCATTGATACATTTATATATCTTGATTCATTTACATTAAAACAACATAGTAAACATTAAATTTAAACAATATTAAAATGATTATAGTTCATATGAACTTTGTAACATCCCTTATCCATGTTCGACGCTAAAACAAGGTACGAGGCATTACCGGAACATAAACACATGTAATCGTACAAAATCGAGACATAAATTTTTGCATCCAAATTAAAACTTTTCATGTTTCATCATAAAGTCCCTAATATGGGCTTACGAGGCCCAATACATACTTTGAAAGTGGTTCGGGACCAAACTAAGAACTTTTGAAAACTTAAAAAAAAATTCTTGAAAAACAAGGGTACACGCCCTACGCACATGGCCGTGTGGCCAGCCGTGTGGATGAAAGTTATGCTATTTACCAAGCCTTTTTCCATCCTAAACATTTACACACTTATACCAAATTTATCAACACACAATATGGCATTATCATAAACATACAACTTAACCAATAATAACCAACATCCATGGCCTTATACAAAATGAACTATCAAAAGCCAACATTTTAGGCCAAATCAATTATGACACATAACAAAATAACCAAGTCCTATATACATGCCATAATTCAAAATATTGCTTTCAAAATACCAAAAGAGTGTTGATAGTGTGGATAGATCTCCGACGATCTCCGTACCCCAAGCTAGCTTGGTGACACTATAAGACAAGGGAAAGAAAAGAGAGTAAGCATATAGCTTAGTAAGTAGGTATAAAGATAATAAAAAATTTATTAACATGTTTTTAACAATCCTCATAATATGTTCTCAAGATAATACAATCATAATTGCACAAAGTTCTACTATTCACTTATGTTCATATAAAGCTGTCTACGCGAGTCATAGTCACTAAATTATTTATATTATGAGCTAAGGAGTTCCAAATTAAGATCTATTAATTTTCTCTGAAACTAGACTCATGTATCTTTTACCATAAAATTTTTAGAATTTTTGGTTTAGCCAATAAGTATAGTTTATACATTAAAGTCACCCCTGTTCCGCTGTCTGACAGTTCTGACCCATCCTTACTAAAAAATAGTTATCTCCTCGTGTGATATTCAATGATGTTCTTGTTTGTTTATTTTGAAAATATACTCATTACGAATTTTAAGCATATAAATTATAACTCATAATTATTTTTTTACAATTTTTAATGATTTTCCTAAGCCAGAATAGGGGATTCCAAAATCATTCTGACTATGTCACACAAATATTCAAATATCTCAGAATATGACATTCTTTTGCTTATACCGTTCTTTTATATGAAAATAGACTCAATATTCTTTAATTTAATATCTTATTCAACCTCTAGTTCGAATTCCACCATTTTTGGTGATTTTTCAAATTGATACAACTGCTGCTGTCCAAACTATTTTATTGCTAATTTTACTCTATCATGTTTTCTTTGTATTAATTCTCATTTACACACATATAACACTAAAGTATATCCATAGTTAGGCATGCCAGTAGCTAGTCATCATCAAATATTTACAAGTCTTCATTGTAACACTTACTCCATATCAACCTTACCAAAGTTCAATCACATATTGAGCACATTGCTCATGAATATATTCACATGTACCTGTACTTGTTCATCACATAAACACATTCAATTACACTTAGTTATTTTCCCATTGAACACATTGGAATATTATTGCATACATCGAAATTTTGCACATAAGTGCCACACTTGTAGCCAAAGCTACTTCACATCACTTTTCACATAGAGGCTCGTTCTCGAGCTATTCACTTTCACAGGTTTGCTCACACAAGCTGTCGGTCATTCGTTACTACTCAATGCTGCTCACACAAGCTATCAAGTATCCGCAACACATGTCGGCATACCCAGCCACTGGTAGAACTTAAGACTAGCACATTAGTTCACTTAGTCACAATTTTACATAGATTTCACATAGGTCCCTAGTGACATGTCACTTGTATCATATTCTATTCCGAAGGTTCAACCAGGAAATGTCTCACATTTCGATACTTTGTCAATTTCATTCAATATTCAGCCACATCACATAAAATATATCAAACCATAAAAATGTAAGTAAAAACGATGCATTATTTACATACAAACTTACCTCGGTACAAAATGACTAATTTTACGGTTTAGTCTAAAACCTTTTCCTTTCCCCGGTCAAGGTCAATTTCTCATCTTTCTTGATCTATAATAACACATTTAACTCATTTAATACTCACATTATTCAATTTAGTCCAAAAATACACTATGGCAGAATTACATTTTTGCCCTTAAAGTTTCACATATTTACAATTTTGCCCTTAAGCTCGTAAAATGAAAAGCACTTATTTTTCTCAAATCCTAAGCCTAGCCAATTCATATTCCCTCTTATAGTAGCCCATATTTTTCACTAAATAACATTTTCTACACATAATTTTACAACTTTTAAGAATAGGTCATTTTATGCAATTTCATCAAAAATCACTTAGTAAAAGTTGTTTATCACACTTCAAACTTTCATATTCTACCATAAAACATCAGAACACATGCATGTCATCCTTGGCTAAATTTTTAAACATAAACCCTAACTCAATATAATGGTAGAAATAGGTAAACCGAGCTACGAGGATTTAAAAAATATAAAGAACAGTAAAAACGAGGCTAAAACAGACTTACAATCAAGCTTGGAAGCTTGAAAACCCCTAGCTATGTCTTCTTCATGTGAAATTCGGCCAAGGGGTTGAAAATGAGCAAAAATTGGCTTTTAATTTGGGTTTTTAATTCATTTAATCACTAAATTACCAAAATGCCCCTAACTTAAAAATATTCTATTTCACCTATTTCATGTCCATTTTTGTCCAACAAATTAACCAATGGTCTAATTACCTTTTAAAGATCTCCAATTTAAAATTTCATAGCAATTAGGTACCTCTAGCTTCTAGAACTCAAGTTTTGCACTTTTTTACAATTTAGTCCTTTTGACTAAATTGAGTGCCCAAATGTCAAAATTTTCGAACGGAATTTTCATGAAATCATTTTGTAAAATAGTATATCATAAAATATAAGAATATTGAATTTTTTCTCGTCAAATTTGTGGCCTCGAAACCACTGTTCTGACTAGGCCCAAAATCTGGCTGTTACAACTCTCCCCCTTTAGGGATTTTCGTCCTCGATAATCTTACGGGAAAAGAGATTTGGGTACTGTTTTCTCACGACTTCCTTCGGTTCCCACATAGTCTCTTCTACTCCATGTCTTTGCCCTCTTGCATCAACACACAACCAAGACCATTTAATGACGCATCAGTATAAATGACGAACTTTTTCCCCATCTTAGGTTGCACCAAACTGGTGCCTCAATCAATAATGCTTTCAATTTCTTGAAACTTTCCTAACATTTATCGGTCCATTCAAACTTAACATTCTTTTGCAGCAACTTAGTCATAGGAGAGGCAATCATCGAGAATCCCTTGACAAAACGTCTATAATACCCAATTAAACCCAAAAAGCTTCTAACCTCGGATACATTTTTTAGCTGTTTCCCCTCAACAATGGCCGAAATTTTTATCGAATCAACCCAAATACCATCACCTGAAACTATATGTCCCAAAAATTTGACTTCACGTAGCCAAAACTCACTTCTACTGAACTTAGCAAACAATTTCTTTTCTCTCAAAATCTGCAACACAGTTCTTAAGTGTTCGACATGCTCAAACTCATCTTGGGAGTAAATTAGGACGTCATCAATAAACACAACTACAAACTTATCCAAATACAATCGAAAAATCAGGTTCATTAAGTCCATAAAAATAGCTGGAGCATTAGTTAAACCGAAAGGCATCACAAGAAATTCATAGTGTCCATACTGTAAGAGTATGCCCAAAGATCAATCACGAGATGGTTGTGATAACATACTTGATTTATCATGTTTATTAATATAAGGCTTTGCCATTATTATTTCAGTTTTATTTCTATGTGCATAAATAAACTGTTTTATAATAATGTCCTGAGAATAATATGATTATTCTTAAAAGATCCTTAGTCAAGTATTATTGTTGGCTAGGACAATAATAATGCATTAAGACTAACATGTAGTTGATTGATGATAAGGAGTTGTCATTGATATGGAGTGTCAAAATCAATACATGAATGTGTGTGTTAGAGAACAACATATTGGACTGACTCGCTATGAGTATGTTTCTTGGATTATTATGTAATTGTCACAATATTACTCATAGTGATTAATATGTATATGATCCTCATACTTGAGATCATCATCATCCCAACATCGTGAGTTGTATATTTTGATATAGTCAAACGAACATCGTAATTGGTTGTTCTATAAAGACTGATGTTGAATATACCACAATCTATGTAGAGGGATATGGTTGATCAATATAGGATAAGTCCCTCCTACATAATAGGAGTAATATCTCAGGCCACTTGATTAAGTGAGACTAGAAATGCATAGCCATGCTCAAATAAGTTGATATGAGATGTCATACTTATTTGTATATCATAGTCTACTCAAGGTATCAAGAAACATGGGATGGACTATGCAAGTGTGACTATTCCACGACTTGTGTCCATTCCAAAGATATAGGACTTAAGGATTAATGCATGAAAGGTTAATCACAAAAGGTTATGTCGAATCATGACTTCTTGTAACTTAGGTAACAATGATGCATTGCTAGATGCCACTCATTGTTTGTAACATTAGAATCGTTCTAATATTACTGCTAACGTTACAAGAACCTATAAGGTCATTCCCTACAATTGAAATGAACGGAGTAAAACATAGTTGGTATTGTGTCTGGTTGTCACATGAATTAAATTAATTATAGAATTAATTTAATTGTGCAATCAAACTGTTGAACATACTATATGTACAAGGATGTTGTACACATAATCAGAACATAATTTTTCTAATATATGAATTTGGTTCATATATATAAATTTAAATAAATATAGTTTATCGAAATCTTTATTATAATTAATATAATTATAATTTTCGGTTAAACGTTATTATATTTATTTTAATGATGACTATTATGTTCGGATTAATTTTAATGAATTAATATTCATTATAAGATATACCAATTAATACGGAGTTATATATGGCAAGGGTCAAAACCCTAAAGAGCTAATATATAGGCAATCTCGAAACTATGTTAAGGTGGTCTAGCAGCCGTCAAAGCAATAGAATCTCTGAAAAATAGTTTTCTGGGATATTACTGTTTATTGTCAATTGGGTGGACTACGTAGAGGCCGACATCAGTAAAGGTTGCGGCTTGGTTCGATAGTGCTTCAGGATTCCCATTGCCTAGGCGTCGCTGTCTACTCAGATTGAAGTTTCGGTAATTTCGAAACCTTTTATCACCCCGATTCATTCCTTACACATGGATCCATGGTATGGATCACCAAAAAAATTTTATTATTTTAATTTTCCGCTGCGCCTTGGAGGCACCGGCGTTCCTACACATACCTCATTCTGAAAGCAGTTTTTGGCACATTTGACTTTTTAACTCTCAAATGATAGTAACCGGATCTCAAATCGATCTTTGAAAACACTGTCGCCCCTTTCAACTGGTGGAACAAATCATCAATCCTTAGTAACGGATACTTGTTCTTAATAGTCACTTTGTTGAGTTGATGGTAGTCAATACAAAGTCTCAGAGATCCGTCCTTTTTCTTTACAAACAATACGGGAGCACCCAAGGAGAAAAACTTGGTCTCACAAACCCCTTATCTGTCAACTCTTGCAACTGAGCTTTTAATTCTTTCAATTCAGTCAGAGCCATTTCGTAAGGAGCAATCGAGATTGGTGCAGTCCCAGGCAATAAATCAGTAGCAAATTCAATCTCTCTAATCAGAGGCAAACCAGGCAATTCTTTTGGAAATACATTTGAGAATTCACAAACTACCTGCACTAATTCAAGTTTTGACTTAGACATCTCAGTATTCAACACGTATGCAAGATAAGCTTCACACCCTTTTCTCTTGTATTTCTGAGCAAACATGTGCGAAATCACCATAGGCAATTTATTTGATTCATCTGTTTCAACCCAAAGAATCTCACCATTTTCACATTTCAAATCAAAGGCTTTCTATCTACAATTTACCTTGGCATCATGCAATGTTAACCAACCCATACCCAGAATAACATCAAACTCATCAAATGGCAACAACATCAGATTAGCTGAAAAATAGTGACCTTGATTCATCAAAGGGCAATTCTTGTAAACCTTATCAACTAACACATATTTGCCTAAAGGGTTTGACACTTTAATCACAAATTCTGTAAGTTCAACAGGCAAACTCTTAATAGATACTAAATTTACACAAACATAGGAATGAGTAGACCCGGGATCAATCAATGCAATAACATTAGTATCATAGAGAGAAAATGTACCAGTAATCACATTGGGAGATGACGCATCCTCTCGAGTACGTATGGCATAAGCTCTAGCAAGTGCTCTTGCGTTTGACCTCACCACTGAATCTTTCACTACATTTTTACTGCTAGCTCCACTTCCGGCATTTAACTCTACCGGCAGTATTACCCTGTCTAACACTCTAAAATTTTTTTTCCTCAGCCCTCTCAGGACAATCTTTAATATAATACTTTTGGAACCACACTTAAAACAAGCACGACTAACCATATAACACTCGTCGGGGTGCCGTCTGCCACAATGTTGACATTCAGGTCTATTGGATCTAGCATTACCCACACTTGCCATTGAAGTAGCTTGAGTTTTAGAACCCGAATATGAACTCCTATGGTCTCGGTACGAATACCTAGCTGAAACAGTCAATCGAGGATTCATCTCTTTGGACTTCTTTGACTGATATTGGAATAACTTACTCATTGGCCTTTTTCTTACATCTCGGGCCTCAATCACGGCTTTTTTATTTTCTTTGTTCAGCTTTTCGGCTTTGCAAGCTCGATCAACCAGAACCACAAATTCTTTCAGCTCTAAAATCCCAACTAGCAGTCGGATATCCTCGTTCAACCCATCTTCAAATCTCTTACACATAATAGCCTTGGTAGACACACATTTCTGGGCATATTTACTGAGTCTAACAAACTTTCTTTCATATTCTGCCATAGACATTCGGCCCTGCTTTAACTCAGGAAACTCTTTGCATTTTTAATCAATGAACCGTTGGCTTATGTACTTCTTTCTGAATTCCTCTTGGAAGAAATCCCATGTAACCCTTTCTTTCGGAACCACAGACACCAGTGTCTTCCACCAATGATATGCCGAGTCCCTCAATAAATATATAACACACTTTAAACATTCTTCGTGAGTACAAGAAAGTTCATCAAATACCAGAATAGAATTCTCAAGCCAAAACTCTATTTTTTCGGGATCATCATATGTGTTAGCCCTGAATTCTTCAGCCCCTTGCTTTCTGACCCTATCAACCGGAGGCTTAGTCAGTCTTACAATTTTTGTACCTTGAGGAACTATAGGAACCAATTGGGGAATAGGAGGGGGTGGAGGAGGTTGAACATTTGGATTCGCTCGAACAAATTTTGTATACCAATTATTCATCATATGGAGGAAGGCTTCTCGAGCCCCATCTCCCTGACTATGTCTTTCAGGTCTACTATCCACTAGCGCAGTCCCTTGCACAGAGCTGGCGCATTACTCTCTACGTCATCAGCTACAGCTCGACCGGGATCCATTTACTATATAAAAACACAATTTAAATTGTCAGGAGTCATCACACTATCACAGTATATTTATGACATGTATAGCTAGACTTTCACACACACTATGTTAGTTCGAGAATCGACTAAACCATAGCTCTGATACCACTAAAATGTAACACCACTTAACCGTGTTCGACGACGGAACAGGGTACGAGGCATTACCGAAACATAAACACATGTAATCATACAAAACCGAGACATAAATTTTTGCATCCAAATTAAAAAATTTCATGTTTCATCATAAAGTCCCAAATATGGGCTTACAAGACCCAATACATACTTTGAAAGTGGTTCGGGACCAAACCAAGAACTTTTGAAAACTTTAAAAAATTTCTTGAAAAACAAGAGCACACGCCCTGAGCACATGGCCATGTGGCCAGCCGTGTTAGACTATTTACCAAGCCTTTTTTCATCCAAAACATCTACACACTTATACCAAATTTATCAACACACAATATGGCATTATCATAAACATACAACTTAACCAATAATAGCCAACATCCATAGCCTTATACAAAATGAACTATCAAATAACATAGGCAAACATTTTAGGCCAAATCAATTATGACACATAAAAAATAACCAAGTCCTATATACATGTCATAATTCAAAATATTGCTTTCAAAATACCAAAAGAGTGTTGATAGTGTGGATGGATCTCTAACGATCTCCGTACCCCGAGTTAGCTTGGTGACACTATAAGACAAGGGAAAGAAAAGAGAGTAAGCATATAGCATAGTAAGTAGGTATATAGATAATAAACAATTTATTAACATGCTTTTAACAATCCTCATAATATGTTCTCAAGATAATACAATCATAATTGAATAAAGTTCCACTATTCACTTATGTTCATATCAAGCTGTCTATACAAGTCATAGTCACTAAATTATTTATATCTTAAGCTACGGAACTCCAAAATAATATTTTTTTAATTTTTCCTGAAACTAGAGTCATGTATCTTCTTACCATAAAATTTCAAAATTTTTTGTTTAGCCAATAAGTATATTTTATACATTAAAGTCACCCATGTTCTGCTGTCCAACAATTCTGACACCTCTTCACTAAAAATTAATTATCTCCTCATACAGGATTCGGATGATGTTTCTGTTTGTTTATTTTGAAAATAGACTCATTAAGGATTTTAAGAATATAAATTATAACCCATAATTATTTTTTTACAACTTTTAATGATTTTCCCAAATCAAAATAAAGGATTCCAAAATCATTCTGACTCTATCTGACAAAAATTCAAATATCTTAGAATATGAAATTATTTTGCTAATACTATTTCTTTTATATGAAAATAGACTCAATAAGCTTTAATTTCATATCTTATTCAATCTATAATTCAATTTCCACCATTTTTGGTGATATTTCAAAGTGATACAACTACTGCTGTCCAAACTGTTTTATTGCTAATTTTACTGTATCATGTTTTCTTTGTATTAATTCTCATTTACACACATACAACACTAAAGTATATCCATAGTTAGGCATGCCAATAGCTAATCATCATCAAATATTTACAAGTCTTCATTATAACACTTATTCCATATCAACCTTACCAAAGTTCGATCACATATCGAGCACATTATTCATGAATATATACACATGTACCTGCACTTGTTCATCACATAATCACATTCAATTACACTTAGTCATTTTCCCGTTGAACACATCAGAATATTATAGGATACATTTGAAGTTTGCACATAAGTTCCACACTTGTAGCCAAAGCTACTTCACATCACTTTTCACATGGAGGCTCATTCTGAAGCTATTCATTTTCACTGGTCTGCTCACACAAGCTGTCGGTCATTCGTTACTACTCAGTGCTGCTCACATAAGTTGTCAGGTATCTGCAACACATGCCGGTATACCCAGCCACTGGTATAACTTAAGACCAGCACCCAGATTCATTTAGTCACAATTTCACATAGATTTTATATAGGTCCCTAGTGACATGTCACTTGTATCCTATTCTATTCCTAAGGTTCAACCGAGAAATTTCTCATATTTCGATACTTTGTCAATTTCATTCAATATTCAGCCACATCTCATAAAATATATCAAAACATAACAACATAAGTAAAAACGATGCATTGTGTACATACAAACTTACCTCGGTACAAAATGATTAATTTTGCGGTTTAGTCCAAAACCTTTTCCTTTCCCCGATCAAGGTCAATTCCTCATCTTTCTTGATCTATAATAACACATTTAACTTATTTAATACTATCATTATTCAATTCAGTCCAAAAATCACTTTATGGCAAAAATTACATTTTTGCCCCTAATGTTTCAGATATTTACAATTTTACCTCTGAGCTCATAAAATAAAAAGAACTTACTTTTCTCAAATCCTAGGCTAGCCGATTCATATTCCCTCTTATAGGAGCCCACATTTTTCACTAAATAACATTTTCTAAACATAATTTTACAACTTTTACAAATAGGTCCTTTTATGCAATTTCATTAAAAATCACTTAGTAAAAGTTGTTTAACACACTTCAAACTTTCATATTCTACCATAAAACATCAAAACACATGCATGTCATCCATGGGTAAATTTTTAAACACAAACCCCAGCTCAAAATAATGGTAGAAATAGGTAAGCCAAGCTACAAGGATTTTAAAAATGTAAAGAACATTAAAAACGAGGCTAAAATGGACTTACAATTGAGCTTGGAAGCTTGAGAAACCCTAGCTATGTCTTCCTCATGTGAAATTCATCTGAGGGGTTGAAGATGAGCAAAAATTGGCTTTTAATTTGGCTTTTTAATTCATTTAATTACCAAATTACTAAAATGCCCTTAACTTAAAAATATTCTATTTCATCTATTTCATGTCCATTTTTGTCCAACAAATTAACCAATGGTCTAATTACCCTTTAGGACATCAAATTTAAAATTTCATAGCAATTAGACACCTCTAGCTTCTAGAACTCAAGTTTTGCACTTTTTACAATTTAGTCCTTTTGAATAAATTGAGTGCCCAAACATCAAAATTTTCAAACGAAATTTTCATGAAATCATTCCGTAAAACTATAGATCATCAAAATATAAGAATATTAAATTTTTCCTCATCGAATTTGTGGCCCCGAAACCACTGTTCTGACTAGGCCCAAAATCGGGCTATTACAAACTTACCTCAATAACTATGGCGTAGAAATAAAATCGAGTTAGTCTAAAGCTTTTGCTTTTCCTCAATTTATATCCAACTGTAGTTTATATTGATCTAAACAAATATTTTCATTCAATTAAGTACTTATAGAATTCAATTAAATCCATAGTTTATATTTATGCAAAATTACCAATTTGCCCCTAATATTTTAACTTTTCACAATTTAGTCCTTAAGCTCATAATTTAAAATTCAACCATTTTAATCCTCCATACTAGCTAGCCAAATTTCATAGGGACTTATACCAACTCACTTAAACCAACATTTCATAATTTTAACATGAAATTTTACTAATTTCACAAATAAATCCCTAAATGCTATTTCACCAAAAAATCACTTCAACAAATATGTTTTTTCACAACCAGGATTCATAATCTAACAGCTAACATCAATACTCATTCAAAAACATTCATGGCAAGTCTGTAACACCCTAAAATTTTGGGGTTAGAAGTTTTGAGTTTTGTGGTTAGGGAAGTGAGAAGGTTGCGCTATTGTGTTTAGTTACGCGTTTAAGTGTTAGAATAGGCCTATTGGTCTGATGGTTAGTTGTGTGTTGGTGAATCTCTAGGTCACGTGTTCGAACCTCTATGTGTGTGTTTTGGAGAAATATTTTTATTTTGTTAAATAGTAAACTTGTTTTAAGTTTATTTTTATTATTTTATTATTTTATTATTTTTTTGGTGACTGTTCTCTTTTCACATTCCCCTTTCCTCTCCCTCTCTTTTGTTTTCCTTTTATTCTCTTTCTTTTCATTAAAAATAGTTTTGCTTATGGATTTTGGAAAGCTTCATTCTTTGTCGTCGAGTCGACATCTAGACATCTTGGATCGCGAATCAAGTGTGGGTCCATATCTTTTCTAATTTATTTTTGAATTCCCAATTTGACTCTGTGAAAATTTGCATCTTATGTTTGTGTTCGTAAGTTAGTCATTTACAATGTTGTACCACTATTTTCATGCTTTGAATTTGTTTGATTTAGTACAATTTTGAGTGATTGAGGGTTGGGAAGTGCTTCGAGGGTGAAAGCATGATTTTTTTGGGCTTTTTTCGATATGGTTTCATGACCACACCGTTGGTCACATGGGCATGTGCCCCTACACAGGCAGTTTACATGGCTGTCTGCATCTAGGAATTAGGGTTTTTAGGAAGGATTAGGTACCACACAGCCTGGCCACAGGGTTGTGTAGCTGATTTGGGGAATTTAGTCAATTTTCACACAGCCATGTCCCCTAGGAAAACGGGCGTGTGGGTTTGGGAATTAGGGGTTTTAGTGTGGCTAATTTGGGAATTTAGGGTTTCTACATAGGCGTGTGTTTTGTACACATAGCCGTGTCTAGTAGACACACGAACATATGAGACCCTCACACGGTCATGTCTGCCCTACACTCTTTTTAGTACAAATGGACATAGAGTTACATGGTCTGTTCGCACAGTGATGTCTCTGGCCCACACGGCCATGTTCCTCCACCCACACGGGTGTATTAACCTCCCACATGGGTGTGTTGACCCCCCACTTGGTCTAGGCATTTCCACACGGCCAGGGCACACAGTCATGTGGTCCTAATTCACCAATTTTAGTTCTGTGTATGTTTGTAATCTGAAAAGGTGTCTGTGTGTTCTGACCCTTCGCTAGGCTTTATTGAGGGTAGTTAAGAATCTAATCTGAGCTTCGGCTTATGTGTTATTTGTGTCTGTTGTGTGAGATGTCTGACTCTAAACCCGGTTAGCTGGGTGTGTCGGCACATCTATTTCTGTCTGATTGTCTGTTAATGTGTTCATTGTTTCTGTGAATTGTAAGCATACATGCACTTGCATAAAAATATTTTTGGAATAGTTGTGAAGAGAAGGGAGACTAAATTTGATCTGATCTGGTAGTTCAAGCTGCATGTTTGTACAGCAGACTACTGTATTGCACTGTACAACATATACGTTAGCATTGCTTTGTATTATTATCTGATCTGATAGTTCAAACCGCATGTTTGTAAAGTGGACTACCACATTGCATTGTACAACATATACGTTAGCTACTGTGTATTATTATCTGATTTGGCAGTTCAAACTGCATGTCTGTATAGCGAATTACTGCATTGCACTATACTTCACATATGCCAGCTCTGCCACGTATAAATATCTAGGTGGCTCAGCCCACATACATGGAGTGTAGGCTTGGATGGGCCTTTCAAGGTCTTATGTGGTGGGTTTCGTTGGATGAGCTTAAATAGCTCTTTTGGGGTGTGATCGAGGGACGGAGAGGTGTTTTGGCTGGACGGGTAGGTTTTTATTATCTGATTGCATTCAAACGCATCTGTTAGAGTGTTCTAAGTTTGAGATTATCTAGTTGTTTTCTGTCTGACTGAATAACACTTGTGACTGTGTGTCTGTGTGTGACTTGGTGTGCTTGAGTTGTTTCATTATGTTGGGATGTTGGTTCTGAGTTTGTTTTCTATTTCTGCGTATCTCTATAAGTACTTTTTGTTATTAAACTACTGTTTGGCTTCTAATATGTAATTCCATTGTTAGTCACGTTTTGATCTCACACTGAGCTTATGTAGCTCACCCCCTTAGTGTTTCCCCTTTCAAGTACATTTACGTGTTCTAAAGTTAGACTCGGTATGTGGAAGTCTCGTAAGCATTTGTTTCCTTAAAGAGAGGCTATTAAGGTGTTTTTTGTAAATTTGAATTCTTAATAAATGGTTTTTTACTATAAATTCTATTTTAAACATTGTGGTATAAGTCTTGGATTTTACGCACGTAAGCATTATTTGGATTGAATTTTGAGCAATAACAGGGATTTGATAACTGAAAATTTTACATAACCTAAATATTGTTTGTTTTCTTACTTGTTCAATCAAAAATTTTTCTACTATCACTTCAGTGATCAATGTAACCTCCGGGATTCAGTCTAAACTTCTAGGCAGGGTATTGGGGCGTTACAAAGTCCCTCAACCATTAACAGATTTACAAATTAACCCCTAGGCTAGTTAGATTAAGCTAAAATGAACTCAAAAATATAAAAATCATTAAGAATGGGGCTCGAAATAACTTACATGCAAGAAAACAAGCTTGGCCAAACCTATCTTTCTCATTGAATGGCTAAAATCGATTCTAGCGTGAAGAAAACAAGATGATATCTTGTTACCTTTTAATTTACTTAACACTTAATTGTTAATTTACCAAATTAACCTTCTAAAATAATTAAAATTTCATTAAAACCATGTCTATGAACATCTACTAACACATTAAATGGTATAATTACCATCCAAGTCCTTTAGTTTAAGATTTCATAGCCATTGGACCCCTTTAACTACTAGAACTCAACTTTTACACTCTTTATGATTTAGCCTTTTTTACCTAATTAACTATTTAAACATCAAAATTTCTTAACAAAATTTTAATACGATCTTAATATAATCTCGTAGACATTAAATAAATACTAAAATATTAATTTACTCGTCAAAATTGTGGTCCCAAAATCATTGTTTTCAACACCACTGTAAATAGGTTGTTACAACTCTCCCCCTAAAGGAATTTTCATCCCCGAAAATCTTACCAGAAAATAGGTTCAGGTATTGCACTTTCATAGCTTTTTCTAGTTCCCAAGTAGCTTCTTCCATTCTGTGACGTTGCCTGAGAAATTTAACTAAAGCTATAATTTTATTTCTTAACTCTTTAACTTCACGAGATAATATTTTGATCGGTTCTTCACTGTACGACATATCTGGTTGAATCTCAACGTCTATAGGTGAGATCACATGAGAAGGGTCTAATCGATACCACTGTAACATCGATACGTTAAATACATTATGGAATTTCTCTAGCTCTAACGGTAAGGCCAAATGATAAGCCATTAGTTCAGTCCTTTCAATGATCTTATACGGCCCAAAGAATCGCAGACTAAGCTTTCCTTTTCGACCAAAACGGAGAACTTTTCTCCAAAGTGACACTTTTAGAAATACTCTATCGCTGACTTGAAATTCTATATCTTTTCTTTTCAAATCTGCATAAGATTTCTGATGATCAGAAGTAGCTTTCAAACTGTCACGTATTACTTTAACTTTTTCTTTAGTTTCTCGAATTAAATCAACACCAAATAGCTTTTTCTCACTCAACTCAGTTTAGTATAATAGAGTTTGACATTTCTGACCATACAAAGCTTCATACGGTGCCATCTTAATGCTCGTCTAATAACTGTTATTGTAGGAAAATTCAACCAACGGAAGAAATTTCTCCCAGTTACCTTTGAACTCTAAAACACAACATCAAGGCATATCTTTGTGTACCTGAATTACTCACTCAGACTGACCATTGGTCTGTGGATGAAATGTTGTACTGAAATGCAATTGAGTACCCAAAGCTTCATTTAATTTACTCCAGAATTGAGAAGTAAACTATGGATCTCTATCAGAGATAATAGACATCGACACACCATGCAGTCTAACTATCTCAAAACGTACAATTCTACCGACTTTTCGAGTGAATAATCTGTACGTACTAGAATGAAATGTGCGGATTTAGTTAATTGATCAACAACCCAGACATCATCTTTCTTTCATGGAGATAGAGGCAATCTCGATATAAAATCCATCATAACTCATTCCCATTTTCACTCTGGAATCATCACAGGCTGTAATAAACTAGAAGATGCCTGATGCTCGGCTTTAACTTGCTGACAGATAAAACATTTCGATACAAACTCTGAAATCTCTCATTTCTTTTTTGGCCACCAGTACATTTTTTTCATATCACCATACATTTTTTTTCTATCAGGATGAATCGATAAATGACTGCTGCGAGCTTCTTGTAAAATCCACTAAATAACATTATAATTCCTCGGAACATATATTCTATTTCTAGAGTACAAACTACCGTCTGAATTAACATGAAAGTCCGAATTAGATGTCGACTCAATCTATTTTCATTTGGCAATCAATTCGGAATCAATTTTCTGAGCTTTGCAAATCTGTTACAAAAATGTCGGTCTAGATTTTAATTCAGCTATAAAAGAACCATCACCAATCAATGTCAGCTGAGTGTTCATAGCTCGCAAGGTAGATAGAGATTTTTTACTTAAAGCATCAACAACAACATTAGTTTTTCCTAAATAATAGTCGATGATCAAATTGTAATCTTTCAACAGCTCCAACCATCTACGTTGTCCCAAATTTAGCTTTTTCTATTCCATCAAATACTTCAGGCTTTTATGATCTGTGAAGATATGACATTTTTCTTCGTGCAAATGGTGTTGCTAAATCTTCCAAGCAAAGCAGCAAGCTCTAAATCATGAGTCGGGTAATTTTTCTCGTATGGTTTCAACTATCGGGAAGCATAAGCTACCACTTTGCCTTCTTGCATCAACATACAACCCAAACCGTTTCGTAAAGCATCACTATAAATCACAAATTCCTTATCAGACTTTGGTTAAACTAACACAGGGGCTTCGGTCAACAACACTTTCAACTGATCAAAGCTTTGTTGACACTTTTCAGACCATTCGAACTTGACATCTTTCTAAAGCAGTTTTGTCAACGGCGTAGCAATCATCTAAAATCCTTTAACAAATCTCAAATAATATTTGGCTAAACCTAGAAAACTTCTAATTTTTGAAACATTTGTCGAAGGCTTCCAGTTGACTATAGCTGAAATTTTACTCGGGTAAACCCTAATATCATTTGCCAATACAACGTGTACTAGAAATCTCACTTCTCAGAGACAGAACTCACATTTGCTACATTTAGTAAACAACTGTTTCTTGCGCAAAGTGTAACACCCATAACCCGTATCTGTCGCCGGAACAGGGTTACGAGGTATTACTTAGCAAAGTACAACTTCCGGACATTTAAGCATGCACATGTGAAATAAATTCTTTATTCACTATGCAAGAACGTATATCACCGAATTTAAAACATTTTAGATTACATAAAATCACAAAAATGCAACTATAATTCTTTATAGGGTGGCCGAATGTAAGCATAGAAATAATACAACTCATAACTTAACATTCATCATCAAATATACATGCAACCTGTTTATAAACATTGACTAATCAAACTTACTTATAAGTTAATGCATTTAAATAACCTAGAATGTCATATAACAAATACTCATTAGTTAAAGCACAAATAATAAAGTCACTTACCAACTTGCATTATTTCATCTTTTTAAACATAAACATATAGTACTATTCATTTGGTCACCTAATCAAACATTTCACTTAATGATTCAATAATCATCTCAAACACCGAATATATAAATATATCATAACCAAATATGTCAACCACAACTAACATATCAACCACATCATTAAATCAAACCGTAAATTCATACTTAACCAAATGACCAAGCCATTTTCGCATGGCTTGAATATATTTATACATTCAAAATGTAACTTGTTTTCAAAAGAGTTTAGCCTATACATGCCATCGTTTGAAATATGAATTTTTTCTTTAAAGTACTGAAATAAAGACGATAATATGGATGACTTCGATATTGATCCCCGAGCTCGTAACATTCAGCCAAAAATCTATAAAACAGAATAACGGAAGCACTCAAAGTAAGCTAATTAGCTTAGTAAGTATTAAGTAATTAAACATTTCCATTAAATAATCAAATCATTTCATAAGCCAAATAGTACCATTAAATATACTTTAACTCAAATAAATTAACTTGGCCAAATATTCAAGGTCAATTATATCATCACATGTAACCTAATGTTCACGTTCAATAAAACATCTCATATGGCCGAATATACAAATTCAATATAATCACACATGTAACCAATATACAAGTTCAATATAGGCTCACATGTAATTTAATACACAAGTTCAATATAACCTCACATGTACTTACCTATGTGGCCAAATATAGAAGTCATTTAGATAAACTTTCTTACTCACTTCCCACACCAATGCGAAGTCTTATTGACAAAGACTTGAAATAAATCACCGGTATAAAACCTGCTAGGCATGAGCCTAAATTCATCACCGGCACAAGGCCTGCTAGACTTTAAGTCTGATACTTATTCACCGAAATTACGCCTGCTAGGCTCGAAGCCCATTAATAATCACCAGCTTTAAGCTTGCTAGGCCAAAGGCCTGAATAACACAATTCGATAATTAATTCACAAAGTTCCATATACCTCAATTCGTATACTTCTAATTTTTTTTCCACATAACACATATACAAATTAAACTTAACATCACTCGAACATAACACCAACCAAACGTTTATTCATTTCAAAATATATCAATCCTTTACTTCCATATCAAAAGTTTACTTTTCGGTCATAAATCATAATAGACATTTAACTTCATTTCATACTTACATTTGACCATAAATCATATCTACTATTTTCCTTTCAAATCATCCTCACATTCGGCCTTATGCCCATATATATGCAATGTAAGTTAAATATTCATGATGCATTATGTTATATACAAATATAACCAATGTTTAATTACTTAAACTTACCTCAGATATGGTCGAACAACTACGGATCGGCTATTCAACTACTTTCGCCTTCCCCCTATCCGAATTTGGTGCTCTTTGTTCTTGAGCTAAATTAAACAAATCAACTTGTTTAATCACTTAACCGAATTATTTTCATTTGAACTTCACACATTTAATTTCATCAATAAATCTCAAAACGCAGCAACCAAAATGAGTTTAACTCATAATTAAATCAAAAATAGAACTCACGGCCAATCCTATCAAGATATGCAAACAAACAAAGTTCACTTACTTCAATTTACCTCATGACCGAATATTACTTAGCTTAATTAAACAAAAAATCTAGTTTTATCAACTATACAACCGAAAGCATTTAGACCATTTTTAACCAACAACAAGCTATAATCGAAATTATCAAACATAACCATGGCCGAACATAACCTCAACAAGATAGCACTTAATTCAACCAAATTTGTCTTAAAAATTTTACGTTGGACAGCATGTATAATCCCAACAAGACAGCACTTAATTCAACCAAATTTGTCTTAACATTTTCGTATTGGGCAGCATGTAAAACCTCAATCGGACATACATTTAATTTATACCAATTTGGACAGCAACAAAAATTTTTTTTAATAACATAATTAATCAAGGAAATTAAAGCTCAATTTACCATCTTTATATAAATATATCACCTAATTTACTAATTTCAAAGCTCACTTTAACAATTACCAAAAATTATAAAATTTTCCTAATTTGCTACTCTATGGCCGAATGCTTCTTAGACAATACATTCACATTTTTAAAAAAAAAAAATAACAAGTTCCTACACATCCTACCATCATTTCCCAATTTTCAAACATCCAAAACATCAACCATCTTATACACATCTTCCATGGCCGAATGTAACAACATCCTCCATTCATAAAATTAACACATGGGCTTTAAACACAACTTAACAACTAACTCAAAAACACCAAATTTAATGAAAACCAAGTTGAAAGCTCACCTTAATTTTGACTTGAGCTATGCCGAAATCCCCATTCCTTTTCTTTTCTTTTTTCTTTTTATTAACCGGCCATGCAAAGAAGAAATAAACAAATGGCTTTCTAATTTTCTTTTATCTTTTATTATAAATGCTTTTATTATTAAACTATACTTTAATCTATATATTAACGATAATATAAAAGCTTATATTATAGTCCACTACCGTCCACTTCTTTATAAAATGGATTTATTTCCCTTTAAGGACTCCACCTTATAAAGACAATAGCAAATTAGCACTTTAATAAATAGTTAGCAACTTTTATAACTTACGCAGTTAAACCCTTTTTCTAAATCAAACGTCCAAACAACAAAATTAAGTCACGAAATTTTCACACATACAAATTCACATCAATTAAACACATAAAATAATATTAAAACATTTTTCTGACTCAGATTCGTGGTCCCGAAACCACCGTTCCGATTAAGGTCTAAAACAGGCTGTCACATAAAGTCTGCAAAACTATTCTCAAATTCTAGGCATGTTATGTTTCATCTCGAGAATAGATGTAACGCCCTGATTTTCGGGATTTTTCGGGTTTTGTGAATTTCTAGTGAAATTTTAAAATTTTGGTGTTCTGAAGGTTGAAAATGTATGTACATGTGTTAGTGGGCCTTTAGAAGGCCCAAGCTTAAGTTAAAACCCGGTAAAATCTTAAGTTGGATTTTCAAGTGAAAGGGGACTTGGTTAAGTGGGCCTTTAAGAAAAATCGTGTAAAATATGTCACAAAGGGAGCCTTGGTAGAGTGGCAAGGTGGCGCCACTAAGCTCCTAAAAAAGTGGCGCCTAAGTGGGTATGCAAGGACAAGGGTTCGAGTTACAAGGTAAGCATAGTGTTTTTTTTTTTTAATTTTTAAAGCATGAGCCTAATTTAAGTGGGAATTCGGCAAGGGGCTTCAGGGACTTGGGCCAATGTTTTAGGGGAATTATTAGGGTTTTGTCTTTTTCTATTTTCTGTCATGAGAGTTAGGGTTAGCCACCTTAGGTGTTATTATTCTCTTTTCAGTAAAAAAAAAAGCCGAAATTGGCCTCCCTAAGAGTATCTAGCCGATTTCTTCTTCTTCTTCCTCTCTATCATTGCTTTTCTTCTTTTCTTTTTACTCTGTTGATCTTCCCCTTAGCCGAACACTCTATCATACTTAGATCTGCAATTTCTTTCGATTCTATCCCTCCAAAAATAGCCATAGCCGATTGCTCAAAGTGCCAGAAATCCCGAAAACTGCTTTCTTTTTTGCCAATTTCTTGTAAGCCGAATTACCCCTATTCTTTTCACTTGTTGTGGCCGATTACTACATTCCCTTGAGCCACTTCATTGTCGACACCATCACCCAAACTCACAGCTCAAATCGCCATCTTCTTCTCTAGTTGAAAAGCCGAAATCACCATTAGTGTAGGGAGATAGCTAGCCGAAAATTTCAGATCTCATAGTTAAGGGTTCTACTAGCGTTCAAGGGGCAGATTTGCATCAGATCTGTGTAGGAATCGAAGAGAAATCATTGGTAAGTGTTTAATACCTCAGATCTGTTCAATATTTCATGTGTTGGAAAAGCCGAAAGTCCCTAAAGTTGGGGACTTTGCCGATTTGGACTTTTAGTAAATCAAGTGGTGTTTTTCTTTGTTCTTTGAGTGATAGTTGCGAAGGAGGCGAGCAAGTGAGGCAGTAAAGGCATCGGAATCATCAGATCTAGATCTAAAGCGATCTAAATCGGTAAAGGTAAGATTTTTAGGCCATTAAGGGGTGTGGCCGAATGTGGTAAAGGATTGTAGCTTTGGTTTTTCGTAGATCTATGGATTAATCAATTAGATTTTGGGTTGTAGGAACTGTCGCATAGGAGATCTCGTTGGTGAAACCGCAAAACGGTGTGTGATTCTGAACCCCTTCATTGTGCATGTTGGCAAATGCCAAAAAGCCGAAATGCCGAAGATTGGGCATTTCGAGGGCTTGTGAGAGTGCGAACACTCACAAGTTGGTAGGGAAACTTTGGATATGAAGTCGGTACTGAAGGGGGAGTTAGCCACGAAATTTTGGGCGTTACGGTAAGTTGGGGCCTCGGTGGGCCGAGTATGGGCCCAATGGGCCATTTGGGCCCATTTAGGTAAAAATGGGTTTAAGGGTAATAAAATGAACTGTAGGCGTAAGAACAGCTAAAACAAGGTAACTAAATATGAAATTTGGACTAAACAGGCCTAATGGGCTAATTGACGAAATAGGGCTCATTAGGGGTTTTAGGGCTTAAGAGCTAAAACAATTAAACTATGTTAACCGAATTTCTGTAACGACTATGGGATTAGTAGAGACTGTAATAAGCATAAAAACTGTAATATGAGAGCAAAATTACTGAAATACCCTTAGGGTGAGAAATTACTGTTTTGCCCTTAGGTAGAAAATTACCGTTATACCCCTAGGGCTAAAAACCGACTAAATTGTTTGACATGACTATTATTGTTACTGCATATCATGATGTATGTATGTTTGATGCATGGGGTTTGGGTTTGATATTGGAGGAAGTGTGAGTGGCACTGCCACGTTACTGAAAGGGGCTATGCCTCGTATTGTTACTGAATGGGGCTTTGCCTCGTATACTGTTTATCTGAGCAGCCATGCTGCAACTGTGGTGTGTGGGCTGGGTGGGTCGAGTTATTCCCCACATGGTGTGTTGGCTGGTACGGGTGGTGTGTAGCGGTTGGTGGGTTGAGTAGTCTCCCCAATTGGGTTGCATTCATATTGTTATACTGTACTGTTCTGTTATGGGCCTATGGGCCAAACTATTATCTGAATAGGGCTTCGGCCCAGTATCTGTAATCTGAATAGGGCTTCGGCCCAGTATTCGACTGAAACTGGCTAGGGCTCAGGTCTAGTGGGCTCGAGCCGATGTGGGCTTTGGATGGGTTCTGCACACACTGAGTTTTCCCAAACTCACCCCTCTCTTTCCATCCTTGCAGGTGAGCCCTAGATCGTGACTTGGTTGCTGGGAGGGATTCAGAGTGGCCACGAAGACTGAACTCGTATTTTAATTGGTTTATTAATTTAATTATTATTTTTTTTACTATTGGTTTTATTTCGCTATGGGTTGTAATAAGGCCACTTTATCTGTTTTTACTTGGGACTTTCAACTATTCTATTTCATCCATAATTACGCACTGTTTTCGAAAATTAAACAAATGTTTTCTTAACCAACCTGTTATTACAAGAGACTAAGTAAGATAATAAGGTTAAAGTGAACCGCTTAACAAATGAAATAGGGATTAAGTTGAGTAGTTATTAAAACAAGGATTTTCAAAATAGAAAACCAAGCGTTGCTTTCCAAAACACACCATCGGACTTAGTAAATAAGGCGGCGTAGGATAGTATAGGTGATGTAGCCCACCGGACACGGCCATAACGTCTGGGTCGGGTTCGGGGTGTTACAATAGACCAAAATGTCATTAATGAACACAACAACAAATCTATCTAGGTACAACCTAAATATTATGTTCATCAAATCCATAAATCAGCAGGTGCATTGGTCAAACCAAAAGGGATAACAAGAAATTCATAATGTCCGTACCTGATTCTAAAAGAAGTTTTCAGCACATCTGAATTTTTAACATGTAACTAATAATATCTAGAATGAAGATCAATCTTTGAAAATAGTGTCGACCTTTCATCTAATCAAACAAATCATTAATACGTAGAAAGGGATATTTGTTCTTGATTGTGACTTTGTTAAGTTGTCGACAGTTGATGCATAACTGCATTGACCTGTCTTTTTTCTTGACAAACAATACAAGAGCACCCTAAGGAGAAAAACTAGGTCGAGCAAAACCTTTATCTTCCAAATCTTACAACTGTGCTTTCAACTCTTTTAAGTCTATAAGTGTCATTCTATACGGAGCTATCGATATCAAAGAAGTCATCGGTACTAACTCAATAGCAAATTCAACATCTCTAACTGGCGGTAACATTGGTAACTCTTCTAGAAACACATCTGAGAATTCACATATAGTTGGAACTAATACTAATTTAAACTCTGAAGCCTTGGAATCAAATATATATGCTAAATACGCCTCGCATCCCTTTCTAGCATATTTTTCTACCAACATAGTTGAAATCACATTAGATGTACCATCAAATCTATCTGGTTCAACTTGGATCCTTTTATCGTTCTGACATTTCAACATAATATGCTTTCGTCTACAGTTCACACTAGCATCATGCAGAGTTAACCAGTCCATACCCAAAATCGCATCAAATTCATCGAATGGTAACAACATCAAATGAGCCGAAAAGTTGCAATCTTGAATCATCAAATGATAGCTTTTGCAGACTTTATCAACTAACACATACTGACCAAAAGGATTCATTACTTTAACTACAATTTCAGTAGACTCAAAAGGTATTTTCTTATCCAACATTGAAGTCATACATACATATGAGTGCGTTGACCCCGGGTCAATCAAAGCATTAACATTAGTATCAAAGATAGAAAATGCACTAGTGATCACATCAAGTGCTGAAGCTTCCTCTCGAAATCGCATAAGCCCTAGCTGGTGCCCATGCCTCAAATCTAACAGCAGAATCTTTCATTCCACTTCGACTGTTACCAGCATTTCTACAATTTCTGGGTGGTCTCCCTCTTGTAGTTGTGTTTCTAGAATGAATGTTCCGAGCTTTCTCTTTATCTGATCTTTCAGGGTAGTCTCTAAGAAAATGGTCGTAAGAACCACATTTGAAACACAACCCGTCTCTCAATCTGCACTCCCCAAAATGTCGTCTAATGCATTGTTGACATTTAGGTTTGTTATTTCAGACACTACCCACACTCGCTATAGATGTAGCTTGAGGTCTCAAACTCAAATGTTGCTTTCCTTTATCTCTGCCTGAAAATCCCACTGTAGCTGATGTACAACTATGAAATTATGAAATTCCTTTAGTTTCTTCGATGGAGAAGAAAATGACTTTTCCATAGGTCATTTACACGTATCACGAGCTTCAAAATCTGCTTTTCTTTTAGCTTTATTGAGTTCTTTGGCTTTATCTGCTCGATCCACTAAAACCACAAATTTTTTCAATTCCAGAATTCCAACTAATAGCTTAATGTCTTCATTTAAACTATCTTCAAACATGGTACACATAACAACCTCTAATGGTATGCATTCCTGAGAATATTTGTTGAGTTGCACAAACTCTCTTTTATACTCAACTACTATAATACGACTCTATTTCAATTTGAGAAATTTTTTTTTTCTTGTTGAGAAACCGCTGGCTAACATATTTCTTTCTAATTATGTTTGAAATAGATCCCATTTTGCACGATCTTTCGGTACTACTGCAATCAATGTATTCCACCACTAATATGATGAGTCTTTCAATAGAGATACCACACATTTTAAACATTCGACAGGTGTACAAGATAATTTATCGAAAACCTTCATAGTGTTTTCTAACCAGAACTCAGCTTTTTCAAGATCGTCTTCAGCTATACCATGGAACTTTTCAGCCTAATATTTATAAATTTTATCAACTAGAGGCTTACTTGCACACATTTGTTCCAAACCTTAAGGAATGATAGGGATAGGTTGGGTACAAGAGGGGTAGAAGCCGTTAAGCCATCGGATTCGTTCTAACGAACTTGAAAAACCACTCAAACATCATATGAAAGAAGGCTTCTTTCGCCTCACTTCCCCGGCCCTTAGCTATGGGCCCACTATCAGAACTAGTTGTTTCATGAATGAAGGCTTGCGTGTTACTTTTAATCTCATCAAAATAAGCTCATTTGGATGACATTTTATCTATACGAAAACAAAGTTCGAGTTGAATAAGGAGATACCACACTTTCACATGTTATATAATGACATGTATTTCTAGACTCCATACATGCTACGTTTAGTTTGAGAATCAACTAAACCGTAGCACTGATACCACAAAATGTAACACCCCGAACCTGTCTTTGTCGCTAGTGTAACACCCCTTACCCATGTCCAACGCAGGAATAGGGTACGAGGCATAACCGCACAATAACATATACAACCAATCATTTCCGAGTCACCAACTTCCAATTTAAAATTAAAAACTTTCATTCATAGACCAATTGTCCCTATTACAGGCCTATGACGCCCAAAACGTACTTCGGTGGCGGTCTGAGACCAAATCGAGAACTTTAGAAAATTTTAAAAAATTTTATGCAAAACAGGGCACATAATCATGTGGTATAAGGACACGCCTATGTGGGCAAGCAGTGTGGTCACACACGTCCACATCCCCAGCCCGTGCAGATTTACTTTTCATTTTGAACCTACAGGGGTTTTCACACGGTCGAGCACACGCCCGTGTCTTAGACCGTGTCCTTCACATGGTCGAGACACATGCACGTGTCTCTGCCGGTGTCCAAAAACCTGGATATTCTATTTATGACGTTAGCATACATTTTAGGTCACATAGCCAAGGCACACGCCCGTGTGTTAGCCCGTGTGGCGTACTCAATTTTTCACAAATTGCATGCAGGGTACACATGGCCAGACTACACGCCCATAGGACAGACTGTGTGTCACACACGACCTAAACACACCTCCGTGTGGACATATATAAGGTTATTTACCAAGCCTTTTGCCACCTTGAAATCAACCACATTCATACCATGATCATCACCAATTCACAAGACATTAACCCACATCAAAATAATCCAAAATCCACACATTCACAACTCAATCTCATCTCACACACATTGCCCAACCATCATGCATGTTCACAACCATTTACTCATCACATTTTCCACATCCCAATCCCATATTATCATACATTCCACATAGGCAAATAAACTCATTCATGAAATACCTCATCATATACTTATAACACAATCAATATTAGCCACATCTCATGGCCTTATACAAACTGTAATACCAAGTAGCATAGGCTTACACATTTTAGCCCAACAATTATGACACTTACAAAATGACCAATTCCTATACATGCCATAACTCAATGTAAAGTTCAATATACCAAAAAGTGTTGATAGTGTGAGTGATCCTCCGATGTCTTCCATATCCCGAGTTGGCTTGGCTACTCTATAAGACAAGGGAAGAGAAAGGAGAGTAAGCTTTAAGCTTAGTAAGTCTATATGCAAACAACACCACACACTTAACAATCAAAACATAACTCAACTATATCAATGATTCAAATCTTATAATTTCACTTACTTGTCTCACACCTTACCCAACATTCTCAACACTTAGCACGCACAAAGCTCATATATTCCGACATCTATTCCCTACACTTACTCATCACAACAATACTCATAATTTCACTTAGATAATTGCTCAACATACACTTCGGTATAATAATCCATGCACGATGAATCACACATAGCCACTCATATTAATAATTATAAGGTGGTTTCGCATAGCCCACCGATATCAATAATTCACGGTGGTTTTGCACATAGCCCACCAATATCATTATTTCACAATGGTTCACACTTAGCCCATCGATTTTAGTAATCAAAAAGGTGATTTGCACTTAGCTTACCAATATCAACAGTTACCCGGTGGTTCGCACATAGCACATCATTATTAATATTTCACGGAATTTATCCGTACCCTCACTTTTCATAATTTTATCCAATGACAATAATATTCATTCACATTTCATATAAGGCATTCACAAGTAAAAACATCAATAAATGGATGTATCATTTACATATAAACTTACCTCGTTACAAAATGTGTCAATTTGCAATCTAGTCTGAAACCTTACCTTTGGCCTGGTCAAGGTCAATTCCATGTTCCTCTCTATCTATAATGACACATTTAACTTGTTTAATACACACATTACTCAATCTAGTCCAAAATCATCCTATGGCACTTTTTGCAATTTAGCCCCTAACTTTCTCAATTTTTACACTTTAGTCCCTAGGCTAGGAAATTGAAATGTGTTCATTTTTACCCACATTCAAGCCTAGCCGATTCATATTCTCTTCTTTAGCAGCCCACAATTTCCACTAAATCACATTTTATACACAAGTTTTACAACTTTTACAATTTGGTCATTTTTATCAATTTCACCAAAAATCATCTAGTAAAACATGTTCACCACACTTTAAACTTTCATATTCTACCACTAGACATCAAAATACATGTATGTCATCCATAGGTAAAATTTTAAACATAAACCCTAGCTTGAAATAGTGATAGAAATAGCTAAATTAAGCTACAAGAATTTCAAAAATACGAAGAGCATTAAAAACGGGGCTAGGAGTCACTTACTTTGAGGTTGAAAAGATGAAACAAAACCCTATCTATGGAGCTTGTAATTTTTGGCCAAGGAGGATGAAGATGGACACTAATTTTGATTTATTTTCCCTTTTTATTTCTTGAATTATCCAAATGACCAAAATGCCCTTCATTCATAACTTGGATATTTTGTCCCTTCCATAAGCATTTTTGTCCAAAACAAAATCAAATGGTCTAATTACCAAATAAAGACCTCTAATATAAATACCCATTTCAATCAAGTACCTTTATGGATGAAAACACACATTTTTCACCCTTTTGCAATTTAGTCCAACTTACCAAATTAGACATCAAATCAATAAAATTCCTCAACCAAAATTTCACATAGACAATAAATCACTCAATAAATATTAAAACTCAATTGGAATAAATATTTTAGCCTCGGATTTATGGTTTCAAAACCACTTTTCCATTTAGGCCCTAATTTGGGCTGTTACAGCTAGATTGGACACATTTAACATCATAATGTTTCAATAAATTAAACATATCATAATCCATTCAATCACATGCATTTTGCCCCTAAATTGAGCCCTCGAGGCCCTCAAAATAGCTTTGAAACAATTCAAGACTAATTTGAAACAAAACGTAAAGTTAAGGAAAAATTACAAAAATTAGAAACAAGGGTCACACGGCCGTGTGGCTAGGCCGTGTGAGATCACCCTAGGCCATGTAACTTTTGAACAAGGGACACACAATCGTGTCCCAACTCGTGTTCTCAACCTTGTAACTCACTAAGTTGCCCCACATGCTCGTGTGTCAGGCCGTGTGCTTGGTCGTGTTACTCACTAACTTGGAACACTAAGAAACTCAAAGATGACACATGACCGTCTGACAGCCCATGTCCCAGGCCATGTGAACCAAAAATTAACCTAAAATCAAGCCATTTCTAAACCAATTCACACCTAACCAATCATACTATTTAAGCATACATCCAAGGAACTCAAACATCATTCACAACCACATAAACATGCCATTTTAGACACCCTAATTCACTTAACCAATATGCCATTTAAAAGCACCACAAATACACCAAAACATTACATCCCAAAACAAGTTAACATTGCATATTTCCAAGCATAATGACCTAGATCATAAATGTACCAAACAAATCACAAATGACCATTTTCAAACCATCACAAGCATACCAAAAGACCATGCTTTTCAACTACCTAAAAGTGGTCAAGATGACCCTACTTAACAAGCATTACAAGTCCACCAAATAAACATAAACTTTAAAGACATAAGTATACTAAATCAACCATTTTATACATCCATGAGCCATCAATACAAAAGACCTATACATGTCATTATTAACCTTGGCCAAAATACTCAAATGTACCGAATTGATTGCTGGATAGTGTGATAGTTCTTTGACAAGCTCCCAACCAAATCGAGCTTTCGATAATCTATAAAATAAAGGAAAGAAATTATGTAAGCAACAAGTGCTTAATAAACTCGTATAAACTTAAAACTTAACTTACCATTTCAATAATACAATTCATAGGATAAGTATAAACTGTTACCAATGTCATAAGCTTAATAAAAGCCTAAACAACATCACCAACTCATAAGTTAGTATACTTGTCCATGATACAAATGAGAAATTAACCATAAGATATATAAATTTCCATAAGTACTAACATCATTTAGTTCATAAATGCTTTCATAAAGTCATGATTCAATCCATTTGCATACCTACCATTGCGTTCCCTTTTCATACCCGTTGAACCATATAAAATTACATCAGATACAAGGGAAAGCTCACACAAAGTGTGCCTTTACATGTAACTGTAACCTTTCCTTTACATCAATGCTCACATGAGCTGTGAAACGGGCCTGCTCACATGAGCTGTGGGTTGGAATGTAAGCTATACCGATGCTGCTCACACGAGCTATGGAGAATCTGCAACAAATGCAGAACCTCAACCATCAGTAGGACATTCAAGCCCTACACCCGAAACATGGAATCCCTAATGACATGTCATTTGTATCCTCAGATTTCTTAAGGTTCAACTGAGCCTCGTTATCCGTCAATTCATTATAGCATTGATACATTTATATATTTTGATTCATTTACATTAAAACAACATAGTAAACATTCAATTTAAACAACACTAAAACGATTACAATTCATACGAACTTACCTCGATAACTAGGGCATAGAAATAAAATCAAGCTAGTCCAAAGCTTCAGCTTTTTCTCGATTTAGATCTGATTGTAGTTTATGTTTATCCAAACAAATATTTTCACTCAATTAAGTACTTATAGAATTCAATGAAATCCATAGTTCATAGTTATGCAAAATTACCAATTTGCCCCTAACATTTTAACTGTTCACAATTTATTCCTTAAGCTTATAATTTGAAAGTTAACCATTTTAATCCTCTACACTAGCTAGCTGAATTTCATAGGGACTTATATCAACTCACTTAAAATATGTTTATTTCACAACAGGGATTCATAATCTAACAGCTGACATCAAAAATCATTTAAAAACATTCATGGCAAGTCCCTCAACCTTTAATAGTTTTACAAATTAACCCTCGAGCTAGTTAAATTAAGCTAAAACGAACTCAAAAACATAAAAATCATTAAAAACACGGCTCAAAATCACTTACATTCAAGAAAACAAGCTTGGTTGAACCTAGTTTTCTCCTTTAATGGCTAAAGTCAATTTTGGCATGAAGAAAACAAGAAGATGATATCTTTTACCTTTTAATTTACTTAACATTTAACTTGATTGTCAATTTACCAAATTAACCTTTTAGAATCATTAAAATTTCATTAAAACCATGTCAATGAACATCCATTTAAACATCAAAATTTCTTAACGAAATTTTAATACGACCTTAATATAATCCTGTAGACATTAAATAAATACTAAAATAATAATTTAACATTAAATAAATACTAAAATAATAATTTACTCGTCAAAATTGTGGTCCAAAACTACTATTTCTGACACCACTAAAAACAGGCTGTTACAATTTTAACTAAACCTAAATCTACTCCTGGGTTCATGTATCGGCTTTACCGATTCCTTATTTTGACTACACGAGTTCCTTTAGCCTAGATCCAATTATTTTACCTAATTAATTATTGATGTAGGGTTCTCAGCCTTCTACTAACCTAACTAGACGGTAAGACTATTCACTTGTCGATGATGTAGTACAAATCGAGGTAGGGTAAGGTTTTCACGGATAGGCAATTCCAATTTTGAGTTAATTCTCACCTAAATGACTTCCTAGGGTCATCAAGCCTAGGGTTTCAGTTCTTCCTTCCCTAACCACTAATCTGCTAAGTGATGTTTGATAGGCAATACCGATTTCGAATTAATTGCTACCTAGATAACTTCCTAGAGTCATCAATCCTAAGGTTTAATAACACTCAACCAGATCTAACCAATCCGAATAAACTCTATCAATCAATCAATTAATAATATTAGAATAGTTGAAACATGCGATGTATGTATAAAGTATAAATGGATTCTAATCTTTACACTATCATTCAGTTAAACAATGTTAAAGAAAGAGATATAAAGAATAGAATAAAGGAAAATAGATGATCATGGATTTATGATGAAAGTGTGGCTTTGGAACAATCTACCCTTGTGAAAGTCTCACTTTAGAATAGGATATTTTGATTCCAAGAATATAAAATGAACTAAGTAAAACTAAGAACAAAATGAAAACCTAATAATAATTTTTCTCCCTAAAATTGTGTTTAAACTTATTACAATAGCCTTTATATAGGCTAAACTTGGAATATTAAAGTGCCTAAATTATCCTTGAAGTCCTTAGAGTTTGACTAGGACAAATATTTCTAATTTCCCTCAAAATCATAATTATCCTATGCAGGGACTTTTTGGGTTGTGCAGGGGCAGTGTTGCAACACAGGCCTGCAGTGTTGCAACATCAGATCTTGTATCATGATATCAAAGAGTCATGTTGTGACACCGAAGGCAGTTTCGCTCTAGGTCTTGGTTTTTGCTTCTGTCTTGGTATCGCAATATAGGCATCAGTTTTGGCCCAAATATGCATCTTTAGCTCCCAATTTGTGCTACAAAACCATGTAACATTATTTAGATATATAAAATATAATAAAAACTATTAAAAAGCATAAATTACTACTTTAAACATAAAAACGTAAATATATACTAAGATGCTTTGATTTAGCGGACTCTGGTCAATCTGGACATGCAGAAATCAGCTAGTTTACGAAAGAAAGAACTCAACAAGCAGAGATATCTCAAATCATGTTATCAGTTACATTTTGTAGTTGAATGGAGTAGAACAGAAGAAACGTACCTTAACTGTCGGTAAAGGTTATGAACAAACAGAAAGAAACTCGAGGGTTACGGTCTTTTTTTATGCAGCTTTTGACAAGGGACCCTCCAAATCTGCTTCAGGTCTGGCTGTCCGTGACGAGAGAGGCGAGATCTTGGTATCCAAAATAGTTATCCACTTCGACATACCGACACCGTTCGCAGCAGAAGCACATGCAGGGTTACAGGCGATTCAGTTAGCCATTTCAATGGGTTTTAACAGTTTACAGATAGTGGGGGATTCTAAAACAGTGATAAAAATGCCAATCAAATGACCCAGAAAAATCGACTATAGGGGCATTCATCAAAGATATTCAAAGCAAAAAGGTTTATTTCCAGCACAGAGTTTCATTTTATCCCAAGATCAGAAAATGATTATGCCCATTTCCTTGCAAAAAAAAGCTTTGAAGAGGGGAGTAGGATGGTACCTGCAGGGGAAGGATTCGAACCATGCTCATCGAGAGAGGGAGAATCGGAGCTCAAGGCAGCCAAGTTGAGAGATGAAGAGCCTTGGTGAAAGAGTTGAGAGATGAAAAGCATTGATGAAAGAGATGAGAGACGAAGAGTCTAGATGAAAGGGATGCGAGAGGGATTTTCAAAGGAACTGATAGCAGAAGAGTTATGATTAATTTTGGGAACTGTTATCATAATAGCTGGAACGGTGACGTGAAAAGACAAGAGGAAATGGCCTCCAGCTGTAGTAATTGACGGGGCATTTAATTAGGTTTCCTTTTTTTATTATTTATTTGAATCTTATTACTTATTTGAATTTTGTTTGTTTAGGGGGCCTTATCGATCGGTTAGGCCTGACTTGTTTAGTTTTTTACAAGTTTTCTAGTGCTTTTCGTTTTGGTTTCAGCCCATAATGGGTGAATTTTTCTGTATTTCTGATTTTAGTTTATAAAAGCCCAGTCAAATCTTCAAAAAAAAAAAAACTATTAAACAAGGTAAAATTATGTGTAAAAGAGATGTATATAATAGTGTAATTCGCGGCAGATCAACTATGCCCTCACATGTTACTTCAATGTCATCAAAAATACCCTACACTTGTGTGTGCTACAAATACTAATACCAAAGATTTCCATGTAATTATTGTATTTGATGAAATGATTGATGGGTCAATACCGATGCCCAAATTCACATCTATTAGCAAATTAACAAAAAGGTAATTTTAATTATTAATTTTGAATAGTTAAATGATCAAATTGTAATTTTTTATAATTTAATCAAATGTAAACTTATTAATAATTAAATGACCATAAGTGTAATTTACCCAAAATTTTAAACACATTTAATAACCTTTATTATATTCGATGCCTTGCATATGATGCATAGGAAGTGTTGCATCTATTTGAAATCTGAGCTAATGATAGAACAACGTAACTCATAAAAAAACACACATCCTTATTGGGCCCTCACTTAAATGTGCATATATAAAGTAACATAGGATTAATTTGTTGAATATTCGAGTGACAACATTTCTGTTTCTGAACCAAGAGAATAAGTAAGATACAACACATCAAATCACAGACAAGAGGGATACTCTGTTTTTCTCCAATGTAGAACAATTTTATGAAAACTAGCAGGAAAATATCTCTGTTTTTCTCCACGGCAAGCTTGCCTAATAAACAAGGGAGACCAAAGCCTCACCTAACTGAAGCATAAAGTGGTCGAGATCTTCTCAAACTAAAGATATCATCTATTTGGACAGTATTTGGTTGAACAGCTTCACTTTTCTGCGAGTTGTATTCGGCCAAATGTTGGTTACCGTATACTCGCACGCTAAGTGTTTTCTTTCGAGTTGCGCCAACTTTTATATTTTCATCGAAGAAATATATCAGTTCTTGTTGTGTAAGTTTCTTTAATGCTTCAACCTGTTGGAAACAGATAGTAAAAGATGAACTATTTAAGATCAAACTAAAATATTCATTGCGGATTAACAGTAAAGTAACATGTAGATGGGTTTTCTTAAATGAGTTGACTTTCAATATTTAGAAAAATATCAAGATTGATTGAGATACCTCGGCTTCCCTCCTATCAAATTTGGGAGTCCCACTAATGATCTCAGTCCAGTAAAATTGAGATTCTTCGCTTAAATTCTTGTGCTTCTCGAGCTTCGTATTGATCAATGCATTTACGTTGCTCTGTGTAGGAATTTACGATTAGATGACAAGCTCTCATTCAAATCCAACCAAAGATCCATACAAACCACCTCACAAATTGCATCGATAACTTGAATCAAAAAAACTTTGTGATGAAAACCAAGTTTTTCTAACAAGGCTACTAGTGCTCTATAAAACTACCTGACAAATTACCTCTAGATTGTCGTGCAGGTAAAAGTCCATAAAAACCATAAAAAGAAAAAAGAAAAGAAATTTCTTCCGGCAGAAGAATTCTCTATCTTACCTTAAAGTCATCCTTTGTCATTTCATACAGTTTACTCTCGAACATTTTGAGGAATGCCTCAACTCTGGTATCAATATGTCCAGGATCCTGTTAAGTGAGATTGTGTTCTTAAGTTAAAGATATAAGGCAGGAGGTATATACAAACGAAAGAACCTGCTATTCACCTTTACTGTAGACTGGATAATGAACTGCAACCCATGGATACCAGAATCATTCCTGATGAGAGACAATTAAAGACCTTAACATTTGGCGGACAATCCTAGAATAAAATAAGGAGAAAATTTTTTCTTTCATACCTCAGCCTGAGGAGAGTAATGTATCCCAGCTGCTCAACGGATCTAAGCTGATGGAAGGCAGCTTGCTCTGCAATAAGAGCAACAAGCTGAAGCTTCACATTCAGTTTAAAATCATCCCGATGAACCTGACCATTCACATGTGATTCATGTCAGAACTAAATAAAGCCTAGATACTCAAGGTGCATCATAATATCAACCACAAGCAAAAAGACACGCACACACACACACACACACACACACACTAACAAAGAAATAAAGCAAAAAAATAATCACGTTAGTGTCTAATTAATGGAAAGACCTTCAGGTTGTCCCTGAGATGGGTTTCATGGGCCATATTTTTCCAGAATCAGCAGTAGTTGCCAAAAATATTTCCCACAATAATAGCCTTAATGCATATCATCCTCAACATGATCATGCAAAACTTTGTAAAATATCAACGTTGTTTCCATAGAAAACAAACATATACTTGTTTATTCACCACAAATATGTTCTTTTCGGAGCCTTAGGGCTGCATTGACATGCATTAAAAAAATTTCACGAAGCTTGGCACCACCGTATGAGCCAACAAAGACACATGCAAGATTTCCGACTTACGTATCTAGCATTTGGTCTCTTTAAAAGTTTTTAAGACGTAACAGGTTGAGATGAATAAATGAGTTATACAACATTCTAACTAGTGGTCAATAAAAATTATCTTCATAAACATGAATATGCCAAACGTCACAGACATGCTTTCAGTACTAGGTAATAGTTG
The DNA here is from genome assembly GCA_020496765.1 of Gossypium stocksii. Classification (NCBI taxonomy): domain Eukaryota; kingdom Viridiplantae; phylum Streptophyta; class Magnoliopsida; order Malvales; family Malvaceae; genus Gossypium; species Gossypium stocksii. The sequence goes on from CM035621.1 coordinate 45,156,210, forward strand.
TCTGAACTAAAGCTCCATTAATTGGCAGTGAAACAAAATAATAGAACTAAAGGAGGAAGAAGAAAATGAATTTTTTGTGAACTCCATGTTTATATTCTATTAAATAGTACATACATATACATGCTAAGGCTTAGTCTAAAAGGAAAGAAAACAAAACAAAATCTAATTAAATCTAATCCCTATAAATCTGCTATACAAATATTACACATTCTTTAACAAGCAGCAAAAATTTTCTTAAATGAAAATGGCATAAATTGGATACTTTTGAGCTATGCATTGATTCAAAATTTAACGAACGTTATTGTCTTTAAGGGTGATAAAGTGGTCCTGAATGAAAATGCAGATCAAAATAGGGTCAAAATAGTGGACTAAGGCAGAATTCTCATCACTTGGATTAAGGCTTCCTTACTGTAGCAGTAATTCATGCCTTTTCCAAGTTTAACTACTCTATTTCTTAGAATCTAGGATGGAAACAGCGGTTCACAAAAAAATTTACGCTCTCCGGACAAACACAATTACCTGGATATAGTGGACTAAGGCAGAATTCTCATCACTTGGATTGAGGCCTTCCTTACTGTAGCAGTAATTCATGCCTGTTCCAAGTTTAACTACTCTATTTCTTAGATTCTGGGATGGAAACAGCGGTTGGCATATAGGGTTTGAACCCTTAAAGAACACATCTTCAATGTGATGAATCATTGATACTGCTTCCTCATGTACAATGTTTCCTAGAGGAGAAAAAATTTAAAATAAAACAAAAGGATGGCAATGTTTAGAACCAAGCACGTGTGACTAGATGCAACCAAAAAGCAATTGAGGTAGAAAGGGAAGAAAGATATGACAAACCTGCTATGTAACACTCTAAAAAGGCCCGTGAGAGCATGATTGGAGCAAATTTTGCAAGGTCTTCCGCATTAAGACAAGGCAAAACTGCTAGTTGTTCCGTCCAAGGCCATGATTGATCCTCTAGTATTAGTGAGAAATAGTCCTTAGCCTGTTCATAGGGCTGCTGGAACTTCCAATTTTGATAGTCTTTAATTGCCATTTCCTGCGAAAAACAAACAGAGTGCAAAGGCAGAACAAAGGCTATTAGAAATGTATTAACAGAAAAACAAGTGTTTATAAGCGGCATGCCCCAATAATGACCATTGATTCAACTCAAATAAAAAAGTTTAACAAAAACATTTAGCATCCTATTGAACAGCATCTTTTAGCAAGTTGACCATTAACTGCATGTCACGAGCCTACTCTTACACATTTTATTTCGACAGAGAGAAGACAGGCTAGAGGTGATCATGGGCCGGGCCGGGCCGGGTTCGGGCCGGGCCCAGAAAAAAATTTTGGCCCGTTTTCTAGGCCCGGGCCGAAATATGGGCCTAAAATTTTGTCCAAGCCCGGCCCGGAATAAAAATGCTAGGCCCGAGCCCGGCCCGGCCCGGCCCATATTATTTTTTTTTTGCTTATTTCATTAAAAAATTTAAAAATATAATAAATTAAATAAATTAAAAAATATAAAAACAAATATTAAAATAAGGAACAAAATAAAATTGAGATAAACAATTCTTAAAACAATACAAAAACTAAAAAAAATAAAGTTAAAATTTATATATACTTAAAAAAATAAAAAATAAAAAAAATATATTTATCTAATTCGGGCCGGGCCGGGCCGGGCCCGGGCCAAAAAGGGTTGGCCCGAGGCCCGGCCCGTTTTCTAAACGGGCCTCATATTTTTGCCCAAACCCATATTTCGGGCCTATATTTTTACCCAAACCCTCCCACTTTTCGGGCGGGCCTTCGGGCCGGGCCGGGCCGCCCAACCCATGATCACCTGTAAGACAGGCTGCCAAACAGAATTTTCATTAAAGATTACGAAAATCTGTATTCTTTTCTTGTCATTTTTTAACAAATATGAAGGAAAATGATTAAATAAGGTGAACAATGTGCCATGACATGGATCATATCTTCATCTGCTCTTGATTTTGGAATTGAAACGAACTGACAGTTAAAGCACGTTCTATTGTAAAGCAGAGGTCATAGGTACTAAAGCAACGTAAAAGCTAAAAAAAGGACCTTAGGACACTGTTACCTTTCCTTCAAAGGCAATTTTACAGAAGCACTGCATTTGATGACAGGCAATTGCCTAAGTTGTGGCTACCTTTACACAACTAGTTGCTGCGAAATTTACATAAATATCCATAGTTAAACTGTTCTTTTCTATTTGTCAGGGAAAAAAGATATCTTCTACCCTAACACAAATAAATTTATTGAGAGTGACTTATGAAGGTTAGATAGCCCCTTGCCCTGCTACTCAATACTACTTGGCTATTGCCTTTTAACTGATGACATATGAATCCAACAACTCTTGAATATATCAAGCCTATGTGGTATAAGGGGTTAACTGGAGACTTTTCCAGTCAGCTATTACTTTTGAAATTGAAGCACCATCATATGATGCAAAAATTTGGCATCTTTCATGCTCTTTTTTTTTTTTTGTTAGAAATTATTCCAAGAAACATCTACGCTGTAAAAAACAGAAATTTACTTTGAAGCTCTAGAGGTGATTTTAGGTTTTGGTGTATCAATGATGCCTTGAATTTTTAATCATCTCCAAACATGGCTATCTATATGGTATACTTAGCCAAACTGTGGAGAAACATTCTTCTTTGGACTATCAAATTTAGACTTGACAATGTCAAAAGATGACAGAATGGATGAAAAAACTGCAGAATGGCCACAGGATATTTACACTAGATATAAATCTTAGGATGATTGTGAGCCCTAATAGTGAACTTATAATTTAAATTATTTTAAACTTCTTGCATTTTGAATTTCTTTCATTTGAAAATTAATTTAGTTCCTGGTCTTAAAGATTAGTTACCTTTTAATTTGAATTCTTTCATTTTGAATTTTGGGACTAATCTTTTGTTCAATCTTTAATGTGTATTTGGTTAACTCGCATGCTTTCCTCCATAAACACAGCATTTATTCATTGTATGCTTTATACTCTCATAAGCTCGACATGACAAAGGACCAACATTAATGAAAATCAAACAAATGTATAACGAATTCCTCAAGAGAGGAACAACAAATACATTCACATGGACCTAAATTAAATTTGATGTTAGAGACAATTTTAAGGACGAGAAACAAAAAGTTGCAATATCTGAATATCGGATGTAATTAACCTTAGGATAATTATTTGGTATACCGGTGGTGAAATTTTTTAACTCCACAAGGAGGGTTGAGATCTTACCATGTGTCTTTAAATTGTATTTAAAAAAATTTAAAATAAATAAATAGGACATGTGGAAAAATTTCAACCCCGCTTATGGAGTTAAAAATTTCTACCACCAGTGTACCAAATAATTACCCTTAACCCTAACAAGTCATAATCATTGTTTTTTGTTATAGATTCTTAGGCTTAATTCTAGGATTAGATTTTATTTTATTTCCTTATTTAGATTATGTAAACTTGTATATAAGCAAACTATCCCTAGAAATGAAATACAAGTAATTTTTATTAGAATATTTTCTTTTCTTATTTTCATATATATTCTTCTCTTCATTTTTTATAACACTTTTTATTCTTATTTAAATCAGTAAGTAACAAATGACTAAGACATACATGAAGGACAAGAGCACAGAAAGACAACAGCATGTTGACAATAAAAGGCAAGTGAAAATAAAAATTAAGATTGCCTCTTGGTCATTACCTTGATTACTGAAAACCTGTCAGGTTTCACTTCAAATTTTCCAATTTTGTCGACTATGGTTTCTAGCAAGATCCTCAATTTGTGATTATAACCAACCAATGTCACCTGAAAGTGATTAAATGATACCATTTAATTGAGTTAAAGAAATGATGAATACTATACACCACTGGGAAGTTGCACACATACATATAGAGAAAAAGAGAAATATTTACCACAAAAGAAAATTTTTCCCCAGGATCATTTCAAATTACATACGTATTTTGAGTATCCATATCATGTAAATTCTGGCTCCACTCTAACTTGAACACAAGGCAAACTACAGATTGGTACAAGAGTAAGGTGGGATTTAAGGTGTGGCAGTGTAAGTTAATTGTTTACATTCTCCAAAGATTATACATGTTATGCATTTCAGTAAACTTCCCAAGAGCAATAGCAAAGAAGGGTCTTCACCAAACAAAGAGATAATAAAGTAGAGCAGCATTTGGGGTTTTCTTGATTTGGTAGTCCATTGATCTCAGTTACCTTCTAGCATTCAGAAAATCTTTTGCTTTTTGCCAAAAGAAGAAAATAATTTAATTGTTTGAAACTAGAAGGTAAACATTATCATTTTGTTCAAAACTAAATTTTAAACAAACACAACCAACCAATTCAATGCAGACAAGATAAGAATCAGGTCAGGCATAGGTAAAAATGACCCCAGTAACCCTCAGAAAATTTGCCAAACTCGAGCAACATTGAGCTTTAACCATGAAATATGCAACCCCACCTCCAAATTTCTGTGATAGACTTCTAATTTCTGTCTCTAATAATATTCTTCACAAATAATATAATCCATTTCAAGAAATATTGCTTTTAAGATAGGTATGTATGTGTCATAAAAATTCATTACCTTAACCATAGATAATTCCTATTTAGTTCAAAGGAAAAAAGTTATCATATGGAATCACATTAATGCCACGAAAATAAAAATAAAAAGAATACCTGAAAACCACTATCTGTGCACTTTAAATGATAACGAAGACCGGCAACTCGAGCATAATAAGCTGAAGCATGGAAGACAAAACTTGGAATTAGTAAAGAAGATAATCCTACTCAAATGATAAGAACAAGCTACTGTCATTATTAAAGGCTTCGCATATCACACACTATGCCTTTGGACATTTAAACCACTGTGGAGAAAGATCACATTAAAACACTAAAGAAAAATCATCAGCATTTATCATACCATATTCATTCAAGTAATCCATCAATAACCGTATAAAAAGATCTGTAAGAAGCTCAGTTTCGGGAGAGTTGCTAGCATGGGGGCAGTCAAAGTTTATCTTAACATATGCCTTTGGAGTAAAGAACACTGTATCAGGCTTGTACCATAATTTTGAATAGGATGACTTTCTTAACAAAACTGGAAGCTTGATCTGCTCCAGAGGACAATCATATGAGAAGATAGAATATCTGTAAAAAGAAGGTGATTATAATAGAATCAAATGAAAGACTCATCAAACCTTCTCTTGTGCATTCTTAATAGATAAGTCTGTTGGTATAAAGACATTAGGTGCTGGTAGATGCAGGTTTTCATTAGGAGCTGAGGACATCCATGCCTGCAGTCAAAGAAAGATAGATAAAGCACCTTTTTTTTCCAGTAGAATCAAAAGACTAGTTCATCCATAGACAAAGAAATATTTTACAAATGTTATAAACATATCATCAGCAAGATCTGACCACAGACCTGAATTGTTGAGGGGCTAACTTTCTCAATGGAATATGCAGTACCATACCATGGCTCAACCTTGTCAGTCAGTCCTTCAAATTTCTTTGACTCCCAAAAGATTCTATTAAAAAAAAGGCTTATCAGAAATAAAATGTATTTCAATACCCTCCCTCAACTTGGTGCATATATTTCAATCATGCCCAACTTGCTTACAAGAAAATCAAAACTTGTCTTAGAGAGCCCTTTGGTGAATATGTCAGCAATCTGTTATTTTGAAAGAACAAACGACATGCATACTTGGCTTTCTTCAATCTTCTCCTTGATAAAGTGTCTATCAATCTCAACATGTTTAGTTCTATTATGCTAGACCGGGTTGTGAGTAATACTAATGGCAGCTTTGCTATCAAAGTACAATTTCATTGGTGAAGTTCTTGGTTTCCTTAGCTCTTTCATAATTCTTTTTAACCACATCATTTCACAAATTCCTTGAACCATTGATCTAAACTCAGCCTCTGTACTACTTCTTGCTACTAACACTTTGTTTTTTGCTTTGCCAAGTCAAAAGGTTTCCCCAAACAAATGTACAGTATCTTGATGTAGATCTTCTATCTGTTATTGAGCCTGCCCAATCTGCATATGTATAAGCTTCAATTCCTCTTTGTTCAGATTTCTTGAAGAATAAAACCTTTCCAGGTAAACTCTTCAAGTATCTTAGAATCCGAAACACTACTTCATGTTCCTCCATTAGGGAGTGCATAAATTGACTCACTAAGTTTAATGCAAAAGCTATGTCTAGCCTTGTATATGATAAGTAAATTAACTTACCAACTAATCTTTGGTTCTATCCTTTATCAACTAATCGACATTCTTTATTTCCGAATTTTACATTTGGATCAATTGATGTATCAGGGCAGCAACCACTTATCCTAGCCTCTTTTAAAAAATCAATCACATATTTTTTTTTAAGAGACCATAAGACCTTTCTTTGATCGAGCAACTTCCATTCCAAGAAAGCATTTCGAAGGACCCAAGTCTTTGATCCCAAATTCCAGTGCTAGGTGCTCCTTGAGACGCTTTATTTCATCCACATCATCTCCTATAAGAATGATATCATCGACATAAACTATAATAACTACTATTCTACGTTTTTTGTGAATATCGATAGAACATTGTGTGATCAACTTGCCCTTTTGAGTATCCTTGTTTTTTAACAACTTGAGTGAACTGCTCAAATCAAGCTCAAGGAGACTGCTTTAAACAATACAAAGATTTCTTAAGTTTACATACTCGAGTTTCAATTTTTTTAAAACTTGAAGGAGGATCCATGTAAACTTCTTCTTCAAGTTTCCCATTTAGGAAAGCATCCTTCACGTCTAGTTGTTGTAAAAACCAATCAAGATTAACAGCAATTGATAAAAGAACTCTAACAAAGTTTAATTTAGCTACTGGAGCAAATGTTTCAAGATAATCTATCCCGTATGTTTGAGTGTACCCTTTAGCCACCAACTAGGCTTTGTATCTATCTAAAGATCCATCTGGTTTGAATTTGGTTGTGAACGCCAATTTACAACCCATTGTCTTTTTCTCTATAGGTAATTCTATTGTTTCCCATGTACCTTTTTTTCAAGAACGCGCATCTCCTCTAAAATGGTCTCCTTCCATTCAGGAACCTGTAAAGCATCTTTCATATTTTTAGATATTTTCACAGTATCGAGACACGAAACAAAGACTGAGAAAGTCGAAGACAAGGCTTTATAGGATACAAAGTTATACATGAGATATTTGACAATATTTCTAACACATTTTCTTCTAGCAATTGGAATATCTAAATCGAAAATTCATTGGCTGAATTATGAGCTTTACTTGAACTTTTGACAAGATCTTACTGGTCAGATTCATGGTGATGGATCTGGTGAATTCCACTTTCTTGATTTTAATTTCTTCTTGAGTAAACAATTAACTCCTTTGTTCTTTATTCTCATGATCAGACTCTACACCTTCATATTCTTTTTTATTAACAACATTAACATCATTAATTTCTATGTTAATCATAAATTCGCCTTCCCCATTACTAGAATCCTTATATTGTATATTCCTAGTCTTTTCTTGATCAATTATAAAATCTTCCTTACTATAATTCCCTCCCTGAAGATTAGAATCACAATAAGATTGCGTTTCAACAAATATGACATCCATGGTAACGATAATTTTCCTATCAATTGGATCATAACATTTGTAACCCTTTTTATTTGAAGCATAGTCAATAAAGATACATTTTTTTTTTCTCTAGGATCTAGTTTACCTTGGTTGTGAAGATGAAAAAAAAAATACTACACCCAAAAATTCGAAGAGATAAATCTGTGATCAATTTAGAGTTAAGAAAATTATCTTTAAAGAGGCAAAAAGGAGTTTTATAGTTTAGAATATTACTAGACATTCTATTAATAAGATATGCAACTGTTAACAAGGTTTCGCCCCAAAGATAACGTGGTACCTGACTAGTGAATATCAAGGCTCTAGTTACTTCCAAAATATGTCGATTATTTCTTTCTACAATCCCATTTTGTTATGGTGTATTTGTTCAATAACTTTGGCGGACTATTCCATGTTTGGTTAAGAAACCACCTAATTGGTCACTAAAAAATTCCCTACCCTTGTCACTCCAAAATACTTCTATTTTCACACCAAATTGTATTTTCACTATAGCAAAAAAAAACTGAAACACATTTTTAACTTTAGACTTATCTTTTCATAAAAATACCCAACAAATACGAGTATGATCATCAATAAATGTGACAAACCAACATTTTCCTTAAAAAATTGAAACTCTTGAAGGTCCCCAAACATCACTATGAATTAACAAAAAAGGTTTGAAGGCTTTATATTTTTTAGGTGGAAAGAATGACCGATGATGTTTAGCCAATTCACAAAATTCATAGTGATATGAAGAAAGACTTTTATTTTTAAATAGATTAGATAATAAATATCTTAAATAGTAAAAATTAGGATGTCCAAGACTATGCCAAATCATAACCTTATCAAAATCACAAAAAGAATTTAAACATAAAGTAGTTGTTAGTTGACTTAGATGGTCGTCGTCAAGAAAGTAAATTCCACCAAATTCTTTAGCATTGCCAATCATTCTCCTTAAGACCATGTCCCGAAATTTACAAATAAAAGAGTCAAATATAACAAAACAATTCGAGGACTGGAATAATTTATTGACCGATATGAGATTACAAGCTAGATTTGACACATGTAAAACATCATATAAAATCAAGGAAGACGACCTTTTAACAGTGCCTTTCCCAGCTATTACTGAGAACGACCTATCTACTACTTTGATCTTTTTCTTCCCTGCACAAGGTGTGTAAGTTGAAAAAAGAAAATGGCTACTAGTCATGTGATCAATAGCTCTAGAATCAATGATCCACATGTTTGTTTAACAATGTTTGACATTAAAAAAACAGAAAAATCGGTACCTAATTGGGCAAAAGGGGAAGAAGGATTATTGGATGAGTTAGAAATAGAAGAATTCATTCGAAACTGTGGTGATTAAAAAAACTTGTGTGGATGCTCTAATTGTTCCTTAGTGAATAAAGACCCTTCCAAAGAACTTTGATCTTCATAATTTTCATTAGTTGTTTGAAAGCTTTGTTATCCCCTGATTGTGAACCACGACCATTGCCACTTTTTTTCTTCCATTTGCTGGTTTCTTATGGAGCTTCTAACACGTTTCTCGAGTGTGCTAATATTTTTTATAGTGATCGCACTAAGGTTTTTTCCTTTTTTCACTACCATCATTATTTTTAATAGTTACAAGAGTAGAATTATCATCATTAGCTTCAAACTCTGGCCTTAGCATTACTTTTCTCCTTGTCTCCTCTCTTCTAACCTCAGAAAAAAATCTCATGAAGTTTTGAAAGCAGTTTTTTCCCTAACATCCGAGATCTCACTTCATCAAATTCTTTATTTAAACCAACCAGAAATAAATAGGCTCGTTCATTTTCTTATTTTTTTCATAGCTTTTACACCATCTCCGAGACACTCTCATTTATCATTATAACACTGATTCAATTCTTACCAAAGAGACATCATTTCATTATAATAAAATGTAACTTCCTTTTCCCCTTGCCTAGCTTTCCAAAGTTTTATTTGTAACTTAAAGATTTGTGAAGCGTTTTCTAAATCTGAATAGGTGTCTTTTATAGCGTCCCAAACATCTTAGCAGTCGAGAGAAAAAGAAAAAGTTTACCTACAGATGCTTCCATGAAATTAATAAGTCACACAATTATCATAGAATTTTTTGACCTCCACTTGCTTATCTTTGGATCACCCACCTGTGGTTGCTTGACTTCTCTAGTTAAATGACCTAGCTTGTCGCACCTATCAATTGCTAATTATACGGACTGCGACCATTTTAGATAATTCTTGCAATTCATCTTGTGAAATGTCAGCTGAAAAGAAAGGTGAAACACCTCTATCCCTTGAGTCATTGTACTCTCAGTAGTTGTTTCAAGGGTAGAACTTTCTTTCTCTGTTTAATTACTAGATCTCTTATCTCCAGTGATGGTTGTTTTAACCATGATGTTACTAGATATTTAACCTAGCTCAGATGCCATGAAAGTTTTCAAAAGAGTTTTTAATAAAATTATTCTATTTTTTGGGAAAAATAATTCCCTTATTCTGATCAACTACTTAAACATAAGGGAAAATAATTTTCTTATTCTAATAAACTACTAAAAGATAAAATAAAATATTCCTAGAATATGAATAAAACTTATCTACCTAAATAAATTTAAAATATATACATATTTCAACAACCACAACTTCTTTTTAGTGATAAAACATTCCCAAATAGCTCGCACAAATTGTTTGTAATGAGATAAATAAGATTAATAGCAATTCTGTTTAGGGAGAGCTCCAATGACTTAAGGCACGTGCATTTTGTAACTTAGCAACCCATTTATTTAGTAACATGTATAATATAATTAAAAAAAAAAACATAGAACATAAATTTTGAATGCCAATGTTAAGCAAAAGCCTCAAACTAATGATAGAGTTAGATCGTTTTTTGAAAATTTATAAGAATTTCAAATAGAGGGCCAAACAAATCAATTAGACATATACTTGCATCAAAATGAAGGTAAATCTTCTATCTCTATTGGGACAATTGAATAATTGAAATCTTACAGTTTAACCTTACTCAAACACGTACCTAACAGTCTCCAGAGAAAGCTCATTTAATATCTTCTGTATAGTGGTTGGATTGAAATCCGAAGGCAATGATGATCCAACCAACCAATCTTTTTCAGGATATATCTGAAAATCACTTTTCAAAATATCAGAATCAAAGCATCAAATCATCAGTATTGAAGGAAATGCACTAACAGAGTGAACAACTTAGCTGAGGGCAATTGAGACATAGAATGACAATAGGTCAAAGCTAAATACATGCTAGTTAAATGATCGGCAATTTTCCTTAAAGAAAGCTCTAAAATGAACTAGACAAGGAACTAAACAAGCATTTAAGTGAGCTACCAAATAAGCTTGAGAAAGATATTGCTTCTAAAACAATCCTTTAATACTAGGTTTCACAGATGCACAAAATGGAACAAATAGTATTCACACGTACAGAACCTTAGGAGCGCCCATCAAATAATTTGAATTGGCTACCTTTATATTCCCATAATTGCTTCTAGGTTAATCACTAATTGCATTACACTTCTTCTAAGGGAAGACTAACATCCTCTATCATAAGGAAAAGTTGTTCGAAATCAGCATAAACATATAATAACCTTGAATATCCAGTATATTTCGCAAAAATATACAACAATAAGAACACTCTCTTCTATGAAAAAATAGCCAACTCCTTTTAGCTAGAAGAGTTAAGCATATATCTCTCCTAGAGCATGGTAAAACCTAACTATACATATTATGCACCTTCAAGGCCAGAGAGATAGTAACCATGGTGAAACACACATTTAAGAAATCTACTATCCATGGTGAAACACACATTTAAGAAATCTCTTAGTTAGACAGCTCTTTTTCATAGAAAAACCCTTCAAAACTCCATACAAATTAGGACATTCAAGAACAGTTATTTGGTTTTGCTTGGTAACAGTTATTTGATTTTGCTTGGTAGGAATGACATGAAGAGAAAAGATGGAATGATGGATTAAAATTTTTCCTTTGGATTGTATCGAAATGTGCTGAACTCTCATACATTTTGGGATAATTTTTAAATTATTTGGGCAGATAATCTTGGAATAATCAGTTGAGATTTTTTGAGCCAATTTATTAATCTGCTTTTACCCAAAAAAGACGACTAAACATCATTTTGAATTTCCATAAGCTGAATTTTTCAAGTTTTTTGGGGTACATTTTTTTCAGCCTTTTCATTCTTTCCCACAGCCATATTCTTCTTTTGAAGGATAATAATGGTTTAATTCATAGACCAAAATTTAAATAGTGCAATCTCTTCAGTCCTATGAAACTTTTAATAAAATCTCAATATCTTGTGGTGTTTGTTTCCATTGTGTTCTTCCTAATTCCTCTACTTCCACGCTAAACACCTATTCTTATATATACCTCAAATGTGTATGTTGTGGATTAAACATAGTCCTCAAGAATAGATTTGAATTTTACATGTGACCACTTCAAGTTGCAATAGACTCTTCAATTCCATTTTGTAAGTGGTACATAAAATAGAAAGCTGCGATATTATTAGATGATGGTTATTCCAAGTTTCATTAACATCAAGTGGTAAAAGCCATTCAAACAATTAAAGTAACTATTACTATTCAAGACATTAAGTTGCCTCTGTTACCTCTATTACTTATCAAATATATAACAAAACATGTAAAAAGTGTTTTATTTCATGTCATCAAATATACAAAATAATCCTTTCTTTCCGTTTATTTTAATTAAAGTAGCAAAACCAAGGTAGCTTTAGTCAGCTAGTCTCCCAAGTGGAAATATTTTAATTTTGATAGGTCTTTTCATAAAACTATGGCATGATACAAAAGAATACAGAACTATAAGTGAAAATGACACCAAAACTGTAGGAATATTCTGTAAATAGTCTTTTTATTACAATCCCTTATTTTAAGGGATCATATCTCCTATTTAGTATCTTTCCTAACTTAGAGTTTCCTAAAGTAGTGACATAGGTTGTATATATAAAGATGTAATATGTTCTATTGAATTAACAAGAAAATTCAGAGAATTACTCTGATTTCTACATGGTATCAGCTTAGGTTATGATTTCTTTTCAACCTAGACCATGTCCGAGACTCCTTCTCCTACTTCAGAGATTACTTAAAATCTAGAAAATTTTTTTGGTTCCGATGCTCCATCAGATTCGTCTGGTCTGACTATCACCTGCCATCGATTGAATGGCAACAATTTTCTTGATTGGTCCCAATCGGTTAAGATTTTTCTCTTGGGCAGAGAAAGGTTGGGCTATGTTACTGGTGAAATCAAAAAGCCTGTTGTGATTGAAGCTGGTTTTGCTAAGTGGATGCGTGACAATGGTCAGGTTATGACTTGGCTCCTTAATTCCATGACCCCGAGTATAAGTAGAAACTTTCTTCTTTACACCACAGCCGCTGAAATCTGGAGTGCAGTCCACGAAACCTACTCTAGCACGGATAACATTGCCGAATTGTATCATGTTGAAGATTAGGCAGCCACCCTTAAGCAAGGAACCATGCCTGTTACTCTCTACTACAATACCCTTACCGCTCTTTGGCAGCAATTAGATTTGTATGCACAGTATGATTAGGTAGATCCAAGAGATGCTGCCCTTTATCAGCAAATTGTCACTCAGCGAAGACTTTTTCAATTTCTCTAAGGCCTAAATAAGGACCTGGACGAGGTTCACGGCAGGGTCTTGGCGATTTCTCCTATTCCCGCCCTTCGAGAGGCTTTTTCTATGGTCAAGAAAGAAGAAAGCCGAAGGTGTGTGATGCTGTCTGATGAACCATATTCCACGCCTGAAAGATCTACCTTACTAACCCATGAATCATCTTCTTCTTCTAAACGGGGGAGACCTTGGTGTGATCATTGCAAAAAGCTCGGCCACTCCAAGGAGAAGTGTTGGAAGCTTCAAGGTAAGCCTCAGGACTGGAAGTCTAAGAACTCTCGAGATAATAAATCAAGCCTTGTCGTTGCCACCTCTGTCACTAGCTCTACCAAAGAACAGATTGCTAAACTTCAAAAATTGTTTGGAAAGTTTTAAGGGTCTTGTGAGGGTAATCTAGTCATAAAAGAACCAGAAGGTAATCTTTCTTCTACAGCATTTTTCTCCTCCCAGTTGACTCCTAATTGGATCCTCGATTCTAGTGCTACGGATCATATGACTGGTAACAATGCCTTGTTTTGCAATTTTTTCCATACCTTTGGTAAAGCTGTCAAAACGGCTAATGGTACCTTGTGCAAAATAGAAGGACATGGCACTGTTATTCTCAATGAACAAATTGCACTTAAAAATGTTCTCTTTGTACCAAATCTGGCATGCAATCTCATCTCTGTTAGTAAACTGTCCACAGACTTGCATTGCTCTGTAATTTTTAATGATCTTGATTATACTTTGCAGGCACTGAACTCGAAGAAGATGATTGGTAAGGCCAGCTTGCAAAATGGTCTCTACATCCTCCCTATCTCTCCTAAAATCGAGATCTCCAAGTCGTTCACCGCTTTAGGAAAAGTTGATACTATTATGTTATGGCACTTTCGTTTAGGCCGTCCTAATTTCCAATACCTTGCAAAATTGTTTCCTACTCTATTCATTAATAAAAGGCCTAATTCTTTTTTTTGCAAAGTTTGCTCTCTTGCCAAACATACTAAATCATCTTATTTTCCTTCTACATACAAGCCTTCTTACCCTTATGCTTTGATCTATAATAATATTTGGGGCCCTTCTCGTGTGAATAATGCTGATAATTGTAAGTGATTTATCACTTTTATTGATGATCACTGTAAGATAACTTGGACTTATTTGCTGAAAGATAAATCTGAAACTGCTGGTGTTTTTGTGCAATTTTATAACATGGTTCTCACTCAATTTGGGTCTAAAATCCAGCTCTTTAAATCTGATAATGGCAGTGAACTTTTTGCTAGGTTTTTAGGTGATTTTTTCAAGGAAAAGGGCATAGTTCAAATTAGTTCTTGTGTTAGAACCCCACAGCAAAACGGCGTTGCCGAAAGAAAAAATAAGCACCTCCTTAAAATTACTCGTTCTCTTCTATTTACCACTAATGTTCCCAAATATTTATGGGGGAAAGCCTTATTAACTGCCACATATTTAATCAACCGGATGCCTAGTAAAGTTTTAAAATTTCAAACGCCTCAATCTATATTTTTGTAGCACTTTCCCCATTTTAAGCCTATCTCCTTCATTCTTCCACTTAAAATTTTTAGCTACACTGTTTTTATCCAAAATATTGCTCCTAATAAGTTCAAGTTAGATCCTAAGTCTTTAAAATGTGTATTGGTTGGGTATTCTTCACTTAAGAAGGGTTATAAATGCTATCATCCTCCTTCTAAACGATTTTTCACCACTATGGATATAACATTTTATGAGCAGGATTCCTATTTTACTCAGGCTGAAATTCAAGGAAAGATATGGAGTGATTTTCAGCCACATCAGGTATCTCCTCCTAATCTTCATTCTTAACCTTCAGAATTGCCATTTTTTCGCCATCTTTTTCGCCTTTACCTGTAGATCTATCACCTGTGACTACTCCCATTTATTCTCCTATAATACCTATGACTAATTCACCCATACCCACTTTAAACACTATTCTTGAAAATACACCTACTCCAATTGACGGTCTTCCAAAAACAACATCACCCAAACAGCTTCGTGTCTACACAAGAAAAAGAAAACATATCCTTGAGACTGTTTTGCAATCTGATTCTTACCGAGAATTGGATTTGGGTTCAGTTGCCGAAATGGAAGAAGAAATTAGTAAGTCCACTACTCTAGATGACTTTCCTATTGCTATTAAAAAAGGGGTTAGACAGTGCACCAAGCATTCTATTGAAAAATTTACTGGTTATAATTCATTGATGCCTTCTTTTCAAGCATTTACAGCAACCTTGGATAAAGAACAGGTTCCCACAAGCATAGATGAAGCTTTAAAGGATCCAAAATGAAGAATGGCTGTTGAAGAGGAAATTTGTGCACTAGAGAAAAATGCTACTTAGACCGTTACAGACCTTCCTCAAGGAAAAAAAACTGTCGGCTGTACAAAGCTGACTAGTGGCTAGAGGTTTTACGCAAACATATAGGATAGACTTCACAGAAACTTTTGCACCTGTGGCAAAGCTTAACACTATTCGAG
This sequence comes from Gossypium stocksii, assembly GCA_020496765.1. Taxonomy (NCBI): domain Eukaryota; kingdom Viridiplantae; phylum Streptophyta; class Magnoliopsida; order Malvales; family Malvaceae; genus Gossypium; species Gossypium stocksii. The sequence goes on from CM035621.1 coordinate 45,171,980, forward strand.
TACTCCTAAGTTTGGCTGTAAATTGTGATTGGAAATTACACCAACTTGATGTAAAAAACACATTTCTTAATGGCAAGCTAGAGGAAGAAGTCTATATGAAATTGCCACCTGGCTTGAAGTCTATTGAAGGTAGCAACAAAGTTTGCAAGCTCAACAAGTCTCTATATGGGTTAAAACAATCACCCAGAGCTTGGTTCGAGAGGTTCACTAAAGTCATTCTTCAAAACGGCTACAAGCAGTCCCTTGCCGATCATACGCTTTTTATCAAGGTAACTTCTACAAATAAGAAAGCTATCTTAATTGTGTATGTGGATGACATAATTCTTACTGGAGATGATGAGGAATAGATTAGCAATTTGAAGTTGTTAAACAGGGAATTCGAAACCAAGGACTTGGGAAAGCTAAGGTATTTCCTAGGAATGGAGGTGGCAAGATCAAAAGAACTTGTGATCAACCAAAGAAAGTATGTACTTGATTTACTCAAAGAAACTGGTTGTCTTGGTTGTAAGCTGGCTGATACACCAATGGAGGCAAACTTGAGATTCAACAAAGAAGATGGGTCCTTAGTAGACAGAGAGAAATTTCAAAGGTTAGTTGAGAAACTAATCTACTTATCCTTGACAAGGCCAAATATAACTTTTTCCGTAAATGTGATAAGTCAACACATGACTAATCCTACTGAAGAGCATATGGCAGCAGCAAATAGAATCCTCAAGTACTTGAAGAAAACTCTAGGACACGGCTTAATATTTAAGAAGACACAAGATAGAACTGTTAAGATTTTTACAGACTCTAGTTGGGCCGGAGATCTCACCAAAAGAAAATCCACTAGTGGCTACTGCACTTTTGTCTGGGGTAACCTTACAACTTGGAAAAGTAAGAAACAATCTGTTGTTTCAAGAAGTAGTGCTGAAGCTGAATTTAGAGCACTAGCTTTGGGGATATGCGAAGTAATTTGGCTACTTAAATTACTAAAAGAACTTGGCACAAATCAAGAGGATCACTTTAAAGTCTTGTGTGATAATCAATCTGCCATTCAGATTGCCAAGAACCCAATTCAACATGACCGAACAAAGCATGTTGAGATTGATAGGCATTTTATTGCTGATCAAGTCAACAAAAAAACAGCCACTCTTTTTTACATTCCTTCAGAAGGACAGATTGCAGACATTCTTACCAAGGCTTTGCCAAAGCCTGTGTTCAATAAATTCCTATTCAAGCTGGGATTATACAATGTATATTCTCCAGCTTGAGGGGGAGTGTAGGAATATTCTGTAAATATTGTATGAATATTCTGTAAATATTCTTTTTATTATAATCCCTTATTTTAAGGGATCATATCTACTATTTAGTATCTTTCCTAACTTAGAGTTTCCTAAAGCAATGACATAAGTTGTATATATAAAGATGTAATATGTTCTATTGAATTAACAAGAAAATTCAGAGAATTACTCTGATTTCTACAAAAACACTAATGGAAGGCAATAAATGGGGGTTGAAAAAGAGGTGAAAGGGATGTAATTGAATTACCTGCATGTTTGATGAAATATTTAGAACATGGTACATAGGAGAGATTTTGTCCTTATAGTGAAATCCTGTCTCGCAAATAGCTGATAGCTTCATTCACAAATTAAAATATCTTAGAATCATTAATATAAAGAGATACAGGCCACCACTAAAATCAAACCATTAATGCACATAAAAAAATTGACACATTGAGCGAAATCTCAACATGAATTCAGACACCACCTTGACCAATGCGCCTATAGATATGAAAGCTGATCAAGTCGTCTTACACTTGTTCTTATGTTTCAAACAAAGGGGGAAAAAGACCCCCACGGAGAGTTTCAAAATGATAAACATGAAAATTTTCACTTCTATTACATAAATATTAAAAATTAATCATAGGGTAATCAACTGATTTTTGGCTGATAAAGAATCTGCAATAGAAGTTCTCCCCCCCCCCCCCCCAAAAAAAAAAATAAAAAAAATCTGATCCTGTATATTACTTTATATAAAAAAAAAAAAAAACCCACTCTCTCTCACTACAAACTTCTCGGGATACTGTTCACAGCGTAAAACCTCTGCCTCTAAACTGTACTTAACTTTTCTTCTTTGTAGCCTTAGTCACATTCCTTTCCATTACCCATCAACCCTTATCCTTACCCATATTTTAACATAATTCCCATAAGCCAAAAAACTTAAGGACAAAATAAATCCTAATTTCCCCTGCCAAAAGAGTTGACTCTAAGAGAGCAATATTTCCCCTAAAGAGGTTATACACAAGCCAAAAGTTACAAATCCAAATATTTGTTTTCACAAGATCTAATGAACTGCAGTATGCTATCAATCAAAAAGCAGTCCGTGGGTAAGTTAAAACAGACATATGATCACATATGCAAGCAACAAAGACATATTCAAGTGATGATAAACAGTTGCAACGAATGGTAAAATAACTCCTAAAAGAATTATATTTTAAGTATAATATACCTCATCAAATATCCATTTACAAACACCAGATTCCTGCAACAGCTGAATATATCTAAATAGTAACCCGATTACATCTTGCATGCGATCTGAAATTTACTCAACGGAAATCAATATTAGTCAAGTAAAAGACATCATTTTTTCCCACACAAACTTTACAAGCCTTTGTAATCTTTATCATTAAAGAAGACTCCAATGAATAAAAGCATATCAAACACCATATGATATAAGAGAGGATGTTAAAAAATAAAAACTAACCCTGGCCAGCATCAGTAAGACCAATTACTACTTTGAAGAAAGAAAATTCTGAAGTGCAAACACCTTCACCAGCAAACAATCCAGTAGCCCATCCTACAAAGTTCCATACATATGCATGTACAAAATTCACTAAATATAAACACATAATTAAGACATATGATGTCCTTACACATATATAAATAAATATGTATATGCAAATAGACGTTATGTATGCATTCCTCGTAAAAGGACAAAATAGAGGGGAAAAGGGAAAAAAAAGTGGGCGGCGGGTTTCTGCGTGATGCCTATTTGTGCATGTCTGCACATTCAAACTTGAGCTAAGGCTGCTAAGTCATTTAATGATTCTGCTCTCCTGAGCTGCAATAACCAAATACCAAGCAATGGCCAACAATAACATATCCTAGTGCAATGTAACCATATCATGGTCTTCTCACAATAACCTCATACCTAAAGGATACTTAAATTTTAAGAAACTTATTGAAGAATTCAAGTTAAACAAATCCCAATTTGACACAGAACAGAGAAGGAAAATACTTAATACCAACCAAAACTATAGTTGGCGAGATCTCCAAAAGATTTATGCAGTATGAATTAACAACTGGATTCAAAATGCAGCAACATACTATGCAAAACTTCAACTTGTATTTCCATTTCCATGAAAAGTTAAAGTGCTGTCGATTGCATTAAATACAATGAAAGAAGAGAAATAGCTCTTACAATAAAAAAGAGATCAAAGGAACCACAAAAGAGAAGTGAAGCATATGGAATAAACTAAATATTCAAGTAAGGAGGCGCATTACTTTTAGTAAAAAACAAAAGATAAACAAATACTCCGATAAAATTTGTCGTATAGATATAAGATCAAAAGGCCAGTCTAGACTAATAACAAAGCCCATGATTGAGTTCAGTGTAATGAATGCAGTGACACCAGTGAATTGATGAAAACCCAATCATAATATGAAAAAGGAAATTGTACTAGTAAGACCATTTGTTTTTTACTTATCCTATGAAGTAGGGTCAAAGTCCATAACCCATTTACATGCATGTACTCCGTCAGACCAACTTCTCTCTTTCACATTTTAAGATGCCTCAAATTCTTTCATATTTCATATTGTTCTAATCTTATCTACTTTACCCATATAATGCATATGCATGGACTGGTATCTTTTGTATATTTGAACCAAAAGCAAAACATGTCTGCATTTAACCTGGATTTTTAGAGGACGCATCCTAAATGTTAGGGAGGCACGAATTTTGAGATATTCCAAATTGGATTATCTAAAGCATATAATGACATGTGCAACCTACCTAATTTTTTCAAGACATAAAATAAAGATCCTTCTCCTTTATGGCCAATGAGATGACCAAGATACTTGCATGGCCCTTCTTTGTAATGAAGAATGCTGGGAGTAATTGGCCATACAATCCTTAATTTATGGCCTTGTTTTACTGGAACAGCTCTGACAAGAATCTGCGAATTGAAGAGAAAAAACGAACAGAAAAGAAACCAGACAAAAAAAAGTACCTCTTAGAACATTGAACCTTGCGGAAGAGTATTGCTTTCCTTGCTCAAAACTGTGACAAACATAAGATAACGATGCATAGGCAACATAACAGCACCATATACCTGAAGGTGTTCTGATGTGCAAGGCTGACCAGGAAACTGGAAATGGCTTCTATCAGAGTTTCGAATTTCCTGGAACTTGTCCTCCACCAGACACTGAATTTTATCAAGGCTTTCTGAAATTACAGAACAAAGAAATGATAATTTTGATGATTCAAAGAAATATAGCAATAGCTTGTTTTCTTCTTACCAAAGCCAGAGCCCTTAAATTACTGGAACATTAGTTACCAACCTTTTGAATAAACAACCAGATGCATGAGGTTGGCTGAATATTTGTCTTCATAGAATTTAAGGAGTTCTTGCCTTGTGTCTACTCCCTTTGCTTTTGGTCTAACATCTAAAGTATCCCAATTCCCTATACATGAACAAGTTACTGATAAGCATATTAATATAGAGTTATAGAGCAATGCCAATTCTTTCTTTACAAGTTCAAAACACACAAAAGAAGATGCCAAAAGGAGGAGCAACTGGTGATAGAGATCAGGAAAATATAATTCAGACACGCCCAGTAGAATAAAAGAAGAAAATTGAAAAAACCAATAAATTATGTGAGAAAGAAACAGAAGCATAGGCATCTCAAAATTAAGATCCAGTTCAAGAACCAATCCTTGCTTATTGATGGAATACTAAAAACAAGAGAATATTCAGAATGGAAATATAGTAATTAAATTGAGCACTGCAAGTCCAGATAAGAGTAAGAAGATATTAGTATCTGTCTAAAAGGGGAATAAGTATCTTAGAATCAAAGACATTCAGACAGAATTCTTGGCAAAATTACAAAAAAAATTCTAGAAATGCTAAATTAAACATCATCAGCTTCATTCAGTTTTTGATAATTAATATCGAATATCACTAGCCAACAAAGCTACAGTTGTAGTGGCAAGGTTGTTGTTATTGGTACCTATGGCCAGGGTTCAAATCTCGGCAACCCATCCCCCTTCCTCAAAATTTGAAATGATCCAAAAAGAAATATTTTGTCGAAATATGTGCTAAAATAATTTCGGATAATTTTTAAGATATTTGGGTAGATAATCTCAGAATAATCAGTTGAGATTTTTTAGGAAAACTTCTTTATCTTTAAGGAACTATTTTCCTAGTTATGTTGTCAGTTTTTTTCAATTTAAAGTCAGTTCTTTACATAATAAAAACTACAATAGTTTCATTGAATAGTTTCTCAAAAACTTTTATGGTATCAGATTTAGATTAAACCTCCAGTAACAGCATGGTTAAAACAACTTCACTGGAGATAAGCGATCGAGCAACCAAAGTGAGGTAGAAAGCTCTGCTGTCAGAACAACTACTGAAAGTGTAATGACTCAAGGTATAGAAGCGTCTCACCTCTCTTTTCAGCTGACATCTCACAAGCTGAATGGCAAGAATTACCTCGAATGATCGTAGTCCTTGAAGTTAGCCATTAATCTAAATTTTGAATCAGACAGTAACTGGTTCATTTTCCATGCATCAGACAGTATATTTTTCAAATGGTTAAAAAGGAAACCAATAACTTCACCAATGAAGTTGTACTATGATAGCAAAGTTGGCATTGGCATTGCTCACAACTTAGTCCAGCATGAAAAAACTAAACATTGTTTGTTCCTTCAAAACAACAAATTGCTGACATACTCACTAAAGGGCTCTTTAAGACAAGTTTTGATTTCCTTATAAGCAAGTTGGGCATGATTGACATATATGTACCAACTTGAGGGAGGGTGTTGAAATATGTGCTGAACTCCCATATATTTGGGATAATTTTTAAGATATTTGGGTAGATAATCTCAGAATAATCAGTTGGGATTTTTTAGGAAGACTTCTTTTATATTTTAGTGGTTCACTAGGGAACTATTTTCCCAGTTATGTTGTGAGTCTTTTTCTATTTAAAGTCAGTTCTTTAAGTAATAAAGATACAATAGTTTCATTGAATAGTTTCTCGGAAACTTTCATATATCCAATATCACTAGGTTGATTGATTGACTATAAAGCAGAAAGTATGCCCTATAACCTGCTTCGGCAATTAATTCAACTTAACAGAAGAGGGAAGAGAGAAGAGGTAAAGGGAAGAAGGAAGATCAACTAGGAAAGGTTTTTAACCTGTGCTGAATTTATGAAATGGATGACTTTCCAAGCTTAGATGTTTCTGAAGCTGCATAGAAGGAAAAATTAAAACCAGTTAAGAATACATCTAAAAGTTCACAATTGAAGAATATTAACATGAACTCAAATGGGACAGATTTAGTAGTAAGTGCAAACTAATACCAAATATAAGTTTTCAATCAATTTTATCACCATCAATGCCCATAATCCATAAATTTTCTTCTACTCAACTAAAAGCAAGAACCCCAATAAGTCTCATTTATTTTCAAGAAACATAAAGATTGGGAAGTTTCAAAACTGTGCTAATTTTTCCAACAATTATCAATTCTTAACCAATTTTAATAGCATGAACCAACCACTTGAGATGACTAGATTGCATTCAGAGTCACAAAAAATTGCTCAGATACGAACTGCAACCCATTGTGTTTAATAATCACAAATATCTTCTGTTAAAGTAGCACTGAAACCACAATAACCATGCATGCCATAAACCCTCAACAGGAACAGAGGAACCAATTGATGAATAGCCCTTAATGAAAGGATATATCCAATCATCTTCATCTATCAATATCACAGGATGAAAGAACACTTCCAAACATAAGCTCAGTTCACCACTTTGAGGAATCATTTACGTTAGTAAGTGACTTGTTTCACCGTGAATTCCAGCCAAACACCAAATTAGTAGTAAATGACAATCTAAACTTGACAAGCACTTACAAAATATGGAATTTTCAATGGTAATTTATGGAAAACATTACAAGACGTTCCTAAGACTATAGTTTTTGGGCTTTGGTTTTAATCATTAAAGCAAAAGTGATAAGAATGAACACCATAAAAAGCATGGACGGGACAGAAATCACAAAATATTAAAGAAGCAATTGAGGAATGGGGGATCAATTCCAGGCTCCATTTCCTCCAGCAAAAAAGGACTAACATTTTAAATAGTCAGAGCTGAGATCTTGCAAACTTCCAGAAGAAAAATGGTGATTCAAAAATAAGAAAATAATACCTGGTTCATTCTCCATGCATCAGACAGTAAATTTTTCTTGTTCTCTAGAAAGAGAATAGTGTTGATTAATTATAGATGAAAATAGAGGAAATCCATGTGTAAAGTAAACCAAGAACCAGAGAGCCAACCGGAATCAACAGCTTTAATTTCCCTCATGGTAGCATCAGCCGACATCAATGGTTTAATGAAGAACTGTGCAAACCTAAAGAGCAAGGAAAACACCCAGTCTCACATATATTAAAAGAAGATGAAAATAACAGCTAAAGAAAGACTGCATAAACAACATCTACCGGTCCAAAGCCTCTTCAAAGCAATCAGTGTTGACGTCAAAAAAATAGTTGGTCATCTCATAATCTGTGAAGGCATTTCTGCTGCCTCCATGCTGTAAATCAGGAAAATAAAACTAAGTAAATTTCAAATCAAAGGAATATTATCTGAAAACAAGTACTATAAGCCTATTGTCCTATGGCATTCCTTTACAAATTTTAAAGTCAATTTTATTCAAAGTTAGCTAACAATTAATTAGTTTTAGATCACATAGATCTTAAATGAATCCTTTCAAATTTGATGTTTAATTGGTTCTAAGATTAAGATTGCTTATCTATTAAGTGTGTATTTCTGTAATTATAATATTATTGAATTATTTTGGTAAAAGAATACCAAGAATTTGTAATCACCCCTTTTATTTATGCTTCAAAAATAATATTGATACTTTCATAGATTAAAAGGTTTGTATCACTAAAACATATTTTGATGTGTTTATCTATTATATGGTTTTATATATCAATAACAGCCCAATAACTGATCCAAATACCTGACCTCATGAAAGGCATAGTAATTGTAATGGCATGACTATTTAGGTGTGATGCAAGTGACTATGCACTTAGTAAGCAATACTAGAGATACTAAGAACCTTAATCCCGCTCAAACGTGGGTTTTTTCTTTTCCCTTTTTTTGTTGCCTTTCCTTACAATTCCTGCTTACTTACATAGCAAGTTAGTAGAAAAAACATGAGGAACTTTAACTTGATTAAAAGTAACCATTAAAAGTGCATGCATGCATCAATAGATGACCTTTCTGCATTTAAAAAGAGCAATACCTCTGTTATATACTTTGAGTAGCTATCTTCCAAGGGATACTTCTCACTAGCATAAAACAGCATGTGCTCTGCAAGGAAGGACAACATGTTAAACATAAAGAAACTAAGTAGAAATCATAACTATCCCACTACCATGCAATTCTTGTTCAATTGCTGGACCAGAGTTATGTCAACAATTAAATCAATGCACAGAAACAATAACACCACCAAAAATAATCATAAAATCAATAAGATCATTTTGAATTATTTACGATAAGAGAAGTTGAACCCAGAATTAATAAGCTTACTTTTACTGGCCAAAAGAATTTTAGTGAGATATACAGAATTACAGATTACAAAATTTTAGCCCGTTCAAATTGTTTAATAACACTATGAGGAACAGAATTACTTAAGTCACACACTGTTAAATTAAAACTATAGAAAGAAGGAACACAAAAAATCCAGACAGTTCACAAATACAAAAAGAAGATAAAATAAACGGATTAGAAAAATAAGCAATACCAAGAAAGTGGGCGAGGCCATCGAGGCCGACAGGGTCACAAAAGGAACCGACACCCACATTCATAGAAGCAGCACACTGTAACATAAAAAAACAAAGAAATTAAGGAAGGTTCATAATAGTAACGGGTTTAGTAATGAAATGAAAGTCAAGAAGGAATTGGAAGATTAATTTGCCTTGTCGGTGTCGGGATCGCTGATAAGAAGAACTTGAAGGGAATTTCTAAGGACGATCCTTCGATACTCTCTTTTGTCAATTCTGGGCTTTAAAATCTCCACATCTTCTCTCCCGACCGCCATTTCTCAGTTCACTGCTTATTAATGTTTGGATGATTTTGAGTTTGGCTATGGAAAGCGGAAGAAAAGATTGAGTTATTAATCTGCTACTTCCTGGCCGGATAAGACGTTTATAAAGAGAGGAAGAGGAAGATTCGTAGTTTCTTTCCATACTTTCCCGGGAAATTTAAAGCAAGTTGTTTCTTGACTTCTTTATCTTGACTTTGCTTCACTAAAGTTGACTTAGAGAAATATTTAACCACCGTTTCACCACATATATACGTAGGATACTATCCAATTAAAAAACAACACATTATTTTTTATATTACATGGAGATTTCTAAATCAAAGATGATGTATTTTTTTTCTAATTGAAGAGACTGTAATCCATCAAAATAATTTTTTATTATTATAAAGATTATTTTTATTTAAAATGTAAATTAATTATAAATGTTAATATTTGAATATACCCATTAGCACCTATAAATTTATTTATTTTCCCTTTCAATCAAAATTTTTTTATTTATGCTTTTATATATTTCATTGTTATTACATAATTAAAAAAATTTTAAATTAATATTTGTGTTCGTTTCCATGCATGTGTGGCGAAATTTTTAATTTTTTTTATACATCTATTATATTTATATGGGTTAATAAATTATTTAAGACTTGAACTTGACAATTATTTTCATATTAGGATTTAAATTTTTTTATTTAAATATTGATACTTGAATTGTTTTTACCTTAGTCAATCCCTGAACTTGAAAATTATTCTCACATTAGAGTCCAAGTTTTTCTTTATTCAAGTTAATCTATGATATTTCCTTATAAAGAAAGTTACACTAAAAAAAAGTTCAACCCCAATATAAAAACATTCTAACACAAAAAAAAAAATCTAAATATAAGAATAATTATCTAATTCAAATCTCAAAATTAAAACAACTATTAAACTCAAGAAACAACTTATAAAAGATAAATTTAAATCTCAATATAATAATTGTAAAACTTAAATTCTAAATAATACAGAGATTTCATCATGCATGACGTCTTATGACTGTGTAATAGTAAAACACCTATTAAACTCTATATTTTCTTTTTGTTTTTTTGGTGTATTATATATTTTCTTTTTGAGAATATGAATTTGGATTTAGATTTTAGTTATTAAGTTAATAGTAAGATTGAATTATATATATTATCGATAAATTAATTTAGATTAGATAAATTATACAAATGGTTATTCAACTATATTTGTGTTTTTGTTTCGAGCATTTAATTTTAAAAATTTTCAATTTAGGCATTAATATTTAAATTTATTCCTGTTTTGGTCACCCATCGCTAAATTAATAATAAAATGTATTTTCTAATTGGTATGATAACATATTTAGTCTTCAATACTTTATTCTATCAATTTGATCTTAATTCTAAATAATTCAATAATTTAACCTTTGACATTTACAAATTCTATTGATTTGATCATTAAACTTCTTAGTCAAAGCTTTCAACTTTTAAATCAGAGTCATTCCACATCTATTAATAATTTTATTTATAGTTGAAATTATTCAATTTGGTATATAACCCTTTTATGTTTTTAAAAAGAAGGTTGAAAATTAACTAAAAATCATTAAAAATAATAGAAAATATAATTTTTTTAATATATATAGAAAATTATATAAATAATTTAATATTTGTAAAAATTAATTTTTCACTCTATCTAACTAGCATAATTTTAGTGATATATATTTCTTATTGTGGATTTAAAAATTAAAAATAAATAGAATACATAATAATCTTTTAATCAAATTATAAATTAAAAGAATCATTATCAATGGAACAAAAGGAAATTTAGTTAATTATTTCACATATTTTTCTTATAAAAATTAAATGTTCATAATTTTTTTCTTATATAATTATTCATTGTACAATTGAATTTTTCAATTTTTTAATTCTGAATTTAATTTTCAATTTCAAGTATCAACTTTGAAGACTATTTCTATCTACCTTGAAGGAAATATCATACTATTAACAATAAGAGTACATCTAAATTTTTATTTCAAGGTTTTTCCATTTTATTTATCCAAAATTTTATCAGTTAAATAGTTATAAAATATTATATTTAAAAGAAAACTAATGAAAAAATGGAAATAAAGGTTTAAGATAAATTTATTAGTATTAGGAATTGGCTTGAAAAGTGGCTCGTTAGTTGAGAGAATTTTTTTTTTCTTTTTTGGGTTTTACAAATTTATATATGTGGAATGAATGTACTTTAAAAACTAAAAGTTTTAGTTAAGAAGTCTGAAAACCAAATTGATAGAATTTGTAAATGTGAAGGGTTAAATTTCTTGAATTATTCAAATTAAGATCAATGTAACCTCCTTAACCCGGCCTAAACGTTAGACTCAAATTCGGAAAATTATATCGACTACCGAAATGACCTAATACGATCGTAATTTATAAAATAGTCATTTTAAAACATTTTTTTATTTTAGAAGATAACTTAACCTATTTTCAAAACATATGAGTTAAGTTTAAATAATCTACTAAACTTCGTCCATTTTTAAATGAAACTTTCATTTATCCCTCATTTATCCCAATGAGTGTATGATACGAGAAAGTAATTAAATAAGATTTCTAAATATATGGCAAACATAAAAACATTTTAAATTTTATGTATATTTAAATTAGTAACATTTTAATTTTTTATAAATATGGTGTCATTTTAAATACATAAATTCACAAATAAATACACAAATTGTTAAATTTTTTCTATCAATAATATATTAATGAAATCTTTTTTTTTTTTTTTATTACAAACTTTAGGGAATGGTGGATGTTATAATATAAAACTGAATTGTGATACCAACCTAACTAATTTTACCATTCCAACTATGACTACAAATTTGTGTAAATTACATTTTATAACACATACTTTTATTAATAGATATATATATATATATATATTTTAAAATGGGTGAGTATTTAGTATATTAATAATATATTTTTTATTTCACAAACAACTTTATAAAATTGACATATATATTTTTTAATATTTTATTATATTCATATAATTACTATTTTTAAGGAATTATTTTAATTATTGCATATAAAGATTTTAAATATTATTGCATATTTGACCGTTGAAGTAAAAAATACATGATAGTTACTTATTAGTAACATGTGCCATATTTTTTAAAATTACTATTTATTGTATTTAATGAAATAATTATGCAGTGGTAAACTCAGACCATTACTTAATACATGAGATTTAATTGCATTTTTAGTCCCTTTGCCGTTATTATTTCATATTCAGATTCATTTTTTATTTTTCATTTTCATTAAATTTCAATTTTAGATTTAATTTTTATGTGAATTTTAATCTTACATTTGATTTTAGTTTTATTTTTCCTTTTCGTTTAATTTTAATGCTTACTTTTTATTTATAATTTTATGTTTTATTGTAATTTCCTAGCTTTTAATTTTCTGATATTTTCATTATTTTTGTGTTCAATTTCATAATTTTATTTCACAAGTAACTATAAAAAATTAACATGCGTCTTTTTTTTTTAATATTTTACTATATTCCTATAAAACACTTGTTAACTCTCTAATCCTACTAGTAAAGTTAAAAAACTTCATTAATAATATACCAAATATTTTTCCTATTATAATAAGGTAAAAAACATTTAAATGTTTTAAATTTGGAGAAAAATCCGCTTACATGATATAAAAATTAAAATAATTTTACAATGTGTGAATGAATTCCCCTTTAAATTTTATTTTATGATTTCCTATTAATTTCATTATAGTTTTATTCATTACATATATACTACTAATAAATATCTTATATTCAAACTAAGCATAATTAATTAAATGTATTTATTATCATTATTTTGAATAATAACTTGTTTTTTATAAAAAACACTACCCACTTAAAAAATCTACACAAATTTATTTTTGAAATATATTTTTTTATTTGTCTATTAACATAATATATAATTAGAACGATTAAAATATGTTACAAGTTCTTATACTATATAATAAAGTTTATTTTAATCTCTTTATTATTAAAGGAAACATTTTAATCTCTATATATTTAAAATGATGATATTTTAGTCTCTGCATGTTAATTTTACCGTTAATAAAATTGCATGGCTTAATTGTAACTAGAATAGCGTTAAATCAAAATGCTAAACAATAGTTTTGAAGAATGAATAGAGACAAGAAATTGATTTTGTTTTTAACCACAAATTGTTTTTTGTTCAAGTTTTCGTATATAATTGTTGCGTTTAAATTGTTTATTTTTTGGTCCATGTTAACTATCGTTAAGTCATGTCATTCAATTTTTTTCAAAATAGGTAAATTTTTTAATTTAATTTAATATCACCTCAGTTGACGTTAAGTCAAGCCATTTCATGAACAGTAAGGTTAATGTGTATGGACTAAAATATTATATTTTCAAACATGCAGGGACTAAAATGTTCCTTTTAATAATAGAGGACTAAAATGAACTTTTTGATATGGTACAAGGGCTTGTAATAATCTTTAACCTAATTAGAGTTAGCTTGTTACTCATTTTACGTGTGGGCTTGTTTTAATTATTTAATATACTAGTATGGTTTCACCACACTTTGTGTTGAATTAATTAATTTTTTAGACTAAATTATAAAATAAAAATTTCAAGGTTAAAATATGTTCTAAATTTTATGTTCTTTGTACATGTGAAATTTAATCTCAATATTTTTATTTTCAAGAATTTAATTCCTTTATTTTTTGGACTTAAAATTTTTGGTCTGGTTTTAATGTTATTAAAATTGTTCTATTAAATTCGCTAGTTTGACATGTCAAAACTAAAAAGCATTACATAGTAGCCATGTAAAAAAAATGACATTGGAATAGACTTAAATTTAACATAAAATTTTAAAGTGTTGGCAATTCTTAAAATTTACGTCAATATTTTAATTAAAAAAAGTATTTTAACTAATTAATGATATTAAAAAAAGTTGATGTACCAAATTGTGTAAAAAATTTAAGTGTAGAAATTAGATTTCAAATTTGAGTATAGTATAGGGACTAAATTTGAAATTTGACCATTATTATATAATGTCAATAAAAGGTAAAATGCTATGTATTTGGACATGGATATATCAACATTTTGATCATAATAAATTATTTAGGCTAACAATAACGTATAAAAGTTGAGGTACCAAATTATGTCAAAAATTAAAGCATAAAGATTGAATTTCAAATTTGAGCATAATATAGGAACCAAAACTAAAATTTGACCATTTTTATATAATCTCAAAAAAGAAGTAAAAAGGTTGTATATTCGGACACATGCATGTCAACGTTTTAATCAGAATGAAGTATTTAGACTAACTTTGTCAATATAAAAGTTTAAGGTACCAAATTATATAAAAAATTGAAGTGTAAAAATTAAATTTTAAATTTGAGCATATTATAAGGATTAAAATTGAAATTTGACCATTATTATAAAATCTAAAAAAAAGTCTTTGCTTTATTATTTGGACAAATATAAAAAGGAATGTCCAAATAAAAGTTGTGGTACCAAATTATGTTAAAAAAAAATAAAGTATAAAATTAAATATGAAATTTGAGCATATTATAGGGACTAAGATTGAAATTGGACCATTCTTATAAAATCTAAAAAAAAAAAGAGCTTTTGTTTCATTATTTGGACAAATTTCATAAAAGGAATGCCTTGGAAATTCATTTATATTAAAGTACAAAAATTAAATTTAAATTTTAAGCATGTTATAGGGATTAAAATTGAAATTGGACCATTTTTATAAAATCTCAGAAAAAAAACTTTGTTTCATTACTTCATAAAGGAATGTCCAAATAAAAGTTGAGGTACCAAATTATGTAAAAATTAAAGTATAAAATTAAATTTGAAATATAAGCATATTATAAGGACTAAAACTAAAATTGGACCGTTCTTATAAAATCTCTAAAAAAAAAAAGAAAAAGCTTTGTTTCATTATTTGTATAGATGCCATAAAAAGAATGCCAAAAACATTCCTTTTATATATAAAGTTATAAATGTTATATAGTTATAACTTCGTTAGCCAAAGGCATCTCGCCAAGCAAAGACCTCACTTAACACCTCACCCTAAAAAATGGACCTTGCCAAGCAAGCAAACTCTGCTAAAAAGATGGTGTTGGCTTTCACATGTATAGTACACAATTCGCTCTCATGCAAAGTTGAAAACTTTAAGAAGATGACATGATATTAGTTAATCATGTTTGGACACACATGTAAGGGGTTTACCATTACCCGCCCAGTAGACTTCTTTGTGTAAACACCTATTTTTGGGGTCAATCTCATAAGGTTATAGAAACCTTGTTTTTGCTAAAAGGCTAGACATTTAAGAACTAATCGACATTTTGCCTAATTTCCTCTACAATCAACAACCTTCAACAGTTTTCCACATAGTTGTCATGTGAATTGTCACCTACACCTATAACATAATCCTTCCATCAACAATTAGTGTAATGAGTGTTTACAAATGACAAATCCTAGTGAGAATGTCCCTAACCACTAACTTCAAAATCAAAAAAATGCTCCAGCTACTAATTATCCTCTAACTGCAACCAACCTTACAACCCATTTGACCTTTATGATCAACACAATACATTTGCTTAGAAGAAATGATGATTTTTTTGTTAGAACCATAAAGTTTTGATATAAAACTTAATAAACTAAGACCTATCATGTCAGATCATCAATGTCATGCCTGAAACTGTTAAATTAAAGTTTGGTCTTTAATTTTAGGATGACATTTATTAAATGATTATTTTGAATTAAAATCCACTATAAGCAGAGGTATCAAATTATGAAACTTTCAATTCAGAGAAGGCCTTAGTGTGAATTATGGGATCTTGTGAACCAATTGGTAGATAGTTGAATTTCAATTTTTGTCCATTGCATTTGAACTAGATTGGATGAGTAGGGAACAACATGATTACAATTTAAATATTTTATATTGAATGTGGAAATTGGTGAATGGAAGTGAGAGGGGTATAAGTAGGAGAATTGAATATGCTAAGGGGGCATTGTCTTTTGTTCATGAAATCATCTTCTTTATTTTCCTCTTCTTTTCTGGAATAGTAATAAATTAAAAAGCAATCTACATGTAGAAAAAATAGACATATTAGTTTGAGAAAGTAAGAATCTGGAAAGTTGGTAATCTTTCTAAATCTTCTTATACCTTTTTTACTGAAGGAAAGATGTAAGAAAATTATAAGTTATGGTATAGTTCATGGCTGTGAACATAAACTCATTAGATAGCCTATAAAAATATTCTGCATGTTAATGGATTTCGTTTGTCTCACTTGTGAAAGCTGACGTTTTAATTGATGAATGGTTATTTTATTTAGTTAACCAAGGAAGAGGCTGGAGTGACAAAGGAAAGACTAGGCAGGTGTAGGGTTCTAGCGTCCGGGTGTTTTGCGGGTGAGTTTTTGAACTCCAATTTTTGGTTTTTATTCTACATGTAAAAGGGATGTGATAGTTGGGTTCTGTTTTGCTGGAAAATTTTATTGCATAATCTAGAGATGTTGAACTTTATTGCTGTTGTGTGAAAGTGTTGTTGATACTGTTTTGTATTAAGTGTGAACATGTGGTCTAAATTGAAGATTTGTTACGTATATAATTATTTTTCACACAAGCCGTTGAAGTATTAATTGGTAGTGAACTATTGTTTGATTGTGAGTCTATAGCTGATGATTAAAGTAGTGGTGTTGTGGTGGGATATTAATTGAGTGAAGTATCAGTATTGTGGTGGGATATTAAATGAATGAAGAATGAAGTATCAGTGTTGTGGTAGGATATTAAATGAATGAATTAACAATGTTATAGTGATATGTTAAATGAATGAAGTATTGGTGTTGTGGCAGAATGTTAAATGAATGAAGAAGTATTGGTGTTGTGATGGAATGTTAAATGAATTTAGTAACACTGTTGTGGCGGGATATTAATGGAATAAAGTATCGGTGTTGTGGTAGGATGTTAAATAAATGCAGTAACGGTATTGTGGTGGGATATTAATTGAATGAAGTATCAGTATTATGGTGGGATGTTAAATGAATAAAGTATCGGTGTTGTGGTGGGATATTAAATTAATAAAGTAACGGTGTTGTGGTGGGATGTTAAATGATGAAGTATCGGTGTTGTGGCGAGATGTTAATTGAAAGAAGTATCAATGTTGTGGAGGAATGTTAATTGTAAAAGGATTGGCATTGTTGTGGGAATTATCCTCAAGTAGCAAGTTATGACAGTCCACAGGGAGTTGTCTTTAAGTGCACAAGTATGTATCCGCACCATAATAAGTATACATATATGATAATCAACTCAACTTAGGTCCACAAAGATCATCCTTGAAACATGAACCTATATGTTCAAGTTCTCTAAGTATGTATTCACAAGTTTGGCTCCTCCAAATGAGAACCAACGAGTGTGAGTCCAATAAGACCATCATTCAATCAAGAGTTCACATGGATTATCATCTAGGCATAAGTTTGTCGAATCATCCGCAAGTATGAATCTGTAAGGACTATATTGCAAGCTAAGATAGTCTGTAGGACTTGTCCTCAAGCTCCTAGGTTGAGTCAGCCCATTGGAATACCACTTTATGAAAATTTATGGAATTAAGTCCGCTAAATACAAGTCTATGCGAACAAATTTGCATAGTACAAGTTTGTAGGTCTAAGTTCTCCAAGTAGGATTGCATAAGAAATAATTATCTAACATGAGTTCACCAAAACTATCTGTAAGTAGAAAGTTGTATATACGGGGACAGGTATGGATCCACAAACTTGAGATCGCAAGTCTGTGTCTGCAAACATGAAGCTCTGAATATGATTCCACAGGCGAGTGTCTGGAGCATATTAGTCAAGTATGAATTCACCAAGATATTTCACCTTGTATAAGTTGCATTGGGTAAATTCACCTAGAATTATCGTAAACACATGTTCGCTGAGAGTGAAGATGAACTATTTATTTGAAGGAAGTGGATTGTATGAGTGTTGCTTATATTCATACGTGAACTGTTTAACGTGTTGGTTGTCTTTATTCATGAATTATTCTCCATGCAAGTTGTATGTGTGGGTGAGTAAACATTTTGCGAACTCACTAAGTTCATCTTAAACTTATCATGGTTCTTGATTTGTTTCTTTCAAGTACTAAAAGCCATTTTGAACTTCAAGGAGGGGACTAAGCCAGAAGCTACGATTTTTAGTTGTGAGCCTCTTATTTATATTTAGTAACATGTACATATCGAGGTGGTCCACTAGCTAATAAATTAAGAAATCTGATTTTACTATGTTTAGTCGAAACTCTTTTGAATTCAAGACAATATGTATGGTTGAATTAAATATACATTTTGTAAAAAAAAGGGAAAATGAGATATGTTGTCCACTCATGCTATGGCATATTCCGACAAGTTGAATGTTTCAAGTCATTTAAGTTTTTGGTAGTAGTATTATCTTGTTCGGGTCCAGTGACTAGACTGGGCAAAGGGTATTATAATCAAAAACAAAAACTAGATGCAAAAGCACATCTAAATCCATCTATATCTTGAAATCTTAAAATTTTGTGATTTTGATCTTTCAAATTAACACATAAGTATTTTAAGGAATGTGATTGTAACACCCTTTGCCCGACTCGGTTGCCGGGTTTGAGCTACAAAATGCTACACTAACTACCAGAGCAACAACAATCAAATAAATATTCAATTCTGTCATTATATATTTATATCCAAGCAAAACAGGCATATGATATGATACACAATCAATTATGAGACTTACATAGGCTAGTGAATACTTTTATACTAGTTTGCACTCGAATTAGGATCAAATTGTAAAGTTTTAAAAATTCTCAGACCGAGGTTGCAACTTCGTCATGCCCTCGTAGCAACATGGTCATCTTATTATGTCGCGTTGTGATGACATGCATATGCTCGTCATGACGCCACTCTCTGATATGGCAACGTTGCAACGTCAAAAGCCTAAGGTTGTGACGTTACCCTTGTTTTTAGCAAAATACACATTTCATACCTAATCCATGTATTTGCAAATCATTTTCTAAGTGTTCAATCAACATTATACAAGAATAAAGTCATTAAACCATACCAAAGACAACCAAATACAAGTATATAAGTAACTAAATCAATCATTCAAGATCATACTATCCAATCATTCATCATTTAAACTTATTCAGTTTTCAAATCAATTATCCATGTTCAAAACACATTCATCACTAACTCATATACTAAATATGCAATTTAAGCACTAAGCAATTTACTAAGCTTGACATGACGTTACCAAACAAATCACCAAGCCATGTAAAATGCCTAACATTCAACTTACCATTAACAAATAATCAAGTAATCTAGTTATTTCAAATAGTCCAATTTCAAATCTTAGCATACCATTCATTCAACTTAACCTATTCATATGGTCTAAATGGAGGTCCCAACATACCAAACCATCAAAAAAGAAATTCACCATCTATAAATCATCAAACTTAAACAAAAAAAAAAAAACACATTATTTAGTTTCATACCAAAAGTTATATTCAAATCAACCACTACCACCATTAACATGATACTACCAAATCCCAAAATAATCATATACATATTAGAGACTCTTAAGTAAATGCCACATAGTCTAGATTCAAAATGAACTTATAACTACCATCTTAGGATAGTGTGTACTCCTCTGTTGATTCGACTTGACAGTTTTGCAAGGTGAAAATCTATAGGGAAGGAAAACAACCAAAGTAAGCATTCAAAATTCTTAGTAAGTTCAAGTGGAAACTAAACATACCCTGATCATTTAAGGCATAATTAACTAATAAATTTGGCATTCAGCTTAGCTACCCTTTGGCACATTATGTCATAACTAAACATATAACAACATCACCAAATAAATGTGTTAGTCACATTCCCAATTCATAAATAATATCGAGACTTTAATAAAATAATATAACAATCCACATATCAATCATCAACAATTACCATTTCATTTCCAATTCAAAAATAAGTTTCCATTTCCAATCAATTTAATGTCACCTAATAGAACTATAGTAAAACGAACTCGGATACACGAGAATAAATTACTCACACAAGCTGATAATATATCAAGGTTGCTCACACAAGCTAACAGTATATCGAGGTTACCCATCTGGGCTAAAACTTCGATATGTATAACCCGAGAATCTGCAACAAATACTAGATCTCGTAATAACATATAAAATCCTTGATTTTTGCATCTTGGAAATAGGGTCGGTAGTATTGGCATTAAATTATAGATTAAAAATAGAGTAAATAGAAAACGTGTTAGTATTTAGGATTAAAAAGGAATAGAAGCTAAAGTAGAGAACTTAAATAGGTAAATTAGGACTAATGGATAATGGGGGAGTTGTTAAAACAAGGGTAAACATAGGAAGGGCTTATAAAGTAAATAATCTAGTTTTAGGTATGAGTTTGGCTATAAAAACCCTTCAATACTCATCTTTGTTCCTCACGTTCATTACATTTTTCTCATTCTTTTCATTTCAAAAGTTAGTTGCATTTGATAGTTATTTTTCTCTCAAAATTTTTTGTATTCTTTATTTTTCTTGGCATCTACACACATTTTTCTTCTTTGTTTCTTCAAGAAAACCATTTATCTATCTTTGAAATCGGTTCGATTATTGTGCGGACTGCTTGGCGTCACGAAAGAGAGCAAAGTTGAAGGTAAAAACTCTATTTTCTTATGTCAAAACTACATTAAATGTTTTTAGGTTAGGTCTCTTAGATCTTAGCATGAAAGATAAGTAAACTTTGGTTTTATATGGTTTGGTTTTGAGAAAGTGTCAGATCAAGGTTGATGAAGCTTGTACATGTTCTTTAAAATGATTTTGGAATGATTTTCAAATGAGTTTTGAAGAGATCAAGAGGTTTTACGATCAAATTTAACAATATTTTTTTTGGAAAATGCATAAACTGTTTGATTGTGTTTTTGAGGGAGATGATAAACATTAACCATTTTGAAAGATAAGAGTTGAGTTAGATCACACTTAGTTAATAAGCTTAGATCTGTTAATACCTATGAGGTAGGAAGGTTAAGAGATAGTAAATAGGTTAAGTAAATATACTATGTGAGTCCAGTAGAGATTGCGTAGTTCGTGAGCTATAGTTGAGTAGATAAGTGTTAAACTATTTTGAATGGTAAGTAATACGTATGTTTTTGTGCGAAGATGAGAACACTAGTGGAGCATCGACGAGTAGAGACAAAGGCAAGCAGAAGGTTGTAGTGGTAATGAGAGACTAACAGGTCAAAGATCTGTCGCCCATACTGTAGCTGCACTAACTGAGATAGGTGGACTTGCTCGTGTTTATCTTGTGAAGGAGCTGCAGGAGTGCTCAACGACAGATGTGATAGCATGTACCTTTCTATTGAATTCCTTCTCTTTATTTTGGCTGATAGATCCAGTTTCTACTCAAGTTGATTTGACAAACAAGTTGGGGATTCTGGTAGAGACCATTAGACAATGAATAGTAGTGACGAGTTTGCTAGGAGGAAGTGTTTTGGTTGATCGAGTTTATCGAAGGTGTTCGTTGGCAGTACAAGGAAACACTTTTTCGGTGGATTTGATGAAGCTGTTGTTTCATGGGTTTGATGTAATTCTAAGAATGGATTGGTTGACTAAGCATAGGGCAAGGATCAATTTCGAGATGAAGCATCTTACTTTGAGAGTTGAGGGTGGATTAGAGATTGTAGTCATGGGAGAAAGACTCAAATTCTACTCTAATATGGTGTCCACGACTAAGGTTGATAAGCTAATGAGTAAAGGTTGTGAAGCTTACTTAGCTTACGTGCTAAATTCTGGGAGTAAAGGTTCGAGAGTTCTGGATATCTGCACGGTGAAGGGTTTTATTGACGTCTTTCCAGAAGAGTTACTTGGTTTACCGCCAGATCGAGAAGTTGAGTTTGGTATTGAGGTTTATCCTAGTGCCACACCGATGTCCATTGCACCTCACATGGCACGAAAAGAACTCAAGGAGCTAAGATCTAGTTGAAAGAGTTGTTGGATCGAAGGTTTATTCGACCAAGCATATCGCATTGGGGTGCGTTGGTGTTATTTGTAAAGAAGAAAGATGGTACCTTGAGCTTGTGTATTGATTATCGATAGTTGAACAAGTTAACTATTAAGAATAAGTATTTGTTGCCTCGTATTGATGACTTATTTGATCAGTTTAGGGGGACAACAGTGTTTTTGAAGATTGATTTGTGGTCTGGGTATTATCAACTTAAGGTGAAAGAGGCTAATGTCCTAATGTAACACCCCTTACCCGTATCCAACGCCGAGACAGGGTTCGAGGCGTTACCAAACTTAAACGATAACATTCATACAAAACCGAACCATGGATTTCAATCCAAATTTAAAACTTTTCATTTAAACTCATTGTAGCGACATAAAATTTTCGCTTCGGTCGCTAATTGAGGTGATTATTTGAAACTTTTGAAAACTGAAGTTTGATTTTGAAAAGAAAGAGGAGCCGCCACCGATCCTTTTTCTAGGTGTGATCGGACACCTAATAAATCTTTGTTTTAACAAAAAGTTTTATTTTTGATAAAAGAAAGACGAATTTAGGCCTGCGTGAAAATTCAGAAAAAATAGGGTCTGGGATTCAGTTACGCGCGGGGAAGGTATTAGCACCCCCGCAACGCCCAAAATTGGTATCTTATTAAACACATGTTGTCTTAATTTTCAAAAATGTAAATTCAATTTAACATTTAGTCGTGATCCGATCGAAAAACAAGAATATTTGCGTTTTTGGTTTTTTAGAAGGACGTTCCGTTTTTCAACACGAGCCGATTGATATTCACCCAACATAGCGATGAAATCAACGACTTAATGCTAAATCGGTACGTTGCCTTATTTATTGAAATAGAAAAACGACAAATTTCTTTTTCGAATGGTGAATGCTGAAAATGGCAAGAAACGAAAAATAAGAGTTAGCAATACATCGAAACAAATAATAAATATGACAATAGTATTTAACATAAAATAAAAATGAGTTTATATATAAACATGTAATAAAAAAGTAAGATGAAAACATAATATTAAAATACTGATAATGCTATGCATTTATATATATATATATATATCTCTGTGTGTGTGTGTTAAAATATATACATAATGATATGGATGAAAAGTTCATTAAAAAAATATGATATATAAAAACATACTATGTACATAATACCACAATAAGAAAACAACGTATTTAATAAGTACATATCTATATACATGTAGATAATAATAATAATATTAAAGATAGATAATAGTGAAAATAACAAGTATAATATGCCATTAAAAATTATACATAATACATATACAAATATAATATAATATTAACAGTATGAATACATAATATATACTAAAAATGTTAAAAACAACTATTAATATACAGATATTTACATATAATAAATTAATGTTAAAAGGTATATACATGAAAATTATACATGATAGTATAAAAGTATATACATAATAGATATTAGAAGTAATAATTATATATATAAAAAGGTATATACATAATATATAAAATATAAAAGAAACATAAAATATACATGTATAAATATTAAGCAAAAATAATACTAACACTAATAATAGCAAAATACTTAGTAAACAATAGATTTAGTAATAATAATGAACATAATATAATAGTAATAATATTATAGTAAAATTGATGATAGATAATAATTGTATATATAATAATAGAAATAATAAGTATAATAGTAATAATGATAAAATAACATAAATAATATATATAATATAATAATGGCACTAAATAATAAAAATAATAAAAAGAAAACAGAATAACGAAACAAAATAATAAAATGATAACAAGGATTAAATTGGAAGCAAAGTAAAAAAACGGAATAAATTTTAAAATAAAAACGAAAGGTAGGGACCTATTAGAACACGTGAGAAACATAAGGGGACCAAAAATGCAATTTTCCCAGCTATTTTAAAACGTACAGCAGCCAAGGGACTAAATCGAAACACGCCATAACTTTTAGGGCCAAATTAAAGTAAATTAAAACTTGATTGTAAATTGATAAAAAAGCGGAAGGGCTAAAAGTGCAATTAGCCCTTCCTTTTAAAAACACGCGGACCTCAGGTGGGTTCGGGTCGGATCTCGGGTCGGGTCTTTAAAACAACGTCGTTTTGGGGTTAAAACGCAGCCCCCAAAACGACGTCGTTTTGGGAGGCTATAAAAGGCCCTATTTTCAGAAAAAATCAGTCTATCCGGGTAAGGGGAAAAAAAGAGAGAGAGGGGAGAGAGAACCCGGGGGGAAAGCGATTCCCGATCACCGGACCGGTCACCGTCCGTCGCGCTGTCGCCGGTGCCGGCCATTGTACACGGTGGCCGGAAAGGTAAAATTTTTTTTCTTTTTTTATATTTTATATTATATTATCATTCTAAAATATGTGTATGCTAAAAAAAATCTAAAAAAATGAAAGTGAAATCACCTTAATGTTTTGGATTTATTTTCTAGTAGTGTTTCTGATTTGGGGGGTATCCCTTCGTTGTATATCGTAAAATACCGCTATTTTGCTTTGCTTTGAATGTTCTTGCCTTTGTATTCGAATACTATTGTTTTGGGCTTAATTTCTCTCTGTTTTGTATATGGAAATCGAACCCCTTACAAGTGATTTTCAATCGGCTTTTATAGCCACTTACAAATTGTTTTTTATTACTTTCTGTCCCTTCCGTTTTAATGTCTTGCAGGTGCGTGGGCAGTGCTGAGAGCGGTGGATTTGACTCGACCGTGGCAGTGGAGTAGAGGCTGGCAGAGGCTGAGTCAATTGGTCAAAAGTCAGAACAAGTGGGAGCCGAAAATGGGCTAGGGTTTCGGTTGTAAATGGTTTAGGGGATATTGGGTTAATGGGCAGTGTAATGGGTAATTGGAATAGGCTAGTGAATTTGGGTACTAGTTTGGGTCTTGTATTTGGGTTAATTAGGTTTTACTAATTGGGTTTAGTGGATTAGGGATTTATTGAGGGTGTTGGGCCATCCGAGTTTAGGGGATTTGGGTATTTTTTGTAAAAGGTTTAATTTTAAGGTTTTGGGTTAAAATGTAAATGGGTTTGGGTTTAATTGTAAATGGCTAAAATTGGCCTATAACAGCTGCCCCTCTTTGCTCATTGTTGTGTAACGGGAATAGAGCAAAGACATAAAGAAATGCCAATTTTGCCTGGTCTTGCTGAGTCTTGACTTCTTTGGCACTCCTTTCTTTAGGTAGCTTCATTCTAGTCCACCGCATCTTGTAGCTTTGGTTCAATCCATCGCGACTTCAGAGCTATAACTTGTAGCCCCGATCTACTCGCATCTTCAGGGATATAAAATTCGTCGTAATCTAGTCTTCTACAACTTCAGAGAGATGAGATCTAGTATCTTCAATCTGCTCTGCTATAACTTCAGGAATGAGATATGGTATCTTCAATCTGCTGTGCTGCAACTTCAGAGAGATGAGATCTGGCATCTTCAACCTGCTCTACCGCAATTTTAGGGAGGCCAGATCTGGTGTCTTTGATCAGCTCCAACCTTTATTCTTTATTGAAAAATAAACATCGAAACTAGCCTAGCCTGCGAATTCTCGTAATATGGGTTAGTTCTTTTGGATCATAAATTGAAAGTACCTTAGTGTGTGACTTGAGACTCAACTCACCTCTCGCAATATGAGTTGGTCTCTTTGAAAAATAGAAATTAAAAGGCTCAACTCACCTCTCGCAATATGAGTTGATTTTTGAAAAATAGAAATTGAAAAGTAGAGATTGAAAAGGCTCAACTCACTTCTCGCAATATGAGTTGATTTTTGAAAAAAAAATTTTAAAAGGCTCAACTCACCTCTCGCAATATGAGTTGGTCTCTTTGAAAAACATAAATTAAAAGGCTCAACTCACCTCTCGCAATATGAGTTGATATTTGAAAAACAGAAATTGAATAGCAGAGATTGAAAAGGCTCAACTCACCTCTCATAATATGAGTTGATTTTTGAAAAACAGAATTTTTAAAAGGCTCAACTCACCTCTCGCAATATGAGTTGATTTTTGAAGAACAGAAATTGAAAAACTAAAATTGAAAATACCTCAGCATGTGAGCTAAGGCTCAACTTATCTCTCGCAATATGAGTTGATTTTTTGAGAAACTTCACATTTATTTATTCCAAAGGTAACAAACAAAGAAAGTTGACCAAAAACAGTTAAAAGTGTCATGAAGAGAAAGGGGATTATATTCAGTGGATACAAATGCTCTAGATATTCAACGCATGAACTCTTCCACATTTCTTAATCAAGAATCTTTTCGAGCATGGCTTCTTGTGTAGAAGATTTCAAGCTTTCAGAAATGCTTCAAATACTGTAGTCTTGCCGTTTGACTCCCCGTTCACATCATCTTGCCCCTTGAGTTCAAATCTGCTTCATTAGGACGCCCTTTCGGGTTTTCATCCTAATCTTTTTTGTTTACCAAGACGCCCTTTCGGGTTTTCATCTTGATCCCCTTTTTTGTTTACCAAAACGCCCTTTTAGGTTTTCATCTTGATCTTTTTTCTTTTTTCTTTCTTTCTTCTTTTTTTTTAGGCATAATACTTCTTCACAGCATCTGAATTCACTGGATTAAGTAACTCTTTCCCATCCATCTCAGTGAGGATCAGAGCTCCACCTGAGAAAGCCTTCTTTACAACATATGGTCCTTCCCAATTCGGTGCCCATTTTCCTCGGAAGTCTTTCTGTATTAGGAGAATTTTTCTCAGCACAAGTTCTCCTTCATAGAATTCTCTTGGCCGTACTTTCTTATCATGGGCCTCGATCATTCTCTTTTGGTACATCTATCCATGGCAGATTGCCTTTAAGTGTTTTTCTTCGATCAGGTTCAACTGGTCATATCGAGCTCGAACCCACTCTGCTTCCTCTAGTTTCGACTCCATTAAGACTCATAAAGAGGGAATCTCAACTTCGATTGGCAGGACAGCTTCCATTCCATAGACCAGAGAGAAAGGAGTTGCTCCCGTAGATGTCCTCACAGATGTACGGTATGCAAACAAAGCGAATGGTAGCTTTTTGTGCTAGTCTTTATATGTCTCCGTCATTTTCCCAATAATCTTCTTGATATTCTTGTTGGCAGCCTCAATAGCTCCGTTCATCTTCGGGCGATAGGGTAAGGAGTTATGATGCTTTATTTGAAATTGCTCACATACTTCCTTCATCATCTTATTGTTCAGATTCAAGGCATTATCTGAAATGATTCTCTCAGGAAAACCATACCGACAAATGATTTCCTTTTTCAAGAACCTACAAACTGCAGTCTTTGTCATGTTGGCAAACGAAGCGGCTTCTATCCATTTTGTGAAGTAGTCTATAACTACAAAAATGAGTCGGTGCCCGTTAGAGGCTTTAGGGGAAATCGGCCCTATGACATCCATGCCCCACATAGAAAAAGGCCACGGAGAAGTCATGATATAAAGGGGCGAAGGGGCTGCAAGAATCTTATCGCTGTAAATTTGACATTTATGACACTTTCTTGTATAACTGATGCAGTCGCTTTCCATCATCATCCAGTAATAACCGAGTCTCATAATTTTCCTGGCCATAGTGAAACCATTGGCATGCGTTCCACAAATTCCTTCATGGACGTCTTCGAGTATTTTTCTGGCTTCGACATCATCCACGCATCTCAGAAGTACTTGATCTTTACCTCTTTTGTACAGGATGTCTCCATCAAGAACGAATCCCACTGCCATTCTTCTGATTATTCTTTTGTCGTTGTCATTTGCTTGTTCGGGATACCTTTGATTCTTGACATATTCTAAGATATCATGGAACCATGGCTGTCCGTCTGCCTCTTTCTCAATGCTACAACAATGTGCAGGGGCCTCATATATGCTCATTTTGAGGGGCATTATTTCTGTCTCTCTATTTGCTTTAAACATCGAAGCCAAAGTGGCTAAGGCATCTGCCAATTGGTTTTCTTCTCGCAGAAGGTAATTAAAATTTACTTCTTCGAATTCTTTGATCAATTCCGCCACTAGATTACTGTATTTAACCAATTTCGGATCCCTTACTTCCCAATCTCCACGGATTTGGTAAATCACCAAAGCTGAGTCTCCATACACCTCTAATGTTTCAATATTTTGTTCAATTGCTGCACGAAGTCCCATGATGCAAGCCTCATATTCCGCTATGTTATTAGTGTAAAAGAAGTTCAATCTGGCGGTGAACAGATAATGACTCCCTTCGGGGGATATCAAGACTGCTCCGATCCCATGCCCCAATGCATTCGATGCACCATCAAAGTATATATTCCATGACTTTGCTCTTGATGACTCACATTTTTCTTTTATAATGCACATCAAATCTTCATCAGGGAAATCAAATCTCAATGGCTCATATTCCTCCATTGTTCGACTGCTAAGAAGTCAGCTATTGCACTTCCTTTTATCGACTTTTGGTTTACATAGATGATGTCGTATTTTGATAGTAGGATCTGCCATCGTGCCATTCTTCCTGAGAGTACAGGTGATTCCATCATGTACTTTATCAGGTCCAGCTTTGAAATTAACCATGTCGTATAATACAACATATATTGCCTGAGTCTCCGAGCTACCCAAACTAAAGCACAACATAACTTTTCAATTGACGAATACCTTGCCTCACATTCTGTGAACTTTTTGCTGAGGTAGTAAATCGCCTTTTCTCTTTTTCGTGACTCATCATGTTGCCCCAGTACGCAACCTATTGATCTTTCGAACACGGTCAGATACAATATTAACGGTTTCCCTGGAGTTGGTGGTACTAACACCGGGGGACCAGACAAATACTGCTTTATCTTGTCAAAAGCCTCTTGGCACTCCTCGTTCCATTCTCCAGGATTGCTTTTTCGAAGGAGTCAAAAAATTGGGTCACATTGGTTGGTAAGTTGAGCAATGAATCGAGCGATATAGTTCAATCTCCCGAGAAATCCCCTGACTTCTTTTTGCGTGCACGGATGCGACAATTCTTGTATGGCTTTTATCTTATCTGAGTCAACTTCAATGCCTCTTTTGCTGACAATGAAGCCTAGCAATTTTCTCGAGGTAGCCCCAAACGTACACTTGGCTGGATTAAGCTTCAGCTAGAACTTTCTTAGTCTTTCGAACAACTTCTTGAGGTTCACGACATGCTCTCTTTCCCCTCGGGATTTAGCAATCATATCATCAACATAGACTTCTATTTCTTTATGCATCATGTCATGGAACAATGTCACCATGGCCTTCTGATATGTTGTCCCAGCATTCTTTAATTCGAATGGCATCACCTTGTAGCAGAAAGTTCCCCACATCGTTACGAAGGTGGTCTTTTCCATATCTTCAGGAGCCATCTTGATCTGGTTATACCCCGAGAATCCATCCATGAAGGAAAATAATGAATGCGTTGTCATATTATCCACCAATGTATTTATGTGCGGTAATGGCAAATTGTCTTTAGGACTTGCCCGATTCAAGTCATGATAATCCATGCACATTCGTACTTTGCCATCTTTCTTTGGTACCGGGACAATATTAGCCACCCATTCTGGATATTTGGAGGCCTGTAAGAAGCCAGCATCAAATTGCTTCTTGACTTCTTCCTTTATCTTTAACAACATCTTATGTCTCATCCGTCTTAGTTTTTGCTGAATGGGTTTACATTCTGGCTTCAATGGGAGTTTATGGACCATTATATCCTCATCTAATCCTGGCATATCTGAATGGGTTTACATTCTGGCTTCAATGGGAGCTTATGGACTATTATATCCTCATCTAATTCTGGCATATCCTGATATGACCAAGTAAATACATCTTTATACTCACGAAGCAAAGCAATCAAGTTATGCTTGGAATCCTCCGAAATGGAGGTCCCAATTTTCACTTCTTGCTTCCTTTCCTCGGTTCCCAAGTTTATTGTTTCAACAGATTCTTGATGAGGTAAAATCTGTTTATCCTCTTGTTCCACCATTCTCAGCAAGTCGGGAGACGAGACATAGTCTTTAGCATTTTCCTCGGCTTCGAATTCTCCTAAACAAACAGCTTTCTCAAAATCGATTTCAAGACTCGGAACGGGTTTGTTCATGTCATTGACATCTGAGCACCTGAAAGTTGAATGAAAAAGGAAACTATAGAAGGGCATCCAAGTATTGGAACTGAAAAACAGAATGTTATGACATGGTATGAGGCAAATGTAAAGATAGGCTGTGAAATGAGAAAATAACTATGAAGTTAATGCAAAAGATTATGACAAAATGCATCTTCATTGATATTCATTTAAACGATAAAGAGCGAATGGACGCTCTTACAAAAGAAGCCCCATTGTATTTAGGAATACAACAGAGGGTTAATATCGAGCATTACTCTGAAGAAGATTTATAAACTACAAGAAGGTCCTCGGCAGTCCAATTCTTCAACACAAAACCGGAGGGACAAGGGCGTATCATTGAGACGTCTTTGCTCGTATCAGTTTCTTTGTCAATGACATTGATACGGATGTTCTGAAAGCCTTCATCGATTAATAACATCGTGCTTCGTGTATTATCCTGCCCCGGGTATATCATTCTCGCAGACGTAAAGGTTTTCGATAGAGGAGGGTACTCTATGGGTTCCCATTCCGGCTCTCGGCCTAAGGTTCTCGCGATCCTTCTTTCCTGATCTTTCTTCCACTGTTTTCTTCTTTGACGTGCGTCTGGCTGGAATCCCAGACCGTATCGAGCTTGGTGGGGTACCAGTTTTAAAGCCCTGACTATCCCTTGCTGATATTTCCCTAGGTCTTTTCTCGCTCGGGCTCCCCTTCCTACAGTCAGCTTGATTCCCATCCTAGTATTTCTAGACAGATTAGGCACAGGAATTCAATTTCCCTCCGTAACAAACGTGGCATTGACAAATTCGAGGGATCTAAAGGAGCATTCCATGGCATCTTTACTTACTTCGAGGTAAGGTGCATCCGCAGAGACAGATGCAACAATGTCTTCTTCGCCCTCAACAGTAACCAAACAGCCATCCATGATAAATTTCACCTTTTGGTGGAGAGATGATGGAACTGCTCTGGCGGAATGAATCCAAGGTCTTCCCAAGAGGCAGTTGTATGATGGTGTAATGTCCATAACTTGAAATTCAATCTCGTATATGTAAGGGCCCACTTCCAAAGGGATCTCGATTTTTCCCATGACTTCTCGTCTTGTTCCATCGAATGCCCTCACCATGGAATGACAAGGCCTTAGATAGGACAAATCCATTGGAATCCTAGATAGCGTGGCCAACAGCATGACGTTAAGTGCCGACCCATTATCGATGAGCACGTTTGGTATTATGTAGCCCTTGCAGCACGTTGTGATATGTAATGCTTTCGCGGAGCCTCTACCATTGGGGGGTATTTCATCATCGCTAAAGGAAATGAAATTGTCTGCGTTCAAATTATTTATCCACCTATCAAGCTTCTCAACGGATGTATTATTTGCCACGTAAGCTTGGTTTAGCACCTTCAACAAGGCATTCCGGTGCGGCTCTGAATTCAATAGTAGAAACAATACTGAAATTCGTGCTGACTGCTTGCTCAATTGCTCTACCACATTATACTCACTGTGCTTGATAAACTTTAAGAACTCCTGTGCTTCTTCCTCGTTTACTGGCTTTTTAGCTTCTGGTTCAGGCACAGTTTCGCGCTCGGCTTCAGCCTCATGTATTATTGCCTTTTCTTTCTGTTTCAGGTCACTATTTTTCTTCGTCAGTTCAACTTCCTTGGAATAACACCACCCGCTGCGGGTGAAATGCCCCACTTCTCCCACACTTCTGGTCGCGGTTCCAGACTTTTCACCTTCAGGTGTGACGATGTTAACATCGTATTTCTAAGGTACGGCTTTGTCATCTTTATAAGAAAAAGGCGACGGTACTTCGATTATCACTTTCAGTTTCACCGGCTCTTTCTTCCCGTCGTAATAAATTATCAGCGGTCGGTCGGCGCTATACGAGCAACCTGGCAATTGATCGTTAGAGGCACATATTTCTCCTTGGTCGACCTCTTTACCTTTGTTAAAAAATCCAATCTCTTTATTGTCCATCATATTCTGTAGTAATCTCCTGAATTCGTCACAGGACTGAATGTCGTGTCCTTCTATGCCATGGAAGTCGCAAAAATTTTGACCCCTTTGTTCAAGAATTCCAACGGGGCGACTGAGTAATCCCTTCTCAACTAGTACCTCCCAGACTTTCTGCAGAGGTGTCTTCACTTCCGAAACACAGCTTTTGGTTTGCCAGCCGTACTCTTTCATTACCATATTCACATTCCCTCCACTGTGGTTAGGGAATGGATTCCCGGTCGTATTGTTACCACCATCAAATCGTAGGATGCCTGCATCAATGAGTCCTTAAACCCGCCTTTTAAAGGCGAGGCAGTTTTCCGTGGAATGCCC
Organism: Gossypium stocksii; assembly: GCA_020496765.1. Classification (NCBI taxonomy): domain Eukaryota; kingdom Viridiplantae; phylum Streptophyta; class Magnoliopsida; order Malvales; family Malvaceae; genus Gossypium; species Gossypium stocksii. Next base: position 45,204,804 of record CM035621.1, read on the forward strand.
TTGATTCCCAGCATGGTATACACAACTAGCGTTTGGGTCGTACCACTTCGGGTACGGGGGCTTCAAGGGTGCCATATAGTGCGGGGATATCAACTGTTTCTCCAAAAGTTTCGAGTATAGTTCCCCATACGACACAGGGATAAGAGTAAATTGTGGTTTTTTGGGATTAGGTCTTGTTGGCCTTTGTTCGTTTTGGGGTTGGCCATGGGCGGGTGTAGTATTTTATGGAAATGTGGCGACCAGCCTCTGATTACTGGTGGCGTAAATAGGGTAAGAAGGGTAAGGAGGTGGTGTTTGGTAGTATGGGGTTTGAGGAGGATAATAGCAATTTGGAGGTGGGTAATTTCGAGGCTGGGGCTAGTTTGGATACGGACTAGGGGTATAACGGCTACCAGTTCCCACTATATGGGTTTCTGGTTCTTTCTTCTTCATGGGCGCTGCCCTTCTTGAACTTTCTTGACCTTCCATTCTTCCGCTCTTAACGGCATTCTCAATAAGCTCGTCGGATATCACAATATCTGCAAAATCCTTCGTGGCACTTCCCACTAGTTTGTCATAAAATGGTGCGCTCAAAGTATTGATGAAAAGGACTGTTATCTCAGTCTTAGTCAGTGGCGGTTCCACTTAGGTCGAGATATCTCTCCACCTTTGTGCATATTGCCTAAAGGTTTCTGACGGTTTCTTTTCCATCATTGGTAGCGTCATCCAGTCAGGCACCATGTCTGATACATGCTTGTACTGCTCACAGAATGCTGACGCTAGATCCTTCCACGATCGGATCCTCTTTCGACTAAGCTGATTGTACCATCTAAGAGCCGATCCCACCAGGCTATCTTGAAAGTAGTATATGAGCAGCTTATCTTTATTAACATAGCCAGTCATCTTACGGTAAAACAGTACAAGATGTGCTTTCGGACATCTCGTCCCATTGTACTTTTCAAAATTAGGTACCTTAAATTTTGGTGGTAAGACCAAATCAGGCACCAAGCTAAGCTCTTTGGCGCTTAATGCCAAGAAGACCTCAGTGCCTTCTATTGCTTTGAGTCTTTCCTCCAGACTCTTATACTTCTCTTGAGCCTCGTGATCTTCCACCCTCAACCTGGCGATTTCTGTTGGATCATCTAAATCTGGAACGGGTGGATCAGCAAGAGTAGCCTCAGGATTTGACACAAATATACCTTGCCCCAGATGGGTAGGTGGTATGGGTCATTGCTCTAGGCCGGCAGATTCCCCTTGTGTGTACCCTCTTTGTGTTGCATGGGTAGGCGGTGGAGTGAATCCAGGGGGATAGAGCGGATCTTGATCGTGATTAACTCTTGGCTGAGATTCCTTGACATCAGGGCTTTGCATGGGTCCTTTTCCCTTGACTAAAGCAGACATCATTTCCATCAGCTTGGCCATTTGATCCTTCTATTTGAGCGACTCTTCTCGGGATCTCACCACTAAGTCTCTTGTTTCTTGCTACGACCTGGCCAACTGTTCTTGTAATTCCCTTTGGATTCTTTCCATTCTTTCAATCCTTTCATTGAACTCAGCCTCCATTACTCTAGTTCGTTGGCGTGTTCTATACAAATGACGTGGTTCCAGTCTTGTGGTATTACAACTGCGAATTGTATGTTTTAATCCTCAGTGAATGATTATGGGACATGCAATGAATGAATGAATGAATTAAATGACAAATGAATGAATTGAATGTTAGTCATGAATGAATATGCAAGAATTTAGTGTTGATTTCAAGACAGCCCCTATTTAGGCATTTCATTTATCAAAAGAGTATGTTACAAAACATTCTGCCATTTTTTGATTGAACCGTTACACAAACTTCCTAGCTATTTTGCCATATTTCTTTACTCGTTCTAAGAATTAAGATATGTTTAATCTTCGGCTTGGAGGGAATTGGCAGATGAGAGTTTCAGCTTCTTCCGATAGTTGTACCACGTGCATGGCTACCCTACGAATCTCATTAATCAAATAGTAAAGTTGTATTTCTTTTTCTTGGAGACCCTCTTCGTAAGCACGAATGTCCCTATCATATTGATCCCTCTTTTCTTCTAGAGCTTTTAGAAGAGTATCCAACTGCTGTTGACGAGCTTGCAGCATGTCTTCTAAATCCCGTATCCTCTCTTTTAGCTCTTGATGTTTAGATTGACTAGTCATTACCTCGGCAGACATAGCTTCATATTCAGTGTTCTTCTTCCTTAGCTCCATCATAACCCACGCAGCCTTTTCTCCTTCCTTCTTCACTTTCCCTTTCCAAAATTCCATCCCACCTTTGATATTGTTTAATTCTTCCTTCCATTCAGCAGACGACTTGCCCAGCCCACTGTTCTTTATTGTGCCTCTTAACTTCTTATTTTCTAGATGGAGATCCCTTAAGTCATTTCTTACGACTTCAGCTTCTTTTTGCACTTTCTCGGTTCTGGATCTTTCAATCTGAACGTCGATCTTCAGCTGGTAGTTTTCTTCTTGAAGAGTATTGAGGTTTCGTAACATCTTGGACTTTTTGCGTTCGAATTCCTGCCTTGCCATTTCTAGCTCGGATGGCATTTCTTCCGAGAAGGGACTCTGGAAGGAGTAATTTGTCAATGAAACTTGCTGACTATTCACCCGTTGCCTTCTCCATATGTCGTAATCTTGGGTGAGAGTATCAGCATATAGAGCCAACTCCATCAAATAAATCCTCTTCCAAGACTTGGCAGTGTCTTGGACCCTCTTCATATAACCTTCACCCGTGAAAGCAAACTCGGATTGTGCTAATCCTCCGATGGCGAGAATAAACTGGTATGAAGAAAGTTGCCTTTGGACCATTAGCGGGGCATATCCAACTTCGTCCCATAACCCGAGTAGTGGCACCCAATCTTGGTTCCCAACCTTGTACAATAGAACTGACGGGCGTATCCACGGTGCTCTCCAAGTGACATCCTCGGCTCGAAGGTTCTGAAAGACTGAAACCCAATATTGCTTGGAGACTTCTTTTGGCCATTCTTTCTTAAGATATGCTTCCAACAGGGCAAACATTTTTGAAAACATATGGAACGGTGTACGCTCCACTTTCCAGAAGTGGCTCAAAATCCAAACATTGAGTAACTACGCGCATCTGATAAAACGCCCTTCACCTTTCCTCCTACAACTGCTTAGGGATCTGAAGGTCTCAGCCAAGATAGTCGACACAGGGTTAATTCCTTGCTTTAACCTTTCAAATAAGTCCACTAATGCAACTTCTATATATCCGAGAACTTTCGGGAAGACGATCAACCCATATATAGCTAAGGCGAAACAAATTCACTCTTTTTAGCACATCGGGATGGTTTAGAACCAAATCTTGTAGGGAAAACCACGGGACACAGATAACTTCATTCTTCTTCTTTATTTGTTTTTCGGCTCATGTGTCAGTCATATCTGTCAACTTCATTAGCTTCTTCTTGAGGGTCATTGGCTTAGGCTTCTTCACATATATCTTATAGGGCTGTGCATTATAGATACGAAGTAAAGCCGCGTACTCTTCTGTAGTTGGTGTCATATCTTCTTGATTGAATGTAAAACACTGGTAAGCCAGGTCCCAGAATCGAATCATGGCTTAGATCAATCACTCGTTGACATTGATAGCGATCAGGTTGGCTATATCTCCGTATCTTTCAGTGAAGATTCCCTTAGTGTCTGGGTCCCACTGATTCCAGATTTAAACCAAGTCTGAGAGGTTATTCTGACAAACATTCATCGTTACGTGCTCAGGTAGATTGGTAACACAACCTTCCATTAGACTGTCCCCTTTCTCTTTCCAGGTTTTCATAGACCAGTCCCTAACCACGACATTCTTCTTGGTCGTTTGTATAATCGACTCTTCCATCAGAAACCCATTTTTTGGCAACCGATCTTTAGTCAACACCTTCCTAATATGATGCCTATGATGCATGATGAAAAATCAAATAAAGACAAGCAACCTTGGTTAGTAATCAAATATAGACAAAAACATGGAAAATTTAACAAATTAAGCTACCCGATCCAATTTATTAAATAGACCCGATCCCCTTGCATAAAAAGTGAAAGTGTAAAATGTAAGAGGCGTTTCTCCCATGTACTTATTTTGGTGACTACTAATCAAGCGGAGGTTCGGCATGGCTCTAGTTAGGTGGCTCGTATGGTTTACTATATGCGGTTTTAGTTCTAGACAGGTACTCGAATCGTTCGTACTATCGTCTACTAAGACTAGTACGAAGCCTCGGTCATAGCCCATCACAGGCTCACGAGTTCAATTCGAGGGATTACATTTACTTATGCCTATGCGGAGGGACAAGTTAACTCACGAAAGCATAAGTCATATGTAACCTGAAAGTATTCACTAGCCTGTGCGGAGGGACGAGTTAACTCACGAAGGTGTAGCGTTTACTTTCACTTAAACGGACGGAGCCTGGGTAGAGAGCTCATGTTATGCAAAATGCAAGTGCACGGTGTATGGGGAGAAACTCGCAAACCTTTTCGTTTTTATTTTAAAACTAAAAACTAAGAACTAAAACCGTAAAAACTTAAGAGCTGAAAAACAACAAGATAAAACAAGTTAGAAGAATATTTACAACATGATGCAAACGCATGACTTTTCCAAAACCAAAATTTGAGGATCACGATTAAATATCAAATGGAACAAAGAATTTTGAAAATTTTGACAACACGCGTTTATTTCTAGACTCGACTCTCAAAAACTGGTTCCCCAGTGGAGTCGCCAGCTGTAGCGACGTAAAATTTTCGCTTCGGTCGCTAATTGAGGTGATTATTTGAAACTTTTAAAAACCGAAGTTTGATTTTGAAAAGAAAGAGGAGCCGCCATCGATCCTTTTTCTAGGTGTGATCAGAGACCTAATAAATCTTTGTTTTAACAAAAAGTTTTATTTTTGATAAAAGAAAGACGAATTTAGGCCTACGTGAAAATTCAGAAAATAGGATACGGGAGTCAGTTACGCGCGGGGAAGGTATTAGCACCCCCGCAACGCCCAAAATTGGTATCTTATTAAACACATGTTGTCTTAATTTTCAAAAATGTAAATTCAATTTAACATTTAGTCGTGATCCGATCAAAAAACAAGAATCTTTGCGTTTTTGGTTTTTTAGAAGGACGTTCCGTTTTTCAACACGAGCCGATTGATATTCACCCAACATAGCGATGAAATCAACGACTTAATGCTAAATCGGTACGTTGCCTTATTTATTGAAATAGAAAAACGACAAATTTCTTTTTCGAATGGTGAATGCTGAAAATGGCAAGAAGCGAAAAATAAGAGTTAGCAATACATCGAAACAAATAATAAATATGACAATCACTACGTCAAAAATACCCTAATGCGACACTTTTTTTGACCTAAGACGACGCAAAAAAAGGTTGGCATAGGCTTCGCGACGCTTCTCCCGACACTTCCAAAAAGGTTGTATATAGTGCAGTTGGTATAGGCTTCGCGACACTTTTAAAAAAGCGTCACAATAAGTTAACATAAGCCGACGGTTATTGAAGAGTTGCGAAAGGTTTAGTCAATGCCGACCTTTAAAAAGGGTTGGAATAGACCTAGTCAATGCCAACCTTTGAAAAAGGTTGTAATAAACCTGTCTAAGGCAACCTTAAAAAGGTTGTTATAGTTCTTGTCTAAGGCAACTTCTAAAAACAGTTGGGATAGACATTGTCTAAAATAACCTATAAAAAAGGTTGGGATAGACCTATCTAAGGCAACCTTAAATAGGTTGGAATAGATCATGTCTAAGACAACCTCTAAAAAAGGTTGGGATAGACCCATTTAAGGCAACCTTAAAAAGGTTGGATAGACCTTGTCTAAGGTAACTTTTAAAAAAGGTTGAGATAGACATGTTTACAACAACCTTAAAAAGGTTGGGAGAAATTTTGTCTAAGGCAACCTTTAAAAAAAGTTGGTATAAACTCGTCTAAGGTAACCTTTAAAAAATTGGGATAGACACGTATAATATAATTTTTTTTCTATTTTTTATTATTTCAATATTAACATATTTTTATAAATATTTACAGTGAATAATGATAGGAATTGTGCTTTAAATACAATTAAAAAATATAAAATATAAAATTAAAATAAAGATTGAATATTCACTACAAAAATTGATCCAACAATTAAAATACACTAACATTTAGTTAAAATGTATACCACCAACATTCAACTCAATGTACAACTAAGAAGATAAAAAGTACAAACAAAAGAATCACAAGATATGCTATGCCCTCCTCCAAATGGATGCTAAAGATGAAGAAACGGATGCTAAAGATGACAATCTGTTGGAAGAAGATGAAAGCTTCTTATCCATGGCCAGACCTTTAGGTGCAACGAATGAGCCAACTGATGACATGGCTGTGAAAGTGGATGCCATCTTCCTCTCTTAATAAGCTGAAAAATATTCAAAACCATGGTTTTAGAATCAACGTTATCTCAAATGTAAATTGATGAATAAGTAATTTTTTTTAAATATTTTAATTTCTACAACTAAATCACAGTAAAAAAACAAATGAAGGTAAAATTCACAAGTAAAACCAATAATTTTTGAAGCATTTCAAGTTTTAACGATGTTCAAATATAAACGAAGGGATTTTTCTAATATTTTCATCTTTTAAATTCAGAACCCTAAATCAAAGATCTTAGGGCAAAAGAACAAGCAATGATACATCCCAACATTCTTAGGGCAACGAAAAGTACACAATGTAAAATTAAATTATACTATGAACATTAATTATCATCACAACATTCTTTAAGCCAACAGCATGCAACCATGTTATCAGTTGCTTGCATCAAAGATTAAGAGTTTAAGAATACTAAAGATTGTGTGTGATCTGCTGCTGGGGAAATCTCTTGAAATCCAATGTTTTATTTTTATACCTAATTGAAGAAAGTAAATATAATTCTATAATTAGCAAATTTGAAAGTTAGGCTCATGGAAGGATAATATGGGTATAAGATGATGTCAAAATTTTGTGAATTGTAAATACTAACATGGTCGGTCAGTTCAGCTTGGGTTAGGCTAGAAAATTATGAGTGTCAAAATTCTGCGAGATGCTAAGAGAAGCTCTTATTCTGACTGCAACAAGAGTTTGATGAATCAAGAATCAAGTTGTGTACGTTTCCAACAAGAATTTATAACAATATTTCAAGCTAGACCTAGTATATTATGGTTATCCAGACATAAAAGTGGGAGTTTTAATTGCACAAACAAGCAGTCCAATGATCCTAGTAACCAGTAAATGAATTCAGGCAGCTTATAAGTATCATATATAAAGAGAAACAAAGTCTAGGACACAAAAAAACAAATATATAAATGGGTTCGTAACCAAATCAGCAACCAGGCAATGACTACATTAGATTCATATTTTTCAAAGACTATTTGCCATAAAAGCCAATGGCCTCTTGGACTCCAACAAGTATCGCTGCAATACAGACTCCCTCTCTAATTCAAATATAAATTCCAATCTAGATACAACTAGAAGCGTAGAAGTTCAATAAATTGAACAGCTCATATAAGTTTATAATTCAACGTTAACAAAACTATAGAAGAAAGTGAAAAAATTAACCTAATCGGCATAATCTTTCTCATAATTTTTTATTAGTTAGTATACCCAAAATTAAACCCTAGCCTCCTCGAATTTTTCCTTTTTTATTTAAATAAGATAAAAACAATTACCTTCATCAATCTCAAAGTCTTCAAACTCATCATCATCTTCAAACAAATCAATCTTTACGTCTTTGGTTGCCGATTTTAGTTGTTCAGTTGCCATTTTTTGTTGCTGAAAACAGAGAAATAATATTAAAATAAAACCTTAATTTCGTGAAGGCAGCAACTGGGGAATTAAAATAAAAGAAAATTTATATTAGAAAATTAAAAATATTGAAAATAAATTATTAGTTACCTTACCGTTCATTTAGATTTCAACTCATGCTTCAAACATTAGCAGATATATGTAAATGATGTTTTAACTTAGGACTCAAAAACCTCTCAAATTTCACATAATTTATTAGCATGATTCAGCAGTTAAATATATATATAACACTGATTCATGATAATCCCAAATATCTGAAGACCAAGATTTACTGCAAATGAAATTAAAAAAGGGTTTAAAAACTTAAAATTAATGAAGTTAGAAAATTTGAAATTAAAACGAAAACAATGTCATATAAAATCGAAAAGCCAAAATGGTATAAACCTTTAAAAGAAAACTCACGGATGAAAGAAATGTAGTTAAAAAACACAGTTTAAATTCATTGCAATAGCCGAAAGCAGCTAAAGCTGCTTAAATGTTTGAGCACAGTATTTTATTTTTCCTCTCAGCAACAACCTATTCAAAACAAATCCATGCACTCTAAAACATTAATCCCAACATAGCAAGTAAGGATAATTTATAGATTTGAATTGAAGTGTGATATCCACTACAAGAAAAAAAAACTAAATAAATAACCTGAAATATCATTAAAAAATGGTACCTAAGAGCATATTTGGCTTTGGAGAAAAAGGTAGGAGATTTTCTTTTAGTCTAAGACCATAATAAGGATGAACATCAGAAAGAATTTTCACCTGTTTATCCAGAATATTGACATCATAGGCCAATAAAACACCATCAAATGTTTCATGGAACCTGCAAGAACATAATCAATTCATATTATAACAGGACAAAAGGAAGCAAGTATTCATACATCATTTTAATCTTATAATCAAGATTACAAGTGAACATATTTGAATGGAAAGCAACTCTTGCTATGGTATCAACTCACCTTCCAAACACGAGGAATGAGGAACATAAGTTCCAATTGAACTGAGAAGGCCGACATTTGATAGCTGTTTTAAAGAAAGAATGATGGTCATTACTTTTTATTAGCTTCTAAATACGTTGGGGTGAAGAAAGCTCTTGTTTTCTACAATGGCAGACCATTAAAAGGTGTCAAAACTAATTGGATTATGCATGAATATAGATTGAGCGATTTTCATAAACAAATCAAGAAACATAATGGATCCATGAGAGTAAGATTTGTTTTTTTTAGTATTTTGGTTTATGATCATCAATTGTTCGATGTATGATCATAATTGACAATGCAACACATCATGGACAAACTCATAATAATAACCTTCTTAAACCAAATGCACTGCCAAGTTTTCAAAATTTTATCCATTGCATTTGCTAATACCAATATATTTAACAAGTTCTTATAATGTTTCTTCTCTGATCTAATTACAGAACAATGGGACAGCATATGATCAAGATTATTGCAACAGAAAAAAAAGAAAGCATACATTTTCAATTGACAGAGTTTTAGACGAGGAAGACCTTGCAACTGAAGGAGATGAATATCTTTCTACGACTTTCCTTTCCCTTGTAGGCCTATCACTATTAGGCGCCACTGGCCCTTTCTTCTCAGTCGAATATCGACCAGATTTCCTAGAACTCCCCTTTCTACTACTACCTTTGACCTTTTTAGTCCCTTCATCTTCACTCTCTTTTTCTTCCTCCTCCTCCCTCTTCTCTTCCTCCTCGTTCTCATTCTCTTCAACTTCCATTTGTTTCTCCAAAACCTCCTTACTTCCCTCTTCGTTTTCTTTATTTTTCACCTCTTCTTCCTCCGGTTTCTTGTCATCTAGGGTTTTCGTCGCCATAGCAATCACCAGTAAAATTAAAAGGAAACTGTAAGTTCCCTTGAAAGCCTAAAATTAAAAGAAAACCTAACAGATCGATAGAAAAGGAGAAGCTATGGTGAGTGAATTCAGTGCTGTGAAATGAAAAGGAAAAGGAAATGTGATTGGTGTAGGTGCATTGACTTCGTGTTGTTGGAAATGGGAGATTTGGGGGTAAATTTTGAGATTAAAAGGGAAAAAGAATTAAGTATAGTACTTTTATTGGGGGATTTAGGGCGCTCGAAGAAGATGAGAAGAAGGGGGAGTAACGAGTAACGAGCGGGATTTTTTCTTTTAAAATTTTTGTGAATATTATTTTTTGATTTTTTTAATTTTGAATATTGAATATTTTAACTGAAATATGACTAAAATATTAATTTTTTAATTTTTTTAATTTTTAATTTTTAATTTTTAATTTTTAATTTTAAAATTTTTTGAAAATTTATATAATTTTTAAATTAACATATAAAAAATAGTGGAAATTTTGGTTCAAAAAATAAGAATCAAATTAATAAAAAAATATACATGTATGCTCTTGGATTTAACCCATTTTGATATATATTTTTTAAATAATAATTTATATTTATCTTATTTAGATTTATACTATAAAAAATTCAAGATACACAAGTTAAGTAGTTTACCATATTTACCTCTGAACCTTAAAAATTAAATCCTAAACCCCAAACACCAAATGAGTTCAAATCTAAATCCCCAAATCTTAAATCCTAAAGTACCGTAAACCTACACCCTAAACCCTAAATATATATATTACAAGGGACAAAAGTAATTAAAACAAAATCTTATTACTTACCTAAACCCCTGAAATAAATTAATGTTCTGTCATTTTATCAAAAACCCTTACCTTAAACCCTAATAGCCTAACCCTTAAAACCATGAACAGTGCTAAGACCCTAACTATAAAACAATAAACCCTAAATCACAAACACTAAACCACAACCCCTAACCCTTATCCCCTAAATCCTAAACCACAAAACATAAATCATAAACCCTTGACCCATAAACTCCTAACCCCTAACCACTAACCCTTAAACCTTAATACCGCTAAATACTAAAATCTTAAAACTTAAACACTAAACCCTAAATAATAAACTTTAAAACACTAAACCCCAAACCCAAAATAACAAACACTAAACCATAAAATTAACATACTAAACATTAAACACTAAATCATAAAACCCTAAACTATAGACCTTAAACCTTAAATATTAAACCCTAAACCCAAAAATAAATTTAATCAATATTAAGTACTGCTTCCACACAATTTATTCTAAAAAGCAGCTATTGCTTGGTTTTTTAGCGGCATTTGTACCAAAAACGCTAATTAAAAATAATAATTTATATTTATCTTATTTATGATTAAAATTTTTAAATATATATAATATAAATTTTGAAACATTTATATTAAAAAACCCTAAAATCCTAAATCCCAAACCCATAATCACAAAACCTTAAAATCATAAACCCTAAACCTATAAACACAAAACCCTAAAACCTTAAACTATATAAACTATAATCCCTAAACCATAAACTCTAAACACTAAACATTAAACCCTAAACTAAATTGATTTTTTGCGGCATATTGATTAAAAACCTTATTCACACTCGAAGCTATTAAGTTATTTTTAATTTGAATATATATAATTATTCACAAACTGATGATGTAAAATTTTAAGAATATTCATATTTTAAATCCAAATTGTTGGTGCTACACATTCAAAAAAAGCCGAAATTAAGGAAATTTAGGACGTTACACCTTGCTACAAAGAGTTGGCCAGAGCGTATGCTGACAAGTCTATCCCAACACTTAAGAAAGTGTCGCCCCAAAACTGTCATCTTAGGACTAGACAAAAGCCAACTCTTATTCAAGCGTTGCCTTAGGCATATATATCCCAACCCTTATACAAAGAGTTGGCCAAAATGTAGTCTATCCCAACACTTAGGAAAGTGTCGCCACAAAAGTGTCATCTTAGGACTACACAAAAACCAACTCTTATTCAAGCGTTGCCTTAGGCATACATATCCCAACCCTTATACAAAGAGTGGCCCAAAACATAGTCTATCCCAACACTTAGGAAAGTGTTGCCACAAAAGTGTTGTATTAAGACTACACAAAAGCCAACTCTTATTCAAGCGTTGCCTTAAGCATATATATCCCAACCCTTATACAATGAGTTGACCAAAGCATAGTCTATCTCAACACTTAGGAAAGTGTCACCACAAAAATGTCGTCTTAGGACTACACAAAAACCAACTCTTATTCAAGCGTTGCCTTAGGCATACATATCCCAACCCTTATACAAAGAGTTGGCCAAAGCATAGTCTATACCAACACTTAGGAAAATGTCGCCACAAGAGTGTTGTCTTAGGACTACACAAAAGCCAACTCTTATTTAAGCGTTGCTTTAGGCATACATATCCCAACCCTTAGGAAAGTGTTGCCCCAAAAGTGTCGTCTTAGGACTAGACAAAGCCAACTCTTATTTAAGCGTTGCTTTAGGCATGTATATCCCAACCCTTATACAAAGAGTTGCCTAAAGCCCAGTCTATCGCAACACTTGCCCCAAAAATGTCGTCTTAGGACTAGAATTTTGCCAACTTTTATAAAAGTGTTGCTTTAGGCTTGCATATCCCAACACTTATGAAAGAGTTGGCAAAAGCGTATTTTGACCAGTCTATCGCAACACTTAGGAAAGTGTTGCCCCATAAATGTCATATTAGGGTATTTTTGTTGCAGTGAATAGTATTTAACATAAAATAAAAATGAGTTTATATATAAACATGTAATAAAAGAGTAATATGAAAACCTAATATTAAAATACTGATAATGCTATGCATTTATATATATATATATATATATATATATACGTTAAAATATATACATAATGATATGGATGAAAAGTTCATTAAAAAAATATGCTATATAAAAACATACTATGTACATAATACCACAATAAGAAAACAATGTATTTAATAAGTACATATCTATATACATGTAGATAATAATAATAATATTAAAGATAGATAATAGTGAAAATAACAAGTATAATATGCCATTAAAAATTATACATAATACATACACAAATATAATATAATATTAACAGTATGAATACATAATATATACTAAAAATGTTAAAAACAACTATTAATATACAGATATTTACATATAATAAATTAATGTTAAAAGGTATATACATGAAAATTATACATGATAGTATAAAAGTATATACATAATATATAAAATATAAAAGAAACATAAAATATACATGTATAAATATTAAGCAAAAATAATACTAACACTAATAATAGCAAAATACTTAGTAAACAATAGATTTAGTAATAATAATGAACATAATATAATAGTAATAATATTATAGTAAAATTGATGATAGATAATAATTGTATATATAATAATAGAAATAATAAGTGTAACCGGCCAATTTTGGCCTTCCTTAACAAAACTTAACCCATACCCACTTACAACCAAAACCCAAGTAACAAATTAACCCTTGACCCAACTACTAAACAGAAACCCACTACCCAAATACATGACCCAAATTTTAAGCCCAATTCCTACCCATTAACCCAAAACAACCCCAAACTCGGTTAGCCCACAAACCTAACCTAACCCAAAACATCCCTAACCCTAGCCCCTAAAGCAGCGCCGCAACCACCCTCTCCACTTGCCTCTGCCAGAGCTGCAACCACCACCGCCAACCGACTGACGTTCGGCTACCGACTCTGCCACCGCACTGTTTCCATGACCTGCAAAATGACAGCAAACGCAGCAGAGACAGAAGCAGTCGAATACGCAAACAAGAGCAGAAAAATAATAAAAATAATGCTTGTAAAATCGGATATAAGAACGGATCCAAAGAAATGTGAGGGATTATTTTTTTTTCGGCTAATATTTCTCTGAAAATACAAACATCATGTTATAGATTTCAAATACCGGATTTAACAAGCACAAATATATACCCAAATAGAGCAATATCAAAGCACGAATAGCACCATATCAGACTCCAAAATACCAAAATCAGAATAAAAAAATTCAGAAGGTGATATTTCAAGTTTTCAAATCGTTGTTTGTTTTTTTTTCTTTCCTCTTTTCTCTACTGATATATATATATTTATGCACATATTTAAGAAAGAAAAAATATAAAAAAATAAATAAAAACCTTACCTTTTCCGGCCACCGTGAACGGTGGCCGGAGCCGACACGGCGACGGTCGGCGCGACGGTGCCGGTGGCCTACCCTTGGCCTTGTTCTGGATTCCCCCAGAGAGAAAAAGGGGAATTTTTCTTTTTTTTTTTTTCTTTTGGACAGCTAAACAAATGAGAGAAAGAAAAAAATTTTAACCTTTATAGGACCCGATTGGCACGACCCGAGTTGGCCCATACCCGTTTCAGGATCCGCGTGTTTTCTACGGAAGGGCTAATTGCACTTTTAGCCCTTCCGCTTTTACCATTAGTTGCAATCAAGGTTATTTTAAATTATAATTAGCCCCTTCAATTTATATTTGTTTTCAAATTAGTCCCCGCTGTTGCGTAGCGTTTTAACCCAAGGGATTTATTGCGTTTTTGGTCCCTTTAGGTCACGCGCGCTTTGCGAATAGGTCCTCTTCCTTATTTTTATTCTCGATTTGACCCCAAAATTTGTTTATTATTCAAGTTTTAATCCTTTTTCACTAGTGTTTGAACTTGTCTCATTAAATTTGGCTATTTATAAGTATTACTCCAATATTATTTATGATATTATACTTTTAATGTTATTATTATTAATGTTATTAATAGTAGTAGTATATATATCTTATTATATATGTATATGTCGCGTATATATATGTAAATACTTATGTAGTCTTGTTAATAATTGTCCTATAACATTATTATTGTCACTTTTTATATGTATATATTATGTATTTTTTTACTACTATATTAGGTATTTTATATATTATGTATTTTTATTATATTATTTATATGTAATTTTTATATCTATATTATCTTATGCATTTTTTAATATTATATGATGTACATATTTTAATATTATACTATGCATATGCATTTTCAATGTTATTATATATATATTTTAAATACTACTTTAATATATTTTTCAATATGTATATATTCATATAGTTTCATTAATAGTTTGTTGGCAACTTTATTATTTCTTATATGTATATGTTATGTACATATTTTTAATGTTATAGATTTTTAATACCATTATTATCTTGTTTAATACCAAACATATTTGTTAATGTTGTGAAATTACTATGTTTTGGCGTATATTCACATTTCTATTGTTTGCCTGATTCTGAATTATATATGTTTAAATTGCATTTAATTTTAACATTGTTTTAAATTTTTCATCGTTTTAAATGTTTCTTACTTTCAATCAATTTTCAAAATAAGGCAACGTACCGACTTAGTATTATGTCGCCGATTTCATCGCTATGTTGGGTGAAAGTCAACGGCTCGTGTTAAACCGGGACGTCCTTCTAGAAAACCAAAAAAAATAAAATCTCTTGTTTCTTTCTATCGGATCACGATAAAAATTCAAATTGAATTTGCGTTTTTTGAAAATTAAGACAACACTTGTTTTATAAGATACCAATTTTGGGCGTCACGAGGGTGCTAATACCTTCCTCGTGCGTAACTGACTCCCGAACCCTATTTTTCTCTGAATTTTGACAAAGACCTAAACCCGGCCTTCTTTTTATCTAAAAATGAATTTTTTTTTAAAAAGAGGTTTTATTAGGTGTCCGATCACACCTAGAAAAAAGATCGGTGGCGACTCCCTTGTTTTAATAAAATCAAAATTCGATTTTTCAAATTTTCAATAATCACCTCAATTAGCGACCAAAGCGAAAATTTTACGTCGCTACAGATGGCGACTCCACTGAGGACTAGCCTTTTCGAGAGTCGAGTCGAATTAAACGCGCGTTGTCAAAATTTTCAAAATTCCTTGTTCAATTTGATATTTAGCCGTGATCCTGAAATTTTGTTTTTGAAAATCATGCATTTGCATATGTTGTAAATATTTTGCTAATTTGCTTTACTGTTTTGTTTTTAAGCTCTAAGCTTGTACGACTTTAGTTTTGTAGTTTTTTGCAATAAAATGAAAGGTTTGTGAGTTTCTCCCCACACACTGTTCACGTACATTTTGCATAACACGAGCGCCATGCCTGGGCTCTGTCCATTTAAGTGAAAGTAAACGCTACGCCTTTGTGAGTTAACTCGTCCCTCCGCACAGGCTAGTGAATACTTTCGGGTTACATACGACTTATGCTTTCGTGAGTTAACTTGCCCCTCCGCATAAGCATAAGTAAATGTAACCCCTCGAATTGATCTCGTTAGCCTATGGTGGGCCATGACCGAGGCTCCGTACTAATCTTAGTAGATGATAGTACGGACAATTCGAGTACCCATCTAGAACCAAAACCACATGTAGTCAAACATACGAACCGCCCAATTAGAGCCATGCCGAACCCCTGTCCATTTAGTAGTTACCAAAATAAGTACACGAGAGAAGCGTCTCGTATCTTTTACTTTTTTTTTTATCTTCTATGCAAGGGAATCGGGTTTGCTTAATAGATTAGGTCGGGTAGCTTAATTTGCCAAATTCTTCGTCTTTCTTTTTTTTTTACCTATGTTACTAACCATGATTTGTTTGTTGCTGTCTTATTTGTCATCATGCATTCTAGGCATCATATTAGGAAGGTGTTGATTAGAGATCGGTTGCCGAAAAACGGGTTTCTAATGGAGGAGTCGATTACACAAACAACCGAAAGGAATGTCACAGTTCGGGACTGGTCCGTAAAAACCCAAAGAGAAAGAGGGGATAGTCTAATGGAGGGATGTGTTGCTAATTTGCCGGGGCATGTAATGGTGAATGTTCGTCAAAATAATCTTGAGGATTGGTTCAGATTTGGAATCAATGGGACTCGGATACTAGGGAAATCTTCATTGAGAGGTTTGGTGATATAGCTAACCTAGTCGCTGTCAAGGTAGACGAGCAGTTGATACAAGCTTTGGTCAAATTTTGGGATCCCGCCTATCAATGTTTCACTTTTAATGGAGAAGATATGACTCCAACTATCGAGGAATACGCGGCCTTACTTCACATTGATAATGTACAGCCCTACAAGATCTATGTAAAAGAACCTAAACCGATGACCTTTAAAAAGAAAATAATGAGGTTGACGGATATGACCGACACATGGGCTGAGAAATAAATAAAAAGGAAGAATGAAGTCATTTGTATCCCGTGGTTCTCTCTATGAGATTTGGCTCTTAACCATCCGGATTTACTGAAGAGGGTGAATTTATTCGCCTTAGCTATATATGGATTGATCGTTTTTCCAAAGGTTCTCGGACATATAGAAGTTGCGGTACTGGATTTCTTTGAAAGACTAAAACAAGGAATCAACCCTGTCCCGACTATTTTGGCTGAAACCTTCAGATCTCTAAGCAGCTGTAGGAGGAGAGGGGAAGGACGTTTTATAGGATGCGCACAGTTACTCAATGTCTGGATTTTGAGCCATTTTTGGAAAGTCGAGCGCACCCCGTACCATATGTTCTCAAAAACGTTTGCCCCATTAGAAGCTTATATCAAGAAAGAATGGCCAAAGGAAGTCACTGAGCAGCATTGGACTTCGGTTTTTCAGAATCTCCGTGCCGAAGATGTAACGTGGCGAGCACCGTGGATCCGCCCGTCCGTCTTGTTGTATAAAGTGGGGAATCAAGATTGGGTGCCGCTGCTAGGGTTATGGGGAGGAATCGGATATGCTCCGCTGTTAGTCCAAAGGCAATTCTCTTCACGACAATTCATACCAGCCACTGGAGGGTTAGCACAATCTGAGTTTGCTTTTGCGGGCGAGGGTTATATGAAGAGAGTCCGAGACACTACCAAGTCTTGGAAGGAAATTCATCTGATGGAGCTAGCTCTATACGCCGATACTCTCACCCAAGATTATGACGTATGGAGAAAGCAACGGGCGAATAGTCAGCCAGTGTCATCGACGAGTCACGCTTTTTAGAACCCCTTTTTAGAAGAAGTGCCATCCGGATTAGAAATGGTGAGACAGGAATTTGAGCGGGAAAAATCCAAAATGTTGCGGGACATTGGTGCTCTCCAAGAAGAAAATTATCAGTTGAAGATTGACGTCCAAATTGAGAAGTCCAAGACCGAGAAAGTAAAAAAAGAAGTTGAAGTTATGAGAAAGGACTTAAGAGACCTTCACTTGGAAAATAAGAAGCTAAGAGCCACTATCAAGAATAGCAGACTAGGCAAGTCACCTGAAGAATGGAAGGAAGAATTGAGCAACGTAAAAGGCGGAATGGAATTTTGGAAAGGGAAGGCGAAGAAAGAGGAGGAAAAGACTGCTCGGGCTATGATAGAATTGAGAAAGAAAAATGCTGAATATGAGACTGCGTCTAATGAACTGATGACTAGCCGATCTGAATGTTAGGGGTTAAGAGAAAGAATAAGAGATTTGGAAGACGCGATGCAAGCTCGCCAACAACAATTGGACACTCTCTTAAAGGCATTGGAAGAAAAAAACGATCAATACAATAGAGATATCCACGCTTATGACCTCCAGGAAAGGGAAATGCAACTTGGCTTCTTGATTAATGAAATCCGTGGAGTGGCAATATACATGATCCAATTATCAGATGAAGCAGAAGATCTCAGTTGTCGATTCCCACCGAGTCAACGATCGAGCATATCAGAATTCCTAGAGCGAGTAAAGAAATATAGTGATATAGCTAGAAAGTTCGTGTAATGGCCAAATAAGATGGTAAAATATTTTGTAACGAACTCTTTTGAATGAATGAAATGCCTAGATAGGGGCTATCTTGAAATCAACACCTAATTCTTGCATATGCATTCATGACTAACATTCATATAGCATTCATGCATCCATTCATTGCATACACATATCCCGTGACCGTTCACTAAGGTTAGAATCGTACAATTCGCAGTTGCAACAATACAAGGCTGGAATCACGACATTCGTATAGAACGAGATGACAAACTAGAGTAATGGAGGCAGAGTTTAATGAAAGAATCGAGAGAATGGAAAGAGTTCAACGGGAATTGCAAGAAAAATTAGCCAAATCACAACAAGAAACAAGGGATCTAATGATGAGATCTCGGGAAGGATCAATGGAGCAAAAAGAACAAATGGCAAAAATGATCGAAATGATGTCAGCCCTGGTAAAAGGGAAAGGGCCCGTGCAGAATCCTGAGGTTGTTAACCTTGATCAAGATCCACTTTACCCACCGGGATTCACTCTACCCCACATGACACAAAGAGTACAAACTCAAGGGGAATCCGCTAGCTTAGAACAACGACCTGTGCCGGCTACACATCTAGGACAGGGGATATTTGTGTCTGCTCCTGCCAACCCGCCTGTCCCAGATCTAGATGATCCGGCGGAAATTGCTAGGTTGAGAGTGGAAGATCATGAGGTCTAGGAAAAGTACAAAAGCCTAGAAGAAAGACTAAAAGCGATAGAGGGCACTGAGGCCTTCTCTGCGCTAGGTGCTAAGGAGCTTAGTTTAGTACCTAGTTTGGTTTTACCGCCAAAATTTAAAACACCTGATTTCGAGAAGTATGATGGGACAAGGTGTCCGAAGGCACACTTGGTCATGTTTTGTCGAAAGATGACCGGATATGTAAATGAAGATAAACTGCTTATACATTGTTTCCAAGACAGCCTTGTTGGATCGGCTCTTCACTGGTATAATCAGCTCAGCAGAGAGAAGATCCGAACATGGAAGGATCTAGCGTCAGCATTTTGCGAGCAGTATAAGCACGTGTCGGACATGGTACCCGATCGTATGATGCTACAGATGATGGAGAAGAAACCGTTGGAAACGTTCCGACAATATGCACAAAGATGGAGAGACATCTCTGCTCAAGTGGAACCTCTATTAACAAAAACCGAGATAACTGTCCTCTTTATAAATACCTTGAAAGCACCATTTTATGATAAACTGGTGGGAAGTGCCACAAAAGACTTTGCAGATATTGTCATATCTGGCGAGCTTATTGAGAATGCTGTCAAAAGTGGTAGAATGGAGGGGCAAGAAAGTTCCAGAAGAACAATGCCCATAAAGAAAAAAGACCCAGAGACCCACATGGTAGGAGTAGGAAGCCGTTATGCCTCTAACCCGTATCCGAGCCAACCTCGACCACGAAACTACCCACCCCCAAATTTCTACTATCCGCCTCAAACCCCTTACTACCAAGTACCACCTCCGTACCCTTCTTACCCTGTTTATGCCACAAACAGCCCTAGACCAAATGCCACATTCCCACAAAACACAACGCTCACCCAAAGCCAACATAAGAATGAGCCAAGACCAGCGAGACCCAATTTCGAGAGACAACAATTTACCCCTATTCCTGTACCGTACGGGGAGCTATACCCAAAACTCTTGGAAAAACAGTTGATCTCTCCATATTACATGGCGCCCTTGAAGCATCCGTACCCGAAATGGTACGATCCAAATGCCAGTTGCGCTTATCATGCTGGGAATCAGGGACACTCAACGGAAAACTGTCTCGCCTTCAAAAGGAGAGTGCAAGGACTCGTCGATGCAGGTATCTTAAAATTTGATGGTACGGGTGGAACGACCGGGAATCCATTCCCAAACCATGCTGAAGTTGGAAAAAAGAGACAAACAGCAAGTCAAGAAATGGGTTTCTGAAGTGAGAACACCTCTGTAGAAAATCTGGGAGGTATTAGCTAAAAAAGGGTTACTCTATCATTCTAATAGAGTGTTTGAAGAAAGAGTTGAAAGGGGGCAAATTTTTTGTGACTTCCATGATAGTAAAGAGCATGATATCCAGTCATATGAGGAATTTAAGGAAGTACTCCAAGATATGATGGATAGTAAAGAAGTTGAAATCTTCAACAAAGGTGGAGAGGCAGACGAAGGAGAGGTGTGTGCCTCTGACGACCAATCATCAGGTTTCTCCTATAGCGCCGATCGGCCATTAGTAATCTACCACGATGCCAAGAGAGAGCAGGAGAAACCGAAAATTATAATAGAAGTACCATCTCCTTTTCCCTATAAGGATGATAAAGCTGTACCTTGGAAATATGACGTTAACATTGTCACGCCAGAAAGTAAAAAGTCTGAGGTTACAACTGAAAGTGTCGGGGAAGTGGGTCATTTCACCCGCAGTGGGAGGTGTTATTGCAAAGAGAATGAGCCAGCAAAAAAGGTCAATGAAGTGAAACAAAAGGGAAAAGCATTGATGTCTGAGTTAAAAATGGGGCAGGAAGCTGCGCCCGAACAAGAGATCAAAGGGCCTGTAGATGAGAATGAGGCACAAGAATTTTTAAAATTCATCAAGCACAGCGAATACAACGTGGTGGAGCAATTAAGCAAGCAACCAGCTCAAATTTCGGTATTGTCCCTATTATTAAATTCGGAGCCACACCGAAACACTTTGTTAAAGGTGTTGAATCAAGCTTACGTGGCAAACAATATATCCGTAGAGAAGCTAGATCGATGGGTAAACAATTTGAATGCGGTCAATTTCATCTCTTTTAGTGATGATGAAATACCGCCCAATGGTAGTGGCTCTGTGAAGGCGTTGCATATCACAACCCGTTGCAAAGGTTACATCATACCGAATGTGCTTATCGATAATGGATCAGCACTCAATGTCATGCCCTTAGCTACGCTATCCAGAATTCTGATAGACTTGTCCTACTTAAGGCCCTGTCATTCCACGGTAAGGGCTTTTGATGGAACAAGGCGAGATGTTATGGGAAAGATTGAGATCCCTCTGGAAGTGGGCCCTTATGTATATGACGTTGAATTCCAGGTCATGGACATTACACCCTCATATAATTGCCTGTTGGGAAGACCTTGGATCCACTCTGCTGGAGCTGTTCCATCATCACTTCATCAAAAAATGAAGCTTATCATGGATGGTTGTCTAGTTACTATTGAGGGCGAAGAAGACATCATCGCATCCATCTCTACTGATGCACCTTATGTCGAAGTAAGCCAAGATGCATTAGAGTGCTCCTTCCGATCCCTTGAGTTCGTCAATGCCACGTTTGTTGCGGAGGGAAACAAGATCCCTGTACCTAAGTTATCAAAGAACACGAAGATGGGGATTAAGCTGACCGTAGGAAGAAGAGCTCGAGCGAGAAAAGGTCTGGGGAAATATCAGCAAGGGATAGTCAGGGCCCTAAAGCCAGTTCTTCACAAGGCTCGGTTTGGTCTGGGATTCCAACCGAAGGCGTGTCACTTAAAGAAACAATGGAATAAGGACCAAGAAAGAAGGATCGCAAGAACCTTGGGTCGAGAACCAGAATGAGAGCCCATGGAGTATCCTCCTTTGTCAAGAACATTTACATCTGTGGGAAAGATATACCCTGGACAAAATAGCTCGCGAAATGTGCTGCTATCAATCGAAAAGGGTTTTTGGAATGTCAGCATAAATGTTATCGACAAAGGAGTTGATATTGCTGCAGGCAAAGACGTCTCAAAAATACACCCTTGCCCTCCTGGTTTCGAACTAAACAATTGGACCGCTGAGGACCTTCTTGTAGTTTTTAAGTCTTCAGAGTAATGCTCAACATTAACCCTCTATTGTGTCTTTAGATATAATATAATTCTTTTGTAAGAGCTTGTATTCACTCTTTATCATTCAAATGAATATCAATGAAGATGCATTTTGTCACGATCTTTTGCATTATCACTAAATTCATGATTATTTTCTCATTTCACCGCCTATCTTTACATTTGCCTCATACCATATCATAACATGTTGTTTGTCGATTCCAACACTTGGATACTCTCCTATAGTTTCCTTTCCATTCAACTTTCAGGTGTTCAGATATCAATAGCATGAACAAACCCGTTACGAGTCTGGAAATCGATTTTGAGAGGGCTATTTGTTTAGGGGAATTTGAAACCGAAGAAAGTGCTGAAGACTATGTCTCGTCTCCCGACTTGCTGAGAATGGTGGAACAAGAGGATAAACAGATTCTACCTCATCAAGAATCTGTTGAAACAATAAATCTGGGGACAGAAGAAAGAAAACAAGAAGTGAAAATCGGGACTTCCATTTCAGTGGACACTAGGCGCAACTTGATTGCTTTGCTGCGTGAGTATAAGGATGTATTCACTTGGTCATATCAGGACATGCCAGGATTGGATGAGGATATAGTGGTCCACAAACTCCCCTTGAAACCAGAATGTAAACCCATTCAGCAAAAACTAAGGCGGATGAGACCTGAAATGTTGTTAAAGATAAAAAAAGAGGTCAAAAAGCAATTCGATGCGGGTTTCTTACAAGCTTCCAAATATCCTGAATGGGTGGCCAACATTGTCCCGATACCAAAAAAGGATGGCAAAGTACGAATGTGTGTGGATTATCGTGACCTGAATCGGGCAAGTCCAAAAGACAATTTTCCTTTATCGCACATCGATACATTAATGGATAATACAGCCAAACATTCGTTATTTTCCTTCATGGACGGATTCTCAGGGTATAATCAAATCAAGATGGCTCCTGAAGATATAGAGAAGACCACCTTTACAACGATGTGGGGAACTTTCTACTACAAGGTGATGCCATTTAGATTAAAGAACGCTGGGGCAACATATCAGAGGGCCATGGTGACATTGTTCCATGATATGATGCATAAAGAAATAGAGGTCTATGTCGACGACATGATTGCTAAGTCCCGAGGAGAAGAAGAGCATGTGGTAAACCTCAAAAAGTTATTCGAAAGACTGAGAAAGTTTCAGCTAAAACTTAACCCAGCCAAGTGTACATTTAGAGTTACCTCAGGGAAGCTGTTAGGCTTCATTGTCAGTGAAAGGGGTATCGAGGTCGATCCAGACAAAATAAAAGCCATTCAAGAGTTGCCACCTCCGCGCACACAAAAAGAAGTCAGAGGATTGTTGGGAAGGTTAAACTATATCGCCCGATTCATCGCTCAACTTACCAAGCAATGCGACCCAATCTTTCGGCTTCTTCGAAAACATAACCCGGGAGAATGGGATGAAGAATGTCAGGTGGCCTTTGATAAAATAAAACAGTATTTGTCAAGTCCTCCAGTGCTGGTACCACCGACTCCAAGAAGGCCATTGGTATTGTATTTGACTGTGTTCGAAAATTCAATGGGTTGCGTACTGGGGCAACACGACGAGTCAGGAAAGAAAGAGAAGGTGATTTATTATCTCAGTAAAAAGTTCACGGAACATGAGGTAAAGTATTCGTCCATTGAGAAATACTGCTGCGCTTTGGTGTGGACGACTCGGAGGCTAAGGCAATATATGTTGTATCACACGACGTGGTTGATTTCAAAGCTTGACCCAATAAAATACATGATGGAATCACCTATACTTTCGGGAAGAATAGCACGGTGGCAGATCCTACTATCAGAATACGACATCGTCTATGTAAGCCAAAAATCAATAAAAGGAAGTGCAATAGCTGACTTCTTAGCAGTTCGAACAACAGAAGAATATGAGCCATTGACATTTGATTTTCTAGATGAGGACTTAATGTGCATCACAAAAGAAGAATGTGAGTCATCAAAAGCCAAGTCGTGGAAAATGCACTTCGATGGCGCATCGAACGCATTAGGACATGGGATTGGAGCAGTCTTGGTATCACCAGAAGGGAGCCATTATCCGTTCACTGCCAGATTAAACTTCTTCTGCACTAACAATATAGCGGAATATGAGGCTTGTATCATGGGACTCCGTGCAGCTATTGAACGAAACATCGAAACCCTAGAAGTGTATGGTGACTCAGCCTTAGTGATCTACCAAATCCGCGGAGATTGGGAAGTGAGGGATCCGAAGTTGATTAAGTATAGTGATTTGGTGGTTGAATTGATTAACGAGTTCAAAGAAATAACTTTCAATTACTTCCCTCGAGAAGAAAATCAATTGGCTGATGCCCTGGCCACTTTGGCTTCAGTGTTCAAAGCAAGTAAAGAAGCAGAAATAATGCCCCTGAAAATGAGCATATATGAAGCCCCTGCACACTGTTGTAGCATTGAAAAAGAGGCGGATGGACGACCTTGGTTCCACGATATCTTAGAATATATCAAGAATCAGAAATATCCCAAACAAGCGAATGAGAATGACAAAAGAACAATCAGAAGAATGTCAGCGGGGTTTGTTCTTGACGGGGATATCTTGTACAAAAGAGGGAATGATCAAGTGCTTCTGAGATGTGTGGATGCTATTGAAGCCAAGAAAATACTCGAAGAAGTCCATGAAGGAATCTGTACAACACATGCCAATGGTTTCACTATGGCCAAGAAGATCATGAGGCTCGGTTATTACTGGTCAACGATGGAAAGTGATTGTATCATTTATGCGAGAAAATGCCACAAATGTCAAATTTACGGCGATAAGATTCATGTAGCCCCTTCGCCACTTCATGTTATGACTTCTCCATGGCCCTTCTCCATGTGGGGCATGGATGTTATAGGGCTAATTTCTCCGAAAGCTTCTAATGGGCACCGATTCATTTTTGTGGTGATAGATTACTTCACAAAATGGATAGAAGCAGCTTCATTAGCTAATGTGACGAAAACGGCAATCTGCAAGTTCTTAAAAAAAGAAATCATTTGTCGATATGGTCTGCTTGAGAGAATTATTTCAGATAATGCTTTGAATTTGAACAACAAGATGATGAAAGAAGTGTGTGAGCAATTTCAAATAAAGCATCATAATTCCTCACCCTATCGCCCAAAGATGAATGGAGCTGTTGAGGCCGCCAATAAGAATATCAAGAAGATTATTGGAAAAATGATCGAAACCTATAAAGACTGGCATGAAAAGCTACCATTCGCCTTGTTTGCATACCGTACATCTGTGAGAACATCTACGGGGGCAACTCCTTTCTCCTTGGTCTATGGAATGGAGGCTGTGTTGCCTATTGAAGTTGAGATCCCCTCCTTACGAGTTCTAATGGAGTCAAAATTAGAGGAAGCAGAATGGGTTCGGGCTCAATACGACCAATTGAACCTTATTGAAGAAAAGCGCTTGAAAGCGATCTGCCATGGACAGATGTACCAGAGGAGGATGATTGCGGCCCACGATAAGAAATTACGGCCAAGAACATTTCACGAAGGAGAACTTGTGTTGAGAAAGATTCTCCCAATACAGAAAGACTTTCGAGGAAAATGGGCGCAAAATTGGGAAGGACCATATGTTGTAAAGAAGGCTTTCTCAGGCGGAGCCTTGATTCTCACTGAAATGGATAGGAAAGAGTTGCCGAATCCAGTGAATTCAGACGCTATGAAAAAATACTATGCCTAAAAAAAAAAAGAAAAAAAGAAAAAGGACCAAGACGAAAACCCGAAAGGGCGTCTTGGCAAACAGAAAGGGATTAGGATGAAAACCCGAAAGGGCATCCTAATGAAACGTATGTGAATCCAAGGGGCAAGATGATTTGAACAGGGAGTCGAATGATGAGATTACAATATTTGAGGCATTTCTGAAAGCTCGAAATCTTCTACGCAAGAAGCCAGGCTCGAAAGGATTCTTGATTAAGAAACGTGGAAGAGTTCATGCGTTGAATATTTAGAGCATTTGTATCCATTGAATATAATTCCCTTTCTCTTCATGACACTTTTAACTATTCTTGATCAACTTTCTTTGTTTGTTACTTTTGAAATAAAATAAATGTGAAGTTCCTTTTCTTACTTATCTAACCATCTTTCATGCATCTCGTTGTGTGTTTTATTTAGATAATAAATAGTAGAATAACATGCTCTTAACAAAAGAAATGATTAAGCATTACTTGGATGAAATTTTGAAAAGTACAAGAGCTTCAAAGCAGGGACAAAGTTCAAACAGGGGCAAAAGAGTGATATTAGAGAGGTGCAGATTGCTCAGATGGTTTGAAGACGGGTATAAAGCCTAAAGAGAACCATGAGTCGAAACACTGAACATAGATCTTCAAAAATCGTGATGAAGGAGCACATATGGCCAACATACCTAAAGCGCATAACATAATCATGTAGGCATAAAGGCATTTAGGACCAACATATGCATATCATGATAACATCATGCATGACATATGCAGGTACTCCAACAGAGCAAGAGGATTTGATACTGAATTAAGGAAAAGACACCAAGTTCTTCCAAATGACATGTTTTAGTAATTTGATATTTCATTTCTGTTTTTCAAAAATCAACTCATATTACAGAGGTGAGTTGAGCCTCAAGACACGTTGAGGTATTTTAAATTTCTTTTCAAAAAAATCAACTCATGTTACAGAGGTGAGCTGAGCCTCAAGACACGTTGAGGTATTTTCAATTTCTTTCAATTTATGTTTCAAAAATCAACTCATATTATAGAGGTGAGTTGAGCCTCAAGACACGTTGAGGTATTTTCAATTTCTCTTCAATTTATGTTTCAAAAAAAATCAACTCATATTACAGAGGTGAGTTGAGCCTCAAGACACGTTGAGGTATTTTCAATTTCTTTTTAATTCTTGTTTTTCAAAAATCAACTCATATTACAGAGGTGAGTTGGGCCTCAAGCCACGTTGAGGTATTTTCAATTTCTTTTCAATTTGTTTTTCAAAAGTCAACTCATGTTACAGGGATGAGTTGAGCCTCAAGACACGTTGAGGTATTTTCAATTTCTTTTCAATTTTCAAAAAAATCAACTCATATTACAGGGATGAGTTGAGCCTCAAGAAACGTTGAGGTATTTTCAATTTCTTTTCAATTTTTAAAAAAATCAACTCATATTACAGAGGTGAGTTGGGCCTCAAGCCACGTTGAGGTATTTTCAATTTCTTTTCAATTTGTTTTTCAAAAAAATCAACTCATATTACAGGGATGAGTTGAGCCTCAAGACACGTTGAGGTATTTTCAATTTCTTTTCAATTTTCAAAAAAAATCACCTCATATTACAAAGGTGAGTTGGGCCTCAAGCCACGTTGAGGTATTTTCAATTTCTTTTCAATTTGTTTTTCAAAAAAATCAACTCATATTACAGGGATGAGTTGAGCCTCAAGACACGTTGAGGTATTTTCAATTTCTTTTCAATTTTCAAAAAAAATCAACTCATATTACAGAGGTGAGTTGGGCCTCAAGACACGTTGAGGTATTTTCAATTTCTTTTCAATTTTCAAAAAAAATCACCTCATATTACAGAGGTGAGTTGGGCCTCAAGCCACGTTGAGGTATTTTCAATTTCTTTCAATTTGTTTTTCAAAAAAATCAACTCATATTACAGGGATGAGTTGAGCCTCAAGACACGTTGAGGTATTTTCAATTTCTTTTCAATTTTCAAAAAAAATCAACTCATATTACAGAGGTGAGTTGGGCCTCAAGCCACGTTGAGGTATTTTCAATTTCTTTTCAATTTGTTTTTCAAAAGTCAACTCATGTTACAAGGATGAGTTGAGCCTCAAGACACGTTGAGGTATTTTCAATTTCTGTTCAATTTTCAAAAAAATCAACTCATATTGCAGAGGTGAGTTGAGCCTCAAGACACGTTGAGGTATTTTCAATTCGTTTCAAAAAATCAACTCATACTACAGAGGTGAGTTGAACCTTGGCCCACGCTGAGGTATTTTCAATTTCTTTTAATTAACGATTCAAAAAATCAACTCATATTACAGAGGTGAGTTGGGCCTCAGCTCATGCTAAGGTATTTCAATTTATTTTTCAAAAATCAACTCATATTACAGAGGTGAGTTGAGCCTCAAGATACGTTGAGGTATTTTCAATTTCTACTTTTCAATTTATGTTTCAAAAGAATCAGTTCATATTGCTAGAGGTGACCTGAGTCTCAGGGCCCGCTGAGATCACACACTAGGAATAAAGCTTGGAGCTAATCGAAAACACCAGATTTTGCCTTCCTGAAGTTACAGAAGAGAAGGCAACAACCTTATATCATTGAAGGATAGCTGAGAAGATGAAAGATGCCAGATCCCATCCTCCTGAAGATGCAGAAGAGCAGATCACAACAAACATTATCTCCTTGAAGTGGCAACGAATGAAACAGAACGAAGACAATGAATCTCATACCCCTGAAGATGCGAATAGATTGAAGCTACAAAGCATGTCTTCGAAGCTGCAATAGATTGAACCAAAGCTACGAGATGCGGTGGGCTAGAAAGAAAGTCGAACAAGAAGAGCGCCAAAGAAGCCCAGAATTGGCAAGAGCAGGCAAAATTGGCCTTTCTTAATATCTTTGCTCTATTACCGTTACACGACAATGAGCAAAGAGGGGTAGCTGTAACCGGCCAATTTTGGCCTTCCTTAACAAAACTTAACCCATACCCACTTACAACCAAAACCCAAGTAACAAATTAACCCTTGACCTAACTACTAAACAGAAACCCACTACCCAAATACATGACCCAAATTTTAAGCCCAATTCCTACCCATTAACCCAAAACAACCCCAAACCCGGTTAGCCCACAAACCTAACCTAACCCAAAACATCCCTAACCCTAGCCCCTAGAGCAGCGCCGCAACCACCCTCTCCATTTGCCTCTGCCAGAACCGCAACCACCACCACCAACCGACTGACGTTCGGCTACCGACTCTGCCACCGCACTGTTCCCATGACCTGCAAAATGACAACAAACGCAGCAGAGACAGAAGCAGTCGAATACGCAAACAAGAGCAGAAAAATAATAAAAATAATGCTTGTAAAATCGGATATAAGAACGGATCCAAAGAAATGTGAGGGATTATTTTTTTTCAGCTAATATTTCTCTGAAAATACAAACATCATGTTATAGATTTCAAATACCGGATTTAACAAGCACAAATATATACCCAAATAGAGCAATATCAAAGCACGAATAGCACCATATCAGACTCAAAAATACCGAAATCAGAATAAAAAAACTCAGAAGGTGATATTTCAAGTTTTCAAATCGTTGTTTGTTTTTTTTTTTCCTCTTTTCTCTACTGATATATATATATATATATATATTTATGCACATATTTAAGAAAGAAAAAATATAAAAAAAAAATAAAAACCTTACCTTTTTCGGCCACCGTTCACGGTGGCCGGAGCCGACACGACGACGGTCGGCGCGACGGTGCCGGTGGCCTACCCTTGGCCTTGTTCTGGATTCCCCCAGAGAGAAAAGGGGGAATTTTTCTTTTTTTTTCTTTTGGACAGCTAAACAAATGAGAGAAAGAAAAAAATTTTAACCTTTATAGGACCCGATTGGCACGACTCGAGTTGGCCCATACCCGTTTCAGGATCCGCGTGTTTTCTACGGAAGGGCTAATTGCACTTTTAGCCCTTCCGCTTTTACCATTAGTTGCAATCAAGGTTATTTTAAATTATAATTAGCCCCTTCAATTTATATTTGTTTTCAAATTGGTCCCCGCTGTTGCGTAGCGTTTTAACCCAAGGGATTTATTGCATTGTTGGTCCCTTTAGGTCACGCGCGCTTTGCGAATAGGTCCTCTTCCTCATTTTTATTCTCGATTTGACCCCAAAATTTGTTTATTATTCAAGTTTTAAACCTTTTTCACTAGTGTTTGAACTTGTCTCATTAAATTTGGCTATTTATAAGTATTACTCCAATATTATTTATGATATTATACTTTTAATGTTATTATTATTAATGTTATTAGTAGTAGTAGTATATATATCTTATTATATATGTATATGTCGCGTATATATATGTAAATACTTATGTAGTCTTGTTAATAATTGTCCTATAACATTATTATTGTCACTTTTTATATGTATATATTATGTATTTTTTTACTACTATAGTAGGTATTTTATATATTATGTATTTTTATTATATTATTTATATGTAATTTTTATATCTATATTATCTTATGCATTTTTTAATATTATATGATGTACATATTTTAATATTATACTATGCATATGCATTTTCAATGTTATTATATATATTTTAAATACTACTTTAATATATTTTTCAATATGTATATATTCATATAGTTTCATTAATAGTTTGTTGGCAACTTTATTATTTCTTATATGTATATGTTATGTACATATTTTTAATGTTATAGATTTTTAATACCATTATTATCTTGTTTAATACCAAACATATTTGTTAATGTTGTGAAATTACTATGTTTTGGCGTATATTCACATTTCTATTGTTTGCCTGATTCTGAATTATATATGTTTAAATTGCATTTAATTTTAACATTGTTTTAAATTTTTCATCGTTTTAAATTTTCTTACTTTCAATCAATTTTCAAAATAAGGCAACGTACCGACTTAATATTATGTCGCCGATTTCATCGCTATATTGGGTGAAAGTCAACGGCTCGTGTTAAACCGGGACGTCCTTCTAGAAAACCAAAAAAAAATAAAATCTCTTGTTTCTTTCTATCGGATCACGATAAAAATTCAAATTGAATTTGCGTTTTTTGAAAATTAAGACAACACTTGTTTTATAAGATACCAATTTTGGGCGTCACGAGGGTGCTAATACCTTCCTCGTGCGTAACTGACTCCCGAACCCTATTTTTCTCTGAATTTTGACAAAGACCTAAACCCGGCCTTTTTTTATCTAAAAATGAATTTTTTTTAAAAAGAGGTTTTATTAGGTGTCCGATCACACCTAGAAAAAAGATTGGTGGCGACTCCCTTGTTTTAATAAAATCAAAATTCGATTTTTCAAATTTTCAATAATCACCTCAATTAGCGACCAAAGCGAAAATTTTACGTCGCTACAATAAGTATAACAGTAATAATGATAAAATAACATAAATAATATATATATAATATAATAATGGCACTAAATAATAAAATAATAAAAAGAAAACAGAATAACGAAACAAAATAATAAAATGATAACAAGGATTAAATTGGAAGCAAAGTAAAAAAAACGAAATAAATTTTAAGATAAAAACGAAAGGTAGGGACCTATTAGAACACGCGAGAAACATAAGGGGACCAAAAATGCAATTTTCCCGGTATTTTAAAACGCACAACAGCCAAGGGACTAAATTGAAACACGCCATAACTTTCAGGGCCAAATTAAAGTAAATTAAAACTTGATTGTAAATTGATAAAAAAGCGGAAGGGCTAAAAGTGCGATTAGCCCTTCCTTTTAAAAACATGCGGACCTCAGGCGGGTTCGGGTCGGATCTCGGGTCAGGTCTTTAAAACGACGTCGTTTTGGGGTTAAAACGCAGCCCCCAAAACGACTTCGTTTTGGGAGGCTATAAAAGGCTCTATTTTTAGAAAAAAATCAGTCTATCCGGGTAAGGGGAAAAAAAGAGAGAGAGGGGAGAGAGAACCTGGGGGGAAAGCGATTCCCGGTCACCGGACCGATCACCATCCGCCGTGCCGTCGCCGGTGCTAGCCACCGTACACGGTGGCCGGAAAGGTAAATTTTTTTCTTTTTTTATATTTATATTATATTATCATTCTAAAATATGTGTATGCTAAAAAAATCTAAAAAAATGAAAGTGAAATCACCTTAATGTTTCAGATTTATTTTCTAGTAGTGTTTCTAATTTGGGGGGTATCCCTTCGTTGTATATCGTAAAATACCGCTATTTTGCTTTGCTTTGAATGTTCTTGCCTTTGTATTCGAATACTGTTGTTTTGGGCTTAATTTCTCTCTGTTTTGTATATGGAAATCGAACCCCTTACAAGTGATTTTCAATCGGCTTTTATAGCCGTTTACAAATTGTTTTTTATTACTTTCTGTCCCTTCCATTTTAATGTCTTGCAGGTGCATAGGCAGTGCTGAGAGCGGTGGATTTGACTTGACCGTGGCGGTGGAGTAGAGGCTGGCAGAGGCTGAGTCAATTGGTCAAAAGTCAGAACAAGTGGGAGCCGAAAATGGGCTAGGGTTTCGGTTGTAAATGGTTTAGGGGGTATTGGGTTAATGGGTAGTGTAATGGGTAA